>CM057453.1:958290000-959744375 GCA_016271365.2 Neoceratodus forsteri
TTATTTTGAAAATTGGCATACACTTAGTCTGTAAGACTGAGACGGAGCGACAATTTTCAAAACCCTAGCTCTTATGATAGCAGCGTTATAAGCAATCAGAAATAGGGGGTTTGATGCAAACACAAACTCAAACCCAATACACTGGTGCTACGGTGCCTGTGTAAGATATATATAGGGGATATACTGTAAAATGGGTTGCATGAAAATAAATTATTCATTTTGAATGGCTGGGTGTGACCTCTGATTGACCTCATTAGCGACAGAGCCATGAGTGAGGTCTATAGAGGTCATACCTAGGTATTTGCAATCATTTATTTTCATGAAGCACATGGCATGTGTCATTTATACAATGCCCGGTAGGGTGACATGTGGCGAGTTCTACCGTAAAGCCAGCAGGTCTGGAAAGAAGGTTAGGTACAATGAATGAGTCTGCTCAAAACAGTAGGGAGCTGGGGTGGAAATATCCACTGTTCTCTGAGCTGGAGTGGAACTAAATGATTTATTTTCAGTCCTGCTCCCCTGTCCATGAAAAGTAATGCATTTATTTGCAGTTTTTTTATGCCCACTGGCATTGTATAAATAGAGAATATTTCATGGATTGATCTCAAATAATTTTTTCATTCACGCTGGAATGTTGCCAATAATGTGGCCTGGCAATGAGTGGTAAAGTCATGAGTGTCAGGCTGTATTGTTGGCATCATGAAAAAGTGAATAAAAAGCTTATCTGTGATCAAACCATGGCATTTCCTATGTATACTATGGGCAGGTGTGTTATGTTGTAGTCTTTACACTTATCAGTACAGTAAAAAGGCAAGTTGTTATTTTGCCCCCCCGCCGAGCATTGCAGATGCTGAATGTTCACCATATTAACTAGGATTAGTGTGGAAACCATATCCCTGTCAGTGGGTTGTGGAAGCAGAGGGCTTTGTCCCGCAATAGCTAGGGTATGTCAATGTGTATCTTATTGGTCCTGATTAGCTGAGGAAAGCAATTGTGAAAGGGCTGTAGTGGAAATAACAGCTGTGGTAGAAATAACATGTTATTTCTACCACAACTGGATAGCAAGGCAAAGTAACTCCTTTTTTTTACCACTGTTATTCATTGCTCCAGTGGTGTACATATATATTTATGCAACATGTGTGGACCCAAAAGCCATTGCATAAATCCTGTTGTCTGAGCTACTATTGCACACATGAAATTATTCATATAGTAAACTTGACATCAGGATTTATATAGTTAACATGTCATCAGCTCCCCTGCTCACTGACATTACTTCTCAGTCTGCTTCTCCCAATCCATCTCTTGTAGCAAACAAAAACAAATATCTATTAGTTTTGACCCTTTCAGCCTTTACCTCAATACAAGCTGGGTCACTGGATGTTTTTTTTACTATTTGTTCATTTTTATGTTTGCTTGCACGCATGTGCAAGAAACATAGTGCTATCATTGGAGTTTTCGGAGGTGTGTCAGCCTTCTTCCAGTTCAGTCAGTGTGTTTGCAGGCACGGCCGCAGTTCTCCAATGCCTGCTGGAGCTGTCTATGACAGCTCCAAAATGCAGTGGCATACAGTTGAAAGGGGGAGCTATGCTTCAGTGAGCAGCGATCAGATATTGCCTGCTCATGCGCGCTCCCCCTACACACACACACACACATATGCTGCTGCTGCTGCTCCCCCACCCCAACGCACACACTGTATAACCGACGGGGGTGCCCAATCCCCCTCGGCTGTGCTGCGCCCCCTGAAACACGGTTTCATATGCCACACTGGTGCCCACCCCAGCGTGGCTTCGTCATAGCCGAGTGGGGTGCTCCAAACTCCCGCCGGCTCCACTCTGTGCCCCCCCAGTAGCAGAGTGCCACGACTGGGAGCCCACCCAGCGCTGGCAACAGATGCCATGGCCGATGGGGTGCCCAATCCCCTGTCAGCCCATGCCCCCCAGCCATCCTTCTGCCATGCTGGGAGCCCACCCCAGCATGTGGCAAATGTCCGCATCGTCTTTTTAAAAGAAAAACCTGTAAAGAAAAAACGGTCACCGCAGTCTCCTCTGCCCCCCACAACCTGCACCCACCCACTACTCACCCTGCTCTCCCACACACCCCCAACCCCTACTTACTTCGAGTCTGGCACGACGATCTTCGTGGATCGGGAACACATCTGCACTCTTCAAAGCCGACCGCAACTGAGGAAATGTTGTAAGCTGTATAATGGGATAGATAGGGTTTTTCAACTTTGTTGCATATCTCAGGCATTTTTTGAATTTTGCACCAAATTTTCAACATGGGGTTTTGGGACCCCTCCTCATGAATTATTGCACTGTCATGGTGTTACTCAGGCCTCGGAGGGTGATTTCGCAGCCACCATGCAAAAATCACCTTTCCAGAATGATTAATGAAACAACACTGCCAGTGTTCATAAGGTGGCTCTCAAAAGCCTTATTTTGAGAATTTGGTGAAACAATTCCTAAAAATGACTTTTTATGAGCATGTGCTATGCAGTTCCTACGCACGCTTAAGTTTGCGAATTTCAATATTTTCACTCCAGATTTTTCAACATTGCCATTTTACCAACCTTCTTATGAGCAGTGTAGCTGTCATTTTCACTTCTCACCCAAAACTGTGTTTCTCGCCTATGTAGCGCACAATGACGAAGTTGGTGTGCAAAATCAATGTATGGGACACATTAAGAAAATCACAGTGACATGGTTCATGAGCAGAGGTCTTAAAATGGCTATGTTGAAAATTTGGTGAAAAAATTTCTAAAAATGACTGTTTTACGTGCGTGCATTACAGAGTTCCTACGCATGCTCGTAAGTTCGCAAATTTTCAATATTTTCACTCCAGATTTTCAACATTGCCATTTTAATACACTTCCTTATGAGTAGTACAGTTGTCATTTTTCACGTCTCACCCACAACGTGTTTCTGCCCATGTAGCGCCCAATGGCGCAGTCGGTATGCGAAATCAATGTATGGGACATGTTAAGAAAGTCACAGTGACACTGGTCATGAGCAGAGGTGTTAAAATGGCTATGTTGAAAATTTGGTGAAAACATTCCCCAAAATGACTGTTTTAGGAGCGCACGTTGCACAGTTCCTACGCATGCTGGCAAGTTTGCGAATTTGTAATATTTGCACACCAGATTTTCAACAGTGCCATTTTACCACACTTTATTATGAGCAGTACAGCTACCATTTTTCACATCTCGCCCAAAATGTGTTTCCGCACATGTAGCGCACAATGGTACAGTCGGTGTGTGAAAACAATGTTTGGGACAGATTAAGAAAATCACAGTGTCACTGGTCATGAGCAGAGGTCTTAAAATGGCTATGTTGAAATTTTGGTGACAAAACTCCATAAAATGACTGTGTTACGAGTGAGCATTGCGCAGTTTCCACGCACCCTCGTAAGTTCATGAAATTGTAATATTTTCAGTCCAGATTTTCACCAGTGGCATTTTTCCACACCTCCTTATGAACAGTACAGCTGTCATTTTCCACAACATGGCCGAAATGTGTTTTCACACTTTCAGCACAGAAATGCGTGGTCGCTGTGGGAAATCCTTGTTCGGGACAGATAAAGAAAATCACACTGACACTGTTCATGATCGGAGGTCCCAAAATGCCTGTGTTAATAATCTGCTGTAAAAATCCCCAAACTAGTTACATTATGGGTGTGCATTGCACAGTTTTCACGCTACCTTCGGACTTCACGGTTTTTTTAAGATTTTCACAGCAGATTTTCATTGTGCCATTTTACACCTTCCATGAACAGTACCGCTGTCATTTTTCACATCCTGTTCGGAATGTATTTTTGCACCTGTGGTGCCAAATGCCATAGTCGCTGTGCAAAAGCAGTTTTCGGCTAACAAACTGATATTGCCACTGTTGATGAGGTGGGGGTCACAAAAAAACATGTTGAAAATTTGGAGTGAAAATACCAATGAATGCCTGAGGCGTTAGGGTTTCCGACCATAATGCCCCACCCTGTAAAGAATGACAGGCATCAGGGGTGTGACTTGGGATTCTTGCCTGTCATGCTCATACCATTCCACCCCCACCCACACCCTGCAGCCAGTGAGAGGCATCAAGGTGTGTCTCGGACTCTTCTGGGGCAAACTTCACCCCATTCTCCTATACCGCACCCATCTCACCATATTTCCTGATGGAATGGGGTGCGCATAAGGGCCAAGGACCCCAAGGCACACCGTGACACTTGTCAGTGTCTGCAGAGTAGGGTGTGGTGAAATGGCGTGGTCATTATGCCTGACAACCCAAAGGCATACCCCAATGCCTGTCACTCTCTGCAGGGTGGTGGTGGGGTTGGCTTCAGTTCAATACTTCGCTGCCTTTCCTATTATGCAGCTCTGTAACTTCTACACTACCAATGCCAATGCCAGCAAGCAAACATTCGACATTGACAAATGCTTGTTAAAAGTAGTCAAAGGTTACTTTTTACATCTGTTGTTATTTTTCTTTCCCTTTTGCTAATTAGAAGACGTTTTACCTTACAATACTTGGTGCGATGTGTAAAAGAGTACTCTGTCTGGAAGCTGACATATCCAGGGTTAGTCCCCTTCATTTGCTTCTTATCTCACTAGCATTGTGACCTAGCTGACTGTGACAACATGGCTGACTGAGAAGAGCCAATCAATCACCTTGATCACTAGTGATGTCATAATGAGTGAGGTCACAATGCTGATTAAGTATAAGGGGCATAGCATTAGCTATGTCAGCTGTCAGGTAAAGTAATGCCCCACATATCACACCTTATATTATTAAATATAAAATATTTCACTTGTCAAAAAGGAAAAACAAAAATACATCAGAAATAAAAAATAACTATTTCAAAAATGTATAGCACTTTCTGTCTTCTCTTTTTGGTGCTGCTAACTCTTTAATTTCATGAACACATACAGACATTGCACTATAAACAAGGCATTTGTCAATGCCGAATGTTGTCACACTGGCATTGCCTTTGGTAGTGCATTGTGGAAACACGTTTGGCAGGATGTGAAAAATGACAGCTGTACTGTTCATAAGGAGGTGTAAAAAAATGGCAGTGGTGAAAATGTGGCATGTAAGTATTGCAAATATGCAAAGTTAAAAGGGTGCGTGGGAAATGAGCAACGCACACTTGTAACACAAGCATTTTATGGAGTTTTGGCACCAAATTTTCAACATAGGCATTTTAGCACCTCTACTCATGTACAGTGTCACTGTCATGTCCTCAAGCTGTCTCAAAAAGTGATTTCGCACAGCGTCCGTGCTATTCTTCACCGGGCGTGCGAAAACACATTTCAGGCAGGATATGTAAAATGACAGCTTTACTGTTCATCAAGAGGTGAGGAAAAATGCCAATGGTGAAAATGCAGAGTGAAAATATTACAAATGCACGTTACGAGCGTGCATGCAAACTGCACAATGTATGCTCATAACACAATCATTTTATGGAGTATCATCACCAAATTTTCAACGTGAGACCTCTGCTCATGAACAGTGTCACTGTCATTTTGCAATCTGACCCAACACTGATTTCCCACAGTGACCGCGTATTGTGCGCAGGAATGCGGAAACACATTTCGCCAGGATGTGAAAAATGACAGCTGTACTGTTCACAAGGAGATGAAAAATGACAATGTTGAAAATCTGGCATGAAAATATTGCGAAGTTCACTAAAGTTATGAGCTTGTGTAGCAACTGCGCAACGCACGCTCATAAAACAGCCATTTTTTGGATTTTGTCCACCAAATTTGCAACATAGGCTTTTTGACAGCCCACCTCATGAACACTACCACTGTCCTTGCATTAATTGGTCCCAAAAGGTGATTTCGCGCAATGACTGAGAAATCACCTTTCGGGACTGATTAACGTCAAAACTGTGACAGAATTCATGGGAGGGGTCCCAAAAACCCCATGTTGAAAATTTGGTGCAAAAATTCCAAAAAATGCCCAAGATATGGAGCAAAGTTGAAAAAAACCTATTTATTCCATTATACAGTTTACCGGCATTTCCTCAGTTCATGGTCGGCTTTGAAGAGTGCAGACGTGGTCCCGGTCCAGCGAAGATCGTCGCACCGGACTCCGGAGGTAAGTATGGGGTGAGGGAGTTGTGGGGAGGCAGGGTGCACAGTGGGTGGGTGTGGGCGGTGGGTAGGGAGACTACGAGGGACCGTTTTTCAGTTTACAGGTACCGAGGGAAGACAAAAAGAAAATACGGATGTTTTTCTTTTTTACCAGTCATTTCTTTTGTTTGGCGGGGGTACAGTAGCTGATGGGGGATTGGGCACCCCCATCAGCACAGAAGAAGGGGGAGACATGATGCCGACGGGGAGTGGGCACCCTTGTCGGCACAGTACAACGGGAAGACGAGGCAGGGCAAGCCGACGGGGGATTGGGCATCCCGAAGTTGGCGCTGTCGACAGTGTAGCGGCCACCGTGCCACCATGCTACTAGCTGGCGAGCATCTAGGAAGGGTCCGCTATGTGTAATGAGCTTTGCTCGGATTGCAGCAGACCTTTCCCTAGATGTGCTCGCCAGCTTAGTATGCATGGTGTGGCGTCAGCGTGCAGGCTGATTGAGGAATGAGGGACGCACCTACTGGTGCATGCCCTGCATTCACCTAACAGCGACCGCACCTCCAGATCCCCACTTCTGCAAGATGTTGGCTGCGCACACACAGAACGGGTGGTGGACAAGTGGAACACCCTGCCAGAGGAAGTGGTGGGGGCTGAAACAATCACGGGATTTAAGAATGCATGGGATAGACATAAAGGAATTCTGGAGGTCAGGGGTAAGGGGCAAAAGACTTCTAGGAAAACAAACTGAACTTACAAGCTCAAATGGGCAGACTGAGTGGGCCATAGGCCCTTATCTGCCGACACTGTCTATGTATCTATGTATCTATGTAACATAAAAATTACATGATCCTTCATTTATATTTGGTGATGGTTCCCTTAAAGAGCTACTCCAACAAAGCAGGTAAAGATTTGTCTTGATGTTTCAAATGTAGCCAGCTGTTGCTTTCCATTCTTGAAGCGGTTTTCCTGTTCCTTTTGCCAAGTACTTTATTCTCTACCTAATAGTATTAGGTGTGCTGGGTAGAGCAGTACTCAAGGAGGAGGCAGCATGTCTAGTTCTACTCTCCTTCACACTGTACCGCATCAGCATTGTGACCTCACTTACTGTGACATCATTAGTGACCAATCATGTAGCAGGTGAGTGGCTCTGCTTAGTAAATCACAATGTCACAGTCAGTGAGGCCAAAATGCTGATGACGGGAATAGAATTAGTTATTTCAGTCTCCAGGTGGAATACTGTCCCACACATCACATAAAGTACAGTAAGATAGAAAATCTAACATGCTGAGATCAGAGACCTAGTGACTGTGTCAGACTCCCCGCAAAATAAGACGTATGCTTAACCTCCTAAACCATCACCAATTATGGCTCCACAGCCGGAGCCCAGCAGCCTCCCCCATATGATTTGAATAGGGAGTCTTCAGATCATTTCTAATAAAGTAGACCTCTATGTTTGTGACAGCATTGTTGCAGCCCAGAAAAGATAAATAATCAGCCCCGGTGGCCAGTAGATTCTTATGGCTGCACATGATGAAACATCCAGGGTAAGTATAGTCCATGAGCACAAGAAAGCTGATAGCACTGCATCATCTGACACAGCTGTGGTTAATGAGGCCAATGCAGGGGCCTCCCAGTGAGGCCCCAGGGGCTGAGTCTGGACAAAACCATGAGTCACCGACTCAAACAAAGTGGGGGGGGGTGTTCAGCAGTTAAACCTGATCGTCACAAGCAACTACTTTTAAACTGAATCAAAGATCAGCTTTCTGTCACCCTCCCTGTAAAGAATGGGAACAGGGAAATAAGGTTGGGGGATATATACTGCTATCTGCTAGGGAAATTGCAGCTTAGGGTTCACGATCAAGCAGACACACTGGGAATTACAGGGCTTAAGAGTAGAGGCCTGGCAGTAATAACTAGCATCTGCTCCCCCACCACTACCACCACCAGAGCACCTAGCACTTCAATGCAGTGGCTACAGTTGCTGTTGTGTTATGAATTATATGTTATATCATAGTGGCAGGCAGCGATCTGTGACACCCCACCCACTTACCCCCATCAGAAGGTGGTGTCAGCAAATTTCATAAACTATTCAGGTCACATCAACAGAGCCCGTCAGTTCCTTGAGATAGTCCACAGTTTCAGGCAGTGTATCCTAGGTGTACTGGTGACATTGCTGCAGGGAACAATTTCAGCTAGTGTATCCTGGGCGTACTGGCAACATTGCTGCAGGGAACAATTTCAGCTAGTGTATCCTGGGCGTACTGACGACATTGCTGCAGGGAACGATTTCAGCTAGTGTATCCTGGGCATACTGGTGACATTGCTGCAGGGAACGATTTCAGCTAGTGTATCCTGGGCGTACTGATGACATTGCTGCAGGGAACGATTTCAGCTAGTGTATCCTGGGCGTACTGGCGACATTGCTGCAGGGAACGATTTCAGCTAGTGTATCCTGGGTGTACTGGCGACATTGCTGCAGGGAACGATTTCAGCTAGTGTATCCTGGGTGTACTGGCGACATTGCTGCATGGAGCGATTTCAGCTAGTGTATCCTGGGTGTACTGGCGACATTGCCGCAGGGATGCCTCATGTTGTCATCTCATCTGACTTTGTGTGATAATTGGTGCTGTGGCTTCCTGGCTTGGGTGGTATGCTGGGGTCAGCCAGATAACGTGCAGCCTCCCTTACCAGGAAATATGTTTTCTGATCTGTGGGGTACTGAAAGATGAGCTTTTCTGGGTAAGGTGTCCTGAATTTCAGCTGGTTGGGCTGTACGGTTTGCAGAACAGGTATGTAGTCATGTCTTTTCGGCATTGTAGTGGCTGCAAAGGCATTGTCAAAAAAGATTTTCATACACAAGATTGTGGTGTGCATGCATATGGAATCCAAACAAAGCCCAACTAGGACAGTGTTCTCGGTGGTCTAGGTTCATATCCCAGTTAAAGCATTTCTTTCTTTCTTCCTTTTATTGGGATTCCGTATATGTGTACACTGTACCCTTGGGTATGAACATGCAAGTATCTATGCAGCACCACGTTGTGCATTAGAGAAAGAGTGAAAGTGCTTCTGGAAATTCTAGGTTTCCAGTTGCCTTGCCGGTACAATAGGTAGTGCAACTGGAACAGTATTCTGGGCAGCCTGGGTTCAAACCCCAGCTAAGGCACTTATTTCTTTCTCTCTTCTGTTTGTCTTGATTACTAAAAAAAGAACCTGGAGGTACCACAGTGAATAGTTTTCTTGCACCAGAACACCTACAGTACCATTCCTTTGGTGGCGTATTTATTGAATGAATGATAATCGAGCTAGGCCTGGCCTCGTGGGATTTGGGCTCCAGGCCTAGTAAACGGTGAGTATGCTCCAGTTCCAGCTGACAGTCTGGAGGTAGTTTGTACAATGCTATCTACAAACTCTTGAATATTATGTCCTTCTCAGTCCTTCAGCATACCACAGAGCCTAATATTTTTGCAGTGGGCTGTATTTTCCACATCCTTCTGCTGCTCCACCATCAATGACTGTGTTTGTGAGAGGTGGAGGAAGGCATCTCAAGTTTTTCCATCCACATGTTTGATATCCCTGTTTGTTTTTCAGTCTGTGTCACTCCCACCTCTAGGTGATTAATCTCCATTTTTATTATGTTTCCTTGCACCGCCACAAGAAACATTCTGCTTTGCTTCAGAGAACTGCATTTCATGGGTTTGTCATGGACTAGCACAATACAGATCAGTATACATTAGGCTCGTACCTGACAGACCAATGACCATGCAAGCCATGTATGACAGTGGTTCACAGTTTCATGGGCGTAAACTTTGTGTACTTGAAATGAATGAAGTGTTCCAATGAGAGCACTTCAGTCCTTTCATTTACATAAAGCATAAGCCAGCTGGCAAACAGCTGAGCGGCTTTATTACTTCTACTGTTTTCTCCCTTGCTCCCTCACACAAAAATAAAACACATACCACTGGCCCAGCACCACTATGTTCACCAGTAGGATGCTCAAATGTTCACTTGCTCTGCTTGCTCCTCTCTCTCTCTCTCTCTCTCTCTCGGTACCTGCTACTCTGTTGCCTCCATGCTCTGACCCCCTCCCCCCCACTGAGGCTTTTACATTTGCCACAGTGCAGCTGCACTTATTGGTGGCACACTCTCCCTCTCTCCCTCCCTGCCTTGCACTGCCAATAGAGCGGCTTCACAAAATAGCAGCTCCCTGCTGCTCCTGCTCCAGCCCCTTCCACCCCTGACTGCCTCCTTAATAGCAGCTCCTTGCTGCTCCTGCCCCAGCCCCTTCTACCCCTGGCTGCCTCCTTAATAGCAGCTCCTTGCTGCTTCTGCTCCAGCCCCTTCCACCCCTGGCTGCCTCCTTTATAGCAGCTCTTTGCCGCTCCTGCTCCAGCCCCTTCTACCCCGGCTGCCTCCTTAATAGCAGCTCCTTGCTGCTCCTGCTCCAGCCCCTTCCACCCCTGGCAACCTCCTTAATACCAGCTCCCTGCCGCTCCTGCTCCAGCCCCTTCCACCCCATGCTGCCTCCTTAACAGCAGCTCCATGCTGCTCCTGCTCCAGCCCCTTCCACCCCTGGCAACCTCCTTAATACCAGCTCCTTGCTGCTCCTGCTCCAGCCCTTCCACCCGCTGCCTCCTCTCATACCAGCTCCTTGCTGCTCCTGCTCCAGCCCCTTCCACCCCATGCTGCCTCCTTAACAGCAGCTCCTTGCTGCTCCTGCTCCAGCCCCTTCCACCCCATGCTGCCTCCTTAATACCAGCTCCTTGCTGCTCCTGCTCCAGCCCTTTCCACCCCATGCAGCCACCTTAACCCTTGTATGGCATAAATAAATTGAAAATACTGCCACCAGAACGGCAATTCAGGAAGGTGGGAGGAGGCACTTTCTTCCCCTGCCCCCTATACCTCTCGCTGACTCTAGCAGCTCCTTGCTGCTCTTGTTCCAGCACCTTCCATCCCAGGCTGCCTCCTTAAATCCTGTAGGGCATCAATAATTTGGAAATACTGCCACCAGAGCAGCTATTCATGAAGGTGGGAGGAGACGCTTTCCTCCCCTGCCTCCTCCACCTCCCACTGACTCTCTTTCGCTCCTCTTCTCCCACCCATGTGAAGTAGGCCATAGCCTAAGCTCCGTGCAGGCTGGGAGTTTACAGTGCCCGAAGTCACTTTCACTTAAGCATGATCGCGTTAGTGGGGCTGGCTGCAACTGCAGCCCTGCATAACACTCCTGCTGCCACTGCCACAAATAAGCCCTGGCCCCTCTAACATGCCCACAGAATTAAAAGGCTCAGGGAACCCCCACTAGACCCCAGGGAAGGGGATTAACCTAATAAAGAAAAACACTGGCCCCAGTCACCTGATGCTAACCCCTAGACCATCAGGGCTAACTTTTACACTGTGGTTCCCCCCTCTAAGTCCCAAGGCCACCAAAGCCTTCTTTTATTAAGCAAGATGGTTACTGGTCCCCCACTACCTGGGCAGCTAAATAAATTACTGGCCACTTAGCCAACATTATGGGCAAAGGATTTTTACCTGAGCTCCCCCCTTCCCCAAACTTCACTCCCTTTTTTCTCTGTTTCTTCTCTTTTACTATTTTTATACCCCAGCTAACCCAATTTCTCTTTTATTTTACAGGTCTGATTGGACAAGGGCTTCTACCTTCATCAGATAAGTATACTTTTATTTCTATCCTGTCCCTTCTACCCTTTTGGACCCCCTAAGAGCTGTGAATCCTTTGTGACCCTTTTTCTATTCTTTTTTATAGGTGCGGCAGACGACATCTCTTCAAGACCATCCCTTGGGCCCCCTGCACTCAGGTAAGTCCCTTTATGTTACCTATATTTTGGTGCATTGACTGTAATGGGGCGACAACGCCCATTACAAACTCAGTAGGTCTGTGACTACAACAAGCCTTTTACGATTTTCTCCTCACCACAGATTAACACTGTGCTACTAGATCTACGTTATAGAAACTGATGTCTTTGATTCACTAATGTCTGTTTTCAACACTCCAAGAACTCTAGCACACACAAACACACACAAAAAAATCAATACAACGGCATGTGTGGTGTTTGTTTTCCCACACGCAGCTTTATTTTGTATTTTGTGAAAGACTGTGAGAAAGTAGGGTGGCATTTCTCACCTGATGAACTGAAACTGCATGAGTTACTCATTTAGTAAGTAGGTAATCCTTTGGGGTGACAGTAGCAGCCCTGACCCCTGTTCTGCTGCTGTTTGTGCTACACTCTGTATGATATATTCGGCTTTTTTCCTATGCCGACCGTTGGTACTTATTTTCACTCTAACAGAAACTTTCTGTTTCAACCATGTTATCCCGTGCTATTAACTCCAGGTGTTGCAGTTCACTTGCTGCTCATTTCTCTTTTACTTATTTTGCATACATCATGCAAGGAAACATTTGGCATTGACAAATGCTTGTTTAAGGCTCCCACCATTTGTTGATAGCCAGGCTCAGAATGGTCATATGGTGCTCCTTCAAAGAAAAAAAACACTGCTGGGTCATAGAATAATTTGAGTTTTATTAGATACTACAGAGACACAACTCCCCTCACTGCACTGAAGTTCAGCACATGTGCACTTTTTCAAGGCATGGCATCACAACCCCATATTTTGTGCTATAAAGCAGACATTTAAAAAGACAGTATGATTTTTGCACTATTCACATTATGGTAATGTCAGAAAGTGACCCACATGCAAACACTGCAAAAACAAAGTGAATGAAATGCACAATGTATTGCTAGTTTAAAAAGAGAGAGAAAACAAGAAAAGGGTAAATGGGGAAGAAAAAGGGGGAGAGGGTGGAAGGAGGAACAGGGAACAGAGTTAAAATCATTTTATTTCACAGGAGCACATGGTTAAAATGAATTTGCTTCCTGTTACTGTGAATATGGTTTTTAAACAGATAATGCTGCAGAACAAACTTTCCTGCTCAAATTTCAAACTTAGTCGCATATTAAATTCATTTTTTATGCAAAAACGAACCAACTGAAAGGTTTCATTAAGATCTAGTTTTCATGAGCCCTCAAGTTGAGTTGCCAGAAGGACTCATGTCTGAGAAGTAAATATTCAAAATCTCCAACTCTAATGCCTAGTTTTACTTGTTCAATACCACAAAGTGAAAAACAGTGTTGCCTGCCCATCTTGCTAATGAGACATGCTAGGGCATGTTCCTTGTCTCTCCTCTCGGTGTTGCAAATGTACTCTTCTATGCGTTCTTTGAGTCTGCGGCTAGTTTTGCCAACATAAAAAGAGGAGAGGATTACAAACTTCCAAGCACACAAATCTCATAGTGTTACAGTTAAAAGGGCCAGGAATTTTTATTTGAATTTACTGTGGCTGTTGCTTATCCTGGTAAACAGAGCAATTGGAGCCGTGCCCTTGGACACTGAGTGGGTGCTTGCCACAGAAACAGACAAAGGCAAACAAAGCAGGCAGCACTCAAAGCAGAATTAGCTTAATAAAACATGACACGGTCTGGCATCCAGTGATAATGAAGTCAGGCTGAACCCACAGCACTAACCCCAGTGCTTCGAGTCTGTTCATGACTCTTCATCAGGGGGTGTGTCTATGGTGCAGTGACAGTCCTTTTATTCTGAATCTTTAAAGTGACATGTTCACTAATGCATTTATCAACATGCACAATAACACCGGTGCAGGCACAAAATGCTTATATCATTATTGTGTATCTAAACCCCTTATCAAATGTAAACAAAAATTCACAAGAAATTTTAATTTGAATAGCAGGTGGCAAACCATACTGGATAGTTAAATAGATACAGTGTGCACAACACTTAAATGAGGAAAGGGTAAAGCATGGGGTGGAGGGGGGATTTAGAGGGGCCAAAAAAACTTTTTAGACTTTATGCATTGTTAACATACAATTAGAACCCCTCCTAAACATAGAAAGGAATTGAATTTAATTTTGAAACATATACAAAGGAAAAAAGGGTGGGGCGAGGAAAAGGGAAAGTGTGGGGGGGGGAGACAAAAAGAAAAAATTACATATGCACACATATTGGAACCCCTGAAACTGTAGGGCGTTCTACAAATCATTCTCAGATTTAAAGAAATGGAGTGATATCCAAACTATCATTCAACCCCTTTGGGATCAGAGCCTTTAAAGTATAGATCCATCTTGATTCGCATTGGGAGATTCTGCCAACTCTGTCACTAACATGTGGGTTGACCCTCACATAATCAATACCCATAAATTGAAACTCTGTTGTGTTTTTATTGTGAAATTTTGAAAAATGCACTCCAACTGGGGTTTTAAGTTCAACTTTCAATACAGCTCTTGTATGTTCCTGTATCCGTTCTTTTAGATTACGTTTTGTGCGCCCCACATATATCATGGAGCATGTACATTTCACCACATACACGACATAACTCGTGCAACAGTTAATAAACTCAGTTATGTTACCCTTTCTATTTATGTTGGGATGTGGGAAAGTGTTCCCTTGAATGCAGAAGTGACATATACTGCAATACCCACAGCAAAAACTCCCCATAGGTTTAGGTGGCATCCAATTTGGTCTTGTGTCAATCAACAGTTTTTCATACAGGCTATGTGTCAGCAGGTCTCACAAATGTTTGCCACTTCTAAAAGTGATCTTCGGCTTTCTCCCACAGTCAAGCTAAGTTGTAGGTCCTCTTTTAAAACATGCCAGTGTTTCAACACTATTTCAGAAATCCTGTGGTGCCATCTCACTAAATTCAGTCACAAAAGTGATAGGCTGTTCAGTACCCATATTTTTCTTTTTTGGAATCAAGAGGTCTTTTCTGTTTAAATTTCTTGCTTGACAAAATGCCTGGTCAACACACCACTCTGAATAGCCTCTGGCAAGTAAACACTCTTTTAACTCCTCTCCTCATCTTGTAAAATCTAATAAAGTGAAACAGCTGCGTCTGATTTGCACAAACTGTCCATCAGGGACTCCTTTTATTGTGTGCAGCAGACGGGCACAATCTGCATGGAGTAGAGTGGTGTCAGATGTGGGCTTCCTATATACCGAGAAAACAATCCCCTGTCCAGCTTTCCCCTCCAAGGACAGATCCAAAAAAGTAGTGGATACCAGATCTACAGAAAAAGTAAAATTCAGGTCAACATCATTTATGTTTAGGAATTCTACAAAAGCAGAGGCTGATGCAACATTCCCATTCCAAACTATCAACAGATCATCTATAAATCTGCCCCAGAAAACCACATGTGGCAAAAATGTGTTTCTATTTTAACTGAAAATCAGAGTTTCTTCCCACCATGCCATAAACAAGTTGACATAAGACAGCACCATTGTAGTACCCATAGCTGTACTTCTTGTCTATAAGTAAAATGTACAATCAAAAACCAATTAGGAACTGGGGATCATAAATGCACAACACTGATTGGCCGAGACGTTTTTGAAGCCATGATGATATCGAGCTACATCATCACAGCTTCAAAAAAACTCTGGCCACCAGACTCCTCACTCTCTTCAAATCACATCCGCACCTATTCCTTCAGTTCCCATACCTCTCAACCTCCTGCCTCATAAATCAGGGACAAGGATTTAAAAAATCAGGGACAAAGGCCCAAAATCAGGGACACATTTTTAAAATTGGTGCTATCCACTCAGGAAGCTGGCAGAATAAGGGACTCAGTGTATAATACATTTTCTGAAGAATAAGAAGTCTGCAACTGCATTGTTTGACAATTTTATTCTTACAATTATCATTGTTTAGTCAGGGGAACACAGATTTTAGGAGGGACAGAGTAAAATTTTGAGGTGAAATCCGGGACATCTCTGAAAATCAGGGACACTTGAGAGGTATGCCTGCCACTACCAAGGAATGTACATTTTCTAGCAGCCTCAGTTAGCTGAAATGCACTGCCACATTGCAACCCACTATTTTTTTTAAATTAAGTGCTTCTACATGCGACTTTGCCATCTCCCTCTCTCTCTCTCTCTCTCTCTCTCCAGAGACACGTGTGCGCTCGCTCAACCGCTCGCCCATTTTCCATACACAGTAGTGCTCAGAAAAACATTTTCTATCAGGGTTTTTTTTTTACTTCAATAAATAAACTCCTGTATGTGCCCTATCAGTTGCCAAGCCAAGCTAAATACTGACAATAGACAACTTACCAATCTCTTGAAAAGACCAGAAGTGTCCCTGCTACTCAGTTGGCTCCATTTCAGTCTGTCTTCCTTCCCCTTCTCATGGCTTCAGTTACAAAATCCTGTGTACAGTATTTATAAGAATAAAAATAAAAGCACACACCATTCCCCTGGCTCCTGACCACAGTATACAGTGCTGGTAGAGTCTTACTTCACAGCTGCACCTCCTCCACAAACTTCAGTTACAGTTACAGCAGTGCCACTTGCTGCCCAGACCCTTCCAGGAACTATTTTCTTGAAAGGTATTCATCCAACACCACAAAAACATCATTTTCGCAAGGTTATGAATATTTTTTTTATTTTTTTATGGAAAAAAAAAACTTTTGAGCCAGTTCATAATAGCAATAAGGCACTCCAGGGTATAGTATATCATGGGATATCATCACTTCTCAGGCAGTAGGACACACTTGGCCTGCGGCCTCATGCCCAACCACCCAAGGCGTGACGATATCCCATGATATACCACACCCTGTTGTGCCTTATTGCTTAATTATACAATGGCAAGAACATTTCCTGGACTCTGATTGGTCAGTGTGTGCATGAGACAGTGATGATATTACACAGTAACATCACTGTGTGGATTTGTTGGAAGATGTTATTCTTTTTTCAGAAACAAAGATATAGTGCTACATTAAAAATCTCCTAAAACCTTTTTTAAATATTTTTTTTGTATTTTGTATAACATCGAGCCATTGTAAAATTGCAATAAGGCACTTCAAGGTGTGTGTTATTGCGTAATATCAATACTTCCTGGTGGGAAGCACTGGCTTTGCCTCGTGCTTCAACCCACCCCAGGAGT
Organism: Neoceratodus forsteri; assembly: GCA_016271365.2. NCBI lineage: Eukaryota > Metazoa > Chordata > Ceratodontiformes > Ceratodontidae > Neoceratodus > Neoceratodus forsteri. The sequence continues at coordinate 958,307,042 of CM057453.1, forward strand.
GATGATATTACATGATAACACACACCTTGTCATGCCTTATTGCTTAAATAATTACTATTCAACATCAAATTAATGGCCTCAAGAATAAAATCTTTAGGAAAATCTTTTGCAACAGGATTGTTGTTTAAATGATGTTCCACTGCAGCATATCTGACTCATGTCTGTTACAAGCATATAAACTCTTAACATCAATGGTTAACCAAACAAATTCTGTAGACCATACCAGGGACCCCCGAGCTTAGATAAGACATCACCAGAATCTCAAATGTAGGATGGCTGAGTAGCAACAATTTCTTTCAGAAAATAATCTACAAATATTGACAGTTTTTCTGTGAGAGACCCCATACTTGAGATAATGGGATGCCCCAGGGGGTTGGGGGTTGGCCTGGTCCTTGTTAATTTTAGGCAATACATATATTGTGGGAGTAGTGGTGTGATCCACTTTCATATACTATAATTCCTCTGTCTCCATTATATAACCCTCCAAAACTGAATCATGTAGAAATAAATGTTTTTTTAAGATTTAAGAATACTTATTGGATTTTCATTTAGTCTCCTATAACTATAATCTAATAAACGCAAAGCTTCTGCTCAATGCTAAGAAGACTAAAGCGATGATATTCTCCCGCAGTGCTGTCACAGGCCCCCCCAACACCCTTGCCCAAGACTTCATTATCACCACGCTAAACGAGCCTCTGGAAGTTGTAACCAAATTTAAATATCTGGGTATCTGGATCGACAATAAATTATCTTTCAATGACCACGTCGAAGATGTCTCTAGAAGGTTAAAAGCAAGGTTAGGTTTCTTCTACAGAAATAGGCCCCTTTTCCCCTTTGAAACTCGAAACAAGCTTGTACAGGCCACTTTTCTCCCCCTACTTGACTTTGGCGATGTAATCTATTCCTCCACCACGCTTGCAAATCTAAGTAAACTAGATGTCCTTTATCACTGTGCGTTACGGTTCATTACCAACTCCCCTTACTGTTCACATCACTGTGACTTATATGCAGCTGTTGGTTGGACATCCCTTACTACTAGACGCCTGCTCCATGCTGGGCTATGGACTCTTAAACTGCTCCTGCAGAAATTGCCAAGCTATCTCTCTTCCCTTATTAGTATCTCACATAGTGCATACTTGTTAAGAAAATCTGACTTTATTATGCTTGACATACCAAGGACGCGGACCTCCTTTGATAAACGTGCTATTGCATATGCCCTTCCCTCCATTTGAAACCAATTACAAACCGTACTGAAACTAACTAGCACAGTTTCAATAAACTTCTACAAATCGCTAAGTTCAGCCAAAATAAAAGACACCTGTAACTGTCATTAAGTCTCTTCCTTCCCCATGTGTGCCATATTTATCCACTGGTAAGGTATAATTACTTTGTCATATTAACTGCTTTCCAGTCCCCTTCTACTTCTGACTTTATCTATGCTTACGCTCCACTGCTACTCTATCAAATCACTCCTCCCCCCCATATCAGTTGTAGTCTGTTGTTTGTTCTAGCTGCCAAAATATATGTATTGCACACACCAGTCATCATGTTTCATTTATCAGTGTGCAACCTGTAAGTTGCTTCCCTGTGTCATATTAATGTTTACCACCTGCGGTCACCCTATGTGGTACCCTTGTATGTATATCCAGCCTGTATCATGTAACGTGCATTTCATGTATATACTGTTATTACCTATGTTTGTACTTTAAGTGTTTATGTCACAGGACCTCCTTGTGAATGAGCTTGCTCAATGGAGTTTTCCTGCAATATTCTTGAACTTGAACTATAACTAACATAATCATCAAGCTGTTTGTAAATTTCTGCTTCATATTGAGCTTTATTTGTGGTGGATGAGCTGTGGTGGTTCATAACCCTATAGTTTAGGGTGTTGCCAGATAAATCTAGAAGGAGAGGCTGGAGACGTACTCTAGAGCCAAGATGCAAGGTTTATTAGCCACAGTTGGAGCGCACAGAAAAGACTTAGCATTCACTAACACTATACACATAAGAAAGAGTGAATAAGGTTACCGGAACCACAAACTGGCCCCACTGATGTCCTACAAAAGTCCAGGTTATTCAAGTCATAAAGGTGTAGCGATCCGATGCCCCAAGCTTGGGTTTCTAGTTTTCTGGTCGGCCGACTGCTGAGGATGAACCTAAGGAAGCACTTCCTACACAGGCCATAAAATGGAGCGTCCCCCAATGAACCAAAAACCAGTAAAACACTGTTGGCCTCCTGGCCCTGGGAAGAAGGTGACTCCTGGCATCGCTGAGGCAACGCTGACAGGGCAGTGCCTGGTCGAGGATGGGTGTTGACACCAGGTTGTAGGGGAAGAGAACCTCCTCTGGGGATGTTGGCTGCGGTGACCTCAGGCAGGTGCTCTCCAGTCGAGGAAAGGATGCTGGGTGGGATGATCCACTGGACAACCTCTGGGCAGGTCCCCGGAACCCTTACCACCTCACCCCTGCAGCTTCAGAATCCGACGATCTTTGGTGTGACCTCTTGATGCATCGCTGGAACACGAGCCACCTATGGGCAGTACAATCAAGAGTGTGGCAACCCTTGATGTGGCCTCTTGCGTGGGCCACCGGTACTTATGCTACCTCAGGAAATGGGGCACAGAGCCTGGCAATCCTCGGCAAGGCCTTGGTATAGGCCACCGGTACTGTTGCCACCTTAGGACAATGTCTATTTGGGAGAATGGACAACATGACTCCGAGTTCGGCGGATGACTTAAGTCCCTCAAGCTAGAGCCAGAGCGGCCCCTAATCTGACTCACTTTGGTGGGCCCTAGCTACCAGCTGGCTACCACTTACAATCCGCAACTCAAACCTGGGGTGTCGTGGCTTACATTTGGAGTTGTTGGAGGTCATTGGAAGTGGGTGCAGGTGATACTGGACTTCCCGGGGACCTTCCCTGGGTCAAAGAAGAGACACTGGAGGACTTCTGGATGATGTGTGAGGTGGGAGGTGTGAGGTGTGTGCAGGAGCCCCTAGAGTTCAACCAAGATTTCTGTCCTCTACGGAATGCACAACCAAGAAGGAGTGATAAGGCTTCTTCTCCTGGAGACTGCTGCATGGAAGGTTCACTAGGTCTGTTTCCTGGCCAAATGAACTTACTCGACACACTGGGGGACCCGACTAGATGGCAGACTTCTGCAAAAAAACGACCGAGGCTGCTACTGGGGATCTTCTGGAGGGAGTTACACCAAAGGGACCCAGGGTTTCACTTCAACCTCCTAACAGGGAAGCCAACATCCATTGCCTTGCTGTCCTTCACCCTCCCTGGTCAAACTCTTTCTCCCTCTCTCCAGTCTCTGAAGAGCCTCCTCTAGGCTGGGGCGGTCCTGGCTACCTGCCAGGGGATTGGTTCCTTCGTCCAGAGGTCAGCCTCCTGAAGCTGGGTCAGTGGCTTAAACAAAAAAAAAATCTCCAGATTTGAATCTACCCTAGCCACAGGGATTGGCTGAGAGGAGGCTCAGCCTGGCTTCCTTCTCCACTGGGGACAGGAGTGTTGCCCAACTGGTTTGGCTGGCTGGGTGTCGGTCTTGAGCAGGGGAAGGGAGGAAAGAAAGAAAAAAAAATGGTTTTCCTTTTAAAACCCTGAATTTAGACTTCTAGGATTTTCTGCTGGAGTTGATCCTGTTCTGTGTTTCAGAGGGTCACCAAAGCTTTTCAAGGGTTCCCCATTAAGCTGCCAGGGTCCCCATAACTGTCTGACCCCTCATATCTCTGAGAATCCCCTATTTTCTGTGGTGCTCCCATTTCCCAGGGGCACTACAGATTCAAAACAACTATTTTTCCATCCTTGTCTGCTTTTTTTATCTCGATGTTCTTCATCTGTCTGATTTCTTCCAACACTTTCCATTCCTCTTGTGTTTGGTTTGTTATCTGAGGAAGCCATTTTGTTGTAAAAAGGTTTTCAAAATCATGAATCACTAACAATTGGTAGGTCATTAAGGCTGGTGACAGAATGGCAGGAGGGTTAAAAGTGTATTTAGGTCTGAACTGAGTCTCTATTAGACTGCACTCCTGATATATCCATGGTTTCATCTAAAGAACCAGTGTCAATGACCAATTCTGCAAGTAAGTCTGTTAGAATTTGAAGGGTACCATCGTCTGAAGAGGCATTAATATTTTTTCACTATGATCCAACCCATTGTTTCCTTATTGCTGAAGAACATTTTCAAACCTAATTTTCTGTAACATTTTCATAAATCAATGTAACTCTTAACTGATGAACTCTAGGATTTGGAACAAATGATAAGCCATGTCCCAGTAAACTCAAATAATTAAGTTCAAGTTGAGTATCTGATAAATTCAAGGAGTGGGTAGTACAGTCCCCGGGTTTTTTGACATATCAAAAATAAACAAATCTTTTCAGTAAGTCAGGCTGATAGCAGCAGGGAACAAGGGGAAAGATGGGCTTTCTTATCCTTAAAAGATCTAGGCTATCTTTGATTAGGCACTATTAAATGATGGGTGTGCACATCATTATGCACATCATATAATAGTACCTAATCATAGGTGGCTTAGGTATGGGTAGAAAAGCTTATTTTTCCCCCTTGTGCCCTGCTGCTATCAGTCTGGCTTACCAGAAGATCATGTTTATTATTAATATGTAAAAATAACAAGGGAGACTATACTAATCACATTAATGATGCGGAAGGGTAGTGAGCACACTAGTTTTTGGTGTGGGGAGCAGGTGAGAAGAATGAATGCCAGAGAGGGACTGAAGAGGCCATTCCAGTGGGGTACAACTATATTCAGGTTAGGGGAAAGACAGGAAGGGGGACGTTGAGCAGATCATTGTGAGATCTGAGATGTGGGGCTGCCAGCACCATGATCACTACCTGACTGTGGATTAGAGCAGCCAGCGATGAAAAATACTCAGAGTGGCAGGGCTACACCTAAACTGTTACTAGAATTCAGTGTAGGGAAGATTACTCTTGAGTGGTGGGGGGATGCTGACGTTTGTTAGGACAGTATAGAGGGAGTTGTGTATAGCTCATTCAAGATTCAGAAGGGTGGTAGCCAGCCAACTCGCATTGTGGAGTAGGGCACAGAAAAGTACTGGAGAAGTATTGCCGGAAACTGTCCTGCGGGGTTCTGCAGATAACAGGTAAAGGGGTAGACCGACACTGGAAGTCGGGTGGATTCGCTGAAAGCATTACTTTGCCCTTCCTGCTGATAATATTGTTATCCATAGTAAGTGCAGCCCTTATGAGGGCATGAACAGCAGTTTATCTGGTGGATCCTGATGCTTATTGCTTGGCTCTCCAGAAAGACCTAGTTGTTGGTTACAGAGGTGAGGAAAAAACACAACAGGGGGACTCACATACTGCCTTCACTGTGCAGAAGGGTGATGATCCACTCAATGTTTACTGTAGGAGCAGAAGTCAAGCATTGAGAAAGCAGACTGGAGAGTGATTTGGGAGGCATTTGTTAACAGTGCCAGCTGATGAAGCATATCGGTATAGATGTGCACAACTCTCTGAGGTGCAATATTGCAATCTGAGGTGTGATAATTTTCTTTATGAGACTGCAAGCTCATATGCAGCCCCATGCAGTACTAAGGACAGAGTATGGATGGTGGGGTGTTCAACTGAAGGCAGGCTAGGTGCAGGGGGTTCACATAGAAAAAGACTACAAGAGAACCTTATTTGTGGATTACCAAGAACGCATGAGCTTTGGAATTGGACCAGATCAGTACTTTGTTACAAAATTCAGAGCATCACATAACTACTAGAGCATCGGGTATTTGAAGTGTTATACTGTACTGTGGTTTGCCCAAGAGAAAGTCAGCTGAATTACAAAACATTTTCAGCAAGTTAAAGTAAACAAAATGAACAAAACCGTAGCCTAACGTGTACTAATCAAAATAATCCATGTATTAACATATGGTGTTGATCATTCTGGTGAAACAATTCAAAACAAAGGGGCAAAGTAGAACTAGTTAGCACTATAGGGAGCATGTGGGTCTCTGCCTCTGGCTCCAATGATGTCATCATGACTCATCACTTAACAAACTTGGCTGACATTTTAGGGAACAAACAAGGCTGTTTTTTGAAAGCGAAAGGCTGATGCTTACATTTTTCAAAAGCTATGAAACTGCATTTATGTTAGTTACATAAATGCAGTTTTAGCATAAATGTAAATGGCAGCCTTTACTTTACCTTGCTATGAAGCCAGAATTTGGAGTTTGCAGTTTTAAAAAACTGCTTGATTAGGTACCCTTTAAGCTGGCTGACACTAGTGTTGTCTACAGTTGTAGTAGTCCACCCTCAATAACTTAATGACTGTCAAAAACACCCGGTATGGCTTTTTGTTTCCTCCTTCTTTGCTGTAACAAAAAAATTAAAAAAGTAGTCTGTTTCAGTCAGGTTAGGACAGGATAAATATGTTAACTGAGGGATCGATCTCTCTCTCTCTGTCTCTTTATTTCTCAGTCTCTCTCAGTCTCTCTACAGTTTCCTTCTGTGTTTTTTTTATCATTTTTGCTGCCAAGTCTATATTTTTTGCAGCCCGCTGACAGGCACAGTGAAGGCATCACACACTGTGCTTCACTATTTTTTTGGGAAGACAGGCAGCCAGCAAATCAGCAATATCTTTTTTCTTCTCACTTTTACACATATTCTCTCCATGATTTTCCTTCTTTAATCCCTTTTGTTGTGCTTTACTCTGTAGAGCACAGCAGTCAGTCTCCTCTCTGACGCTGTCCTCAGCATCCAGAAACCACTTTTATGTTGGGGTCTTGGGGAATGGGGTATTTTATTTCTTTGTAACCCCCAACACAATCTCCTCCAGCTCCTTCCTGGAGTGGCAGCGCAGTGCGGCATCATGGAAGGTGACCCACTCATCAACGCCAGCAGCTGCATCTGTGGTGGCGGAGTGCAGGCAATGCGTCATTGCACATGACATGGGCCCAGGGGAGAAAACCCAGGCAGAAAATCCCTGACCTGACAGGATGATGAGCTGGTCCCTTGCAGGCTCTACACCAGAGACCGACTACTCCCAGCATTCTCTGGCTGAGAATGCCAGAGCAGCAACAGCAGGTTAGCCTCAGGGAAGCCAGGTGATGGGGCTGGGGGAACTGGTCCTGAACGGGGCCCGGTCAGTAGTGAAATGAAATAAACTACTATTAATAACAAATGACAACTTTTAGTTTGTCTTCCCTGTAAACTGATAAGTTTTCTTTTTCTCATGATAAGGGGTATTTTGTTCTTGTAAACTGGTAAGTTTTTGTTCTCTTATGATAAGGATTACTTTTTTTCTTGTAAAATGGTACATTTTCTTTCTCTTATGTTAAGGGGTATTTTGTAACGTAAATGGTAACCTTTATTTAGCAGTTTGCTTCCTTTTTGTTTAGTAGTTTGCTTGCTTTTTGGCCCCCTTTGCCCTATCCCCTATTACAATCTTCTCCTCTTTCTGCCTATCTGTCTGCCTGTCTCTCTGTCTCTCTCTCTCTCTCTCTCTCTCCAACTCCATTTTCAGCAACCTGAAGAAGCTCCTTTTTAAACTGCAATTAAGTAGTCTCTCTTGTTTTGTTTTTAGCAACCTGGCCTTCCCGCCCATGGTGTTGTATCCTCTGTCTGTTTCTCTCTCTCTCTGTCTCTCTGTGTGTGTCTCTCTCTCTCCCCTACTCCTTCCTCCCAGCAAGCACTCGGAACACCTGTTGCTGTTTTTTTTTTGGGGGTGGTATTTTAATTATTTATTTTTTAGTAGGTTTTCCATTTCTTTAGTAGCAGAACCTCTCTCCCACTTCCATCTCCATCCTCTCTCTTTCTCTTTCCGTCTCTTCTCATGCTCAGCCTGTGCCGCACCTCACACTCTCTTTTCTGAGTGTGCTGCCCAGTTCAGCAATATTTGTACTGCTAAGCAGTGTCACATGACCATTCTGCCTGCCAGATACTTCTATTTGCTGTGGCTATGGCTACCACCAGTGTGCTGCCAATGGTCTGTTCTGTCAGCCAGTTACCCTCCCTATATTGCCCAGTCCCCTTCCTCCTCTCTGCACCCACAAAGGTTAGTTTATGACATCACTTCCCTTCCCTTCTCCTCCCATCTCCACCATGTTACCCTGACTTGCCCAGACTCCTCCCCCCACCTGCAACCACCAAGGCATGATGACCAGCTCACTCATCCCCTTCTCAGCTTCTTCTCCTCCTCCCCCCACCCATGTGGCACCAAGCACCATGTCCCTTCTCCTTCCCATGTCACTCTGACTCACCCAATCCCCTGTTCTGCTCACTGCATCTTTCCTTTACTCACTGCATCTCTCCTCTGCTCACTGCATCTCTTCTTGGCTTCTCCCCACTTCTCCCCACTGGTCCACACCTTACCCACAGACTCAGAACTGGACTCAATTTACCGAGTCCATATTTATCTAAGTCTATGGGTAGGTGGTGGATTGGGGGGGGGTCCTGATTTCAAAAAGAACAGTCTACTCATCTCTATTGAGGACCTTGATATGAATTAGTTCTTGAGTATTTAAAAATTGCACTGAGCCTGTGATATTGGTTGTTCAGCTACAAGTAGAGGGTTCACATTGCCCTTTTTGAAAAATAGTGAATCCACAAAGTTACACATGGTGCATATACAGTTTACTATGAGGGGAGTGTGCTCATTAAGACCCTTTTCACTCAGTTCTATTGTAGACATTCTACAAGTGAGTCAAGTCTCCATGCCAGGCCATATATAAATACAACTGGAAAGTCTGAGGTGGCAAACAGGTAGAATAGTGCTGCAGCCACAGCGTAAAATAAGGTACTCATAATTTGTTGGTAGCCAGGCTCAGAATGGTCCTCTGTTAGTTCTTGAAACAAAATAACACTTGTAGGTCATAGGATAATTTAATGAGTTTTATTAGATACTACTCAAAAACAACTTTCCCCACTGCACTGCCATTTCGTTCATGCTTTTCCTGTCTTTTTTAAGGCTGTCTGATGTAGTCAGGAAGACTTTTTCTACACATGGAGCATGTAAAAGCATGAACAAGGAAATGCATTTTGCCCATTTGTTGCTTCTGTAATTTGGAAAAATGACGTCCCTACCCCCATAACAGAACTTTCTGGATGAGGAACTTTTCCAACTTTGACCAGGTCTCCTTCCTAGAGACTCTGGATGAAATAAACTGGACTCAGATCAAGCTAGCCCCTACCCTAGATGCTGCCTGGACTACTTCACCTCTGCCACCAACAAACATGCCCCCCTAAACAATTGAGAGTCAAGGGCCAGCATGCCAGATGGTTAATCAGAGATCTAAGATCTCTTATGAGAATAAGGGACAAGGTCTGGTGCACCTATAAATCCTTCAACTTAACTGAGGACTGGATGAAATTAAGGGGCCTGAGGAATAAATGCAAAACTGAATTGAAATCAGCTAAAAAAAGGTATCTGAGAGACCTGCAAACTTCAGATTTGTCTGACCTTAAACAATGTTGGAGCCACGTCAACTCCTTCCTAAAGGGTAAAACCTCATCAGATGATGCTGACACAGTAGCCAATGGGATCCACATTAGGGTCCCAACTGAATCTGCAAATGAGATTAATGCCTTCTTTACTGAACTTAATAAATATGGGAGTCATTTAACTGGAACCCATTCTCTTGCATCTACTAACCATGAGGTATCCTCCCACCGGCCACAATTCCATCTTAAGCTCATCTCTCAGCCTGATGTCCTTATACTATTACTGAAGGTAAATACTATGGGATCAGCTGGCTATGACAAACAGAGACTAAGCTACTAAAATTAGCTTCCCCTGTGATAGCATGCCCTATCACCTAGCTGTTCAACAGGTCTCTTCTTGAATGAAGGTACCTTCATTATGTTAAGTGGCCTTGATTACACCAACACATAAAGGTTGACCCCGTGAGATGGTGGAAAACTACAGGTCCATGTCAATCCTACCTATGCTAAACAAGATTCTAGAAAGGCTAGTCTATAACCAACTTCAAGACTACCTAGACAGATACAGCATATAGACCCCTGAACTTCACGGCTTTAGACAAAACCATGGGACCGGCACTGCCCCCATTAGCCTGACCTCTAGCATCCTAAACACCACAGATAAAGGCCACTTAGTAGGTGCGGTCTTTATAGACCTCACCAAAGCTTTTGATTTGGTAAGTCACCAGCTACTAATTGGAAAACTAGAATCCCTCGGGCTAGAGAACGCCTCTCTAATGTGGTTCTCTGACTATCTGGTAGGAAGGTCACACATTGTAAAATGGAGTGCTAAACTCTCTGATCAGAGGCCCATCCTTGATGGGGTCCCAGAAGGATCCATCCTTGGACCACTATTATTTTCATTATTTATAAGTGACCTCCCCCTGCACACTGGAGGAGCTAAAGCTACATTAAATGCAAATGATGCAGTATTTTACAGAACTGCCCCAAATGCAACTCATCTAAATGTGCAACTAGGTAAAGACCTCTTGTTGCTCGAAAACTGGCTTCTTGCCAATAAACTCCTTCTTAACAGGATAAAAACAAAGACATTGTTATTCAGGTCAAGGAGTCTTGACGCAGACTGCACTGCAAAATTTGAAATTGGCCTCTCTGATAGGACAAGGGTAGAGGTGGTTACAGTAACTCCTTCAAGTACCTAGTGGTCTACCTTGACCAAGATGGTATGATCAAGACCCATCTCATCCACCTAACTAAAACCATTAACCAAAAAATGGGCCTGCTGTACCATTTGAGCCCATTCCTTACCTCTGAATCCCGTTGTAGAATTGCCCTAGGTACCCTCCTTCCTACTCTACTACATGGGGATCCTGTACTATACTCTGCCAGCTGTACAGAGTTCTAGATGCTGAGAACTCTCAATCATAGGACAGGTTAGTTTGCTAACTCATTCAGGCCACATGACCACCATTGTACAGTGCTGAAATCCCTAGACTGGCCATCACTCCAGGGGAGACTCACTTACCCCTCCTTATGCCTAGCATACAAAATTAGACAGGACAGCACCTTCCCCCCACCTAAAAAATCTGCTGCTACCCAAACATTGTGAAATAACCTTAAGGTCCTCTGAACAACAACTACTACCGGTACCCAGAGTCAGAACCTTTTGCAGAGCTCGATCCTTCTACTCCTCCAGCCCCTCCTTATGGAATGGGCTCCCAGGCAGTATCCAAGCTTCTACTTCCCTAAGGAGTTTCAAAAAAGAGCTCAAATCCCATCTGCTGAACTTGAACCACTGCTCCTGCTATAAATAACAATGGTTTAATTTAGTCCCCAACGCTTTAATTTAGGTGGTCATGTACTGTATAAAGTAGAGATCTATTGTTGCTCTGAAGGTACGTGATGTCCAGAGTATATAGTTATCCCCTGCTGTACTGTATTGTTCTGCAGTGTGTACTCCCACCTTTCTTGTTTGTTAAATGCCCTTGCACACTATATACTCCTAATGATTTGATGCTGTTGTTACCAACTCGATAAGAATGACTGTAATACAGTATGTTGACTAATAATGTCGTATTTCTCTGTATGATGTGTCTATTGTAACTTTCTGAATGTATTTTGTCTGAATCATAGCTTTATGTATTTATGTAAGTAACCCCGGGTTGTCCTGAAAAAAAGGACCATCTGTGGGCCTACCCGGTTATCAAAATTCAGTAACTAAATAAATAAAATGCTCCCTGACCAAACAAATCTATGTCATTTGCAGTGCAATACTATATTACATAGAGAATAATACCTGTGCAGGTGTATGTCATGAGGATGTTTCATACACCTGAGGTGTGTGATAATCCATAAACCTCGAGAGTGAAGCTCAAGAGGTTTATGAGATTATCACATGCCAAGGACGTGTGAAAAATCCTCATAACACAAACCTTGCACAGGCATTATTTTTTACAAGACTGATTAGATATAATATAATCTTTGCACCACAGTTTAATAGAACCTTGAGTCCAAGTATTGCTTATGTTATAATTTGTATGTCTTGTACCCTACAGTGAAACCTATATGTTTTATGTTTTACTATCTCTAAATAATCAGGACCATCTTGTAAATAGGACCTTCGGAACTGAATGATGGGTTTGTACCAACTTATCCTGTATAAAAATAAAGAATTTTACTACTAGAACTGATGCAAAGTTCTGTCAGAGAAACAAAATCATAAGTTGTAGTTGTGTCAGGAGTGAATATGTCCCTCAGCAGCTGGTGCAGTGAGAGGCTTTTGCTTCACTCTTTTCTTATCATGCTGCAGTAGAAGCGACCAGCCGTTTTATTGGGCTGCTCATCCTTCTAAAGAATATTAAGTTTATGTTGCCAGGAAATGTCGTGGGCCTGCTGGCAAATGGGCAGTTGAGTGACCTAAGTGAGTGACTTGTGGTTTGACTTGGCTTAGCTGGTTTGGTCTCGAGCCAGTGTATTTTCACGGTTTTGGAGCAGTGACAGCACAAGACCAAAAATACTATAATAAGGTATCAAGTTATTAGGGGATTTGAAAACAAGTCTGCAGCCAGTTAATAAAGGGGGTTACCAGTTACTATATAGTGATATAGTATTGCTTTACAATAGACTTTCACTCTTAGAGTGACAGGCAATGAGCTGACCTTGGAGCCCACATGTTACCCAAGGGACACACCACAACTCTTGCAACCCCCTGTGCTTCCCAGCAGACCCCTCTTCATCCCATGTGATCACTCCATCAAGCTATTTTGCTGTGTGTGTGTTCCTGCTTCAGTGTTCTTTTCTATCCTCCAGAGACTGAATATGCCAGACTGCATCTACTACATGGCTGACAGCAGAGCTGTACACTGCTCACACTCTCCCCTTCAGCACTGCCGCATAAGTCGTCCAGCTGATATTTTCCCTACCCTCACGCTCCCTGCTTCATCATGCTGAAGATATCCTTCTGAATATGTTTTGGGAAATCTAACATCCAGAGTAACACCCTCCCCTGATTCACTATGCAAATGGCTCTTACCTTGTATAGGCTGGTATGGGTACAGTAGCATTTTCAAGAGCCATCCACCCAAGTGATTACCTTCTGGTACTCAACATCTTCAAACACTGTTTCCATGTGTCTCCTCTCTCCAATGTTGAGTTATTATTCAGATAGGAAATTTGCTCCCATGCTGCATAAAATCAGTTCCTAAACTTCTGTCTATAGCAAGTGAAAATTATGTGCATGAGTGTGGAAGGGGCATTGTAACCCCCCCCAAAATAATTCCTTTCCTATTGTGCATTAATGTTGTCCTTTGGAATGAATGCGGTCCATGTGTCTTTTTCGTGTGTCTGTCTATGTATATGTTATGGATGAATAGTGGGTAATAGACTGGCCATCTATTACCCACTATTATATTAAAAAAACAAACTTTGTATTTGTACTGTACTGTTTTTTGAGTAATCCTTTAAGGGTAATTTCATGCCTGCATGCATCCTGAAGAGATACAGATGAAATGCAGAAATGGTGCAGCAGTAATAGATAAACAAAAATATTTATCTGTGTGAATAGTAACACTGGAATGGTATATTTGTATGTACAGTACAATTATACATTGGGCAAAGACTGACTGTATAAAAAAAAAATTGCCCCTTGTGGAAATAACCCCCCCAGCAGTAGAAACTGAAATCAGTAGCATTTTTCTTGACCAAAATTATGTTGTCTCCCTACGAATTAATTCTAATAACAAACAATATAGAGCAAGCCGGACCGAGTGTGGGGCGAGGCAAACAGAGTCATACTTTCGGAAGAATCTCCGGTATTTTGTTTTGAATAAAATAGAGAACACAATAGTTATAGGATCTTAGATTAGTGCTTTCGTTGTCTGTTTTGGGTAAAATAGTACAAATAGCCAGCTGTTAGTTTGTCTTTAGCATTCCTATCTATATATAAATATAGGCATTTTTGTTTTGTATGTTTTACTGTCCCCTTTTTGCTCCGGATCTCAGTAGAGTTACTTGTACCTCCGGTTTCTTTAAAATGCCCAGTAAAGAGTAAGGCTCGCACATAAGTCCTTCTAACTGTTCTGTGTTTCTGTTTATTTCAGAGAAAAGCTTTCCCTCAAGACATTTGTTTTTTCATTCATTTTTCTTCCTCTCGGTATTCTTGTATCCCTCTCGACTGTGCGCACATTCGTGCAGCTGCACTTTCCATTATACATTTCCACTATAGGCCTATTGCTCTGCTGAACCAGGACATGAAGTTATTAACTAAAATATTAGCTAATAGAATCTTAAGGATTGCTCCTCTAATTATTAGTCAAGACCAAGTTGGATTTATGCCAGGTAGGGGGGCACATGATGCTCTGCGGAAGCTTCATCATGTGCTTGGTGAGGCCTCTAGCTCTCGGTCAGGTATGGCGCTAATTTCTTTAGATGCCGAGAAGGCCTTCGATAGGGTCTCCCACTCCTTTTTATTTGCAACTAGGGAGAAGATGGGTTTCCCGGAGGGTCTTCTTAGAGTTATTAAAAATCTCTATGCCGCACCTACGGCTAGGGTCCTCTGCAATGGTTTTTTATCAAAAGAATTTCACCTTGATAATGGGACTAGACAGGGTTGTCCCCTCTCACCAATTTTATTTAATATATATCTGGAGCCCTTATTGAGAGCGATTCAGGCAGACCGAATCGGGGATTGTTGTTAAGGAGAATTGAAGTTTGGGTTTTGCAGGCGACATCTTGTTACATCTCCAAGACCCAGTGAAGAGCTTCAAAAGACTCTTGAAATTATAAAGAGATTTTCCAGTGGTCTCGATTATAACTTAAACCTGAATAAGACTCAGGTTCTCCCTTACCCATATGTGTATAAGGCAGATTTTGAACGCTGCAATTGAATTGGGCTCCAGATAGGATTAAATATCTTGGTATTTGGGTTACTATTAATCCGGAGGAGGGACTAGAAGCAAATATAAATAAGGTGCTTTCAGTAGCTAGAGCAGACATAGGTAGGTGGAATAAACTTCCCCTGAACTTGACAGCTAGAATGGGTTTAATTAAAATGAACTTACTGCCTAGGTTTTTGTATCCAATATATCTGTCCCTATATAGTATTCCCAAGGTTTGGTTTACTAAGATACAAAAATTAATTTCAGATTTCTTGTGGAATTTTAAACCTTCTAGGAGGAAACATACTGTCTTGCGTCTTCCCTATAGCTTGGGGGGTCTCAAAATTCCAGACCTCCATCTATATTATGTAGCCGGACAACTAGCTATAATGAGCCGGTGGAATAGGACACAGGAAGAAGAGGGTTATACTCCAACCTGGTTACATATCGAGAGGCAAATTTTGAGGGACAAGGGTATTTCCCCTGATGCATTGCTCTATATTAATCCGGAAAGTTTGCCGGAGGAAGGTAAAGATACCCCAATATTTAAGACAATCTTGGCCTGGTGGGCTCTTTTATCTCCGCTCCATAAAAACTACAGAAGGGCTGTGGGATCAACCTATTTTGGGTAATCCCAATATGACTATAGGCGGCTCGAGTAATTAGGAACTACTTGAGCACCACAATTATGCAATTTTGACTGGGCAGATTTTATTCTAGATGATAAAGTAGTTTTCCAGTTCAATGTAGAGGTATTAATTTTTAAGAAGATTCAGGTTACCAAAATGCTGCAGAAGCTGTGGAGGAGAATAGATGTCCCCAAGGGACTGCGTTTACTTGGGACAACCTTAAGGAACTCAACTGCTCACATAAACCGCTGTCACTTGCATATAAAGTCCTGTTGGACTTCTTAAGTAGGGATGTCTCTGCAAAGGTAGCATATTGGGAAAAAAAAGACACTCATCTGAGGCCGGATTGGGAAGCAATTTGGAAAAGCTCTGGTTACATACCTATAGCTAAATATAGGACTATGCAATTCTTTATATTTTCTAATTTGTACTATACCCCCTCCAAATTATGTTCTAGGAGGCTTAGACAGACAGATCTATGTTTCAGATGTGGATTGAGTCCGGGGGATACATTGCATATATTTTGGGACTGTCCTAGGATATACCCTCTTTGGGTTCAAGTTAAGCAGAATATGGACCCCATACTAAACTATGCGGAATTTATCCTGCCCAAGATTTGTGTATTGGGGAATATGGCTCAAATCTCAGGGTCACATATTAAATATCCTATAGCATTGATGTCTGCTCTAATTAAAGCCTTTGTTTTGAGGCAATGGAAAAGTGATCTTATCTACTCATATGACCAGTGGTTAGTGGACTTAATGAGGGCATTAGGCAGGATCAAGGGGCAAATGTCCCGGAATGGGAAAAAAGGAACATATGACAAGAGGTGGAGATCCTTAGAGGTAATTTATTCACTCCAGGCTAAGGTCCCCGAGCACCGATCTGTCTGTCTAAGTGTAGTTAATTGAGGTTTATGGGTGAAGAATAAATACCTAGTAAGGGCTTATCTGCGATTTTTTATGTTAAAGGAATGAGTGTACTATGATTGATTTTATTAGCATGTTAATGAAGGTAGTTCTTTATCTGCAAAATAAAGTTACTAATGGGATTCCCTCTCTTTCCCGGGGACACAGCTGTGGGACTCGCCCATATCGATAGATGGGTTTTGGGAATTTTAAGATCATGGGTTAAGATTATCCCCAAGGATGGCGTTCATGATTAGGTCTTGGATATTGAAGGTGTAAATATGAGTATTGAAGGGTTAGAGCAATTGTTAAGATATTGGGAGGTGTTTCTCTGCAGCTGTGTATGTATATAGTTAAATTGTATATAGTTGCCCTACCCATTTTGGGGGTGGGTACCAGGGAAATCCTGGGTAATCATGTGTGTCTGTCTGTATGTTTAAGTAAATTTCAATAAAGATGGTTATAAAAAAAAAAAAGATATGGAATAGATGAACATCTATTCCCAGACCCCGGGGTAATGAAGAATAAAGATTCGGAAGATGCTTGTCTTCCTCTTACTTGTTAGAAAGTATAGTTGTGAAAGGGACCCCAGGGTGGAGCCATGGAGAGAGTGGACTGTGGCTCCATCCCTCTTAATTACTCTGAAAATATGTCAGAATTTGAACCCGTATGGTAAGCGGGAGGGTTTTAACAAAAGGGGGTAGGAGTATGTGGAAGGGGCATTGTAACCCCCCCCCCCATAATTCCTTTCCTATTGTGCTATAATGTTGTCCTGTGGAATGAATGCGGTCCATGTGTCTTTTTCGCATGTCTGTCTGTGTGTATGTTATGGATGAATAGTGGGTAATAGACTGGTCATCTAACGCCCACTGTTATATTTTAAAAAAAAAACTTCGTATTTGTATTGTATTGTTTTTTGAGTAATCCTTAAAGGGTAATTTCATGTCTGCATGCATCCTCAAGAGATACAGATGAAATGCAGAAATGGTGCAGCAGTAATAGATAAACAAAAATATTTATCTGTGTAAATAGTAACACTGGAATGGTATATTTGTATGTACAGTACAGTTATACATTGGGCAAAGACTGACTGTATAAAAAAAAAAACATTTGCCTCTTGTGGAAATAAACCCCTTCCCCAGCAGTAGAAACTGAAATCAGTACCATTTTTGTTGACCAAAATTATGTTGTCTCACTACGAGTTAATTCTAATAACAAGCAATATAGAGCAAGCTGGACTAAGTTTGGGGTGAGGCAAACGGAATCATGCTTTCGGAAGAATCTCCAGTATTTTGTTTTGAATAAAATAGAGAACACAATAGTTATAGGATCTTAGATTAGTGCTTTTGTCGTCTGTTTTGGGTAAAATAGTAAATATAGCCAGCTGTTCATTTCTCTTTAGCATTCCTATCTATATAAAAATATAGGCATTTTCATTTTGAATGTTTTACTGTCCCCTTTTAGCTCCGGATCTCAGTAGAGTTTCTCATGCCTCCGGTTTCTTTAAAATGCTCAGTAAAGAGTAAGGCTCGTGTATAAGTCCTTCTAACTGTTCTGTGTTTCTGTTTATTTTAGAGAAAAGCTTACCCTCGAGAAATTTGTTTTTTCGTTCATTTCTCTTCCTCTCGGTATTCTTGTATCCCTCTCAACTGTGCGCATATTCATGCAGCTGCACTTTCCATTTTTGGCTTTCGGGGATTAAGGGAAATAAATACAGATGAACTGGGCAGTTAAGCCCTTGATTTCCACAACTAAAACCTAAAGGTTGTTCAACTTACTTCAGGGATACAATTGAGTTTTTTTAACCTGGCTAATGTCTGAAATAGCGTTGTTTTACAGCGTTTTGAAATGCCGAAGGCCCTCTCAGCTTTCCTGCTTACTAAGAGCCGGCCGGCCCTTCTTCTTCAATATATGCAGGGAAGCTGGGGCGGTGCCTGCCGACGTTCCAAAACGGGTTTCAAATCTGCAAATAATTCAAAACCCAGAAGCTAACAGACGAAAGTTATATGTTTAAGTTGATTGGGATGGTTTAGGAATCATAAAATGTGTAAATAAATACTTTTATTTGAATATTGAGACAGTTATTATGATTGATTGTTGCAAGGACCAATCCTTATCTTCTGCACCCTTTATATGCCAGGTCACTGAATGTATGTGTCAGATTTGATTTGGGTGCTGATGTGAAAGCACCTCAGAGGCAAGAGAAATGAATATACTACTCCCTAAAGATTTCTGGAACTTACGATTTAACCAGCATTTAAATCATTTTATTTAAGCGTACAGTTCATTTTTGTTTTATTTTCCAAATTCTCTCTTATGTGGTTCCTGTAAATAAAAGCCTGTCAAGATTTCATCTCTTCTGTGAAACGTCCATTTGTTAACCCTTAGCCTTCCACATTTGGTGTCAGAAGTGGGATAAAGACTAGTTGGGGTTGACCAACTGAAGGATCTGTACCAAGGCCGCTGGATTGCTGATGTTACAGGATCGAGAGGACATTAAGCAGATGGAGCGACAACCATTGCGGGGAGTGCAGACCAGATCGGTGACATCTAAATACCAGTTACCATTACTCCCAGGTCTGGAACCAGTGGCTAGAAAAAGGGTTCCAGTTACGCACCAGATGGAGGTACCAAAGGAGGAAGGATTGGCTCAAGTGAGTGCGGGTGGAGAAGAAGAACACCTCCCACAGGAACCACAAGATTTATTAAGATGGCTCTGTACTCGACAACTAGAAATGGAGAGACAGAGGGACAGAGATCGGAGGGAGCATGAGGCCAGATGGAATGATACACTAAGGGCATTCCAATCGATGGGTGCTGGGAGGCCTCCTGCTGCCCCTGGAGGAGGCCAAAAGGACATCAAGTTGGCTAAATTGACTGATACTGATGACATTGAGGCATACCTATTGACCTATGAAAGGGTGGCAACAGCATGTAATTGGCCCCGAGCCAGTGGGTTATTCGCCTAGCACCTTCTTTGACAGGGAAGGCACAGATTGCTTACAGTCGAGTGGAAATGGTAGATATAAACAATTATGATCGGGTCAAGCAAGCCATTCTAAAGTGGTATGGTATAAATACCGAGACTTATTGACAGAGGTTCAGATCCTATAGATACACTGCTGCTGATAATCCACAGGACACCTTTACTCAGCTTAAGGATCTGTGTGTCAAATGGCTACAACCTAATACTCTGACTATAAATCAAATTATTGAAAAATAGTTCTGGAACAATTTCTGCGAGTCCTTCGCCCCGATGTTTTACTTTGGGTAAAAGAGCACCGCCCAGAGGTCTTGAATACTGCTATACGACTGGCCGAAGACTATATTGCTGCACGACCTCAGAGACAGAGAAGCTACCATCCGACATCTCAGCAGCAGGGACATTCAGTAAGACCTCCTATCACTACAGTGGGAAACACTAATAGCACTACCATACAAAGCACTAGTAGAACAGGAAGGGGGTACAACCCAGACATTGTGTGTCATGAGTGCAAAACTAAAGGACACATAGCAAGATTTTGTTCCAAGAGAAAAAGTGAACAATTACATCTTGCTTTAGCCAATTGGGGACAATTTATGGTGCCGGTACAAGTTGGGCAACACAGGGTCCCCGGTCTCCTAGACTCAGGGAGTAAACAGACCCTGATACATCCTCAGTTGTTAAGAGTGCCCCCATCTTTGGAGAGTCCAACCACTAAGGTGACATGTATTCATGGCGACACACATCATTATCCTTTAAAAGAAACAGAGTTAACAATACAGGGTCAGGTGCAGACCATGCAGGTAGGCATGGTACCTAACCTTCCAATTCCAGTGATCATTGGACATGACTGTCCCTATTTTCAGAGCCTTATGTCTACAAATTTAAGTGCCATGGTAACCAGATCACAGAAGACTCCTGTGCAACAAGTTGATACTTTAGAACATCATTTTCCTTTTGTTAAGGACCTCTATGGTAAACTAGGGAAAGATAGAAAGACCAGAAGACAGAAAAGAAAGGAAAAATATAAGTGGACTATAAATCACAGTTCTATTTCTGAAGACGACGCAGTGTAGAATATAACGGAATGTGGAAAAGACAGTTTTTCAGAATTACAAAAAGGGGATGAGTCTTTAAAACTGCTTTTTTCCTCCCAGGAGAAAATTCTGGGAGCTAAACATAAATATTAATAGAGAAATGGTTTGATGTATAGGTTATGTGTTAATCCTAGAACTCACGAAAATGTTGAACAATTATTGGTCCCCGAGAAATATCGTACACTTCTATTAAGACTTGCTCATGATATTCCGATGGCTGGTCATCTAGGGAGGGATCGTACCTTAAGTAGATATTAAATAAATATTTCTGGCCTGGAATACATGAGCAAGTTGCAGACTATTGTAGAAGTTGTCCAGAATGTCAAAAAGTGGCAAAAATTGTGAAGAAAGCCAAAGTACCAATGCAAGTGATGTCTTTATTTTCCACTGCATTCCAAAGGATTGCAATGGACATAGTAGGTCCAGTGCAGAAAAGTACTAAAGGTAACCAGTACATTCTGGTGGTGTGTGATTTATGCTAAGTATCCAGAGGCAGTACACCTTCGAACTATCACCACCTCCAGAATTGCTGAGGAACTAGGGAAAATCTTCAATAGAGTAGGTATTCCCCAAGAAATACTGACAGACACGGGTACGAATTTCTGTTCACAGGTCTTGAAGCGACTCTACCAGACCTTAGGTATTGAGGCTATGCGGACCACCCCTTATCATCCTCAAACTGACGGACTGGTGGAGCGCTTCAACCAAACCATGAAAATAATTATTCAGAAATTCATGCAAGATGAAGGTAGACAATAGGATCTGTATCTGCTGTATCTGCCATATTTAATGTTTGCCTACCGTGAGGTGCCACAAGTCTCAACTGGTTTTTCCCCATTCTAATTATCGTATGGAAAGAACCCAAAAGGACCTATAGACATAATAAATGAATGGTGGGAGGATAGCAAGGATATACAGAACAAATGCCCCCTTGAATATTTACATCATCTAAGGGAATGGATAAAGAGGTATAGTCAGCAGGCTAATGCTAATAACCAAAGACAACAGTTTATACAAAAAAAAACAATATCATAAAGGAACAGGGACTAAGGAGTTCTCAGAAGGAGACCAAGTGCTGTTACTACTACCTTCATCCAATAATAAATTATTAATGAAGAGGCAGGGTCTCTATAAAGTAACCTGAAAAATAGGACCCGTCACGTACGAAATTAACATGCATGATAAAACCAACAAAAAACATATTTATCATGTTAATCTTTTAAAACCCTGGGTAGAAAGAGTATCCAACTTATGTGGTTATATCTACCCAGAAACAGGTAGTGGTGAGCTAGATATAGCTTATCGAAGACTGGAATTGGAAGGGGACAGCAAAGAAATCAATATAAACCCTGAGCTAACACCTCAGCAGACTGCCGAACTGTTAACTATAATACAGTTACACAAGAAAACTTTTAAGGGAACACCAGGAAAAATTAATGGGGAAAAACATAATACCATCGTATCCCAAAACAGTCCCATCTGTCAAAAGCCATATCGTCTCCCTGAAAAGGTTAGGGAAACTGTAATCCAAGAACTAAGGAAAATGCAAGAAATGGGAATCATCGAGCTGTCGTATAGTGAATGGAGTTTCCTTTTAGTTGTTGTACATAAAAAGGAAGGGGAAGTATGACTATGTTTAGATTTTCGATGCCTTGATGCCATTTCTAAATTTGACAGTTATCCTATGCCTCGTATAGATGACATACTGGATCATTTAGGTAATTCCCAATATTTTTCAGCCATTGACTTAACAAAGGGATATTGGCAAATTCCTTTAGATCCCAAAGCAAAAGACAAAACAGCCTTTAGTACACCCATTGGATTATTCCAATTTACTGAAATGCCCTTTGGGCTACATGGTGCCCCTGCCACATTCCAAAGGGTTATGGATAATGTTCTAGCTTCTCATGCTGCATATAGTGCAGCATACCTTGATGATGTTGTGATATTCAGCCCTACTTGGAAAGAACATCTACAGCATCTATCAGAAGTCCTTGCTGCCATTTCTGACACTGGACTTACCATAAATCCTGAAAAATATACCATGGGTATGCAAGAAACTAAATATTTAGGCTTCCTGATTGGAAAAGGGTATATAAAGCCTGAAATAACTAAAGTTGATGCGGTAGCCACATGTCCTAGACCAAAAACCAAGAAAGTTGTTCGAGCCTTTTTAGGCCTAGCCAGATACTATAGATGTTTCATTCCAGCTTTTTTGACCATAACAGGACCTTTGTCCGATTTAACAAAAAAACATCAGCCAGATAGAGTAATATGCAGTTCTGAATGTGAAGAAGCTTTTTGTTCCATAAAAACTCAATTATGCTCTTCACCAGTTCTCCATACACCCAACTTTTCTCATCCTTTTGTTCTCCAGACTGATGCCTCTAACTGAGGTATTGGAGCAGTATTAACACAGAACCTTGATGGAGAAGAACACCCCATCATGTATGTCAGTCGTAAACTACATGAACAGGAGACTAAATATTCCACCATTGAGAAGGAATGTTTGGCTATCAAATGGGCTATTGAAGCTTTATGCTTTTATCTGTGGGGTACTGAGTTTGAGATTTGGACTGACTATAATCCGTTATGTTGGTTGCAACATATGAAAGATAAAAATCCCTGAATTATGGGGTGGTATCTTTCACTGCAACCATATTGCTTTACTATAAATCATCGAAAAGGAGTTACAAATGGGAATTCAGATTTTCTATCAAGATATGGAATAGATGAACATCTATTCCCAGACCCTGGGGTAATGAAGAATAGAGATTCGGAAGACGCTTGTCTTCCTCTTACTTGTTAGAAAGTATAGTTGTGAAAGGAACCCCGGGTTGGAGCCATGGAGAGGGCGGACTGTGGCTCCATCCCTCTTAATTACTCTGAAAATATGTTGGAATTTGAACCCGTATGGTAAGCGGGAGGGTTTTAACAAAAGGGGGGTAGGAGTATGTGGAAGGGGCATTGTAACCCCCCCCCCCATAATTCCTTTCCTATTGTGCTATAATGTTGTCCTGTGGAATGAATGCGGTCCATGTGTCTTTTTCGCATGTCTGCCTATGTACATGTTATGGATGAATAGTGGGTAATAGACTGGCCATCGAACACCCACTATTATATTAAAAAAACAAACATTTATTAGTGTTGTATTGTTTTTTGAGCAATCCTTTAAGGGTAATTTCATGCCTGCATGCATTCTCAAGAGATACAGATGAAATGCAGAAATGGTGCAGCAGTAATAGATAAACAAAAATATTTGTCTGTGTGAATAGTAACACTGGAATGGTATATTTGTATGTACAGTACAATTATACATTGGGCAAAGACTGACTGTATAAAAAAAAAAACATTTGCCTCTTGTGGAAATAAACCCCTCCCCCAGCAGTAGAA
Organism: Neoceratodus forsteri; assembly: GCA_016271365.2. Lineage (NCBI taxonomy): Eukaryota > Metazoa > Chordata > Ceratodontiformes > Ceratodontidae > Neoceratodus > Neoceratodus forsteri. The sequence continues at coordinate 958,330,837 of CM057453.1, forward strand.
ACTGAAATCAGTACCATTTTTGTTAACCAAAATTATGTTGTCTCCCTACGAGTTAATTCTAATAACAAGCAATATAGAGCAAGCCGGACCAAGTTTGGGGCGAGGCAAACAGAGTCATACTTTCGAAAGAATCTCTGGTATTTTGTTTTGAATAAAATAGAGAACACAATAGTGATAGGATCTTAGATTAGTGCTTTCGTCGTCTGTTTTGGGTAAAATAGTACAAATAGCCAGCTGTTAGGTTGTCTTTAGCATTCCTATCTATATATAAATATAGGCATTTTTGTTTTGTATGTTTTACTGTCCCCTTTCAGCTTCGGATCTCAGTAGAGTTTCTCGTACCTCCGGTTTCTTTAAAATGCCCAGTAAAGAGTAAGGCTCACGTATAAGTCCTTCTAACTGTTCTGTGTTTCTGTTTATTTTAGAGAAAAGCTTACCCTCGAGACATTTGTTTTTTCATTCATTTGTCTTCCTCTCGGTATTCTTGTATCCCTCTAGACCTCTAGACTGTGCGCAGATTCGTGCAGCTGCACTTTCCGTTTTCGGCTTTCGGGGATTAAGGGAAATAAATACAGATGAACTGAGCAGTTAAGCCCTTGGTTTCCACAACTAAAACCTAAAGGCTGTTCAACTTACTTCAGGGATACAATTGAGTTTTTTTTAATCTGGCTAATTTCTGAAATAGCGTTGTTTTACAGTGTTTTGAAATGCAGAAGACCCTCAGCTTTCCTGCTTACTAAGAGCCGGCTGGCCCCTTTCTTCTTCAATATATGCAGGGAATCTGGGGCAGTGCCTGTCGGCGTTCCAAAACGGGGTTCAAATCTGCAAATAATTCAAAACCCAGAAGCTAACAGAAGAAAGTTATATGTTTAAGTTGATTGGGATGGTTTAGGAATCATAAAATGTGCAAATAAATACTTTTATTTGAATATTGAGACAGTTATTATGATTGATTGTTGCAAGGACCAATCCTTAACTTTTGCACCCTTTATATGCCAGGTCATTGAATGTGTGTGTCAGATTTGATTTGGGTGCTGATGTGAAAGCACCTCAGAGGCAGTAGAAATGAATATATTACTCCCTAAAGATGTCTGGAACTTACGATTTGACCAGCATTTAAATCATTTTATTTAAGCATACAGTTAGTTTTTGTTTTGTTTTATTTTCCAAATTCTCTCTTATGTGGTTCCTGTAAATAAAAGTCTGTCAAGATTCCATCTCTTCTGTGAAGCGTCCATTTGTTAACCCTTAGCCTTCCACAATGAGCAAGACCTAGGACATACTGTATAGTAACCAAACTGTCCCTCAGCACAACACCAAAACTTGCTGTAACTACAAAACAGAATTTTGAATTTCATGTTACTGGTAACATATTCCTCACCTGGAGAGAGACAGAGAGAAACTCTCAGGTAGGGTCCAGTAATAAACACGATAACAATGTCTCTCAGTATTCCAACTCCAAGAAACACCAGTTAACGGAGGAAATAGCAACAAAAAGGAAAAAAAACAGGGCCCACAGGAAACTTGGAGCTTATGTCACTGATGTTTAGGAGCAAAACAAAAGTCATGAAGCCCATTAGTAGCTCAGCTAGAATTCCACGTAATATGTAATATTTCCTCCTTTTATAATATAGTTATCTAATCTTAATTTGAACATATCCTTATTTTTACTTGTCACTATCCCCACTGGGAGTCAATTCCACAAATTCACCACCCTCTTTGTATAGAAGTGCTTCCTCTTGAGGAGAACACGTGATGCAGCATGCCGTTTAGCAGCTCCTGCTTACCATTCCAGCCATCCACTCTACAGTAATTTAAGTTCATTTTCGGCTACATTACCCCATTGAAAAGCTTCCTAACCATTTTGGTGGGTAATGGACCACATCTACCATATTTACCAGCTGATTTTCGACTCCATGGGTGAAGAAATGCGGAAAAGCTCTGCCTAAACATACTCCTCCTGTCACGCTAGAGAAGGTCCCCAAAAAACCTAGGGCCTCTGGTAAAGCGGACGCGCCGACTACAGGGAGCCTTTCACATTGCAGTGATTCCTAGAAGAATTCATACCTTTTAAAGATGATCTGAGATACATATCTGTCAAAATTAAATCTCTCACCCAAGCGATGGAAGACATGTCCCAAGGAGCCTCTGACAATGATCTGCTTTTTAGAAAGATGAGTGGAGAAAATGAATCCTGAGCTTGTAGCCACATGACAGAGAATGGCTCACTTGGAGCTGAAAGTAGAGGACCTTGAGGGCTGCAGCCGCAGGAACAACGCAGTCCTCATAGGCCTTCCAGAGAAAGTAGAGGGGAAGAACACTGTCTTATTCATGCAGAAGCTGGTTGCAAAAATTGCCGTCCCTTCGCCTTTAGGTCCTTAGTATGTTATTGAGAGGGTGCACCGGGCTGTTCATCTGATTCCACCAGTGGGGGCTCCCCCGAGCCCTTTGATATTCAGATTCTTTAATTTCTTTGAGCAACAGCATTTTCTCACTAAAGTAAAGTAGCTACAAGAAGTGAGATGGAAGGGACTGAAAATTAGAGTGGATCAGAACCTACCGGCTTCAGTTCGGCAAAGAAGGGCAGCATTTCACCCTTTGGTTTCAAAGCTGATCGCTGCTGGGTTCAAATTTAAAATGTACTATCCTGCTCGATTTCAGGTCCTCATTGCCGGTAGTTGGAGTACATATAAAAATCTTGAAGCAGCATCCAAAGGTCTGAAATCGTCTCTGCCTGATTTATTTAAAGATCCCTGAGCTAGCTGCCTGAAAGAGAATGCTCTATCTTTGGGAAGATTTCGATCATGTTGTGATTGCATGTCTGCTTGGTAATTAATAGTAGCAACTCGAGCAGGCACCTGAAAGACCAAGGTGAGATGTTATTGCCTCGTGGTTTGACTTATCAGCTCCTGGTCCTTTATTATTGGAGGAGATTCCCCTTTTTGCAATTGTCTGGGTGCAGTGCTGATTTCTAGACTTCTCCCCTCGCCTATACGCATGTTCGTGTGGACTGACTCTGTAAGTTTAGCTTAATGTTTTTCTTGGCTCCTGACGCTAGAGGGAGTGCAGAGCCTTGGTTCTTTCTGCAATCATGGACAGTACTTGTTAAAACCTTGCCACCAACAGGCCCGATACTAGTTTTAAGATGTCCTGACCTCGGATTAGATGTGAAATTATTTGTTTTTTCTTTTTTGAGTTGCTTTATTTCCTCTTGGGTCCTCTGAGTTTTAGTGGCCAGTTGGTTTTATATTTTCTCTCCCTTTAGGTGAACAATGGATTGCTTTTTGGACTCTAAAGATTCTCCAAGAATAGGATCATTTATTAAAGCTTAGTATTAATGTGGCAACTTAAAGCGCTAGGAGGTAGCTTTATAGGTGCCTTCGTTTACTCAAATTGTATATTGGATATGTTTAGTACATTGGTTCTAGTAATGGACTCAGGGTCCTGGAGGGCACCTGCTCAAATTGTTTGTACAGGAATGCAAGTTCTATAGTTGTTATACATTCTCCTGTGCCTCAGCTGGAAGGAGAGTTAAATAATGTTATACTCCCAGTTAGAAAGGGGGTCCCAGTTTATTAAGTAAGGTAGGGGTCTCTGATGTATATTTCTGGTACACAGATCTCTTCCCATTTTCCCTTGTAAGAGAGGGCACCCCTAGGTTTATGGATTCCTGTTTAGGGTGGCTGTGGGGGGATAGTGAAGAGGTGTACTGCAGAGTGAAGTTTGATTCAATAAGGTGGGATGAGAGGGCTGGGAGGGTAGGGAGGCACAAAGGCTTTTGTTTCTTGTTATCTGGTATTTGGTGTTGGGGTGAGGGGGGCTATGGGTTAAAGGACAAGGGGGATTGGGGAAGCACCTGCATCCATAGAGCCATAGGCAGGAATATGTGGGTGAGAAAATCTTCTATTCTAACAAAGGGCATGCAATACCAATGGCTGTGGATCAATGGCTAGAGATATAGTCTTTGCTTCATGGAATGTTAAAGGGGCAAGGCAGAAGCTAAAACAATATAAAATACTAAAGCGTTTGCATTTGCTGAAGGTCGATGTAGCATTCATACAGGAATCTCATTTAATGGTCGCAGAGGCATCAAAGTTGAGGAGACAACAGATAGGACACGTCTTTGCTGCTGAGGGCAATACCCAAAGCTGTGGGTTCATGATTTTGACAGCATGTTCAGTCCCATTTTCTCTGGGAAATGTGATCAGTGATCTCCAGGGTAGATTTGTGCTTGTTAAGGGTAGACTACATACTACTGATATTTTGCTCGGTAGCATTTATGGTCCTAACAATGATTCTCCTGGGTATTTTATGCAGCTGGTTAACACTTTGATTCTCTTCCTCTTGATCCCTATAATCATAGGGGGTGATTTAAACCTACATATGACCCAAACTTAGATTGTACGGGTTCCAAGTTTAAAGGTCTCTCTCCTGCACAAAGAGCACTGAGAGATTGGGTAGACCAGGTGGGTCTCTATGGTGTCTGGTGAGTCTTGCACCCCACTGATAGAGCGTACACTTTTTCCTCCCCGATCCATGGGACCTCTTCAAGAGTTGATTACATTTTAACTTCACATAGCCTCCTCCCAGGGGTGCGGGACTCATCTGTACATCCAGATCCTCCCTCCAATCATTCTCTGGTTTCTTGTCAACTCACATTTTCTTTTTTTCCCAGAATTGGGGGGCGGTGAAAAATAAATAACCAGCTCCTGAAAGACTCAGGAACCATACTATATATCACAGATCATATTGCACAATTTGTTTCCTTTAATCATAACTCTATGGGCAAACTGGATGTTGAGTGGTATGCATTGAAAGCTTACTTAAGGGGCCTAATCATCAGCCTTGCTTCCAGGTGAAAGAAAAAAAGAGAGTCAAATGTTAAAAATGATTTCTCAAATCAGAAACTTAGAGGCCAAGTTATCTCCAAACACCATGGAACAGACCAAACAGGAGCTTATAAAGCTAAACGAATCTTATTTAGAACTCCTTAGGGAGAAAGCAGAATTTGCTATCTTGGAAACCAAATGCTTCCTACACTGATCAAGGTGAGAAAGCAGGCTGCCTGCTTGCAATAAGAATTAAATGGAAAGAGTCTTCCAAACTCATTGGCGCCATTTAATAAGCAGAAGATGGTCTCTTAAAAACCTCCCTGGTTGACATTGCCACAGAATTTAGTTCTTATTATAAGCAGTTGTATGGGACTATGTCGAACCTTCCTTCCCTAGACAGTCTGGACATGTACCTTACAAACTCTCATCTGTCTTCCCTTTCAGAAGCACAGCAACTGTTTTTGTGTGCTCCCATCGGTCAAGCCGACCTTTATAAAATAATTCAGTAACTCCCCACAGAAAAAAAAAACAGGGCCTGATGGATTTTCTCCCAATTTCTATAAGGTTTTTGTGAAACAATTGGTTCCTTTACTCCTGCCCCTATATCATCATATTCTTTCTGGTACTAATGTGGATAAATCCGTTTGAAGCCCTGATTGTTTTTCTACCCAAACCTGGTAAGAGTCCCAAATTAGTGTCTAGCTATAGACCAATTTCTCTTCTTAATCAAGACTTCAAAATTTTAACTTAATTAATGGCTGAACGTATAAACTGTGTTCTTCCTGACCTCATTGGACCGAAGCAAGTTGGGTTTATGAAAGGCAGGTCTTTGGTTGACCACCTTAACACCTTGGCTCATATTTCTCGGTGGCCAGGGATGCAGATTATCCTGCCACTTTAATCTCCCTGGATGCTGAGAAGGCATTTGGCAGGGTCGATTGGAATTTTGTATTCCGTACCCTTCACGTCTTTGGTTTCCCCCCAGACTTTCTCACATGGATTCGAGCACTATATAAATCCCCGTTGACACAGGTGTCCAGTAATGGAATAATTTCTGACTTATTTCCTCTCAAATCTGGTACGAGGCAGGGATGCCCCTTGTCCCCTCTCCTTTTCAATCTATGCCTGGAACCTTTTATATGTTGGCTTGTTAATTGTCCCAGGATTCAATGTATCACAATAAATAATATTGAAATTAAAGTGTCAACTTATGCTGATGATCTCTTACTGCATCTATCCCACCCATCCTTATCCATCCCTCCAATGCAGGAGATTATTAGGGAGTTTAGTGATTTAGCCAATTACAAGTTGAATGTGGAAAAAACAGTTGTATTTCCCCTCGATCACAACATTTTGAAACAGGAAGTCATGGCCCTGGGATTATCTTGGGAAAAAGATTCCCTGAGATATGGTGTATTGTACTGTATATGTATATGGTGTAGATGGGTATTGTTCTCTCGAGAAATCCAACCCTTCTTCAAAAGAGAAATCTGGACTCTCTGTTGCTCACAGTCAATCAAGACTTAAAAAGATGGTTCCTTCTCCCACTTTCCTTATGTGGTAAAATTAACCTGATTAAGATGAATGTTTTTCCCCTGCTTTTCTACCCATTAAATCTTTTAAATTTATGGTTCCCTCTCTCTTGGTTTAAAAAAAGGCACAGTCTTATTATTGACTTCATCTTGGCTGGCAAAAAGCCACGATTGGCATTTCATAAATTAGCAGCACCGAATGTTAAGGGGGGACTCTGTCTCCCAAATGTGGCACTCTATTATTGGGCCAGCTATGCCAGCAAATATCTCAGGTGGCTGGTTCCAGAGGATCCTTTGCATCCTCCTTCCTATATACCTAGTTGGCTTAAGATAGAATTAGCGCAAATTAAGTTGCATGGCCTGTCCCCTTCTGCACTTTTACATATAAAAGCGAAGTTCCTTCCCATGAAATTTCGTGCATCCTCGATTGCTATCTCCATTAAAGTGCACTCTCAGTTATGTGCCTTCATGAAATACAACCAGGTCTCTGACCTGAAGCAACCATTAGTGGGTAATCCCAGTTTCAAGATTGAGGGTAAGGTTCTCTCTCCCCTTTGGCTCCCTTGAAGTCTAAGAGACTGCTGTCTTTTATATTTCATAAAGAGTGAAGATGGGACCTGGTTAACCTCCCCTGAGATTATTTCCAAGGCTGGTATACTGAAATCCAACATTTTTAAAGTTTTTCAGTTGCTCCACCTATTGAGGAAGTCAATAGGGATTGCCCCATCGCAGCCCATAAAAAAAGCATCTTACTCTGAAATATTCCCGCTGGCAGGGCTTCCACATGCTGTATTTAAGATGTCTGGATTCTTGTATGATTGGATCTACCAAGATCATTTCAGTCCATCTAGTTACTGGTCTCCTCTCTTCCCAGAGATGACCATAGATTGGTATCTCCTATGGCAAGGTTGTCATAAATGTATTATCCAAGATAGACTCTGTCTCATGCAATTCCATATCTTACACAATCTATATTATACCCAACAAAAATTGGCTAAGAATGGCATTACCCCTTCCCCTACTTGCATAAAGTGTGCACAGAATGAAGGCAACTTGCTTCATATTTTCTGGACCTGCCCCAAAGTGGCTCCTTTATGGGCAAGCATCCAACAGATCACTGATCACTTGCTAGGCCTTAATGATTTGTTTTCTGCAAGGGTCTGTCTACTGGGACACTTCTCCAGGATTCCGCTCCTTGTCCACAAATTTTATATGGCTTTAATCTCAATGTCTCTTAGAAAACTGGTGTTAAAACATTGGCAGGACAACGAGGTAATTTCTTATACTGAATGGTTGCGAGAATTGCTGGACAACCTCAGGACTGAAAGATCCATAGAAAGTCTCTGCAATAAAACTTCCAGATTTAACAAAATATGGGACCTTTTGCAAGCTCTGTTCTCTTTACAGCCTACTTGAACCACTAGATATTAATAGAAATTGTATGGTTATTTGCAACCTTTTATATGTGCAAGTGTTATGGGAGGGGAGGGCAGTTCCACTGTCTGTCTATATGTGGATTACATTTTGTATGTACTGTACTTTGCTGATTTATCCTCTGTATGGAAAAATGTTAATAAACTTTGAATTGGAAGAAAAAAATAGAAGTGCTTTCTCTTGTTGGTCCTAAACATCTTTCCATTTAACTGCAATGGATGTCCCCGTGATGTTAAGTTCATATTCTTAAATTCAATATTTAAATCAGTTATCAAACCAGTGTCCTGCATTATATCCCCCACACTGGATCAACTTGCTGCAATCTGATATATCCAATGCTACAACACTGGGCTCCTTCAAATATCTGCTCGGGCAGCACCTAATCACTGAGGCAACATGCAACTGCTATCACTAGGTCTCCCAACCTACTCCACACAAAAAACTATAATTGTCAGCCGTTCTTCTGCTAGCACTTCCCTTTGCTCTCAGCATTTATTTGCACTTCTCTCTTCCTTCTCTGCCTCCCCCCTCATTTCTTCCACACCCATCTCTTTCCCCCTTACATCCTTCCCCTCCTTTACCTCCCTCCCTCCTCCTCTCTGCCCTTCCTCTCCACCAATGGGCTCCAGCACCTTTACCTGTAGTAGTTTGCAATTTGGTTGACTCAGGCATACATTGTACAATGCCTTTGATTTATGTGTGATGTTCTCTGTCTCCCCTAGATACTGCCATCTGGATACCTTATTTCATGCCCATCCAACTACATCCTGTGTTTCCCCTGCACCTATGTCATTTGTTTATTGATTTTAATTTGAGATGTATTTAGGCCTGGTGACACTTACATTGTACCTTCCTGTTGCAGTTGTTCCTGATGATGTTATCTTCTGATGTGGCACCTATGTAAAGAGTTTCTCCTCAAAGGTGTTAATCCAATGATTTCAGTTTCAATAAATAAAAAATGCAGTAGTTAAAATATGAATATCAGGCAGCCAAAATTGAAATATGAGTATCAGGCAGACAAAATTTAGCATCAACGAGGGAACCCAAAAAAAGAAAAACCTGATTAATTCAAACTGAATGTAAGAAAAAGTACAGCATGTACTGTATATTAAGGATACTACTCACATACATTCTCAGATTTTAAGTGCATTAAAAAAGGTCATGAAAGAGGCATGTTCCTGTTGAAAAGGAAATCAGCCATTTGTGATGCTGATGACAGACCAAGCACACAATGCTCAGTACCGGTGGTAACACTAACTAGCAAATTGGGCTAAATAGTAGAACAGAGGAAAAATAAATCTGATTTTCCAATACTTTTCTGACACCCTAAAGTATTTTAGGTAGTTAGACAGGCAGAAAAGGCCAGAATTGCATGTGCTCAATGGTGCAGGATCCACATGCGATTGAGGGGAGGAGTACTCCACTAGGCAACAACAGCAGATCAGCAACCAGCAGCACTCCTAGACTGGAATATGCAGTCGCTGCGGTGACTCTGCTTATTCTGGTCTAGGAGTACCGTTAGTTCCTGATCTGCTGGGACTGGCAGAAAACCCTGACTTCCCTTCAGATTGAGTTTGAAGACAGCAGAACAAACTAGGAAGGAAAACAGAGGTGTGATCTCATCTGAATTATGAAAAGGATGGTGTGTGGTTAGCAAACAGATCATTCACTGCTGTGGGTTTCTAAAAGAGAGAAAAGAGCATAAAAAATGGTAATACACGTTGCCTGTGGAGCCTAAATGCTAGCAAAAACTCCTTTGGTTGACAAACTAAAACTTAGGATCTACAGTAACTGATATAAAATGCTAGGACAGACCAGATTCCGTTTTAACGTCACAGCTTTGTGAGTGTGTCAGCCACTCTAGCTAGCGGATGTAATTATCCATATTTATGACTGACCCTGTGGCAATGTGGAATGACACATAAAAGTGTTTGTTTTTATGAGATGACTCCATTTATAATTTTTAAATTTGCTTCTGAATAATTTAGCAAATTTTTTTCCCATCCTAATGCTCACACCTGTCCACCATCAGTCCAGTCCTTCAGGCTCCCCAGAAGAATTGTTTTCTGCTCACTGAGCTCATCGCATTTTGCAGTTCTCTGCACCCCAGACACCATCAACTGGACCAAAGTCCAGTGTATCCCTGCCAGAAGGCTCGCTATCTTCAAGGAGAAGGAGCTACTACAAGACTAGAAGCGATGGCTGAGAGGGCTGAGTCGACATGCTGCGAGGCCTTGTGACATGGGAGGGGCCATTATCTAGTCTTATGGATGACCATGTTTTCCATTTGCTCCTGGCAGGTATGCCCTCTGTTCAGCAAAACTATTACAGCAAACACGTCGATACCAACAACATCGACAGTTCACTGTAATAGTCCACTAGAGATCCCAGCACTCTTTCCCCTGGTTCTGCACCACCTCCCCAAATCAACTCTTACTTGGAGTTGATAATCCATGTTCAAGGGATGTGGGGGGCAGAGGCTCTACATGGGGGGTTCGGGGCTCCTGATAGAAATGAACCGGATCTCCTGCCGGATTTATGTCGACCGCAACTTGCGGTCGACATAAATCCATCACTGTGATGTTGGTCGACAAAATATTTGTCAAACTGGCATCGTAGATCCTTGGCCCACCCACCTCCTCAACAGACAGTCAGATGCATGCAGCAGGGTCCTGGGTGGTGTCCTGAGATGCATGGTCACCTGTGCTGCCAAAGATACACCAAAATACCACCATCAGGCGTCACTCTTTTAGTGGCCCGGCACATCCCCCACCCTCCCTGGAGCACAGTAACTCTGGAATGCTCTGTAGCTGTCCCTGCTAGCTTCTGCTCCTGAGGTCCCAGGGTGAAGGTGCAAGCCTGGTTCACGAGTATGCCAGAGCAGTCCACCACTGCTCAGCACCAGGGAGTAGCCAAACATAACATTCTTTAAGTATATTTGAGTCAAGCAGAGGACATCAGTAGTATCTTGATAGATGTATTAGGGAAAAAACTCACAGGATTTCTTATTAAATTATGCTTGCATGGTGTGTACTTGTAAGTTTAAACAAAGGTCCTTTCATGATAGGCTCATACAGTGCTATATGGTTGGCATACTCTCTGAGTTGCCAGCTGTGATATTTTATTGTTATTATTTACAGTTTTTCCACTTTGTTCACCCTAACAACCCCCTTTTGACCAGTCCTCTGGCCCCATCCATCCAGTTCTTCTAGGGCTTACCATCTCTTCCCTACATCATCCTCTGCCGCGGAACGTGGGGGGGCCCAGTTGTCAGTGCTGGGTTTGTGAGGGATCGGGCTTTGTTCTGTGGTTGGGGATTTTTTTTCTCCTTGTTTACACCCTGGCCTACCTTGCATGCAATGGGCATGATGTGCAAGCTCCACAGGAATGCCCCTGGCACCCCACGTATAGAGTCCCTTCCCCTGTCTGGTCCCAAGGCACTTCCACTCAGACACCTCCAGGTGGCAGACTAAAAGCAGGACACAATTCCCCCCTCCCATAAGGGAGTGTAGCTATCCTAGGGATGCTCAGTCCTTCCTCCCCCGGCTGGCCCAGTGCAACCCACATCTGTTCCCGAACCCGAGTCACCAGCATGGCAGGAGTTAAGACTATCAGCGCCTCGGCCCTCCACACCACTGGTCCAGCTTCCTACTACAACTCTAATCTTGACTAAGTATTTAGTCAGCCTTGAAAAGATCAAATGAGTTTTCCATTAAAGTGGGAAGACTGTCTGCCATTGGAGCTACCCATTTCCAAATGTATTAGAAATCCTTCTTGCTTGGTTTCATCAAGAACTGTGAACAAGAAACCCAGCTGTTTACAGTATGTACTGGATGACACATTCATGGTGGCAGTTCATTTGCTTTTCCATTGAAAGATCAGAGCCCTAAAAAAAATTAACACCCGAAAATGTGTGGTAAACCACAAAGCAGCTTCATATACAGTACATGTGATGAGCATGATAAAAAATCATTTTAATTCATTTCATTAGAGTTTTGCCAGAAAGTGACATGCTAGATCATTTAGAAAGCAGTGTCATGTGTACCAATGAACAAATCCAGGGCAATAAATTATAAGAGCAATACTTTAGTGTGACATATAATTAATAAAGAACTTTAGAGGTATGAACATGTCCTGATATGCAATTTTCCTCTATTGTGCCTTATTTTTCCTGTTCTGGGTTTCATTATCAGCAATATAAATTACAATATAACTTGTAAGAAGTGATGAATTGTGTGGATGTTCTTTGCAAATCTGCCTTGTACATTTAAAAACTGGATTAGACAATGTAATTTTCACCATGACTGAAAATTGCACTAAGCATTTACTACATACAGTACTGCACCGATTAGCACTTGAGAGATAAAAGTGACAATGCTTGTTAGCTCTGCATTGATTTAGCACAAATGGTAAATACAGTAGCTGCTTTGCTAAAAGCTGCTTATAGTGATTGCAGTCCTTTTTTCTATTTTTTTTTTGGTTGTGGCCCAAACATCTTTTTTCTTAATCCTCTTTTCCCATCCTTCCCCCTGAACATCAGTATTGCTGTGTCCGCACCTTATCCACCACATCATGGGCAACTGGTTCCCTCCACAGTCAGCCCCAGTCTGCTCTTTAATCGACTTGCAGGGGTGAGCTAATAACAGATGGTCCTCACCCCTCCTCTTTAGGAGCCAAGTGCCACACATCCACTTGGTGAATGGCCCACTGCTGATCCCTGGATAGGACACCTGCATTTCAACAGTCTGAACTTGATTTATGCAATGAGGCATGACAAGATGTGTGTTATTGTGGGATATCGGCACACCTTTGGAAGTGAGGCATGAGGCAATGCCAAGTGCCTTAGACATAGAAACGTAAAATTTGATGGCAGATAAGGATTGCTTGGCCCACCCAGTCTGCCCTTTTGTTCCCTGCCTGTAGTGTCACTACAGATCCTACTTGATCTCTGGCTCTCTTTCCCACCTTGCTTTCCTCTAAGATTCCCTTATGCCTATCCCATGCATTCTTGAATCCCACCACTGTTTTTGCACCTACCACCTCTGCTGGAAGAATCTTTCAGGTATCCACCACTCTTTCCATAAAGAAGTACTTCTTCACATCTCTTCCAAATTTATCTCCTCCAGCTTCATTATTTGTCCCCTTGTACTTGTACAGGTTGGTTGCCTTCACTATGTCCTCCCTTAGCTTTGTCACTGTTCCTCCACCCCACCTGGCTCATTGTCCCTGCTAGGTTGAGGCATTAACCCATTTTTTAAAATCTATCCTGCTGAAGTCCAGGACCTTCGGTCTTGTGTGGTTTGATTCTGCTGCAGTCCTTATGTTGAACTACACTGTATGGTGATGACTGGTCCCCAGATGGCCTCCCACCTTGATGTCTGCAATATTGTCCTTGTTAGTGAGCACCAGGTACAGTACTGCCCCATCATGAGTAGGCTCCCTGACTAGTCACTTGAGAAATGCCCCCTGCACAAAGTCGTACACACCTGAGAAGCAATGTTATCCCACAGGTACAAACCCACTGGAGTGCCTTATTATGGTTATATTTTTTCCTGTGGTTCAGAAAGTTAAGTATTTCTGACCTGTGCTGTTGTGCAAAAATAACCCAAAGTCATGTGATCACATCTGACTAATCACAGGGCTTCTTTTCCCTTATCAATTTTATAATATTTTTCAAGACCCAGCCCATCTCAGCAAGTTACAAACTGCACACCTGAGGGTCTCAGTGGGTTTCTGACGTGCTTGGTCAAGCTATGAATTGAGGACTTTAGCTTGGGTCTCAGAAATAAATAGAAACATAGATGCACAGAATTTGTTGGCAGAAAAGGATCCCTTGGCTCATCCAGTCTGCCGAGATGTTCCCTGTCTAATCTGTCTCGACAGACCCTAACTAGTCTCTGGCAACCCACCCTCCTCCTTTCCTATGTTCTAATATGCCCCTATGTCTATCTCATGCCTTCTTGAAGCCCCCCCCCCACTGTTTTCTCCTCCACCACTTCTGCTGATAGTCTGTTACAGGCATCCTCCACCCTTTCAGTGAAGAAATATTTTTCTCACATCTCTTAACCCCCCAGCTTCATTGCATGCCCCTAGTCCTGGTGCTCTTTCTCATTTGAAAGAGACTCCCCTCATGCACTCTGTTGACTCCTGTAAGGTACTTGTACATCTTTTTCATGTCCCCAGATGAAAAAAGTATGCTGGCTCACCACATCAACTTGGTGGTGCAGAGGCTGTTTATGAGGACTGCCCAAGTTCTGATCCACTGATCAGACTGGGAGTTAGATTCCTGTTTGTTGTGGCTCTGCTGTAGTAAATTTGCAAATCTCTGCAGACAAAAAAAATTCCCATCTTGAGAAAGTTGCCAAATGGCTAAGGGTGAAACCACTAGGACGCAAGCAGATCCACCATTGCTGTGATGTGATGCGCTGTGCTAGTTCCAAAATAATGCCTTTTCTCTTTGTAGCGCAAGCATTTGTGAGCTGGTTTTGGGATCGAGGCTTTTACATTTTTTATCTCAGTAGAGTGGAGCAAGATGCTTTCCTGCAGTAGTATGGTACTATGACAGTAAAGGCAAACTCCGGCCAGAGCCAATAGGGCTGCAGCTGAAGAACTTGGGGTAAATAGATTGGAAGCTTGTTTTTAATATTTTTACACCAAATTTTCAACATAGCCTTGTTATAATGCAGCTTCATGAAGAAGGGTTTATATAATGTTCAACTCCTGGCCTAAAGGTGATTTTGCGCAGGGACTGCAAAATCAACTTTCAGGATGTAGAAGCACATTTTGGGCAGCAGTTGAAAAAATGACAGCTGTCACATTCATGAGGTGCTGTAAAGATATTGCTATATTGTGAATGGGGGGGGGGGGATATTGAAAATGACCAAAGTTACAAGCCTGCATTCTCAAAATTTAATGTAGTCTCATAACTTTATTGTTTTGCAATATTTTTACACCAAATTTTCAACATAACTTTCTAATGATGCCACCTTATGAACAAAGGTAGAGACATTTTTCAGCTACTGCCTGAAAGGTGATTTTGCGCAGGGACTGGGAAATCGCCTTTCGGGATGTAAAAAAACATTTTGGCCAGGATTTGAAAAATGACAGCTGTCACATTCATGAGGTACTGTAAAGATATGGCTATGTTGTGGATTTGGGGTATAAGTATTGAAAATTACCAAAGTTATGAGTCTGCATTCACAACATTCAATGTAGGTGCATAGCTTTGTTGTTTTTTATTATTTTTACACCACAGTTTCAACATAGCCTTCTTATGACCCCCACCTCATGAACAAGGGCAGAGTAAATTTTCAACTCATGCCCAAAAGATGATTTCATGCAAAGACAGCAAAATCACCTTTTGGGATATATCTTCCTAATGACAGTACAATTGTTCAAGAGGTAGGGTCCCAAAAAAGGCATGTTGAAAATTTGGGCCAAAAATATGCAAAAAGTCCCAAGTTATGCCACTAAGTTCAAAACCCTATTGAAATACATTAAACCACATACCTGTTTCTTCAGTTTGTGGTCCTGCTTTGAAGACTGGAGATGTGTCTGTGGTCTAGAGAGGATTATGGCATTGGACCCCTGATTGGTAATTAAGGGCTTGGGGTGGGGGTGCTGGGTGCTGAGTGGGAGGGTAGGGTGGGGTGCAGTGTAATGGTACAAAAGACATCAATGGATGTTTTTTTTTGTTTTCAGGTAAAGAAAAGAAAGAAACCAGTCTGGTGAAGAGAGAAACAGGCACAGATAGCCCAGCTGTGAGAAGTGACAGATTTCCATGCACTGTGGCTGGAGGGCAGTCAGTCTGGGTCTCACTCTTTTTGTGTAAAAGGATGACAAGTCTTCTGTCTAGGTGACAAGTCTCGAGGGGGGGTGACAGCAGCTTTATGCACTTTTCCAGGTTCTCCAGCATGTCTCCTGTCACCAGAGGTAAAAGGGTCTGGGAGGCAGAGACAGAGAGCAGCTGTCGCTGGAGTAACAGACAGCAGCAACGCTGAGAACAGAAGAGCCCCAGCACAGAGGCAGAGCCTCTTTTAGCATGACTCCGCTCCATCTCATCACTGGCTTTCTCCCTCCCTCTCCACTACCACACACAAGCCCAGGACTGGGGCAGTGAGACTGTGGGGAAACTACTGGAGAGAGCCGAGCCAAGGAGGAGAAGTGACAGATTTGCATGCACTGTGGTTGGAGGACAGTCAGTCTGGGTCTCACTCTTTTTTGTGTAAAATGATGACAAGTCCTCTGTCCAGGTGACAAGGTCTTGGGGGGGTGACAGCAGCTTCATGCACCTTTCCAGGCTCTCTAGCGTGTCTCCTATCACCAAAGGTAAAAGGGTGTGGGAGGCGGAGACAGAGGGCAGCTGTCGCTGGAGTAACGGACAGCAGCAACGCTGAGAACAGAAGAGCCCCAGCACAGAAGCAGAGGCTCTTTTAGCATGTCTCCGCTCCATCCCATCACTGGCTTTCTCCCTCCCTCTCCACCACCCCACATGAGCCCAAGACCGGGGCAGTGAGACTATGAGGAAACTACTGGGGGAGAGCCAAGGTGAGGAGGTAGGGTACCTGTCTTAGAGAGAAACAAATAACAGCCTGGACAGCAGCAGCAGCAGCACATTGAGTTCAGGGGACACCTGATGTAATCGAACAATCCCAAGTCATTCCTGGGACTCCTGCCTGCAGTAAAATGTGTAGGAGGGTGAAAGGAATTCAGGATCTGAAACCTAGCCAGGCGAGAGCTGCTCTGACTGGGAAACTCTGGACAGGCTAGGAAGGCAAAAGAAGAAGAAGAAGAAGAATCAGCATTTATATAGCGCTTTTCATACACAGTATCCCAAAGCACTTTACAAGCAATGTTAGACTGGTAGTGAAGTGACTGAATGTGTGGTGGAGGCCATATAACACATCATCACCCACACACAGCCTGGATAATGGCATGAACCAGTTTATGGGAAGGAGAATGTTGGTCAGGACACCGGGAATGTTCCCTGCTCTTTTGCAAAGAGTGCCCTGGGTTCTTTTACTTCCACCTGGACACCCACCAGGACAACACCAGGATGGGCAGAAGGGACCTCGGTTTAATGTCTCATCCGAAGGACGGCACACCCCAGCAGTACAGCACCCCCCAATACTGCACTCGGTTGCCAGCAATTTTTAGGTGCAAGTCCAATCCAAGTGTGGAACGAGAACCCATGACCTTCTGGTCCAGAGACGGATGTGCTACCAACTGAACCATGCTGACACCCTGAAAAAAAAAAAAAAAGAAATTACTGCGCATGCACGGTAGTGGATGAGGAGGTATGGGGCAGTGAGGAGTTGCAATCGAAACACTGGGGGATTGGGCAACCCAAGTATCACTATCATGCTTCTGGGGGAAGGGGTGCTGAGAGATTTGGTTGGGTTGGGGGTTATGTATTTCAGTGGTCACAGACCACCAAAAATCAAGAAAAAAATAGTGCAAACGAGTGCTGAGTGTTCTAGAGATGTAACCGAGGAGATGACTTTTTTCACTTCATCATGTTTTTCATTCATAAGGAATGTGGGAGTCCTATTCTGTAGCAAGAGGTCTGCAGCCACCCCCCCCCACTGCAGCATTAAAAATGAAGGTAGACTCTGTTTAGTTGAGCTGTCCCATACAATGCCACTTAAGTCCCAGTAGCTGGGGCACTACGGATAGGAAACATGCAGCACTGTCATAGCCTGCCTCTACTTATGAGGACCACTGAGACTTATATCCACAATACAAAGAGGAAGTTTTATGAAGGCAGGGTGGTTTGAGTGGGGGACAACAGCATGGCATCCGATCCCCAAGAAATTTATGTGTATTAGTTTACAATAATGAAATAATCTGCTCAGGTTAACATGTAATTTGTCCAGCTTTATCAATGTTTGTTTGTGAGTGGGTGTGTGGATACTAAATGCATACTAAACAAAAATAGCCTGTTGTGTGAGTAAGATCAACGTGCTTGTTGTGTCAGTATGATTACAGGATTCCAACTCCAAGTTACAAAAAGGGTCACCCATTACTGTACAGTAAATAGAATTCCAAAACGTCTCCCCTATTTCAATAAACAGCAGAAGGTGAGGTGGGAATCGGAAAGGGTTAGTAGGAAAAGTCACAGGATATGTGAAAATAAGTAGAATAGGTTGAAGTCAGGAAGGAGGGGTGGGGGAAGGAATAGGTTATGGGAAACAGGGAATAAAACTGAGGGTGAGTTTTACTGACTGAGTTCTCTCAAAATCACCTCTCCTATATTCATAATGACTTTTTCAATTCCCATGGCCCTTATCAAGTCTTCGTTTGGATTTAGTGTGGTATGGATATACCACTGTATAATCCAAATTGCCATGGTACATTGCTTTGAAATGTTCACCAAGTCTCAGTTTAAGTTTCTGCTTACTGCATCAATAAAATGATTTTCAGCTACAGCACATGTCAACAAATAAATAACCCCTCAGTATTGTGTAACAGCCCCTTGACTCACCTTGCCTCTTTTGGGGCCCTGAGGTCTCACCTGAACACATCTCCAAGGGGTCTGACCTGGGTTCACTAGTGGAAAAGTTGTACAGGAATAGAATGGCTTGGTGCCTCCACCTGGGGTAGTGATATGGGATACCTGTTGGATAAATTCTAAGTTACCACCCCCCAGGAAAACACAATAACTGCCTCCATAGTTTCTTCCCCACATAGTAACAATACACTTTACACAATAAGCAGCAATACCTTTACAATAATAGACAGTACCGAACTGTAGCATAAACTAACTACACTTTTATTATAGGGAGGGGTAAGAAGGAGAGACGATAACACAACAATATTAAATGCAACGGCAATTGTACCCCACACTGTCTTTCACAACCCACACCAGCGGGTGCACCCAACTTTTCCCCAATGTCCATTAATCTATACAGGTGGGTATCACACTGGGGTGCTGCTAGGATAACAGTCTGGTGGCTCGAGCTAGGATGCTTACATTGGGGCCCAATAACTTTAAACACAGCACAACTTGGAGTGTTCTTCTTGAGGCTCATCTTGGCAATTCAGCAGTCCTGCCCAGCTGAAGTGTAGGAGATTCCTCAGAGTCGCAGCTCAGAGGTACTTACAGTCTGGTGTTTCATGGAGTCTGCAGGCAATGGGATTTTGGTACCTTTTTGGTATCAGCAGCAGTTGGTGGTGCACTGCAATAGCAGGATACAGATTAGTAGCAGCTTGGAGAAGGAATGCAGAACGCTGGACTTAACCTGTCAGGCCTTTCCAGACTTCACCCCTGGGGCCTTTGTATGCAGTATTCACCTAACAGGCCTTTCAGTGTTTTCCTCTCTGGTGGTCTCTTCGTTGGTCTAGGGAACTGGAATGGCTGGCTGTCCTCTAGACTTTATGCTTGGCACAGCTACCAAACACACACTTGCAGCAGGGCTCTTGCTTAGTCTCTAGCCCCTAAATAGACAGCTTCTCTTGGGCTATCAACAGTCCAAGCAGTCCCAAATAATTATCCTACCAAGGGAAGCACAGTTACACAGTCTTTGTACTTTAGGAGGCAGGGAGCACCGTTACACTGTCCCAGTGGATTCAGGCTGCAAATTACAGACTTACAAAGGCAGGTTCAACCCTCCGGTGGGACAAAATCAGCAGTGCCAGATACAGCAGAGAAGTTCACACAGTCCCATTCAAAAGCAGGTCTATCCCAATTCAACCCTCTTGTAGCTCTCAGTCTCTCTTCTGTATTTAGGAGCTGGCAGGCTGTTGGGCACAAGAACAGCCTTAGGGCTAATAGCCTACAACAGTCTTTCCTGCATGGATCCTCTGGGGGATCTCTCTTTTGGCAAGCAAATCAGCCCTTTTATAGTTTTTTTCAACCTCCCCTTTCATTGGCTGCTTTCTTCCTGTGCTCTTTCTTGTATCCTCTGATCCTTTCCCAGCAGCCCCCTCTGCCTAGAAACCAACAGAGGCTGCCATATTTGTTTATTTTTAAGCTGCCCTTCTTTGGCAGCCAGTGTTCTGATTCTAAGCCCTTTCAGGGGCTAACATTTATATGTCCTAGCTCTGCTTGCCAGGTGGAGGCCAGGAATCCCTTTATTTACATTGTGGGAACCTCGCCCTTAACCCATCAGGGCTCCCGATACAAAAGGCACCCGTTTCACACCTTTTGCCTTCTGCACTGTATTGGAGCTGTGGTTCCTTTAAGACTTGTGACTGCACATGTGCAGACAGCGCATGTCAGCTATCTTTTTTTATTTACATTCGCTCAGTCCATTTCTCGCTGCTCTGGGACTGAATACAATGCCCCAAAAATACTTGACGGCGCAGAACATCCTCTGGACCTCGGCCCCCTTCCTGCCATGAGGCCAAGGAATGAACAGGTCCAGTGGCACATGCCACGGAAATTGGGGCAACAGGGTTCAAATCCCTCCCAGAGCCACTGAAGGACACCAGCCAGGCCATAGCCCCATTCAGGTAAGCACCCCGCCTCCTGGGGGGTTACAATTGCAATTTATAAAACTATGAATTTTAACTCTCTGGCTAATCCTTGGATTAATAAAATCACTGGTTTTTATAACTGACTCACACACTTTACAATTCATGTCATACAATTTGTGACAAGTCATACCCAGAATGCAACAAATCCCAAAGGTCATTTGACAATGGCCATGGGAATTGAAAAAAAACAGTATGGGCTTAAGGGGAGGTGATTTGGAGAGAAAATCAAATTAGTGGGAAGACTGTTGGATTTTCCAGTTGGGAGCATTCCAACTGGCTGGTCTTTATGAACATTTTGAAGTCACTTCTTTTTTGTAAGGTTGTATTTATAAATGCTCACCCTCAGTTTTAGTCCCTGTTTTCAACAACCCATCCCTTGAACATCCTTCCTTTCTGTCTTCAGCTTATTATATTTCTTTTCTTTATTCTGCTATTTTACCTACTAACACCTACCTACCCACCCCCAATTGCCCCCTCCCCAATTGCTATTAAGGCTCTGTGTTCACTCTGCCACAATTTGTGGCAATGTATCTGAACTAGATGGCTAGGTGCACTTTGAGCAAGTGTTAGGCCCCTTGTAGTGTTCATATGTTTAAATTTGTTTCTAATTACCACTTTCTTGTTTATATACAGTAGACAAGGAGAATTTGTCTCTCTGTATGGAAATCAGTGTCCTTAACATCCAGGAGATAAATGATGTTTTCAGGACTGCCAAGAAAAATGGATTTTGTATGTGACAGATTTACTTACTGCCATGACTGCATGCCCTATATTAAATTGTAATCCTGATGGCAAAAAGCACTTGCTATAAATGTACAGGAGTTTTGGTGGTAATGGCCCATGAAAACTGGAAATGTAAAATTATATACATCATTTTACTTTTGTTTATTTTCAAGCAAGCAAATAACTGCCTCTACCTCTCTTTTTTTTTTTGTTAAAAAAATAAACCTTAACTGGTTTTGAATTAGAGATACTGGAGGAAGACCACATTAGTGTTTTTTTTGTTTGTTTTTTTGTGGTGGCAGTTTTTAACGCACGTTTTTTACACTTACACTTTATTGGTTTGTTAGTCTCACGACATGCTCCATGCTACAATGAATTACTATAAAAGACAGTAGCTGTTGTGAGTGCACCACCTCAGAAGAAGCACACATGCATGAAACATCAGGTGATGAAGCTGGTTCAGTATCTGCTTCCCCGTTGCACTATAACACTCTATACACCATGCACCTTGTTTTATGGCTTAGCTGTGTCAAAATGCTGGATTTAAGAATGTAAATGGAATAATTAAAGTTGGTTATATGTTCAATGAACTTTTCCTGTGTTTCCTTCCAAGCTAGTAGCATTTCTTCTACACAAGGTACTTTAAGCTCCATAGTGGAGGACACATGAATGCTGCTTTCTTTTCCTACATTCATACCTGTTTGTTTTTGAGCAGCCAGTTGCTCTATCTTTATTTATGTATTGATTGAGAGTATCAGAATTACAGTCCTTAGAGTCAGAGACTCCTTTTCAAAGGCCCCACGTCTTTAGATAGTATGGTGAATATTTAATCCATTGAATGCCACTATCCAGCATCTACATCCCTAAAAACTCTCACTAAATAAAATCTTCCTCACCATCCCAAAACTATCCCCTTTTATTATGATGCCTCCATCAACCATATCAGAGGACGGGGGGTTACAAATTTGTAAAGGCTGCAGTGGTAGCATTGAAATTACTCCTCACAGCTAGCTAGTCCACCCACCTGTTGTAACTTGAGGCCAATCCCTCAAACTACTCTCTTCAGCCACCCCAGTCTGTTTCACTGATTGAGGGTGGCATGGCAGTGACAAGCTACAGCCTCTCTCTCCCCATGGCATGTTTCATGGCATGTCTACAGTAGCTGGGGTGTAAGTGTACTGACTGGATGCAATTGCTGTACTACAGCTCTGTCCTGCTATTGTGGCTGTGGTGGCACAGTTTGTAGTAGGGAGCATGTAGCATATTGTCATCATGTAGCCACAGTCTGTGGTAGCAACAGAAGAGAGAACCAGGAGAGAAAGACCCCAATATGCTGTGTGTGGGTGTGTGAGATTAGCTAGCTTGCTGGGAGCTGGCAGGATGGTCAGATATTGATTTAAAATGTTTTTTATCTGGGTAAGGTGAGTGAGGTGGGGGTCTATAATAGTACCATGGCCCAGGAGTGGGGTCAGCCTCCCTGATTGATGTGTGGAGAGGAGCGGGGGGGGGGTGTCAGTGGATCCCATGCTGGCAATAAAGTGAATCCTCTGATCTGCATGAATATGTTTCATCCCTCGTTGACCCTGACTAATCAGTTTGGCCCACCAGATAAAACAGTAGTGATCATACTAAAGATATTTGTATCACAACTCCTAAGAAGTATATATCCTCAGTGTTTGGTGGAGATGCCAGTAATCACTGCTATGTGGCCTGCATACAACAACCCAGCAGGGGGATCTCTGTTGCTTACCTAGTTTGTTCTTGTAGCTTTAAAAAGTTCTGTGACCAGGCATTTTTGAGATAGCTTGCTGACACCAACTGGTCACTAATTTATGCATGTTCTGATGTGTTATCAGCGTGGGAATTTTTTTAACTCTGCTCTTCATTATGTAATTGATGCTCCTGCTCCTTACCTTAAAAACAAATTAAATCCTTGTCAGCTTCTTGGTTTTCTAAAAATATTGGTAGTCTGTTGAAGAGAAAAGATCAGCCTGGAAAAAAGCAGCATTACCAAAGACCCAACTGATTATCAAAAGTTCAGGGAACTGAGGGATACAGTAAATGCACTTAAACTATTAGACTAGCTAAAGGTAAGTGTTATGATACTCAGTTATGTGATGCCTCTAAAAATACTAGAAAATGTGGGCTAACAATAAAAATCTTCAGGGTAACACATACCCTCTTTTTACTTTTTAAGAACTTTGAGAATCTCAAGTTTGTGATTAATTGATTAGGACAGATATTAAGGAGGGGTCTGGATGTGACAGGATTGAGATATTTTTTTCTGAAAACTGGTGCTATGTCAAATAGTTAACTTGTTTATTTAATTCCTCTTTATCCACTGCGGACATTCCTCAAGACTGGAAACTGTCTTTGTAACCCCATTTGTAAAGGGGTGATGTTTCTGACAAAAGCCGTTACTGACTAATAGCTATTTTGTCATCAGTAGTAAAAATTTTGGAAAAAGTTATATTGTCAAAATTCAGTTTAATTTCTGATAATCAAGCTGGTTTTTGAAAAGGTCACAGTACTGTGCATTTCATATCCAGAGCTGTGATAGAATTGTTACTCTGCTTTTGATGACAGATCTTATTCTTCAGCAGTTTCCTTGGACTTATCGAAGGCTTTCCACACATTGGACCACAGCTTATTATTACATAGACTGAGATCCATTGGTCAGAATTTGTTATCTTTAATTTGGTTTGCTTCATGTTTACACTATAGACTCCTATGCGTCAAATTATTACTCCACAAACTGCCTGTCTATTTAACGTCTCTCATACACATCTCTCATAGCATCTACTCCCTAAGGAAATCCGACCTTATCCTACTAGATGTTCCCAGAATAGTGCCACAGCTGGCCAAACAGCTGTCTCATATGCCCTCCCAAACATTTGGAACCAACTACAAGCCATGCTGAAGCTAAAAAGCATCGTATCAATTAACTCCTACAAAACACTAGCTCTCTCTAAATTAAAAGACATATGTAGGTGCTACTAGGCCCCCAATGTCAAGTCAACTTCCTAGGTACCAACTGGCCCTCTACTTATTAAGCTGAAATGTGTTGCATAATTTAGGGCAAGGTTAAAGCTGGAATGTACTGCATATATAGCATAAGGACTTCTATTGTGTATACCTCTTGTATTGTATATTTTTTCTTTGTTGTTCTACATTTTATATCTCCTGTCTATGTAATTGCGAACTTTATGTGTATGTGCCTCAGGACCTCCTTGTGAATGAGCTTGCTCAACGGAGTCTTTCCTGCAATAAACTTAATTAGAATTAGAATTAATTCGAAAAGTGGTGATGTTTGTTCTGACTTCGTTTCAGTCATGCGAGAGGTTCTGAAGAGCTCAGTGTTGGGTTTATTATTACTTTTACTACATGTTGATGGTCTGCTGAAATAGTATATTGTGCACACAAACTTGTTAATGTCCACAACACAATTTTGTATTCTAAGCATAAGGAACCAACAGTAACCATGAATTTACTCCAGAATGACTTTAACAAAATACAGGAAGCTTTGTTTGTTCTTAGACTTTTGTTGACTACAAAAAAAACTAATGGATGTTATTTTGGAAACAGACTTACAATAGTCTCTCTGATCTTCAGATCCATGCTTAGGATGGTACTAAACTTATGATGGCTAGTTCATACAAATGTCTGGGAACTGTCTTGAACAGTAATCTTACTTTCCAAAATCATATTCAACATCTCTCCATTAAACTAAAGAGGCAGCTATCCTTTTTTTATTATGTTGATTGCGTGCATGTGCAAGAAACATCTTGCGTCAGCTTTCTCCACAAGCAGGTTTTGGAGGCATGGCACTGTTGTGCCCAATGCCCCCACAGCTTGCAAAGGCTTGCCCCCCACCCCCCATTCACCAATGCTGTGGCACACTGCTGCTGACACTAGTTCAGCCAGCATGCCACAACCTTCTAAGAAATTAGCCGCTGCAATCAGGGGCCGCCTCATCATTGCAGCGTCAGCCATCTGCTGCAATGAGGGAGTGACCCGTCATTGCAGAGCTGAACTTCCAAACCCTGATATTGTTTGTGAACATGGCAGCGGCTTGCTGCTATATTCATAAACAATATCTACCCCCCATGTTTATTTGCCGATGGGGGAGCCCACTCCCTGTCAGCATACTGTACTCCCCATTTTATTGTCTGCGACGGGGTGCCCAATCCCCATCGGCGAAAACAAATTCCCCCCCTTTTCCGACAAGTGCCCAATCCCGTCGGCGAAACAAATTCTCCCTCCTTTTGTTGTTTGCCAACAGGGGTGCCCAATCCCCCGTCAGCTACAGCTGCCCCCCAAAGCAATGCTCCAGTGGCACAACATGCCCCTGTAAAGTTAAAAATGGTCCCACGACGTTTTTTTTTACCTGAAAAAGGAAGCGGTCCTTCAGATCTCCCTGCCCCCCACAACCGCACAGACCCCACTGTGCACCCTGCCTCCCAAACCCCCCACCCCATACTTACCTCTTTAGCTTGGCGCGATTTATCTCGTGGACCAGGAACATGTCTGCACTCTTCAAAGCCGACCGCAAATTGAGGAAATGCCGTAAGCTGTATAATGTAATAAATTGGGTTTTTCAACTTTAGTGCATATCTCGGCACTTTGGGGAATTTTTCACCAAATTTTCAACATGGGGTTTTTGGGACCCCACCTCATGAATTTTGTCACTGTCATGGCGTTAATCAGCCCTGAAAGGTGATTTTGCAGTCACTGCGTGGAACCACCTTTCAGGACTGAGTTATGAAATGACAGTGTCACAGTTCATGAGGTAGGCCCCCAAAAACCCTATGTTGAAAATTTGGTGAAAAAATTCCGCAAAATTACTGTTTTACAAGCATGCGTTGCGCTGTTTCTACGCACGCTTGTAAGTTCGCGACTTTGCAATATTTTCATGCCAGATTTTCAACATTGTCATTTTGTCACACCTTCTTGTGTGCAGTATAGCTGTCATTGTTGGCATCCTGGCCGAAATGTGTTTTCGCACTTCCAGTGCAGAATAGCGTGGTCGCTGTGGGAAATCACTGTTCAGGACAGATTATGAAAATGACAGTGACACTGTTCATGAGTAGAGGTCCTAAAATGCCTATGTTTAAAATTTGGTAACTGTACTCCATTAAATGACTGTGTTATGAGCATGCATTGCGCAGTTGGCACGCACGCTCGTAGCTTCGCTAATTTATAATATTTTCACTCCAGATTTTTAACATTGCCATTTTCCCAGACCTACTTATGAACAATGCAGCTGTCATTTTTCCCATCCTGGCCGAAATGTGTTTTCGCACTTCTGGTGCAGAATAGAGCAGTCCCTGTTGGAAATCATTGTTTGGAACAGATTAGGAAAATGACAATGATACTGTTCATGAGCAGAGGTCCTAAAATGCCTATGTTGAAAATTTGGTAATGGCGGCCCATCAATTGACCATGTTACAAGCGTGCGTTGCATACTTTCCATGCACCCTTGTAACTTCGCAGATTTGTAATATTGTCACACCAGATTTTCAACAGTGCCATTTTTCCACACCGTCTTATAAGCAGTACAGCTGTCATTTTTCACATCCTGACCAAAATGTGTTTTCACAGTTCTGTCACAGAGTAACGTGGTCACTGTGGGAAGTCAGTGTTCAGGACAGATTAAGGAAATGACAGTGGCACTGTTCATGAGCAGAGGTCCTAAAATACTTATGTTGAAATTTTGGTGACAAAACTCCATAACATGACTGTGTTAGAAGCGTGCGTTGAACTGTTTCCATGCACCCTTGTAACTTCGCAAATATGTAATACTGTTATGCCACATTTTCAACAGTGCCATTTTTTCACAACTCCTTATGAACACTACAGCTGTCATTTTTCACATCCTGGCTAAAATATGTTTTTGCACTCCTGCTGGACGATAGCACGGTCACTCTGGGAAATCAGTGTTTGGGACAGATTAAGATCGATCGAGTGAGAAGGGGGAGTGACCGAGCTTAACTGAGCTCTGTCGGGACTGCTGCAGATTTGTTTGTGGACAGACAAAGGCCCCAACACAAGAGCTCAGTGCAAAAGGGCAGCCTGCAGCACTGGGAGAAACAGAACGAGAGAGCGAGTGAGGGAGGGGGAGTGAGTGAACTCACCGAAGCACTGTCAGGACTGCTGCGGATTTCTTTGTGGGCAGAAAAAGGCATCAATACAGGCAGGAGCCCAGTACTAAAGACCAGCCTGCAGCGGTACGAGAAACAGTACGAGCGAGTGAGACAAGGGGACTTAGTGAGCTCAACGGAACTCTATCAAGACTGCTGGGATTTCTTTGTGGGCAGAAAAAGGCGCCAGTGCAGGCAGGAGCCCTGTACAAAAGGGCAGCTTGCAGCGCCAGGACAAACAGAATGAGCGATGAGAAAGGGAGACTGAGCGACCTCAATGGAGCTCTGTCAGGACAGCTGCAGATTTCTTTGTGGACAGACAAAGGTGCCAATGCAGCCAGGAGCCCCATACAAAAGGGCAGTCTGCGGCACCAAGAAACAGAGAAACAGAATGAGCGAGTGACAGAGTGGTAGTGAGCGACCTCAACGGAGCTGTAGTGTGACTGCTGCAGATTTCTTTGTGGGCAGAAAATGTGGCAAAGCAAGCAGAAGCCCAGTACAAAAGGCCAGCTTTGACTGCCGGGGCAGAAACGGAATGCGAGAGTGACAGTGGGGGAGTGAGCGAGCTCAGTGGAGCTGTGTCGGGACTGCTTCAGATTTCTTTCTGGCCAGAAAAAGCTGCCAATGCAGGCAGGGGCTCAGTACAAAAGGGCAGCCTGCAGTGGCAGGAAAACCAGAATGAGTGAGTGAGTGAATTCAACAGAGCTGCATTGTAACTGCTGCAAATTTCTTTGTGGGCATAAGAAGGCAGAAATGCAGGCAGAAGACCAGTAGAAAAGGGCAGCCTGCAGCACCGGCAGAACAGAATGAGCAAGTGAGAGAAGGGCAGTGAGCGAGCTCAATACAGCTTTGTTGGGACTGCTGCAGATTTCTTTGTGGGCAGAAAAAGGCACCAACAGAAGAAGGAGCCCAGTACAAAAGGGAAGCCTGCAGCGCCAGGAGAACCAGACTGAGTGAGTGAGACGGGGAGTGAGCGACCTCAACGGAGCTCTGTTGGGACTGCTGTGGATTTCTTTGTGGCTAGAAAAAGCCACCAACACAGGCAGGAGCCTAGTACAAAACGGCAGCCTGCAGCACCAGGAGAAACAGAATGAGTGAGTGAGAGAGGGGGAGTGAGTCACCTCATTGGAGCTCTGTCAGGACAGCTGCGGATTTCTTCCTCAGCAGAACAAGGTGCCAACGCAGGCAGCAGTCCAGTACAAAAGAGCAGCCTGCAGCACTGGGACAAACAGACTGAGCCAGTGACAGAGGGCCACTGAACGAGCTCAACAGACCAACGCAATCAACATTCGGCATTGACAAATGCTTGTTTTTACAGAAATAAAGCCCTTTTCTGTGATTTCCTTCATTAACAGCTGGTTAATGCATTATTTCTTGCACAGCTCGAGTATGGATTTGTATCTATGAAACACCACTGCCACTGCTCTTGACACTTTAGATCCTCCTTATCATAGCACAGTTACACTTCTTACCAGTCTCCCGTGGAGAACCTACCTTTGATTATTATATTCTTCTTTGGGTTGGGTGTCATTGACACTAAGGAGAGAGACTCCAACACTGGTATTTGTCTGTTTATAAAGTGCTGTTTACCTCACAAACCTTTTATTGGTTAAGACTTCTACTATGACTGGTTTAAGTCCCAACGATTTGCTCAGGTACTATGACTCAAGAGCATGAACTAAAGCGGGAATGCTCATATTGTCAACAGCCATACCCTGTTCCTGGTTGCAAATACAAAAGCTGACTAAACTGACTTCTATCTGTTTCATAATTAAAAGCCTTAATTACCCAAATTGTTGTACAGTTACTGTGAATGTTATCACTGGTCTGATTGTTTTCTATCTATGCACTGTAACTCAAATATGCATTGTCTGTATATAATGAGTTGTATAGCATATAATTTATTTTACATGTATTGTACCTTTTATACTGCTTGTACCATACAACTGCAATTCTTAATAAGAGATGTGACTCTCAATTTGCTCACCAATAAACTGATTGATTGATTGACTCATGTTTTGATAGTTTGAATTGTTGGATATAGCAACCTACCTAGGACACAGAGTGAGCAAATATTTTTTTAGAAAAAAATATATGAAAGTTAAGTTCCCAGCCCT
Source organism: Neoceratodus forsteri (assembly GCA_016271365.2). Classification (NCBI taxonomy): domain Eukaryota; kingdom Metazoa; phylum Chordata; order Ceratodontiformes; family Ceratodontidae; genus Neoceratodus; species Neoceratodus forsteri. Next base: position 958,360,092 of record CM057453.1, read on the forward strand.
ATTCCATGAGTGTTTGGAGAGCTGTGGGAAACATGTTGCAGGCCAATTGGGTCCCATGGACATCCAGGAAGGTATAGGAGCTCCCTGCATGGAAATCAGACAGGCATTACTGCTGTGCCCTCTATACAGGAAAGCATGCACTCCCAGTGCAAGATCTGGGGTGCAGCTGTGAGGATGTGCATTCCACAGAAACTGGTGCAGCAGAACAGGGATACAGTAGCACTCCACATCTAGTAATGCACTTTCACCAATTAATAAAATACTACCTAAAATTTCATCTATAGAAAATATTAATGTAACAATAAACATACACCGGCGGCAATGCATGTACAAACTAAACTGTTACTCTGCAGTTGCCCTGGTACTTTGCTCAGGTGGAGCTATGTCAGGGGGTGGGTACCTGCAGTAAATTGTCCCATTAAATGTGTCATCAGAGATTGGGCCACCAATTAGATTAAAGTTCAAAGTTCAGTAGTGGTGGTCAAAACAAAAGTTGGTAGTCCGTGGCTAATACTCCAGGGGTGGAGAAAACCCAAAATGGATACAGTGTCTCATACATACAATACACATTTATATACAAAAATAGCAAAAAAACATCAAACCGCACTTGAGAAAATTGAAACGTATAAAATCTATACACAAACGCAGAAGGATTGAAGGTATAACAGCACTGTGATGGACATGTGACCAGAGTGATCTATTCATTTCTATTTTGTTAATTTATTTTGTGACTGTAGCCGTGCTTCTGTTATAAGTTCTGTTATTTGCAAAGTGAAAACAAAACATGGCTTCCAAGGTCACATGTCCAAGCAGGCCTCATGGGAAATAATTAGCCAGCTCAGCTGCAAGAAAATGTTCCCTTGGTAACCTGTAGCTGCAGATCTTGAAAGGCAGATGGGAGAGGTCCATTTTGAACACATCAGTCAGCCTGAAAGGCAGAGGCATGGGGTTGCACACCTTGGACATCCTGGAAAACAAAATCATAAAAGTGGACTAAGGATGTCTGAATGTGTAGAAGCCAGCTGGACTGGATGATGTCATCCCTCCATACACACACCCATCTGAGGAGTGGGGGCAGGGGTAAACTGTCACTCAAAGGGGCGAAACCACCTCCCACAGTCAAATAGAATAAATCAGTGAGCTGAGGTTCAGCTCACTTTCTTAGACCCAATAACATCTGGAAACCCACAGCCCTGCAGCTAGAGATCTGGTGAGAAATATAGCTTAGGGAATAGTGTTTCTTCAGATAGCAGCAGGTAAAAGGGATGTAGAGTGAGAATAGCTCAGATTATCCTATCTGTTAACTGTCTGATTTAACTCCATTTATTTTAATTTCTAATAAACTGGCAATCTTTTTGTCTGACTGTATATATACAGTATATATCCTGTTGTAACTACTTGTAGTCCTCTAGTAAACAATCTTTGTTTGATAGGACAAGTGACTGACTCTTTATTTACTAAAGTAATATCATTATTTCTGCTGGACTCTTTTTGCAATCCATCCCTGAATGGCGTTCTACCCATAGTTACTGTGTTGTCCTTCCTGACCTTGTGCAAAGGAAGAGATAAGAAGCAGGTTTTCTGGTTCCTGTTGGTAAAAAACCTGGGGGTGGCAGTGAACTAGAAGTCCTGGGAGTGGAGATTTTCATCACAAGCATTTAAATTACATTATGCACTAAATTACAGCAATTGTGGGACGTGTCAAATATATTAAGATTAGACATTTAATCAGCACTGCTGTCATAAATCAAAAGTCAAAGTTGTAAAGACCTACCTGGACACTGATTACTGAGAGCTCAATTTTACAGATACTTGGAGCTCAACACGACAGTGAAGGGTAGAGAGTGAGACATCCAGTGCTGGGAGCTGACATCTCATGGGTGATCACAGGCTTAGTTGCAGTGCAGGAATCAGCTCACGTATCACAGTATAGGATCACCTCTATTATTTTTTATCATTACATTGTTTTTGCCACCACTTTTGCAGACCAGACAGGGGCTATGAACCCCCTCGCCTCGGAGGGTACTTCCTCTGGCCCATCGGGGCCATCATGGGTCCTGCCGGGTCCTGGTATTTTCATCCATTTTTTTCTCACACACCTGTGCCCATACAATGGGTGCAGCAGCTGTCTCCACCTCCGTGAAGGCAGCCAAGCATCCTGGGCATGAGCCGAACCCCTCTTGTTGTGTTGACGCCTGCAGCACAAACCCCTTCCCGAGGAAGGAGGCAGTCTCTGGCTCAATCTTACCTCACCCTGCCGACCCCCGAATGACCCGAGTCCATTCCCAAACCCGGGTTGCCAGCGTGGAGTGAAGTGTGGAGTCCAGTGCCTCAACCCTCAGCACCACCGGGCCAGCTAGGATCATCGCTTAACAAAGAGAGAGACAGAGATGATTGAGAGTACCGCCTAAAAAGAAGGACAAAAGTAGAGTTTTCATCAGGGATTGACAAATTTCAAAATGATGTGCTTTTCCAGGACAACTTGCCTTGTCAAAAATGGTAGTCCCAGGATTTTGAGTGATAGTCCATGGTCAGACAGCTGTATTTCAAGGGAAATTACAGAAAAATAATAAAGAGCAGTAGTCACTTAATGCTAGCAATTTTTTTAATGGATGTAGTATAACTGTTTAATAAAGTTTGGCTTGTTACTTTGTATCTGTAGTGTTCTTTTTTACTTTTAGACCAACACTGTTACTCCAAGTAGTGGCATAAACAGAAGTCTTCCCTTTGGAAAAAATACTACCCATCCCGATGTACACTGAAGTTTAAATACAAAATTAAGGGCATAGATTGGGTCCCGTGGTAGTGGTGTCTTGGGGGGAGGGGGGTGTTTTGGCTGTTCGTGGCTGAGTATTGTGTTTCAGGAACACATACGCACAAAAAGAAAAAAATTGGGTACAGCAGTTATTTTAGGAAACATCTATTTTAGTTAGCATTCCAATTCTGTTGCCAGCCAGCCACATGTGCTGCTGACTACTAACTAGCAAAACTCACTAAGACTGTTTTTAAGTCTATAAAGTTTGAGCAGAGTGGGTTGTTTGCTTCTAGTGAGATTGCCCACATATTTCATTTTAGTTCTAAAAGTTCATGCAGCTGTCTTACTTTGCGTAATAGTGTGAGACGGTCTGTAAGATTCAGTCCAAGTCTTGCAAGTAAATTTCTGCAATTGCTTTATTGAAGACTAAGAGCCAAGGCATTGATCTTAATTTTAAGCAGTCTGCCAGCTTCTAAATCTATTCACTGACTGCCCAGCCTTGATGAAATTCCCTAGGGGGAAGGGGTAGAAATCCCAACCCCATGCTTGTTTTTTGCTGCTAAAAAACTCTTACACAGCCTAAATAGATTTCTGCTGCTGCCTTTATGAAATACTGCCTGTCAGTACCTGCCTATAAAAAAACTAACGTTAGACACTCATTTTCTGTATTAAAGTGCACCTCTCTCCTTGTTTAAGGTGTGTTTAGCATTATCAGATTGAGCTAAGTCATCATGCTATCCTCTTGGGAATGCACCCAGCACCCATGCCTCAGTCCTGCTTCAGCTATTCCAGTCCAGCATGCAGATGACTCCATCCCTCCTTACTAACTGCCGTGAACTTCCAGCTAGCTGATCCATCTGCACGAGCCACACCAGCGTCATGTCCTGCAGTCCTGCCCCTTCATGCCTCTGCCAGTCCCCACGCTGCTGAGCTACAGGCGGTCGGAGTGAAAGTAAGCCTCGCCCTCTGAATTAACTCAACCCCCAAGTCACCGCCACAGCCAATAGATTACCTTCTCCTGTAGTGGCTGATCACACATCATGTGTCTGTTGTGCTCTTTCCTGCTTCAGCGCTCCCTGGTGCCTGACTTCACTGGCTGCTGTCTCTCTTTCTCTCCCCCATGCTCACTCTATACGCCACGGCGACATGCCTGCTGAACTCCTGGGCTCCTCCTCATATGACTCTGCTCACCGGTGCTCCGGTTGGTCACATGGCCACGGGAGACAATTGGACTCGAAACTCTTGGCAGCACCCTAGTGGAGAAACTGAAAAGTATACTGAAAGGAAACAGTTTGTTTTTTCACGCAGTACTTGTCCACGGACTACTAGCTATACAAAAACTGATTGTCCCCGACTCTGTAGTGATAGCCTGGGACATTGGGCTATTAGATTTGTCAAACCCTGGTTTTCATAAAGATTGATATTGACCATGCAAGAAAAAAAATACTTACATTTTCACAAAACTTTTTAATCAATATTGAAATCACAGTGTACTTAAATTATGAACTAGAGAAACAAATCCAGTAATCTGATTGGTCAGTTCCTCTGCAGAGGTGTGATGATATCTAGCTACATCATCAAACCAAAAAAAAAGACCCAGCAAAATAGTCAAGCTACCAAATACCATATCACTACACCCCTGACAGAAAGCAGCACTTAACTCAAATGGAAAAAGAGGCAGCATCTTATCAGGTAAACTTTAACTTGGGCACTGAGCAGACCTTAAAAATATTAAAAAAAATTAATAAACCAACTGTTAAAAAAGATGTAAAACTCCATGTGCAGGTCACAGCAGAGGAATTAGATTCTATAGAGATGAATAAAAATGAACAGAATATCAAACGTCAGACCAAGTGGGCAGTCAATGTCTTTAATGACTGGCTGACAGAAAAAAAAATTAGATATTAACTTTTCATCAGTGAAAACAGAATACTTAAACACATTACTTCGTGAATTTTGTGGCAATGTTGGAATCTTCTTCAAATTGGCTGAATGTCAGCAAAGATACATTCATTGAACTTTATAAAGACTTTCATTTTAGGGGTTAAAGATGCTGGACAAGCATCTTTTATGATGTCACCTGTTTCATGAGAGAAATCCACATGGTGATTTGCATGGTGCCAATCTTATATTTGCATTTCTCGATGCACTAAAAGCAACATAGATTTCATCATGCTTGAGACTGTCTAGAACATTATGCATGTTATACAGTGTAGCTATCACAGTGTGGTCAGTTTGACAGTGATCTTGTTTAAAAGAAGGGCCACACTTTCTAAGGTTGACACAGGGCTTCCATCAAGCGCTGTGTCAAAACCTAGAACTGATGCAGTTGTGGCATTGATAATTGCCACAACTCCACCTGATTTTATAATACAGTCGCAACAATCAACCTTATTTATGGCAGTTTGTGCCAAATATCAGAGGCAAGCTGTGTGTAAAGGGTCACTGGTTTGCACACAAGTTAGACCCCAAGCATCACTTTGACAAAAGAGATTAAAAATCCCTTCAGATTGCTGCAAACTTGGTGCACTGTACCTTTTGAGCACTTGTGGCTTGCGGCAATCCTCGACATTCAAAAATGCATCCTGATGCATGAAAGCATATTACATATGAAATATCCACATAAATTGCATGAATGCCTATTATTTATCTTCATTGGCACCCCAGATAAACAACCTGCCATCCACAATCTCCCTTACATCCAGTTTGGGTCAGTTTAAAGCTGGTCTCAAGACCCTCCTCAACTTGGCAACCTGTGACTGTATATATCTTTACGGCCAGGTTTCAGAGCTACAAATATGGGGTCCCCCCCCCCCCGGGGTTAGAGGCTGTCTATCCTTTCCCTAAGCTAGGATTCCCAATCTCAATTTATCTTATCTTGACTCAGGGCCTTTTTTTGTAAGACCCTCCGAAACTGAAGAATCTGTCATGTGAATCAAAAGTGTTGACCTGGGACCTCTTTTTAAGATCCCAGATGATGTAACCCTACATTATACATGGTACCAAATGTTAAATCCTCTATCAAAGTTTTAAGTTTAGTACGGTGCCAAATGTTTAAGTTTGTACTGTGCCAATTGTACACCAGTTGTACCAAATATTTAAGTTTGTGATACTTAGTGTATGTTCTTACTGACGTGAAGCCTTTGCAAAGGAGTCTATGACTCAAAGGATTGTCATTCCGATATCTTTCAATAAAAAAAATAAATAAAAATAAATATTCAAATGGTTAGTGAGGCACTAACTGGGTTATTACTATGCTAACCATGAATAGCATTGGTTGTCAGGGCCATAGTAAAAGGCCCCTGGTGTGCTGCACAAACGCGACAGTGCTGTTTTTTTTATACAGCTATTTGGCTGTCTCCTATCACTACCTCCCTCCTCGGCGACAGAGGAGGCACATAGTGGCTCCGGCAGGTGGCTCCAGCCCCTCCCTTGGAGGGGCTCAGTCTCAGGGCCAACCTTCCCGACCCTCCCTGTAATCTCCCATTGGTTACCCCCCCCCCGTGGCAGGGCAAAGGCGTTGACTTTCCTTCCCCCTCCCAGAGACCAACATCTAGACTCCGGGGGGCCCTGCCTTGGGCACTGTTGGTGCTATCATGGAGCCTGTCTGCTCTGAAATTTTTGCTGATTTTCTCCCCATCCCTTGCCACGGTTGAGACATGTGTGTGGAGGCACCCATGTGCAGCAACCAGTGGCACCCTCCCGATTCAAGTCACTCCCTAACTACACTACCACCAGGCCTCCACCCAAAGGCAGTGAAAACAAAAGTCCACCAGCACTCCAGAGCCAGAAGTTTTTTTCCAACTCCAGTAAAGGACATAGGCCACAAAATTGTAAATGCCAAATATGTACTTTAATTAAAGGCTTGAAAATAGCCAAATTAATCACACTGGAGTACATAGACAATGGTACACACTGCAGCGATCAGATGCCCTAGTGCTTCGCCATGTAAGAATTTGTCAGGGGGCAGCCCTGTAGCAGAAGCAGATGGATCCCCACCCGAGAGTGGAGAGCTGGCTGACAGCCTCTCAGTCTATTTCTTGGTCACCCCACCCACCGACACCCAATGGCCCGGGCTTGTTGCTGAACCCAGATCTCTGGCATATCACTAGATGTGGCGTCCTGTGCCTCAGCCCTCAGTGCCACCGGGCCAGCATGACAGTGCTATTTAATGCTGCCAAAACCCAGCCCTTAACATGGTACAGTGACTGTGCTCCCCTGATCACCCATGCTGGGCTTTGAAAACATATATGGCCTGGTGTCTAGAGATCCTCCAACTGCCCATGCAGGGATTTTGAAACAAACCCTGGCACTTAGTGGTCCCCCCCCACCACAGATCACCTATGGTGAGCTTTTAAATCATTTGTTCCCTGGTGTCTAGTGCCCCTTCCCCAATATTCCATGCTGATCTTGTGCAACATTTATTCCCTGATATCTAGTGGTCCCCCAACCCCAATCACCCATTCCTGACTGAAAAATACAATCCCCCTGGTAGTCTAGTGGACTCCCTTGAATTGTTCCTGAATCTCCACCTGAACCACTTGCTCAGGACCCCCTAACCTGCACCCCCGTTACGCAGGACACTTGACACTACAACATTTATGGCAACCAGCAAAGCCCTCTGGTCGCTTCTTTGGCCAAACACCGTTTGACTGTCCATGAGCAATCACAGGTGCAGTCTCATGATTGCTCACTAAAGACAACAAGGACCAGCCAAGTCCTAACAAAGTGGCATGGCAACAAGATAAATGGTCTTCACGGTCTGTGTGTTCAAACGAAATAAAAACAGGCTTACCTAACGCAGAAAACAATCTTCAAATTTATTGGTGATACGGTGTGGTAAATTCCATGTAGCTAAATGTGCAAAATGCTAGTAGAGATAACAGTAGTCATATGAGAAGAAGTAAAACAAATGTACTGCCAGCACCAGTACTGGTGCTCACATCCGAGTAACAGACCAGGCAGCCGAAACAGCAGCATGTGGGCATGCAGGTGCTTGCACAAACACTGACATTTTGGTGTAAAGCCTTCCTCAGAGCTCTGAGCGCCATCTTGTCACCTCTTCAGCTAACTGCCATCTGACTGTCATTGAGTGATCATGGGTGCAGTCTCACAATTGCTCACTGACAGTCAGATAGTGGCCAGCCAAGGGAGTGAGTGGAGGGCTTGCTGGTCACCACTGATGTGGCACCAACTGGCTTCTAAGGTGAGAGGAGTGTGGGGCCATGGATCCTGAGTGTGTGGATCAGTAGGGGTTCTTCATTCAGGAGGTGTGAGTTCCATAAGGCTATTGGGGGGTCACTTTTCAATGGGGAGTGAGTGATTAGGGGTTGGGAGAACACTTGATATCAGGGCATACATGTTTCAAGAGCCCAGCATGGGCGACCAGTGGGGGGAACCACTAGACACCAGGTAATATATGTTTCACAGGCCACGTATAGGCACTATGGGGCTGTGTGGCATGCTAATGAACCCTTATAGGACATGCTAATGGACCCCTTGCATGCCCAATAGGCCCATTAGCATGATATGCCTGAATATGGCCTATGGGAGCCCTTGCACTTTTCCATTTGGGCAATTCTATATCCAGCGGGCTCCTCTGTGAACCATATTCAGCTCTGGGCAGTGCTGACACAGGACTTAGTTACTGTGTGTTAGGAGTGGGCCAAAAGGTGATAAACTGGGTAAGAAATTGGTTGGGAGATAGGTGGCAGAGGGTGGTAGCAAATGGAGTTCACTCATAGGAGGGGAGGGTGACCAGAAGGGCGCCTCAGAATCAGTGCTGGGACCGGTCCCTATCTTTATAAGTGACATTGCAGAGGCTCTAGAGGGGAAGGGGTTCCTATTTGCAGATGATACTAAGATATGCAATAGGGTAGATACTCCAGGTAGGGAGGAAAGGATGAGCAGAGACCTGAGAAAACTTGAAGAGTGGTCAAGAGTATGTCAGCTGGGTTTTAGTGCAAAAAAAGTGTATAGTAATGGATTTGGGGCACAGAAACCCAAAGTCAGAATACAGAACAGATGGTGTGTTATTGATGACTACCAAGCAGGAGAGAGACCTGGGGGTAAAATTATCTGAGGACCTAAAGGTGGCCAGGCAATGTGACAAAGTAGTTGGGAAGGCTAGTAGAATGCTGGGATCCATACGGAGAGGCTTTACCAGCAGAAGGAGGAAGGTGGTGTTGCCTCTGTAGAGATCATTGGTAAGACCTCACTTAGAATACAGTGAACAGTTCTGAAGGCCACATCTATGGAAAGATACAGACAGAGTGGAGGAGGTCCAGAGGTGATTAACTAAAATGGTGAGGAGTCTACATCACAAGCCCTATGAGGGGAGATTGGAAAAACTCAACATGTACACCATGAAACAGAGGAAAAAAAGGGGGGATATGACAAAAACCTTTAAATACCTTACAGGAGTGAATAAGGTAAGGAAGGAAGTATTTTTCAGAACAAAAGATGTATAAGAACAAGGGGACATGCTGTGAAGTTAGAGAGAGGCAATTTCAGGAGCAGGAGGGATGCGAGGAAGTACTTTTTCACAGAAAGGGTAGTGGATTCGTGGAATAGCCTACCAGCTGAGGTGATGGGGCAAAAACAGTAATGGGGTTCAAGAATGCATAGGACAGGCAAAAGGGGAGCTTAGTGAAAAATAGGGGGATGAGAAAAGAGCCGGAGATCAAACAGCATCTACAGCAATATTGTAGATATGGAAAAATGGGCAGGCTGGGTGGTCCAAGCATTCCTTATCTGCCAACAGATTCTATTTTTTCTATGGTACTATGTGCTGTGCTGGCACAGCCCCCATATTCAGACAGTTTACATGCTCTGCCAGAGCATGCTAACTGCCTGACTACTGCACAGGGCCGATTGTAAACTATTTGCCATGTGATACTACTGTCTGCACAAATATACACAGCTCTCTATAAATATGGGCACCATTGTGTTGAATTTATTTTGAATTAGTGTTCCTGTACTAAAATATATTAATCACACATGATTTCTATGCTTTGGGTAATGACTAGTGTGTTCCCTAAAAACACCTACCCAGTATGTGTCAGCCCGCACCTCCAAACAGTCAAGTACCATGTGTTATTCACATCCCTGTCAGCTCATCTATGGCCTCTCCCCACATGTGCGTAATGACCACAGTGGGTGCAGGGGGGGTGGGATGTTGGCACAGTGGAAAACACCAGCTGACATCCAATAAGAGGCCTGTCCTGCCATTGGACTGAATCTTTTGCTTTGTGTGAAGGAGGGCATTGTGGGTGGAGGTGTACTGCAGTACCTTAAGGGACCAATGCACTATTGGAAGGTAGCATTCAGTAGCCCCATCACTCATTGCACATCAAAAGGGCTGGGGGTAATAGGATTGGGTGGCCCTATGCCCCGTCAGGCTGCCATTTGAAGACTGGAGGGGCTACATAGCAGCTATGGCAGGGTACAGTGAAGCCCACCAGAATGAAGGGTAGTGCTGCAGAATTCTGCAGTAGAGTTACTGCAGCAAATAATTCCGTTTCAATGGGAGTTAATCCCTTTTGTCATGCAGTAAACCTGTGACACTGCATTTCATCCTGGTGGGCTTCACTGTACCTGCAGGCATACCCTGCTCCCCCAACCAGCAGTATGCATTGTCATGCATAGCAGGTAGTCAAACCCCAACCTTGGGCACTCCCACCTGTTGGTTGGTGTACAGTGCTACCCACTTCTAAGAGGACTGAGTGTAGCTTTGCAATGTAGTGCCGCCAGCATGGCAAGTATATTCAACAAGTATCATAGTATATAGGATCTTAATATGAATACTAAATTAATATGATTTAGTACTATTGGAAGCATTCACTTAGTATTCCTTGGTATTCTTTTGTACAATTCAGAAGTAATCATTTGATCTGCAGAGCTGCCTTAATTTCCATATTCATGAGGTGAAGACTAGCTGAATATTAATTGGATACTGACTAGTGGCTCCCTCAATTTACCCACAATGGAGGTAAGACAAACAGGCCTTTAGTTACCTGGTTGCTCCTGGTCTTCTCCCTTGTAGAGTGGAACTAAGTCCACTACTGTGCCACAATCCTCTTCAATCCATACCTCATAAGAAAGGACAAGGCATTAGCACAGGTCAGGGACCCTCCCACCCTTCCTCCACACTAGGGGGGAGCTGCACTAGTGGTTGGAGAAGAATTTACCTCATAATGAGCTTTTCCCAAGTTTTTCCTTCTTTCCCTGGAGGTTATGCAGGAATATTCTTATTGTCCCAGTCACTGTAAATGAAGCACTGCAACAGTGGAGTCTCTTTCAATGGAATGATAATGGAACCAGCCCCCAGCCTGGACAGGCTCCCTGGAGGTCGGCAAAGAGGGTTGAGACAAGGAGACCCACTACTGCTTAGGATGGGTCTTGGTGCTGCCTTTCGATGAAGGCCATGAGTAAAGGGACTGAGCCACATGAGGGGGTGAGTTCACTTTCCTTCAGACAAGGCCTCCCCAGCTGAAGGGCTGGTGACCCTCCAGCTGCCCAAGTTTAAGGCCCAGCAGCAGGCAGGTAGGGTAAGAGACTCCCTCACAGCACAAGCCTCACAATCAAGCTATCATGTTTGATAAAAGGATTTAGTAATCACATGGCTGCAGTCATTCATTGCAGCAGTGTGTCTCGTATGGTTCTTGGTGAAGGAGGAATAATGGTGGGCCTGCCATCCAATAGTGTATATCCATCTCCAGTTTAGATAACAGTCTGACAAGAGAATCAAAACACTGTTGGCAGGCAACTTTCAGTGAATACACCTGAGCAGAAAAAAAATCTCAGGCCAACAAAATACTTGTAAATAAAAGAACTGAAGCAAAAAAGGAAAACAAGCTCAACACGGTTTTTATCAAATTCGTATGTTATCATTCAATGCCCACATTCTATCTTTAACCCACTGGTCTGACCAAGAATATGTAATTGCATCCACACGGTTCCAGCCATCAGCTGACATTAATGTGAGTGTCGGTCTTGCACTGCAAGGCTTCTTACAACTAGTCTAGCATTCGGAGAAAGAAAATTACAGCACCAGATTAAATAAATACAGCCACACTAAGCAACAGGCAAGGTACTATGGGGTCATTTGCACCTTATTATGGCCTCATTGCAGGCCAGAAGCAAACAGTTGCAACAGAGATAGCACAGTCCACCCGAACTGATTGCCATTCAAGCCTTTGTATGCATGCCCCTGATAATCTAGTGGCACTCCTTCACTATCCTGACCCATGTTAAACATTTCCCTGGTAGTCTAGTAGCAGTCCCCACCCTCTGATTACCTGTCTGATCCACTGTAAAAGTTTTCCTGGTAGTCTAGTTGACCCTCCCCCCCCCATTGCCATACCAACAATAAAGCAAATATATTTCCGGGCAGTCTAGGCCACCCCAATCACTGGTACACTGATGTATGCGCCCACACCAACCCCTGCCCACCCACTCAGCACAGTCCACCTCCCCGCCCATCAGCCTCTGACTCACATATCAATAAAAGAAACATAGACACATAAAAACTGTTGGCAGTAAAGAACCATTTGACCCACCCAGTCTATTCAGATTTTCCCTACCTATTCTGTCTTTGCAGACACTAGCTGCCCTCCCCCAACCCTCAGCACACCTATTTATTAATAGTCGCTTATGCTTATCTCATGGTGTTTGAAGCTCCCCACTGTTTTTTCTCCCACCACTTCTGCTGGCAGATTGTTCAAGGCATCTACCACTCTTTCAGTGAAGTAATACTTCCTCACATCCTACTTAATTTCCTCCTCCTTTCCAGTTTCATTGCATGCCCTCTTGTCCTGGTGCACTTCCTCATTTAAAATTGACCCCCCCCATACAATGTGGTGAGTGAGGTATTTGTAGGTCTTCCCTCTCTCCCACCTGTCTTCTAAGGTGTACATGTTTAGAACCCTCCGTCTTTACTCATAGGGCTTTTGATATAACCCATGTACCATTTTAGTTGCCTTTCTCTGGACTGCCTTTACCCTGTCTATGTTATTTCTGAGATGTGGCTTCCAGAACTGAACACGGTACTCCAGGTAACAGTGACTGATACAATGGTACTATTACTTCCCTCCTCCTGCTGGTGATACCTCCTCTTATGCACCCCAGCATCCCACCGGCCCTGCTCACTGCCTTGTCACACCGCCCTGCCTCTTTCAGATGATCAGATATGATAACCCCAAAGTCTCTTTCCTGCTTAGTTACCATCAGTACCTCCTCCCCCTCCCATTTTATACTCAGCTCCTGAGTTTCTATGCCCTAGGTGCCTGATTTTGCACTTCTTGGTACTGAACCCCAACTGTCATGCCCTCAACCACACCTTGAATTTTCTACCATGCTTACTCATTCTCTCCGTTCCCTTATGGGTATTCATCCTGTTATGGATTTTGGTGTCATCTGCGAAAAGGAATACCTTCCCTTCTAGTTTTGCTCAGTGTCACTTATGAAGACATTGAAGAGGACCAGTCCCAGTACTGAGCCATGCAGCACCCCACTGGTCACTCTCCCCTCAGGTGCCTAGCCATTAGGCAGTTTTTTAGCCAGTTTACCACTTCAGATCCCACCCTAGACTGCCCAATTTCTTTATCAGTCTCCAGTGTGGCACAGTGTCAAAGGCCTTGCTGACATCCACGTAGGACACGTCCACTGGCATTTCTTGATCTATTTATCTGGTCACTCAGCCAAATAAAACAAGCAGATTTGTGTGGCATGATCTCTTCCCCATAAATCCATGCTGCCTTGTGTCTTATAACCCATTTGATTCAAGATACTCTACTATCCTTTCCTTTAACAGGGCTTCCATTAATTTCCTCACCACTCATGTGAAAATCACCAGCCAATAGTTGCTAACTTCCTCCCTGTTGCCACTCATATGGAGCGGGACTACATCTGCTCTCCTCCAGTCCTCTAGAACCACTACTGTTTCCAGTGAGTTGTTGAATAAGGCCATCAGTCATGTAGCAAGCACCCCACTTAGTTCCCTTAGCACCCTTGGGTGTATCTTGTTCAGTTCCATGGCCTTGTCCACATTCAGATTTACAGATCCCTTCAGGACTCTTTCCTCTCAAAATGGACTTATGTCCATCTTCCCCCCCCCCCCAGGTGTTCTGCTTCTCCTTGGTGGTCTGTCTCCCTCTCCCTTCACTGTGAAGACTGAGCAGAAGTACTTGTTCAGGTTGTCTGGTTTTTTTTCCGATCCTCCTCTTCACAGTCTCCCTCTTCCACCCTCCTTATCCTCATTATTCCTCCCCTTGTCTTCTTGTTCTTGCTTATGTACCTGAAGAAAGTATGTCCCCTTTTGCAACGCCTTTGACAATCCTTTCCTCTCTTTGTGCGTTTGTTCCCCTCACTGCCTTACCTTCTTGCCTTTAATTTATCTGGTACACCTCCCTATCCTCATTCCTCTGCATTTCTTTATACCTCCTGAATGCCACCCATTTCTCCTTCAACTTTGTGGCCACTTCCCTAGAGCATCATAATGGTCTTCTTTTTCCTAATGCATTTGTTCACTTCCTTCACACAAAGGTTTGTTACCTTCTCTATGCCCTACCTTAATCTTCTCCACTGTTCCCTACCCCTCTCTGGCAATCCTCCCCTAAAATGCTGCTTCTGAGGCAGTCTCTCATTTATTTAAAATCCACCCTCCTAAATTGCAGGACCCTCATCTTTGTGCAGTTTGCCTCTGCACCCATCTTAATGTTGAACCACACTGTACAGTGATCACCAGTCCCCAGGGGACAGCCGACTGTGACATCTGCAATACTGTCTCTGTTATTAAGCACCAGCTCCAGTATTGCCCCATCCCTAGTGGATTCGTGACTAGCTGCCTGAGAAACACCCCCTGCAGAGAGTAAATGATGGCCCTGCTTCTAGCTGAAGTTGCAATTGGAAGGCTCCAATTCACATCCAGCAGATTGAAGTCCCCAACTGGCAGCACCTTCCCTTTTTTGCTGTCTTCCTGATGGTTTCCTCTAGTGTTTTATCCAACTCCTCCACTGTGGTGAAGATCTGTATATCACCCCAGTACAAAGAGTAGCCCCAGCTCCTGCCTCCAGGGTGACCCACAGCACCTCCAACCCTTCTTTTACCACTAGGTTCCCATGCACTGCCATAACCCTGATACCTTCCCCCCCACACACACACACACACAGAACAACCACTCCTCCTCTCCCTAGCTCTTCTAAACTGAGAGTAGCCTGGTATGGCCATGTCTCTATCATGATATTCAGTGCACCATGACTCAGTTAAGGCCATCAGATCCAGATCTGCCCCCACCATGATGGCCTCCAGGTCTGTAATTTTATTTCCAAGACTCCTTGCATTGGTGCACATGTCTCTCCAAACCTTTCTCTTTTCCTGCCTGTACCCTCCTTACCACCCTCCTTTCAGCCTGTGCTGCTCCCTGTATCTCCCCCTGACTTCTCTTTTCCCTCATTACTTTCCATGTTTATTGTCTCCTCTATGCCTCTTTTCTGTCTCTTTTGTTCTTACTCCAGTCATCCTTTACCTTGTCTACATCCCTTTCATCTTGTGCCCCTGTCCACTTTTTTATTTTTCCCTTTCTGGCCCTCCCTCCGTGTTGCTTCAACCTGTGGGGGGGGGCAACTTATGTCTCGGTAACACAGACTCTCCCCCCGGCTACTTTAAATGCTCATCCAAGTAATATTTAAACCTCCCACCGGGGACTACATTTCCCTTCCTAGAAGG
This sequence comes from Neoceratodus forsteri, assembly GCA_016271365.2. Taxonomy (NCBI): domain Eukaryota; kingdom Metazoa; phylum Chordata; order Ceratodontiformes; family Ceratodontidae; genus Neoceratodus; species Neoceratodus forsteri. The sequence goes on from CM057453.1 coordinate 958,375,573, forward strand.
ATGCTGGTCATCATCTCTGCAGAGGCCCGTATCATTCCAGATTGCCCCCATTCCTCAATAAAGCTAAAACCCTCCTCCCTGCACAATGCCTTTAACCAACTATTGAAGTTCCTAGCCTTCCCTTGGTCATACACAGGTAGCACCTTGAAAGATGCCACCATGTGTGATACCTGCTTAATGCCTCTCCTCAGTTCCATGAACTTACCCTGCACTACTTCTGCACAATCCCTCACCAAATCATTAATCCTCAGGTGGACAATGATATCCAGCTCCTTCCTGTGACCTATTGCCCTAGCAATCCTCAAGGTCCACTCTCCATCCATTCGAGTCAAAGCACCAGGTAGCACTTTACCTACCTCTCCCCTCCTCTTTTTGTTCCAAAGTCTATCACCCTTATGATAGAGTCTCCCAGCAGCAGATGCATCCTGCTCAGCTGGAGGCCTCTTCCTCCCACCTTGGAGCCTCGCTTTCCGAGGAACCCCACATACTCCCAAGCCACGACATCAGATGCCTTCTCTCAGCTGTCTGTCCTGCCAGTATAGTGAAGGAATTTTGTAGTGTCATAGGCTGAGGAGTGTGTACTATACCTGCCACCCCCACTCTCCCAGAGCCCACAAAGATCCAACCATCCCACCTCTGTCTAGCCATCCTCTGAAACCTTAGTAGCAGACTTGGATGCCCCTGGGTGGGTCAAAAGATCCTATGCATCCTTGCCAGCTTGGCTTGCAGTCCACCAACCTCTGTCCTCAACCCAAAGAGGTGTGTGCAAATAGGGCAGTAACTCAGTCTCCAGAATGTGTCCTGAAAGACTGCAGGTCAGCACCCATTACACTGCACCACTCCCACATTGTTTACCTGCTTTGCCTTTATTACTACTGAACTTAGCCTGTCTCCTTTTGCCTCATTCCCATACCCATTTCCTCCCTTCCCTTCCCTTCCCTTCCCTTCCCTTTTCTTTCTTTCTCTATTTGTATTTGGTTTATTGCCCTACCCTAGACCAACCCCAGGAGACACCCCTCACCTGTTCCTGCATGCAGAGTGGGGTTCCACTATGCCACGGTAAGAATTTTCAACTGAAGGCACAGCGACAGCACAACACACGCCAATTGGTGTTGTGCTGTCACCTGAGACAAGTGTCTGGGGGGCTTTGCCCCTCTCACACCCCCATGTGGGGGTCCTGTCTCAGCACCCCCGTACTTTAGATTACTAATTCTAGTTGGAGTTTGTTTGGGGATGGGGGAAACACCTCCCCAGCACCAATGTCGGGTAGTGGAGACCATCAATGTGACTGCCGACAATGTTGCTGTGATGGTCTTTGCTGTAGAACCAACACTGCGTGGTCAGTATACTGCAGGGAGTGGGGTCTTAGGGTTGGAAGCCAAGGGTGGGGGTTGGGTCTTAGGGTTGGGAACCCTAAAATCCCATTTCTCTACTTTTCTCACTAGAACCCTAATGGTGCATTATTGCAGTTTTTTGCAAAGAATTTCCCTACTTTTTGAGAAAGTATAATCATAAGAAACCCTGATGGTGTATGAACAAAGTTTTTTGCAGAGAATTTCTTACTTTCTGTGAAAGTGTCACCGTAGCCATGGCTCCAGGTCCTGCGTTCCCATCTATCCATAAGTGTAAAGAGATTGTAATTAACCCTCATCTCCCTGTGAAAGTGCAGAGCCCCATGGGCCCTGCCCTGCCATCAGTCCATAATGCTATCCATTCCTCATTTACGTGTGGGAGTGCAGAGCCCTCCAGGCCCCATGATCCCATCAGTCCATAACGGTATCCATAGTTTCCCCTATAATATATATAGGCTCTATGATGCTGGTTCTACAAGAAACACGTTGACCAGCATCACAGCGCTAGGCTCAATGTTGACTGCAATTTGCAGTCAGCATGGAGCCGCACACATCGGAGTGTGTTTTTTTCTTCTGGGGTTTCACCCCTGAACCCCCCACATAGTGGGCTCTACCCACCACACACCCCGTTACTTAGGATTCCAACTCCAAGTCAGACTTGGTTCAGGGAGGGGGTGCAGGTCGTGGGCATGTGTTGCCAGGTCCTAGGTGCACTTCTACTGAGACATGGTGCTGTTGTCAATATCAATGCATGTCACAGTAGAAGTTTCGCTGTATGGGTGGCATACCATATATGGCATCTATATATTGATTTATTACTGTGTATTATATATATATATTATAATGGTGTGGTAGCAGCACTGTAGTTAGGGTTGAGTAGGCTGCTTAATGTTAAACCCCTAACTTTTCAGTTTAATAGCTGTGCCCCCCCCCTTCAACAGATTTGCACAACATTTTGCATGCAAGGTTTTGGGGGCAAAGTGTCTTGACATGACAAGTTTCGTTCTGGTCAATTGTGTGGATTCTGACATCCAGATAGTGGAAAAAATGAAAAAATCAGTTGTTTTTGCTGTTGCCTAGCACCTAGATGTTTTGGAATTTTGGTCTGAAAATTTTAGGCTAGAAAGGGCTTGCCTCAGAAGGGTGCATTTCATTGGTTTGATGAAAAATATTAATTCATTCCACAGTTATAAAGATTAGAAATGTTGGTTCTGAGCACACTCAGCACAATCTTTTGGACAGCTGTTTCATATGAAACAAGAATTTGGCCATATGAGACAGGATTTGTATGGTGACCATCTTTTTTCTGTTATTTTCAAAAAAATACTATTTTCAAAGCCCATAAAAATCACATCCTGCAAAGACACCAACACTTGTATCTTGCTAAATGAAACCCCATTACCGGCATTCTGAGTTATTTTTTGGAAAAAGGACCCAGAAATGCTTTTTAAAACATTTTTTGAAAACATTTTAAAAATCTTTTTACATGAGGTGATTTTCTTGTTTTGTATAGCCTCATGAAACAGCAATAGGGCCATACAAAAGAAGAATAGGGTCATACAAAACAAGAATTTGGACATCATTTTTTTTCAGGTTCCATGTCATTATAGTGAGCACAAAAGGATGACAACTAAAAACAGCACAGGCAAAACAGCGTGACCGCATACAATGAGCACTCTTTCTGTGAGGGGCTTTGCTCTCCGCACTCCCACCCCCCTTACTATAGATACCAACTCTGGGTAGGGTGCAACTCGGGGAGGGGGGAAGCCTTCAGTCACCAAAAATGACAAGCGCTGTTTTGTTGTCACTGTTTCTGCCCTGCCCTTTTGCACTCACTATCTTCATGGGATACTTTTTTTTACATTCCTGTTTCATATGACGCAGTCTTCTTAGGTGAGACTGACACAATCTCATGAAACAGGATTGGTTCATATACAACAAGAATTTAGACTTAGTTTTTTTTTCACATTCTTGTTTTGTATGAAGCAATCCTCTCTCATGAGAACAACATAATCTCACAAAAGAGGATTGGTTCATACAAAAGAAGAATTTGGATTAGTTTTTTTTTTGCACATTTCAACTTTAACAAGCATACCTCTGACAGTATTTGGAGTTAAGGGACAATCTATATACAGTCAGACCTGGTTAATCTGTAAACATTTGTTTTTGACCATTTTGTTACAAAATAACAATATACATAGTAACTAGACAATGACCAAATGATTTTTTTTATTTACTTTATTAGGAAATTTGAAAATTGGTAACTACAGTGCTGAGCAGTTAAAATGTTTTAGTGTCTATGTTTTGACCTTTTTTGTTACATTAATAATTTTTTTTGCCATTGTAACTACAGTGAATTATTTTCCCCTCAAAAGTTGCTGTGCTCTCTTTTCGACTGTCTGGGCATTCTCTGACATTAGTAACACCATTCCAGGCCATTCATATGAATAGCCTTGAATGGTGTCACTGATTCCATGGAATGTTTAGGAATATGAAAAGAAGGAGCTGTAGCTGGTGAATAGAGTGTAACTTGAGGTAGAGCTGAGTGCATCCCAAAGCTAGGTTATTTATCAAAACTTTGTCGGAGCATATCAGAACACATACTGGCATGTAAAGGAATATGGGAGGGCTGTTAACTATCTAAAGCTCATTTACTTTTACCTTTAAAATGACAGAAGGGATTAAGATAGATTAAGAAGACTGCCATTAGCACACTTATTAACACCTATAATGGATTATCCAGGTTAAAATGAGTGGGGATAATGGTCTCTGTACTCTGAACACAGGATTCAGATTCAGAAACAGAGGTTTACATATTAAAGAGGTAATTAACATGGCAAAAAATCTGTTTCAGAGGTTCCCTGTTCAGATAATCAGGTATACGTAATAATAAGGCATGGATTAACCATGTCTGACTGTATAAAAAGAAAGGTCTCAATGAGTACTACAACACCAACACATAAAACTTGTCAAAATAATTCAGGAGCCATAAAGGAAACATAAAAATGTACAAATAACAATTCCCATAGGATAACATGGCAACTTTGGCAACCCATAACTCCGTCCCCACAAGACCTTGCACTTCCACACCCAGATACACACATGCATCAATGGAGGTATGGAAGTGCAGGGCCCAGAGGTCCCTGCTCTTCTGTAATCACATTGATGTGTTCACGCAGGTCCCAAAGTAAGGAAATTCTTTGTGAAAAAAAATGTGTTAATGCACCAGTTAGGGTTCAGATTACAATAACAAAAGTAGGGAAATGTGGTGTTAGGGTTTTCAACCCTAACTCCCCACCCCCAACCCCAAAAGGAAAAGGAAAAAACATTATAGTTTTAACTGTCCTGAGTCCTGACAAATCAGGGGTTGGGTCTTCCTTGGGGTTTTCAACCCTAATGCTCACTCCACTGCATCACCAAATAAGGTCAGATGTTATCTGTTTTCTTCAGCCAGGGCTTACAGGTTGTTGGCAGCATGTGGCAAGACACAGTCCATTACATCTGAAAACTATATCACAATGGGGTGAGCGTTAGGGTTGAGAACCCCAAGGAAGACCCCATCCCTGATTTGCCAAGACTCAGGACAGTGAAAACCATAATGTTTTTTCCTTTTGCTGATTGGAGGGGTGGAGGTGGGGTGTTAGGACTGTGAGCCCTAATGCCACATTCCCCTACTTCTGTCACTTTAATCTGAACCCTAACTGGTGCATTAACATAGTTGTTTTGCAAAGATATATTGATACAGACATACCCACTCTTTACGTTAAAGCTGGGTGCTTATTCTCCACTCTGTTAACAATTCCTGCACTTCCTACACTTCCAGCCAATGTCAAAACCGCTTCAGGTGCAATATGGTGACCAGAACTGACCCTCAACAGTGGTGTGATTACTGTCTCCAAGAGGGCCAGAGAATGAGGGATGAGAGGGATGAGACTTGAATAACCAATTACAGTATCTCAGCATTTAGCTCATACGGAAGAGGTGGCACAATAGAACCCAGTGACCTTCTCACTTAAACTGTTTAGAAGTCTCAACCAGTTTTCTTTTCTACAATAGTACACATGCATACAAACACATACACAACCTAAAAACAATTCCCAGCAGTATCAGTCTATAGTGACAACACCTCTTTGGGGACTCAATTTCCTCAGCAGTTTACAGAGATAGATCTTTCTGAAATAAAAAAAATCCAGCAGCCATGGACTCTGAGTGACTTGGACAGCACAATACTTTTATTCCAGTGCAGTAATGCCTTTTCATTCCAGGGCACGTGATGCACAACTAGAATTAAAATGTGGTGGCTGGTTATCACTTTGCTTATAAATTATTTGTATATAATAACTGGTTACTGGGTTGACAGCGCTTTCAAATGCCATAATAACTGACTTTTGCCTTACTACATGGTTGACTATTATGGCATAGCTGTCAGTTAAACTCATTTAAGAAAAAAAAAATCTTGTGCATTTTTAAGCCACATAAACAAATGGCCATTTCCCAGGAGTTGCACGCTACGTAGCTTTCATTCCCAGTACAAAAAGACTTAAAACAAACAATGGTCACAAAGTTAGTGAAGTATCATTGTATAAAGTGAAAATATCTCATGGATGTGCTTTTCTTTGTGTGTTTCTTGGTACTTTAAGCAATTTCAGTTGCATTTTCAGAAGCAGCCCCCCCCCCAAAAAAAAAGTTTGCAAATTAATGTTTTTCTCAAGGAGACATTTTGTTCAATGTGTAAATGTTTGTGTTTTTGCAATATATTCATCATTAAAGACAGTAAATGGCAAAGCAGATAAACTCTTCAAACTTTCACAGTGCTATTTCAGCTCCTTTTTTGTTTCCAAAAAAACTCGGCAATTAAATAAAATAAACTATGGGATGTTGACATTATTTGTTTTTTTACAGAGCCTTGGTGTGTTGTACAATACCATCACAAACCACTCATGCCTTGCACCCGTGTCTTATGTGGTGTCACACACTTGGGGTGTGTAAAAAAAAAAACAAATAATGTACACAACACCCTATACCTTATTCTATATATTCATGTGCCAGAAACACAACTGTGGCATTGTCCTGTTAGCTTGAACATTCTGAGGTGACATTTAAAATCAGTTCCCACTTGAGCAAAAAAAAAGTAAGCTAACTTTTACACCTTGGACCTTACCCACCTCTAGTTCATGATTATCTCATACTGAGAATGTGCCAGGAGACATTCTTACAGTACGGCTATTAGAGATGGTCCCACACCTTATAAACATATTAATTCAAATACAAACAAAAGTTAGCTTCTTCATCAGCATAGATCCTTTACCTTGATGGAACACAAAGGGGACAACAAATCTGTCTAAATTGGTAGCAGCTTGAAATGTCCCTATTTCCAGAAATGATATTAACATCTCCACTGATCCACACTTAAATTGTCTAAATGAACACTGATATGGAAAACTGTATTTTGTATCATTTGCTTTGTACGGACAATATCCATACAAATATAAAAACATACAGTGGATGTTGATGGCAGGAAAAGTCCCAATTGTCCAATACATCTGTGCGGTACCTGCCTGCACACAAGCCCAACCCTAATGCTGCACCGGAGCTAGTCTACCAATGGCCCTGGCTGTATTTTGACATCCCTTCCTGGTCCACTCACCTTCTTCGCTTCACTGCCCACCCCTCCCCCCACCTCCTCCAGTTTGAACTGTTCCATCTGTGCCTACTCTATCTATGTTTGAAGCTGACTAGGTGCTCAGTGTTGAATCACTTCTTCTGGCAATGTATTCCACTTCTACACCACCCTTTCTGTAAAGAAGAACTTCCATACATCCCTCCTAAAACTTCCCCAAACCAATTTCCATTCATGTTCTCTTCCTACCTTGTCCTCACTTCTTATTATTAACAATCCTTAGATGCTTCAAGGTCTCTATCATGCCCCCCTCTTCCTCCTTGCCTCAAGTGTGGGATTATTAAGACTTGACAGCTATTCCTCATGTGTCTTCCCTTGCTCCTCCACAATCATCTTCATGGCCCTCCTCTGCATGGCTTCCAAGAGATCCTTGTTCTTCTTCGGATGTGAGCTCAAGAACTGAGCACAGTACTCCAAGTGTGCTCTTTCCAGGGCACTATATAGGGGCAAAATAACCCCCTCCCTTCTGTTAGCAAACCTCCTCTCTATGTACACCAGCATCCTATTTACTTTCCCTGCAGCCTTCTGGCATGGGACGTGGGGCATGAGACTTTAGACTGTGGCTAATTATGATCAGGCTTCCATGCACACTGTTGCAAAGTTGACGTACTTTCTGTGACAGAACCTCACACTTGCTGCAGCCAGACTATGAGTAATTCTGCAGTGATTCTGTGACAATTCTGTGATGGATTTTACACTGAGTGGAAACTCAAATGAGCCCCAAAATGAAATTAGTTGTCTGAAAGATTGCCCAGAAAAAGATAGACTGAGGCAGTTCAGCAAATGCCCAGGCAAAGCATAACAAAGTAATTCTGGCACCATGATTTGGACTGGAATTAGGGCATGGGGGAATTGAAAGGTTATTTATTTTATTTTTTTTTTACTGCAACCTGTTTTATCCTCCCATGGCCCACTCCGCCATGCCCAGTGCCGGTTTACAGCAGTGACACTCCTGAGGTTTTCTCCCCCCACCTATCCACTAGCATGAAGCTGAATACTGTCAGGTTTCAAAGCAATGCTGCTTCAATGGCTCCCTCACTCCACCCCACTTGCTTGAAGCCTGCTGGTGCCAGTTTGTTCTGTAACACCACTCCAGTTGCTTCCTCCTGCTTGCCCTCTTCATTATTGGAGATGCCATTTGTTTCACTGCTGCTTCGCTTACACATCTCCTTCTCTCCCACCCTGTAAAGATTTACTGTGAGGCTACAGAGCAACTGGACCATTTTACAATAGACTCGGGTCCACAAAGCCTCTGTTTTTTTTGTTTTTCGTCCTACAATTGGCAAATGAAACCACTATTTGTGTTAATTGAACAGACTTCCTGAAGTTTCCTTAATGCTTTTAGAAGGCCATTATGGTCATAAGTGGTGTCAGTGGCTAAGCAGGTTGCACATTCGCCTCTAAGGTCAAAAGACTGGAAGGTTGTGGGTTCTAGCCTCACAACAGGACCATGTGGTAAACACCAATACTGACACTGTAGTGCAGCATGGGGGGGGGGGTGATGCATGCTGCACTCCTAATGTGCCATCTTTCAGATGAGATGTTAAACTGAGGTCCCATCTACCTGTTCTGGTGGTTGTTCAGGAGGACATTTAAGATTCCATGGCACTTCTTGAAAAGAGCAGAGGAATTTCCCCAGTGTCCTGGTCAAATTCTCCCCATTCACTGCAAATACTAGCAACAGCTCAACCTGATTCAATATGTCAGTCTGCATATGTATTCTAGCTGTTTCTGTGGCAGCTGATATGACCACAGAATTGCAGAAAACACAGGGCTATGACAATGATCCCCAGGTCCCTTTCCTCTGAAATCTGCTCCATCCTCACTCCACCCAATCAGTGCTCAGTTTTTGGGTTTATGTGTCAGTATGAATGACCTTACATGTTTTGGGGGCTAAATTTGAGTTGCCAGATCGTGGACCACTTTTCCAGTCTGTCCAGATCCATTTATATTCCCTATATTCTCTCCACTGTATTCACCATGCCTCTGATTTTGGTATCATCTGCAAAGAAACTGATCTTGCTCTCGATTCCCTCCCCTATATCACAGATGAATATATTGAATATACTGAAAATGACGGGGCCAAGGACAAACCTCTGTTGTGCCCACTGGTGACCTGTCTAACCTCTGAGTACTCATTGTTGACAACTACCCTCTGACTTCTTCCCCCAAGCCAGTTACTAATTCATATGGTTAATTTGTCTCCCATCCCACGATCTCTCAGCTTTTTCACAAATTTCCTGTTGGGCACAAAGTCCAAGGCCTTGCAAAGTTCCAGGTATAGTGCAGTATGTCTACTGCTTGACCATCATCAACTGCCTTCCTGAACCAGTCAAAGAAGTCTATCAAGTTTGTCTGACATTTTCTGCTGGACACATACCCATGCTTCCTCTTGTCCAAGAGCCAGCCATTCCACTATATGCCTTTTCACAATGGTTTCTAGTAGATTCCCTAGTATCAAGGTCGGGATGACTGGTCAGTAGTTCCCTTGGCCCTTTCTACACCCACTCTTAAATAAAAGCTTAGGCATAACACTCTGTTTGTGTTGTTTTGTTTTTATGGATAACATTCTGTACAGTTCTCCTTATGGAACCAGAAAAGTAGTTTGTATTGTGTCGTGGCTTCTGTGCCGACTGCTAAGTGTCAACCTTTGGCCTATCAGAACAATGCACTGTACACAAACCACAACACAATGGAAAAACTCCAAATTACTGGTCCCAAAATGAAAACTGTACATAATGTTCACAAAAACAAAACAGGATAAAACCCAATTTCTGCCTAGACTTTTATTTAGGTATGGTTAAATATGGATCATGTGTGGGTATGCATATCATTTCAGAAAACAGAAACACTGCAAACAGCTGCCAGGTAGTAATCATTTCTGTTCTCGTTAGAGCTGGAAATTAAAAACATGCAGCAGTGCAGCTTAAAAGGGTTCTGAGACTTTGGAAACAAATGTGGTCTGACCTTACTAGACAGCACATACACTTAAGTGCTGGAAAAGTTTCCGCTCCAGTTGTGATATAGAAGGGGAATTGTACTAAACAGAAAGAATGTCAGACTGTGAATAAATAGCTAGAGAATGCTTTTACAATTGGTTTGTAGCAGAATCTGTGACACTGATAGATGCAGCCCTCATTGTTGAGAATAATTTGAGTTAAACAAGAAGACAATGGCCAGAGCATTTGAAAGTGCATGTATCTATGTTAAGTGAGTCTTAATCACTTTCTGATTTAAGTAGGATTCTCTTCATGGATTTTTAAAGTGATTTCTCTGCCTGGAAAGTTAAAGGAAAGTATGGAGGACATTGTCCTAATGGCAGAGTCATTTGCTATGATCAAGCACCGTTCATATATTAGATGAAAAATTGCTGATAAACAGCGATTCTTACAAGAAGATGGAATAGCTGTAGTTACATTTTGGCATACTGTAAAAGATGGAAAAGCAATTTGTGTTTCCTGAGTGGCTAAATTATTTGCTGAAGGCAGCCTTTAAGGTTTCCTCTGAACTGCTGTTTTCTTGGTCAACATGTAAAGTGTTTGCTGTTCTGCAGGAATCACTGCAAAGAGAATCGCACTATCTGCTTACTTTTAAGAGTTCTCTACTTGAAGGTCAAAGGAGATAGACTATGGAGCAACAAGCAGAAGTTAGTTTAGTAGTTAAGACTTTGCCTCATGCCATTCACGACATTTGTGAGACAGTAATCCACCCCTTTAAATTATCTTTCCAAAATTATAAAATGCAGAAAGATATTGGACAATTTTGTAAACATTTGACCTCTTAAACATTGATCTGTACATCTCTTCTTACCTCTGCTCCATACAACATAAAGATGCATGTGATTTTTGTCTATATCATTGGGTATTCCTGCAGATTCTGTCCAACCAGAAGCTAGATTTCCTCCATAACTTTTCTAATTTTCTTAATTAAGCATACATTTTTCTTTGTCCTTAAGAAAGGTCAACTAGTACCCGTGGAATAATTGAGCAGCATTAAGAAAATATAACCTGATTTATAACGTGTATGATGATAAGAAATTCAATAGGGTTTCAAGAGATTATGTAATTCCAATAGGGCACGGACCTGGTGCAAAAGTAGGAGAGACAAATGATCACTTATAATATCACTCTGATAAAAATGTTTCAGAAAGGTTGGCACTAACTTGCCTTGCCAAAGTCCTTTCAATACTATCTCCACTGATGTGAGAAATGACAACACACCCGAAAAGTTTTCAGCTATTTCTTGCTGTATTCTGACACCAAGAGAAGAATAGAGTTATGTAGTCCATCTTGGAAATGCTTCATTTTACATTTAAAATATAAATTAACAAGACCACAGTCCTTTGTGTCTTAATCCTCCCCCCAACTTCACGTTTGCCCTCTTGATCAGTACTTGGCCTTCTAAAATGCAGTTGATATCTAATTTCTGACTCCTGATATTCTTTGCCACCTAACGTGCTGCACTATTCAGAGTGCAATGAGCAGTGTCAGTGGTTCAGTAGGTCGCATGCTTGTCTCTGGGGGCAGAATATAAGAAGGTTGTGGGTTCCCGTCTCACATCAGGAATGTAGGCTAAAAGCCAATACAGACAGTGTAGTGCAAGACTTGGGGGGGTATTGCACTGATAAGGTGCCATCCACTGGATGACACATTAAACTGAGGTCCCTTCTGCCCATCCCTAGTAGCTGTCCAGGGGGAACTTAATAATCCCATATATATATATATATATATATATGTGCAAATGGGGATTTTACTTGCAGTTCTGGCCAACATTCCCCTTGTCAATAAAACAAATTAATGTACTCTAAACCTACCTCACAGGATGTACCTGGAAACAAACTACTGTCAGTGTTCAAACAACCAAATGGACCAAAAATGAGTATGTCCTTCCTGGTAATAAATTATAAATGAATAAATATAAACAGCCAATTGGGTTGTCTACCAAGCTCTACACACATCTACTAATATGTGTAGGAAGAGCTGGGATACATAAAGGCCCCCTCTTCACAGGTGTAGGGTGCCTCAGTATGTCCACATAGAAGCAAGAGCTGCCTGCTGATGTCTGCATCAACACACTCAATTAATCTATGTGGGTAGCTAGGTTCAAAAGGGGCATGGGCCAGCTCTCCACACTCATCCAGAGTTCTAGCTATTTGCTGCAAAGGACTCCAGGAATGAAAGCCGCCTACCTGAGGAGGACCTTGCTGTATGTTCTACCTACACCCCAGATGCAAGTGTAAAAAAGGTTCAAGGGCTCTGAAAAGCCCCCCCCCATGGTGCCCACAGCTCCATAGACCTTGGAGGATGGGGCAGGATGAATGTGATCACGTTTAAAATATAGTAATGTTGTATAACATTAGATACATTGTATTTTCCTTTTTACTCTTTTCCTTCCAAATAGCTACAATCCCCACCTAGTTTTAACCAGAAACAAGGCCTGGCTTTCCATTTCATTCCTGAAATACTTTTCCTGTAGGTTTCTCTCCATTTGCATTACTAAGTTATCTTCAAGATAGATGCTGGATATATAGCACTCCAATGGGGAGCTGAGGTCATTGGTTGCCTTGGCTGTCACATTTAGTATCAGGTTAGAGAGTAGGATGATTCAGGTTAACCACCTGCCGGGTGCAACCAGGGATTTTATGCAGTAATTCTCTGCATTGATGTCTGCCATGGTCTTGGAGTAGTCAAGGTTAATTGTCCTGAGCACCGTCAGTTGATGGAGCTTTTGAGATTCTACCAGTTAGTGTTCTCCTACCACTCATACGAGCAGTCACTCACTTGACGTTGTCTTCTTGATGGTGGTTGAGATAGAATAAGTCATACTGAAACACATGATCTAAATGCACCATCATGTCTCTCATTTTGAGATAGTGGATCCAATTTATGTCCCAAACAATGCAGAAATGTTCCACTACTGAGCTTGGAGAAGTCTGGATCATAATGTTGTTGTTTTTTTGGTGGGGGGATCAAGTGAATTTTTTCTGACATTGTAGCTACCTCCACTAGGGAGACAAGCTCATCAGTAGAGGTATATAATCATGCAGTCCTGTCTGTTGCTGACTCTCTGGAGCCTGGGGACTTCTCACCCTGGTATAATGTTGAGTTGTTCCATTTCCAGATGCTTGGGTGCAGAGTTCTGGTGGATGAATACTGGCTAAACGTATCCTGATATCCCATTATCAGAAATACCAGCAGGCACTGATAATGAGAATTAATTATTTTATGGGCATCACCAGAGCCAGAAGAAATAGGTGTGCCACCCTTGTTCAGGTGGTTGACCAAAGCCTAAACCGTAAAAGTCTCAGTCTAATGGGACAGCTGAATCCATAGAGAGGTGTGAGATGTTTTCCAGTTTCTTTAATGCAAAGATTGTGGTGATTAGGGAAAAAATTGTCCCCACTGTTGTTACTCATAGTGATTGAGGAGTTGAGGTGAATGGATCTTGGACTCTCTGTAGCAATTTTCAGCAGGGTGACCATGTAGAAATTCTATAGAGCTGACAGAGCTACGTCTTGAGTATTATGCCAATGACTGAATTCTCTGCAGTCAATGAAGGTTATAAGTTTTGGGTTCCAAAGAAAGTTTAACCACCTGGGACCTAGAACTAAGGTAATAGCTCATCAAAGATCAGACTACTTAATCTAGCCAACAGAATGTCAAAATCTATTGAGTTAAAGGCCCTAAACAAATCCATGAATATGGCCCCAGTTACAAGGCTATTGACAAGGGCATGAGACACATCATTTGTTAACTTGACAGGTGCTGTTGTCGGGCCGTGATGCTTCCTAAACCCATAGGCCCAGATATTCAAAAGGGTTGCGCCATGCGTAATAGGGTTGCGCGTGCGCAACTCCAAAAATGCGCCATTCTGCGATATTCAGAAGGGGCCAGTTGCGCCACCAAAAACATGCTGAGCAACAGCGCAATGGAAATGAAGGCATGCGCAACTGAAGGGGGCCGGTCCATGCATAAAGTGCGCAATGCGCATCAACACTTGGCGCAATGCGCAAGAGTGGCTCAGCCGGAAGTTGCGAGTAGCGGAATTGAGCCAAAATAAAAGGCTCAAGGAAGCGGCACAAGAACCCTAGCAGGCCGCAAACTGGGGGAGAGACGAGACAGAGAGAGAGAGACAGAAGCTGGAAGGGCAGAAGGGGCAGTAGGTCCAGGAGGACAGAGAGGCCAGCGGGGTGCCGGTGCAGTGGAAGCAGCAGTGGGCAGCGGGGTAACACAGGAACAGCAGCCGGGGCAGAAGCCAGGGAGATGGACAGTGCCAGCTTCCACATGGAAGCTGTAATGAGGGTGAGACACCATGCTGCGGGGGCGTGGCTGCGGAGGGCCGTCGGCGGTATGCCGACCAGGCGGTACTCGTGCCGCATCAGGCCGAGCTGTACACAGATGTCGAGATCGTGGGCCGGTACCACCTGAACAGGGCAATACTGAGACGGCTCTGTGAGCTGTGCAGTGATGTGATGCAGGCACCCTCACGACGGAGTCACGCTCTGTCTGTGGAGACCAAGGTGACAGCCTGCATGTGCCTGCTCACCACGGACACCTTCCAGAGGCCGACAGGGGACACCACAGGCATCACGCAGTTGGCCACGTCACGCATCCTCACCCAATTCCTCAGCGCACTGCTGCCACATGCTCGCGGAGTACATCCATTTCCCAGCACCGTAGGCAGGCGTACAGCAAACATGCAGGAGTTCCACAGGGTAGCATGTATGCCTGGCGTGCTAGGGCCATAGACTGCACCCATGTGGCCATTCGCACACCACCTGGCCCCGACGGCCAGGCATATCGGAACCGAAAGGGGTTCTCCAGTGTCAACTGCCAGGTGGTGTGTGATGCCACTGGGCGCATTATCAATGTCTGTGCCACACACCCTGGCGGAGCACATGATGCCTTCATATGGTACCAGTCTGCACTGTGCCATCGATTCGAGAGTGGGGACATCCCCACAGGACATCTAGTGGGTGAGTACACATGTATGGAATGCAAACTCTGGGCAAGGGTGGGAATGACACAGGTGCCATGGCAGTGGCACACAAGGCGATGGGCAATATGGACCTGACATGACACTGCTCTCCACTATCTCCACACAGGTGACTCGTGATACCCACTCCGTCCCTGGCTGCTCACACCTGCACCGGGCGCCCACGACCCCAGCGCAGCAATGCTTCAATGAGGCACATGCCGCAACACGTAACATCATAGAGCGGGTGTTTGGGATGCTCAAGGCACGCTTCCGATGCCTAGACACCTCCGGCGGTGTCCTACAGTACAGCCCCCAAAAGGCCTGTGGAATATTCCTGGCCTGTTGCATCCTGCACAACATGGCCAAAGACCATGGGATAGCCGTACAGGTCAAAGAGGGGGACAGCAATGGGGATGCCAGTGGCGCCGGTGATGTTGGTGATGAGCAGCCCCCAGGACGGAGGGACCCCCGACTGACCCGGCAGGCCCAGCTGCACCGGGACACCATTGCAGAAGAGCACTATGCCCAACACAGGTAAGTCAAGGGGACATGTGCAAGCCACACTGTCCATGCACAAACCACAGGCACACAGGGGAACACACCGTGTGCATGAAGGTCAGGGGAGTTGAAGGTTCCAGGCATACCAACACACCATCAGGGAGGGGTGAGCACTCATATGGACACACACACACACCAGGCAGCATACATGGGCAGAAGCACAGCACTGCGGAAACGACATTGCCAACACACAGCACCACCGACCACCCCCACCACCTGTACCGTACAAGTGCATGTGTCAGGACCTGGGCACCCTTGCACCTTGGTGTACAGTGCAATGCAGGCATCATCATGCACACGCACCTGTGGACAGCAGTTGGGAGAGTGTGCAGGTGGTCCGTGTGTCAGCATGGTGAGCAGAGCACCCAGCAGTGCACTGCCCACCATGACACACATTGCACACAGGGCAGCACCAGACAGGGCCCGCACTGGGAGACAGCTCAGTCAGGTAGCACTGTCCCACGGCCACCACGGATGCGTGGGCGGCCCCGCCGTGGCCCAGCAGCCCTGGCAGGCTGAGCAGGGGCCACATGGGGTGGCGCTGTTGCACCACCAGGGGTCCCACTGTGTGAACGCGACCTTGCCCTCACAGGGGTCTGCATCATGCCAAACAAATGTGCACCAGGGGTGCTCAGGATGCCCACAGCAGAACCCGGCATCGACAGGCCTGGTGTCGCACGACACCAGGAACGGGGAGTGGAGAGCGCACTGTGTGGGGTGTGTGGTACAGGGGCACCTGACAGTGTGCCCAATGTGTCCGTGACAGAGACCACTGCCTGGGTCAGCCTGTCAATGGCAGCGGTCACATCCATCCGCATAAGGACCAGCTCGGCTCGGTCCCGAGCACACTCCCTGCTATGCCACTCCACGGACACAGACAGTGCCTCCACGGACCTTGCAAGCCACCCCCTGCAGCTGTACCAATTCCTGCAGCAGGCGGGTGTGCGTGTCCAATGGATACTGTGCCCCAATGGCATCGTGACCCCCAGGGTGTGGACGGTCCTGGTGCACAGCACCCCTTGAGGGTGGGCACTGTTCACCAGGACCAGGTATGGGTGGATCAAAGGGCGGTGGACATGTGCCACTGCTTGACACTGTACCCCCAGACCTGGCGTGCGACTGCTGCTGCCGCCCCTCCAACTGCTGAGCCCCCAGGTCCACCTGTTCCACCTCCGTGCTGGCAACAGTGCCAGACACCTGCACAGCCACCGGTGCTGCCTCACCGGTGCTGACAGGCACAGCCTGGGACTGTGCCAGCATGCTGGTACACAGGTGTGAACCAGGAAGGCCCAGGGGCACGTGCTGGCCTGCCATGTGTCCGTCATGGGACACACACCCATCACTGCCCATTGCAGGCTGCTATCATCAATGGTGCAGTCGTGCCACTGCCATAGGCACAGCATGCTGGCATACCTGCATGCCAGACTGCTGAGACACAGGCTGTGCACCCTCCACACCCATATCACTGACACCAGAGTTTTTGGCCCAGCGTTCATGCTGCTGCAGTGCCTGCTGGCTGGTGGCGGAGGTGGATGGTCCCTCCTCCACGTCCAGCAGGTCTGCATCACTGTCTGGACCCACCACCACCACCGTCTCCTGAAGACGAACAGGATCTGTAACAGAAAGAGAGTACATGTGAGTGCATGTGAACAACCACCCCCCCAACACCACCACCATGTCATACCGTGCAGTGATGGGCTTCCACCTGTCTGGAATCCTCCGCCTGGTACACCCGCAATGGCACTCGGCTGCATGGCCACGACCAGTGTCTCCTCTGTTGGGGTCAGCTGCAACACCACTGGCGGGCCCCCACCAGTGCCAGCACGTGCCACCCTGAAGGCTGCCACCATCTCCTTCAGCCTCCTGTGGTCAGTCCCCATCTTCTTCTTGCATTCCTGCATGGAGCGCTGGTGGCTTCCGTGCAGGTTGACAGCCCGAGCTACCCCCTCCCATGCAGCTGCACGTTCCTGAGGGGTGCCCCTCCGTCCACTCAATAGTGGCTCATCCTCCAGGTAGGCCTGGAAGAGGGCCTCCGTCTCTGCAGCTGTGAAGTTCGGCCTCCTCCTACACCTGCCGTCCTCACCCTCACCTTGTCTCTGGTCAGTCATGGTGATCGTATGGGTGGAAGTGGACACCTGTCACTGTGCAGTCTACAGCATTTCCCCATGAGCATAGGTGCCGCTCAGGGGCGGAAGCCCCCACGCTTTTTCTCCGTATGGCAGATACTAATGAAAAGTGCCCTTTGTCCCTTTCTAAGTGCCCTTTGATTCTCAGCCCCTCAGCCTTTATCATCCACCGGCACCCTTGCCCATGAGCATTGTCCTGAGCATCACACAGCATGTAACTCACCTCTCACCTGCAGTAACCAAATCGGCCAGCACAACCCACTGTCGCATTTTTATAGCGCAACACATGCAAATGAGGAGGCGCAACTTTAATGACATGCTAATTACGCCTCGCGCTTTGAATGGCTGATCAAATGATTTGCATATGTCGGCTTGAATGTCGCGATTTGCGCTGCTAATATGGAGGTCCGCTGAGCCAATGGCGCAGGTTTGTGCCTGCGTGTACACTGCATTGCGCATGCCCAGACAGCTTGACGCGATGCTGCCTATCGTGCTGCAGACCTGCTAAGCGCGAGTAGGCAATTCAGGCATGGCCACCATTGTGCCAGTGGCGCCAGCACTGGGCACTATATGGCGCGTGGCACTACTGCACGATGGTCCACTGTGGCACTGGTACGCAGCTAGCGGTCGCGCGGATGCCTGCTGCGATCGTTGGCTGTGTGTATGCGTCTGCCGTGACCTTGTGTATGCCCTCTGCCCCTGGCGATTCGCATGCCATGTGTATGTCCCTATTGCACTGTCTGGTGACAGCACCATGTGAAGTGGCGGCGCTGTTCGAACAGCGATTGAGCCTGT
Organism: Neoceratodus forsteri; assembly: GCA_016271365.2. NCBI lineage: Eukaryota > Metazoa > Chordata > Ceratodontiformes > Ceratodontidae > Neoceratodus > Neoceratodus forsteri. The sequence continues at coordinate 958,394,061 of CM057453.1, forward strand.
GGTGGTCTATTGCGCAACATCTCCACTGGGTTACAGTGCAGCGGAGCGCCATATTGCCTGCTGTAAACTGGCTGAGATGGCTGGGAGGAGGGCAGTGAGTTGGAGCCCACTGGAGGTGGCCAACCTGGTGGCCCTGGTGGAGCCCACTGTGAGGCACTCTATGGTGAGGCTCCCTCACCATGCCCTAGGACACGCGCTGTGGCAACAAGTGGCCACTGACCTGAGTGGAGGTCACTGGGCGGGGCCAGTCTGCGAAGCAGTGCTGGCACGTACATGATGACCTCCGCCCGGAGGAGCCAGACCTTTGACGTAGCTGCGCGTCGCATGCCAGGTGGGGCGTGGTGCCTAGGCCTGTGTGAGTGTACCATCTATGCACCCATATTCTCTGTAGGGGGTGTGTGTGCTTGGGTGGCTGTGCATAGGTGCCGCCTCGGACACGGTTGGCTGTGTCAGTGTGTGCAGCTGTGCGATGGATGGTTATGGCTGTGTGGGCAGGCACTCTCACTGGGGCAGGGGGCACTCTGCTTTTGCGTCACACTGATGTTTGTCTCAACATATGTCTCCCACAGGCCGGAATCTGAGGATGCAGGGCGAGGGTGAGGTGGGCCGTGCCAGGGCCCCGGTGCCGGTGGGTGTTGTGACCCAGCAGCAGCAGCAGCAGCAGCAGCGGCAGACCCAGCTGCTTGAGGAGTGTGAGTATCATTACTTCATGGATGCTATTGCATGTTGGGGGGGGGCAAGACCACCAGCCATGCACAACACAACCATGCAGGAAAGGGGAGGTCATAATTCCACTATACAAGACACTAGTGAGGCCCCACCTGGAGTACAGTGTACAGTTCTGGAGACCATACCTACGTATGGACATGGACTGGGTAGAGAAGGTTCAGAGGAGGGCAACACAGATGGTGCATGGACTGCATCACAAGTCCTATGAAGACAGGTTGAAGGAACTGAACATGTACTCCTGGAGGAGAGGAGGAGAGGGATATGATAGAGACATACAAGTATCTTACAGGGGAACAGAGTGCAGGAAAACACTATTTTAAGCGTAAAGATGTTCCAGGACTAGAGGCATGGGATGAAGTTGGAGGGGGGACGATTCAGAGGAAACATGAGACAGAATTTCTTCACAGAACGGGTGGTGGAGAAGTGGAACACCCTGCCAGAGGAAGTGGTGGGGGCTGACTTGGTCACGGGATTTAAGAATGCACGGGATAGACATAAAGGAATTCTGGAGGTCAGGGGTAAGGTGCAACAGACTTATAGGAAAACAGAGTGAACTTACAAGCTCAAATGGGCAGGCTGGGTGGGCCATAGGCCCTTATCTGCCGACATTGTCTATGTATCCATGTATGCAGGCACGACACAGGTGACATGCATCACTGTGCAGTATCACAGCACGTCTGTGTACGTGTCACTGGTGGTCCAGGCATGCACTGGGCACATAGCTGTGTAACTGGCATCACACCACGTTGACACGTCACTTGCCAGCCTAGTTTGTACTGTGATTGACGTGGGCGTGTGTGTGGGCGGTGGTGTCAGCAGTTGCCGCCTGTTTGTGATGGCCATGTGCATGTTCACTGTGGGTGGGTGCATGCCATCAAAGGTGTGGGACATTGGGCTATGTGGCTTGCAGGTTGGGTGGTGTTCAGGGTTGTGGTCAGTCACAGCCATTGACTGTGTTCCCATTTTCCTAGGCCTCATAGTTCTCAGGAGGATACAGCGGGACATACGAAGGCTGACAGAAGGGTCCCTAGAAAACCAGGCCATCCTGAGAGACATTCACAGACATGGCCTGCAGAGGAGGCATCGCCGAGAACAGCGGCACCGAGCAGAGGAGGACCAGCCTGCTGGGCCTTAGACCAAATTACCCTTCCCACTTCACCCATCCCTACCACCCTGCCTTCCCTCTCCAAGTTGTTCATCCCTACCCCTTGCCCACCCCTACCTTGTACCCGTACCCCCTTGTAAATAATTATAGTTGATTGTTTTGCACTTTACACATTTTGATAATACATTTATATTTTGATATGAATACTGTGTTGGTCTCTGTTTTGCAGCTGGCTATGGTTGTTCAGTTGCAGTGGTGTACATGCCATCTGGGGTGATATGGTCCTGGGTATGTGTGTGTGTGTGTGTGTGTGTGTGCATGGGAGGTATCTCAGCATGGCAGTGACTTTCTGTTGGTCTTGCCGTCTGCTGCCACCCACTGCTGGGTGCACAGGGTGTGTCTGGCTTGTAGGCTTCTGTGTTGCATGGGGCTGACGGTGCTGGGGACTGCATGGTTTCCTGCAGTGCCAGTCACTACACGGGGGGTGGTGTCTTGGGTCACAGTGCAGGGTGTGCTGTGCGTTGGGGGGCTGATGTGCACTGTGGTTGTCAACCCCTGTGTGTGCACTCTCAGCCTGCCAGTGGTTTGTGCTGGGTGTCATGGCTCTGCTATGCTTTGTTGGCTTGTCCCCATGGGCAGGTAGATCATCTGTCCCACCCCAGTGATGCTGTTCTTGGGGTGTGCAGGTGTGGTGTGGGTTCTGCAGTGTGTTCCTGTGCCCATGTGTGGCATGGCTGGCGGTGGGCCCCAGCCTGCCTCCCTGGATGTGCAGTTCCATTGCTCTGGGGGGGGCTGTGCTTGCTCTATGGCAGCTCTGGAATGCTCAGCTGAGCTTCCCTGGTTGCTCCATAGCGCAACATTTTGGCTCAGCTTCTCCTTCCTGGTTGCGCGATGGCGCAGTATGTGCGATATTCAGACGTTGGTTGCTTGCGCAATTTGCTCTGCTCCATGTTTGAATATCGCACCTGTTGCGCATTTGCGCAACTGGTTTGTGCTTGCTTCTGCTGTTGCGCTACTTTTGAGCGCAGTTTGAATATCTGGGCCATATTGTTCATCTGCTAAGACTCTGTGAGCATCTAAGTAATATTGTAGCTGGTTATGTATCAGTCTCTTTTGAGTTTTGGCTAAGACAGGTAAGATGGAGATAGAAACATAGAAACATAGAATTTGATGGTAGATAAGGACCGCTTGTCCCGCCCAGTCTGCCCATTTCCCTACCTATTGGATAAACTGCAGATTCTAGTTAACCAACAGCCTACTTCCTGCAACCCCCCACTATAATTGCCTTATGTCTGTCCCATGCATGTTTGAATTCCCCCACTGTTTTAGACCCCACAACCTCTCCAGGAAGGCGGTTCCATGCGTCCACCACTCTCTCTATGAAAAAGAATTTCCTCACATTACCCCTGAGCCGTCCCCCCTCTAACTTTAAATTGTGCCCCCTTGTTCTTACACATCTCTTTTTCTGAAAGATGCTACCCTCCTGGACTTCGTTGATTCTCTTGAGGTACTTAAAAGTTTCTATCATGTCCCCCTGTCCCTCCTTTCATCAAGGGTATACATATGAAGCTCTCTCAGTCTCTCTTCATATGGTTTCTGATGTAGACCCTGAACCATTTTAGTTGCCCTCCTCTGGACTGCTTCCATCCTGTCTATGTCCTTGCGTAGATGAGGTCTCCAAAACTGCATGCAGTACTCCAGATGGGGTCTCACCAACTGTCTGTACAGAGGGATAACCACTTCCTTTTCTACTAGTGATGCCCCTCTCTGTGCATCCCAGTATCCCCCTGACTCTCCTTACTGACTTCTCACATTGCTTACCCACCTTTAGGTCATCTGATATGACTACACCCAGATACCTTTCCATTATTGTTGTTGTTAGTACCTCCCCTGCTATTGTGTACTCTTCTCCTGGATTTTTATTTCCCAGATGCATTACTTTGATGGGTCTATAATTTTCTAGAAGCTGTTTGGGGCCACATTTATTATGTGAAGTAACTTTAGGCAATTTCAAGCAGTCAAGTACAGTCCCTGTAAGTAACAAGAGATTAAATATTTTTGTTACTGGGTCAGAGATCAATGGAGCAGCCAGTTTAATTAGTTTGGGTTCCAGGACATATCCAGCACAGTCACAACCAGTGTGGGTGTCTGCATTGACATTATATAACAAGTCAAAGACTTCCTTTACATCCCCTCATTTCAGGTGGAAATTAGGGACCGGAGGGTTTGTGAGTACTGGGTCACTTGTTACAAAGCCAGGGTTCACAGAAGAGGGAGGTTTGCAGTGATTCAGGTCATGGAATGCTTGATGAAATAGGTAGCCCATGGCTAAGTTATCTTAAACTGTACTACCATTGGCGGCAAGACTGTCAATGTTGTTATTCTTTGGCTCCCATAAAAACTGGTTGTTTTTCCAAAAATGCCTTAGGTCTGCATAGCTATTAATTTGCTGTTGTTGAGGATGTTATTTTTGGCAAATTTAAGAGCCTACTGGGTCATAATGTCATACACTTATTGCATATGACATTAGAGCTAACCCAGAACAGAGCCTTACTGGAAAGCGAATGGTACAATACCGCTAATACTGCTGTAGATGGTATTGCACCACTCACACTTTCCCAGGCAGAGAATAAGACCTCTGCTGGGATGGGGTTCCACCAAGCAGCTGCCATGGCTCAATGAACTGAGCCACTGCAGCAAGGAACCCAGGCGCTGCTTCTGGGATTGGGTTTGATTCCTGGTCCCAGAAACTTAAATTTTTTCCTACTTTTGTGCAGTTTCATGTTGACCCTCCCCTCCGGAGTTGAGAATCCTAATTGGGGGGTTTGGGGGCACAGCTCTCCATAAGTGGGCGTGCAGGGGGTAGAGCCTCCCCCCAAAAAAGACTTATGCCACATGGAAAAATCACGCCGTATTGGCAGCGCGATTTTTCCATGCAGCATAATGTCTCGTGACATTATGACCCCTTGCCTTTTAAGAGTTGTCTTACATTTGTTCAACAGCTGTCTGTACCTCCTGTAAGCCAGTCAGATCGTGATCCTGATTTTTTGTAAGATATCAATGTATCATCACATTCTACCATAACAGCGAATAAAGCAATGTTGGACCATTTAGTATGGGTTATTGCCTTCATACCACACTTTCGGAGGGGGCTAATACAAGCCACTATTCTCATGAATTCAGTCATGATAATGTGAACGGCAGAGTTAATGTTGAGGAAGGCTAACAAGAATTGACCAATTAACCAAAGTTTGGCTATTGTGAAACTGGGTCAGATAAAACTTGGAATGATCTTGAAAGCTGATGACCTTGTATGGGACCCATAGGGGCCAATTGCTCCAAACTGAAAAACATGAGGCATGGTCACTCAAGTAGTTTGCAAACTGTCCTACCAATTTTAGTTTACTATCTCTGTACACCCTTGTTCAGTCATGTAGTATGTGGTGGCCTGACTTGTGATTCATTCTTGTAGGCTGGCTAATAACCTGCCTTACAGTACAGTTATGTTACCCAATTTGACTGAATAATTTATGGCCACCTGACCCAACCAGTCTAGGTTCAGGTCACCAAGGGTTACTAGCAATGAACATTTTAATTTGCTCCAGAGGTTGAATAAATCATCCAGCCCTTCCTGGCCTTCTGAGAGATTGTAAACACAGCATAGGGTTAGCTTTTTCTTACCACCAAGTAATAATTGCAGTGGAAGGTATTCACACCTAGGTTGAAGGTAATTCCTTGGACTGGAGACCTGCCCAAAGATAGAATAAAGCACCTCTATCTCTTTTCAGTAATCATTCCTTCCAACAAACTGCATAGTTATACATGTTAATAAAGTGGCCAGGGATCTTAGGTTTGAGCCAACTTTCACTGATAGCCAGTTTGTCAGGGTGGTAGAGCTTAAGCTATCCCTCCAGTTCAGATTTCTTAGAGACTAATCGGTTAATATTTGTATGGATTATCTTAAATTCTTTTTGGTTAAGCCAGAAAAGACTGGTACCTGTGGAGAAAGTGTTAGTAAGCATATGGTGGAGGTCATGGGGCCCCTGGTTGGGTTCAGTGTCACCAGATAGAATAATTAAACAAACTATGAATAAATTAGAGACTATAACACATAAACAAGCCCTGTACATATTAATCATCCTTATTAGGATGTGCTGCTCTATAGTTAACCAGTCACCCTTACTTAGAGCACCTAGGGGTGAGATCTGATTGTGAGTAACACGGTTATAATGGATACAGGTTTACTACCTTGTTTACTATAATAATACACAATTGTGGGATACTGGAATAAGTACATGATCTGTCAGGTAGACTATAGTAATCTATAGCAGTATACAGCAGGAAAATATAGTAATATAGGCATGATTAAAAACTAACAGAAACTTTTCATGCACAACAGGAACCTGCAGTACACCAGTCTAATATCTTGCAGACAATGAATGTGACCAGGGTTTGTGCAGGTATGACCAGCAGCAGTAGCAGTGACCAAATGGAGAGGCAATCTGTATTTCTGTGGCTGGCTCCTCAGGCACAGTGCCCTAGAGCCCTGGTATCTCTCCTCTTGTGACTCCCCTAAATGACTCCTCACTCCCGTCGTGCCACTTGTGCTGGGACACTAAATGCTGGGACTGCTTGTATCATGCATAGGTGGTACTACATCCCACAGCTGCATTAAAAGTTGACTTTAGGCTCACATGATAATGTGGGGGGGTTTGATTGACTTAGTGCTGGCTTGACCGATATTCTTTATGCAAACCCACAACAAAAGGCTTTTTGCCAGGATGTACATAGAGTGTTTATGAATATCCAACAATGGGATTTGCTTCATTTTCCTCAGCTGTGCATACTAGGTGGCTGTTCTGAGGTTGAAGGGGTAGCATAGGCACACAAAAGATGGCTTCTAGGATCCCTTTTTGTATGCTAAATGATCACCTTAATTAAAATGGAGGCAACCACAGGCCTCTGTATTTAATAAATGATCCAGTAAAATCAGTACCTTATCTTTAAATGAGTGGCTAAGCTCTTATGTTGAGCACTAACAGGACTCCATCTACAGTAGTCTATTACTTATTTTAAGCTCCCTCAATTGCATCTCCTAGGTTGGACACTATTTATCCCTAAAGCCCCCCTCCCCATTGTCAACTAAGAAAGGGAACACCCCAAAGTAGAACATCCCAGCGCTTATCCCAGGCTGAGAGATGAATCCCTGCCTGGCCTACTATGAACAACTAGGTTTTATCCTTAAGATGATGATAACCCTCTTATAGTATGTGGATTTATTGAACTATTGTCTTGTTAAACCCTACACTAGTGTGCAATATTGTATATAATGTGTGCCCTTTATATTTTTTTGATTAGTGTTATGCCATTTGTGCATTTCCTTTAGTTACTGTGATGTACAGTAAATGTAAAATCACCTAAAAGTACAATAACATATCCATTCCATGGTCATGCTGAACTTCATGTTTGAAACTTCAGTTAAGTGTTATGTAATAATGTATCAATTGACAATTCATCTTAAAAAACTGATCATACAATGGATGTAAGGATTGGTCAGAAATGCATGTGCTTTTCAAAAGATTGCTTTTTTAACTGACCAAAACTGTATTTTCCTGACCTCTAATAGGAGAATATCCTCTTAACATCTTGTGACATTCCCACACTTCTCATTGAGTTATTCAGTATCTAGGTTGCCATGCCTACTTGGCCACTCCCTTTATCTTGCCACATGAGTTTTGAACATTTCCAAATCAGGGTAATTGTATGTGCTGGTAGTTATACCTTGGCTTTCCCTTTTACTGTATCTCTGTAATGGCTCATTAAACAATGGGGGGTAGGTCACACCTATCCCTATTGTGTAGGAGGAATCTCTTCTCTATAAAGCCTCCCCCACCCCACCCACCATACTTTTCACCTGCATTAAGCTGTGGCTCAGTGCATCAGAGGTCTGACTGCCCAAATCAGCTAATGTTTAGCTTAACTGTCATGAGTAAATATTGGCACATGGGTAGACTGTTTTATAGTGTGTCTGGAAGATCAGGGAAATTTCCAGAAGCCCTTGCACTATTTTAAGCAAAACCTAGAAAAAATATATGCCTTTTTGACATATTTCACCACTAACACAAACAAAAACAAATAAACTGTGTACACACGTGGGAGTTTATCAGAAGAGCAATACATATATACCTACATATGTATTATGACAAAACTGCAACCTACAATGAACACAAAGTGCTTTTAATGTTGCTTGCACACATGTGCAAGAAACATAGTGCCATCATCCAAGTTTTCGGAGGTGTGGCACCTGTCTTCCAATTCAGTCAGTGTGTTTGCAGGTGCAGCCCCAGCTCCCCAATCACTGCTGCAGCTGTCTATGACAGCAGTTGAAAATGCAGTGGTCGTACAGTTGAAAGGGAAAGCTCCGCTCCAGTGAACAGATCCCCCCCCACACACACACACACACACACACATATGCACATACTGCATGCTCATGCACCTTCCCCGCCCCCATGCACACACTGTGGTGGTCGACGGTGGGTGCCCAACTCACGGTTCCATTAACTTCCTCAGCTAATCCAGGTGCCACGTTAGGAGCCCACCCCAGCATGGCAAATGTGTTATGGCTGACAGGAGTGCCCAATCCCCCGTCGGCTCCAGCACCCCAAACAGCCTTCCAGCTGCCATGCTGAGGCCCGCAACATGGCAAATGTCCTTAAATGCGTCTTAAAAAAATAAACCTGCAAATAAATAAAATGTCCCTCGGCCTTCTCCTGCCCCATCCTACAACCCGCACCCACCCACTGCGCACCTGCCTCCCCACAACCCCCCTCACCCCATACTTACCTCCAGACCTCAGTGCGATGATCTTCGGTGGACCAGGAACACGTCTGCACTCTTCAAAGCCAACCGCGAACTGAAGAAATGCCGGTAAGCTGTATAATGGGATGGATAGGGTTTTTTCAACTTTGCTGCATATCTCAGGCATTTTTTGGAATTTTGGCACCAAATTTTCAACATGGGGTTTTTGGGACCCCTCCTCATAAATTCTGTCACTGTCATAGCGTTAATCAGGCCCGGAAGGTGATTTCACGGTCACTGCTCGAAATCACCTTTCAGGACCAATTAATGAAACAACAGTGCCAGTCTTCATAAGGAGGGCTCTTAAAAAGCCTATGTTGCAAATTTGGTGAAAAAATTCCTAAAAATAACTGTTTTACGAGCATGCGTTTCGCAGTTCCTACGCATGCTCTTAAGTTCATGAATTTTTAATATTTGCACTCCAGATTTTCAACATTGCCATTTTATCACACCTCCTTATGAGCAATACAGCTGTCATTTTTCACATCTCGCCCAAAATGTGTTTCCGCGCATGTAGCGCACAATGGCGTTGTTGGTGTGCAAAATCAATGTATGGGACACATTAAGAAAATCACAGTGACACTGTTCATGAACAGAGGTCTTAAAATGGCTATGTTGAAAATTTGGTGAAAAAATTCCTTAAAATTACTGTTTTCTGATGGATTGCGCATGAGTTCTAAGCACCTTTCGTAAGTTTGTCAATTTTTTAATATTTTTCCTCCAGATTTCAACATTGCCATTTTACCACACCTCCTTATGAGCAGTACAGCTGTCATTTTTCACATCTCACCCAAAATGTGTTTCCGTGCATGTAGCGCACAATGGCACAGTCGGTGTGCGAAATCAATGTTCGGGACAGATTAAGAAAATCACAGTCACATTGTTCATGAGCACAAGTGTTAAAATGGCTATGTTAAACATTTGGTGAAAAAATTCCCAAAAATTACTGTTTTACGAGCATTTGTTGCGCAGATCCTACTCACGCTTGTAAGTTCACGAATTTTCAATATTTTCGCTCCAGATTTTCAACATTGCCATTTTACCACACCTCCTTATGAGCAGTACAGCTGTCATTTTTCACATCTCACCCAAAACATGTTTCCGCCCATGTAGCGCACAATGGCACATTCGGTGTGCGTAATCAATGTTTAGGACAGATTAAGAAAATCACAGTGACACTGTTCATGAGCAGAGGTCTTAAAATGGCTATGTTGAAAATTTGGTGAAAAAATTCCCTTCAGACGTTCTGCAGTGTTACTAATGAAGACATTGAACAGGACTGGCCCCAGTACCGATCCCTGCAGCACCCCACTGGTCACCCCCTCTCCCTAGACTGCACACCATTTACCACCACTCTCTGCCTCCTGTCTGTTAGCCAGTTTCTAACCCAGTTTATCACCCTTCCCCCCATGCCCAGCCTACCCAGCTAGTTTATCAACCTTCTATATGGGATGGTGTCAAAGGCTTTGCTGAAATCAAGGTAAGCGTTGTCCACTGCCCCACCCTGATTCACTTCCTTTGTCACTCAGTCAAAGAAATCAACCAGATTTGTCTGACATGATGTCCCCACTGTGAATCCATGTTGTCTATGGTCCTGGGCTCTGATGGCTTCTAGATGCCCCACTATCCTTTCTTTAAGCAATGTCTCCATGATCGTCCCCTCTACTGGGGTGAGGCTGAATGGCCTATTGTTCCCTGCCTCCTTCCTGCTGCCAGACTTGTGTAGAGGGACCACATGTGCCCTCCTCCAATTCACTCATGTTGAATGACTCAGTGAACATGGCTGCCAGAGGTACTGCTATCTCCCTTCACAGTTCTCTTAATATCCTTGGGCGTATGCCATCTGGTTCCATCGCTTTGTTCACCTTCAATTTTGTGAACTCCTGCAGGACTTTTTTGCCTTTGAATGGACTATTGTCCACCTCTTCACCACCTTGGCAACCTCTGTACTACTGTGGCCCTTGCCCCTCCCACTCTTCTGTGAATGCTGAACGGAAAGACACAGTGGATGTCTTGGGAGGAAGGCATGGAACTATCACTTCCAAATACCTAAACAGCACATGCAAGGAAGCAACATTCGCATTGAGAAATGCTTGTTAGATATGAAACAAGGAAGTCAAAGCAAGAGTACAGTACAGTGTCAGTTCAATTTTACCCAAATAATCCCTCCCTAGCATTATTTACGTCTTGCCCAAATCCCCTGCACAAACATATAAAAGGGGTCAATGGGCAGTATATAAAAATAAGAACTATACCATATGTCAGGGTTTACAAGCCCCTAAGATTCTCTAGAAACTGTTATAAAAAGGGTCTAGAATCAAAGAACTTTAATTGGTTAAAATCAGTCTGGATGACTGTGCATTATTAGAACATAATGCACAGTCATCCTGGTCCTAAACCACATCACACAATGAGCAAATCAGTGCTCCTACAACTAGAACTATCTTTCATCAGTTCCCCTACAACCAGAATTGATCTACCATCACAAACATGGCTGCTAATTTTACACTGTAAAAACCTTCAACTGGGCCATAAAAATAAAACTACATTAAGTAAAAAAAAGAAAACAAATTAATTAAATGTTGTTTCCTTGATCATTACACTCTCCATACACACATAAATAATCAGAAACATTAAGTATTGTTCATAGTTTTCATCACAGCTGTTTATTTGCTGACAATGAAAAGTCCTCCTTCTCTCTTTATGTGCTCATCAGGGAAATCTCTTCTGCTTGCCCTGACAGTGAAATAATTGAGTCTCTGGTTCTAGAAGAGGCCTTTGTTTTGCGAATGTGTGTGTGTGTGTGTGTGTGTGTGTACAGTATGTTAGGAGAGGAACATTCTGCCAGTGGAACTGAGCAGAATTTTGAATCCCTGTATTCCATGGTAAACATTCCAGATCTTGAATGTGTTGAAAAGACGAAGAAAGTAGTAGCCAATAATACTTGTTAAACAAAGAGAAAAGGTGGGAAAACACAGTTATATAGGAAGAGGCAGACCCAAACTGCTCAAATACATTCCTTAAGTGTATAAAAGCACATGCATTTGAATCATATATATGTGTTTTCAGGTGAAATCTATCAACCCCAGCACCACCACCACTACCACCACCAAAAAAGGCACCCTGGCAGGTTTAAAGTTTTCAACACATTTACATTAAGAAACAGTACTTGTATTGATTTGAAATGCAAGGTAACTTTTTTTTTCTTATAAAAATGTATGCCACATGCAGTTTTAATTATGTTTTATGTTTTTAGCTAACCCCCCCAAGTTACCAGAATAAGGACTATTTTTTTTTTGTTTTGAGTTAAAATGAAAGCATATGTCAATGATAAGTCCAATTTGTATTGTAGCCCCTCTCTGGCACCATTCTAAAGAGGGCTACTACACCTGCCATGCAGACCTGACCACGGTTGAGGGGCCTGGGTTCCCATACAGCTGTTACACGGGGGTCCTTTCCCAAGATAAAAAATAAAATGGCAGTGCCTCTGTCCACAGTGCATTTAAGCTGGCATGATTTCTACCAGTACAACCCCCTGGGATGTTGCACAAACCCATCTCCCCATACAGTCGCCCCAGACATGGACACAGCATTTACTAAAATCCCCACATTTAACATATGGCATTTTCAGCTTCTGATACTAATATGCTCACTAAAAGCAGGCTCTGGAGTAAAATATTTTCCAAAACAGTAATATCATAATTTATTTACGTGGGGAGGGTTAGGAAGGGGTGTTGGAATACAGGTTAAGCATAACACTTTAAGTAGATTTGTATTTAAAGATTTTACAGTTTTCAAACAAGTACTTCTCCTTGTGATATTCAACCCCAAACCTCATTTTGATTATCGCAGCCCGCAACTATCTATCTAGCTAACTGCTGCAGGCATTACCAGATCCCGACCCCCAACTGCTACCAGTTCAAAACAAAGCCCCTTATTCTGTCCCTGGGTACCCAGGTCTTTAGTTGCAGGCCTGAGGTGCACTTCTACATTTTCTCTGATTACTTTAAGCTTTGACTTTACCTCCTACGCCAGTGGGCATACTTGAGCATAAAACTATATACAACCTCCAGGGGCAGGGCAATTCCTGCTTTTACTCATGGTTCTGCGATATCAGTCCTCTGGTGCACATGTGACTGAAGTCCTGGGGTTGGTCGATTAGCAGAACCTTGAGATTGATGCTTGGTAGATTTTCAAAAGGTGTGAGGATGCTGCAGTTTGGATCTTCACTTCATTGAAGGTCTCGCGGCATGGTCTTTTCAGCCTATTGAGGTCAGTTGCAGAGCACTGCGCAAGGTCCACCAGCCACAAGGGACCCAGACCTAGGAGTGGCCCCACGGCCTGGCTCCCTCACAGGTCAGAGTGCCCTAGCACTTGGGAACAAACCAGTGATTCTCTGCAGCCAGCAAATCCCGTTTGATGGGGGTTAGCGAGTTCCCCAACTGGCACTTGGTTTAGGATGGAAACTTCAGATCATTTTCTTTCTTATAGTGACCAGCTATGGTGTGGTGTGTAGCCAAAGCAGTCTCTGTAAATTCCTTGTCTTTCATGCTCTTCGGAGCCGTGCAGAGTCTGGACTGCAGGTTCATCACAAGAGTCTTTTTTCTTAGCTGTATCTCAAGAGCAGACAGCAGGTACCCAGCCTGGAAGGCACCTGCTATCCTTCTGCTTTCACAGTCTTTCAACTTTCAACACAGCCGCACTCCTGCTCTGGTTCACACACAATTCCAGAAACTTTTTCTGTTCTCCAAAGCTTTAAAGAAAGTCTGTTTTCTCACTGTGCAAGTGCAGATAAATTCTGAAGAGGCTGTCTCTTCAACTTCTCAGAAACCTGATTCCAATCCAGCTTCCAGTATCCATTTTCCAGTATCTTAACCAGTCCTTAATCCTTGTGTCTTTCCCTTCCTTCCTTCTTTGGGTGCTTTGTCCTTGCCAGGGTCCGAGAGAACCTTTTCTCTTTTTCACAATTCTTTCACACAACTCTCATCACTGGAGTCTCCCCAATGTGATGCAGATGAAAACAGAAGAGGCTTTCTTCTCATCCTCTTTTCACAAAACACTTTCACCAATGTGGTGCCACTTCCTACCACAGCAGCCTTTACCAAGATCTGGCAGCTTTCTCTTTTTCTCTGCAAAGCTGCCTAAACCATCTTCACTCTCAATCTCCAGATGGGGAAAGGCATGACCAGCCCTGGGGGCCAGATTGCTAGCAGCCCCCAGGCAGGATCTTTCCCAGCCTTGCAGCCCCATTCTCTCCAACGGGCTGGAGCCCCATGGAGGAGCTCCTGCCAAACTGACCCAGAACACAACAATTATTTTCTTTTTGGGAGCTCTCTGGCAGCTCCCCATTGGCTGGAGCCACTGTCCTTCTCAAAAATTAATATGTGTGAGGCTCCCTTGATGCCTTGTTGGTGCAGATAAAAGCACCTAAACTTTCCCCAGTATTTTCCAAGAGTCCTTTCAAACAGTCCCAGAGTCCTTAGCAAAAGTCCGGCTCCTTTGGTTGATTAGCTGGCATCACATGGCTGCAAAAGTAAACAGTTCCAACACAATTCACACAGTGGCTCAAGTTTAAACTGTCCACGCAGCCAGACCATTTACTTTCATTTGTTTATTTCCCCACACATTTGTAGCCACCCTGTGCCCTATTAGGTGACTGCAACATTTTATACTTTTATATCCCTTCTTGCCAGTTGCTGCTGCCATTATGAATTGCATCTAGGCAGCCCAGTATAGTTCCATTGCAATCCATGCACTGTCCCACTTTAATGTCCCTGTACAGCCAACATACATTTTTTTTACTTTAATCCCTCAAAGGCTTGTGGCCTTCTTTCTCCTTTATCAGCTCATAACCCAGTTTACTGTTTTTATTTATTTATTTGCCTGTCACTAGTGCTTAAACCTCTTCCCCCAGTGCTAGACTGGTTCAGTTCATTTATTATGCATGCTTCCTCATTAATATTCATGAGGGGGCATCTAAATACTTGAGCATGATTGGCGCTCCAAAAAATTGCTCCCCTGCTTCTCCATTGCCTCTTCAGTATCCTGCAGGTCTCTGGTCCTAATCCTACTTGCCAGAGGGGCTGGGACCACTGGAGAGACAGCTGAAATGGTTGCCAAGTGGCTGAAATGAAATGCACCTTTGAGCATGTGCAGAGCGCCAGAATGCACCAGAAGGGGCAAAACCAGCCAGCGGCTCCATGCTAAAGCTCATCTGGCCCTGTTTAAAAAAAACTATGAGGGTACCAGAAGGAGGATCCAGGGACTACAGGGGCTGGTGCCAGGACTGGGACACATGGGGGAAAAATGGGTCCAAACCAGGATCAACCTAAGGGCTGACAGGTAAGCCCCCGACGGGGGGGGGGTTACATTATCTTCTTAAAATACTTTCATTTTATTTTCATTCATTTTAAGTCATGTATTTAAATGTCATTTGATAAGAGCAATAAGGCATTTCAGGGGGTGCATTATGGTGAAATAATCACATTTTTCAGGTGCATTTAACAGCACTCAGCTGCACCTTGTGCCTAACAACACACCTGAGGCATGCGATTATTTCACCATAAAGCACACCCTGTCATGTCTTACTGATTACATAATGATTATGCAAGTTGGCTAAGTTTTGAATATCTGGCGCCAGGAGTTTTTAAACTGTAATTGTTGCAGCAAGGCTCCAAATCACAAAGAGCTACTGCAGATCATAGCAGCTGATGTGACCCTCCTTAATGGATCCCTTACTGAGGAGCAAGGTTCCATATCTGGTTTACATTGTTTTCACATTAACAGGGAATCAATTTAATGCACTTTGCAGAACCAAATGGAGAAGTATACTGAACAATTGCCCCAATTGTTAAAACAAATTCTAATCAGAGCCATTACAGCTGCAAAATCATTTTAGTGACTGTCCATGATATCAGGAATTAGTACAGTTTCTTGTTGTTAAAGGTTCAGTTTAAAATTTGTCATATTACATGTAAAATGGCAAACAGTACCATATATAAAAGAGACATTAGCAGTCTGATACTAATGTGATACATCTTCAGGATATGAGGAGGCTCATAAAGTTACAACTGGCAATAAAGGTAATGGCAAGTATAACATCAGACCTGGTATTAACTACCCACAAGGCACATTTTCAACAGCTGGTTAGTAGATGAAAGTATTAAAAAAATCTTTACATATAAACCATAATATCAGTAAATATAAATCTATGTCAAGTCCATTTTGCACATGTTGGGTATAGCACTGAGGATATAAAATGTTCAGGTGTTCATTCATATATATTCCTTCTCTTGAGTGACATTTTGTCTAGCACTGTGGATACAATGAACTCTGCAATACAAAATACAAATGTCAAGCAGGTATTCTAAAAAAACAATAAAAAGCAGGACATTATTATATCAGATGATCATTTAGTCATACTACAATTAAAAAAACACTTCTATTGCAAAGTATGCCATCTTTATTTACTGGAAAGATTGTCTATAGAAATCATACAAAAAGTGCACAAGTTCAAAGCAAGCATTCATACCTGAGCTGTAGATGGCCCCCGATATATAGAGTCATGATGGCTGAGCATCTGATATAATAATGCCCTGTTTTTATCTGTTTGTTTTTTTTAATAGATTCTTGATATTTGGAATCATTGTACTGCAGAGTTCACTGGTTCCACACTCCTAAAGACAATGGCCCAGATATTCAAACTGCGCCATTTTGTGGCGCAACCCCTGTGCCGCTCAAAATTGTTGCGCAGGGGTGTGGCCAGGGCGATATTCAACGGAGTTGCGCTATGGCGTAACTGCTTTGAATATCGCCCCCTGGCCACCCCCACTGCGCATGGCACAGTGGAACTGCACCAGCGCAAGTGGTCAGAAGGGAGCAATGAGATGCGGTGGCGCAAGTTCCATTGCGCCATGCACAGCACCTGCGATATTCAAAGGATGACATGCAAATTGGGACATAATTTATGCAAGGTGCATGGGGGGCCATTTGCATCTGATTACGGCCCCATTTACATGCCATTAGCATGCAGGTAGCATGCCAGGCAGCAGCCATCGGGACCAACGCCCCCTACAACCTGATCGCATCACGTCCCGTAAGGGACAATGCATGTCTCCGATCCCTGTGGTCCAGTGGACCGTGAGTGGCAGCCCGACTGCATACTGTGTCTCCGGTGCAGCCGATATCACTGGCATTATTGCATACCCCTCGAGAAGTTTTTCCTGATCGCGGCACACCCCTCTGATTGCGGCATCAGCACCCCTCCAAAGCCTGGTCTCGGTGGTTCAGTGGACCCAACGGAGCCTCGACTGCGGCAAGAGCCTCATTTTCAGTCTGTACCCTGGTGATCTAAACACTACCCCACCGTCTGCGAGTTTCAACACCCTCATTTCCCCATCGCTGGAAGCAGCACCACCCACTCACGCCGCCCGTTACCCATCGACCGACAGCCGGTCGCACGCCCATTCATTATCACATGTCAGATTAAGTCGTCCAGACATGTGAATGAATCGGTCCACATATCTGACCGACTAGTACGGGTGACATGCCCATTAGGTCATGCTCTGAACCAATGGTGTGCAGCTGTACCGAGCTGCCAGTCGGTGGGTGGCGGGGCGGCAGGCAGGTGGGTGCTGCCACCCGCCCGCTGGTGGAGGGAGCGGGGTGGTGGGGCCCGGTGGGCGGTGGGGCAGGGGGTCCACTAGATCACCAGGGATTTGGACTTGGGGGTGAGGAATGCCACCTGCAATCAGGTTCGCTCGTCCACTGGACCACCAGGATATTGGACTTTGGGGTTACTGATGCCCGCAATCAGGCTAATGGGGGGTGTATTACAGTAATGCCCACGATCGGGCTACTCGGGGGTGTATTACAGTAATGCCTGAGATCGGGCTACTCGGGGGGGTGGAGGGGTTACACTTCTGCCCAAGATCGGGGCATGAGGGGGTGCTGCCAGGTGCGGTGGGAACAAGTCGAGTGCCACCCACAGGTGGCAGCTGCTGCATTGCGCCCTGCAATGTGGCAGCTCACCTGTGGGTGGCCCTCGACTTGGTCAGTTTTTTTTTGGCTCAGCTTTGTGCAGGCGCAGGTCGGGGTTGCGCCTGCATAAGTCTGCACAGCCCGGGCTGAATATCGGGCTGTGCAGTTTATGTATGTGCACACCCCCCCACCTGTGCCTGCATACATTACTGATGCACCCCGGCGCATCGGGATTTATGCAGGCACACTTTTCCCTTTTAAATATTGCACCTTTTGAATATCTGGGCCAACGACTCTCAAGAGAAGGGATATATAAATGAATACCTCTACATTTTATGTTGTCAGTGCTTCACTCCAACATCCACAACATGGATTTCTATATACCTTTATATTTCCTGATATTGTAGTTTATGTGTAAAGCTTTTTTCTAATTATATGCTCTAATCAACTGTGAACATGTGCCTTGTGGGTAGTTTATGCCATGTTTGATATTATACTTTCCATTACCTTAATTGCTGGTTGTAATATTATAAATGCCTCCTCATACCCTAAGGATGCGTCACATTTGTTTTAAATTTTTAATTTGTACACATCACTGGTGGTGGATAATATAAGGGCATTTCTGCATTAAGTTACTAACTCTGATGAAGCTCCGCTTCTGAAGTGAAACATTAGTTGTTTTTGTCCCAATCTGGCATAGCATTGCTCACTGCTATACATTGCACTACTGCACTTTTGTTGTTTTTAGTATTCATCCTATGAATTCCCATATGCTTTTTTTGTGAAGCTGGTTAAAGTTTTACTGCTGACTATGGAATAAAGCTGCTTTTTATTTGAAGTATGAGAGGCATGTACACAAAAGTGCAATAGTACAATGAACAGCAGGGAGCAATGCTACAATAGATTAGTGCAAAAACAACTAACATTTCTTTCTAAAACACCACTGGAGTTGGGCTCCTATTGTCTTCTTACTTTTTTTCATTGACCCTTGGACCTGGGGGCTGGGCACCTAGTGTCAGAATGGAGGGTTGGCAGCACTGGTGTTTGGCTGTCATTGTCCACTTACTTTTTTTCATTAACTGTCTGACTCCAGGGTTGGGCACTTGGTGTCAGAATGGGGGGAGATTGGTGGCACCAGAGTTGAGCTGCAAGTGCCTACTTATGTTTAATTTTCGTCTACCATCCAACCCCGGAATTAGACACCCAGTGTTGGGGAGGGAGTGGCACTGGGGTTTGGCTCCTGGTGACTGCCCAGCTATATTAATGGTGGCAACTTCAGGTTTTCAAACCGAAGCAAGATACATATGCCTCTGACTGCTCTGTGTTCGTGTCACAAATCCCCAACCCATGCCATAACCAGCATGCCTCTCACACCTGGCTGCCACAGACCCTCACCTGTGTCTGCCCCTCACCATTTCCTGTTCCCACACCCAGCCCTGTCAGTGAAAGTGGCATGCCCTGTACTCCTGGATAGTTGAAGCCCAATTATCAGTCCCCTGCATCACGCTTAGGCTGACTGTTCAAATCCCAGGTGAAATGTGGATCTGTTTTTAATAAAATTGTAAATCACTCACTTCCCTACATCAGGAGGGATTAACATTTCTTCAGTTAATTAAAACAAAGTAACAAGTCTATTTTAGAATGCAGATACCTCCTCAGACTTACAATACCTCTTGTTAAACAGTGAGGGATTGGACATGATGGACCTATAGTCCTGTACAACATAAACTTAATATGTTACAATGAGGGGTTGGACATGATGGACCTAGAGTCCATTACAACATTAAATTACTATGTTACAGTGAGGGGCTGGACCTAGAGTCTTTTGCAACATTAAATTATTATGTTACAGTGAGGTGCTGGACCTAGAGTCCCTTACAACATTAAATTACTGTGTTACAGTGAGGGGTTGGACATGATGAACCTCGAGTCCCTTATGACATAGATTACTATGTTACTGTGAGGGGTTGGGCATGATGGACCCAGAGTCCCTTATAACATTAAATTACTACAGTATGTTACAATGAGGTGTTGGATATGATGGACCCAGAGTTTCTTACAAGATTAAGTTACTATGTTACAGTAAAAGGATTGGACAAGATGGACCTAGTGTCCTTTACAACATTTAATTACTATGTTAAAGTGAGGGGTTGGACATGATGGACATAGAGTCCCTTACATTAAATTACTATGTTTCAGTGAGGGGTTGGACATGATGGACCAAGAGTCCCATACAACATTTAATTACTATGTTACATTTAGGGATTGGACATGATGGATCCAGAGTCCCTTGCAAGCTTTTCCAGGACCTCTGCATGCATGGCGGGGCAGTGAGCTGTTTGAAGATTGTTGGGCCCTTAATATACAGACTGCTACAGCTACAGCTACAACTATAGTTGTGAACCTTCCTCCTAGCTAGCCTCACGTGCTGTGAAGCTTGATCAAATAGAAATAAAAAATTTAAATGTGGAGGCGGACATTGGACAGCAAAATAAACTGAAAGAGGTGAGGAATTAAAAAACTCTGTAAAAACACAATGCTTTTATGGGTCTGAACAAGGACTAAAGAACAGGCAGCTAAAATAAAATGTCAACTTCTACAGTATGTATCTATTTAAAAGCACACAAAAAGGCTGAAGATTTACAACCAGGATAATCAAAGGTTAGATGGGTTGCAAGGTAATCTGAGAGCAGGGGGGAGATGGAAGCAATAAAAAAATGAACACACAGAGGTATGTGTTTTACATATGTCTAATTAATATGCTTTAGCACACACACACACACACACACACACACACACACAAACACACACACACACACTTTCTTTGACTTCAGTGAGATTTAGAATATCTAAGAAGTCATTTCGTAGCATTCCATTCTGTGACCTTTGATTTACTAGTCTCAGGGATGTTTGCTAATCTCTGGTTGTATTTCTTGACTAATGGCTAATCTGTCACACCCATGTTTGAAATGTTTTTTTCCTCTGGGTTATTTAAAACTCTCTTACAAATGATGCACAAATTAAGATTGAAATACATGTACTGTTATTGGAACCATTATTTCCCATCAAAACTTAAAATCACTGTCAGACTGAAAAAAAAAATACCAACCACTGCAGAATGGCATAGTTACAGATGATAGCCTTGATCTCCTGCAGTAAAAAACGACACTTCATTCTGTGTTGATCTGAGAAATCTGAACCTCATTCCTCACTGGGAAACACTAACAAAGAAAAAGAAGTGCAGTAAACAGACTGCTGAGTGGAGGGATTGCTATAAAACTCCAATAAAAAGAAGTCTGTTAGACATTTGGTGAGCTCCTTATTTCTACTGTCCTAGCAAAACTTCTGCAGAGTTCTGCCCTGCAACCGTAATGAGACAACTTCTTAAAAGGGAAACAGGGCAGTTCAGCTCCCAGGAGAAATCATTTATATAAGCATAAGCAAAAAAAGAGAAAGAAATAAAAATATATGTATCACATTTGTAATTGTTATCATTAGTATTTTTTATTGATGTACGCACACTCCACTGTCATTAATTGATTCTGTAAAGTATATAGTCATGCTGGCATTTCATATCTTTTCACTTATTGTACCCAAAATGAAAACAGGTCTTCACCTGACAACAAATTTCATTGCGCTAATGTATATTTTTCTGTACAAATATTTTATCATCGTCAACATCAATATTGGTGTCATCCTAGCAGCATCTAAGCATTTGAAACAGAAATTGTTTTGAGAAAGCAATAATGTGACCTAACCTTCTGTAACAGTGTTAGATTATATCATTCCTTCCTCATTATAGTCTGCTTTTAATATACTTACTAGTACATAACACAGTACCAGTATTTCCTTGCCATCTAAATTGTTCCCTGTTGTATATGAGAAAATGCAATTTGTGCAAAGCAGTGCCATCTAGTAAAAGCTGTGACTAGCAGTCAAAACAGTGCTGCATAATTATAACAGCAATACAACCATCTAGTGGTGGCCCCTGGGGTAGCATGTGTGAAAGTCAAAGGAGCTTCCCAACTTCCCAGCTAGTGGAATGTTCCCTTTAGGCCCTGTGACACTAGAGTTTTTAAACCATTTTAATTCTGTTAAACTGGTATACAATGATGCACAGTTTAATCTGTGCTTAAATTGTTGGGCTGGTAGTGTAGCCTAGAGGTGACAGTAAGGAGCTGTGAATGACTTTGGTACATACAGCAAACTTGGGTTTGATTCCCACAGCCTCCACTTCCATACTGTGTGACTCTAAATAAGTCATTTAATCTCCCTGTGCTCCCAAGTCACCCCTGAAAACAGGTAATTGTGCCTAGTGGGCCTTATTGATTTACCAAAGATGTAAAAAAATTGTGTTCTAAAACTGTACTCAAACTCTGCTAAGTGTGTTGGCTAGAGAATGGTTTTAGACAAATGTGGTTGCCATAATCTGTGCTGACAGCAGTGTGGATGCCAGCATGCTGTAATATTGGTTAAGGCAGCCATACCTGACACAAAACTTTTTTTTACCAGTTTGAAGAAAAATAAAATTACCTCACACATATGCCCGAGCTCCCAATAAGCTCCTGATTAAAGGGCAATTCATTCCACTGTGATGTGCACTGACACCCAATCTCAAGTATCCCACCATGCATGTGGTTCTGCAGTCATGCCTAGGACTCATTTAGTATAGCATGGTGTTGGATGGAACACAGCATGGACACTCCAACAACCATGCTATGTCATGCATTTTTAAAATGTTTTTCAATGCAGTGCTCAGTGTGTACAGGGCCATAGATGAATGGTTAGAGTTGCTGCCTTTAGGAGAGGGGGGGGAGGAAGGAAGGAAGGAAGGAAGGAAGGAAGGAAGGAAGGAAGGAAGGAAGGAAGGAAGGAAGGAAGGAAGGAAGGAAGGAAGGAAGGAAGGAAGGAAGGAAGGAACTGTATGAGGATTATATGCTAACCCGTTGGTCTGATTGTTCAGCAGGTAGAGTGCCAGAATGGTAGTTCAGGTACCTGCGCTCAGTTCCCAGTTAGATCACATTTTTTCATGTCACAATCTGTGTCACACAAAGCACATGATGTACAGTCGTAGCCAACACCACCAAAAAAAGTGATGTGCCATCCCACCCCACTGTTTTTGCTGGCAGAAGCCTGCTATCACAAAAGCTGCATTTAGTTGAATGTGGTTTTTGCAAACAGTATCAGGATATGGCATGACATCATGAGTAATATGCTTGCAAATGGCTTTGACTACCACTGTACTGTAGCTTAAAGGAAAATCATTCTGGGGTTTCAGGACTATATCAATCTGATCTCAGAGACCATTGCATGGAAGGAAGCGTCCCCTTCTTAGTAATCAAGTGCCCAGTCTCCCTAGCCACAAACAGGAACCACCTTAGTTATGATGTTTCTTTTGTAACTACTGCTTCCTCACTCCCCCTTAAATCTCAGTATGGATTAGTGGTTGGAATTTGTTGGCACTAACACTCAGCAGACAGAAGAAAGACAGTGGAGTAGAGAGAGTAGTTACAGTGAACTGTGAAACAGAAGATCCCCATTTTGATTCTTATCAAAGCCACTTACTCACTGTGAGAATGAGAAACCCACATGACCCCTCTGTTCTCCAATTTTTCAGCTATAAAAGCTGACCAAAAGCAGGACTCCACTGAAAATGAAATATCACATCTCCAACTGATTATCTAGGCCTTTGTAATCCTATTAAGGTCATTGACCATTACTATGACAAAGATAAAAGCTTAGGTAACAGAGAAAAGCACTCAATAAAGTTAATGCTAAAACCTAGGTTTGTAAAAAGTATTTTTTATATAATGATTTATAGTATTTTATAGCTTCAAAATAGAACTTTACTTCTAGCTCTAAAGAGTTACATCTGGAATAAACTGATACCTCAAAAAAGAGTACCTGATCTTTTGGTTCTTTCATGGTGAGAATACAATTATTTGACATCTATGAAGTATTTGCACTCCGGGGCAACCCCTGCCATTTGGAAAAGAAAAACAAGTGAATGTGAAATCATAACTCATAGCCTACATTGCAAGATCCCCAGAAGGAAATGAACGCTGGAGTGCTCAACCATAAGCACTGCAGTAAGTATTCGATACAATATCAGAAAATGCCACCACTAGAAATTCTTCATAGAGAAATCATTTTAGTTATGGTTTTGTTTCTTTGCTTTGAACACCTGTCAGTATGCTCACCGTGGAGAGTCATTTAAGGTGGTAAGAAACACACTGGAGTTCTAACATGGCTTCTCCCTTTAATCCAAACTTCCACATGCACTGTAATCAATGATTAAACTAAGGTATGTGTTCGATGTGCATGAGATGTTCCCTCTGGCCATATTGTAAGTCCCAGTTAATAATTCAACCCCATGCTGGCCCTAGGCATTAAGGAAATGGCATGTTCTGTGGTGTAACTAGTCTATCACCTGTAACATACTTCAAAATTGAACACAAGGATTGGATTGCATTATTAACACTACTGTCAGAACTGCACAATTTCATTAGCTCAAAGATGCATGCTCAAGTTGTATCTCCTCATACTGTCAGGACAATGTTTTTTTCTGCTTCTTCTTCTTCTATCAGAGACTCTATGCTGTTTTTTCCCAAAGGCAGCCGGTATTTCATGAATGTGCTGGTGCTGACAGCAGTTTAGTTTAAACCATCTGGCTTGGTATCTTACTCCTAGCCTAGCCTCAGACTGCATTGTAAATTGCCCCATGACTATGTTCCTTAGGGAGTCATTACTGCTTTGCCACAGAGGGAACAAAGGAGTGTCATGCTAAGGTGGAATTGCTTCAGAATATTCTTATTCCTTTGAAGATGCACATTAGCAATACAGATCCCTTATTAGACACTCTGATGGATCTCGATTTCAGGCTCTTGGATGTTTACACTTTTTTCCCTCAAACCCCTTTTCCATTTCTGACATAAAGGGGACAGGAAATAGTTTGTAATGTTCCCACTTTCAAAAATAATATTAATGTGCCCCCCCCAAAAAAATCCTTATTTAACTGTTAAAGAACATGAGTTAAAAACTGTTTTGTATTTTTTTTATTTTATTTTAATGGCCTTCATTTTGTATAGTTCTCACCTTGAAACCAAAAATTGGGAGTTGTCTTATGTGACTGCACGGAGAAAGAAGTCTAAGCACAGCTCTGACAGACCAGTAGCTTGTGGTCAAAGATCTGAATCCATGCAATGATCTAGTTAAAACTACATATTTCTGGTTTTGTGAAGAGACCTGTACAGAATGCTGTTCATAAAAAGAAAATACATAGATTTCCAGTCTGAACTTTCATTCAGGTACAGTTAAACATAGATCACATGTACAGGAATACAATTTATAAAAATAGGAACAGGACAAGCAGCTACAAAGCCGCATAAATTGCCAGTCCCCTTTAAACATGTAACCTTTTTAACTCATTTTCCCATACTTTTTCTTTTCTGAATTATCTGGCCCTAGTTTTATGTCTGTTTCTGAGTAGGGAAATCTTTTTTCTGGTTCTAGTTCTGGTTGTTTGAATCCCACAAATATCTCTTGCATATTGTGGGACTCTAATCCAGTCACTTAACTTCGCTGTGTTCCATGGTTGAACCAGTAAATGAGTTTTTCAACCCAGTGGGCCTTTTCTAGCCACCCCTCCCTCCACCAAAAATTGTGTCTTCTCTGTTCTTCTTGGACAATCATGCCCTACCAGAGACCAGACCTGGTGGGAACCTGTGCCCCTGTTGGTTTCAGAACCCGTAGTGCCACCCCCTGAGAATACCAGACCGCAAATGGCCAGTCGCAGCTAGCACTGTGGGCTGCAGTAAACTCTTCAATGGCTCCTAGCAACTTCTGCTCTTTTCGCTTCTCCCTTCCTCTCTCTCACACTGCTACCACCAATAACTTTTACACTGCTCAGGTGGAAAAATTCTATGTTTCAGCAAGCAATACCATGTCAGAGCCATGCCCTGCAGCACTGAGATATTGGTTGCTAACACCAAATCCAGCCTAAAGGGGGGGGGTTACACTGTCCCTGGGCTAAAATCTTGGCATCCCTGTCAAACACTGGTACACTGTAGTATGTATAATCCCTCCCAGTAGGAGAAAAGACCCTGAAAAGATAATTTCATAATGGTTCACCCTGACAGGATGATTTGGGAAACTTTTTTTTATGCTGGCAACTGCAATCAAACAGTAAGGCTGCTAATTACAAAGCACTAGGCAACAACAGAACCCGTTAGGACAAAGGTAGCTTTTTATTCAGGTGTTTATGCTAATCTCCTGACCCCCATCTGGTCTGCACCCCTAGCACCATCACCCACCGTCTGCAGGCACTTACCCCATCCTCCTTTCCTCCATTCTGTGTAATTATCCTCTTTCCCCTTTTTTCAACAGCCCCCATGTCCCTCTCCTTTTTATTTACATTACATAGGCTGTTGGATTTATTGGAGATACCGCACCTTTGCAATATTTCACCTTACCTGTCTGTAATCTTATTTTAAAAAGTGCACATATAATGCACCTTATTTGGGGGTATGTGAGACACTGGTGCATGGGTATGCCATACCTTGATAAAGTACACAGTGAGGCTGTACAAAACATCAGAAGGATTGGGGGAGCATGCTACTCTGGTATATCACTTTTGTTTAATAAACTTTGTGATAATCAGGCAACCTAGCTTAGGTTTTCTTTGCACCAGCACCAACCATGGTATCCCAGCTTGCTGTCCTCCCACTCCTTTCCCTATAATTGCTCTCCGTGGAAAGGGCCTTTAGGGTTCTGATTACCCCTCAGGCTGTTTCCCCCCCTTGGGGAGCTCAGGATTCATTGGAAGAGGGCACTGTGGTCCATGGTAGGGGCCTGTAGAGGTGGAATGTCATCCAGCATCAGTTGGATGTTTTTCTGCCATGTTTTTCTGTCTCTCTTCCTTGGTGGCATGCATAGAGCATGTAGGTTTGTGCTCAGTCACACACAGTGTGCTCCTGCCTGGAGATCAAGCTCCTTAGCTCGCTAGCCAGAAGCAGTGTGGTGCCAGACATGTCGGCTCCATTCTCCAACTGGAACACACTACCATTGGCAACATGATTCCCTAGCCTAGCCATCCAAGTGCTGACTCCTGAGTTTGCTTCTGAATCTGGGCCACCAGCATGGAAGTGTGATGGACTTCCACTGGGCCATCAGGCAGGTCCAACGTTATCAATTTAACAAATGCTAGTTGGTTAATTAGGAATTAACTACAGGCAGCAACACAGCTTATGGGAAGGGAAAGTTGTGTATCTAAATAAGGCTGGGCTAACAGAGTAACTAACACAGTTACACAGGTACTGTAACAATATGTGAGAAACCATGTGCTGACAGAGATTAGAATGTGAGTAAAATGTGGTGAGTCATATATTATTATGCGAGTAAAACTTGTATTGTGTGGGAGATTATAATGTGAGAAACTGTGCAGAGCAAGAGACTGTAATGTAGCAAACACGGTTTGGTGTTCCTTGGGGTTCTCAACGCTAATTTCCACCCCAGGCCCCAATAACATTAAGCATAATCTGATGCCTTGCACAGGCCCTGTGTGATTAAATTTATTGATGATCTTGCTGTCATGCTTCTTGATACATGACCTCTTGCTTCACACAGGTTCCACAGTGAAGAACGTTCTGACTGATGCTGTTGGCCCCCTGTGGTAAGCCATACTTCTCTACCTCCTATACTCTACCCCGATGAGGCACAGACCTGGATCTGTACCTTGTGCTTTGGGCAGGAGGCTAGGGTCCAGAGGAGTTGGGCGTTAGGGTTAAGAACAACAAAGAATGGATCTACTATGATATCCTGACAGTCAGTTTCCCGACACTCTGAATCCCGATGCCACTTGCCCAAAACCCATTTGCTGACATTTAGATTTTGCCTGTGTCAGGGTTTCTTTCATGTTTTGGGGGGTTTGTCCCCTGGACCCCCCCATACTTTTAATGACTAACTCAGCTGAGGGCAAAATCTAAATGTCGGGCAAACAGGTTTCGAGCAAGTGGCATCAGGATTCAGGGTGTTGGGAAACTGACTGCCGGGATATCGTAATACTCCCCAAAGAACACTACACCACTGATTCACCAGTACTTCTGAGACTCTAAACCCTAATGTTTTTGTTTCCTTACTTTGTGCACTTTGCGTTCTTCAACCCTGATGCCAGTATTAACATAGCTTTTAGGCAATACTTTATACTGATGTGGTGGCGCCAGTATAGCTAGGGCTGACTGAGAGTTTCTACGTTAAACCCCTAACTTTGAACCTTAATAGCTTTAGCAGTGTTCAATGAAATCGCACCACATTTGTCATGCGTTGTCTAGGAGGCAAGGTCCAAGTATGTGGAATGTTTTGTGATGGCTTCTTATGCAGTTTCTGAGATCCACATATGTTGTTTTCACATTAATGTCTCAATTATTTTTTCCTATACTTAATACATTGTTTCTGCTCTCACCTACAGCCAAGATAAAATATAATTTTTGGTTCCTGAAACCTTCTAGATAGAAGCAGTCTGTGCCAAGGTAGTGCCTTTCAAATGTTTCATGAAAAAATATTAAACAGTTCCAGAGTTATAAGGATTAACATGTAATACAACATGGCATGTTTGTAAGGGGGACTCATAAAATGAATATCTTGAAAATTTGGTATCAAAATAAAAAAAAAAATTACTAAGAAACACTGTGTGTGGCCCTTCGGGACAACGGTTGGATTTCCGCTTCTGACGCCAGTGACCCGGGTTTGGGAACAGACCCGGGTTGCTGAAGGGCTGGCTGGGGGAGGTGGATAGAGCATTCTGTGGACTGCTTTCCTTGTCCGAGAGGAGGGAGGGGAGTCTGCCAGGCACGCAACAGACCTCTGGTGGAGGCTGGAAGCGTTGCACAGCTACCGGAGCTTGCATGCACAGGAGGCGGGGTGGACACAGGGTGTCATTGCATGTCCCTGCCTCCCTAGAAAAACCAGGAAAAAGGACAGCTGCTGGCCACCCTTGATGAAGCCCGCCACAGCTTCAATTAGCCTCCCAGGCTGGCCCTCCAACCTATCCAGATGTCTGAGGTGTTGTAAGGGGGAGCACCGCAGCCCCACTGTGGGGGGAAATACATGGGGTATCAGAGGGTCGCAGCCGATGGTGGGGGTGGAAGTCTGTGGTCCGTGACCAGGCTGAGGTGCCGGGTGGCTGGCAGCTTGGAAGGGGTATAAAGAAAACAATAAAAAAAAAAAGAAATATTGTGTTTAGTGCCAGCCTTAACCTTGTGGGTACTGCTTTGTCATCCCATGCCAGCAAGTTGACTTCAGGGGCAAGCTCAGTGACCCAGCTGGAAGGGCTGCAGCTGGGGAGATGGCACTGTCATGCGAATCTACCCCCAAACCTGGGAAGGGGAGGTGCAAGGTTGCCCACACAGGCCCAAGTAACATTTAGTAAAGAACACTCTTCCGTTGGCACAGGGACCTGCACCTTTGCACCTGTAGATGCCAGTGGGCCCCATGCTTTGACTGAGAGATGGACTCTTTGCCCTGTGCATCTCTATCTATGGCCACATGGAAGCACAGGGCCCAGAAGGCCTGCACTTCCATAGTCCACTGGACTGCCCCATGAGTTCTTGACATACGTTGCTGCATGGATGTGCAGAGCCCGCAGGTGGATGGAGGCTTCCCTTGGCACAGGTCCCAGAGGGCCCTGCTTGTCTGCATCTGTTCATGCAGGTCCCTTTTGGACCTGCATGATTGAGGATACAATTCCACTATCTCAACAAGAAATGAAATTCTTTGCAAAGAACTGCATTAATGCAGCAGTTAGGAATCAGCTTAGCACCACAAATGTAGGGAAATTTGATGGCAGAGTTTCCAACCGTAACTCTCCACCCCACACCTAAGCAACCAAAGTAAAAAACATTTTGTGTCTCCAGAGTTTTGGCAAATCAGTGGTGAGGTCATCCTTGGGGTTGCCAGCCCTAATGCCCACCTCCTTTCCTGAGCAAACAAGGTCTAAAATGATCTATTTTCTTCACTCAGGGCTAGCAGGGTCCTGCATACAGAAAACTACAACAGATTCTGTTGGCAGCATATGGCGAAACATATTTCTGTACCATGGAAGAGTGTATCACTGTGAGGCATTGGCTTGGAGCTATACCTTATGGTTCTGACAAGAGGCTACAGCGGGGGGGATTAGCATTAGGGTTAACAACCCCAAGGAAGACTCCAGCACTGATTCATCAAGGCTCCAGAGACCCACAACCCCAAGGTTTTTTTCTTTTTGCTGCTTGAGGGGTAGCGATGGGGAGTTAAGGCATGAAACCCTAATGCCGCTTTTCCCAACTTTTATGGTGTTAAGTTGATCCCTAACTACTGTAGTGCATTAACCCAGTTGTTTGCAATGAGTACATACATGCAGTATAGTTAGGGTGGACCGAGAGTTTCTATATTAAACCCCTAAATTTGCACCTTGATACCTTTTGCAGCATTTGATGCAATTTCCCCAAATTTGGCATACATTATCTAGGAAGCAAGGTCTCAATATGTGGAAAGTTTTGTGACAGCAGCTTGTGTGGCTTCTGAGATTCGCATATGTTGTTTTTATATTAATGTCTAATTTTTTTCCTATACTTAACACAGTTTTTTGCTTTCATCTATAGACTAGATGGAACTGATTTTTTTTTCCAAAACTTTCAGGATAGAAGCAGCCTGTGACAAGATAATGCCCTTTGAAGGTTTCATGAAGAAATATTAAATGGCTCCAGAGTTATAAGGATTGAAATTTTTCTGAGCATGCTTAGTAGGGATTTTGGATTAGAAAGTCTGTGTCGTGAGAGCTTTTTGCTTTCACACCACTTGGGTCTCACAACACAAAAATCCTTTTTGGTTTCATGTCAGCTGCCATCTTGTTTTTCTTAAACCCCATGAAACTTTGCCATGTTTCCATTAAAAGCGTCTATTGGCCTAAGCACTTTTGATAATGGCACAGAGACATCTGAACACTGCATTCCAGCACTCACAATGTTACATTATCATAAGTAGTAACACATATGTCATACATCATTTTAATTGGTGGAATATGTACTTCATTATAGTAGCACCCGTTATAACCCAGAATTGTGAAAATCTTTCACACTTGGGGGGGCCACGATAATGAAATATCAATTGTGCAGTCAAGGCGAATAAAGTAGAACAGTCCTTTGATCCACCCGACTCCTGTGTTAGTTTTTTTAGCTCTCCAATTGGTTTCCATTGGTAGTAGCCCTAGGTGGTAGCTTGCACAGAAAGTGTCATATTTTTGTGTTTGACATAGTTTTGCACGGTCTCTGCACCATTACTCACCCAAGTATAGCATAATTTGTGGTTTTGCCCCTTTCACCTGCTATTGATACCCCCTTATCACAAAGTAACATAATGAAAGAACCCCAACCCCCATATGTAATTAAAGTTTATTAGCTGACTTGTGTCATTGAAGCAATTGTGGTGTATATTTTCATTTTTAAGACCTGATTCCAAGTATATGAATTATGATCTGCTGACCCATAAGTGATGAAACTCTTATTCAAAGTGGCTTCCATTTGAAATAGCACAAGTTGATACCTCTTCACGCTTATATCACATTGGTGCATTGGACATGTAGTTGGCATCAATATGCCCATATACATCACCATCAGCCCCTATCACTTTGATTACATCCCTTGTCTACCTATCTTTGGAGCCCCTAATTGCCCATGACCCAAAAGATGGACCTATCAACACCTACATTTATGTTTAATATCCCTTTCTAACAGTGTATGGCACGTATTTATAACAATAATGCACATGTTAAGTCATGATTTTGATGATTTTTGTGCAGCTACAATAGCAGAGAGCTGGGAAAACTTGAACAAGATACTGTAGCAGTATAAAGAGACATATACAGAGGTTCTTGCTCCTATGAGCTCATCATATATCACGTTTGGCAGCTATTTTAGGAGGCTGACAGAGCGGGAGGTTTGAAAGGAGAGGGTTGTTCTTTACATTTTTTAAATGCTACAAAACTGCATTTATATTAATTATATAAATG
Source organism: Neoceratodus forsteri (assembly GCA_016271365.2). NCBI lineage: Eukaryota > Metazoa > Chordata > Ceratodontiformes > Ceratodontidae > Neoceratodus > Neoceratodus forsteri. The sequence continues at coordinate 958,425,773 of CM057453.1, forward strand.
TAATTGTATCATAAATGTAAAAAACAGCTTTTCCTTTATCTTGCTATGAAGCCAGATTTTGAAACTCAAACTTGTAAAGCGTGCTTGTTTACTTGTCCTTTAAGTTTGGGTCACACTTGGCATCAGAGTTCATTATTCTTTGACAATGTGACTCTTATTTCAAGTAGTCCTCCCTGACACCTTTTTGTGCTTGTGCCACATTATTGCCCCCCCTATCATTTTGATTAAGTGCCCTTGTCTACTGTCTTTGGGGCCCCTTATCAGACATGAAACTAAATGATGGGCCTATCAACCCCTACATTAATTTAAAGCTAGTAATTAGCCCTTTCTAACAATGTATTGCATTTGGTGAAAATACATTAGTTACCCATGAGAATGGGTCCCAGGAATCTATACAGCAAATTTCAAATTTTTTCAGTGAACACAACAAATTAACTTTGGGTCCCCTTTGCCATCAATGCCTTTTATTTTATGTCTTGGTGACTCTTATTTGAAATAGTCCTACCTGAAACTATTCTAGATTTGTATCCCATTAGTGGGTTGGACATGGCATTTATCAATATGGCCATATACATTACCATTGCGACCTATCATTTTGATTATTGGCCCTTGCCTACATGTCTTTGGGGCCCACTATCACCCATGACACTAAAGGATGGACCCATCAACCTATAGGTTTTATTTAAAGCTAATTAGTAGCCCTTTCCAACAATGTATGGCATTTGATAAAAATATATTAGTTGCCCATGAAAAGGGGTCCTGGAAGCCATTAAGGTGAATTTCTAATTTGTTTTCCATGAACTCAAAGTATTAAGTTTCTTGCCACCAAAGCCATTTATTTTTTGTCTCAGTGATTCTTATTTGAAGTAGTATTATCTGATACCTTTTTAAAGCTTGTATTGTATTAGTAGGTCAGACATGGCATTTGGCATAAATATGACCATATATGTCTCCATCAGCCTCCATCATTTTGATTATAGGTCCTTGCCTACCTGTCATTGGGAGCCCCCTATCACCCATGGCACTATAAGGTGGACCCATCAACTCCTACATTTATTTAAAGCTAAATAGTAGCTCTTTCTACTAATATGTGGCATTTGGTAACAGCATGTTATTTATCCATGAAAATAAGTACCACAAGTCATTATGGCAAATTTCTAATTTTTATTCAATGAACTCAAACTTTTAAGTTCAGGTCACCCTTGCCACCAGATCCTTTTATTCTTTGTCTGCACCTCTCTTATTTGAAATAGTTCTACCTGACACCTTTTTAGGCTTGTATCACATTAGTGGGTTGTACATAGTGTTTAGTATCAATAAGGCTATATATGTCACCATCGCCCGGTGTCATTTTGATTACATGCTCTTGTCTACTTGTCTTTGGGGCCACCATCACCTATGACACTAAATGATGATCCCATCAATCCCCACATTTATTTAAAGTTAATTAGTAGTCCTTTTTAGCAATGTATGGCATTTGGGGAAATTATGTTAGCTGCCCATGAAAAAATGATGCCTCTTAGGCATGAAGATACAGTATGGTGAAGGTTCAAGAATGGCAATAGTTGGTGCCCACAAGAGAGAAGATTATTCTACTAAAATAATATGCCTCTCAGACATGAAGATATACTATGGGGAGGGTTGAAGTGTGGCGAGAGTCAGTGCCCCTAGGCAGAAAAGTTTATTCCACCCTTGCCAGGCAAGAGAAAATAAGCACACAAATTACAATTTTTGGGGGGGAAGGGGAGTCTAGTTAGGCAACTTGAAGTAATACAGCAGTTGTTATAGTAGATCTGTGAAGAAGACAACAGAAGGAGGGCATCACACTTGACCTCCACAACTGTGTTGTCATTCAGATCTTCTCTTGGCATAGTGTCCTGCACCTCTGCACCCATCGATGTTATAGGGCTGACAGATGGACTGTTTGTCCTGTGTGTCTGTATCTGTGGCCACATTGAAGTCCATTAGACAGCCCCACAAATTCTAGATATCCATTTCCACATGGAAGTGCAGGGCCCGCAGGGCCTTATACTTCCATAAACAGATGGACTCTTCCCTTTGCGCAAGACCCAGAAGACCCTGTGTGTCTGCGTCTGTTGACATTGGTCTCAAAGGGACCTGCATGAATGAGGATATGGTTCAATTATCTCAAAAAGAAAGGAAATTCATTGCATATAATTGTGTTAACAAACTGGTTAGGGTTCAGCATAACCCCACAAAAGTATAGAAATGTAGTGTTAATGTGTCCAACCCTAACTCTCCATCCCCCACAACAAAAGGACAAGACAACACAGGCAACCATAGACAGCCATCATCAGGTAAGACAAACAGCATATGGCTGTTTCCAGATAACCCAAATGCAGTAGCACTGATGTGCTACCTTCATGGATTTGTATCTGTTACAGAATGTGCTTCTGCAGCCACAAATGTATGTGTATGTTTTGCACTGGCCATGAAGACCTCTTGCTGCAGAAGTACTGTTGCAGTATGGGTATCATGGATTTCTATATGCAGGTGCAGAAGTGATGGCCAAACAGGAGTCTTCACTTCTGCAGCCAGAAGTGTATGTGTATGTCTTGCATCTGCAGCTGCAGAGGAGTAGTCCCCTTAGGGGCCTGTGCTTCTGTAGACAGAAGTACTGTTGCAATTTGGGTATCATAGATTTTGTGGCACCTGCACTTCTGCAGCCATGGGTTGATGCATGTGTCTAACCCCAGCAGCTGCAGAAGTTGGTGTGTACATCTTATAAATGGGGCTGCAGAGTCACAGCCCACTTATGGGCCTGCACTTATGCAGAAAGAAGTACTGTTGCAAATTTGGTATCATGGATTTTGTGGTGCTAGCACTTCTGCTTCCAGAAGTCAGTGTGTATGTCTGCATGACTTCTGCAGACAAAACTGTGTATGTCTTATAGTGTGGATAAGTACCTGTGGCTACAGAAGTGCAGGCCTCATAGGAGCCTGTGCTTCTGCAGACAAAGAAAGGCTTATTATTTGGGTATCATGGATTTGTATCTCTGGCTGCAGGAACATGTGCTTCTGCACACAAAAGTACTGATTTGATTTGAGTATTGTGGATTTCTATCTGTAGCCACAATTGAGTGTGTATGTCTTTCAAAGAGCGTACCATAGCTTCAAATCCACAAAGTTAGCACATCCCTGTTACTGCATTTGTGTCATCTGGAAACAGTTCTATGTTGTTTATCTTACCTGAAGATGACTGTCTGTGGTTGCTTGTCTGGTTTTGTCCTTTTGTTGCTTGGGAGGGTGGGGAATTAGGGTTGGAAACCCTAACACCACATTTCCTACTTTTGTGACATTAAGTTGAACCCAAATTGGTGCATTAATGCATTTTTTTGTAATGATGATATGGATATAGGCATAGGCATAGACATAGACATAGACATAGACATAGACATATATAGATAGATAGATAGATAGATAGATAGATAGATAGATAGATAGATAGATAGATACAAGACAATACCCAAAAACAGAATTTGGTCTATTCCCAATGTCCTGCCACACTGATACCATTTTTTTTCCTTTACAGAAAGACCTCTATAGGCCTTGGAACTCCACTTCCATCTGCCAACAATACCAGCCACCAACCACCAACACCACCTTGAAGTAAAAATTTGTCTCCTATTGTGATTGCATCCACCACCAGAAGCACTGCTCCCCCCATTCACAGGCACTGACTGTCCAATAACAAACTTTGTATAGTGAGGGGCATCAGGCATCATTATAACTTTGGGCAGAATACTCACCAAAGGATGCATTTCATGAGCCCCTGAATACAGAAAGATTATAGCTCAATAATTGCATTTGAAGCCATGTGCTAACATGGCCATCAACTTCTCAGCTACCTGTGGTGCTGCACAATAAAATTCCACCAGCAAAATTACTGCAAAAGTCAGAATTTGCATCCACAAAATTTCAGAATGCATTTAGGAAACTTTCATGAAATTTTGACTTAGAATGGCAAAATGAATTTATGCATTGCTGACTGATGTATCATTCCACAATTCAACCTGAAAATTTCAAGCAACAAGGTAAAAAAATCAGAGAACACCACTGGAAGATTCAGATTTTGCCAGAGTCAGAATTTCAGAAAAATTTGTGAAATTTACAAAATTTAACAATAAGGGGTATCTCAGTCATCAGGTCACACTGTAGGAACTTCACCATCAGTGAACCAGGATCCACATGGAAGATTTTCAGCAGTACCACTTGGGCCACCCACTCCAACATCATCTGCCAACTTCACCAACCCTATAAAAACATGAATGGCCGCTCTCCCTCCTCAGTTCTTTCCTGCCATCGACTCTGTTAGCATGGGTCTCCGTGGAAGCTTTGACACAGATTCACACCATTTTTTGCCCATGACTTTTATTTTATTTTATTTTAGTTTTAGAATCTCTTTATATAAGAGATTCCTTTACCTCATTTATGTCGAGAGTTAATCCTTCCACTTCTCTCTTCCATTGCTGCCACTGCGAAAAGAAGATTGCCTCTTCAGATGAGCATACTCTCTTTGTCTGCTGTCTTGGGCCTGACCACAATGTTGTGGGCTGTGAGCTCTACCATAAATTTAATCAAACCACCCTCAGGCAATGAAAAATGGCTCTCAAAAAATTCATGATGGATCCACAGGTAGCCAGTTCTGGCAGGGGTCCTCGGGGGTCCTTCCTTCCCAGTTGCCCATAGGCTAGTTGAGCTCCCAGGCCACTATAACCCAAGATAAGTCCTCAGGGAAAAGTCACAAGAAAGACCTAGATTGGGATTGCTCCTCCCGGTGGTGTTCCTGCTCCATGGTGGCTTCTTTTCTTCCTCTGAGGGTACTCTGTTGGCTGCAACTGCACCAACGCCTGTTGCTGTCCAGGTCTCTGTTACTATCAGATCCGTAATGACAGCACCACCACCTGCCTTTCAGGGCAGCCAGTCATTGACCCTAGGGTCATCTGCCCCTAGTTCATCAATGCCTGGCTCGTTAATGACAGCCCTTCTGTCAAGGCCTCATGCTTCCCCAGGCCCTCGGTTTTTGGGCTCTTCGGGCTCACAAGGCCTGATGGACTGGTCACCATGCCCTGTGCCATTGTCCCCTCCTCTGTTGACCTTAGCAATATTCTGACCAAGTTTACCACAGTCTTGATCCACCAAACGGACACTTATAGGAATGGGTCCCCTGCACTGTCAACAGCCCCATCACCATCAATGCCACTTCTGCCCCATTGGGTGGTTCTCTGGTAGCTGTCATCAGTCCCTCATTCATTGGACCTTGAGCTGGAGCAGGTTGACGTTGAGGAGAAGTACCACCCTAACCTTATCTTATCTGAGAAGGAGGAGGAGGAGGAGGAGGAGGAACCTCTTCCCTCTGACAGAGCTAATGCCTCCTCAGTGAATGAGGACTCTGTCAAGCATGCTCCCAGGTCTTCTCCAGAGGACCCTACTTTTTTCAATTTTATGAAACAGCTGTCTACAGCTTTGGGATTCCACACTGAGAAAGAGGATGCCACCAGACAGGAGCTGGTGGACTTTCTGTAAATTCCAGATTCTCCTCCTAAAGTCATTCCTCCTATTGTCCCAGCTCTGAGGAATGCCATTACAGCTGCCTGGCAATGATATGGTCTCAGCCATGCCCTGCAGGGCAGATAAGTTATATTATTCCTCCCAGGGCCTTCCTTACTATGCTGCCCTACCTGAGACTGATTCAGTGGTTATTAAGGCAACTCATGACAGGCACAAAGTGCCTAAGCACCTCAGCTCCCTCCCCCCAACAAGGAATACCAGAGGATTGACCTTTGGGGTAAGAGGGTGTGCGCTTCCTCTACTCTAGGGATGAGGATTGCCAAGTACCTCTTTCATATGGTGAAATACCAGAATACCATCTGGAATAGGGGCAATGCAGCTGTCCAGGCCCTACCTGATTGTTCCCAGAAACAGGAGGCTTTTAAATGCTTGCAGACTGCAGAGAATATCAGCAAGCATCTCCTAAGGGCTGTGTGCAATATCTCTGATACTGGTGCCAGAGTTGCTGCCATAGGCATCTGCCTTTGTAGGCACTCCTGGCTAAGGGTCTCAGGCTTTGCTGCAGATGCCCAGAAAAAGGTGCTCAATGCCACTTTTAATGGCTCCAAGGTGTTTGGGCCAGATGTTCAGGACATCATCAATGACTTTCAGGTATCTGGCAGGGCTATTAAGTCTGTCCACTCACTCTACCATACACAGCCTAGGAGTAGACAGCACCCTCACTTTTGCAAGGTGTCCCACAAGTCCAGAGCAGCCTCCTGTCCTCGGGGCAAGAGAAAAGTCTCCTCTGTCTTGCCTACCCCCTCCTCCTCTGGCATGGTAGCAAAGCACCCTAGGGGTGATGGATCAGCCCCAGTGGCTGAATCCACTTCCACATGACTCCTTGCTAGACCCCCCTCTTCCAGTCCCCATCCAAGAGGTGATGGTTGGATGTCAATTCTTCCTCCATCTTAATCACTGGATAACAATCACTTCAGATGCCTGGATTCTACAGATTATAGAGAGAGGGGTCTCACACTCAAGCTTATAGAGATGCCCCTACAGACTCCTACAGTACCCACTTCCTATCCTCCAACCCATTTGTCCATCCTTCGGGAGGTGGTCCAGTCTCTTCTGCACAAAAAGGCCATCGAGCCAGTGCCCAGGCAGAACAGGGGATTTTATTTAAGGTTCTTCCTGGTCCCCAAAAGAACCAGAGATCTGAAGCCCATTCTACAAGGACCTCAATCTGTATGTCCAGCACAAAAAATTCCACATTGTCACCCTGCTGTGTCTGATGCTCCTACTCAAGCTGGGCAACTGGCTGTGCTCCCTGGACATGCAGGATGCTTACCTGCATATCGGTGTTTCCACCACACAGAAGATTCCTCTGGTTTCTTTTTCAGGGCAAGCATTACCAATTCAAAGTATTGCCCTTTGGCTTATCCGCTGCACTGCAAGTCTTTACCAAGTGCTTACTAGCAGTAGATACAGCTCTCAGACGGGAAGGACTGTATGTTTTCCCCTGTCTGGACAATGGGCTCATAAAGGCCCCATCCAGAGAACTGTTCCTTTGGACTCTGGAGAGAACTATTCAGCTGTTTCTCTCCCTGGGCATCACTGTCAACCTGCCCAAGTCTATTCTGATTCAATCCCAGACACTGCAATATATAGCGACAGTTCAAGATTCAGTGCAAGGAAAGGTCTTCCTGTCTCAAAACAGGGTGGAGCGCCTTATTACTCAGGCCCAGAAGGTTGCCCAGAATCATTATGTCCCTGCAAGGATATACCTGAGGCTATTGGGTCTAATGGCTGTGGCCATTCCCACAGTTTCTCTGGCAAGGCTGCACTTGCTGGTCCTTCAATGGACACTATGAGTGCAATGGGGCCAGCACACAGATGAGTTAGATCAGTTGGTGGTGGTCTCCTTTCCAGTCTGCAAGGTGCTCCAGTGGTGGATGGACACCCAGAACCTCTCAAAAGTGGTCCCATTCCAGATTTCCTCCCCCAGCAGATCCTCACCATTGATGCCTCCAGTATGGGATGGGGAGTGCATCTGGGTCCCTTTCAGACTCGGGGTCTTGGTCCCACATAGAGGCCTCCCTGCAAATCAATGTCCTGGAGATGCAGGCAATGCTGTATACCATTTACGCCTTTCAGAACCATCTCATCCTGGGTCAGATGATCCAGTCAGACAATCTCAGTTTTGTCTACTACATCAACAAGCAGGGAGGGACACACTCGTACCCTCTGTGCAGGAAGACCATGAGAGTATGGTACTTGGCATTAGACCACAGTCACATCCTCTCAGTGGTCCCAAGGCAACGTTTCAGCACCCATCACTTGGCATCATTTCAGAACCCATCACTTGGCATTGTTTCAGCCCTGTGCACCCATAATCATACCATCATTAGCACATTAAAAAAGAGGAAGTAATACACAGCAGTTTTATGCTGACGTCTAGCTTCCTCCATCAAGCTATCAGGGCGGCCATACAGGCCTATACCACAACTTTCTCCGGGGTGGATTGTACCCAGCCCTAACCCCATTCTAACACATTTCTTTTCCACTCAGGGGCCCAATCGTAGGTTCCTCATTTTATATCATACAGTACAAACATTTCTATTATGTTATACATTTCTTGTAATCATTTCATGCATTTCATCCATTTCCCATATCAAAGGGTGTTCAAAACATGGAAAAGTCCCTTCAGCCACCATGGTGTCTTCGCTGTTGCTTGTAGTCTTCACCCAGTATGCATATGTTCTGAAACAGTCTTACCTGGGGCCTTCATCTCGTTGTATTCCAAGTAGCAGTAGCTTGGAAAAATGGGCAACAATGGGATCTCAAAAGTGACTAGCAACAAAGGTTCCATCAGAGGGTCCTCCTCCTCTACAACCCATGGATTCTGGTCCTCTGCCTCTGCCACAAAATCCTCTGGTTGGGAACCCTCCATCAGCACCTGGCAGAGGAGCTCCACCTCTCTCCAGCACTGGTCTGCCTCCGTGTTCCATCAAGCTCCAATTCAGGCAATAACTCATCTCCAGTTCTCCTCACCTGGGCTCTGGTATGCACACCAGTAAGCCTCTCCTCCTTCAACAGATCCTTGGTATCCATGAGATCCTGAATGTACGCCGTCCTGCTCTTTGCCCCCATGTCTGGATACCAGGGCTGTTATCTGAGTACTGGTCTCCCCCTTGTTTCTCTGGACAACTAGTACTATCCCATGTCTAACACCACGTTTGTCACAGTGTGTGGGAATAAACTTCAGACAAGGCAAATTTTCAGGTTTAAAACACACCATGATATGATATTTATTTTTCAAAACTTAGAAAAATAATAAATGAAAATAAAACAAATTGCAAAGAAAATCACTACTTAACATCAGTAGTTTCTCATATAATACAGTCCTGGATCTTAGCGCTCCTAAGACCCTTATCATTTGCATTCAACAGCTTGTCTGCCTCTCTCCTCCATGCTCAGGGCTGAGCCCAACTGGACTGAGCTAAACTGCCCTCAGTGAAGAGGTTTTTATATCTTTTGTTGGGCTTGCCTGACTAAACCCTTTCTATTTAGATGTCTGGACATGCTGTTTCATGTCTGAATATGTTGTTTCAGAATCAGGGGGTGTTTCAGGGGACTTCCTGGTTCATTTGAAGGTACAGGGTGGGATATTCAAAAGGGGTGCACAATGCGCAATAGGGTTGCACCTGCGCAAGTCAGAAAATGCGCCATTCTACGATATTCAGCAGGAGGCAGTTGCACTACTGAAAGCATGCTGAGCAACAGCGCAATGCTAATGAAGGCATGCGCAACTGAAGGGGGTGGAACCATGCATAAAGTGCGCAGTGCGATATTCAAAGACTTGCGCAATGCGCAGCAATGGATCAGGCGGAAGTTGCGCCATAGCGGAAATGAGCCAAAATAAAAAGGAGCAAGGAAGAGGCGCAAGAACGCTACAGGGAAGCCACATGAGGTAGGGAGAGAGACAAGGCCAGAGGAACAAAGAGGGCTGGCCAGAGAGATCAGAGGACAAAATAGAGGCAAGGGAAGGTGTGTGGGGCCACAGAGTGCAGAGGCCAGTAGGTATACCCGGTGCAGTGGAGGTAGCAGTCAGGACAGCGGAGGGAACATAGCAACAACAGCTGGGGGGAACACAAGCCAGGGACATGGACAGTGCCACCTTCCACATGGAAGCTGTAATGAGGGGCGTGAGAAGGCATGCTGCAGGGAGACGTGGCTGTGGAAGGGCCCGTCAGCGGTACGCCCCAAACAGGCAGTACCGAGCCCGCACCAGCTTTGAGCTTTACTCAGATGTCGAGATTGTGGGCCGGTACCGCCTGAACAGGGCAATACTGAGGCGGTTCTGTGAGCTGTGCAGTGATGTGATGCAGGCACCCTCACGATGGAGTCACGCTCTGTCAGTGGAGACAAATGTAACAGCCTGCATGTGCTTGCTCACCACGGGTACCTTCCAGAGACCAACAGGGGACACCACAGGCATAACACAGTTGGCCATGTCACGCATCCTCGCCCAAATCCTCAGCGCACTGCTGCCACATGCTGCGGAGTACATCCATTTCCTCAGCACCGCGGCGGAGCGCACAGCAAACATACAGGAGTTCCACAGGGTAGTACGTATGCCTGGCATGCTAGGGGTGATAGACTGCACCCATGTGGCCATTCGCATGCCACCTGGCCCCGATGGGGCCACCTATATGAATTGGAAGGGTTATGCCAGTGTCAACTGCCAGGTGGTGTGTGATGCCAGTGGGCGCATCATCATGTCTGTGCCATGCATCCTGGGGGAGCACACGATTCATTCATATGGTACCAGTCGGCACTGTGCCATCGATTCAAGAGTGGGGACATCCCCACAGGACATCTAGTGGGTGAGTATGCATGTAGAACTGACAAATCAGGTGCAAGGGTGGGTAAGCCACAGGTGCCATGGGTGTGGCAAACAGGGTTAGGGGCAATTTGAGCCTGAACAAGACACTAACCTCTACTATCTCCACACAGGTGACAGTGGATACCCACTCTGTCCCTGGCTGCTCACACCCTACCGGCAGCCCATGACCCCATCGCAGCAACCCTTCACTGAGGCACATGACGCCACATGCAACATCATTGAGTGGGTGTTTGGGATGCTGAAGGTGCGCTTCCGTTGCCTAGACATCTCTGAAGGTGCTCTACAGTATAGCCCCTCAAAGGCCTGTGGGATATTCCTGGCCTGTTGTATCCTGCACAACATGGCCAAAGACTGTGGGATAGCCGTACAGGTCGAAGAGGGGGACACCGATGGGGACGACGGTGACGGCGGTGAAGATGGGATGGGCAGCCCCTTGGGCCAGCAGGACCACCGACTGATCCGGCTGCCCCAGCTGCACTGGGACACCATCACAGAGGAGCACTTCACCCAACATAGGTAAGTCATGGGGCCATGTACAACCAACAGTGGCTAGGGCACAACCCACATACACACAGGGAAACACACCAGGGGTGCATGATGGCAAGGGAAGTGGCAGGGCACAGAAGCACACACATACAACCAGGGAGGGGTGAACAGTAACACGCCACATGGACAGACACACACACACACACACAATAGGCACAAAGTGCACAGGGGTCAGGTGCACAACAGACACAGACACTAAAAACACACATGTCCACAGGCCACCACCTCCACTGCCTGTCCATGTGCGTGTGTCAGATGCTGGGCACCTTTGCACTTTGGTGTACAGCGCAATGCAGGCATCATCATGCACACACACCTGTGGACAACAGTCGGGAGGGTGAGCAGGTGGTCCGTGTGTCTGCATGTAGGGCTGGGCACCCACCGGTGCACTACCCACCGAAACACACATTGCACACAGGGCAGCACCAGACAGGGCCCACACTGGGAGACAGCTCAGTCTTGCTGCACAGTGCCACGGCCACCTCAGATGTGTGGGTGGCCCCACTGAGACCCAGCAGCACTGGCAGGCTGAGCACGGGCCTCATGGAGTGGCACCGATGGTCCACCAGGGGTTCCACTGCATGAACGTGACCTTGCCCACACAGGGGTCTGCAGCACACCGAACATTCCTGCACCAGGAGTGCTCGGGATGCCCACAGCTGAACCCGGCGTCGACAGGGTGGGTGTCGCACGATGCCAGGAATGGGGAGTGGATAGCGTACTGCGCAGTGTGAGCGGCACAGGGGCACCTGACTGCGTGCCCTATGTGGCCACGACAGCGACCAATGCCTGTGTCTGCCTGTCAATGGCGGCGGTGACATCCATCCGCAAATGGTCAATCCGTGACAGGATCCTCTCCTTGTCCCTGCTGTGTCGCTCCTCCACCCACTCCAGAGCCACACACAGTGCCTCCATGGACGTTGCAACCCGGATCTGCAGCTGTACTTATGCCTGCAGCAGGCCGGTGTGCTCATCAAAGAGGTCATCTGCCACATCGGCAACCTGTCCCTCAGGGTATGAAAGGGCCTGATGTTCAGCACCCCTTGAGGGTGGGCGCTGCTCACCAGGTATGGGCAAGTCCACAGGCGGTGCACATACACCACCGCTGAACCCTGTATCCCCAGTCCCGGTGGGTGACTGCTGCTGCTGCTGCCCCTCCGCCTGCTGTGCCCAAGGGATCAGTTGTTCTGCTGCTGTGGCTGCAACAGTGCCAGTGACCTGTACAGCCACTGGTGCTGCCCCATTGGTGCTGACAGGCACAGCCTGGGACTGTGCTGATGTGCTGGCACACACGTCAGAACCAGCTAGGTCCATGGGCGTGAGCTGTCCTGCTGTGTGTCCATTCTGTGACACACACATGTCAATGCCCATAGTGGTCATTGCATCATCAATGGTGCAGGTCTGTTCCACAGCCACAGCGTGCTGGCATGCTTGCATGCCAGACCACTGAGACACAGGAAGGGCACCCCCCACACCTGTCTCAATGACATCAGTGATGGCAGCCAGGCGTGCAAACTGGTGAAATGCACGCTGGCTACCTGTGGAGGTGGATGTTCCCTCCTCCAACTCCGGATGGCTGTCCGCAATGGATAGGCCCTCCACCACTGACCCCTGCAGACACACAGGATCTGTAACAGAAAGTGAGAACACATTAGTGCATGTGATCTACCTTCCCCCCGACCATGACATACCATGCAGTGATGGGCTACCACCTGTCTGGAAGCCACCTCCAGGAACGCCCTCAATGGCACTGCGCTGCATGCTTGCAGCGAGCCTGTCCTCTGCCGGAGTCAGCTGCACCACCTCCGGCTGGCCCCCGCCTGTTGCAGCATGTGCCGGCCTGATGGCTGCCACCTGCTCCTTCACCTTCCTCCTGTCGGTCACCATCTTCTTTTTACACTCCTGCACAGAGCGCTGGTGGCTGCCATGCAAGTTGATGGCATGTGCCACCCCCTCCCATGCAGCAGCACAGGCCTGAGGGGTGCCCCGCCATCCACTGAGAAGTGGCTCTTCATCCAGGTAGACCTCAAACAGTGCCTCCGTCTCAGCTTTCATAAAATTAGACCTCCTCTTCCGCCCACAATCATCATCCTCACCCATTCCTCGTTTGGTCATATCACAGCCTGTATGGGTGAGAGTGGTCACCTGTAACTGTGCAGTAGACAGCAATTCCCTGAGACCATAGTCCAGAACATCACACAGCATGCAACTCACCTATAAACTGCAGTAACCGAATATGGCCACTGCAGAACAGCGTCGCATTTTTATAGCGCAATCCATGCAAATTAGGTGTGGCGCAACTTTAATGAGATGCAAATCGCGTTGCTGCACCATTGAATGGCTGATCGGATGATTTGCATATGACGGCTGAATGTTGCGCTGTTGCGCTTGCATTGTGTTGTGTACGCGTGCTGAGCCAAAGGCAGTTCTGTGGATGCGTGAATAATCGCATCGTGCGCATGCCCAGGTAGCTTATGCAGGCATCTGCCATGCTGATGGCGATGCTGTGCATGGTGGGCAATTCGGGACACGGCCACCATTATTGCCAGTGGCGCCTCTGACAATGGTCACTACATGGCGCTGTGGCACAGCTGCGCAATAGTTCGCGGTGGCAATGGCACACAGGCGACCAATTGCGCTGGACGCATAGACGTCCGATGGCGCTGTGCGTGGCCATGCACCAGAGACCCATGACCCTGTGCCCGACCTTTGCCCCCTTGGCGCTGTCTGTATGGCATGTCTGCAGCTCTATTGCGCTGTTCGGTGACAGCACGATAGGGAATGGTGGCGCTGTGCTGACAGCGTGATAGGGAATAGCGGTGTATTATATTGCATAGCAATTCCATAATAAGGGTTGCTGCCTTTCAGGAGCACCATATTGCCTACTATAGATTTGGAGATGGCGCAGAAGAGCCTCCCAATGGAGTGCCCTCGAGCTGGCCAACCTGGTGGCCATTGTGGAGCCTCACTATGGCCCACTGTATGGGGAGGTTCCCCTGGACAGGGCCAGGACCCAGGTGTGGCAACAGGTGGCCACTGACCTGGAGGCGGCCACTGGCAGAAGGAGGACCTCAGAACAATGCAGGCACCACTATGGGGACCTGAGGAGGAGGGAGCCGGGGCTACTGGCATGTCTGCGGTCGCATGCCAGGAGGGGCATGGTGCCTCATCCAGGTGGGTGATCCATTTACGCACCTGTATGGTCCATATGGGTAACACTGTCTATTGTGTCCAGCACCTGGGGGAGGGTTGGTCTAGGGTTAGCTGTGGTGGTGTTTACAGGGTATGTGATGTATGGGTCTGGCTGGGTGGGTGGGCACACTCATTGGGGTGGGGGAATATGCTTTGGGATTGTACTGATGTGTTTCTCACCTTTTGTTTCCCACAGGCGTGGCAGACCGGAGGAGGGCCATGGCTGAGCAGCAGAGAGTGGTGGCAGCAGTACCAGAGCGTGGCAGTGGAGAACCACAATGCCAGCAACAGCCCGATGAGGGTGAGTGCCATGACAACATGATTGATATTGCATGCTGTGTGACAGGGTGGGGAGCGGGGCATGGCCACCATCCATGGACACCACTGCCATGCACACGACATGTGACACTCAGCACTGTCCAGTGGAACTGCATGTCTGGGAGTGCGTCAATTGTGGTCCATGCATGCACTGGGCACATGGCTGTGGCACTACCTGCCCACCGTGTAGCCACGTTACTGTACGGCCTTGGTTGTGCTGTACTGGACATGGGCAGTGTGTGTGTGCAGTGGTACACATGGCTGTTGCTGCCTGGTTGGGCATGTCTTGTGCACATGGTCACTGTGGGTGGATGCGCTCCATCACAGGAGCGGGGCACTTGGCTGTATGCCATACATGATGGGTGGGCTTCAGGGAGATGAACAGTCACACCCATTGACTCTGATCCCTTGTCCTAGGTGTCCGGATACTACTACGCATTGAGAGATCCATGCAGCAGCTATTGTGGGTGCCTACGGACTCCCTAGAGATCCTGCAGGACCTCCAGCAGCATGGGGTGTGGAGGAGACGGAGACCCTGGGACCAGCACCAGGCAGCAGGGGAGCAGGCTGGAGAACAGTAGCTGGGCATCACCTCCCTCCTTTGACTAGCCCTCACACCCCGCCTTCCCTCTCCCAGTTGTTCACCCCTGCCCCTTACCCACCCCTACCTTGTACCGCATTCTCCACCCTGTTTTGTACGTATGTAAATAGTTGATGTTATTGTTGTACTTGTTGTTGTTTTTGTAATACAGTTATTTTGATATGAATACTGTGGTGGTCTCTGATTTGCAGCTGGCTATAGGTGCTCAGTTGCAGTGGTGTGCATGGCATCTGGGGAGGTATAGTCATGGGTATGTGTGTGTGCGTGGGGAGGTGTCTCTGGTGTGGGAGTGGCTTTCAGTCGGTATCTGTGGTGTGTGTTGTTCTCTGTGCATTGCATTGCTGTGTGCAGTGTTCCATGGTGCCTGCTCTGTGTCCATTGTGCCCCTGTCAAGCTGTCCTTGGCCTGTGCAGCTGACACCCTTGCATGTCTGTGGCCTGCCAGGACTGCTGCATTGTCAGTGGGTGCTGTCTCTGCAGGTCATCCACTGTGACCGTCACAATGCTGGGTTGCCACCTGTCACTGGTGGGGTGCATGTTTGCCTCGGGTGACACTGTGGCCTCCACAGTTGCTGTCCCACCTCCATGCTGTGTCTTGTGTGTGTTGCAGGGGTTGTGCAGCACTGTCTGTGACTTGTGATCCAGGCGTATGCTGGTGGCGTACAGTGCCACAGTACATACACAGGGTGGGTGTCACCCCTGTGCCATGGTGGACTGCAGGCTGTGTGTGCACAGTTTACATGTGCCCACACTGGGGGCTTGGTTGCCACACTACTGCGCCCCTGTGTTGGTGTCCCCGAGGTTATGGGTGTGTGTTTGCCCCTGCACTGTGTTGCATCCAGTGTGCTGCATGCTTCCACGCACCACTGTGGGTGTCTGTGCTGGCTGCTGTGGCTCATGGTGGGTCGCGCTGTGACACTTGTCTACTGTGCAGGGTGCTGTATCAAGGGCAGTGGTGTCAGGGGCACGCCCTTTCCCATGTGGGGTACCACTTGTGGTGACATATGTTCGGTCTCTCAGCTGTGCCTCAGGGGGGGTTGTGTATGTTGGCACTGTGTCTGCCATTGTTGCATTGCCTTGTGCTGCCACCCACTGCTGGGTGCTCATGGTGGCTCTGGCTTGTATGGTTCTGTGGTACACGAGGTTGCAGTGTGACGGGGGGGTTGCATGGGGATTCCTGCAGTGATGGTCACTGCTCATGGGGGGTGTCTTGGGGTCACAGTGCAGGGGTTGTGCTGTGCATGGGGGCTGCTGTACAATGGGGTGGTCAGCCCCCCTTGTCAGCAGTCTCAGCTTGCAGTGGGTGTGCTGGAGACAACATGGCCCAGCTGTGCTTTGTTTGCTTGTCCCCATGGGCAGGTGGTTATTCTGGTCCCTCCCCCAGTTGTGCTGTGCTTGGGGTGTGGGGGTGCATTGTCAGTTCTGCAGTGTGTTCCTGTGCCCATCTGAGGCATGGGTGGTGGGCCCCTGCCTACCTCCCTGGTTGTGCAGTTCCATTGCTCTGCTGCTGGGGGGCTCCCTGCTTGTGCTATGGTGCCCCTGGGCTGCTCAGCTGGGCTGCCCTTGTTGCGCTATAGTGCATCGTATCTGCTCAGCTTCCCCTTCCTGGTTGCGCTATGGCGCAGGTTGTGCAATATTCAGACATTGGCTGGTTGTGCAATTTGGCTTGCTCCATTTTTGAATATCGTGTCTATCGCGCATGTGCACAATGGACTTGTGCTTGCACCTGCTATTGCGCACATTTTGGGCGCAGTTTGAATATCCAGCCCCTAGTGTATATCTCCACGGATATTGACTCTATATCTCTGATCCACAATGACTAAGTACTTATTCAGTAACAGGTTTATAGTGTGAATTTATGAAAATACCTTAAGGATTTATTTAATTATTATTGTTTTATATGGCTTCTGAATCCTTTTTATTTAAAAGGGCTTTATTAGCTGTATTTATTCCTATTTAAATAGCTTTCATGCTTTTTGTACTCAAAATGCACTTATGCACTTTACACAGCACCTCTTCAGGTGTTTGGCATCATTCCAGGGACTGGATTGATGGAACTTGAAAAGGAATGAAAAGAGAGAGAACTAGTAGGAAGTTTAGTAGGGATAGTAAAGAGCTACACTAGGTGGCTGACCTAAGGTAGGAGGGAAAAAGAAGAAAAGTAAAGAGAAAAGTGTTAACTGTTGTGCAACATAAGTTTTGGTAGCTAGGAAATGAGGAGATAGAAAAGTGGTCCATCAGTCACAGCTGAGGGTGTAGCCTAACTCTGCCACAGTCCCTCTCTTGGAACAGTAGGTTTCTTTACACCTTCCCTGATTCAGAGGGTACTAATCAAGCTACAAATGGAGGAGGTCAGCAAGATGCTGGTCACGCCATTCTAACTATTGCAGATATGGTTTCCATTACTGCAACAGTTAGCAGAGGAACTACCGGTCCCTCTGCCCCTTTGCAGGAATCTTCTGACGCCAGCTCAGGGGACCCTAGGTCATCCCAACCTCAGGTCTCTCTGTCTACACACTTGGCTCCTGAGGACACATCCATTGCCTGGTTTGGGGTATCTCAAAGAGTGGCACGTGTCCTTGTGGTAGATCAGAAGCCCTCTACCAGGGCCAATTATGCCATGAAGTGGAAGAGGTTTGCCGGCTGGGCTGCTAAGCACCATCTAGACCCTTTCACCTGTCCAGTGAGCCAGATTCTGGACCACTTGATTTTATTGTCAGACACAGGTCTCCAGTATTCATTCCTTAAGGTGCACCTTTTGGCTATTTCTGTCTTTCATGAGCCTTTGGGTGGTCATACTATGGCTCAGCTGGATGTGTCCTGTACGTTCCTCAGGGGCATCATGCATCTGAAACCTTCAATCCAGTCCCTTGTCTCAGCTCGGGACTTAAATTTTGTTTTGGAGAAGTTTATCCGTTTCCGTTTTGGAAAATAATTTTTATTATTCAAACATATCATACATATACATTTCAATAAACCCATACAGCTATTAGCAATGGTATAGTAACATCTTCTCAACATGTAAACAAGATATCATATAACAATTATTTTATACATTTCAATGCTGTATGTAGATTGTTTGTATTTTATACCTCATATAGATACACATATACCCCTTTTCCCTCCTCCCCCCCCCCTTTATTTATGCTGGGGAACTATAAATATGATATTTTTAACAAATTTACATACCTCTAAAAATCTGCTTCACAGGACTATGGGAGATGGTTCTGGATTTGTCTCCAGGTGTTGCCATATATATCGTCCATTGTCTCATCTAGAGTAAATAGTATTTTTTTTCAAATTACATGGTCTCATTAAAGGTATTCCGCCATTTATTTATTTCAAATAATGGAAGTCTGCTAATACTCCAGTTACTTAATATTAGTCTTTTTAAGGCTATTGTTGCTAAGGAAAATATCCTATGATGGATTTGATTCAGGATTAACTCATTAAAGTTATTAAATAGAAATAAATCTGCTTTGAATGGTATATCTAGCTCTAATATTCTTTCTAAAATATTTCTAACTTTAGTCCACCAAGTGAGTATTTGGGGGCAGGACCATAAACAGTTGTACAGAGTTCCCCTATGCCCATACTGATGCCAACAGATGTCGCTGTATGTATAGTTTATTTTTGAAATTTGTGCAGGAGTGTAATATACTCTTTCTGTTATTATCCATATAATTACTGGCCACAATTTTTTAACACGGGCACAGCGAGTTATAATTTGCCATTATAACTACCTCGGCTAGTTATAACGGCAAACACGCGCTACTCTGCTCTAGAGCACAGCGCGAGACATAAGGAAGTAAACGACTTGCGGTCTCGCAGCTCGCCGTGCCCTGTCAGATCTACCGTTCTGAAACAAAACAAATACGGACCACTTTAAAAAAAACTGATGTAAAATAGTGACAGCAACAGCACAAGATTCTTAAGAAATGGAGACAAGATTTTAAATCGTAGACTCCTATAACAGAACAATTTACAGTAGAGCAGCATAATCTAAATACCAAAGAAAAACAGACAGTGACCTCCGTCTCAATTTTTAGCAATAATCTATTGAATTTGCAAATAAATGTTTAAGGCAGTTGAAGAAACACGTTTTAAAATAATTAAAAACTGCAATGTTGTACAACCACCACAAATAAATTCTTCATTATACCACAACTGCCTTATTCATTTATTTGCAAATTCAATAGATATTACTAAAAATTGTGATCAACAATTATAAAAATAAAGTAATAAGCAGGTAGTTATTTATGAGAATTTTACACACACCCTCGGTGTGGGATACTCTCAACCCTCGGCCTGCGCCTTCGGGGTTTATGGGGCATCCCACACCTCGGGTGTGTGTAAAATTCTCATAATAACCACCTGCCTGTACATTATTCTCTATTTAATTATTTTATTTCTGGCTGAAAGGTATATTTTGTTTGCTTGTTTTCTAAGATTCATCCATTGTTGTGTCAATTCCAATTCAATCTCTTGATTCCATTTCTTTTTTATATTAGTCTTATTATTTGAGGATTTTGTACTTATTTGGTTGTATATGAAGTTTCTCTGTCCCTTTATTGGTGCTGGTATCTTGATATTTCATACTTTTAACTATGCCCTTCAAATCGATTTTAAAAATATTACAAATCTTTTTTAAATTTATGGTATAGTATATAATAATTAAAGTGTGTCATTCTATAATTCATCATCCGTTGTTTTAATTGTGGATACGGGATCAATTCTCAGTCTTTCACTAAATCTCTCCATTTGTGGAAATGTAATTCCTGAAAGTTCTTATTGTTAATTTCTTTTGAGTTTTCACATATCTGTTTACTAGGCCAAATATCAACATACAGCCAAGGTATTTACAATATATTATATATATATTTTTCATTGTACCTTTAATCAAATGAAACCATGTCACTAGTGGATGATTTACTACCCTGTCAGGTAAACAATCTAAGAATAGAGGCCAGGATTTTCAAACTGCACCCAGAAAGGGTGCAAGTGGCAGCTCCACGCAACTGAGTTGCGCCAGAGCAAAAAAGTGATATAGTCAAGCGAGATGCGCAATCGTGCATCCCATCTGAATATAGCAAAAAATGTGATCCATTCAAAGGTGGCCACCAAGGATGTGGCGGTGCATCCCCCTAGTCAGTCTGGATACCTGGAATGTGGATGCTCAGCACATTCTTGGGGTGCACCGGGTGCAAATTACAGATATTCAGACCATGATATGCAAATAGGGCCATTAGCCATACAAGGCACAAATGAGACCATTTGCATGTCATTATGGTTCCATTTGCATGTCTGTGGCAGGGATGCACCCAGCAGAATGCACCGGGTGCCCTGCAAACTCTGCTGAAATAAGGAAACACCACATCTCCTTGGCAGTCTAGTGGCCCTCCCCCAGCCGCATTGTAAAATAAATATCATGATCCCACAGCTCCCTGGCAGTCTAATGTCCCCCCCCCCCATACCTGAACACCATCCATTTATTATGACAATACTCCAATCATCCCTGGTACTCCAGTGGTACCCCATCCCTTCCCCGAACCCCATCCAATAAATAATCCTCTTTCAAAAGTCCCTGGTACTCTAGTAGCCCCCCTCCCTTCCCTGAACCACATCTGTAGCATCAACCTAAACCGAACCACCCTGGTGGTCTAGTGGTACCCCCCTCCTAAGCCACGATTGTAACATGTATTTAAATTCCAAGCCCTCACTGGTAGTCCAGTGGACCGCCCACCCACTGAGACACCCACACCCCACCCCCTCCCCACATTCCAGCATGGTCATTTTAGCCGGTGGGTAGAAAAACCCACACACACACCTCCACGGCTGCTTGCTGCATGTGCTATCACTGAATGACAGTTTACAGTAAGCACTGCAATACCATTGGTCGACACTGTTGACCAATGGGCCTGCAGTGTGTACTGTAAGCTTTCATTCACAACTTTAGTTGTGAATGAAAGCTTACAGTACACACTGCAAGCCCATTGGTTGACAGGGTCAACCAGTGGCATTGCAGTGCTTACTGTAAGCCATCATTCAGTTACAGCATAGTTGGTGGGCAGCTGTGGAGGTGTGTGGGTAGGTTTTGCTGCCCACTGGCTAAAATGGCCATGCTGGTGGGGGGAAGCAGGGAGGGTGTGGGTTCCTCAGAGGGTGGGGTGTCCACTGGACTACAAGGGAGGGCTTGGGATTTAATTACATGTTACAATCGGGGCTGGGAGGAGGGTACCACTAGACCACCAGGGTGGTTTGGTTTAGGTTGATGCTATGAATGTGGTTCAGGGAAGGGGGGCCACTAGACCGCCAGGGAGATGTGGGGTTCTATGTTTCATTTTATGATCAGGCTGGGAGGGGGGGACACTAGACTACCAGGGTTGTGTGGGGTTATGTAATGAGATATGGGAATGATAACTCAGACCACCAGATTTTCAGATTTAAGCATACAATTTCATGTGATATTTTATTGCAAACATCAAACGGAAAATAAAAAATGGTAAGGCAAATATAACTTTCACAGAGTGGAATAAGGCATTAACAAGTCCACCATCATCTGTGTCTGTCAGAGCTCCTTCTGGTGCAGCCTCCCAGGCTGAACTGAACTGTACCTGACTTTAGAAGAGCATTTTTATAGGACAAAAAGGTCACATGACCATCCTGATCCACCCATAATCTAATACAAAAATTAAACTATCCTAATACAAAAAATAGGGATCAGGAAAATATCCAAGGCATGTCCAAACATTAATATAGAACAAAAGAAGTGTTCAATATGTGCTTTCAGATTCATATAAATGGTTTTAAACATATTTGTCCTGGAGCCCCTCCCATATCCCTTTGATGGACAGCAGGCACTGTATAAATATGTTTCTGTTTGGGGCTGCTGCCTCCTATAGGGACACTCTTTGTTCAGAGGTGGCAGTCCAGCATGTTTCAGGTAAGCTTACTCATACCTTTTCTCCGGATATTACTCATTTCTCTAAACTTAACTACATTTGTTTAGAGCTAGCAAAAGAAAAACATTGTGTAAACACTGGTTTAGCAGGACAGCTAAGTGGAAGCTTTAAACATCCGCTTTCCATATGCTACTTTGTCGATAAAAAAAACAATCAAGGAAGGACTGAACTGCTGTAGAAAAGAGGCACTACCAAATATGCAGTCTTCCACTAAACGAAAGAGAAGCACACTTGCAGTGTTCATGGTAGGAATATAAGCAGTTTTTCTGTCCTGCTTCACAAAAATTTAAAGAAGCCCCTGCTATTTTATATGTGTAGCTGTAACAGAAAAGGGGGAGGACAGTCAACCATGCCTTGCAGTTGAGCATTTTGTATCTCTTATACACACCTAATTTTTCTCTTTCTGGCCTGACAACTATAAAGTGTACTGTATTTGTATTACTTTTCTACTATTCTGGATATCCTAAATACCACTTGCAGATGTCTTGGAGTGCAGAGAACTCTGCTCTAAGAGTGCAGCTTACAATTTTAAATGCTGCACACAGTCGCACTACCGCAAAGGAGTTTAGCAGAGTGGAGCTAAAGTGTGCAACAACACAAAATACAATAAAACTATTATTCTCTCAAAGGGGCAAATGGGACAAACGGGAGGAAGCAACCCATGTGCCAGCTTCCTCTTTTAATCATAAACCGCAAAACAAAGTAGTGCAAAGCGCTCTCACAGGGCTTCATTGCTGGGCTGCAGGTCAGACCCGTGATACAGCAATACTTTCTCTCAGGAAAATGGGCAGGGTACAGAAAAAGGAAAACAGAGGGAGCATTGTAGAGTACAGAGAATACCAGAGTAGGTGGCCAAGTCTATTCTGGTAGAGCATGAAAAAATAAAAGAACAGTTTAAAGGAGAGAAATTCGCTACTGCAGTAGCCTTTTTGGCAAAAAAAAGAGAATGCCCAACAGTGCCTGAATGGAGAAGCAAAAAAAATGGGTGGGGGCCTATCCACTAACACCACCACAGGTTATATGCTTTAGTTTACGATTGGGGCTTGGGGGTAGCCAGCCAGGGGCTGGGCTGCTGTGTTGCGTTGTGCCATACAGCAGCCCGCCTGTGGATGACTATGACTTAGGCATGCTTTTTCTATGCCTAACTTTGCGAGGCACGTCTCCGAGATGTGCATGCAGCTGCACCACACATCTCAACTGAATATGGAGAAGTGCCATGTATGCAGAGGAATGCCCCCTCCAGATGTGCCGCATACATTATCTTTGCACTGCGGTGCATCCAAACTTGCATGGCTCATCACCCCCTTTTGAATATAGCCCAGGGATGCATTTCAGAAATTTTTTTCTGTATATTTTTGATTCAATAATTCCTGGGATAGTTGAGCATCTCCTTCTTCAGCACTGGCCCTAGATACACCAGGGCCTAGTGCGAACCTCCTTGGCCGAACCCTAGCATTGCCTCCCTATAGTATTACATCAAAATAGCAAGTTCATTATAGCGAGTACAAAACAATTATAGCAAGTCACAGAATAGCGAATGGCACAGACGAGCAAGAGGTACATAACACCAAATATGGACAGTTGTGAGTATGGTATTGCAGGGAGCCGACCATGATGATACCTCCACTATCAATGAGCAGCATGGTGTTATAATCTTAAAGATAGGTGGGTAAGAGGGTGCAGTCCCCCATAGGGGGGTGGAGGGGGCAAAGCCCTCCTCATACGAAACACTGAACAACAACTTTTCTTAGTGTTTTAGGAGCAAGAAGGAAATGCCCCTTGTACTCTATAGAGGCTCCAGCAATGGATGGGATAATAGCCGTTTTGTGGCGTGCTATTATTGTGAGTCACTCAAAACGCTCTATTTGATGTGCTATTTTGACTTTTGCTAATATTGCCTTGATATTTTGACATAGCTCCCCTCCCTATATCTTCATTTTCAGCTAATTTTGTGTCATTTTTGCACTTTACTTGAATTAGAACATAAAATACCAGGAAGCGAGGAGGCCAACTGGACAATTGAGGATTTATGGGGGTCCCCTCTGCTCCTGGGGTCCTGTGTGAATGCACAACTGACACCATGCTATGGCCGACTCTGTCCTTCTTCCAGAAAAGACCATCTCCAGATCATACTTAACACATGCAATTGTATGTACTTTAGGGGGTCTGGACATCTCAGTCCTCCTTCTTTAATAGGAATGATTAGCATACAGTAGGTCATGCTACAGTAAGTGTGGCTTTCCCCCTCTCCACAAGAATTTTTTAAAGATTTTCTTAAAAGCATCATACCATCCCATAGGTGGCACTCCTACTATATTCTGCATGACATATATAATGAGGAAACACCATCATCTTAATGGTGTCCACTCTCCCCCATAGAGAGAGAGTGGGAGATTTTCCCAATGAGTTAGTAGATATTGCATTTTCTGCTTAGCTTTGTTAAAATAGTTTTTTACATTCTTATTTTGATCAGAGGGTAAAGTAATGCTCAAATATTTGACTGTAGAATCTAATTTGAAGTCTTTAATAAATTCTACTCTTAATTGTGGATTAGTATTAGAAATGTTCATAATTACCGATTTCTTTCTATTTAATTTGTATCCAGATAGAAATAAATATGTTTCAACTTCTTGTAAAAAAATCTTTTAAAGAGGTATTCATGTTTTTCCAAACCAATAAAATATCATCTGCTAAGACACTCATTTTTATTTGTTGTTCTTGAATTTACTGGTTAGTTATGATAATCTGCAAAAAGGGCTCTAAACATAAAATAAAAATGCAGTTAGCAGTAGTGGAGAGCACACACCTCTGCTTGTTGCTACCAAAAAAAAGACACTGACACTAAAACGTGTAATTCAGTCTTCTTTTACTCCTATAACCATGTACAGCAGTGCAATAACAGGATACTTTAATTTTCGCCTTGCCTTCTGGGATTCATCAGAAATAGTGAATTAACTTTGACAGGTTAAATACCTATTTCATCAGAGACAATTAAGTGTAAAAACCAATAGCTACATTCCATTCTTTATCAAGTGACCAATCAGATTCTTGGATTACAAATTCAAAAATAAGAGGTGTGCAGTGACATCCAACACAAAACTAAAGCTTGCAACCTTCATTTCATGGTTTTAAGAAACTTGAAATCATAATATTTATTGTTCTCAGTTGTTAAAGCAAATAAAGTCCCCTTAGTTACAAATTCATGCTTGCATGCTTATCATATATTTTTCAAATTCATCTCTTCTCAGGAAAATCTGTACAAAAAAAATCTAATGAATATGAACACAGATGATTTTCATCTTTTTCAACTGCTGTAAAATGTATTCAAACTAACTAACCCTATTCTTAAAGCTTGGGGGTATGAATTTCTCATATCCTCTTGGACAAGAGTACAGTACATTGGGGGGGGCCTCTGCATTGTAGTCTGCGTTCTTTGTTTCTTTAAAAAAGGCCTGAGTTCAAACTTGTCATTATGCCCCAATCTCTTTGTAGCCCCCAGTCTAAAAATCCAGGACTGTTCTTTTTCATTTAAAATTGCCTCTAAAGCACCACCTCTCACATTCCTCTGAACATTTTCTATGCCAATGGCTCTAACCTTATGTCTGTTGCTGTTTCCACTATTTTTGACATGCATTGCCATGACATACTCAGTATTTTGGTTTTTGATAGTCAAAATATATTCATCAAGTCTTAAGCATGACCTCCTTTTTGTTCTCCCTATATAAAACTTTCCGCAGGAGCATGTAAGTTTATATAACCCCTTCCGTATTATAAGTTATATTGCCCCTTATTTTTTCCAGTTTTACCATTCCTGGGATTTTCAAAGGAATAAGCTTTTTCCATAATGGAGCAAGTGCCACAAAAACCACAAGGTTTTGAACCGCACCTCCTATGTGTCTCCCTGGTTCTTGCCTGGTAACTATGGACCAGTTTGTCCAATTGTTTAAAAGGGTTTAGATATCTGCAACTATCAACCAGATTTTCAGGTTCCAAAAAAATATTTAACTCATTGGCAATATATTTATTCCCACTAGTTACTGGAGTTGATTTATCCAAATAAGAGTTAATCAGACCATTAAAATCCCCATGCTATTATTATAATTTTTGCCATGAGTTTCTACAGCTCTTCTACAATGGTGGCTAAAAACAGGTCATAATTTACAAAGGGTGCATATACTGATCCAATTATTACTTCTAGCTTATTAATTAGTAATTTACTAAGTAGGACTCTCCCATTAGGGTCCTTAACCTCTTCCGGTAGTTTAACATCTCTCCCTTTTTTGATAATTATCGCAACTCCTTGGCTTGTTTTTTGTACCTGAACTGAATAGTAAATAAGACATCCATTTCTTTTTTAATTTTAACATTTCTTTTTTTCTCCAAGTGTGGTTTCCTGTATACAAATTAGGCATGCGTTACTTTTTTTAATATAGGTCAAGATTCTTGCTCTTTTGGCAGGGGAATTAATTCCACTAACATTTAGTGAAGCCACTTTAATTCCATAGTGATTAGCCATCATATCAAGGGGAACTGTTATTTACTAGTACTTGTTGAAAAAAGTTTAGCTTCCTTAAAGGTTTGTCTCCATAGATTATCCTCACAAACATCCCAGATAGTTATCTTCCCAATGACCAAAAACAAAACAAGAAAAAAATTATGAAAAACGTTTAACAAAAGTAAACATCATAACATGTAACAAAATTGTGCAGCTCAAAGGAACTGCTTGTTCCTGCTCATTACATGCTGTTGAACCTCCCCACAAGCAATTAATGTCCACAAAGGTTTTCTGTGTTAAATTTCTTAAATCATTTACAATTCAGTTCGCATGATGTCCTAGTGGAAAATCTGGGATAATCATCTTTGAACATCTTTTTAGAGCTTCCTGTGGATTTTCATGCATGTATCTTACACCATTGATCGAAACTCTTAGCTTTGCAGTGAACATGTTGGTAGCTCTAATATTGTTTATCCATAGTTTATTCTTAATGAAATTGTACTTTTTCCATTACTGCATCAATTATGGGGGTAAGTCATTGTAAATTAGTATGCTTGAGCCCATTAATTGAATTTTTTTATTGTAAACTGACTCCATAAGTTTGTCCTTATTTCCCGATCTTAAGAATTTCAGGATAATTGGTCTTGGTGGGGTAGCTTCATCTGTTCTTGTTTTAAGCCCTCTATGCACTCTGCCTATGTCAGAATTTTTTCTCATTAGGATCAGAGTCTACGTAAGCAGCTGCTATTTGCTTGAATGATTCTCACAAACTCCTTGTGCTGCCCCAGGATTCAGGCACACACAATATTCTTATATATTTTTCTCCTAGCACAGGTCTCAAAGTCCATTAGTATGTTTTTCAAGTCATTGTTAGTTTTTTCCAGCTGGTTCACTTGGCATGCTATAGGTTGATTAGTTTCAGTTAGCTGATTTACTGTTTGCTGCATTTATTTTACTTCTGATTTTAATTCAGCATTTTCTTTAATCAAAGTTTGAATGTGTGTAAAATAAGTTTCAAATTGTTATTGTGGGTTGGCAAGCTCTTCCATTTTCTCTGCTATGTTATTCATTTGGTTACCTTCCCCGGTGGTGTTTGTTTAACCACTTTTGTTTGCAAATGGTTGTTTAAGCCAGTCTCAAATTCAATGATTTTTTGCTCTGAACATTTGTCAAATTTATCATGTTAGGCATAGTCTGTTCTATTGTTTTTACTGTTTTTTTTTTTCTTTTTAGCTTTGGTTTCTATGTGTTGATCTGTATGGCTAGTAACACAGGTCTCTAAAGTTACAATGGAAGACTGCTCACCTTGTTGTGGCACAGGCATTTCTCCTCTCCCCAGTCCTTCAGGTAACGTGTCTTCTCCTATCTCAGTCTGAAAAAAGGTTCCAATTCTTTCATCTGGGATAAGCTATCTCCAGTCATTTCCCCATTCTTTGGTACAGTTTTGTCTGTTTGAGTTGTGTTCAGCATCCTCTGGGATTCCTCTCTGCCACTGCCATATTCCTCCAAGTTATCCCTCGACTGTCTCAAAACCAGTTTTGGTTTAACTTTCAGGTTGGTACATTCAGTTTTATCGTTCTTGATGTCTTCAGGTCTGAGCTATTTTTCCTTTTCACAGATTGATTTGTTTTCCTTAGTGGCATTTAAATCCTTCATTTCAATTGACTTTACCTTTTGACTTTGGGTCATTTGTGAGTCACCATGTTTTTCAGTCATTGCAGCACAGTCAGGTGTAATTGATGCCTTTACCTTTGTAGTTTGTTTATCAGGGTGTAGAAAAATTAGGAAGAGGTCTGCTGAAGTCATCACAGTCTCCGACAAAACATCAAGGCCCGATTCTGAAAGGAGCCCTTGGAGCGATGTAAGTTGCACCTCTCCAAGAGCTACGGCAATACTGGGTGCACCAGGAACCCTGTGCCGTATTCTGAAAAAAAGAAGGGTCCTTCCGTCAAACTCCCTGGGATTGATACAAGTGCAGTACCACATCCAGCCAGCAGCTCAGCTGCGGCACATGCTGCAAAGATCTGGCACCCCTCCCACCAGAGCAACATAGGATGGGCAGCAATGGTGGTGGTGGTGAGGGAGGTACACACATGCCCAGCAGGGATGAGGGGGCAGAAGGGGACATAGGGTGGGTTGGTGTGCCAGCAAGGAGGTCAGGTATTAGTTCGGCACCCGGCAGGGTGCATATGCCTATGACCTATATATATGGGGGCATATGCACCCTGCCTGGTGTCACAGCAATCCCTTACATCCCAGCTGCCACATCAACCCTCCCTATGCCCTTATGTGCCTCTCCTGCCCATGGACACCAGTGGTAGCCAACCTGAAACAGTGTCCCACTCAGTTGTAAGGGGCTTAGACCACCTCCTGGCAGGTCTAAGTGGAGCCCCTTGCAACAGCCATGGTGGGGCTTTCAGAATCAGAAATGTGAGCCCTGTCATGGCGCAAGCCCCATTACAACCTGGCATAGCCAGATGCAGGTAGTGAGCGGGGCGCAGTGCCCCTTCAGTGCAGTGGATTCCCTCACTTGTGCAGACCATGTACCAAAATAGGGAATGTCACAACAAATGATGCTAGGTGCAACTTGCGAGATTGCTGTTTGATGCAAGCACTTTGAGTCCGCGCAGAACCCTTTCAGAATTTGGCCCTCAAATGCCAGCATAGTGCTTTTGTTTTTTGATATATGTAGATTATTCCTTTTTGTTGGCATTGCTTTCAAGCTTCTTGTTTTAGAGGTAGATACTGGATTTTTTGTGTCTTTTTTGGGTGTCATTATGCCAGAGCTTAATAAGGATTTACTGTCATTTTTTTCTGGAGCTCTTCCTTAATAAGTTGTTGGTTCATTGCCGTAAAATATCCCAAAACATTCTCTCAGCTCTGGAGTATGATTTCAACAACCGGGGGGAGGAGTGCAGCAGCTACTAGCTCACACACTGACTGGTAGATCTGCCATGTAGTGCCAATTCCTGTCTCCTATTGAGCCAGCCATGTCTTGTGAGCTATGCTTTCTTTCCTGGAAAGCATTATTTTTGATTGCTATTACTTCTGCTCGAAGGATTTCCAAGCTTCTGGCTCTCTGGTGTGAGAAGCCTTATTTGATTTTTCACAAAGACAGGGTTTCTTTGGTCACAAATCCTAAATTTCTTCCCAAGGTGGTGTCTGAGTTTGTCTTGAACTAATTCATCCACCTTCCAGTTTATTTTCCTGAGCATGCCAATCTGCTCCCAACTAAAGAAAGCAGAAAGTCAAAGCAGCTTTTTGTTTCTTTCAACCCAGGAAAAGAAGGCATTTAAGCTTCTAAGCTATATTTTTCCAAATGGTTGGTCAGTTGTATTGTTTTCTGCTACAGGTATCACAAAGAGTTGCCGGGGTGGTCAAAGCTCACCCCACAAGGGGTGTGGCTACCTCTGTGACTTGCTTCAAAGGGGTCTCAGATGCTGACATATGTGCTGCTGTCACCTGGAGTACTGTCCATACTTTCACCAAGCACTACAGTCTGGACATTGCTTCTAGAGCCAGAGCAGGCTTTGACTGTGCTGTTCTTCAGGGCCTCCAGTCTTAGGCCCCTGCTGGCCTGCCACCCAGATTGTTCTGCAGTTACTTGTCACTGCTTGGGGCTCTCTCCTATGGTGTGACCTGATGATTGATATACTCCCAAGGAAGATAGAACCATTATGTAAGAACTTACCATAACAGTAGATCTTTAAGGGGATCTCAATCTTCAGGTCAGCCTTCCCTCCCACCATCCCCATATTTGGGGTTCCTGTTTCAAGTTGGCTGTCTGGTGTATCCAGCCTGTTGTTCAGGCCTGGGCACCTCTTTTTCTCCTCGGCTCCCTGTGGAATGGGTTTGTTCCCTTAGTCTCTGGGGAAAGAACTGAGGAGGGAGTTGGGCCACTCATGCCTTTATAGGGTTGGTGATGTCGGCAGATGGCATTGGCGTGGGTGACCCCAGTGGTACTGCTGATAATCTTCCTTGTGGATCCTGCTTCACCAATAGTGAAGTTCCTACAGTGTGGAACAGATGACTGAGATCCCCGCTAAGATCTACTGTGACAGTAAGTTCTTACGTAACTGTTCTTTTCCAATCAGCACTATTCTCAGCCCAGGTCTTAGTTTCCTATTTACATTAGCAAGCATTGCCTGTATTTCTGCCACTCATGCACTGGTCAAACAACACCCATTTGTAAGAAAAGAAAAGGGTAAATACTAATTGACCTTAAAATCAGTATCATTCTGTCCTGGGTGGCCATTTTGTGTCAGGTTAAGCAATGGGTTTTGGATTTCATAAGAAGCTACTGGAAGTAATGGGGCTTTCCAACATCTGAGATCAGTCATGCCTCACCTTGTACCAGTCTATTCCATGAAACAGTACATAAAGACAATGTGATGCTTTTCTTTCCTTCTTTTCTGATAGTCTTCCTTCTACCTCTCCTTTTACTCCACTTGTGTCTCCCTAGCCTTGGGCTTAAATGCCAAAAGCAGCTACAGTGCATCTGCTGACTGAATATTTCTGAAAGTAACTCCAGTCACACTTTCTTAACGGTATGGTCAGTATTTCATTATAAAACCTGATATGGAGGGCCTTATTACTACTATGAATAAATGGAGACAGACTTCAGACTTTGTTTTACAATGTTTTATGGTGTTGAGACTTCAGGCAATTATCATGGATCCTAAATTGATTTTCAGTCAATCCGCAAGTGTTCTGTTTACACATTTATAATTCTGTATGAACGATTCTATATACAGTTGTATTGTATAAGAAACTTATCATGCTACAAATATATCTCAAGAGGTGAAAATAAAACAAAAGATGTTCTACATTGTGCCACTGATAATTAAATTACACAAACTACTGTAGGTGTATGCAGTCAAATATGTTTGACTTACTACACTGCTAGCACTTCCTATGAAGTCCTTTTTGTTATGAATCCTTTGACCCCTGTTTTCCTAATTTACTCCTGCCGCCTTCTTCTCTGTCCTATCTTGGGTTATTTCAAGCCTCTTTGTTTTTTTTTTTTTGGTTTTTTTTTCTGCAGTCTGTTAGTAATGTTTATTGTACAGTCAACATTCCCCCACAAGCCTATATATTGTTTCATTTTCAATAAATAAATCACACTTCTTCTTTGAACAGCAATATCTATTGGTTTGTGACTTTGCAAACTGAAAAATCATCATTAGTATATTCTATGAATTGCCAAGTAAACCTTCACTTTGTACAGTGCCTTCTGTATCAATACAGTAGCTTACTGCTTCTTCACAGAAGTCCACTAGCAGAACTGTAACAAGTAATGGCAAGTTCACAAAACTGGGGAGTAGAAGTACTGAGTTGTTGGTAAGAACTAGTCCAGCAGGTTATCAGTCTGAAAAAGATATAAAATAAATAAAACAGCATTTTATCATCCACTGTGAAAATGATATTTTAGGGTGGTATTATTTCAAGGGATATATCCAAACTGAAGTATAATTTTTTCTGCTTTGTTCCCCTCTTAATTTCATAAAAAGCATCACATTGAGTACTATATGCTGCATGCTTTAATCTTTACTTTCTCCATGAGTAGTAGTTGCTTTGTTGTTATGGTTAGTGTCATTGTCAGCATGACCTCTACACTTCAGTACAGTGGCTCTGTCCCAGGCTTGTTACACTATGATGAAGAGCAGAAGAAATGTATCATTAAAGAAGAAAGAGATATAATCTGAAAAGCTGTGTCATCAGAAACATCTTTACATACATGCTTCATACAGGGGAGGCCAGTGTGTTGAAATCCCTTGGGAGTTATGAATATCTTGAGTAGATCAAAAGTAAGAGCAATAGTGTTCTTGAGTCTTAATAGTCCAGTCCAGTTGATAGCTGATATGCTCATGTTTCAAGTTCATTTCATTCAACTTCTATGCCTGGTTTGATGTCTTCATACTACTCTGAAGCAAGTTCTAGTAAATTTAACCTACAATTAATAATCTGACTCACACCGATTGAATCATTGTTTTGCAGCAATCCATTGAAACAATGAGTGGAAGTTTTACTGCTTCATACTGAACCTGTGCACAACCAACAATCTATAACTTGTTACTTCAAGATGAATACTTAAAATCCTTTACTTTTTCCAAAAAGAAACATATTCTCTTCATTTTCTTTCATTTTGTCATATTGTCATGCTGAGCTACACTAGACCAGTGCACAGGGAAGCAAAATAGAGGCAGGTTGCCAAAAATAATTCTTTTTACGCAGAGTGAGAGATACAGCACAAAAGCCCTGGTACTTTGTGCCTCTAAAATGATGCTTCATCAAGGGCAGGATCCAGACCTTACATCATTAAATTTATATCGCATTTCTCAAAGTCACAGTGCACAAATCAACTTATTTTAAGATAAACAATCTTGGCATTCTATTAGTAATACCACAAAGTGGCTGCAATACTTAAACATCTCATAGATGAAGAACAATTATACAATAATGCTAACAGAAAAGTAAGACTGACCTCATATAGCTGTATACAGTCACAGACTAATTGCCATGCCCCTATGTACCCTTGATAGTGTCCTAGGACTGGACAGTTCTTTTCCAACACTACAAGCTGGGCACTTCATCAGGAATTTAACAAAAGACCTCTTAGCACTGTCTGCCATCCTGACTCAAAATAGAATGAGGCCTATAGCTATGGCATCTCTGACACCATAAAACTACTGTATGAACAATAAGCAGTTAACATAAAACAATGGCTACAGCCTTTTCTTATTATATTGAATGATGCCACTGCCTGAATGGCAAAAAAGTGAGCACAATGGACAACTGATCTCTTTTTTGTTGTTGTTGTTGCTTGTTTAGCTCATCCCATGTGCCTACAGTATGATATTTAAACAGTCACTCAATAATGACATTGTCAAGCTACCTAACTGGAAAGTTGAACATTCTACACTTTACTGTAATTCCAACTACATAAAAATCATTGGATAGTCTTTTTTAATTCTTTGGTATTCTATACATTTTTACTTTGAGGCTTTTTACTGTATAAACACAACTTTCTATTTCACAAAAAAAAACACAAAAAAGAAATGTATATATATTCAGTGGGATTCAGTACAAAACCTACTACAAAACGATTGATTAAAAAAAACTTGAGACTGATTCAAGAAAGTCTCCAACTCCATTAACAACAGGAAATTAATTGATTCATCTGATCCATGTCCAGTATGCCTTTCAATGGGAAGTCAGCATTGTTATCTGCGCAGTGAATAACAAGCATTTTTCAATGCTGAATGTTGTCTTGCTGGCATTGGCATTGGTAGTGCAGAGTTAGAGAGATGCATAATAGGAATGGCAGTGAGTATGGAACTGGCGTAACCCCACCCCACCCACCCTGCAGAGGCTGACAGGCATTGAAGTGTGCTTTGGGTTGTCAGCCATAATGCTCAAGCCATTTCACCTCACCCTACCCTGCAGACTTTGACAAATGTTGCATTGTGCCTTGGGGTCATCAGGCCTTATGCTCACCCCATTCCATAAGGAAATATGTTAAGATGGGTGCAGTATAGGAGAATGGGATGAACTTTGGGGCTAAGAGTCCAAGGCACACCTTGATGCCTGTCACTGGCTTCAGGGTGAGGATGAGGGTGGAATGGCATGAGCATTACAGCCCATAATCCAAAGTCACACCCCTGATGCCTGTCAGTCTCTACAGGGTGGGAAGTTATGGTTAGAAACCCTAATGTCCTAGGCGTTTGTTGGTATTTGCACTCCAAATTTTAAACATGGGGTTTTTGTGACCCCACCTCATGAAAGCATTTGGGACCTCCGCTCATGAACAGTGGCACTGTGATTTTGTTAATCTGTCACAAACTTTTATTTCCCACAGCTACCGTGCCATTCTGTGCCAGACACGTGAAAACACATTTTGGGCAGGGTGTGAAAAGTTACAGCTGTACCATTCATAAGGAAGTGTGAAGAAATGGCAATCTTGAAAATCTGGAGTGAAAATATTAAAAATTCTCGAAGTTACGAGCATGCATGGAAACTGCATAATGCACGCTCGTAACACAGTCATTTCATGGAATTTTTCCACCGAATGTCCAACATAGACATTTTGAGACCTCCACTCGTGAACAGTGTCACTGTGATTTTCTTAATCTGTCCCAAACATTGATTTCACACAGCGACTGTACCATTGTGCGCCAGATGTGCGAAAACACTTTTTGGGCAGGATGTGAAGAATGACAGCTGTACTGTTCATAAGGAGGTGTGCAAAAATGGCAATGTTGAAAATCTGGAGTGAAAATATTAAAAATTCTCGAACTTAAGAGTGTGCATGGAAACTGCACAACACACACTCATAACACAGTCATTTTTTTGAATTTGTTCACCAAATTTGCAACATAGGCTTTTTGGAAGCCCACCTCATGAACAATGGCACTGTCATTTCATTAATTAGTCCCAAAAGGTGATTCCACACAGTGACCGCGAAATCATCTTTCAGGACTGAATGATGATATGACAGTGACTGAATTCATGAGGTGGGGTCCCAAGAACCCCATGTTGAAAATTTGGAGCCAAAAGTCACAAAAATGGCTGAGATATCCACCTAAGTTTTACCCCTCCCATTGATGCCATTATTCAGCTTACCAGCATTTCTTCAGTTCACGGTAGGCTTTGAGGCTTTGAAGAGTGCAGAGGTGTTCCTGGTCCACCGAAGATCATCATGCCAGGCTCTGGAGGTACTTATGGGGTAAGAGAGGGTGTGGGGAGGTGGGTGCGCAGAATGGTGGGCGTGAATTGGGGAGGGTGCTCCTGGCGCAACGATGGGACCATTTTCTTTTTTTAGGATGAACATCGTGCAAATGTTTTCTTTATTTACAGGTATAAAGCCAACTGTTGGGCACACTGGAGTGGGCTCCTAGTGTTCCACCTGTGTGTTTTGGGGACAGGGGACAGAAGCCGATGGGGATTGGGCTCCCCTTTGGCAAAGAAAGCATGTGTGTGTCCGGAGGGCATGATGCCGAGGGGAAGTGGGCACTCCCCTCAGCAAACAAAACTAAAGGGAACATTATGTCGATGGGGAATGGGCTCCCACATCAGCAAACAAACTGGGGAGAGGGCATACTGACAGGGGGATTGAGCATCCCTGACGTCAGCTTTCTACGGACTGGGAGAGGCTGACGGCAGCAACTGCTGCCTTGTTTATTGAAGTGTTTCAGCAGGCAAGGCACG
This sequence comes from Neoceratodus forsteri, assembly GCA_016271365.2. Classification (NCBI taxonomy): domain Eukaryota; kingdom Metazoa; phylum Chordata; order Ceratodontiformes; family Ceratodontidae; genus Neoceratodus; species Neoceratodus forsteri. The sequence goes on from CM057453.1 coordinate 958,461,515, forward strand.
CCCTGCAATGATGGGTCAATCCCTCACTGTAGCAGCAAAATTGTTTCAAGTTGGTGGCACGCTTCTGAACTGATGTCATAGACAGTGTGCTCATTCATTGCTGCCACAGAGACCAGCCTGAAAAAGCAGGGGTGCTATTGGCCACAACACTGCCTCACCTCCACAACCCACTACTCCACCAAGCTGCCACAACATGTTGCTTGCACTGCGCATGCAAGCCAGTATAAAACTTACTACTGTAGGGAAAGCAATTTCTATGGTATCTTCATGCAGAATAGAACAGCAGCTTTAGATCAGAAGAAAGTCTTGGTCAACCCCCCGCCCGGTGCTGTGTAAACATGTAACAATTCAATTATGTGTAAATTTTTTAATTTACATAATGCTATCTGCCCCATTTATGCTTTCACCTGGAAGGTGATAATCCTTACTTAATTCAAATTTCCCATCCTTCTTATTTGTCAGAAACATGGCTATTATTATGAACCCTTAATGCACACCTCTGTAAATTTGCTTCCTTGCTTCTGTGTAGTATTACACATTTTTCTAACCATGCTACAGCAAAAAACTCTTAAAATCTCATCCAATCTTTTGTTTTCTCCGGTCTTGACTGTTGTGACTGTCTTCTTTTTGGTGTTCAACATTCTCCCCTCGCTAAGTCATTTCAACATGCATTTGCCTGTCTTTTGACCTACTCCTGAAAATGTGAAATATCATATTCATTCTCAAAAACTTACAGTGGTTCCTTACCTTCTTTAAAACCCTTTACAAGATTGTCATCAGTTCCTTCAAAACTTGTCACTGTCTGCTCCAGCATACCTCTTCAGCTTCATCTCCCCCATGTCTCCTTCTCATTCCCTTTGCTCCCCCCACTACCCAGCTTGCCCCATCACCTAGCTTCCTTGTCTCTGTTGATTGTCTCTACTGGTTGCCACTGCTTTGCAGATAATACTGAATTGTATTTTAATTGAGTTTTATTTATGTATACCCAGGATATGGTCACTAGGCAGGCCTGTTTTCAGGACCAACTGCTTTGAAAGGCATTTCAATTACAATACATCCAATCCATACAAAACAAAATTCACAAAGACAACATTACCTAAATAATCAACATTTCCACGTTAATGGCAATGGTACCTGTCATACTCCTTTTTTTTTGTGTTTATTTAAGGTATGGTTCAGCATAGTTATGAGAGCCCAGCCATATATAGAGCATAGTGTTTCAATTATAAGAATAATTGAGCTATTTACTTCATATCATGCACCATACCATCCTAGCTAAGAGTCCAAGGGGTCTTGCATTTCAACTTCTATTGAATTCACCTATACAACTATCATTTCTCACTTTCTTTATGTTAATATACCAAAATATCATGTATTAATCTGATTTTATTAATATTATTATTATCTGTTATTTATTTTATACTGCCTTCAATGCATCCTGGATAGGGGCCCAAATTTTATTATAAATGTTGGTCTGATTAGTTCTAATATAGTGAAGTTTTTCCAGTTGCATTATGTCTTTCATTTGGCTAAGCCATGTTTCAAATTTTGGGTGTAAGGTATCCTTCCTTTGTAATAATATACGTTTACGGGCAGTGACTGTTGCAACCGTATACCAAGTTCTCAGGTATTTGTTTATAATAATAATAATAATTTTTATTTATGTAGCGCCTTTCAGCTGTCAAGGCACTTTACAACAAATAAATACAGGATAAAATAGTATAGCAATATAAAACAGACAATTAATAAAATCAAAGATCAGAGAACTCAATTGGGATAGGCCCAATGCCACAAAAATGTGTTTAATGCCTGCTTAAAACCTCCCAAGATTGTGCACTCATGAAGCTGGCAGGGTAGAGAGAATTCCAAAGGGCAGGAGCCGCATGCACGGATGCATGGGCCCCAGATGATTTTAAAAATACCCTTGGAATTTCTAGCAACCCCTCATCCGCCAAGCGGAGCAATCACCTGGGGCAGTAGGCTCTTTCAGGTAGTCAGGGCCATATCTGTATTTGGAAACTTAGCTAGTAATGTAATAGCGGGAGTATAATTAAAATGTACATTAGTTACACCATGCAGAAAATTATAAAATTTGGGCCAGAATTTAGAAAGGTTGGGGCATGCATGAATTATGTGTATGAGTGTCCCAGAGGTATTACTGCATCTGGGGCACTTGGTCACAATACGTGGAGTAAGCTTAATCCATCATGAAGGTGAAAAATATGTACAATGTGTTGTATTGTATTGTATTTGCTGTAGTTTGGTTGATTTTAAAATAGCGTAGGGTGTGCTTAGGATTTCTGCCCATAATTTTTCCGTTATATTAATTCCAAGATCTTGGTGCCACTTGTTTTTTAGATTTATAAGTTCAGATTATGATTTCTCATTTAATAAATGATAAATTAAAGTTACTAATTTGGAATTGTTGAATTTTTGCTTCAGGGCTTCAATTATTGATGAGTTGGGACTTAATCTTAGATTACCATTATTTGTTTCAATATAATTTTGTATTTGTAAATATTGAAATATATGACTTTGCGAGATCTTATATTCTTGCCTAAGTTGGTTAATGTTTTGAAATGATTACCTATGAATAGATGGGCCATAAGCGTTATTCCATGTTTAAACCATGTATTAAATCTAGTGCAGGGTTATTGAAAATTTGTATATCCTTTGTCATTTGAATTTTATGTTTTATAATTTGATGCGCTTTATACCTTGCATTTAGTGCAACTTTTGATGCACTGTTCTTAATATGTTTATTAATAATGGTTGCATGGTTCTTATTATGGGGTAGAAATAACAAATTTCGAATTGGTAGTTTTAATAACTTTACTTCCATTCTTGTGGTTGGGTAATTATCAAATTTCTCATGTATCCAATACCATATAATGGAGCACTGTGAAACTATATAATATTTTTTTAAATCTGGTAGCACAAGGCCACCATTAATTTTAGATTTTATTAAAGTTGAGTATGCTACTCGAGATTTTTTCTTCTTCCATATATAGTTTAGGATTATTCTTTTTAACTGTAAAAAATGTTTTGGGTAATTCAACAGGGATGGTTTGGAATAAGTATATAAGTTTAGGCAGTACGTTCATTTTAATTCCATTAATGCACCCTATGTTAGTTAATAGTAGGTACTGCCATCTTTGCAAATCCGCTGTAATCTTTTCTAATATGGGTTCAAAATTAATGTAATATATATCAGATATATAATAGGAGATATCAATCCCTAGATAGTGTATCTGCTGCACTTGTGGTCATTCACATCCCTCTGGCATGTTTGGTTTAAATGCTAGTTTTAAGGAATCACAAAAGATTTTTGCTGATGTACTGTGCAACCAGAGGTTTTACCAAATATATTAATAATTTTAAATAACTCAGGCAGATAATTTGAAGTATCTGAGGTATAGTATAATGTATCATCCATGTATAAACTTGCTTTATGTTCCTGCTGTTGTATTTAAATTCCTTTGATATTTACGTTATTCCTAATTGTTGAGGCCAAGAGCTCCATTATGAGTGCAAAAATGAGTGGTGATAGAGGACATCCTTAACAGGTTCCACGGGTGAGTTGAATAAATGGGGACAATGTGTTATTAGTTTTAATTTTTGTTTTTGGGAATTTATAAATTAATTTAATCCAGTCAGTGAACTTATTCCCTAATTTCATTTTTACATTCGCTTGCGCGCATGCGCAAGGAACGTCTTGGGAGAATGGGACACTTTGGAGGTGTGCCTGCCTTGTGCAATCCCCTGCTCCATTGAGCGGGCATGACGGTCCTGCACCAATCGGCCATGGGTGTTGTAGATGACAGCGTATCTTCTTCTTCAAAGAAAACCACCGCTGTGTGCCTGCAGCACGTCACGCCTCTAAATCTTTGCTGCCACGCCAGAGCCCACCCCAGTGTGGCAAACATCCTGCATCATCTGCCGATGGGGTGGCCAATCCCGTCCAGCTCCACCTCCCCCAAACAGCTTTCCTGCTGCCACGCTGGGAGCCACCCCAGCATGGCAAAACCCGTCATCTTGCCGACGGGTGCCCAATCCCGTTGGCTCCATGGTCCCCAGCCATCCTTCTGCCATGCTGGGAGCCCACCCCAGTGTGGCAAATGTCCCGCGTCATCAATTATAGAAAAACCCGCAAAGTAAAAGCGGGTCCCACGCAGTCTCCCCCCCTCACAACCGCACCCACCCTCGCACCTGCCTCCCCACACCCCACCCCATACTTACCTCAGAGCTTGGACGACGATCATCGCTGGACCGGGAACACGTCTGCACTCTTCAAAGCCGACCGCGAACTGAGGAAATGCCGGTAAGCTATATAATGGGCTAGATGGATTTTTTTCAACTTTGTTGCGTATCTTAGGCATTTTTTGGAATTTTTGCACCAAATTTTCAACATGGTTTTTTTGGGACCCCTTCTCATGAATTCTGTCACTATCATGGCATTATTCAGGCCCGAAGGGTGATTTCGCAGTCACTGCATGAAATCACCTTTCAGGCCTGATTAATGAAACGACAGTGCCAGCGTTCATAAGGTGAGCTCTCAAAAAGCCTATTTTGAAAATTTGGTGGAAAAATTCCTAAAAATGACCGTTTTACGAGCATGCATTGCACAGTTCCTACGCAGGCTTGTAAGTTCGCGAATTTTCAATATTTTCACTCCAGATTTTCAACATTGCCATTTTATCACACCTTCTTATGAGTAGTACAGCTGTCATTTTTCACATCTCTCCCAAAATGTGTTTCCGCCCATGTAGTGCACAATGGTGCAGTTGGTGTGCGAAATCAATGTATGGGACACATTAAGAAAATCACAGTGACACTGTTCATGAGTTGAGGTCTTAAAATGGCTATGTTGAAAATTTGGTAAAAATTCCTAAAAATGACTGTTTTACAAACGTGCATTGAGCAGTGGAACACCCTGCCAGAGGAAGTGGTGGGGGCTGAAACAATCACGGGATTTAAGAATGCATGGGATAGACATAAAGGAATTCTGGAGGTCAGGGGTAAGGGGCAACAGACTTCTAGGAAAACAAACTGAACTTACAAGCTTAAATGGGCAGACTGGGTGGGCCATAGGCCCTTCTCTGCCGACACTGTCTATGTATCTATGTATCTATATAGTTCATACATGCGCTCGTAAGTTTGCGAATTTTCAATATTTTCACTCCAGATTTTCAACATTGCCATTTTACCACACCTCCTCATGAGCAGTACAGCTGTCATTTTTCACATCCTGCCCAAAACATGTTTCATGAGTAGCCCACAATAGCGCAGTCGGTTGTGCGAACTCAATGTATGGACACATTAAGAAAATCACAGTGACACTGTTCATGAGCAGAGGTCTTAAATGGCTATGTTGAAAATTGTGAAAAATCTAAAATGACTGTTTACAAGCGTCGTTGCTCAGTTCCTCACGCACTTTCGTGAAGTTCGCAATTTTCAATATTTGCACTCCAATGACTTCCAAATACCTAAACAGCACATAGAAGTAAGCAACATTTGGCATTGACAAATGCTTGTACTTCTTTGTCACTGATTTTTTTAAGCCATGTCCAAGTGCCAAATACCACTGCAAATACCTGCAAGCGAACGTTCGGCATTGACAAATGCTTGTTTGTAAAGTTACGAAGATAAATTGCCATTCTATTTTATCAAATTCTTTTTCAGCGTTCGTTGATAATACAATTGCTTCTAAGTTTGTTATAGTATTCATTACATTTATTGTCACTAGGCAGGCCTGTTTTCAGGACCATCTGCTTTGAAAAGCATTTCGATTATGATACACACAATCTATACAAAACAAAATTTGCAAATACCACTTTACCTAAATAATCAACATTTCAACATTAATAGCAACGGTACCTGTCATATTCCTGATGGGTGTGATGCGGTTGCTATGGTGAGCTGTTGCCTACAAGAAATCTCATGATGGATGGCCTTCAGCTGGCTTAGTTTTAATCCAGGAAAATGGGCTGCTTCTGATGGAACTTGGGTTCTCTATGGTTAGCAAAACAGCATAGTTTGCCAGCTTGACCAATGATGTATGGCACCACACTATTAACTTTGAACAAGATGAAGAATCTGAGGTTCATTGTGGACCACATGCTGTCACTGGAACATAAGGTGTCAGCCGGGCCCACAGTGGGGTTTTTAAACAACAAAACATCTCCAGAGTAGTCCCTACCTAGCACATTAGGATCTGGTCACCATCATGCATACCTTTGTCACCTCTAGATTTGACTACTGTACCTCTGTCTACATAGGTTTACCTGGGAGATTGGTGCAATGCCTTCAGTTAATGCAGAATGTATCAGCAAGATTGATTATGGGGATCTTCAGTTCCGATCATATTTTTCCATTGTTACACAGCTTGTACTGTCTTCCTGTGAGATGGTGCCCCACTTCTTTTTTTTATAACTCATCTTAATGCTAGCAATAATACCCAACAGGATGGGAGATATTGGGCTATACCAGACCACCCCAGGGGTGTAATGAGGCTTGATGCCACTGGTGGAGGGCCTTATAGCCCCTGGAAGGTCTGGTATAGCATTTACCACCCACCCTGGAGGGTATTATTAGGGTTAGAAAATAGCATTTGGGCACTATTTTTTGGGAAACAAATTTAATATTTAAAAAAATTAGTTTACATAGGTATCTTAAATTAATAAAAAATATTTTCTGCAAAGTAGTTCTTCTACTGCCGGCATTGGCAGTTGAGAGCATTGTTTTTTGTTTAGTTTTGTAGTGTACCAAATGCCCAACTTCTGATTCGTCTTTTGATTCCTACAGCAGTTTTACTGAAAGTAAGATTGCAACATTTATACTGAAACAGCTATTTTACTTTTTTTTTTACATTTATTAGCAAGTCAAGTAGCGTCCCAGGAAAATAGCGTGCTGTGCTAGTGCTTGGAGAGGAAAGGCGGAGTGGGCATCTGGGATGCGTAACACTGAGTCATGGGACTTGCAGTACTTTCTTAGATTGCACTGCTGCAGATGGAGTAAGGCTGCTGGCTTGCAACAGTAGTGAGGGCAGGGTGCTGGCTGGAGGTCAGGAGTGATGGCAGCGCTGGAGTTGGGTCCAGGGTTTAAAACTAAAAAAGTAGTTTTTCTTTACTTTTGTTTTTGTGTATCTTGTTGTGGGGATGACTGGCTCTTGGGAGTTACTGACTCACTCTCCTGACACCAAGTCTTGTGGGGGGGGGGGGTCTCACTCACTAAGCCAGAAAAAAAAAGACTTTTTTCAGTTTTGAAGAATGCCAATGCTGCTTAATTTTGTCAGGTAAGCAGTCACTTTGCATAGGGACTTATTAGTTCCTGGTCTCTATTGGCACAGCAATGTACCCCTTGAAAAGGGGTTCAGCCAATCAGAGGCCAGGAATGTGTCCTTGCCCATTTTCTAATAAGAGATATGCCATTGTTAAAGTATGTTATACAAAGATGGACATTACAGTACGGAATACAATCAACTTTCTTTTTACAGTTCCTTCATTCAACCACATTTCAGTATCTAACTGAATTAAAGAAAGTCCCAAACCTGAGTCCACAATGATTACTGTGTCCACGTGATTCAATCTAGAGTCATCTTTCTTCCTAGGTAGATGGTTTAGAAAAGCCATCCCCTGATGCATGTGTATACAAAAATTTAGAACAAGAACAATAAACATTTCACAATCAAACAAACATTGTGTCTGGCTGATTTTACTTAGATATGTGTGTCTCTTAGAGTGGGTTTATGGTTGGTTCTTCCTGTTTTCTTTTGGTGCCAGCTTCCCCCTCTCAGTGATTAGCCCTACAGTTTGTCCATTTTTCTAAATGTTTCTTTGGATTTAGCTTTAGGTCCACAGTGATCTTCTCCATATCCACCACCTTCTGGATCTTTCCCTGCCACTCAGTGATTGATGGAACTTCTACCAATAACCAGTGACATGTGAGCCCATTAATAGTAACTAGACAGAGGATATAGAACAATTCTTGTTATTGCTGTTTCCGGAGCCATGGGGCGGGGGGAGGCCCAACAACAGTTTCTAAAAATTAAATTGGATTTGTTGTGACCAAATTTTCCCTAATTCTGCATGGATTAGTTGCATGAGTTGGATTGTCTAGATGGGGGGCAGTCCCAAATGACATAGTGGTGGTCCCTATATTATTGCATTCTCTCTAACACCCATACCCATGTCCCTGGGAAACATGAGCTGTTATTGTCGGGGTATGGAAGAACTGTCTTAGGGTCTTTCATCTATGCTCCCTCCAAGACGGAGATGAAATCACTTTCCATCCCTTCTCTAAAATATTAGTCCAGCTTTCCTCAGAGACAGGTTGATTGCTTTCTCCCTTCCTGCATTGCTGAACGTAATCTGAGCTATGCCCTCCTGTCTCTTATATCACCTTATACATAATGAAGATATACAGTAGCTGTTGTTCTCTTTAAGTCTAACCACCCAAAATAGGCTTTCCTCCAATTTAATCATTCCTCTCACGAGTTTGTTCCTGTCATTCCTTGTCATGTGAATACATCATGCCTCACTTGAAGGAACCTATAATGGTCATTGTGATTGGTTGGCATCCCATGGCACTCCAGACATTACCTCATGGGTTACAGCCCACCTGATAGGCTAATGATGCACATGACCCAGATCAGATTTCCAGTATATCCAGGTCCCAGGAACCCCTGCTCTCCAGTTGTAATATGTGCATCTGAATAGGCAAGAAGCATCCAGAGAACCCCTGTCTGCTCTTTATCTTCTAAGGTAGGAAATGTGTTTATCCTTAGCCTTTGCAGGTGCTGGTAATCATTGGATTATTGAATAAAATTACTCATCCTTGTTTTAAGAAAGACTTCTGAGCTCCCAGAAATATCAACATTGCTTAAGCATTATTATTTGTGTTGATGTTATACCTGGAGCGTTCTCCCTTTTTGATATGTTTAACTATAACCCTGGAGGTCTCTCGAGGCATTTCTTACGTTTGTTTGAGGAAATTCCTCGCGTTTCTGGCCAGCAGCCCTGCCTCTACAGGCCTAGGCAGCGTGCTGCCTGCTCCATAAGCCACGCGGTCGCGGGCTCCCTCTAGCAGGCCCTTGCCTCGAGAAACTCTCCGTGAGTCGCCTCTGCTCCCCGCGACTCCGCGGTCCTGCTGCGGCCCCTCACTCTCCCTTAGAGGCCTCCCTTCTGGGAATCAGCCCCTCGTGACTCCAGCGGCCGTTTTCTAGGACCTTCATCGTCCTTGTGCCTGGCGCCATCCCTCTGGGCCCCAGGCCCATCTTTCTCCCTCTGCGGTCCCCTCTGGCCCGCCCCGTGGCTGCTAAACCCAGCTCGCAGGCCTCGGCCTGCCCTATGTCTCCATGGTCGCCTCTGCTCCCGCGACTCTGCGGACTCTCTCGGCGTTCCCACCTCCTGGCCACTAACCAGCCGCAGGCCTCGGCCTGCCTATGTACTCCGCGAGTCACCTCTGCCCCCCACAGGCCTACCGTGACCATCGCGGCATTCTCTGTCTCTGGGGCCCGTGCCCAGATGCCACCCGGCCTGCCGCTCCACGGAGGTGCCCCTCCCTCCCTCCACTCAGGCCTCTGGCTCTAGCGAGGCCTGGGGATGCGTTCCAGGGGTGGACTGCCTCCTCCTCCATCCACGGCATGATGGGCGGGCCAGCGCCCGCGCAGGCCTCCAGGCGTGCCCGGAGGTCCTCCTCCATCTCCTTCCTCCTTCTGCTCCTAGGAGGGTGTCGTTTCTTGGCGTGGTCGGACCCGAGCGAGCAGAGGATTGTTTTCTGACCAACCCGCCCTTGGCCGACTTCGAGGCCTTGCAGTACGATAGGAGGTAGTGTGGCGCACTGGCCTAAGGCTCTGAGCTGCAATCTGGTGACATCCAGCAGACCAGACCTGGGTTTGAATCCCACGGCTTCCACTTGCATACTGTGTGACCCTGGCGGGTCCCTGCCTCCTTGTGCTTCAGGTGGCTCCTGTGGAAAAGCCTTCACTTAGTTGCTATACCTGGTTAAGCGACCAAAAAAAAAAAAAAATTAGAAACTTCAGGCCTAAGAAGGGGGATAAAGGACAAATTGGGAGACTTCCTTGTTCCACTTGGGTCCCTCTCATAGCGACCCCAGTATGACACATGAGCTACTGCCGGGTACCTCACTATGACCCAGGTAAGCCCATGCAAACTCCATCCCCATCTCTCAGTGGCCGGCCCCCTCCACAGCAGGCCCGTCTTCCAGTAGGATTTGTCAGTCTGGGATAGGTATTTAAAGGTTTTGGGAAGAAGTCTCCGCCCATTCCAGGTCTGTCTAAGGGCCCTCACAAGCGTCCTTATCACAGCACCCCTTCATCCCCCCCTCCCCCCACACCTTCTAATGGGGCATAGGGGGCAAAGCGCCGGAGTCTCCTCTCTTCGCTCAGACCCCTCTCTCTTTATCTTACAGATGGTTAAAGCAAAGAAATGCACCGCGTGCAGCGCCACCCTCCTCCCTCAAACCCCAGGCCCACTCTGTGCAGCCTGCCTCATGGACGACGAGCTGTCTTCAATGGAGAGAACTTCCCCCCTAGCTCCGTCTCTCCCCGGCCCCAGCAACTTGACATGGGTGGACCCGGGCTCCCTGCTGATTCAGAACCAACAAGCGGCGGTGGCCATGATGGAGAGTCAGCAGAACTTCATGCTGAAGATCATGGAGAAGCTGGAGGCCCTACTCCAAAACAGAGCGAGACCACCCAGCACGGGTCCAGCGTCAGAAAGACCCTCAGAGAGCCACTGGCCCCAGGACCCGCTCCCCAGCATTCCCCAGGATAGCAACACTGAGAAAGAGAGGATAGGATGATGAGGAGGAGGAGGAGCATGGCTTGGAATCAGACATAGAGGACATCGATCAACAGGCAACCCGTCTCTGACCTCAAAACTGTGTGCTCAAGACAATCCCTGGTCTTATGGAGGTCATCAAGGCCACCATGGGCCTGTCCACAGAGGAACAGGAAGGGGAGAAGACGGAATCGAAGCTAGATCCTATGATCCAGCTAAGGACCACCACCTCAGAGACCTTCCCAGTCTGCCCGGCCATTGAGGAACTGATCCATACAGAATGGCAATCCACAGACCCGGGTAGAATGCCGAACTGAAGGAACTTACTCAAGATGTACCCGATTCAGGGTGACAAGTCAGACGCCTGGTGCAAGGCACCCTCCATCGATCCCCAAGTGGCGGCCTTGAGTAAGAAGACTGTGCTGCCATGTGGCACCATAGCCCTCAAGGACCCTACCGACAAAAGAATCGAAGATATGCTGAAAAAGACATTTGAAATCGAGGGTACCATGGCCAAGGCGATGACAGCGGCGATCTATACCTCGAGGGCCCAGATCTGCTGGCTGGAGGAACTCCAGGAGCAGGCAAGTCCGAAGTCAAGGGAGGCTGAACTGTTAGACTGTACCCTCGACGCAGCCAAGTACCTGGCAGACATGGCAGTGGACTCCTTACGCCTCCAGGCCAGGGCAGCCACCATCATAAATCGGGCCCGCAGAGCACTATGGCTCAAGCTCTGGGATGCCGATTCAGAATCTAAGACTCTTACTTCAGAACTTACCCTTAAGGAGTCACGGATTTGGGGAAGGTCTCCAAGTCTATCTAAAACAGAGGAAGAGGGTAGGGACCTCTAAGGAATAGGTCAAGACCCTCACATCTACCTGTTGCTAGATGCAGGTTTCGCCCGGGACCAAAAACCAAAACCGCAGGGAGCCCTACCCATAAAATCATTCCTTTCGGAGTAGGGTCTCCACATCCTTCACACGCACTCCCTCCTTCAACAACTACAAGTCCCCCTCCTCCTTCAGACCCCGGGGACAAAGGTCAGGAGGCAGTGGAAGAGGGTTCAGGGGAAAACAGTGACTCTGTTCCCCCGAGCCACCCTCAGTACCCCCCTGTCAGCCAACGGTTAGCTCTGTTCGCCCATCGCTGGGCGACCACCACGTTGGACAGGTGGGTCCGAGACGTGGTCTCCAGGGGATACACCATAGAGCTGACACACCAGTCAATACCCCAACAGTTCGTCTCATCTCCCATCTCCAGAAGATGAGCCTCACCCCACCAGGTACAAAGAATCCTGGCAGATCTGATCCAGAACAGGGCCATTCAACCAGTCCCAGTTCAGGAGCAGGGGGAAGGCATATACTCCATCTTCTTCCTGGTCCCCAAAAAATCGGGGGAGCTCAGGCCCATCCTGGACCTAAAACACCTGAACCTTTACGTGATCCCACGCCGGTTCAAAATGGAGACTGTCCGGTCCACCCTCCAGGGTATCAGGGTAGGCGACTTCCTAACTTCCATCGATCTAAAGGATGCCTACCTACACATCCCAATCATCAAGAACCACAGAAGGTTCCTACGCTTCCACATCATGGGACACCATTTCCAATACCGGGTGCTCCCATTCGGGCTGTCCTCAGCCCCCAGGGTCTTCACCAAGGTCTCCATCACCTTGGTGGCCAGGCTCAGGGAACAAGGACTGGACATAGTACCGTATCTGGATGACTGGCTCATACGCGCCCGATCCAAGGATCAGGCGCACGCCCATACGGAACTCGCCGTATGGGCACTCAAGGATCACGGTTGGGTGGTGAACAAGGAGAAGAGCCAGCTCCGTCCGACACAACAGATCGAGCATCTCGGGGCCATCATCAACTCAGCGGACGGTTGGGCGAGGCCGGCTCCAGCACGGATCCGCAGCCTCCGGAAACTGGCCGGACAGTTAAGGTCACACCCCCCGCACTACAGTGGCAAGGGTGGTGAAACTCCTGGGATGCATGGCCTCCTGCATCAACCTCGTCCCTTGGGCCAGGTGGCACATGCGTCCACTCCAAAATTTCATCCTGGCACGCGGAGCACCAAACGAGTACAACTTGCACTGCCCGGTCCAGTTGTCTGCAGAAGTGAGATCTTCCCTGAGGTGGTGTGTCACTCCGGGAAATCTGACAAGGAGAGTCCCCCTGGAAGCCCCCCCCGATTCCCATCAAGACGGACACAAGCCTCTCTGGCTGGGGAGCCTGCCTGGGGGATGAGTCAGCACAAGGCACTTGGTCCCCAGCGGAGGCTCTGCTCTCAATCAATGTGCTGGAAATGAGAGCAGTGTTCCACGCGCTAAGGGCCTTCCGCCACATCATAACAGGGACAGTCGGTTCTGATCAAATCCGACAATCGCGTGACGGTGGCATACATAGCAAAGCAAGGAGGTACCAGAAGCAAGGCCATGTCATGGGAAACCTCAAGGGTAATGAACTGGGCACAAACACACCTATCCCACCTGGGGGCGGTTCATTTGGCGGGAAAACTGAATGTAAGGGCGGATTGGCTCAGCCGTCAACAGATCCATCCCGGAGAATGGCGCCTGCACCCAGACCTGTTTCAGGTAATCCAGGCGACGTGGGGCCCAGTGTCCATAGACCTAATGGCATCGAGGGACAACGCCCAAGTGAACAGGTACTTTTCCAGGTTCAGGGACACGCACTCCCAAGGCACGGACGCCCTGTCCCAGGTATGGTCTCGGGACGGCGCATACGTGTTCCCTCCGCTTCCCCTCATTCCTCAAGTCTTGGACAAAATCCGGAAATCTCGAACCACCATCATCCTGGTGGCCCCATACTGGCCCCGCAGATCGTGGTTCGCGGCGATCACAGAGATGTCATTAGCCAGCCTCCGGATTCCGACCCACCCAGACATGCTGTCGCAGGGCCCAGTGATGCACCCGTCCCCTCGAACACTAAAGCTCACGGCCTGGCTCCTGAGAGGGAACGACTAACGGCCACTGGGTATCACGAGTCGGTCATAGGCACGCTCCTCCGATCTCGTCGAGCCTCCACCACCTCCACCTACGAGAGACAATGGGCCGTCTTCTCACAGTGGTGCCACCGCCGAGGCTCGCTACCGGAACAAGCTGATCTTCCCACTATCCTGTTGTTCCTGCAACAAGGGTGGATAAGGGCTGGCACCCTCTCTCTAAGGGTGCAGCTGGGCCATCAGGCGGCCAGAGGCCTGCGAGGGGCACCCACCGAGCTCACACCGGATGCAACCTGCTTCCTGAGGGCCGTGGACCTCATGCGCTAGGACCAGACCTGGAGTCGCACCTTGGGACCTACCTCTGGTACTGGACTCCCTAAGAGCGCCACCATACGAATCCCTCGTCGAAACAGACCTCTTCTGGGTAGGCCTGAAGACTGCCTTTCTTGTGGCCATCTGCTCGGCCAGAAGAATAGGGGAGCTCGGTGCCCTGTCTTGCGCACCACCCTACACCACCTTCACCCCTGAAGGAGTACGGCTTCGGACAGTACCAGCCTTCCAGCCGAAGATCCCCACGAAGTTCCATAGGGAACAACCCATAGACCTACCCACCCTGACCCGCTCTGCTCTACAGGATGAGAACAGTGCCCGGACTCTCTGGATGTAGGATCGGCCCTCTCGGCTCATCTCAGCCAGGTCTCAACCCATCCGCAAGACGGAGAGACTTTCATCGATCGAGGGGTCAACGACAGCGGCTCACGGCGCCCAAGACCACCCATCGCAGGGTGGATCAGACGGGTCATGCTCCACGCCTCCACGGCGAGGCGTCTGACCCCGCCACAGGGGATCAGAGCCCACTCCACCAGGGCAGTATCCACCTCCTCGGCAGAACGGGCACTGGTTTCATCCGAGGACATCTGTAGGGCCGCTACCTGGAGCTCCCTACACACCTTCGTGAGGCACTACAGGCTGGAGCAACTCCAGGATTTCAGGCCGGCCTTCGCCTCCCATGTCCTAGCAGCGGCCCCATCTCCTGGACCCTCCGATTCATCCGAATCCCACCCGGAGGTTTAACTGCTTCTTATCTCCCATGAGGTAATGTCTGGAGTGCCATGGGATGCCAACCAATCACAATGGGTGTTTACTCACCTGGTAAAGGTGATTGTGTTGGTTGGCATCCATGGCACTCAAGGCCCTCCCTCGGGAATGATCGGAGCGTCTCGCCAGAAAAGAAAAGAAACAGGAGGTCCCTACACCTTCAGACCTCAATCCCGCTGCAAAGAAAACTTAAGTTGAACCACGGTTTGAGGTAGTGTGTACAGAATAGGGAATAAATTCAGGCCTCTGGCCTCATTATTTTATCCTGTCGTTGCATATCTCATCATTGCTAGTCTCTATTGTGTGCATTGCTTGCTTGTGTTCTAACATTCTTCCTTTCAGCTATGGAAAATTCAAACTGGAGAGCAGGGGTTCCTGGGACCTGGATATACTGGAAATCTGATCTGGGTCATGTGCATCATTAGCCTATCAGGTGGGCTGTAACCCATGAGGTAATGTCTGGAGTGCCATGGATGCCAACCAACACAATCACCTTTACCAGGTGAGTAAACACCCATTGTTCAGGAGGTTAAATTTGTTTTGAAGCTCTGCAAAGGATGCACAGACTCCAATGTGGTGAGGCTGGCCTAATTTCATCTGGAGAAGCCCAGGTCTGCCTGCCCCTAAGGTGAAATCAGGATTAACAATTATCACTGTGAGTGGGCCTATGCCCCCATCTGTGTTAAACCGCACAGCCTGTGAAGGACCAAGGTGCACCACCTTCAAGACAGCACTGTTAACATACAAGGCCCTACATGGACTGGGTCCAAGTTATTTAAAATACCTCAGCCTTCTATACATCTGGTCATCCTCTCCACTCCTCTGATGGCAACCTTTATGGTGACCTGAGATTCGTATGAAGACAGTCAGGTGATAGGGCTTTCTTGGTCAGCCTGAAGGAGAGTAACTCTGTTAATGGCAACTAATGTGAGTCTGCCTGAGAACAGCAGCAGCATAGTATTTTATTTTGTTTTCTTAGACTTAGTCTTTTATTAGTTTTAGTTATTTGAGTTAGGGATCTTATGAGTGAGTTAGACCAGTAAGGTTTGAGCATTTTTTCAGATTTTGGGGGCTTTTATCAGTAACTGTGCACTATTTGAGTGTTTCTATTACGTGTGCCAAAGCTACTTAGATGCTACAACACTAGCACTTTTAGTTACCGCTAGCTTTTTCATACCTCACTTGTTTTGTCGTGCAGTGTTTTTTGTGATCATATAACATTTTTGATCACTTGGTTTCCTCTGCTTGCTTGGGCTACTTTCTGGCTGCCTGAGACCATGACCTCTGTTTCTGAACTTAGCAAGGAGCCTGAGGAGTTCCTACTGGACTGTGACTTCCTACCCTTGGATCCATCAAGGAGTGTTTAGAAGATTCTTTGGGAGCAGTGAAGAGAGGACTGTGGCAGAGGAATACAGCAAGGACAGCTAATTCGGCAGACTGGGAGTTGATGAGTCTGCCTGGCTTTGGTGCTACCGGACTTTTCTTTTACCACAGTTTCATCTGTATCAGTAACTGACTTTGCCGGGGCCCTGTTTGTCCTTTCTGGCTGGTGGTGATCTGGCCTGAGTTTCCTGCAGGGGAAGGTGGGAGTGCTCATTGGAGGATGAGGTTCTCATGTTTGCCTACGGGGCTATCCAGTGGGTTTCACCGGAGGACAATTCCTTTTCTGGGGTCCTGATCCTTGGATGGCTCAGGCAGGACTATCTGACACCCAAGATGTGACTTGGGTCTCTGGCTTCTGCTCCGGTCTCCTGAAAGATCTGTTGTGGACAATTTGGTATCCTCTGCTTTGGACTGCGTTTGCTGGCTGGGGGTGACTCTTCAGGGCTGATGGCCTGAGGGGCATTGGGAATCATTCGTTGGAGGGTGGTGTTGCCTCAATGGCCTTGGAGCATTCCTGAGATGGGGCCAGTGGGCAGTGTCTTTGGGACCCCAAATTTCAGGGGGCTGTTCACTTGGGGTTGCTTCTTTCTGGGAGCATCGTATTTGGAGCTATTGGCACAGTGGTGCTGTGATTATGTCTGGCTGCGGAAGATACTGCAGACTTTCAAAGGAGTGATGCAGCAGTTGAGCAGTTAGAAAGTTGATAAGTTTGGTGAGGCTGTGAGAAGGCCTCTGGATTTTACATTTTACTTATGTTGACTGGCACACATTGACTGCTGTGGTTGGAGTACAGCAGCTTTGGACTTGACCTCATTGGTTGATGCTGGGTTGAGAGCCCCATCTTTCCAGAACACTAATTTAGAAGCACTTGCATGCTTAGCCCCATTCCCGAATTCTAACTATCAGTGAACTTGGACCATATATTATTTTTAGGGGTCGATTTTCTTTTGGGGAGTGTGGGGGATTGTGGGTATAATTTGTTTATTATTTTCATTTATATTTATTTTGGATTATTTATTTTGTTTGCTTTGTGTATTTGTTGCTTGACTGCTGTGGTGAGCTGCCTCTGGTATGTGTTGGCAGAGATTATTTCCAATCAGGCCCTAATCTACCACCGAGCTCCACGGCCTTCAGCCTTTCGATTGTCCTCCTTCGTCTGTTGAGGTGTATGGGTGATGTCAAGCTTTGGGGATAGTAAGAAGGAGGTGTAGGGTCAGGGGTCATGAACTTGGAGAGGGAGGGGGCTGGGTGGATAGATTGGGGTTGTGGGGAGTAGAAGACATCCTGTGGCAAAATGGGTTCCCAAGAGGGATCCTCCCTGTCTGGTTTCCTTACCCAAGGGCTCCTTCTTGTGGGGGCAGGTGACACAGTCAGCCTCAGTGGCCCATCCTATTTGGGCGGTGTTATGCAATGCCAGTGCTATTAAGAACAAGACAGCAGTGATTGCTGATCTTGTTGAGTCATCTGACCTGGCTTGCATCACTGAGACCTGGCTGGATGATAATGCTGGCCCAGTCCTTGAGTCAGCTGTTCCAGCTGGGCTCTCAGTGATACACCACCTGAGGACAGATCGTAGGGGCAGGGGTTTAGCAATTTGTTTTAAAACAGAATTGGGCCTTGTAGATGTGCCAGTGGGGAAAACCAAATCCTTTGAGTGTGTCATAGGTGCAGGTGTGGGGTGCAGGATTCTTCTCATCTACCATCCACTGGGGGGGGGGGTGATAACAATTCCTGCAGGAAGTCACTGACTTCGTCATCAGCATGGTGCTGGACTTCATCAGATGGATGGTTCTGGGGGACTTCAATGCCTGGGTCAATAATGAACTCTCGCAATTTGGTCAGGACTTCCTCCAACTTATGAATTTGTTGGACTTCACACAGGTTGTTACCTTTGCGACCCACATTCATAGTCACTCATTGAATTTGTTTTTTCTAATGGGGATGGACACCTCTGACCTGGTGGTGGAGCTGGTCAGATGGTCTGACCATCACACTATATGGTTCCACTTCCAGGTTCCCCTCTATAGGCCTAGCCCTACGGAGATGGTCCAATACAGCCCTTTAAGTGCAGTGATCCTACATGGCCTGTTGGCGATGTTGGACCTATTGGGCTTTCCAAGTACAAGCTCAGACCCAGAGAATTTAATACAGCCCTATAATAGGGCTGTGGCCGAGGCTCTGGACTCCATAGCTCCTGTCCATGTTTGTCCCCTCATCCTTCACCCTCAGTCCCTTTCATTTGACAGGACCTTGAGGAAGTTGAGGTGAGTGGGACAAAGGCTGGAACTGTGCTGGCAGAAATCGGGCCTTGATGCCAACAGACGTAGATTGATAATTCATTTTACTGATTATCAATCGGCCATCTCCTATGAGATGGCAGAATTCCTGTCCAGGGAGATCACTGCTGCTCAGAATCGACCAGCTCAGCTCTTCTGAACTGTCGACAGACTGTGCAATCCAGCCTGAGCATTGTCACAAGACAAGTGTGATGAGTTTGCTTGATTCTTTGCAAATAAGGTTACAAACATCAGATCCGAGATCTGCATGGTCTGTTCCAATAGGTGTTGTGATGGTTGGTGAGAGATTGCAGCCCCACAGTTCATCTGGTCTGACTTTGACCAGTTGGCAATCATGGATATCATGAGGATCATTCAGAGTATGCGGCCGACCTGCTGCAGTTTGGACCCGGGCCCACTCTGCCTTCTAGTGGGGTGCGTTGATGTTATTGTCCCAGCCCTAGCTGAGATAGTCTGGTGTTCATTAGAGAAAGGTGTGTTCTCAGACACCCTGAAGGAGGTGGTGGTAACACCTCTCCTTAAGAAATCTTCTCTTGACCCGGATTGTCTCGCCAACTACAGTACAGACCTGTCTCTAACCCTCCCTTTGTGGGTAAGGTTATTGAGAATGTTGCCATGCTGCAGCTGGAGGACCACCTTACCATCCACGATATCTATGATCCTCTCCAGTCTGGATTTCAGAAACAGCACAGTATGGAGACAGCCCTAGTTTGGGTACGCAATGATCTCCTTATAGTGAGAGATCAGAAGAGCCGTTCCATTCTGGTTCTCCTTAATTTCTCTGAGGCATTTGACAGCGTGGCCCATGGTGTGTTATTAGAGTGCCTGCAGCTGATCTGTGGACTGTCTGGTACAGTCCTCAAGTGGTGCCATTCTTTCTGAACTGGCAGGTTTCAGAGAGTGGTTTTGGATATTTATTACTCTGGCCCGGTCTTCCTGCCTTGTAGGGTGCTGCAGGGCTCTGTTTCATCACCCATGTTGTTCGTGGTGCATATGTTGCCATTGGGAGACATTGTAAGGTGATATGGTTTGAGTTTTCACAGCTATGCAGATGATACTAAGCTATACATGTCCTTTGTGCCTGAACAAGATGGAGCTGTCTCTTTATTTAACAACTGCCTTAGATTCAAAATTGGATGGGTGCCAACTGGCTGAGGTTGAACCCAGACCAAACTAAGGTTTTGTTTGAGGACCCAGGTCGTCAAGCAGAGGCTCTCAGCTGGGCAGCCCTCCAGGCTTTGGCTTGCAGGCAGCCAGCTGATGACCTCTGAGCAGGTGCAAAACCTGGGCATTATTTGTGATGATGAATTGACGCTTAAATCTTGTGGTCTGTTGTCAAGACCTCCTTTTACCATCTGAGGAATATCACCCAGATTAAGAACCTGGTCCCAACTCCTGCCTGATGACCTTCCAACATTGGTCCACACCTTTGTGATTTTCCACCTTGACTACTGCAACTTGCTCTGCCTAGGGTTACTGGGTGTTGAGCTCTGCTGCTTGCAGCTGGTGCAGAATGCGACTGCCAGGCTGTTGACTGGTTTATCTCAATCATGCCATGTCATGCCTATGCTCTGTGGCCTGCACTGGCTGCCTGTTCAGTGGTGGATCACCTTCAATGTTGGTTTTCTGACCTTTAAAGCTCTACATGGACAGGGACCACGTTACCTGCAATGATCTTCTTCACCCATACTGCCCTTCCGCTCTACCAATAAGGGATTGCTAGAGGTTCCCTAGGTTTGCTTGAAGACCTCAGGTGCCAGAGCATTTGCTTTTGTGGCCCCTACCCTGTGGAACTCTCTACCTCATCGGATAAGGGAGTACCTGACTGTGGAGAGTTTCAAATCTGCCTTAAAAAGAATTTTTTACAATCCTGCTTTCTCATGATTTGAATGAACTGCCGAATGGTTATTTTTTTTTATTATTTATTGATAGTTTAACTGCTGTATTTTTATCTATTGTACAGGCACTTTGATATCTTGAATTGTGCTTTTTATAAATAAAATTGAGTTGAGTTGAGCTGAGTTGAGAGTCATTGCCACACTGCTGTGGAAGTTACTGCCATCTTATTTAAGGAGTTTGCCCTGAGTGGGGGCACTGAAAAAGAGGCTAAAGACTTTTCTGCTGAAACTGCCCCCAGCAGGTCTCGGCGACAGCTATTTTACAATGTTATTTATTAAGTGCTTTTTTGTATTTCTGTACTTTGTATTTTTTGCACTCTCTCCTTCGCCCTTCCCCAAGGACACATCTGGAAATCAGCTATCACCAGGGCAGGATGTTTTTCCTGGGAAAACTTTTGAAATAAATGAATGATTGACTAGTTTTTTTTATTTTTTTTATAAAATAATTGTATGTGAGTTTATAAATATATAGTATTATCTGGACTACTGCTATTTTATTGTGTTGTTTGTGAAGCACCCAGACCTATTGGGATTAGGTGCTATATAAATAAAAGCTGCCTTGCCTCGCCTTGTGTTGTCTTACCTTACCTTTACTAAAAGGCATTTCTCTGATCCCCATGTCAAAACAGCTTGCCTACTCACCTCCATGAAACTGACTACTCGACCCTGTAATTCTCATTTCATCATCTTAAAACTTTGCCTCGGTGTGGCCGTTTCTTGGCCTAAAGCTCTCTAGCTCAGCTGGTTATGCTAATTAATGTCAATTACACTTAATCATCATATTTGCAGTCATAGTTGTGCAGTTTTTTTGTACATTGTTATCAGCTGCTATACTATTCCTGTTTATTTCATTTTTTTTATCATTCTACATCGAAATATTTTCTAATTTAATTAATTTCCCTTCTTTTAATTGCCCACATTTCTCTTCTTTTGATTGCTTTCATTTTCCTTTCTTTTGATAGCTCTCTAAATTGCTTTGTGATACCTTGCTACACTATAAAACATAATATTATATTGTGTTGTATTCTAATCTTATTTAAAACAGATTTGTTATCTAATAGAATTCTTTCACCCTCTCCCAAAAACTCCAGTCCCCCTCCCAAGTAGAGCTCTGTTTTGGTCTGTACTGTGCCATTTCCTAAACTCTCTTGAAAATGAAACACCCCACATTTCTGTGACACAGTTTAATGCCTGCTGATATAGGCAATTATAAGTTATAGGAAACTTTCCATTTAGACGTATTGATCTACTGGACATCATAAACACTAGATTGGAGAAACAATTTGCTCACACTGCTCTCTGGCAATCAAATTTCATAAAACGATTCTCAAGCTTTTCAACACTATCAGAATGTCATTCTCTGGAGAATGACAAAACTAAGATAACATCCTACCATGAGAATGACATTTTAATAGCACTGAAAGTCTAGGCAATGTTTTCAAGAAATTCAGCTACTGCACTCCGGTAACTGTATGGATGTTCCTTCACCCATCTGGAAAATGGTTTGGTTTTTGGAATTTCACTTATATTTGACTGTAGCACAGCATTCAAATTACAGTGAGGCATCAAACACCATGTCATATCAGTTATGTAACAGACATTTTTCTTAATATACAGTACATGTAACAAAGCAAACAAAGCATCTTCCCCTTTGGGAAGGTATGATCACCTGAAAAGACAAGAAGTCTATATTAAAGATTTGTTGTGCATTACCCTTGTCATAACATACAGTATATGCTTAAATATAATTCTCATCTAGGCATGAACAGGCATTCATTTTGAGGTATGAGCAATCAAGTAAAAAAATGTAACAGCATGAGATAAGTGTTCTCTTGAGAATACAGTAGCTTGAGCACTTAATACTCTGTTTCTCTCCATTGCATTACTGATGTTGAGCTTACAGTTTATATGCCTTATTTTCTTAATTCCTCCAGCAGAAAAAAAAAATATTTTTATGTAAAAGCCTGGCAGTTGGGACACTTTTTCTTCAAAATAACTTTATTAGCAACACAGTTACGGCAATTCTTGTTACTAATGATTAATCATAATTCTATTATATTTATTTTAAATTATTTAGTTATGCTGTCTGTTACACACCTGCCTACCTCTTTCACAACTTTAATGTATCCTGTGGAAGATGTGTTGCTGCAACCATTAGGCAGTGAGCACCCTTTTGTGCAAAATCTACAAAAGGAGGGTTCCTTTTCTTACACCTCAGTGACTTGGCTAATTATTTGAGTCCATTTGTTCATAAAGATTTCAGTCATAGACAGAGATTTGTGGACTCTGATATGGTTGAATGTCATAGTAGCCTCCAATCAAGTTTAAATCTGTATACTATAGGTTACTGTGGATCATCATAACCAGAATGATCACTCGGTGGGAATGAGTTACCATCACCTCAAACCTCTATTCCTTTATCTTGACTGTATCTGATGTACTTCCTGAATCAATGCTAAGTAATTTTTTGTTATGCAGACAGTAATGCCCCCAATATTTGCTTCAAAACTCTTGAAAATGGTTAAATCATGGTCTGTCTTTAAAACAGGCCCTCTTAGAAACTTTTCTATTCAGCTGTAAAAAAAGAGAGAACTGCACTATCCTGGGTTAGTGTTCATAAAGGTATTTAATGGCAGTGACCTTCCATGCAAGTGTATGCTTTTATTTTTAAATTGGACCAATTCAGGATAAAAAAAATGAATTAATGTATTAAGGACTACAGAGCCATCAACTTTTAATGTCAAGAACACTGAGAGTGCTGGGAATATTTAATGTGTGTCTCATGCTATTTTGTATAGAGAAGAATCAAAGTCCATTCCTACAAGCTTGATCGTTTTCTTATTTTCATACATCATTAACAGTTTAACAGACTTGTGAAAATAACAAATAGTAGCCCAGAGTTAAGCGACATAGGAGCAACTCTGGTTAAGAGCTAGTTTTCTATGCATAGTACTATAATGCAACTACATACAGAGGGCTGCACCTTTAAATTGCAGTTGCTTCTATGCCATTCCAACACCAGACTGCTACCACTATGCAGCAAACAAAATGAGACACACAATTCTCAAACCCCTGTAGCATGAACCTCTGAGAAATTCTCAAAAATGGAAGACTGAACAGCCTACCTTTCAGTCTTGTAGGTCTTTTATTAAAGATGCAAAAGTACTCACAAAGTGCTTGGTGCAGAGTGCAAAGAGAGTAGAGGCAGAACTGGAATGAAATGATGCCATAAAACTGGTACCTTCAAGGTGCATCTTGAGTGGGAAAACCCACCTGGTGGCTGACGGACAGCATGGGTGATGAGCGTGAGCACAAACATCACAGCGGGCATTCCGGTTGATGCTTTGCTTGGAGCTCAGAGGTTTAGTCACTTATGATGCACCTTGAAGGTGCTGACTTTTTAGTATAATTTCATTCCAGTGCTCCCACTGCTTTGTTTGCACTCTGCACCAGGCACTTTGTGTGCACCGCTGCATCTTTTATAAAAGACCTAGCAGACTCAAATGCAGGCTGCTCAGTCTTATTTTATTAAGAGCATTCACTCAGAGGTCTGTGCTGCAGGAGCTCAAGAATTGTGTTTCTCATTTTGGTTTCTGTCAGCCCTCTGTTCTTTGTCATCCCTCTGTTCCCTGATTAGCACCAGGTCAGTGTCATAAGTGAGGTGTGAGCCCCTCTTTTGGTTGCTTTGTACTTCATTGCCACAGACAGATATCCCAGCAGCTTGCAGAGAAAAATTAAACGTACAAAAGTACCATATTACATTTATCCAGAAGAGTACATTTTGATAACCAACTCAAGCAACTTTTAACCACTAAAATCACTTAAAGATATAACAGTAGCATTTTATGTTATATTAGCGTAAAGGCAGAAGGAAGGACATGGAGAGAGAAGAAAAAGAAAGAGAGAGGAGCAAATGGTTTTCAAAAGATTTAAAACTGACACAGACTGCAGATTGAGATTTGTAAATGTATTCTGTCCACAGATTATCTGTCAAATGCAACCAGATGTTGGGACTAGCAGTATAGCCTGGACTTTAGAGTAATGAGCTGGGTACATCCAGCAGATCTGGGTATTATTTTAGTTGTTTAACCAGGTGTAACACACTAAGCTGAAAGCTTTTTTACAGGAGCAACCTGGGAGCACAAGGAGGTTAAGTGACTTGCTCAGTGTCACACAGTATGCAAGTGGAAGTTGTGGGATTCAAACCCAGGTCTGGCCTGCTGGATGTCACCCCATTTGCAGCTCAGAGCCTTAGAGCACTGCGACATACTGCCTCCAATGATTCCCACATCCTCTGCCTGCTTACTATGTGACTCTGAGCAACTCACTTAACAACCATGGTGCTCCAGGGTCACCCCTGAAAACAGGCACTTGTGCCTAGTAGGCCTTACCTGATACCAGAAAATAGAGAAAAATTCAAATATCTGCAGTTCTGGTCACTGCACAGCCATTTGCTACAAAAAAAAGTCAAATACTGACACAGTCTGTATACTTAGGGATCATCTGACAGTGACTCAGCATCATAAACATCAGAAGCATGGAGCAGAAAGTGCTGCAGCACCCCCACCTTCTTAGGACATAACAAAACTGCCCTTGTAAAACACAGCAGCAGTTGCTCTTTTAACCCATTCTCACAAAAAAGTCAATTGAAAAAGAGACCTACAGTATATGTGTCTCTCAGGTGTGAAGGGGTTAAAGTTGCTTCCAGTTTAGGCAGAACAGACAAGGCAGCTGAGCTACAGTGCACACTTGTTTTTGTTTCTTGGGCCCTTTGCTTCGTTTGCAGAGAAACAAAAACAATAGACCTCAGCCCAGCCATACTGTCTCTTTTCCATAGCCCCCCCCCTCCCATGGCCACAAAGTGAGATGAAAGTAACAAGCATTTGTCAATGCCGAATGTTGATTGCGTTGGTCTGTTGAGCTCGCACAGTGGGCCTCTGTCAGTGGCTCAGTCTGTTAGTCCCAGTGCTGCAGGCTGCTCTTTTGTACTGGGCTGGTGCGTGCGTTGGCACCTTGTTCTGCCGAGGAAGGAATAAGTAGCTGTCCCGAGAGAGCTCCATTGAGGTGGCTCACTCCCCCTGTGTCACTCACTCATTCTGTGTCTCCTGGCACTGCAGGCTGCCTTTTTGTACTGGGCTCCTGCCTGTGTTGGTGGCTTTTTCTACCCATGAAGAAATCGACAGCTGTCCCGGCAGAAGTCCATTGAGGTTGCTCAGTCTGCCTGTCTCACTCACTCATTCCGGTTCTCCTGGCGCTGCAGGCTGCCCTTTTGTACTGGGCTCCTGTCTCTGTTGGCACCTTTTTCTGCCCACAAAGAAATCTGCAGCAGACCCGATAAAGCTCCGTTGAGCTCGCTCACTCCCCTTCTCTCACTTGCACATTCTGTTCTGCCAGCGCTGCAGGCCGTCCTTTTCTACTGGGCTCCTGCCTGTGTTGCTGCCTTCTTATGTCCTTAAAGAAATTTGTAGCAGTTACAATACAGCTCTGTTGAGCTCACTCACTCGATCATTCTGGTTTTCATGCCACTGCAGGCTGCCCTTTTGTACTGGGCCCCTGCATGCATTGCTGCCTTTTTCTGCCCACAAACAAATCTGCAGCAGTCCCAACAAAGCCCCGTTGAGCTCACTGACTCCCCCTCCCTCACTTGCTCATTCTGTGTCTCCTGGCGCTACAGGCTGCCCTTTTGTACTGGGCTCCTGCTTGCAGTGGTGTTTTTTTCTGGCCAGAAAGAAATCTGAAGCAGTCCTGACACAGCTCCACTGAGCTCGCTCACTGCCCGTCTGTCACACTTGCATTCCGTTTCTGCCGGCGCTGCAAGCTGGCCTTTTGTACTGGGCTTCTGTCTGCGTTGCCGCATTTTCTGCCCACAAAGAAATCTGCAGCAGTCACACTACAGCTCCACTGAGCTCGCTCAGTATCGCTCTGTCACTCGCTCATTCTGTTTGTCTTGGCGCCGCAGACTGCGCTTTTGTATGGGGCTCCTGGCTGCATTGGCACCTTTGTCTGTCCACAAAGAAATCCACAGCTGTCCTGTCAGAGCTGCATTGAGGTCGCTCAGTCTCTCTCTCTCATCGCTCATTCTGTTTGTCCTGGCGCTGCAAGCTGCCCTTTTGTACGGGGTTCCTGCCTGCATTGGCCCCTTTTTCTGCCCACAAAGCAATCCCAGCAGTCCTGACAGAGCTCCGTTGAGCTCACTAAGTCCCCTTGTCTCACTCGCTCGCACTGTTTGTCCCACCGCTGCAGGATGCCCTTTTGTACTGGGCCCCTGCCTGTACTGATGCCTTTTTCTGCCCACAAAGAAATCTGCAGCAATCCTGATAGCGCTTTGGTGAGTTTGCTTACTCCCCCTCCCTCACTCGCTCTCTCGTTCTGTTTTTTCCAGTGCTGCAGGCTGCCCTTTTGTACTGGGCTCTTGTGTTGGGGCCTTTGTCTGCCCACAAACAAATCCACAGCAGTCCCGACAGAGCTCAGCTGAGCTCGGCCCCCCCCCATCACTCGGTCGATCTTAATCTGTCCCAAACACTGATTTCCCAGAGTGACCGCGTATTATAGTGCAGGAGTGCAGAAACATATTTTACCCAGGATGTGCAAAATGACAGCTGTAGTGTTCATAAGAGTTGTGAAAAATGCCACTGTTGAAAATGTGCGTGACAGTATTACAAATTTACTGAAATTAAAAGGGCGTGGAAACAGTTCAATGCATGCTTGTAACACAGTCATGTTATGGCAGTCCCAACAGAGCTCCGTTGAGCTTCCTCACTCCGCTTCTCTCACTTGCTCATTCTGTTGTGCCGGTACTGCAGGTTGCCCTTTTCTACTGGGCTCTTGCCTGCGTTGCTGCCTTCTTATGCCCACAAAGAACTTTGCAGCAGTTACAATACAGCCCTGTTGAGCTCACTCACTCGCTCATTCTGGTTTTCCTGCCACTGCAGGCTGCCCTTCTGCACTGGGCCCCTGCATGCATTGCAGCCTTTTCCTGCCCACAAACAAATCTGCAGCAGTCCCAACAAAGCCCCGTTGAGCTCACCAACTCCCCCTCCCTCACTTGCTCATTCTGTGTCTCCTGGCGCTACAGGCTGCCCTTTTGTACTGGGCTCCTGCTTGCAGTGGTGTTTTTTTCTGGCCAGAAAGAAATCTGAAGCAGTCCTGACACAGCTCCACTGAGCTCGCTCACTGCCCGTCTGTCACTCTTGCATTCCGTTTCTGCCGGCGCTGCAAGCTGGCCTTTTGTACTGGGCTTCTGTCTGCGTTGCCGCATTTTCTGCCCACAAAGAAATCTGCAGCAGTCACACTACAGCTCCACTGAGCTCGCTCAGTATCGCTCTGTCACTCGCTCATTCTGTTTGTCTTGGCGCCGCAGACTGCGCTTTTGTATGGGGCTCCTGGCTGCATTGGCACCTTTGTCTGTCCACAAAGAAATCCACAGCTGTCCTGTCAGAGCTGCATTGAGGTCGCTCAGTCTCTCTCTCTCATCGCTCATTCTGTTTGTCCTGGCGCTGCAAGCTGCCCTTTTGTACGGGGTTCCTGCCTGCATTGGCCCCTTTTTCTGCCCACAAAGCAATCCCAGCAGTCCTGACAGAGCTCCGTTGAGCTCACTAAGTCCCCTTGTCTCACTCGCTCGCACTGTTTGTCCCACCGCTGCAGGATGCCCTTTTGTACTGGGCCCCTGCCTGTACTGATGCCTTTTTCTGCCCACAAAGAAATCTGCAGCAATCCTGATAGCGCTTTGGTGAGTTTGCTTCACCTCCCTCACTCGCCTCTCGCTCTGTTTTTCCAGTGCTGCAGGCTGCCCTTTGTACTGGGCTCTTGTGTTGGGGCCTTTGTCTGCCCACAAACAAATCCACAGCAGTCCCGACAGAGCTCAGCTGAGCTCGCCACTCCCCATCACTCGTCGATCTTAATCTGTCCCAAACACTGATTTCCCAGAGTGACTTAGGCTATAGGCAGGAGTGCAGAAACATATTTTACCCAGGATGTGCAAAATGACAGCTGTAGTGTTCATAAGGAGTTGTGAAAAAATGCCACTGTTGAAAATGTGGCGTGACAGTATTACAAATTTACGAAATTAAAAGGGTGCGTGGAAACAGTTCAATGCATGCTTGTAACACAGTCATGTTATGGCAGTCCCAACAGAGCTCCGTTGAGCTTCCTCACTCCGCTTCTCTCACTTGCTCATTCTGTTGTGCCGGTACTGCAGGTTGCCCTTTTCTACTGGGCTCTTGCCTGCGTTGCTGCCTTCTTATGCCCACAAAGAACTTTGCAGCAGTTACAATACAGCCCTGTTGAGCTCACTCACTCGCTCATTCTGGTTTTCCTGCCACTGCAGGCTGCCCTTCTGCACTGGGCCCCTGCATGCATTGCAGCCTTTTCCTGCCCACAAACAAATCTGCAGCAGTCCCAACAAAGCCCCGTTGAGCTCACCAACTCCCCCTCCCTCACATGGTCGTTCTGTGTCTCCTGGCACTGCAGGCTACCCTTTTGTACTGGGCTCCTGCCTGCATTGGTGGCTTTTTCTGGCCAGAAGGAAATCTGAAGCAGTCCCGACACAGCTCCACTGAGATCGCCCACTCCCCCTCTGTCACTCTCGCATTCCATTTCTGCCGGCGCTGCAAGCTGGCCTTTTGTACTGGGCTTCGGCCTGCGTTGCTACATTTTCTGCCCACAAAGAAATCTGCAACAGTCACACTACAGCCCCGTTGAGCTCACTCACTACCGCTCTGTCACTCACTCATTGTGCTTTTGCATGGAGTTTCTGGCTGTGTTGGCAACTTTGTCTGTCCACAAAGAAATCCACAGCTGTCCCGACAGAGCTCTCATCGCTCATTCTGTTTGTCCTGGCACTGCAAGCTGCCCTTTTATATGGGGCTCCTGCCTGCATTGGCACCTTTTTCTGCCCACAAAGAAATCCCAGCAGCTCTGACAGAGCTCCACTGAGCTCACTAAGTCCCCTTGTCTCACTCGCTCGTACTGTTTCTCCCACTGCTGCAGGCTGACTTTTTGTACTAGGCCCCTATGCCTGTATCAACGCCTTTTTCTGCCCACAAAGAAATCTGCAGCAGTCCTGACAGCGCTGTGAGTTCGTCCACTCCCTCCCTCACTCGCTTCTCTCGCTCTGTTTTTCCCAGTGCTGCAGGCTGCCCTTTGTTCTGGGCTCTTGTGTTGGGGCCTTTGTGTGCCACAAACAAATTTGCAGCAGTCCTGACAGAGCTCAGTTGAGCTCGGTCAGTCCCCCTCTCACTCGGTCGATCTTAATCTATCCCAAACACTGATTTCCCACAGTGACCATGCTACTGTCTGCAGGACTATAAAAACATATTGTAGCCAGGATGTGAAAAATGACAGCTGCAGTTTTCATAAGGAGTTGAAAAAATGCCACTGTTGAAAATGTGGTGTGACAGTATTATAAATTTGCGAAGTTACAAGGGTGCGTGGAAACAGTTCAACACACGCTTGTAACACAGTCATGTTATGGAGTTTCGTCACCAAATTTTCAACATAGGGATTTTTGGACCTCTGCTCATGAACAGTACCACTGTCATTTTCTTAATCTGTCCCGAACACTGATTTCCCACAGTGAGCATGTTATTCTGCGCCGGAACTGTGAAAACACATTTCGGTCAGGATGTGAAAAATGACAGATGTACTGCTTATAAGGAGGTGTGAAAAAATGGCACTGTTGGAAATGTGGTGTGACAATATTACAAATCTGCGAGGTTACAAGGGTGAGTGGAAAGTGCACAATGCACACTTGTAATGCAGTCCATTGATGGGCTATCATCACCAAATTTTCAACATAGCCATTTTAGGACCTCTGCTCATGAACAGTACCATTGTCATTTTCTTAATCTGTCCCGAACAGAAATTTCCCACAGCGACCACTCTATTCTGTGCTGGAAGTGCGAAAACACATTTTGGCCAGGATGGGAAAAATGGCAGCTGTACTGTTCATAAGAAGGTCTGGGAAAATGGCAATGTTGCAAATCTGGAGTGAAAATATTAGAAATTCATGAAGTTACGAGCATGCATGCCAACTGCGCAATGCACGCTCGTAACACAGTCATTTTAGAGAGTATCGTTACCAAATTTTCAACATAGGCATTTTAGGACCTCTACTCATGAACAGTTTCACTGTCATTTTCTTAATCTGTCCTGAACACTGATTTCCCACAGCGACCGCGTTATTCTGCGCTGGAAGGACGTAAACATATTTCGGCCAGGATGTGAACAATGACAGCTATACTGCTCACAAGGAGGTGTGACAAAATGCTAATGCTGAAAATATGTCATGAAAATATTGTACATTCACGAGGTTACGAGCGTACGTAGCAACTGTGCGACGCATGCTCATAAAACAGTCATTTTTTGGATTTTTTCCACCAAATTTGCAACATAGGCTTTTTGAGAGCCCACCTCATGAACACTGGCACTGTTGTTTCATTAATTGGCTCCGAAGGGTGATTCAGCACAGTGATCGCGAAACCACCTTTTGGGGCCGAGTAACGCCATGATAGTTCAAGAATTCATGAGGAGGGGTCCCAAAAACCCTATGTTGAAAATTTGGTGAAAAAATTCCCCAAAATGCCCGAGATATGCACTAAAGTTGAAAAATTCCTATTCATTACATTATACAGCTTACCGGCATTTCCTCAGTTCACGGTCGGCTTTGAAGAGTGCGGCGTGTTCCGGTCCAGCGAAGATCATCACGCCATGCTCTGGAGGTAAGTATGGGGTGGGGGTGTGGGAGGCTGGCGCGCAGTGGTGGGTACTGCTGTGGGGGGTGCGGGAGACTACGAGGGACCGCTTTCCTGTCTTTTAGGTACATGAAAACATTGCAGGATGCTTTTCACATTTCAGAGGCATGGGGCACATTGAGGTGGGCTCCCAGCGTGCCACCAGAGTCTGGGAGGGGACAGCTGTAGCCAACGGGGGATTGGGCACCCCCGTCAGCAAACAACAAAAGGGGGAGGATTTATTGCTGCCGACAGGGGATTGGGCACCCCCGTCGGCAAACAACAAAAGGGGGGTTATTTCTGCCGATGGGGATTGGGCACCCCTGTCGGTAAACAACAAAAAGGGGATGATTTCTGCCAACGAGGTGGGCTCCCGCTGGCAACAAACATTGGTGGGGTACATATTGTTTGTGATTAGGGCCGCAAGCTGCCGCCATGTTCACAAGCAATACCAAAGCTGCTACATCCCGCCCTGCAATGACGGGTCGCTCCCTCATTGCAGCGGATGGCTGATGCTGCTATGATGAAGGGGCCCCTGATTGCTGTGGCTATTTGTTTTTAAGTTGTGGCACTGCTGGCTGAACTAGTGTCAGCAGCAGCATGCCACGGCATTGGGTGATGGGGGACAAGCTTTTGCAGGTTGAGGGGGCATTGGGCACAACAGTGCCATGCCTCCACAACCTGCCGCAACATGTTTCTTGCGCATGCGCGCAATCAACATAATAAATAACTAACATTCACTTACCAGATCCTCTCCATCCATTCTGATCCCAACAGCCCTTGATGGCCATATCCTGTTACAGGGGGCACCTCTGAGCATTTCAGTATGCTCTATTGCTTGACTTGTTTATGCAGAATGTATTTCAAAGAAATCGGGTTGGTATAAAGAATGGACCAAGGGTTCCCTGGCCCACATTACTTGCTGTGCCTGTGCCCTCATGAACGGTGGTTAATTTACTAGTGCAGTGCAGCATTGTCTGTGTGCCTAAACTCAATTATACTATATACAAACAGCGTAGAAATCATCCATCTGATCGATCGAGTCCAACCAGAGAAAGAACTACATCTGACTACATTCAAGTAAGCAAGCTGAAAAGTATAAAATGCAATGTTGTTGTTACTTTGACAGTCAGTCAGCACTGCACAGCATGGCTGTATGATTTCAAACTTAAAAGCTTGTTTTCTGTTTCAGTTGAACTTGTGCATTGTGTTGTTATTTCTTGTGAGCGGTTAGGCAGGCCGGGCACTGTTATCTGATTTACATGTAGGCTGGTGTAAAACATACAGCACATTTTTGTGAATGGTTTCTACAGGACAGGCTTTGTATGCACTGCTGACCAGACAGTTGTAGAGTGCAAGCAAGCTATACATACAGTATATCTGTTTTTCATGTTTCCCTTAATGCAACCCTGCCCCCACCCCAATTCTCAATAGAACTGCTAACGTTTCTATCTGTGTAGAACAGTACAATGTTTAGCCTTGTATCAGTTTGTCATGAAATTTTAATTATGGAAGATACTCTTAATATATTTTTGGTATGCTGCTTTTTAAATTTCAGCAGTTGTTAAAAGTTGTAGCAGACAGTAAAACACACGATAGAGACGGGTTGTTACCTTTTAACTTCCATGGGGACATGATTAATATTTAAGGAGGTTGCCAGTTGCTAACACTGCTGTTAGGCCTTGGTAATCTAAAGTATGGATAATTCATCAGCTATAAATACAGTGCTGAAAACATTTCCTGTTTTACCATCAGAAGCATATGCAATCAGTACGCACCATCTACAGTATGACAATTATGTATAGTAAAAAGGTAACCTCCAGGAAGAGATATTTGCAAAAATGCTGGTGGCAGCCATATTTATTGATGTGAATAATCAATTTCACAGCTAGCAATAAAAGTTGTTTTAGAATCTCTGAGTTAATGAGAAATACAAGGATGTCAGAAATACACTAGAGTTTTAAAAACTGATGGGACAGATGACAGGATGGAGGACAATGCCATTGCTATATGTTCTTCAACGTTTTTAGTCGAGTTTTATAACATGTACAGGGCATGCTTTGAAACCAGGGATATCCCTAAATGTATGTACCTGGATAAAAATAATCTTTTCATCATCATCATCATCCCCCCCATAACTGATTTACATTCTTCAGCTATCAAAAGCTATTACTTTGCTGTGTGAAATATTACAGGAGTTTAAATTAATGAACAGTTTAATGCCTGATGTTATTAAATGACGCATTGATACAATACTGGTATTTGTGGCAGAGTTACTGTTAGTCATCATTCAAATAACAAGTGGTGAGAGGGTGTGGTGTTTTGTGGTTGTGTATGTGTGCGTGTGTGTAAGAGACTACTCCAAGGACCCCATATTGCTACAGTGTAAAACCATATGCATACTTTTTTTTTTAGTTGTTGAACCAGGAGTAGCACACTAAGCTGAAAGCTTTTTTACAGGTGCATCCTGGGAGGTTAAGTGACTTGCTCAGGGTCACACAGTACATAGGCGGAAGCTGTGGGATTCAAACCCAGGATTGGTCTGTTAGATATCACCAGATTTGCAGTTTAGAGCCTTAAACCATTACACTATACTGCTTTTACATTTTTTGGTACTTTAAAGAATCTGTTTCTCTTACAAGCTGTTGTCCTGTATTATCTTCCAGAAGGCTTCAGAGAAATCCAGCTGCTCAATCTGGATTGCAGTCAGGATGTGTGTGACATTGTGTGTTGTTGCTTAAACAGTACAGGAGACACAAATCTGACTAAATGTAATCCTATAGAAAATGTGTCTGCTGTTTGAATACAAGCAGATACTCCTCTGTCATCCTTTTAAAGAGCTCATGACATCACATGAGAACATTGAGAAAATACAAGTATATACACACGTTGTTTTGCTATTTATTGACACAGAATAGCCAGGCTTCACACTTTGCAGAGTAGTCATGCTTTTCTCATTTTTTGCAGATGAGCAGAGTAAAGCAAGAAGAAGGTGAATGCTAATTGACTTACTCAGCCTCATGCGACCATTAAGTTGCTCTAATATGGGATCTTATTTATTTATTTATTGAATTGTTTCTCCAGGGAAGATACACTAAGCAACTTAATGCTCATCTCACGGTACGTCCTGGGGGAATGGGGAGAGGGATGAACAGAGAGTACTTAGATACATACATAACAGATGGTGAACACATACATACAATTTCAAAACAGGTTCATTGCAACTGTGTGCTGATGCAACAGTTACTGTACTGGCAGTTCATAGGTGCAGCATACCTAAAGAATCAGTACAGGGACAAAAACATAGGACAATGCATACATTACAGGCAGTTCACTAGTGATGTAGATGCAACAAGGGTGAACACGTAGGAACCAGTCACCATTTTAAGAGCTAGTCTACAGGGGTACCATAAGTGCAGATGGGGGGGGATGAGTATGAGACCAAGAAGGAGAGAAGAAGTGAGAGAGAGACAGAGAGATAGGTATGCAAGGAGGGGGTCAGGAGCAGGTGCAGGTAGGTGTAAGGTAATTGTGCAGAGCAGAGGTAAGGGAATATAGGGAGGAGAGTGGCGGATTTGTGGAGGGAGTGCATTCCACACTTTGGGCAAGTGGAAAGAGAAGGCTTTTTGGCCAGAGGAGGTAGATCAGCAGGGGACTGAGAGGGTGTGAGTGTCAGCCTGGGATCTCAGGGAATAGAGGGAATGGGTAGGGGTGCCAAGAGAGAAGGAGATATATGAGGGGAGAGATCCAAGCCAGAATTTAGCAATGAACTTGGCACCATGTAGTGCATGCCGGGAGTGTAGGGGAAGGAGGTTGAGAGAGCAGTAGAGGTCACAGTGATGGGTGCAGGGAGGGGCACCAAAAGCAAAATGACAGCAGGAATTGAAGAGAGAGTCCAGTCTGGATAGCTGGGACTGTGGGGCAGCATCGTAGACTATGTTGCAGTTGTCAAAAATGGGCATGATTATCTTCTGTACCAACACATGCCTGGCGGCGAGTGGGATGCAGCTGTGGTTTCTGTAAAGAGCTCCAAGCTTAGGCCTTAGTTTTTTCAGAATGGCATCAATATGTACAGAGAAGTCAAGGTGTCTGTCCAGCCAGATGCCAAGATACCTGAAAAAGGAGGAGTCTTCAAGAGCAGCCCCATCAAGGGTGTGAAAGGTGGGGGGGTGACTTAGCCTAGCGAGTCTCTGCCTTGTGCCAAAGGACATGGAGACTGTCTTCTTGGCATTTAGAAACAATTGATGAGAACTAAACCACAGTTGGACTTTAGTGAAGTTGGACTGGAGCCTGGTAGTGACATCAGCGACAGTCTTGCCATAGGTAAACAATACTGTATCATCAGCATATATGTAGATGCTGGATGCAGTGCAAACCAGGGGGAGGTCATTCAAAAAGTTGGAGAACAGAATGGGGCCTAGCACTGAGCCTTGGGGGACTCCAGTGGTTATAGGCGGGGGGTAGAGATAGCATCAGCTATTCTTACTGATTGCGACCTGCCCAACAGGTAGGTTATAAACCATCCTGTAGCAGAAGGGGATGGTCCAGCAGCTGAAAGGCTGTGAAGGAGGAGGGGGTGAGAGACAGTGTCAAAGGCTTTGGCCAGGTCTACAAAGATAGCTAAGGTAATGTGCCCTTTGTCAAAGCCTGAGGAGATGGTCTCAGTTAACCTAAGCAGAGAGGTGTTGGTAGAGTGGGATTTCATGAAGCCAGACTGGAAGGGGTGAAGAAAGCAGAGTCAGAGAGAAACAAGGAAAGTTGGTTGAGGGC
This sequence comes from Neoceratodus forsteri, assembly GCA_016271365.2. NCBI lineage: Eukaryota > Metazoa > Chordata > Ceratodontiformes > Ceratodontidae > Neoceratodus > Neoceratodus forsteri. Next base: position 958,497,457 of record CM057453.1, read on the forward strand.
TATGTGTTCTTGTAATTTAGCTAAGGTTGGTAGTAGAGAGATAGGATGATAGTTTCCAGGAGAGAAGGAGTCACCCCCCTTTGGGACGGGGAGGACAACAGCATGTTTCCAGACAGATGGAACTGTGGCAGTCTCAAAGGAGAGGTTTAGTAACAGGGAGAGTGGGAAGGCTATGGCAGGAGCAGAGAGGTGGAGGAGCCTAGGGTCAAGGCCATCAGACAAGGAGCCTTTAGTAGGGTTTAGAGTCAGGAGAGCTTGAAGGGTAGTGTCAGGAGAGACAGAAGAGAAGGAGAACAGAGAGGGGGGTGTGAGAGGTTCAGAGGAGGGGGACGAGTCAGAAGAGCAGAGTGGGGAGAGGACAGGATGTAAGGGTGACATGGGGGTAGGAGGAAGAGCAGTGGAGGGTGGGTCAGTGTGTGGGGCATATGTGGGGGCCATCGGGGCAGGGGATGGACTTGGGAGGGTGTTTAGCAGAGAAGAGGCACAGGTGGTGAAATGGGAGTTGAAGCATTCGGCAATGGTGATAGGTTCAGAGAGTACAGAGTGATTGTGCCTGAGAATGGGTGTCAGAGGGGTAGAGGATGGTGAGAAGAGGGAGTGAATGACCTTCTAGAATTTAGAAGGGTTGTTTGTATTAGTTTGGAAATTTTACTTGAAATGCTCAGCTTTGGCAAGGTGGATTGCTTTGGTGCAGCCGTTCCGAAGTTTACAGTAACGTTGGTGATCACCAGGGCAGTTGGAGACTTTGGCTTTGTACCATACAAGCTGGCGAAAGCATCGGGCAGGCCAGGAGCTCAGGAGGACTCGGGAGGTGTACTATGTATCCTGGTTTTACGGGTGGGCCTGGAGTTCCAAACCTGCAGAAATTTAAGAGGTGAAGTACCTGAATCAGCCAGGTACCAAACCTATTGCACATATACTCATAGTTTTGTTTTACATTAATGGCTGTAAATTTTGCAATTTATAGAGTTGCATATCTCTGTTGTATTTCTCATACTTACTCCTCAGACCTCCCCCCCCCACACACACACACACACTCTATCTCAGCTGGAAGCCATTCTCTGTCTCTACCAACCTGAAAAAATATGTTTTTAAATAACATAACAAATAGTTACCTACTAAACCTCTCATTTTCCACAACTACTAAGGATGGTGGTGCCTATTAGGTGCATTGCTAACAGGTAAATGATTCTGGTGGGGTGAGAGCAAAGGAACTAATACAGTGAACAAAAGTGTTGAATGTGATAAAAGTCAACTGTGTGCTGACTGTTATAAAAGCTTATATGATGTTACTACCATACTCAGTTACATACAGAATCATAGTGTGCTGAATGTGATATGCTGTGGGTCACCCTAGAGGTGGGGCATGGAGCCACTATTTGGACTGGTGTCATCTACAGATCTCAGGCAAAGGGGGGAGTTAGATGGGGTACTAGTGGAAGCCACTGGCAAAATGGCAGAAAGGGGAAAGATGCTGCTGTTGGGGGACTTCAATGCGTTGGATATAGATTCCTAGCAATGCACCTGCTGTTGTATTGGTCGGAGATGGTGCAGAAGCAATTTGTTAAAGCACATGGTGGTAGGCCCAGAAACATCTGCTTGGCTAGTAAACATGTCTGGAGCTTTAGTCATCTGGGTAAAGGTAGCCAGGTATTTTTTCTTATCAGCCACTACTCAATGTTGTTACTGCTGTTGTTATTGCTGTGTGTTGATCAGCTGCAGTAGAGTGGTGAATGGCGGTCTCAGGAAGGGAGGCATGAAACATGTTTTCCAGCTCAGTAACTGCAATTGAAATGGCCTTTTCACCCTTTTAAGGATTTTTGTTTACCTTTTATTTGGATCTATTTACTTCAAAGGATCCTCCTCTGTGCTGGGAGAAGGGGGGGGTACACCTGTTCCCTGTAATATGTCACATCTCACTACTAAATGCACTGCAGTATGTAAGATCCAAGGGAACTCCTGGTCCATCATGTCTGAGCAAGGTGACCCCCTCCTGACCCTTCCTTGGCTGCAGTCCATCTGTACTAGTCTGTGCAACTGTTGCCTGGGCAGACATTTATTTTACTGTAAATTATACATGGATTTAAAATTTGTATTATAAAGACTGAGGGCATGGACATTAACTAATACAAAGTCATGTATGTAAGTAGATATAGTCCATGGCAATTGTTTCTCCATTTTATTGGGCACATTCTGCGGGCATGATGTTGTTACCCCAACAATAATGATTCATGCAGTGTATTTTATGGGTGTGATCAAGACTATGTTTGAAGTACTGGGGCATCATAATTGGAGAAGTTTTTCTCATCAGACTAAACTGAGTCAATACTTTGAGTTGAGCACAAAGAACCTCTGGGCACTGCTAGAACAGTAAATGTGGCAAGTAACAGAAACATTACCATTAAGGTTATCAAGAACCAACAGAAAGTTGTTAAATACTGATCACAAAAGACTGTATGCTTATAGGGAGGCAGTATAGTAGAGTGGTTTAAAGCTCTGAGCTGCAAATCTGGACACCTGGATTAGAATCCCACAGCCCCCACTTGCATACGGTGTGACCTTGGGCAAGTCACTTAACTTCCCTGTGTTCACAGGTCGCACCTGTAAACAAGCATTCAGCTTAGTGTGCTACTCCTGGTTAAACAATTAGAAAAAAAATATATATATAGCATCTTTCATTTTCAATGGGCAGTCATTAGGCATCAGCTTAAGCAATGGAAGGTTCTGACTTCAGATCTAGCTATTGGAGGTAATGGATCAGCTGAGGTCTTAATATTCAATATTAAATATTAGCATATGCTGTAAATGTACTCAACATTATTTCTGGCATCATGAATGTGCATTTGTTGTATTTCTGTGTATCAACAACTGGTACGGAAAAGGTGCCCTTTGTATTGTAACAAGTGCCCTTCCCCCCTTTAGCACCCCAACTTTTATAGTCTTCCAGCACCCTTGCTCTGCATCATTCCCAGCTGCAATAAATTGCATTAGAATGCTTATACAGTTTGACTTTGCTCAAGAACTGACCATAAGTCTGTTATGCCTAAACTAAGGAGTTTGTCTCTACTGCAAGATCACAGTGCTACACTGACAAGCAGCAGAAAAATCCCAGCCTCTCCCTACAAAACAGGGTACTAAATGAGAAAAAGACCAAGGTAGAACGGTCAGTGGGGGATGCTGCAACAGAAGGTAAGGCCATCAAAAAATGGAGAGCAATGAGTACCAATGCCCGTAGTCTAGGTAACAAGCTTCCTGAATTAGTGGCCTTGATGGAGGAGGAACATCTGGATATCATGGCAGTCACAGAAACGTGGTACACACAAAACCATGACTGGGACGTAAACATACCAGGATACACTATCTACAGGAGGGACAGGAGGGTAAAAGAGGGGAGGAGTAGTTCTTTACATAAGGGAAGGAATAAAAGCAACAGAACAAAAGGGTAAACAGGAGGAGAAGAAGCACTGTGGGTAAATTTGGAGACAGGCAATGGCACCACAATCCGCACAGGGTTGTATACAGACCTTCTCAGGGGAGGAAGTGGGACAAGGAAAATGATAGAAAGTATACTTAGAATGGCAGAAAAAGGGAGATATTGCTGATGGGTGATCTGAATATGCCAGATGTTAACTGAGCGCAGTTGCAGCTGCCACTGAAGAGTGCAGTTATTGTAGATGCCCCTACAGGGGCATGCCTAGGACAACTAGTACTGGAGCCCACTCGAGAGGAGCAATATTAGACTTGATACTCTCAAATGGAGATGGAGAGAGGATCACAGATGTAGAAGTGGGTAGCCATCTGGGAACTAGCGACCATCGAACAGTATGGTTCACAAAAACACAGCAATAGAGTCAAGCCATACAAAGACAAAAAGTACTGGACTTTAGGAGGGCTGACTTTGCCAAATGGGTGAGTGCCTAAGGAATGCACTAGCAAATGGGCGGAAGGAGGGTGAAGAACAATGGGGAATAATAAAACTGCCATCACAGAGGTAACGAGCCTTTGTGTGAAGCAAATAAACAAAACAAGACGATGTAAGAAACCACTATGGTTCTCAAAGGAAGTGGCAGTGAAGGTTCAAGAGAAAAAGAAAGCATTCAGGAAGTACAAGGAATCCAGCAGGAGCAGGACAGAGAACTGTATCAGTTAAAGCAGAAGGAGGCTGGGAAGGCAGTCAGAACAGCAAAGGCCCAAACTGAGGAAAAGATAGCCAACTCAGTTAAGAAGGGAATAAAACCTTTATAGGTACATCAGGGAGCAAAGGAAGACCCAAGGGAGGGATAGTGAGGCTTAATAAAGGGAGGGAGGGTGGGCAGAGGGAGAATGCGAAAAGGCAGAGATACTAAACAAATATTTTGCTCAGTATTTACAAAAGGAAGAGGGGAGGTACATAAAACAAACAGTAGTAACACTCTGATACAGAAGTTGATACCAGCCCATTTACAGAAGAAAGGGTTCTGAAAGAACTCTTAAAACTGAAGGTGGACAAAGCAATGGGGCCTGATGGGATTCATCCCAGAATTCTAAAAGAACTAAGGGTAGAACTAGTGACACCACTGACTACCCTCTTTAACAAATCATGTGAGGATGGGGTGGTACCCTAGGACTGGAGGAGGGCAGATGGATTCCCTTCACAAAAGTGGGAGCAAGGCAGAAGCAGGAAACTATAGACCTGTTAGTTTAACCTCAGTGATAGGGAAAATGATGGAATCACTCTAAAGGAAAGAATTGTCGCGTATCTAGGAGGCCAGAAGGGCACAGGACCCCAGGGCAGCATGGATTCACAGGGAAGGTCATGCCAGACGAATCTGATAGATTTCTTTGACTGGGTGACCAAAGTAGTAGATCAGGAGGGGCTGTGGACATGGCCTACCTAGACTTTAGCAAGGCATTTGACACAGTCCCACACAAAGATTAATATATAGTTAGCCAGCCTGGGAGTGGGTCCCAAGATGACAGCCTGGTAAAGAATTGGCTGGAGAATAGGACACAGAGAGTAATGAGTAAATGGAGTCCACTCAGAAGAAAGGAGGGTTACTAGTGGGGTACCGCAGGGTTCAGAATAGACTCAGTCCTCTTCAATGTCTTTATTAGCGACATTGCAGAAGGACTGAAGGAAAGTATGTCTCTTTGCAGATGACACTAAGATCTGCAACAGAGTTGATGCACAGGTGGGTGGAAAGGAAGAGAAGGGACTTGCAAGGTTAGAGGAATGGTCAAATGTATGGCAGCTTAGATTCAATGCTAAGAAGTGCAAGTAATGCACCTGGGAAACAAAACCCAGGGAAGAGTACACAATGGGGGTGAGATACTAACAACAACAAAATGGAAAGGGACCTGGGGGTAGTCATATCAGATGACCTAAAGGTGGGCAAGCAATGTGAGAAGGCAGCAAGGAGGGTGGGGGATACTGGGATGCATAGGAGAGGCATCACCAGTAGAAAACAGGAAGTTATTATCCCTCTGTACAGACAGCTGGTGAGACCCCATCTGGAGTACTGTGTGCAGTTCTGGAGACCCAATCTCCAGAAAGACATAGACAGGATGGAAGCTGTCCAGAGGAGGGCACTAAAATGGTGCAGGGTCTGCACCGGAGGACATATGAAGAGAGACTTAAGGAGCTTAATATGTATAGCCTCAAGGAAAGGAGGGAGGGGGACATGATAGAAACTTTCAAGTACCTCAAGGGAATCAACAAAGGTCCAAGAGGGTAGCATCTTTCAAAAAAAGAGGTATGCAAGAACAAGAGGCACAATTTGAAGATAGAGGGGGCGGCTCAGAGGTAATTTAAGGAAGTATTTTTTCACAGAGAGGGTTGTGGATGCATGGAATGGCCTTCCGGAGGAGGTTGTGGAGTCAAAATCAGTGGTGGAATTCAAGCATGCATGGGATAGTCATAAGGCAATTCTGGGGGGTTGGGGTAGGAAGAAGTAGGCTGCTGGTTAACTAGGATCTGCAGCTTATCCAGTAGGTAGGGAAATGGGCAGACTGGGTGGGCCAAGCGGTCCTTATCTGCCGTCAAATTCTATGTTTCTATGTTTCTATGTTTCTATATCTTTAGATGACTTGTGTTCGCCTATCCAAAGAAGGTTAGGCTTACTGTGAGCAAAAGACAAATATATATGTTGTCCTGCTCTCTGAGAAACCAATACCTCTTATTGCAGTTGCTGTAAATAATGAAGGGTAAGGGGTTAAGAAATAGGGGAAATAATGTAAAATAGCAGAAACTAGGAACAGAAGGAGAACGTAGCAGAACTTTTTCACTTAATGGGTAATAAACATATGGAATAATCTGCAAAAGACTGAATAAATTTGTAGAAATGGGTTTAACAGACAAACTAGACAGAGATAGCATGGATAAAGGGGTAGGGTGAGATGGGACTAAAATCAATCTAAATGGAACGGTTTTATTTAAACCAATTTTTTTTCCTGTCCCTACACCTTTCATAGAACAGAATAGAACAGAATATAATTTGATTTGGTTTACATAGTGCCATTCATGACAACTGTATTCCAACGTGGTTTACAAAGCAATGAGTTGGGTAAGTAATAGCGTAACACATGACAGGGTGCATTTTATCAAGTGGGTAATAATACGTAACAGTGTATGTATTCAAGAGGAGAAACATATACTCCTGTGGTATGTGCTGTGGCTTAAGGACACAGGCTAAGTACCCCTCCAAATACACTTGAGAGTGCCTTTATCTCCAATCAAACACAGGAATGTGGAGTGTGTTATTATTGCACTTAAAAAATGGCCAGACATTAAATATTTTCCTTAGAAAACAGAGCATTGTGCATTTGTAAGTACATATCCAATGAGAGTGCAGTAATTGGGGTGGCTATCATGATTTTAGAAATTCAACCTGAGAGGAAAAAAAAAGACAGTTTAAGGTTTCCTTTTTAAACCCACAGTTTCCAGGCTGAAAAAAAAGTCAAACTCACTTAAATATTTCTTTTGACACTCAGTTACTATAGCAACAAGCTTGGTCATATTCTTCAGGTCCTGAAGCTATGCATTAGAGACAGAGGAGAGAAGACTGAAGAGAATGACAGAAAGATGGCCAACAGAACTAACAAGCATTTGTCAATGCCAAATGTTTGCTTGTAGTGTAACAGGGCTTTAAAGAGCCCATAATTTTGTTGGGGCAACTCTTAGACACATGATATCTAGATACAATTTAGCTTATATTTCACCCTTTTTTGTGACTGTCACCCTTACTTTTTTATCACTAAGGGCATTTGCATGGAAACCGGATCTCTGCCCCATGGGCTTGGTCTGCTTGTCTATTTCTGCAGTCACAATTCTGTTTATGACATCCCAATATGTTGCTGTGGAGATAATCATGATGTCATAAATAGGGTATTATGATGTTGTGTGTAGACAAGCAACCAAATCTAGAAACGTCCAAGGGACAGTAATCTTGTTTTATATCACTTTCCTCAGCAATAAAGAAAAGGAGGAAATTGTGAAAATATAGTTCTGTCTGAATGGTACAAAGGGTAACAGCACAGCACTGTAAAAGACTGGGTTGCAGGTTCAGCTCCAATCAAGTCCACAAATAATATTGTCTAAGGAGATCTAAGCTACAGCAAACCTTTAGCTGACCCAGTGGTGTAGAGGGCTGAGGCATTGGACGCCTCACCTCCAACCACAACGGCGACCTGGGTTCAGGAATGAACCATGGTCACTCGGGGGCTGGTGAGGGGGGATTATTTAATGTTCACCGATGGATCTCCTCCTTCTGGGTGGGGGGACAGTGTGTACTGATTCATGGCTGCCACCTAGTGGAAGGCAGGTGGAACAGCAGAGGTCAAAAGAATTGAAAGTCAGAGGTGGTTGTTGAAAGCGAGCAGCGTCTTCATGGTCTACATCTGTGCCATTGCATGCCACTGGCTGACTCAAGGGAAGTAATGGGTAGAAAAGAACCCCTGTCTGCAGGATGATGCTGCAACCCTGAAGGTAATGTACCGCTGCCATCAAATGCACCCACTCACACAACAAGGTAAGAAGTAGGTGGGGTAAGTCCTGAAGGTGGGGAGAAGGGGCAGGGGTCATCAGCAGAAGGGAGCCAGTGGGGAGGAGTAGGAGGATAAAGTCCAAATGGAAAAAAATTGCAAATTTATATGAACTATAAACTGAATTGTGTCTAGCTCTCACATTTTTCAAAGCTATCCAGTTTGTATCAGGGGCTCTTTAAATAGAACATAAACAATATATAATTGAAATCAATTATTGCTGGTGAGTTCATTATTGACATGCTGCTAACATGTTTGAAGCCATTATATTTGCATTCTGCATGCTGTTTTTTCCCCCCCATCTCTGTTTAGTGCTTTGAAATAGACACCTCCAGTCTGTGACTAGGGGGAAACACACACACACACTGTGAGGCTTAATATTTATCTTTAAAGCCTGAAGACGTCTGCTGTCTAGTTAATGGGCAGAAGACCAGTGTGACTGGTGGTGGAGCTTTATCTTTTGAACCACAAGATGTTTACGCACATCAGCCAGCTAAACGGTGTCATTTTCACCCTTCTCAGCATTGCCTTTTGAGAGGCAAGCCTCCTGCATTTCTACATCCATTGGCTTATACACTAAACACCTATACAGCCCCCTACACTACTGTACCAATGTGTTTGTTTTGCGCATGCACACAGGCAAACATAAACAAGCATTTGTCAATGCTGAATGTTGATTGCATTGGTCCGTTGAGCTCGCTCACTGCCCCTCTGTCACTCGCTCGTTCTGTTTCTCCTGGTGCTGCAGGCTGCTGTTTTGTACTGGGCTCCTGCCTGTGTTGGCACCCTTTTCTATCCACAAAGAAATCCACAGCTGTCCCAACAGAGCTCCATTGAGGTGGCTCACACCCCCTCTCTCATTCGCTCATTCTATTCTTCCTGGCTCCGCAGGCTGCCCTTTTGTACTGGGCTCCTGCCTCTGTTGGTGGCTTTTTCTGCCCACAAAGAAATCTGCAGTAGTCCTGACACAGGTCCGTTGAGCTCGCTCACTCCCTGTCTCTCACTCGCTCATTCTGTTTCTGCCGGTGCTGTAGGCTGGCCTTTTACAGTGGGCTCCTGCCTGTGTTGCCACCTTCTTCTGCCCACAAAGAAATCTGCAGCAGTCATGATAGAGCTCCATTGAGCTCGCTCACTCCCCTTCTCTCACTCAGTCATTCTGTTTCTCCCACTGCTGCAGGCTGCCCTTTTGTACTGGGTTCCTGCCTGTGTTGCCGCCTTCATCTGCCCACAAAGAAATCTGTAGCAGTCACGATAGAGGTCTGTTGAGCTCGGTCACTCCCCCTCTCTCACTCGGTCATTCTGTTTCTGCCGCTGCTGCATGCTGCCCTTTTATACTGGGCTCCTGCCTGCGCTGGTGGCTTTTTCTGCCCACAAAGAAATCTGCAGCAGTCCCAACACGGGTCCATTGAGTTCACTCACTCCCCCTCTCTCACTTGCTCATTCCGTTTCTGCCAGTGCTGTAGGCTGGCCTTTTACACTGAGCTCCTGCCTGTGTTGCCACCTTCTTCTGCCCACAAAGAAATCTGCAGCAGTCACGATAGAGCTCCATTGAGCTCGCTCACTCCCCTTCTCTCACTCGGTCATTCTGTTTCTCCCACTGCTGCAGGTTGCCCTTTTGTACTGGGCCCCTGCATGCATTGCTGCCTTTCTGCCCACAAAGAAATCTGCAGCAGTCCCAACACAGCTCTGTTGAGCTCGCTCCTCCCCTCTCTCACTCGCTGATTTTGTTTCTCCCGCACTGCAGGCTGCCCTTTTGTGCTGGGCTCCTGCCTCTGTTGGCATCTTTTTCTGCCACAAAGAAATCTGCAGCAGTCCTGACAGAGCTCCGTTGACCTCACTCATTCCCCCTCTCTCACTCGCTCATTCAGTTTCTGCCAGCGCTGCAGGCTTCCCTTTTGTACGGGGCCCCTGCCTGTGTTGCCGCCTTTTTCTGCCCACAAAGAAATCCGCAGCAGTCACGATAGAGCTCCATTGAGCTTGCTCACTCCCCCACTCTTAGTCGCTCTTTCTGTTTCTCCCGCCGCTGCAGGCTGCCCTTTTGTACCGGGCTTCTGCGTACATTGCTGCCTTTTTCCGCCCACAAAGAAATCCGCAGCAGTCCCAACAGAGCTCCGTTGAGCTCACTCACTCCCCCTCCCTCACTCACTCACTCTATGTCTCCCAGCGCTGCAGGCTGCCCTTTTGTACTGGGCTGCTGCTTTGGCACCTTTTCCTGCCCACAAAGAAATCTGCAGCAGTCCTGACAGAGCTCAGTTGAGCTCGGTCACTGCCCCCCACTCGTTCAATCCTAATCTGTCCCAAACACTGATTTCCTCGACAGCGACTGCGTATTCTGCACCAGAAGTGCAAAACAAATTTCAGCCAGGATGTGAAAAATGACAGCTGTACTGTTCATAAGGAGGTGTAGAAAAATGCCAGTGTTGAAAATGTGGCGTGAAAATATTACTAATTTGCGAACTTACAAGGGTGCGTGGAAACTGCATAACGCACACTCGTAACACAGTCATTTTCCGGAGTTTCATCACAAAATTTTCAACATAAGCATTTTAGGACCACTGCTCATGAACAGTGTCAGTGTAATTTTCTTAATGTGTCCCGACCACTGATTTCCCAGTGACCGCGCTATTGTGCGCCGGAAGAGCGAAAACACATTTTGGCCAGGATGTGAAAAATGACAGCTGCACTGTTCATAAGGAGGTGTGGCAAAATGGCAATGTTGAAAATCTAGAGTGAAAATATTGCAAAGTTGCGAAGGTATGAGCTTGCGTGGAAACTGCGCAATGCACGCTCATAGCACACTCATTTTATGGACGTTCATCACCAAATTTTCAACATAGGCATTTTAGGACCTCTGCTGTTGAACAGTGTCACTGTCATTTTCATAATGTGTCCCAAACATGGATTTCCCACAGCAGCCGCGCTATTGTAAGCCATAACTGCGAAAACACATTTCAGCCAGGATATGAAAAATGACAGTTGTACTGTTCATAAGGAGGTGCAGAACAATGGCAATGTTATAAATCTGGAGTGAAAATATTATACATTTGCAAACTTATGAGCGTGCGTACAAACTGCACAATGCACACTCGTAAAACAGTCCTTTTTTGGATTTTTTCCACCAAATTTGCAACATAGGCTTTTTGAGAGCCCACCTCATGAACACTGGCACTGTCATTTCATTAATCAGTCCCAAAAGGTGATTCTGTGCAGTGAATGACCACAAAATCACCTTTCGGGGCCGATTAACGCCATAACAGTGCCAGAATTCGTAAGGAGGGAGCCCAAAAAACCCATGTTGAAAATGTGGTACCAAAATTCAAAAATGCCTGAGATATGCATCAAAGTTGAAAAACTATTTATTCCATTATACAGCTTACCGGCATTTCCTCAGTTCGTGGTCAGCTTTGAACAGTGCAGACGTGTTCCTGGTCCACCGAAGATCATCGCGCCGGACTCCAGAGGTAAATATGGGGTGAGGGGGGTGTGGGGAGGCAGGGTGTGCAGTGGGTGGCACGGGTTGAGGGTGGGGGCAGGGAGACTGCGAGGGACCATTTTCTTTTTTGACAACGTAAGAAAAAAACACAACAACACATCGTGGGACCGTTTCTTGTTTTTAACAGGGCTTGTGGCATGCTAGGGTTGGCTCCCAGAGTGCCAACAGACTGTTTTTTTGGGGGGGAAACTGTAGCTGACAGGGGATTGGGCTCTCCCATCGGCACACAACAAAAGGGGGGGGTTACATTATGCTGATGGGGATTGGGCACCCCTGTCAGCACACAACAAAAGCGGGGTTGTTACATAATGCTGACCGGAAGTGGCCTCCCCCGTCAGCAACATCACTCAGGCACTGAAGCCGGCGGATTGGGGCCCCATCGGCAAACAAACACGGTGGGGGCACATGCTGCGAGGGGACGGGCACCCTCGGCGGAAAGTGTGCTTATTGTTTGTGAACATGGCGGCAAGCTGCCGCCATGTTCACATACAATATCACTGTTCAAGCTTCAGCCCAGCAATGACGGGTCACTTCCTCATTGCAGCTAATGGCTACACTGCAATGACGAGGTGGCCCCTGATTGCAGCGGCTGAAACCTTACAAGGTTGTGGCACGCTGGCTGAACTAGTGTCAGCAGTAGTGTGCCATGGTATTGGGGAAAGCGGGCGAAGCCTTTAAAGGCTGTGGAGGCATTGGCCACAACAGTGCCGTGCCTCCACAACCTGCTTCTGGCAACCTGCTGCAATATGTTTATAGTATATGGTTAGGGTTTGTTGTGGATGGAAAACGATGGTTTTCCAAATCCTGTTGTAGGGCAGTTCAAAGGTCACAAAAGTTGTTGTACTATGGTTCTGACGTCACATCGATAGTACAACAACTTTTGCCCCTTGTGCTCCTACCTGATTGGCAGAAATAAGAACTGATTTAAAAAATGTATTCTAAAATGGCGGATTCACTTAGTGAGCTGTCGGGCGAGCAGACAGTGTGGACAGTAACTTAAGATAGTTTGGACACAGACTTTCACAGTCAGCACCATGTGTCAAAACTATCAGTCTGCCTTTTTTTTGTTTTGTTCTAAATTACTGGGGGCTATAAATCATCGGTGACAGGAGCAGAGCAGGACTGCCATGGAACCGGATTCAGGAGCAGAGCGGGACTGAACGGAGGAGAGGTAGGTAGCATTATCACAAGGTATGAAACCTTGAGAAAGTTTTGATGTTTTGGAGAACCATATACTATATAAAACAGTGTATGGTTGTCCATACACAACAAGGCTATGTTGCCATCTCGGGGATGTGCTGCCGTCAAACTGACCTCTCAAGCTTCACTCTCGAGGTTATTATGACGTCATCACATCCCCTCGATGGCAACATAGCCTTGTTGTGTATGGACAACCATACACTATTCTATGTCTTGCGCACGTGCACAATATACATAAAAATGGAAAAGGGCAAATTTTGGTTAACTGGTGCCCATACTCTATGAAAGACAATGGATGGGCACCAGCTAACAATAATGTGGAGTTCCCTTCTTATGGCTGTCATGCCAACTGTACTAGGTTGTCATGACAACCTCTTTAAGAGAACAGAGCATTGTTGTTAACTGGTGCCTGTCCATTATCCTGTATGTTGTTGCCACCATGTACTCATGGAATTGTTACTTTTTAGACATAGGGTGAGGGCAGAAGGGAGGGGGGGTTACAATGGGAGTGGTGATCAGGGCATCACGGGTATTTCTGTTTGGGGTGCCATTAGGTCTAAAATCAGTCCTGCTGATCTATGTTATAACTTATAACACAAGCATTTTAGCCATTGACAGACCATTGTAGGGCACAAAGACCTTAAGTAGAAATAATATCTGTGTTATACATGTTTTTAGTTATTTAGGGTCAATAATACTGTACAGTTCATTGTACCAGGGGACAAGTAATGATAATTAAATATAGAAAAGAGTTGTAAAGAGATTTTAATTGCAAGTTTTTTTTAAGCTGGATAAAGGTTATTATTGTGTCAAAAGTGAAACTAATACACAGATATATGACGCAACAGAAAAAAAACACACTTTGAATCTGTCGCATAAGAAAATATGTCTAGGCTGTACATGCAAGGATTCCGGGCAAGGACTGTAAGCCAGAGACTGGCAGCTACTGGGCTAAAGAGAATGGAAACAGCTGACACTGAGCAACAAGGCAACCTGTAGGAGCATTTAAAACCAACTGTTGTTAAATGTTAGTCTCAAGAGGAAAACGGGGATTTGTGTCTACAATTCAAGCAGCAATTAACTGGAACATCTATACAAGTGTCCAAGCAAGACTGGATCGCATGGCCAGTCACTACAGACCATTTGCCTTTGTCAGTGCCGGGTTGTATAACATCACCCGACTGACAGCAGAGATTTTTTTTGCAGGCTGAAAACAAGAGAAATGGAACTGCTGCCTAGGTGCAGTATTTCTGAAACTCGTCTCCGGCCCTGTAAATCAAAATGCATATATGCGATAAAAGTCATGCAAGGTCTGCGCACCACTTACGTCAACAGTTTGTTTTCACAGTATATCGTTTTTGTTGTGTATAAAAACATGGTGTGCACTTCTTGTTCTGTCTGCACAAGCATGCAACCGAATTCAAATCCCACAAAATTGTGGAACTTCAGAATAAGTTTTACAACCTCATATTTTGCTGGGCTCGAATTCTGTCAACAGGTGGATTATTCTGTGCCCCCAAATGTTCAGATAAAAGACTTGTGTATTTGCTAGTCCAGTGTCAACCTGCAAGACTACCTGTCTACCTTAAAAATTAGTAACACCAACATCATAAACAATACAACGCCCCCCAATGCTAACTGACCTCCGAGCTTTACTCCCTGCATCGCAAACTATATAGAGAATAATGTATGGGGAGGTGGTTATAATAGAAATTCACACACCGGAGGTGGGATGCCACATAAACCCCAGGATAAAGCCCGAGGGATTTATTAAGGCATCCCACACCAAGGGTGTGTGTAAAATTCGAGTCTGAACCACCTCCCCAAACCTTATTTTATATAATTGCTGACCTTCATTTTTTCGCCCATAGGAAGTTTATATGACAAACTGTGCTATTTTGCAAAAGTGTGTGCAGTACTCTGATTCATTAATTGTATTTTATTAAAGGACTTTGTAATAGTGAAATAGATTTTAACTGAATGATTTAATTATATTTCTTTTTTTTTTAGTCTTTGAAATTGTGTTAACTTACAGTACTTGAAGCAACGAGGTCCGTTTTGTAAGTTAACTCATTAACCGCGTTTTCTATGAGAAGTAAATCTAGTTTCTGAAACGGTAAATGGTGTTAAACAAAGAAAACGTTTAAAGATTTTGTAAGAATATTTTAAGTTCTTGGGTTTTTATTCATTTCTCTGTTGCTAAGTGAGGGTTCCGGTTGCCATGGTTATGCTGTTCGTAGCGAGCTGCTTAAAGAGCTCGCGATGCCTGTGGGGAGAAAGAGATTTGTTTACTGTGTGTTAGGGATGATGAGAAAAGTTTCTACCTTAGCTTAACTTATCTTGATAGTCTTTCTCTGTGTTATAGAGGACATAGGGTGTTGATTTTAAGCAGCAAGAGGATGAAGCCAGCTGATAGACCTTGAGTTTCAGACTAAATGTGGTTTGTTTTACGGGCGTGGATGGCTCGTGGTTTTCCTGAAAGCTGTGCGTGTTTGTATAGCCAGCCCAGCTGGTTATAATGGCAGAATCTCTGACTTTCTCTATGGGAAAAAATGAAGGTCAGTAATCATAAAACATTAAAAGTTCCCATGTCGTGCTCACCCCAGTTGTATCACGTCTGTGATAAAACTGGGAAGTAGGGCTCCGAGTCACAAAAATTCTTCGAGACTTGTTCTTTTCTCGTTGTTTACTTTTGCTTATTTGGACTTTAACTCGTATTTTTTTTTCCTTCCTTCCCACTCCTCCAAGCAGCTGACAGTCCAGTTACTCCCCCTCAACGTCGTGAAAATGGTGGGTGAAGCAACAGAGTGCACTGCTGACTTTGCCGGCTCACCAGAGGGCCTGCTCGGAGTTGCAGTTATTTTGTTGTTCTGCTCAGAACCAGCTAGAGGACTATCCAATAGAAACATCGGCATTACTTTTGTTTTTATTTGGCATTGCTGACTGATGATAGTCAGGAAGCTGGGTTGCGCTTCTGTCAGAGGAAGCACGGTACTTGCAGCCATGTAGCGATTAGAACAAATAGGTCTGGGGTCACACAAGCAAAAAATAAATAAATACAGGAAAATAATGTGAGATTTCACAGTGTTTTCAATAACTGTGGGGTGGCAATCATGTAGTTGCCTACACTGACCGGCGCTGTGTTTGCTGTTGCTGTATTGACCCATGCTGTATTGCCCAGCACTGTAAGTGTTGTAGTTTTATTTGCTCGCGCTGTATTGACTTGTGTGGTCAATACCGCGTGAGCAAATACAACGTGAGTCAATACAGTGAGGGTTAATACAGCGACAGCAAATAACAGTGCCGGGCAGTACAGATGGTCAATACATGGCTAGCAGTCAACATAGCGCCGGGTCAGTGCAGGCAACTACGTGATTGCCAATTCCACAGTTGTTGAAAACGCTGTGAAATCTCATATTGTTTTCCTGTATTTATTTTTCTGCTTGTGTGACCCCAATCCTATTTGTATTGTTACTGCATTGAGGGGCTGTGCACCCACCTTCCCATTGTGTGCATTCTATTTTTATTTGTAATAAAATTCTGTTATTTTAGCTGGTTGCAGTCCATGGGTGCCAGTTCTCACCTGGAAGCACAAGGACGTTAAGTGACTTGCCTGAGCTGTATTTGCTCGCGCAGTATTGACCTAGGCTGTATTTGCAGTTGGGCAGACCAGGTAGGAAGGGAAGGGAACATTGCTTAACCAGGAGTAGCACACTAAGCTGAAGCTTGTTTCCAGATGCTACCTGGGAGCACAAGGAAGTTATGTGACTTGGTCAGGATCACACAGTATGCACCTAGACGGCTGTGGGATTCAAACCCAGGTCTCCAGTTCTGCAGCTCACCACGTTAACCCACTGCTTCTATACTGCCTTCTATGGGTGGGCCTGTCTGTCCTTTTCTACCATTATACTTCTATGATATCTATGCTGTATGCTGTATTTGCCTGCACTGTATTGACCTATGCTATATTTGCTAGCACCATATTTTCCTGCTCTGTATTGACCTAGGCTGTATTTGCTGTCATTGTATTGATGCTGTATTTGCCTGTGCTGTAGTTGCTCATGCGGTATTGACCATGCAGGTCAGTACAGCACAAACAAATACAGCTTAGGTCAATACAGCACAGGCAAATACAGCATAGGTCAATATAGCGCAAGAAAATACCTGATTGTCGCCAGGCAGTTATTGACAACCCTGTAAAATCTCATATTATTTTTGTGAACTTATTTTTTAGCTTGCGTGACCCCAATCCTATTTGTACTATACTGTTACTGCATTGAGGGTCTGTGCCCCCCCATTGTGTGCATTCTAGTTTTAGTTCTAATAAAGTTCTGTTGTTTACCTGGATGCAGTCCATGGGTGCTAGTTCTCACTTATTTTAACTGCATTGGGAGGAGATCCCATACCATTGTGCGCATACTTTTATTTTTTTTTTTAACCAGGAAAGACATATTAAGCTGAAAGCTTGTTTACAGGTGAGACCTGGGAGCACAAGGAAGTTAAGTGACTTGCTCATGGTCACACGTAGCATGCAAGTGGAGGTTGTGGGATTCAAATCCATGTCTCCAGGTTTGCAGCTCAGAGCCTTAAACCACAGCGCTGATAAAATTCTGTTGTTTTAGCTGGATGCAGTCCGTGGGTGCCAATTCTCCGAAGTGCAGGGGCTGTGCCCCCGTCCTGTCCGTCCTACGGTGTGCGTTATCATATTATTTTCATGTGTTTATTTTTTGCTTGCATGACCGTGTTTGCATTTCTAACGTCACAGACAAGAAAGTGGGTGTGACTACAGGCAGCGTAAAGTGCCATAGTGCCCAATTGTTGGAGTGCGCATCTGGCCATAATCAATCAGTATTATCGGATTGTTTCTCCTGGTTCCCAAAGTTTCTGAAATGTGTTTTTCATGTTTTGGAATGTAGGACATGTTCTTAAATTTGGAACTTGAAACAAGGTTTCATCCAAGGAAAAATGCGATCACCGTGCTGTCTCAACGAATGTAAGGGGCCCACAAAATATTTTGTGGGGCCCTACCTCTCCACCGGTAAACATAAAATAACCATTAATTAAATAAAGCTTACTGAATTTGGAAACAAAATAACCATTAATGCATTTAAAATATTTATAGTGTAGGTGCTTTCGTGGCCGTTCTACTCCTCATCTGTAGATTGTCCATACTGCCCCCCTTCCCCTTGCTGGCACTCTGATCAAGGAACTGAACAAAGTAATTTGTCTCAGGGTTGGACTGGGGCACAGCTGGGGGCCCACCTGGAAGGTTGATACAGGGCCCACCTCAAAAATCAATAGGGGAGGGGCCCAAGGCGACACATTATTCCACTTAAATTTGATACACTAGCTGATTAGTTGTATTGTACATTTACAGTAACTGCAGTGATTTTCAAAGTTTAGAAGGTGGCTGGGTCCCCAACAGAAGGGAGCCCACCTGGAAAATTTCGAGGTATCCTGGTGTGCCAGTCCGACTGTGGTCTCTGCACCTCCTGGGGACACTGGCACCAAGATCTGATATTTTTAGTAAAGGGCCCTGTTGCTTCTTTGTTCTATACTCCCCCCCTCGTTTCGTAAAAATGAGGTTAGAATCTACAGCACAGACCCCACTGCTGACAGCCCCAATTTCAAATAGATGAGCAATGTACAAAAAGAAAGTTGCAAGTTTGCAACCATGAAGGTTTCCCTAATGCTGATGTCTGAGGCAGTTGGCCCTTTACAGTTCAGGCCTTGCTACATGGTAGGTCAATACAGCACAGACAAATACAACGCAGGTCAATACAGCACAGGCAAATATAGCGTAGGTCAATACAGCACAGGCAAATACAGCGAAGGTCAATACAGCACAGGCAAATATAGCGCAGGTCAATACAGCACAGGCAAATACAGCGCAGGTTGATACAGCACAGGCAAATACAGTGCAGGTCAATACAGCACAGGCAAATACAGCACAGGTTGATACAGCACAGGCAAATACAGTATAGGTCAATACAGCACAGGTCACTACAGCACAGGTAAATACAGCGTAGGCCAATACAGCACAGGCAAATACAGCGCAGGTCAATACAGCACAGGCAAATACAGTGTAGGTCAATACAGCACAGGCAAATACAGCACAGGTCAATACAGCACAGGCAAATACAGCGTAGGTCAATACAGCACAGGCAAATACAGCGCAGGTCAATACAGCACAGGCAAATACAGCGCAGGTCAATACAGCACAGGCAAATACAGCGCAGGTTGATACAGCACAGGCAAATGCAGCGCAGGTCAATACAGCACAGGCAAATACTGCGTAGGTCAATACAGCATAGACAAATACAGCGCAGGTCAATACAGCACAGGCAAATACAGCCTAGGTCAATACAGCACAGGCAAATACAGTATAGGTCAATACAACACAGGCAAATACGGTGCAGGTCAATACAGTACAGGCAAATACAGTGTAGGTCAATACAGCACAGGTAAATACAGCGCAGGTCAATACAGCACAGGCAAATACAGTGTTGGTCAATACAATGCAAGAAAATACACGATTGCCACCATGCAGTTATTGAAAACGCTGTAAAATCTCATATTATTTTCGTGTATTTATGTTTTGTTTGCATGACCCCAATCCTATTTGTACTGTACTGTTACTGCATTGAGGGGCTGTGCCCCCCCCCCCCACATTGTGTGCATTCCATTTTTATTTCTAATAAAATTCTGTTGTTTTTGCTGGATGCAGTCCATGAGTGCCAATTCTCACTTACTTTTACTGCGTGGGGTGGGAGAGAGACACACACACACACACACACACACACTTCTTCCTTGAAAATTGACTTCCCAGATGTGGGATGTGGTAAGTATTTTGACTTCCAAAACTTGAAATGTCTTCCAGATTTTGACTCATGGAAGTTTTAGACTTCAATCAAAAATAAATTAACTGAACACCTGCTTTTTGGCTGTGTTTTTTGAGTAAATTGAACACTGCAAGAACACAATTAAAAAAAATAAAGACAAAAAAGACTGGAACAAATGGCCCGCTCACCAGGTATGGGTCTTCAATATCCTGTTTTATTAAAAAAACACACACACACACACACACACACACAATGAAACATCATGTATAATGCCAATATTTCAGAGAAATCGATCTTCCTCAGGGAAACCAGTATTGGTCTAAAAAATACATAGACATGTGTATTTGAGATATATTACACTTTCCGTCAGGTCTTAAATTTTTATTGCCAATAACCTATTGAACTGGTGTATTATGACAAATTTATATGACTTGCAACACTCACTATAAGTTAAAATGGCTTGTGGACTTCACGTTTAAAGACCAAGGGCTAGATATTCAAAACTTTGCCCTGGGTCTAAATTAGCACCGCCTGGTGGGCAAACTTAGCCTAGAGCACACAGCAAGCCATATTCAAAAGGAACAGCCCAGGGCAAACAGCTTCTGAATATAGCATGGGAATGAGGCCAGCCAAACTGGGCTGGGAGTGCAGGGCAGACTTAGCCCTGGAATAAGACAGCTCTGAATATGGCAACCAGGAAGTGCAAACCACAACAGCAGCACAGTGCACAGCGATGTGAAGGTAGGTAGAGGTGAACTATGTGGCCAATGTGTGTTCCAGCAAAAGTGTGGACCTAGTACAGCTGCAGGTAGCAACATATGTGAAAGTACAGTGTGCAAAACTGTAAAATATTCCCTGAACTGTTTGCACAGTACTAACACATTTGCGCGGGTTTAGCGCAGGGCTAAACTGTTAGCCCAGTGCAAACACGTTTGCCCAGTGCTAAACTTTGCCACATTCAAAAGTGACATGCAAATGAGCCTACTTAGGTAGTCTCTGGGCAAACAACCAGATTGGCATCTCATTATGCCCTGATTTGCATGCAGTTTGCACCAGGCTAACGGTTTAGCCCTGCGCTAAACCCGCGCAAATGTGTTAGCGCTGAGCAAACAGTTTGGAGAATATTATACAGTTTTGAACACTGTACTTTCACACGCGCTGCTGCCTGCAGCTGTACTGGGACAACACAGCATAGGCACAGATGGTGGTGGTGCTGCATGCAACTGTCACACTGTAGGTCATACTACAGTGCACAGCAGACACTACAGTAGCAAGGGGGCCAGTAGTGTGTGGGCACAGCACTGCCTATGGTGTGTAGGGCAGTGATGATGACTGCACTATACACAGTGAGAGGCCCAACCTGCAAGTGTTTACTGGCAGTGGACATTACTGTTACACTGTTGTGTGACCCACAGATGCTGTACCTCTGGCATGGGATGCTCACTGTGACACATACATGTCTGGCTTTGTGTGCTCTGGCAGTTGTACAGCTGTGCAGTATGTGGCTGGGAGGCATATATTATCAGAAAGGCACACTGGTGTTTGGGTATTCCCTATACTGGCCCATGTGCACTGCATGATGTGTCCCAGCCTTGTGGCCACACCTGGTCAGTGGCACAGCCTGGCCACCCATACACTCTCTCCTCAACATCCTCCATGCCCACAGTGCTGCATGTGTGTGCTGGCATCTGTTGGTGTCCACAAAAGAGTGGTCCGCAGGTGTGTACTGTATGGCCACACTGCCATGCTGTCCACTGGTGGCAGGGTCACCACTTACTTCCTGGCATGGCTGGGACTGGTGGCAGATGATGGCATCCTTGTCATGCCATTAGTTAGCAGCATGTTTCCTCTATGTTTGGCTTTGCCTATGTATCATATTAATTTGTTTGGGTCGTGCAAAAGCTGCGTAAACACCATGCAAAGCCAAAGTGTCATGCAAAGCTGATTGCCTAGGGTTAAGACAAGCTTTTCCTGGGCGGTAATGTGCACCGGGCTAAGTGTTGCACAAAACCACTTTGTGCGGCGCTAGTCACTGAATATAGCATTGTGCCTGTATTCATGTCAGTTTGCCCCTTGCATACATTATGATTTTGCCCGGTGCTAATGCAGTTTGCCCGTGCAATTTGGCCTTTTGAATATAGCATATCCGCACTAATCCCACGCTAAACCTGGGCAAATGGTTTTTGCCCGGTGCAAAGTTTTGAATATCTGGCCCCAAATGTTCAATTGTTTCTGTAGAAAACAAAGAATGCAGATCCACCCTTAATCATGAGAGCATATTAAAACACTCTGTAAATGAAGTAATAGTATTACAAAGTGTATCTACTTGCAATTGTCATTCTGATCTACCTGCCACATCATCCACACAAAGTAATAATACTCTAGCAAGTGGCCAAGCTTCCAAATATGGAAGGGCACGGATGAGGAACTGAATTTGCTTCATAATTTATTAAATACTAGAACAGATCAACTTATATTTGTCAAAAATTAAGATTTCTTGGAGATTCCTTTCTATAGCCTTTAGCTAATAGCTCCATGCTTGTATACGTGCCTGCAAAGCCAATCTAAGCACATTTAGGCAGCCCCTCCCCGAGTTCCATTACTGGCTCCACAGAGCACAAGCAGCCCCATTCCCCACCTCTCGTCATCATTAGGCTGTTTTTAGGGGTGGGGCTGCAATGCTTGGTGACTGCTCAGCTCGCATCAGGAAGTTACAAGCCAGGCTTTACAAGCTATATTAGTTTTTATCCCCAGCACTAAAAAAAATTGATTAATGGCTAAAAAAGCTGAGGGCAGGCAACTATACGGTATGAACTTCCTGTCTGGAGGGTGCCAACAGCTCTTTAAATTGTAAAGCTTTCAGATTAGTTCTTTTATTGAAGAATAAACTGCTTCTGTTTGATTTCACTGCTGTTTTGAGTGCAGTAGAGGTCATTGTCATGTCATCAGGCATTGTTCAAACTGCTCTCCCATTAGTTAAGAGCTTTTTTGTAACCAGCATCAAGTGATGACAAATGGTGATGACTCACCTCTAGTGATGATAAACGATTTACCATCACTGCAAGTCCTACTGTCTTGTAAATATTTTTTTGTTTTAAATTTCATTTATCTGTACATTTTTGTCTCCCCCCCCATTGTGTAAATTTGTTTATCACTCTATCTAACTTCCAGATAAATTTTTATCTGGAGGTTAGATATGTCACAGTCACTTTCCTTGACCTTTGCACTGAACGGAACCAGCCAGAGAGCAGATATCACAGTGCTGAGGACATCACAATAGGCCCATGCAGCACTGAAGCCAGCAGTTCAAGTCATCGAAAAACAGTAAAATTGTCATACGCAAAGCCGATTTAAAGGGACATGATTAACATCTAGATGATTTATTTATTTTTTGTTGACCGGGTAAGTGCACTAGACACATCCTGCCTATTTTCAGGCATGACCCGGGGGGAGGGGGATACAGATGAATGCCAACTGACCTTGAACCAGATTTAGCTGTTTGTGGTATTTTTAGTGAATGAAGGAACTTTGGCCAGGACACCGGGGAAATTCCCCTACTGGCTGCTGGTGGCATGCTGCAGTCAGAGTCTGTGCTGGATGGTGTGAGTACAGGGGAGCGGGCCTCCTCCCCTGTACTGCTATTCTCGGGGGCCATGGAGGAAGAGTGTGCTGGATGGTGTGAGTACAGAGGAGTGGGCCTCCTCCCCTGTACTGCTTTTCTCAGGGGCCATGGAGGAAGAGTGTGCTGGATGGTGTGAGTACAGAGGAGCGGGCCTCCTCCCCTGTACTGCTTTTCTCAGGGGCCGTGGAGGAAGAGTGTGCTGGATGGTGTGAGTACAGGGGAGCGGGCCTCCTCCCCTGTACTGCTTTTCTCAGGGGCCGTGGAGGAAGAGTGTGCTGGATGGTGTGAGTACAGGGGAGCGGGCCTCCTCCCCTGTACTGCCATTCTCAGGGGCCGTGGAGGAAGAGTGCGCTGGATGGTGTGAGTACAGGGGAGCGGGCCTCCTCCCCTGTACTGCTATTCTCAGGGGCCGTGGAGGAAGAGTGCGCTGGATGGTGTGAGTACAGGGGAGCGGGCCTCCTCCCCTGTACTGCTATTCTCAGGGGCCATGGAGGAAGAGTGCATGGATGGTGTGAGTACAGGGGAGCGGACCTCCTCCCCTGTACTGCTTTCTCAGGGGCCGTGGAGGAAGAGTGCGCTGGATGGTGTGAGTACAGGGGAGCGGGCCTCCTCCCCTGTACTGCTATTCTCAGGGGCCGTGGAGGAATAGTGTGCTGTGGCTGAAGTCGCATTGGTGACTATTATTGATTCCACCGAAAGAGAGCAAGTTGGTTTGGCAGGCAAGCTGCCGGTGGTCGATTGTCCTGGTGCTAACAGCGTTACTACTGTGGGTGGGCAAAGTGCTTGGCTTTGCTTCATGAACTTGCTGTGTTGGAAGAAGAAATTGCTGTGCTCCCTAAGGCAGAGCTTGGGCCATCTTTGACGTCTTTTTCTCAGTCTGAGAAGACCCAGATCAATGCTGTACAGTTGGCGTCACTAGCTTGTGACTCATTGCACCCGGAAGAGGGAGCTGAGGCTGGCAGTTTTCCAAGTGTCTTCTCGGTGTGCCTACAGCCCCAGTAGGATTTACCTCCTGGCGAAACGCTGTTGAACTCTTCAGCTGAAGATGGGGTTTTTACTGCCCTACCTGTGTTGCCTGATGAACCAAAGTCTGCTCCTATACAGAAACCGAAAGGACTGGAGGTTTACTTCTTTCCTTCTTCTCAAACTCCTGGCTGGAGTAAATCAGGTACTGTGACTCCCGATGGCAAACGAGTTTCTAAAGCTTCGTGTGACACTTCTTCTGCCTTTTTTCGATGAGGGACTTCATGGTCTTCTGAGAACACTCTTAGAGGGGCTGGGTGGGAACAGGGTGATGGTGGGGTCTGGACCCCGGATTCGAAAGATCCCACATATTTAAATATGTTGAATAAGGTAGGGAACTCTGTTGAAACAGTTCCTCTGTCTGTTCAGAACTCCAATGACTTTCCTGGGATTGTTTCTGCTGATATTGAACAATATTCTGATTGTACTACCTCTGTTCCTTCTGTTATTAAACCTGCTTCAAATGTATTACCTTCTAAAACATTGCTGGATAACTCTGTATTGCTTGAGGGAGTCCCATCTCCGTCTCTAGACCCAGAGGGTCCGGTTTGGATAGAACCTGGCCCTCAGATAAAGAGTCTGATAGACTGGTAGGTTTTAAGCTAGCCGATTTATTTTCCACCAGAGGTGAACCTGCACCCAGACGGAATGCAGTTCGTCTTTTGTATAAACGGGGGTTGGTAGATCCTCCGACTAGGCTCAATGTGGTTCAAACTTTACTTAAAGAGTCTATGAAATTTCTTTCTTCAGATATATTTGCCCTCATTAGCCTGGGGAATCACAATTATGATGTAAGTTTTAAACAAGTCTCTAGTTTAGATAGGTTTTGGGCCCAATATGCAGCTTGTCAGGCCTCTCCTATGTGGTCTCCCTTTCATGCAATTCCTTTAACAAAACCTGCTGTTAGGAATATAACTGTCATGTTTAAAAATGAAGGTGTTCATATTGAGGATATTTTATTCTGGTTACGACAGCATTGTGAGGTGCTTAATAAACCTTCCCCCACATTAGATAGTGAACTCATTTGGGATGGGGGCTGGAGGATTCGTGTGAAATTGTATTCTACGAATACTGGGCCTCGTCACGTACCAATTTTTTTTTTATCTGGGAAAAGATAAAGGTTTTATTTTTCATGTAGGGCAACCAAAATCCTGCTTTAAATGTGGTCCAAGAGCTCATTTTAGCTCCACTTGTGACACTATTAAGTGCAGTCATTGCTTTGAATTTGGACATGCTTCCAGTGCCTGTCTTAACCTTTTTAAATGAAATTTGTGCCAATGTACTGGCCATGCATATGGTCGCTGCCCTTGGGCTTCCCATAATAGGGAGAATTGCCCGTCACATGTGGGTCTGATTTCCTTGGCCCAGCAGGTGCAAGATAGGAGTAATACAGCTAGTGTTCAGGCCCATAACACCTCTACCTCTGGATCTGGGGAACCATGGGTTATGTCACAGGACGTTGGTGTAAAGGGCCCTAGGGTCTCTTCTCCAACTGTGGTGTTAGATCAGACGGTGGGTGTGCAGGACATTTCTCTTTCTGAGGTGCTTGTTTCAGAACCTACTGTATGGGTTGATACTGTAATGCCCCCCCCCTCCAGTTAACATGGAGTGTAGCAATGAGGCATCTGGATTTGTTCAAATACCCCATAAAAGAACACGAAAAGGTGCAGTGGTGTTAGGTCGGGGTAAGACTGGCCATGGTACTACATGGAAAGTGGGAAATAAATTTGCTGTCTTAGCTCCTGACGTTTCTGATAAGGATCCGGGTGGGGAAGACATGGATAGCTACTCTATTCGTTCTTGTACGGACACGGAGGGAGGGGGGGATTTAGACCCCATCGCTAAACAGACCAGACAAAGTCGGAGGAGTAAGTCGCCCCTAGGTATATCATGAAGGAGACTTAATCTGTATGTACATTAAATGTCAACAGTGTTAAAGGACCTAGAAAGCTTGGGGGGTTGTATTCAACCTTACCTGACTTCAACTGTGATGTTATTTGCTTAGTGGATACCCGACTAAAATCTAACCATGAGCTTCAACAAGCTTCTAGGGCATGGACTTCTGGTCCTTCTTTCTGGTCTTCCGGTACTGATAAATGTGATGGGATTGGAATTTTATTTTCCAACTCTGATTTTCGGGTGTCGAGGTTGGTTGACATTCTGCCTGGTCGTGCCTTATTGTTGGATTTTTCCTATTTTGGGGAAAGATTTCGGATTATCGGTGTTTATGCCCCTCAATCTAAAGCACAGCGAGTTTCGCTTTTCCAGTTAATTCTGCCTTATTTGCATTCCTCTAGGTTATTGTTGTGGGTGGGAGACTTTAATTGTGGGCTGCATCCGAAGGACAGGGGGCTGCAGACCACAAAATTATTTTGTGATTCTGTCGCCTTGAAAGATGTTGTTACAACTGCTCAGTTGGTAGATGCATATAGGTCATGTCACGAGTCGGGGGGATTCACCTTTTTTAAAGGGCCATTGCGGACTCATATTGATTTCATTTTTTTGTCTCGTGTGTTGCGTATTCTATCTTGTGTTACTCTGGGTATTGAATTTTCTGATCACTTAGCACTTAAGATGGCTTGTTCTTGGAAGAACACTCCAAGACGTAAAAAAAAAATATGTGGCGGTTTAATGATTCTTTGTTAGAGGACCATCGCCTACAAAGACTCTGGAGGAAGGAATGGGCAGCCAGACTTTCGGTGGCAGATGTTTATGAAGATCCTTGTGAGTGGTGGGATGATTCAAAACTCAGATGGCAGCAACTTTTTCAGTGGCAAGCTGCAGCTAGACATACTGCAACTTATTTATCTTACCTAGCACTATGGCACCAACTGCAGCATTTGATTTCCTTATCAGATGCTACGGCTTTGGATTATAGTGCTCAGATTGCAGTAATTTGCTCACAAATTAGATCTCTGCAATATGATAGAGCAAATTCCTTGGGGCAGGAGGCACGATTTGGGACACAGGTATCCAAAGGTGGGCTGAATATGTTCAAAGACTGCAAAGGATGGGTGGAGTCCAAATTTATTCAGGAACTCAAGTCACCTAGTGGTGATTTGGTATCAGATACAGAGGTAATGGTTCAGGTAGTGGAAAAATACATCCTTACTATGTTGGGTACTTCTCCATGTTGTAAGGATGCTAAACCTCTTTTAGAATCCTTGCATCTTCCCCCACTTCCTTTACAGGAGCAAGAAATGTTGTCTGGTGCTATTTTACCCTCAGAGGTGGCCAGTGCCATTGACAGTCT
This sequence comes from Neoceratodus forsteri, assembly GCA_016271365.2. NCBI lineage: Eukaryota > Metazoa > Chordata > Ceratodontiformes > Ceratodontidae > Neoceratodus > Neoceratodus forsteri. The sequence goes on from CM057453.1 coordinate 958,524,909, forward strand.
GAATGTTGCCTCTGCACAAGGGTCAGATGGCCTTACGGCTCATTTTTTCAAACATTTAAAGAGGACTTAGTTCCAGCTTTATCTCTCTTATTTAATGATATGCTGACCATGGGTGCAGTTACTAAGTCTATGAAGGAAGCCATTTTAGCTCTCATCTTTAAAAAACAGGGAGATCGTTCTGACTTACAAAATTGGAGACCTTTAAGTTTATTAAATGTGGATTATAAAATCATGGCTAAAATTTTATTGGCCAGGCTCATAAAAATTGCCTCACATCTTAGTCCTGCCCAGACTTGTGGTATCCCGGAAAGGAGCCAAAATGATCATTTAATTCTGTTACGGGAATTGTTTGTGTTGGGTGAGCAAGGTAAGGTTTCTGGTTGGGTGTTGGGGTTAGATCAGGAGAAAGCTTTGATATGGTTTCTCATGATTTTTTATTTGCCGTGTTAGGAGCATTTGGGATTCCTTGCCAGTTTCTTTTTTGGCTTAAAGCACTGTATAAGGAGGCTACACTCCTCCCAAACGTGAATGGTTGGTTGGGTAATCTTGTCAGGCTAAGTAGAGGGGTCAGACAAGGCTGCCCACTAAGTCCCCTTTTATATAATTTTTGTATTGATACATTGATTCAGGCGATCTCTCGTTGTCCCCAGATTTTGGGGTTGGGGTCCCCCCCCATCTTCCCCAGTTAAAATCCTTGCATATGCAGATGATTTGGTTTTAATGGTGGATATTGGTACAGTTGAAACTGCTGTGTTACAAGTGCTAAATGCTTATTCTTCTGTTTCTGGTTCTCGAATTAATTTTGGCAAAAGTATTGGGGTTTCTATTGGACACACTGTTCTTCCGCAAATAGGGAAGTATGCTGGGATTTCCCTTGATATTCGACCCTTCAAGTATTTAGGTATTTTTTGGGGGACTGACAATGTGTGTCATCATAATTGGCTTTTAGCCATGGGTAAGGCTGAAAGTTTGATTTCAGGATGGAAACAACATATTATGGGTAAGAAAAAATGAGTTATGTTGCTTAAAACTTTGGTTCGTCCCCTTTTTCTATACCTTTGTTATGTATTTCCGCCACCTATGGATTGTTTTTCTAGATTATATAGGATTTTTTTTTCAAGGGTTGTGGGGGTCTAGATTGAACCCCGTCAAGAGGAGTATAACCTATAGGTCATATAAGGAGGGCAGGGTTGGGATGCTTAACCCTGTGGCTTTCTTTTACAGTACATTTTTTCACACAACTTTTGGGAAAGCCTTAAAACCAGGGATGGTGAGTTGGAAGCCTTTGGTGTTACAGTGGTTACTGCCTTGCCTTCCCACTTGGGATTTGGGGAAAAAAGGGTGGGTTTCTCGATTGGCTGATGTTCTCTTATTTGGGAAAGAAGCTATTAAGGTGGCGTTATCTTGGGATTTCCGTCCTCAGGATTTTTGTATTCTCTCTAGATTACTTCTTTATGACACTATTTGGCAGAAGGATGCTCAGGAGAGAGTGGTATTTCCATTTTGTCCTGAACATCGGGTTGACTGGATTCTCCATCAACTATGTAATCCCCGTTTGCCTTCCTATGTGTGGGATGTAGTATGGTTGGGTAATTATGGACGTCTAAGTGTAAAAGGCAATCATAAGCACAAAGCATTAGATGCTCGATTTTGCCCTAGGGAGGGTTGTTCTGCAATTATTGAAACCCAACAACATCTCTTTTTGGAGTGTCCCTTTGCTGTTTCCCTTTGGACTCAGTTAGCTGGTTTATGGTCAGAACCAATATTGTTACATTTGTCATATGCTCACATTATGTTTTGTACACAGGGTGTGTTATGTCAAAATATCCTGAAAACACTTTATTTATTGTTTTTTCTTTAATCCGTTATTATTTGTGGCAGGCCAGATGTATGCTGGTTTTGCATCAAAAATTAATTTCTGTATCAGAAATTATTAGGAATATTGGAATTGCTATCTGTAATGTTAAAGTACAGGACTTAGGACATTTTGTAGGACCTCAGTTTTTTCATTTATCGTCACATTGTGATCCTTTTACTGGGGTTTGAAGGATGTTTTCCTCCATTTTTTGTAATTCTGTATATATATATATATATATATGTTTGATTTGCTTCGATTTTGTCATATTGCAAGGTTTTTTTCTGTTTCTGTTTGTTGTCTTGTTTGATTTCTCTTTCTGTAATGAAGTCCAACTTTCTCAATAAAATTCCCCTGCTCTTTTCGATAAGTGACCTGGGATCTTTAACATCCACCTGAACTACCACCAGTCCAGGCAGATGGGACCTGAGTTTAGCGTCTCATCCGAAAGACGGTACCTCAGAAGTGCAGCACGCCTCTCATGCTGCACGACAGTGTCGGTACTGAGATATTAACCCAAGTGCCAGATGTGGGAACTGAACCCACAGCCCTCTGATCTCCTGGCTCAGAGGCGAGTGTGCTACCTACTGAGCCACAGATACTGATATTTTTATGTCTCATGTAAAAATGATACGTACAGCCATGTGATGTAGCAACCATTCTATAAGAACTTGCAGCTTTGCATTGAGGGTGGTTTTGATAATATTTTTCTTTTTCCCAGTGAGTAAATCCATAGCAGTCCACAACTTCATCTTGTGCACACCTCAACATGGAGTCAAAGTGCTTGTAAACTCATCCATGTACAAGTTTCCTTTTTGCAAATTATAGGTTTACAGGTACTTCAACTCCATGTTGAGGTGTGCATGAGAAGGAGCTGTGAAGTGCTAAGGATTTACTTGCTGAGAGATAGAAAAATATCATCAAAACCACCCTAAATGCCAGGCAGTTATTATGCCACTTTTTAAATATATTCCTGTTTTTCTTCAGTCTGTTTTTTATTCTTAGGTACTTTTAAATTGTGTCCGTTATCTATGGCAATTGTTTTTCACTTAGGTTCCTTTGTATTTTAGGAGCATGTTTGTTAACAATAGAAGTTAGTGTATTGTTAAAATCCTGCACAGCCAGATCCAGGTCTGGAATCAAGGTTTATTTATTTATTTATTTAAAAGTTTTACCAGGAAGGCATACTGAGTGTTGTAGCGCTCGATTCCAGATGCGCCCTGGGGTATTATATTCCAGTTTACACTCCGCAAACTCTCTCTAAAAGCACTTATGTTAAAGTGTTTCCAGTTTGTCACCCAGTAGGATGTAGTCTCTGGCTTTTTGGGGTTCATCCATTCTATGTTACATTTACTTGGGTAATGATCCCCCATATTTAGTGGAACTACTTCACCTTGTTGTATCAGTAAGTCATTTGCTAGAGACATCAGAGCTAATGTAGATCCCTTGCTTTTAGTACATCTTGTTTGCACTTGAATCACCTGTCTAAGTCGCAGAATATCTAAACTATTTTTTAACCTTTTCCTCCTTTTCTGATTCCAGTCAGTATTAAAATCACCAATTAAAATAAAATCTGCATGCTGAACATTATCCAGTTACTTAGCCACAGGAGCATCAACATGGGCCAACTTGGGTCTGATGGGAGCATAAACTATCCTCTGTGGTGCTCCTTCTTAGCATGCTCCCTCTGAACACCTGTGTAAAATCCTTGATGGGAGCACAGTGTATAAAATTAGCCAATTAGACACATTAGCCATTGAGGCATTGAAAAGTCAGGGACTAAATCAAGGGTCCCACCTTGACATTGGTGATTTGGCTTACTCAGATTGGAATTCCAGTCTGAAACTAAGAGGACCCGCAGCCAATATTGGCAGTGGAAAGTTTAAATATGCTATGTCATGAGTGGGGGTGTGTGCTGGTACTTTTGGATTGTTTTTTTTGATATATAACACGACTCCCTCACCTCTTTTACCTCTGTCTTACCTGATCGGTCCATAACCCACTATCTGTACCTCTCTCTCTTCAATACCATTATGAAGCCATGTTTCAATAATCCCAGTTACGTCTGCATTCCAAATTCTAAATGCGTCAACCTTTTTCACTAGGCTCCCGATCTTTCCATGAGTTATTTATAAGTCAAGAAAATGTCTGGAGCCCAGATTTATTTCCGTATCACCACTTATTATTAAAAGAATCAACAAGTGTGCCGGCCCAGTGGTGCAGAGGGCTGAGACATTGGCGCCTTACCTTAAACCATGCTGGTGAACCGTGTTCGGGAATGGACACGAGTGCCAGGGGTTGGCAGGGGAAAGGAGAGGATTGAGCATCTGGAGGACTGCTCTCCTCTCCTGGGGTGGGTTGGGGAGATGCCTCACTCTGTAGCGGCCCCTAGGGGAGACCAGAAGCACTACAGATGCAGCGCAAGAAGGGAAGCCTGGAGGAAAATCAGAAAAATGGTGCCTCGATTGACCGGATGACGGCCACCTGGACCCTCACCTCCATGGAGCCCTGAACATGCTGACCCAACCTCAGCAGCACTGAGGGCCAAGAAGGATGGCCATAAGACACATCTCCCTGGAAAAAGAGAACCCACCCAATGAAGTGATATGTTGAGTTACCCTGGGCCGGCTGCGATATGAGGCCACGGGTTGGTGACAGGGTTCTGGGGGAGGATCCTTGGCAGTGGCCTGAAGGAGAGGCAGATTGAGACTCAGGGGAGATAAACAGATAATACAAAAAAAAAAAATGACAAGCATTGGTTTGAGTCCTGCATACAGCACTTGTATAGTCATACAAAAACACCAGCAGAAACAGGCCTTACAGTCTATCGAGTCTGCTCGATTGTGCAGCTAACTCCCCAGTTCACAGCTGCCCCACCCACCTCTCCCCTTTTCATGATTACCCCCTTCACTCTGCCCCATCCCTTCTTAAAACCACCTACCATGCTACAGGCTACTACCTCCTTAGGCAGAGTATTCCATTGATCCACCACCCTCTCTGTGAAATAATGTCTCCTGACTTCCCTCCTGAATCTCCCGCTCCCTCCAATCTCAGATGGTGTCCCTTGTGACCCTTCCCCTTCTAATGTGGAAAATCCCTTCTGTACTAGTCTTGTTTGTCCCCTTTAAGTAGTTAAATGTTTTGATCACGTCCACCCATTCCCTCCTCCAGGGAATACAGGTTCAGCTCACACAGCCTCTCCTCATAGTAGTATCCCTCTAATCCCTGTCACCCTCTGCTGTACACCCTCCAACAATCTGATGTCTTTCTTCAGGAATGGGCACCAGTACTGCATGCAGTATTCCAGGTGCAGCCTGACCAGTGACCTGTATAGGGGCAGGATTACCTCCCTATTTCTGGAGGAGATTTCCCCTCGCTATACACTCCAGCATCCTGTTGGCTTTTGCTGCCACCTTCCTGCACTATGCAGAGTTGATCATACTCCCTGTTAGAAGCACCCCTAAATCTTTTTCCTCCTTGGTGCATTCCAGCTGTACCCCCTGCAGCAGTCCCGACAGAGCTCCGTTGACCTTACTCACTCCTCCTCTCTCACTCGCTCATTCAGTTTCTGCCGGTTCTGCAGGCTGTCCTTTTCTATGGAGCTCCTGCCTGCATTGCCACCCTTTTCTGCCCACAAAGAAATATGCAGCAGTCATGATAGAGCTCCGTTGATCTCTCTCACTCCCCCTGTTTCAGTCACTCATTCTGTTTCTCTCGCTGCTGCAGGCTGCCCTTTTGTACTGGGCACCTGCATGCATTGCTGCCTTTTTCTGCTCACAAAGAAATCTGCAGCAGTCCCAACAGAGCTCAATTGAGCTCACTCCCGCTCCCTCACTCACTCATTCTGTGTCTCCCGGTGCTGCAGGCTGCCCTTTTGTACTGGGCTGCTGCCTGTGTTGGTGCCTTTTTCTGCCCACAAAGAAATCCACAGCAGCCCCAACAGAGCCCAGATGAGCTCGGTCACTCCCCCACCTGCTCGATCCTGATCTGTCCCAAACACTGATTTCCGACAGCGACTGCGATATTCTGCATCGGAAGCGCGTAAACAAATTTCATCCAGGATGTGAAAAATTACAGCTGTACTGTTCATAAGGTGGTGTGGAAAAATGCCAGTGTTGAAAATGTGACGTGAAAATATTACTAATTTGCGAAGTTACAAGGGTGCATGGAAACTGCACAACGCACGCTCGTAACAGTCATTTTATGGAGTTTCATCACAAAATTGTCAACATAGGCATTTTAGGACCTCTGCTCATGAACAGTGTCACTGTGATTTTCACACTGTGTCCCAAACACTGATGTCCCACAGCAACTGCGCTACTGTGCGCCGGAAGAGTGAAAACACATTTCGGCCAGGATGTGAAAAATGACAGCTGCACTATTCATAAATAGGTGTGGATAGGTGTGGCAAAATGGCAATGTTGAAAATCTAGAGTGAAAATATTGCAAAGTTGAGAAAGTACGAGCGTGTGTGGAAACTGCGCAATGCACTCTTGTAGCACACTTATTTTATGGACTTTTGTCACCAAATTTTTAACATAGGCATTTTAGGATCTCTGCTAATGAACAGTGTCACTGTCATGTTCATAATATGTCCCAAACATGGATTTCCCACAGCGACCGCGCTACTCTGCACCGGAACTGCGAAAACACATTTCAGCCAGGATGCGAAAAAATGACAGCTGTACTGTTCATAAGGAGGTGCAGAACAATGGCAATGTTGAAAATCTGGAGTGAAAATATAAATTTGCGAACTTACGAGCGTGGATGCAAACTGTGCAATGCACGCTCGTAAAACAGTCATTTTGGGGACTTTTTCCAACAAATTTGCAACCTAGGCTTTTTGAGAGCCCACCTCATGAACACTAGCAATGTCGTTTCATTAATCGGTTCTGCAGGTGATTCCGCGCAGTGACCACAAAATCTTTTGGGGCTGATTAACTCCGTGAAAGTGCCAGAATTCATGAGGAAGGGTCCCAAAAACCCCATTTTGAAAATTTGGCACCAAAATTCCAAAAAATTCCTGAGATATGCATCAAAGTTGAAAAAAACCTATTTATTCCATTATATAGCTTACCAGCATTTCCTCAGTTCGCGGTCGGCTTTGAAGAGTGCAGACATGTTCCTGGTCCACCGAAGATCATTGCGCTGGGCTCCGGAGGTAAGTATGGGGTGAGGGGGTGTAGGGAGGCAGGGTGCACAGTGGGTGGGCATGGGTTGTGGAAGGGGCTGGGAGACTGCGAGGGACCATTTTCCTTTTTGACAGTGTTAAAAAAACACATTGCAGGACCTTTTTTTTTTTAACAGGGGCATGTGGCACGCTGGGGTGGGCTCCCAGCATGCCAACGGACTCTTTTTTTTTTGGAGGGGCAGCTGTAGCCGATGGGGGACTGGGCACCGCCATCGGCACACAACAAAAGGTGGGGGTTACATTATTTTTTTTTTATTCGTTTTTTATTGTTTTTCCAACACACAGCAAATGACATTGCACAGTAAACACAATGACATAAGTGCCCACACAGGCAATAATATAAACATAGACAATATTGTGTCATGTCCCCACCCCTTACCACCCCCCCACTATTACTTTTCCCAAACCCCTCATGATACTCCCTCACCTCCTCCCCTCCCACCCCCTCGGCTGGATATAAATTCACATTCTTGTACTTTAGAACCAGAAGGACAGTAAGGGAATACATTGGATTGAATTCTTGGATGACAGGGATTAGCCTGGAATTAGAAGAATGACCCTAAGCATCAGCATCTCTCAGTTCAGTGGAACTCCAACTTGTATCATGTACATCGCGTGCATCCCAGTCCATATCTTTTGGTATCTAGAGGGAGAATGACCCCGGGGAGTTCTAAATTGTTCCACCCTTAGATTAAACAAGAGTTCTTGGAAGCCATTCTCTATAAGAAAGCTTTTGGGTGTCAATCCAATGCCTTAAGACAAGTTTCTTAAGTGTTATGGAGATCATTGCTATGTGGTATCTACTTACTCTGACCTGTACCTCAGAATAATTCCCCATAAGACAAACCTCTGGTGTAAATAACCCCTCTAGACCTAGCAAAGGCTCAGCTTTCTGTTGAATTTCAATCCAGAGGTCCTGGACATAGGGATAGTCCCAGAACAAATGACGACGGGAACAATCTTCCATCTTGCACCTAGTACAAATTATCTTAAAAAGTTTGAGGGGTGTCCAATATAAGTTATGTAAAAATTGAAATTGTGTTAGTCTCAGCTTATCTTGGGATAGGTAAATATATGCATCTTCCCAGATTTTATTCCAGTTAATACTAGGGTCTGGAAATTGACTAGTCCAATATATCGGGTCTCCTTCTTGAGAAATAGGCGCCTGTCCCAAAAGGGAACTGTATACCTTTGCTATTGCATGTGGGAGGTGTACCACTTCTGCTAAGGTGGCAAAGAGTTCACTGAATTTGTCTTCTGTCACTAAATGTCTACTGAGTCGATTCAGAAGGTGAGATAGCTGGTATACGCTGAACATTTGTCCCTTGTTTAGTGAAAATTTGTTAAGAATGTCCAGTACCAGGAGACATCTCCCTTCTGAATCCAGAAAATCTTTTACCTTTGTGTGTTGAAACTGAGGGATCCAGAGTTTAGAAATCATCTTGTTACCTATCTTAACATTTGGATTCCCTACTAATGGCTGATTCCTGTCCTGGGTGTGTTTATATTTTAGAAAGTTGCATAGTTGGGAATGGGCTTTTATCGTGATCCCAATAGTAGAGTGGGAGATGTTAACCAGTAAGTTTTTAGTTGTACTATATAACAACATGGGTATTGAAAGATTTACCTCCTCTAATATTGCTTTCTCAAGTGTTAGCCATGGTGGGACATATGATAGGTTAGCCAAAGTTACATCATTAGTCATCCACTTCAAATATTTAGAGATCTGACTAGCCCAGTAGTAACCCCCCCACATGAGGTAGTCTCAGCCCACCTCCAGACTTGGATGCAGGCAGCTTCTGGTAAGCTCTTCTTGGGGGTTTGGCTGCCCATATAAAGGAAGATATAATCGCATGAACTTTTCTGAACCATTTAATAGGCAGCTAGACGTTAAGCATGTGTAACAGGTAGAATATCCTAGGTAGGACATTCATTTTGACTATATTAATGCACCCCCAAATAGAAACAGAAAAGGGATGACCATCTAGTAAAATCCTGTTGTATAACTGCTAGAGTATCATCAAGATTTAGTTTCTTAGTAAGGGAGTCCGATCTGGTGAGATAAATGCCCAAATATTTTAAACGCTTCGGGGACCAATGAAGACCTAAGTGTGGAATATCACTTTTTAACAGTCTATAATTTAAAGGAAAAACCGTGCTTTTTTACAGATTAATTTTATAATTAGAATAGGTACCAAATTCTGAGATTATTTGCAAGGAGGTCTTGAACTCCTAAGCAGGATTAATGGAGTGAAGCACAATATCGTCTGCATATGCCGATAATTTGAACACAGACCCATGCAGAGGTATGGTCGGGATCAGGGAAGATTCCCTGAGTTTGACAAGTAAAGGATCCAAATAGATATTGAATAGGAGTGGCGATAATGGGCATCCTTGGCGAGTACCTGAGTGAAGGAGGAACCTCTCCGAGAAAACCCCGTTGCAATAAATGCGCGCTTGTGGATTTTTATAGAAGGAAGTGATCCATCCAATATATTCCTTCGGGAATCCAAATTTGCACATTGTGGAAAACAAGAAACTCCAGTCCACCCTATCAAAAGCTTTTTCCGCATCCAGGAACAATAGGGCAGCTGGCGCGTCGGAGTCCCTGAACATGAAAAAAATATGTGATAATTTCCTCAAATGATCTGAAGAGTTTCTCCCCTTCATAAATCCTACTTGGTCTAAATGAATAATGGTGGGTATAACTCCCACCAATCTATTTGCTAACAATTTAACTATAATTTTCATACCATAATTCAATAAAGAGATAGGTCTGTAGTTAGTCACCAATTCTGGATCCCCGCTCTGGCTTATGCAAAACAATAATTAAGGCCTCCAGTAAGCTGTCATCCATTACATCCCCTTCTAGAAACCTTTTGTACAACTGGCTTAGCCAGGGAATCAGTTGTTTACTAAAAGACTTGTAGAAATTGGGTGAGAACCCGTCAGGGCCGGGGGCCTTATCCAGAGGGAGGGAGTCAATTATTTTCTTTATTTCTATGTCAGTTACGGGCGCCAGGAGTGCCACCTTTTGTGCTGCTGTTATCTGTGGTAGAGAGAGTGTCTCTAAATATTTATCTAATTCTTGTTTTCCAGGGGAGTTAGGCATGGGTCCGTACAAGTCCTTATAATAAGTTATGAATTCCTGTACTATTCTTTTAGGATGCACTTGTATAGTGTTATCCGAGCTAGCCCTAACACCCCTAATTACTCTGGCAGTTTCTTGAGTTTTTAATTGAAGGGCCAGCAGTTTCCCCCACTTTTTCCCCATGATCCACATAGTTAATCCTGGTGCACATTATTGCATACTCTGCTTTGCTTAGCAACAGGGAGCTATACTGGGCTTTCAAACCCATTAGTTTAAGTCTGTCCACCTCCGGGGTGGAGGAAGTTAGTGTTTTCTCTAAATCATGAATTTTGCTGATTAATGAGAGGGCTTCTTGTTGTTTCTTTTTTTTTTTTGTATGAGGCTATTCTGATACTTTCTCCCCTTATTACACACTTCAGGGCACAACATTCTGAATCTATTCTCCCTGTCGAGCCAAGGTTAACCTTCATGTACTGATCAATTGCTCTCAGAATATCCTTAATAACTCCCTCATCTCTTAGTAATTGGTTGTTAACCTTCCATATGGTTTCTTTTGGAACATTAGGTATCAGGTTTAGTGAACACCCCACTGCCACATGATCTGAAATAACACCGGGTTCAATAGCACTCCGTATTATTCCACATAGGAAAGTATGGCTAATTAAAAAATAGTCTATTCTGGTGGACGTGCCATGAACAGCAGACTTAAATGTGTACTCCCTCAAGAAAGGGTGTAGGAACCTCCTTGGGTCCAACAGACCTAATTGATCCGTTAAATCTTGGAGGGCTCTCTGAGCTGGTGAGAGTCCAGATTTCCTAGCCCCTGATCTATCCAGGTCAGGGGTAAATGAGAGATTCCAATCTCCTCCCAAGATTAGTGGAAATGAAATATAGGGAAGTAATTCTCTCAGTAATTTATGAAAAAAGTCTGGGGAGTCAAAATTGGGCCCATAGACACAACAGAGCATAACCTCTGTACGATCAAGTAAGCCTTTCAAAATTAAATATCTACCGTTAGGGTCCTGGATACAAATCTCACAGTTAAAGGGAGTAGTCCGGGAAAACAGTATAACTACCCCTCTGCTTTGGATGCTGCCTGGCATTGAATACCTGTCCTACCAGCTGCCTCCTCAGGAGTGAATCCTCCGAGATCAGTAAGTGGGTTTCTTGTAAGTATGTGATGGCTCCGTTTAAGTATTCAGTATGTTTTAAAACCTGATATCGTTTCACCTTCTTTCTTGCCCCTCTGATGTTTCATGTAAGTAACCTTAAACCTCCTGCCATTTTTTGTTTCCCAAACTCAAATTACAGTAGCCTATTTCTAAACTTCTCAATATCCAGCCGAGTTGCCCCGTCCACTCCCTCCCCCAAGTCCTGAAACCCTGTACACCTTACCCCCCCCTTAAACTTACAGATTCATATGCAAACCCACAAATTCCTAACCAAAACATAATCCTACTGGCCAAAAGGGCCAAAAACACCTCCCACCCTCTCAACTTAATAACATCCAGGTACACGATCTACAGAAACCATGAATATCCTCTCCCCCCTCCCGCCCACTCTTAACCCCACATATTACTTCTTGCTTTGAATCCTAGATCCATGGCTGAGCATTAGTTAAACCCCATATACCTATGAAAGAAACATAGAAGAAAAATTCACTGGTTGGAGACTTGCACCCTTGCTAAACACAACCATCTAGATTTATCTAACAAAAAACTAAAAATGAAACTTTTTAAGTGAATCTTTTATATACATACAATCCTTTCTTAACTAGGGAACTAACTCATAATTTATCTCAGGGCGACATCTTGTTGCCACTAACTTGTATTACATTTGGGCAAACAAAATCTCAGTTGAATCTTGTGGCCACTTTGATTAACTTAGTTACGCGACTAAATTCTTCACATAGGCGTCCCCACCCAATAGAATAAAATGAAAAAAAAACATTGCTGCTTGCCATATGGCAGGGATTGCAATTGTAGGGTCCATTCTACAGGTGATATATAGCCTGCTAACACAGTAGTTACTTGAGCTGGATCCTCCACATGCTTTGTAGCCAGAGCTCCTTCAAGACATGAGCGTAAGACCAAAAAGGAGGGAAGAGCTCCCACCCTTTGATGAAACTGCCACTGGTAAGTTTGAATCTGACAGTCAGGAGTCTGCTACCCGAGCAGACTCTGTCAGTGTAAAATGCTAACTCTTCGATAAACAGGCACGCCATCACCAAATACAGCAAGAGGCTAATCTAGCACAAAGGGGACAGAATCCCTGGATTCTCTTCTGGGTCTAATTCTCAGCTGTTTCAGAACAACGACTTTGTTACAGCCAGGGAGCCTTATCCATTCGCCCCTTTTACCAGCAAAAATAAAGAGCACTGTGCTAGCAAACATAACAGGGCCTCATTCTACCCAAACCCTGTTTCTCTTACTATAATTCCCCCATTCAACTTTTCAATTAAGCCTATATTTTAAAACAATGAGATTATATAGGGGGACCATAAACTAAACTATCTTAACCAGCATGGCCACACTTTGTAAACTCACTCCGATTTATAATTCAGCAAGTGTCCTCGGGGAGCAATATGTGGCGGCTGTTACACACAAAACTATGTTACGCCAGTTTCACTTGGCACAGTCTAACAGCTGAATAGTAGGTAAAGCTCTCTCTTTGAGGTATCTCTCCGGGGCACCATCCTTGAGCTTCAGGTACAGGAGCAACTATGATACTTGCAGGGCAGTTATGCCTCTCTGTAGAATACCCCGTGAAACAGCCACTGCTGCTCTTTTAGTTTCTTTGGGAGTAGCAACTACGACAAACTGGGCTATCATTCACTGGTGTCTTTAGAAAAGGGAAATGCTCATTATAGCCTTCTCTTTGGAGCTCCATTTAAGATCTGGAATGACGATCCAGCATTCATCTTCTGGCTTTTAGGGTAAACCGAGCACTAAATAAACTGAGTAGCTTTAGTCTCTTGCAAGTTGCAGCAAACAAATATCTCAGCACAAATAGGCATACCGAATCCATGCACACCAGTTCAGCGATCACTGACTAGATTGGGGAATGCTTCCTTCAGAGTTGCTTCTGCGGCATTTAGTTCTTCGATAGTGGACCAGTTACCATATATCAGAACCTGGAATTTTGCGGGATCAATTTATTGACTAAAGGGTGAAAAAGAGCTCTGCACTGCCGGATGGACACCAGGAGATCTTGCGTGATCCTTAGCGGTACTTCACCCCATTTTATTTGCTCCAAGAGTCGGACTTTCATCAGAAAATGCTGCTGCTCCAGATAGTTTAAAAATCGGACTAGTAAAGGCCAAGGGGGGCATCTGCAGCGTGCATCGGGCACAGAGATCAGTGGGCTCGCCCTATGCAGTAAGAAGCACCATACGGGGCCAGACCGACCAGCTTCACTACCAACTTCTGGACTAAAAGAATTGTGTCAGCCCCCTCTTCTTTCTCTGGTAAGCCTATAAGCACCAAATTGTTGAGCCTACTGTGCCCCTCCAAATCCTCGACCTTCGATTCCAGGTGAGTCATCTTCTGCCTCGTAGACACCAGCTCTGGTTCTATTCTCCCCAGATGCTTTTCCACTGACACTATCCTTGCCTCATTGTCTCCATCCCTTTGCAAAACACTCTCTAGAGCCATGGCCATTGATTTAAATTCATCCGTTAGCGATCAGAGTTCCTCGTGGAACGGCTTGAACTCCTGTAGGCACCTGTCCACTGTTAGGATGCTGGGATCCTGGCTTGACGAGGAACGTTCTGCCGTGGCGGCTTGCAGCCTTGTTTTTTTTCTGGCCTTTTCTGGCATGGAAGGAGGCGTGTGTTTTGGCAGAGCTTGCCTCATCTCTGCTTCCATGCTGGGTAGCGAAATTGCAGCCAGGTAACATTGCACACTGCTAGAGTTCTTAGATACATTTTTCTTTTCGGATTTTGAAGTTGCAATGTGTTTGAACATTAATTACAGTCTTGAGTGAGCAGAAGACATGGAGAGTGTGACTACCTGTGAGTCTGCCTCACATGATCTCTCGGGGGTTACAGTATGCCGACGGGGATTGGGCACCGCTGTCGGCACACAACAAAAAGTGGTGGGGTGACATTATGCTGACAGGGATTGGGCACCCCCATTGGCACACAACGAAAGCAGGGGGGTGTTACATAATGCCGATGGGAAGAGGGCTTCCCCATCGGCAACACCACTCGGGCACTGAAGCCGACCGGGATTGGGTCCCCCATCAGCAAACAAACATGGTGGGGGGGGCACATGCTGCCGAAGGGGATTGGGCACCCCCTCGGCAGGGGGGTGCTTAATAATGTTTGTGGACACAGCGGCAAGCCACCACCATGTTCACAAACAATATCACTGTTACAAGGTTAGGCCCAGCAATGACGGATCGCTTCTTCATTGCAGCGAATGGCTTACGCTGCAATGACAGGGCGGCCCCTGATTGCAGCGGCTGAAATCTTACAAGGTTGTGGCATGCTGACTGAACTAGTGTCAGCAGCAGCATGCCATGGCAATGGGGAAAGTGGGCCAAGCCTTTAAAGGCTGTGGGGGCATTGGCCACAACAGTGCCGTGCCTCCACAACCTGCTTCTGGCAACCTGCCACGATATGCTTCTTGTGCATGAGCGCAAAATCAACATAAAAAGGATGATAAACACTTTATTGGTGTGTCTATGATATGAAGACTAACATTATTCTGGAAAGCAGAAGCAACTCATCCATAAAGCCTGTTGTTAAAGAAACTCACTTCAGAAGCACACGCCCAGTAAAAGCAATGGAGCCAGGCCACAGACTAACAAGCCAATCCAACCATATGCATTTTACCTGTTTATCAAAACAAATAATGAACAGTACATTTGCACTGTTGTTTGAGGTGACAGTGTGATAGAGATCTGACAGAAGACAGCCACTCCTGGCAGAAAGTGTGACCCACAAAAGCAAGAAACCTGATGACAGTGCAGGCAAAAGAGCTGACAGCGTGAACTCGTATTTTTGGTGATGCATCATGATGAGTGTAGATTTTTAGTGACCTTTAAAACACATTTTCAGTCATCAAAAAGTGACCTACTCATTATAACTGGAAGCATGAAACCAGCCAAGTATTGCAAGTTAACAAACCTGACTGGGATTACCTCAATAATTGCAACCTGCTATAAATTAGACTCTGGACTCTGAATGGGTACGATGATCCAAGCATGAAATCAGGATCATGAACTGCCCTGCCTGGTTCCCCTCCACAGGGCCCTGCCAAATGTAAATGAGCAAGAAGTAGTCTGCCCAGCTGGCTCTACTGCCCCCCCCCCAAATCAGGCCATTCTTTGTAATGCAAGGTCACTGAGGAATAAAACAGTGGTGATGGAGGGTTTCATCATGGATTAATTAGATGACCTTGTTTGCATCACAGAGACCTGGTTGGGTGATGACTCCAGACCTGTTCTGCAGATATCTGTTCCACTGGGTTATTCTGTAGTGCATTGCCCGAGGAGGGATCACAGAGGGACCAGGGTTGATATTTGCTTTAAATCCACTTTGGGATTCATTGCACTCCATATGAGTACTTTCAGGTCTTTTGAATATGTGGCAGTTAGATGTGCTCTGGATGTCAGTGGTTAAGACTATTCTCATATTCAGTCCCCCTGGGTATGGGGGTGACTTCCTGTAGGACTAGGCAGACTTCATGGCTGAACAAGTGTTAGATGCTTCCAGACTGTAAGTGCTAGGGGAGTTACATGCTTGGGTCAATGACGAATCCTCACATTTTGGACAACAACTCCTCCACTTGATGTCCTCACTGGGACTAGCACAGGCAGCTGCCTCTGGAATGCATCAACATGACCACACATTGGACCTGATCTTCTCATTGGAGCTTGACATTAGTGCGGTCAAGGATAATCTGCTTTTTTGGTCAAATCATCATGCAGTGTGGTTCCTTTGTGGTGTCCCCTGTTTTAATACCCCTTTTTTGGAGCCTGTCTGGTATCATCCTAAACATTATGCTCTCTGAAATGCCTTGCTTTGTATACTATTCTGTATCTCACCTGTATTGTTCTCCACTGTCTTGCTTCACGAATATGTTGTCTCCCCTTCCTGTGACGAGGTACCTTTGTAAATGAGTCTTTGACTCAAAGGTTTAAAAATCCAATTTCTTGAAATAAATAAATACATAATTTGGAGCTACGAAAGCTCCAGGAGATACCAGATATCTCAGGTTTGATGTTTGCATGGGCACAGGGGCCTGAGAAGGCCATGGAGCATTATAATACAAGCAAATGAGTTTGCTTAATTTTTTGCAGATAAAGTTGCTGCCATCAGGTCTGAGATCAGCCAGTCCTCCTCCAAAGGGTGCTGCAATGATCGGCGGGATATCACAGGTGCCCGGATTGTCTGGATAGAGTTCAGCCAGCCGGAATTCATTGACATCGTGAGGATCATCCAGACTTTGCAGCCAACCTGCTGTAGTTTGGATCTGGGCCCCAGACAACTCCTAGTGGGTTGTGTGGATGAGATCAGTCCAATCCTTGCAGAGTTAGTCTGGAGTTCATTGGAGAGGGGGATCTTTCAAGACCCCCTTAAGGAGGCAGTCGTCTGACCACTCCTTAAAAAAACCTCCCTTGACCCGGATTGTCCTGCTAACTACAGACCTGTCTCTAACCTGCCCTCTGTGGGCAAGGTTATTGAGAAGGTG
This sequence comes from Neoceratodus forsteri, assembly GCA_016271365.2. NCBI lineage: Eukaryota > Metazoa > Chordata > Ceratodontiformes > Ceratodontidae > Neoceratodus > Neoceratodus forsteri. The sequence continues at coordinate 958,541,744 of CM057453.1, forward strand.
GTTGCACTGCAGCTGGGTGACCATCTTACTATCCACGATGTCTATGAATTTCTTCAGTCTGTATTTAGGAAGAGACACAGTACTAAGAAGGCTCTTGTCTGGGTACTTAATGATCTCCTAATAGCAAGAGATCAGACATCTCGTTCCATCTTGGTTCTCCTTGATCTCTCTGAGGCATTTGACACTGTGGACCATGGCGTGCTATTGGAACGCCTGCAGTCCATCTGTGGACTGTTGGGTATGGTCTTCAGATGGTTTACATCTTTCCTCCAGGGTACTGTAGGACTCAGAGAGTGGTCACTGGGATTTATTAATCTGATGCTGTCCCCCATCCTGTGGGGTTCCGCAGGGTTTCATTTTGGCACCCATGTTGCTCGCAGTGTATATGCTGCCGTTGGGAGACATTATTAGGTGGTATGGCTTGAGGTTTCACTGTTATGCAGATGACATTCAGCTGTACCTGTCCTTTGTGCCTGGGAAGGATGATGCAATCTCAGTATTTAACAGCTGTCTCTCTGAGATTCAGGATTGGATGAGTGCCAGCTGGCTGACACTAAATCCAGATAAGACTGAGGTGTTGGTGGTGGACCCAGATCATTGGGCAGCAGGTATGCTGGCAGGACAGTTATCTGGGCTTTGGCTCAGTGATGCTTTGCTGGCTGCCTCACACCAAGTGCATAGGCTGGGTGTTATGTTTGACAATGAGCTGACCCTGAAATCTCATGTGTTGGCAGTTGTCAAGACCTCATTTTTTTCACCTGAGGAATATCTCCCGGTTGAAGCACCTGGTTCCTCCTGAAGATCTCTCTACCTTGGTCCACACCTTTGTGACTTCTCACCTTGATTATTGCAATGCCCTGTACCTAGGGCTTCTAGGGGTTGATATCCGCTGCTTGCAGCTGGTGCAGAATGCGGCAGCCAGGCTGGCGACTGGTACATCTAGGACCAGTCACAGTATGCCTGTGCTTCACAGACTGCACTGGCTGCCAGTACAGTGGCAGATCACCTTCAAGGTTGAGTTACTAGCCTATAATGCCCTGTGTGACCAGGAACCCTGCTACCCAAAAGATTATTTTCACCCCTACTGCCCCTGCTGTCCACTTCAATCCACTGACGAGGGATTGCTAGAGATTCCCAGGGTGCATTTGAAGACATCAGCGGCTCAGACTTTTTCATACATAGCCCCTACCCTGTGGAATTCTCTACTTCGTCAAGTGAGAGAATGCCTGACCATCCAAAGTTTTAAATCAGCCCTTAAAACACATTTATTCAGGTTAGCATTCCCAGATAATGGTTAGCTGATAATCTTAGTTATTAAACATCATGCTGTTGTCTAAGATTTTATTTTGGATATACATTTTAACTGGATTTTATGGAATGTTAATATTATATTTGATTTTTTGTGTTTTAATCTGTACAATGACTTGGTTCTGGAAGGCACTTTATAAATAAAGCTATTATTATTGTGGCTGCCATAGACTTCCAGGCTCCTTAATGCATTTGTCCCTTGACATCCCTTTGCAGTTCTCCGTGGTACTGTAATGAAATGCATCAGCTGAAGACTAAGGGATAGAATTTGGAATATTCTTGGAGAAGGTCACAGTCTGAGGAGGACAGTGTGGTATTGAAAACTCACTATGGTGAGTATCAACAGGCAATCAACATGAAAAAGACAGTTCCTGTTAAGGTCGATTGCTGCAGGGAACAATTGGCCAAGTCAGCTCTTTTGCATTGTGGACAGGCTGTTAAAGCCTCCCTGTCTGCAGTTGGTTAGTTTTTCAGCAGAAGAGTGTGAGGAGTTAGGTACATTTTTTCTCTGACAAAGTGCCTTCCATTTGATCTGGTATCTCTTCAAGTGGTTTGTCATGGGCTGGCTGTGGGTGACCTCCTGGTAATGTAGAGCTGCATACTCAGAGTAAGTTCCAGACATTTTGTGAGGACAAGGTGCTCCGGAAAATCTCTAGTTTGCATCCCGCCTCCTGTATACTGATCCCAGGACCAACCTGGCTGCTTGTGGGCTGCAGCAAATCCATGGGTACAGTGATCACCAAGTTCATCAATGGTTGTTTGAGGGAAAGTATTTTCCATCTGCTTTGAAAACAGTGGTAGTAAGACCCTCCTAAAAAACGCCATCCTTGGACCCTGATGTTCTAGAGAATCAAAGGCCTGTTTAGAACCTTTCCTTTTAGAGGAAGGTAACGGAGAAGGAGGTGGCTGACCAATTTGTGGCTCGCTGGAGAATTATGACATCAATAAACCTCTCCAGTCGAGTTTTTGTCCCTGCCACAATACTGAGACTGCGCTTGTCTGGGTGATGCATGACCTTTTCCTAGAGAGAAATTGAGGATTTTGTTCCATCTTGGTCTTCCTTTATCTGTCTTTGATATTTGACACAATTGACCATGGGGTGCTATTGGATCGCCTGAAGAACTATGTGGGTCTCACAGACACCGTTTTGCATTGGTTTGAGTCCTATATAACCAGGAGAATACAACAGGTTGATCGAGGTAATTTCATCTCTGGGGCTTCTGCACTGTCCTGTGGGGTTCCCCAAGGCTCGATCTTTGCCCTTGTGTTGGTCTATGTGTACATGTTGCCCTTGGAGAGATTAGAAGTATGGGGTGGTGTTCTACTGCTACACAGATAATACTCAGCTGTACCTGTCTTGTTCTCCCAGCTGGAACCATGTGGTTTTGGTGCTAGGGCAATGTCGTGCCAAGATAAATGACTGGATGGTCTCAAACTGGTTATGTTTCACCCCAGGGAAGACAGAGGTCATGATGATCAAGCTGAATCAATGGGGTGCAACAGCAATGAGAGGTACAGCAGCCCTTCCATTGTTGGTGGCCAGTCTCTTGTTGATGTTGATGCAGATAAGAATCTTGGGGGTCATTTTGGACTGCAGGCTGACACTAGATCAGTTGGAGTCAGCAGTGGTCTGATCTAGCTTTTACCATGTTTGATACATCAGTAGGATTAAACATATCTGGATGCTGCTGATTGTTCATGATTTTGTTACCTCTAGGTTGGACTACTGTACTGCACTCAGGGTTATCTAGATGTTTAATGTGATGCCTACAGCTGATCCAAAATGTTGCAGCTTGGTTCGTAGCAGGAACTTCTCGGAGGGACACATCATGCCAGTGCTGCATGCACTGCACTGGCTCTGGCTGCCTATGTGGTGATGTATAACCTTTAAAGTATGCTTGATAAAATACAAGGCCCTGTGTGGTCTGAAACCTGACTGCTTGAAAGATCTGCTGATTTCTTACCTCCCAAGCAGACCCCCCCTGCTCCACCAATGCGGGATTACTCACTCTCCCCTCTTACCACTTGAGACAATCCGGGGAGAGAGCCTTTGGAGTGGAATCTCCTATGTTATGGAACTCTGTTCCGGGGGAGTATTCATTCTGCCCACATGCTGGAGGCCTTTAAAACATCACTAAAAATATATTTATTTGAGCAGGCATTCCCCAGCTAGCTAATAGTAGCTGGTTAGTATTTTATTTACTTTTTAATTAGCTGAGATTTTGTTAATTCTTGCTGTGTTTTATTTGTTTATATGTTGTTTATTTTTTAAAATCTGCTAAATTATATACAGTGACCTGAGCCTACTGAAAAGGGCACTTTATAAATATAATGCCTTGCCTTGCCTTGCTTTAGAAGCTGAGGGGGGAGGGAGTCATGCCAGCATAGCAGCAAAAAAATAAATCTTTTATTAAATTAGATAAAGCATGTTTGTTTAATAAAATAAAAATGCTTGTTTGTTTATAATTTTGGTTTGTACATTTTACTTGTTTCTCACCCTTTGGGCCAGAAATTAACCACTGTCCCCATTTAGCTCAGCATTAGGTCAGAATTAATAATTTAAAAAAAAGTCTGAGGCTTGAACTTTCCTGGTCAGGAGGTGTTTTTATTTTTTTTTAAATCCATCCTTTGTTTTTGTTTTTAAGATTTTTTTTTCTCTATGTATGACTTTTTTTTTAACGCTCACGAAAGGTGCTGGATTGACAGCACTGGAATCTGAAGTCCTCTGCTTATCCATACGACACATGCAGCGCGGTCAATCACAGTGGAAGCTTCCCCACACTGCTAAACCAATGTGCCTCAACCCTGCCGTGAAGGATCACCACATACTGTAGATGAGAGGGTAGTTCAGATTCCATGCCCATTCAGTCCTTGGCATCTCATGTGAAACTGCCTGCAAGGTGCCAGTTAGTACCAGCTGTGTTGGTGGTTTGTGATGTGGGCAACAGCCCACTGGGAACTGGACTGAGACCACCACAAATCATTTCACACAGGCCACTGAACAGCCCTCAGGTGATAATGGCTTTTTTCATCACCAGCCTGTGGCGGATTTGAGCTAGTTACCTAAAACATCCCTCTTAACAAGCAGTAAGGCTGATGATTCACCCTTACATTATCTGTTGTGTATAACAAAATGCATTAATCCTGTGCATTACAGAACACTGGAATGCTGTAATGATGGTGATGGTTTGCCCTTAAATCATGTGGTGCTCAAAAAAATTGTTAATTGGGCACAACCACAACTCGACTGTTACAACATATTTACCTTTCTTCTTCCACACCAGCCAATAAGATATGAAAGACACCTAAAAATGTAGCAGTCAGCACACTAGTAACTGTACATGAACAGACACCTGAGAAGGGCATAATGGGCTTCAGCCTAACATCTCACCCGATGGTACCTCCAGCAGTTCAGTGCCTCCTTTGTGCAGCACTGCAGTGTCAATGAAGCCATGACCATCCAGTATTCCTGCTCTAGAGGGAAGCATTGCACCAACCGAATCACTAACACTAACTTTATTTATTTTTTATTTCATTTTTGTTTACCAGGTACATGCACTAGACAACAAGCATTGTTCATTTTCAGGCACAACCCGGGAGAGTAACAGAAAAAGTCAGCACATCATATCATAACATGAGAGGTTACAGTCAACAAATAACACAACAAAAATCAGTGGGTTACAGGATTATCACAAAGTATACAATGGGTAGACCTGAGGACAATTATTACACAGAGGACTTCACGTTATGCAGGGCATGAACTGGTAGTCCATTTTTAGGAGCTGAAAAAATGAACTCCAGATCATGGAGTTCCTTGCTTCCCATTTTGTATTATCTACAACCGAAAATAGTCGTTAAATAGAGACTTAGAATACACTGTCTTTTTAATTGCATTTCCTGTTTTTATGCTTCCAGCATCTTATTGTCTAGATCATCATTCAGCACCAGTAATTCAGTGGTTAACATTGCACCCTTCTAAACCATAGGTCAGCCCACCTGCAACTGAAGGATAAAAAAAGAAAAATTAAAGCTGTGGAGAAACACCTCAAACCCCACCTCCAGTCCTGAAAGACTGCTGAATTTCTGGATTGTTTGGACACTGTTTAGCAGTGTGAAGTGTTACGTGATAAATGTGGCTGTCTTTTTTCAATTATGGAAACAAACAAAAAAGAAAGATTAATGAGCACATTTAGAAATAGGCAGGTTGTTTGTCCATGAATCTTGTTGTTTCTCAGAAAAGAAGAACAAGGTGTAATATAATATTGTATAGCTAAGACGGCAGAACTGCATGCCTTAGCCCTTAATACTAGTACTACTTAGCTAAACACAGTTACCAAGAATGCATGTAGCAGTTACACCATAATTTGCTTATCATTTTGTAGTGTTCAAACAGTACAATAATTTTTTCTCCATGCACTTCTAACAAAATTCTTGTTTTAAATTGTGAATGATACACAGGAAGAGAAAATGATAACAAGTCTGACCAACTCGGTGATAAAGTGGCAAAAATCTGTCAGGAATCATTAGCCCTGGTGCTGGTAGGGAGCCAGGCATGTTGCAGAAGTGTAGGGCATGGCTGTCGGGGAGAAACTAAGATGCCTAGCATTTGTGCACCCAATACTGGTCGATCATGAAGTGACTCTGGTGTCAGCTATGTGGGCAACTAATTTCTTCACCTTGCCCACCAGAAGACAACAGTGTAACCATGGTAGCCACAACATTGCAATAGATGCATGCTTCCTTAGCATGAGGACAACCTTGGTTCAGGTGTGGTCCCAGGTCCCTGTGGTTATGTAGCCCTGTGGTTTTGAGTGGACTGGGAGCATACCTGGACCTGCACTGACCACGGTGGTGGGCCATGGAGCATCTGCCATCTCAGCACGGGGGCACTGCAGGTCTGGCTTGCCAGCATCGACCTATGGGGGAGGTGGGGTGGAGGGAGACAGGGAGATGACAAGTAAAACCCAGCACGACAAGCACAACGATGGCAGCTGGTACTCTAGAGCTCTGTGCATAGGGAAGCTAAGTAATGGTTTTAAGGCTGGGAGGTTGCTAGTTGGGGCCTGAATGGGCACACAGTAGCAGGGAGATTTTAAAAGAAGCTGGATTAAACCAACATCGTAGGATGAGGTGAAACTGAAGTAAAATGGATGTCTGGTCATCAAAAGTCACAAACATAACACAATGTTCCCTTCATGAACTTATTATGCAAGATTTTGTTTAAATCCTCGAAGGGGAAGCAACTAGCTTGTTCTTTGGTAGCCACAGGGCTACTGAGTTAGTTAATTTATTATCATGCAACAAACTTTTGATTATGCAATCAGATTTCACAAGAAGTGTTTCGGTTCTGACACTGCATAGTGTTCATGATTTCTGCTAATGATTGATCTGAAATTGTTTTACTAAATACTGCACACAGAGAGGTAATCATAATGTAATTTATTGACACAACCTGGGTGGGAAAGATGGAGGGAAACAGGGAGGGAGGGATAAAAAATAAATTATCCAAAAAGTGAATTTGTTAATTTTACAAACCAACAGCCAGTAATGACAATAATGACTAAAACAGGTCTATGCAGTATGAACAGGTTATGTACAAGGGAAAGGCCTGGTATGTCCAGTTTATACAAAGCTTTATACTCTGCTTAGTAGAAAAATGTTTGACAATGCTGACTAATGCCTAAACAGCTTTTTTTTTCAGTCTGAGTGGCTCAAACACTGTCAAGTGACAAAACATATTTTCTGTTATAGCCATGATGCTATCACAAAGCATGTGATCAGCTGGTTTTACAATAACACAGCAAGCAAGCAAGCATGCAAGCACTTCCATTCATGAGAATTTGGCCAGCTGTAAGGAGTGTGGGTTGTACCAATCACCTTCTCCAGCTAGAATTGGGCTCTGTGGGGTGAGGAGGGTGGGAGCTGGATGCTGCCAGGTTGGGGGAGTGGTGAGGACCAATAATACTGTACATTTGTTGTCGTACAAACAAGGGTATTTTATGTTTAGAAAGATGGTAGCCAGCCATGAAGAGGGGCAGGTTATGCTGGTCGCCCATCAAGGGTTTTTATTTATTGAACACACAGTGTGTGCTGATGGGAGGAGGGTGGTATGGGACTTCTGACAGAGGGTGGGAGACTGAGGTTATATTTAACCAGATTTAGGCTGGGGAAGGAGTGTGTGAGTTGTTTCTGTTTGCTTATTTTTGTTAAATGAATAGTACTGCCAGATATGAATAGTCCCCTATTTGGGAAAGGCTCCAAAATATTCAGAGCCCTACCATTCGTGGTATTTGGGAAATGCTATTTGGTTCCTGCACACTTCTATAGTTCAAAGACTTTTGACTGCTGTTATAGCCTCATGGCTATAACACATTCTATGTCTTGACATGTGACTGCGTTTTAGCCAATCAGATTGAAAAAAACCCTGTTTAGGCATTAGTCAACATTGTCAAACATTTTTCTACTAAGCAGTCCCTGTTGTCGATTGGCAGTCCACCTTCTCACCCAGCTCCATGCCAAGCAGTCCCTGGCATCCAGTGGCATTGCCTCCGCCAGCCTGCCAAATACCAAGCAGCCCCTGGAGCTGAGTGGCACTCAAATACTTCACCTCAGGACAAGCAGTCCCCAGCATCTAGTGGCACCCACTATTACAGTCTATCCTATACCAAGCAGTCAATGGCGTACAGTGGCACCCTTCCCTTAACCTATCACAGATCATGTGGTCTTAGGTGTCCAGTTGCTCCATATTACCCAGCCCCATGTCAAACAGTCCTTGGTATCCAATGGTAACTCACATTCTTACACTGTTCCATGTGAAGCAATTCCTAACATCCAGTGACACCCCTTCTTCACCCTACCCCCAAGTCAAGTAGTTCCTGGTATCCATTGGCACCCCCTTACCCTTCCCAAATCCAGTTGGTATCTGGCATCAACTGACACCCTCTCCTTCACTTGGCCCCATACCATGTAGCCCCTGATGTCATAGGGCACCCCCTCCATTACCCTATCCCAAGCCAAGCAGTCTATGGTCTCCAGTACCCCCCCCCCAAACAGTGGCTGGTGCAAACCCTCCACTCATCTCCATGGCCAGTCATTGTCATAACACATTATTGCCAAGTACAGCCTGCAAAATAAGCAGATACATCATGCATTTCATAAATCACCTACAAAACCAGGTTTCCTCAATCACACCTTGCGATAGTGTGTTCAGACAACTGCTATCCAAGAAGGGGAGTGAAGGGTTTGTACAGGGCCGAATTAAAACTGAAAAGGTTTCTGGGCATTTTTGAGCCCTGTCCAAACTGAAACCCTAAACTTAATGTCCAACCTGACAGGCTTTTCACTAGCCCAGCACATACAGTAAATGATCAAATGTTAACTAAAAGGCCTTAATACAAATTTTATCTACATTTTCAATCACGTGGGTGCAGTGTGCATATATTATGGAACACATGCAAACAGAGGAGAGAAACAAGTAAGTGCCTCAGCTGGGACTTCAATCCAGGCCACCTGGAATACCGTTTTGGTCATGCTAACCAGCTGCACCACCAAGGCAACTGGAACCTGGGCTGTCCCGGAGCACCCATTACTCTTTCTCCAATGCACAACCTGGTGCTGCACAAATAATGACTACATTTTCAATCACATGGGTGTCTATGTTTTCTGTTTTTTTACTCATTATGCTACAGTACCATCCACAGACTCAAAACACACACACACACTACAAAAACAACGATCACCGCCCCAAAGAAAATATTTTTTGACACGATTTTTCAAGTTCGAGAACATCTTGTACATACATTTGTTACAACATTATTTATAGAATGGCTAACCTAGGTGCACACATCAGAAACCATCCAGAGCAGTTTACAGTTACAAAGCCCATCTGAAGGTCCTGGTCCCCCTGCCCCTAATGCCCTAGTGTGGACAGGTTTTGCATTACTTGCACAAGGTCAGACAGATGGCTGCGGTAGGCTTTAGAATCAAACATTGGATTCCCAGATCACAGTTCAAAGCTGTAACAATGAAATTATTGAAGAAACAAACTCATCCTCTAATGTTTTGGGGAGTAAATGGGCCTACTGGTCCTTTTCTAAAGACAAATTCTATGTTTCTATGTATACCTATGCTTATATATCAAATTCTTTGTTACTTAGCCCAAGTCTTTTTATCATTAGTGCAGGCGTACTTTGCCCTGTCTGGTCACTGATTAGTTTATGTTTCTGCTCTATTTTGCTTGCGCACTGCCTGCTTAATTACTGGGATGCATACATTATCCTATGCCTGGGGTTAGTGTTATTATCCAATGTTAGCATCACTTCGACCTGACAAGGCTGCAATTATTCTACGTACACTTTGTATGTCCCTTGATCCTTGTTTTATTTTACTTTGTACCTATGTAAGTAACCTGACTTGGAACCTATGTAAAAGGGCTCCTGGCTCAAAGGTATTAATCCAGAATTTTAATAAATTAATAAATAAATAAAAAAATCATGGGGCCAGAGTGTCAAGAGAAAGTGCTTGTCCCCATCCCTGTAGAACTTTCTAAGCCGTTAAGAGCACACAGGGTTCATATTCCAAAGCCTGCTAGTGCAGATGCCAGCACACTGTCATGAATTATAGGAGAAGAAGGTGATTCTGCACAAAACATGGGCTCTGAAGGGTATACATTATAAGGGGTCTCGAATAATATTCAACTATGACTATGCTCCAGGAATATATGCTAAGAGGTGAGCAGATGATGGAGTCTGAAAGGCACTGAAGGACACCAGAATAAGTTGGCTACTTCTTTCCATCCAAGAATGTAGGTAATTTTGGAAGATGATACCAAGTTGCTCTGCACACCAGAAGAAGCTGAAGCAGAATTGAAAGGCTGAGGCATTCAAGTCCAGCAGCCTCAGAAATGCACAAACCAGACAACAGATGATGTCACCACTTCAAAGCAGCAAGAGGAGATCTATGGGATGCTGAGCTGCTGAAAGCATGAGGAGGACACCATAATTCTGAAGGCTCGACTGTATCTTTTTACAGGTATGCCATTTCAGCTGAGGAATTTTATTCTTAAATTTTAATATTTAATTGTATCTGTTTTGCTACCTTAAATTGGTCGTTCTGCAATTTTCAGGTAATTTTAGCAGACGAGAACTGCAGTGAGTGCCACTGTGCATTTGAAGACAATGGAGCAGTGTGCAGTGTGTGCTCACTGAGTAGTCATGGGACCAAGTCGTGGGATCAAGGGACTGAGAAGCTGAGATGTAAAGGACTGGAGAATAGAAACATAGAAATATAGAATTTGTCTGTAGAAAAGGACAGGTAGGCCCATTTAGTCCACCCTATTTTCCCTGCCTATTACTATACCCTGGACCCTATTTGGTCAGAGGTGCCCCTCTCCCTTGCTTCTACTTATTATACTTATGTGCCTATCCTACGCATGCTTGAAGCTCCCCACTGTCTTTACCCTGCTACTTCTTTTGGCAGGCTGTTCCAAGTGTCCTCCACCCTTTCTATGAAGAAGTATTTCCGAACACCCCTCTTAAATGTCCCCCACCAAGCTTCATAGTATCCCCCCCTTGTAGTGTTCCTCCTCCTATGAAAAAGACCCCCCCTCCTGCACCTTGTTCACCTTCATGAGGTACTTATGACAGTGCTCAAATTACAGGGGACCTTGAGGCCAGGGCCCCTTACTTTTGGAGCCCCCTGAGTTCTATGTAATTGAAAGTGCTGGGAGGGCATGTTTTGGCCCCTTTACTTTTAACAGCTGAAGCTGCCAATCTCCACTCAGTCAGGAGCACAAATTGCAGCAGCCCTGTCTGAGTGAAAAAATAGTAATTAACACCATATTTTCCCTTTTAACAGCCATCCTGGAAAACAATAGCCTCCCCCCAACCCATCGCCACACAACCGGCATCAAAGTGAGTTAAGTGATACTTGAAACAGATATTTATCTAAAGCTGTGTTTACATGGCTGCAGCGCTCTTGCATTTGCGCTGCTCCCTTCCTGCTGTGCTGGCTGCTCCTCCATCAATTTAGTGTTTACACAGCCCGCACTCACAGTGCTGCAGGTCTCTCCTGAGGAGGGGCCATAAATTCAGCAGAGGATGCTGAGAGACACTGGGACAGAAGGCTTCCTATCGGAGCAAGTGCATCAAAGAGTTTACATTGTCAGTTAACATGCTTGCTCCAGTACAGGTACCATAGTTGAGCTGCAGCAGAAAAGGGTATCTGAAGCACACCTCCTTGAACGAGCACAATTGGGGTGTTCATTTCAGTTCAGACTATAGATGACTTAAACCAGAGGCAAAAGTAATAGCCAGTAGCCCCTACACTGAGCCCCTGGAAACAACTTATTTGTTCATTGCCACTGAGTTGTCGGGGGGGGGGGAGAGAAAACAAGCACAGTTTTGGGAGTCTAGAGGACTAGTGTGGCACCTCTGCTGTACTGCCTGTTGAAATCAGATTACTGCTGGCTGTTCTACTGGAGGAGTCTTGTTATTTTAGACAAGATCAGAAAATCAGAAGTACACAGTTCCAGACAGTATGTAAATATGTTTTTCTTTTGTTATAAAGGCAGGGAGACAGGCAGAAATTAGTATGAGTAAGTCAGGATTCAGAGGCACTTGGGGCGGGCAGGCAGTGCTGGCTGGCTGGGGCTGGAGTAGGGGGTGGGGCCAGATATGAAGCTGTACTAGATCCTGGACCTTCTGACAGTGTCAACACAAGCTGCCACCATACAGAGAGAGATGTGCAAGAACAAGAGGGCACAATTTGAAGATAGAGGGGGGACTGCTCAGAGGTAAAGTGAGGAAGTATTTTTTCACAGAGAGGTTTGTGGATGCATGGAACAGCCTCCCTGAGGAGGTCGTGGAGTCAAGAACAGTGGGGGAATTCAAGAGTGCATGGGACAGGCATAAGGCAGTCCTAGTGGGGGGTAGGAGGAAGTAAGCTACTGGTTAACTAGGATCTGCAGCTTATCTGTTAGGTAGGAAAATGGGCAGACTAGGTGGGCCAAGCGGTCCTTATCTGCCATCAAATTCTATGTTTCTATGAGAGGGAGAGACACCCTGAATGGGACAGGGCTACATTCTTTTGGCCTCCTCAGCCTGACTTCGCATACTGGGTGAGGAGTACTTTAGTCACCAGAGCCCATGTGCAGTAAGGCAAGATATGTACTTGTCTCCAGTGCCAATGTGAAGTAAGGTAAGGTAAAGTGAGGAGCCCAGAGAGAAAGGTTTGTTTTTTGTCTCAAAGCCCATGTAAAGTAAGGCAAGGCTGGTGCTGGTGGTGGTGGTGGGGGGGGGGTTGTGTCTCTGGGTCTAGTATGAAGTAAGGCTAGGTTGGGGGGGGGGCGTCTGTCTCCTGAGCCCATGTGAAGTAAGGTAAGACAAGGAAGAGACGTGTGTTTGTCTCTGGACCCCATGTGAAGTAAAGCAAGGCTGGGGGAGTTGTTTCCAGAGACCATGTGAAGTATGGTAAGGTAAGGTGGGGGGTTGTTTTGTGTCTCTGGAGCCCATGTGAGTTAAGGCAAGACTAGTCATGAGTGTTGTGTATCTCTGGAGCCCATGTGAAGTAGGGCAAGGCTAGGGGGTGCTCATGTCTCCAGAGTCCATGTAAAATAAGGCAAGGTGAGGGGGTGCTGTGTGTCTCTGGAACCCATGTCAAGTAACGCAAGGTGGGGTGCCATGTGTCTCCAGAGTCCAATTGTTGCAAGACTATGGGGGGGAGGTGCTTTGTGTTTCCAAAGTCCAGGTGAAATATGTATATTATAGAACATAGACAGTTTATTGCTTTCTCCTACTAGAGTAATGCATCCCAAGTGATTTGCAGAGTGCAGCCGAGGCATAACCACAACATTCTCAGATTTTTGACCAGTAAATCAAGGACAGCCAACCTGTATGTGTATAACATGACAGAGGTTTAGTGCTAGATCCAGTAGAAGATCAAGATCCTATGAATTTTGGATATTTTGGATTGTGATGTGACTGTGTGAGGCGTGTGGGACTGGTCAAAATAAGGGGCTTCTGAAAATAGGGAGACCTGGAAGGAAATATCGCATGTGTTAGGAAAGATACACGTTAATCTAACTGTCTCCTAAACCTGCCAGCAGTGACCCCTGAGAAGGTGGGACAACATGCCATCAGCCAGGGGCTTCATTTAATTGTTTAAGGTGGATATATTTGACTCCTAATCGTGAAAATGTAGGTGACTTTGAATTTTGCAGGCATGGAAGTCAAACAGTGGGCATGGGGTCATAACACCGCAAACAAAAACATCACGGTACACAATGCTGCAAGCAAAATGCCAAAAGGCAAAAAAACATCGGTTAATTCATCGACTGGCACAAAATGTCACCCACACAACACAAACTCATACAGCAACACTGGAAATTCTGTTTTGCGGGGGGCTTCTTCCCATGCACCCCCCTATGGGGCTTCACTCCCCACACCCCCTGGACTAAAAATATTCAACTCCAAGGGTGTGTGGACTTCAGGGATGGGGAGAAACTCAGGAGGGGGAAAACTGCCTTATTTAAAAATAAAATCTTCAAGACCAGGAGACAGGGAACCAAACCATGGTCCCCAGGTCTCCAACGCTGCCACGTGCTGGTGCCTTAGCTACCCCACCATGAGAGCGTCTCGACCAGGCACCACACCAGTGGCACATGATCACTTCCACCTTTGAGCGGGCAGCGACAAGGGTAACAGTACTTCTCTTACGCTATTCTACTCCTGTCACTGTCAGTGTTTATGGCATTCTCACAGCGTGGTTAATACTGCGCTGTTATTACAGTGCCATATTGACCTGGTACCAAACAAGGGTGTGATATTTTTCTGAATGAATGAGGGATATGGCATTCTCTATAATGTGTATAGTACAACATTGTCTCTGACAACATGATATTGGCTTCCAAAGTTGTTATCTGGGAAGTATTTTGACTTCCCCAAAACTGGAATGACTTTCAAATTTTGACCACTAATGTTTTTGATATCAATCATCCAAAATTAAGTGAACCTCAGAGACCATAATGTATAGTGTAACCCCTAGGTGGTGCTATCCCAAGGGCTACTACCCCTGCCTACTTGGCTAGTAGCAGGTTAAGGGGCCTGAGTTCTGAAATGGGTGCCTCCACCCAGAGGTCAGGGTTGGTAGTGGTCAAGCTAACCTGGGCACAGCCCTCCGGGACACTGTAACCCCTATCTTTCCTTACTAGTGGCCAGAACAATACACAATAATCACTTTCACAATACCCCTGATACACCACACAAGTACCACACTGTTTGCACTTACCACCAGGGCTTTCCTCTGACCCGGCCCTGGGGACACCCCCTGTAAAACAAGGTTATACACAGCAAAAAGCAACAGTACAGTACTCTTGCACAAACTGGAACCACAGTCAGGGTAAAGGCAAAAAAGAGTTAGATCTGATTTATTTAAGGGGCTTGAACAAGGGAGGGGCGTAATCAGGTTAATTTGTTTAAAGGCTCTATCAATCAAACAGTTATGCATGCACTTCAGGGTCCAGATGTACAGTAGAATGGTGGGCTAGCCAGGAATGTTGCAGCTGGTTGGGGTCCTGTGATGGAAGAAAACAACATGCATAACACACACTATTTGTAATCCGGAGCTGGAGGGCTCAGTTCGTGAAAAGAAAACAACAAGACAATCAGATGACACACTTTTAGATTAGGCTGTTGTTGCAGGGAGCTACCCTGTTGATTACTCACGATACCCAAGACTGGACACAGGCTGGATGAAAATCGAGACAGCAGGTGGTTAATATGGAGTGTCAGGAGAAGCAGGGCCCACACGATTCACCGAGGTGTCTTTCCTGTTCAAGCGTGGAGCAGGGAGCTGATCCCCAGGCAGGTCTCTCATCAGTGGCTTTCTCTGTGCAGTGGGGTAGTCTGGCAGGGCCAGCGTGGCATGGCCCAGGCTGAATGGAGATGAACGCGGATTCAGTCTGATTAGGCTGGATAAAGCTTCCAGCAAGCAGAACACAGACAGTTCACACAGTGGGGAACCAAATCACGGCCCACTTTCAATACACAGCACATTTACATGTAAAGGAGTCTATGGTACCAGCAAGCAGAACACAGTTCACACAGTGGGGAACCAAATCATGAGCCACTTTCAATACACAGCATATTTACATGTAAAGAAATTCTACTGTACCAGGCAAACCGCTCTCTAGTCATGATTGCAAAGTCTCTGTAAAAACCGGGGATTCAAAAGCAGCTGGAAATCCTGACAGGCTGATCGCATTCAGCAAATCTTCAGTCTTCTTCAGGTATGAGCCTGGTAAAAAATCAGTGGCTTATTCATTCTCACAAACTTGGATTTAGTCCGAAATAATTCTCTTCTCTCCCTCTCAGGGGCAGCAGGCAGACAGGCAGGCCACAACTCAGGCCTTTCCACAGTTCTCCCACTCGAAACTATTCAGATGGCTGCTTGACTCTCTCAAGCTCTTGCTCATTCAGCTCCCAACTGAGATCTGACTGAAACAGCAGGCAGCTTGGGGATTTCCCTGAGATCCAAAAGGTTCGGTTGGCTGATTCGTTGTCAGTCACAACAGGAGTGCCCCCTTTAGGTGCAAAAAGGCGCCAAAAGCCCCAAACTACAATTTCTACAGATTTTTACTCCAGACAGCTCCTGTAGTCTGGCTCCATTTTAGGTCCCACCAGACTGATTAGTCCAGTTCGGCAGTTCTGGGCCAAAATGGTGGGGATAAACAAAGCAGTCCTTGCTGCAAAGAAGGCAGGTTAGACAAACTACATTATTATTACTACTCTAATGGATGATCAGCAGACAGTTACATCTTTCAACAGAACTCCCTCTCAGATTACTTATGACTGCAATCCAGGCAGCTCTTAAAGAGACAGTGCACAGAGGCTATACAGGCACTCTCTGGCAATCACATTTAAACTGCTAACACACAGGACACCAGCCTGGCAATGAGCATTTAGGCAAGCTCAAGGAAGGCTTTTTGGGAACCCCCATCTGTAGGGGAGTTACAACAGCAATCTTATTTAAAAAATAAAATGGGTGTGTGTGTGTGTGTGTGTGTGTGTGTGTGTGTGTGTGTGTGGAGTCCCATTGTTAACTGGTGCAGGATTCATCCACAAGTTTAATTTAATCTTTTTTTAATACTCTGCCTATCATCATAATGCACAAATCACCCTTTGGTTGTCCCTTAACAATAGCAGAATGGGTCTCCTACCCCGTTTTCATTGCCTGCTACTCTAGTGCTCTGCTGCTGTGTTCCCTTTTTATGTTGGCTTGCGGCGGCTTGCAGAGTCAACATATTGGGAGAGTGGAGATTTGAGCGCTAGTTGCTGTTGGGAGAATGCAGGGCACACATCAGTAGGTGCGTCCCTCATTCCCCAGTAAGCCAGCATGCTAGCACTGACACCAACATTATGTAAAGTGGACAAAACTTGTAAACAAAGTGCCGCTGCAATCAGAGACAAGCTCATCATGCAGTGGCATAAAGACACGCCTCCATATGTGCCTTTCCAAGGCAAACATTTCAATAAACATGGCGCCGAAGCCCCTGCATGGCGGGTGAAGCTCGCACCCCCTCCTCTTGTGTGACACGCTGACGGGGGAGCCCACTCCCCGTCGGCATCACCCCCCAACTGTTGAATGCCGAGGGGGGTGCCCAATCCCCCTTGGCTCGCGCTCCCCCTCCCGACTTTGTTTGCCAGTGAGGTGCCCAATCCCCCGGCGGCATTAACCCCTCAGTGTTGTGTGCCGATTTAGGTGCCCAATCCCCATGTCGGCTACTAACCCCCCTAAACCCATTTTAGGTGGCATGCTGCTGGGAGCCCACCCCAGCATGCCAAAACTGTCCCATGATGTTTTCTGTACCTAGAATACTAAACAGTACCGTGAGTCTAGGTCTGCCCTCCCCCAACCTGCACCCATCCACTGCGCACCCTGCCTCCCTAACCCCTCACCCCATACTTACCTCCATAGTCCGGCGCAATGATCTTCAGTGGATCGGGAACACGTCTGCACTCTTCAAAGCCTACCGCGAACTGAGGAAATGCCAATAAGCTGTATAATGGAGTGAATAGAGTTTTTTCAACTTTGTTGCATATCTCAGGCATTTCTTGGACTTTTTGCACCAAATTTTCAACATGGGGTTTTTGGGGCCCCTCCTCATGAATTCTGTCACTGTCATGGCGTTTATCGGCCTCAAAAGGTGATTTTGCAGTCACTGCGTAAAATCACCTTTCAGGGCCCATTAACGAAATGACAGTGGTGGTGTTCATGAGGTGCCCTCTTAAAAAGCCTAAGTTCCAAATTTGGTGGAAAAAATCCAACAAATGCCTGTTTTACGAGCGTGAGTTGTGCAGTTGCTACGCAGGCTTGTAACTTCGCGCATTCACAATATTTTACTGCTGGATTTTCAGCATTGTCATTTTTGTACATCTCCTTGTGAACAGTACAGCTGTCATTTTCCACATCCTGCCCAAAATGTGTTTCCGCACTTCCGGCGCACAATAGTGCAGTCGCTCTGGGAAATCAGTGTTTGGGCCAGATTATGAAAATGACAGTGACACAGTTCATGAGCAGAGGACCTAAAATGCCTATGTTGAAAATTTGGTGATGATGCTCCATAAAATAACTGTGTTACGAGCATGCGTTGGCAGATTGCACACACACTCTTACCGTCGTGCATTTGTGATATTTTCAGTCTGGATTTTCACCATTGCCATTTTTCCACACCTCTTGATGAACAGTACAGCCGTCATTTGACATATCGTGCCCAAAATGTGTTTTCGCACTTCCGGCGCAGAATAGCATGGTCGCTGCGCGAAATCACTTCTTGGGACACTTTGAGGAAATAACAGTAACACTGTACATGAGCAGAGGTGCTAAAATGCCTATGTTGAAAATTTGGTGCCGAACGCCCATAAAATGGCAGTGTTGCAAGCGTGCATTGCATATTTCCCACGCACCCTAGTAGCTTCGCAAATTTGGTATATTTACATGCCACATTTTCAACACTGGCATTTTTTTCCACCTCCTTATGAACTGTGCAGCTGTCATTTCTCACATCCTGCCCGACATGTTTTCCCGCACTGCACTACCAAACACCCAAAGGGACACCCTAATGCTTGTCACTCTCTGCAGGGTGGGGGTGGGTTGGCATCAGTTCAATACTTCACTGCCATTCCTATGATGCATCTGTCTAACTCCTGCACTACCAATGCCAATGCCAGCAAGCCAACATTCGGCATTGGCAAATGCTTGTTTTCTTGTGCTCAGATCAGAATGGCAGCTTGTATGACAATAATCCTTTGCACAAGCTGCCTTGCTTGTCTACATCTTGCGATTGGGGTATGGTGTATAACTTGCAGACAGTGGGCTGGCAAAAAATCCTGGGGGTTGGTGTTGGTGGAAGAAAGGGGTAATTAACAAACAAGGGGGGGTGTGATCGAGGGGATCTGTTTCACAGAGTGTGAGGGAAATGGGGAATGAGAAGCAATCCATTTTACACATGAAGCAAAGAATGCAGTTTCATAAACAGTTTGATTTTTAAAACATTCTTGCAGGAAACAGTAACATCCTTAGCACAGAATGTTTCATCCTGGTTGGGTTTAACATAGCTTACTTAGCTCTAAAATGCAGGAAAAAGCACCACGTACAGTGATGTTTTAAAAAATTCACTGGGGGGCCTGCCCCCAGACCCGCCTAGCTTTGTGAGAATGTGTGCACCCCCTTTCCACTGACTCTGCACATGCCTCTGAATATGAGTTGTTGGATCCCCTACTTTTTTTCATTATAATTCCAACACTGTACTTACAGGTCTCAATCACGTCTCCTCTCACTCTTCTTTCCTCTCCTCCGGGGAGTACGTGTTGAACTCTGACAGCATGGAATGGCTGAGATGATGAGGAGCCAGAGCCCAGAGTGCAGAAAGATGGAGGGGGCAGTTTCCAGAACCGTGCCACAAGATGATCAAGGTGGAAAAACATAGCTGAGCTCCTCATAGTAAACATCACTATAATCAGCAGTGCAAGTGTACTGAAGGCGCGAGGTGGGGAAGACGCAGTGGCATGACAAAGTGAAGTTATCATGGTTGCACAGGATGGAAGATCCTGAATAGACAGGAAAAGTTTGGGAAGTTATACCTAAAATTATCAGGACAAAGGTACCCACTCTGTGGGTGGCAGGTTCTGTTCATATTATACTCGCTATTTAGTATCTACTTCCCTTTCGTTTAGTCTGCTACTGTGCTTAGCTTACTGTGTTCTACATACAACTCCAGTGAGCCACTGAGATAGGATAAGGCAGGATTGAGGCTGCACAACAGTATCCTCTTAGGGGTTTCTTTAGATTTAAGAAGTTTGCATGTTATAAATGTAACCCCCCTGCAAATGGGGGTTCCCAAAAGACTTCCAGGAGCTTGCTTGAATGCTCCAAGCCTGAATGGTGTTTGGCGTTTAAGCCATTTATCAGTGAGTGTTTTTAGAACCTCTGGTACTGTCTCTTTAAGAGCTGTCTGCTTGCAGACATAATTAGTTTGTATGGGGGACTGTGTGCTTCTCTGTTTGAGTACCACTCGAGCTGCTGCCAATTCACTCCATTTTTGCAGTCACTAGGAGTGCAAAGGGAACCTATCTGAAAGATGTAACTGTTTGCCAGAAATCATTTACAGTAATAATGAAATTACAGTTTGTCTAACCTGCTTTCTTTGCAGTCAGAACTGTGTCTGCCTAGTTCCCCATTCTGGTTTTGAACTGCTGAACTGGACCAATCAGTGTGGGTAAGCTAGCTCTAAAATGGTGCCTTGGACGAATCAGAACTTGGACTCATAATCTGAGCCAGCCACAAGAGGATTGTATGGGCAGTGACTCTGGGAGATGTAGTTTAGACTTCGCGCCTTTTGGACCAACAGCAGCAGTCTATTGTGAGTGACAGCCAATCCAGTCAAGAACTGGGAGGAACTCAAAGGAAGTGCCCGGTTTGTCTGTTGGGAGTTTCAGTTGAGCTTTGGCAGTGAAGGGAAAGGAACCCTGTGCTCCTTCAGTGCACAGTTTTAGTCAAAAACATGTGTAAGGTCCAGAGTTCGGTCTGCAGCTTGTTAGGACTGAATCTGTCCTGTGAAGAGAATCAAAGGATATCTGAAGAGTAGAAACCAGGCTCACCCTGTAGAAGACTGGAGGAATTGCTGAAAATTGCACTCGGTCTGTCAGGAACTGAATCTGCTGTGTGTTCTCCCGGGTATTGTGCAGTAATTGCGATCGGGATACAGATGCAGCCTGCCTGGTATAGTGCTTTCTTTTACCATATAAATGTGTGAGGAGTCTCTTGGAGCTCAAGAGTAGCCCTGCTGACATTGAAGGACCCTATCTTGTTTGGAGGTCGTGAGTACTAATTCAGGATCGCTCCCTGAATTGCTACATTAAATCCAAATGGAATTACTGTACTGCTGACTGTTTAATTCTCCTTTTCTCTGTGTGAAAGGGCCCTTACCAGCTGCCACGGTTTGGACTAGCCACTAGGGCTTGGGTACCCAGGGACAGTAACTGATAGGGATAGGCCTGTGCACAGAGCCATAGGTAGATGAGTAGAGTGATAAGCTAATTAACCTGATTTCCCTGTCCTTGTTATATCCCCTAAATAAATCAGAGCTGCTTGTTTCCAGCAAAGTTATACTGCCTGGAGGTATTTGTCTATGTTAAAGTACTGTACTGTGATTGTTGCACTGTATCTTATTTCACAGGAGGTCCCAGTGCGGAACCAGTCCTGGGGTAAGTGTATACTGTAAAGGTAATTCTGATGCATTGTGTGGGCCACTAGTGGGAAGAAAGGGGGGTTGCAGTGTCCCAGAGGGCTGTGACCAAGTTAGTTTAACTATTGTAAACCCTGACCTCTGGGTGGAGGCACCCGCCATTGGATCCAGGCCCCTCAACCTGTTAGTGGCAAATCAGGCAGGGGTAGTAGCCCCTTGGATAGCGCCATCTAGGGGTTACATAAACAACAAAAAAAACTATTAAAAGAGTTTTGTTATTTCATAAAAGTGATCAATTTGAATCTCATGCCAAAACTCTGAATTGTGTGATGTCAGATGCCTAGTCCGGTAATTTAGATTAAGAGTTAGTTGGGCTACCAGCACGCAGCCGTTCAGAGGCCTAGAGAAGGTTTCTTTTTTTCACATTCTTTTTTCCTCCCACCTGGTGTCTACAGGCAGATATCTCCCCCTGCCTTACCACCTAAGACTGTCCACCACTCCCCTGGCACCACCAAGTCTCTAGTATCCCCACAGATTTTTCCCCATGGCAGGGCCAGGAAGGGGTGAGTCGTCCTCCCCTCCACCCAGGACATCCAATCCAATTCAGGGCCTCTGGTGGTCTGGCGACAGAGCAGGATGCCAGTTGGTAGGCAGGGCTCATGGAGCCTACGGATGCCATCTTTTTCCGTTTTTCTGTCTCTCCCCTTCACAGCCATGAGCGTCTGTGTGTGGAGGCACGTGCACGACACGTTGCCATGTTCTTGTGCCTCCCTAACTCCTGGCACTGCCACTCAACCTCCACCAGGAGGCAGTCAAGGAGTAGGATAGCCATCCCTCTCTCCCTCTCCGGGAGATGAGAGCAGTCCATCGGATGCTCGATCCTCTCCCTTCCCTGCTGACCCTCGGTAACCCAAGCTCACTGCCAAGTCTGGGTCGCTGGCGTGGCCTGAGGTGTCTAAATGAAAAGACACTTTCAGCTACTTGTGTTATGTGATAAGCTCTATTACTGATTTTTACAAGGTTGCTTTCTCTTACAAGTATAGAAATTAGCATCAGCATATATTATTTTATTTGTTTTTATACAACAGCCATTTTGCAGCATTATTCTCCTTGGTGGAACTTGGCTTCTGATCTGGTTGGTAACATTTTTTATCAGGATGTAAGTCAGAGAAAAGTTAATGTGTTTTTCAGTTTGTGTATTAACTTGATTTTTAAAAGCCAAAAGATAATATTTAAATCATTACAGTTAAGAAGACACTGTGATGTGCTGTTGCTATTATAGAGGAAATGGATGTCTTTAACTTATCTTGGGCCCTATATTCAGTTATGTGCACTAGCTTAACACTTGTGTTGCACCAGTGCCAGTACCCAACAGCAGGTATATTCAGAAGAACTGTGCTGGTGAGGAGGCAGTATGGTGCAGTGGTTTAAGGCTCTGAGCTGCAAATCTGTTAACATCCAGCAGACCAGACCTGGGTTTGAATCCCACAGTTTTCACTTGCATACTGTGTGACCCTGAGCAAGTCACTTAACTTCCCTGAGCTCCCAGGTCGTACCTGTAAAAAAAGCTTTCAGCTTAGTGTGCTACTCCTGGTTAAACAACTAAAAAAAAAAAATAAAATAATACCTTTGAATATAGTTATAGTTTGAATATAGGGCTGCACAGGCGATGTGTGAATATTGCTGTGCAAATAGCGCAGCACAATGCATTTGCACAACACTACATATAGCACTGAGAATAGTGCTGAAAACTTGGGGCTGCAGTGAGTCTGAGGAGGGCAACAATGAAAGACACAACACGGTAGCATATTTATCAAAAATAAACTTTACTGTTCAAAAATGGCAACAGGCCGTGCAGAAAAAAGAACAACAACAACAAGGGGAGAGAAACAAAAGAATAAGGGCAACCTACCATGGGGGAAGATAAAAAGAAAAAGACCAATCATCCACGGGGGGAAACAAAACATTAAGGAGAACCAGCCATATAATGGGGAAAAGGGGAAAATAGTATGTGCAACCACTCACATAAAGAGGGTGGCAACAAAACAGTAAGGGCAACCACTGGTATGGGGGGGGGGGACAAATCAGTAGAGGCAACCACCTGTATAAAGCGGGAGAGGGAATAAAACAGTAAGGGTAACTGCCAGTATAAGGGGGAACGAAACAGTAAGAGCAACCACCTGTATAAAGGGGAAAAGAGGAAACAAAACAGTAAGGGCAACCGCTCATATAAAGGAGAAGGGGGAAGAAAGCAGTAAGGGCACTCGCTCCTCAACAGTCGCTAATAAATAAAGAGCACCCCCCCATTACAAGATGAAAAGATAAAGTCTGAGGAGCCATCAAGGGGCTGCAGGAGCTAGTGTCTACTGGCTCAGTTCCTGTACCAATGCTGCTGGCAGTTCCTCGATAACACTGGTGCAGGCTTCAACCATGTGGGTGCAGTCCCCTGACATACATCACAGTATCAGGTGTAGCAGGTGGACCTGTCTATGCAGTATGTCATTCCATTACTCAGTCTGGTCTACATTCCTCCAACCCATGCATGCTCCCACATCCCTCTGGCACATGTGGAAAGGAAATACACTGAACCCAGTCAGCTGTAAAAACAGGACGAGGGACACAGGAGTGGCATAATGTGCAAAACAGAAGTACAAGCAGCAGACACATGGGACACCATGCCACACATGGGTGGAGGGAGTCAAACAGCTGCAGTAGAGTGTGACAGGCATACCAGAGGCAGCATTATTGACCCAAACAGTAGAGGACTGCGCATACAATGAGTGTGCTGTCCGGGACAGACAACATTGGCAGGCATGCCAGATGTGTGAATGCAACACAAGGAACACAGTGCCAAGCCAGAGCCTGATAGGTAATATAATGGCCCAAGTGGCATGATGTCACACACATACACCCAGCGCCATGCAGACCATCTATCCAGCACACAGGCTAACACAGATGTGCAGGACAACAGATATCCATGAGCCACTATGGTCGGCTGCAGCAATGGGCCCAGGCACACAAATGGCTTGCACAGCACAGCTGTATACTGATGGGACTGTCATTCAGCCCTGTGTGCAGCAGCCAGGGTAACACTTATGTGCAGTGGTATTTTACGTGAGTGGGCACTTTACACACTGTATATTGGTCAGCACACAACACCGGTGTGTGATGTAAAGCACCTGGAGGCTTCCCCCATCCCAGCAGCTGCTGGTCCCACTCTTGATATAGACTGACACTCATAATGAGCCAGTGCAGGACGCTGGCCCTGTGAAAACCCCATTCTGTCTGACTGTATACATGGCCCTGTCCATGTACAGTAGAATAATCATTGTTTGATCATCACTGTTTTGGTTAGACACCACCAACTATGCATCACAATACTGATTACCTATGGTAAGGTACATGCAATGCCCACCAATGCCCCCTGTCACTGATTCCATGCTATATAAGCCTGGCTCCATTGAGATCTATCTATTGAGATCTATCAGTTGTCTTACTGTAATGTATTGTATTATTCACATAAGATGGCACTAATTTTTGTACCTTTTAAGACTATTATTCCTATGTAATTTGCACTTTCCTGTAAACACTGTAACCTACTGGTGTCTGTCTTAACTGGACACTTGTGAAAATGGGTAATTTTTGCTCACATGCCTTTCCAGTATAAAAAGTAGACTGAAACTGAAACTGAGATACAGTGGCATGACACCCAGTGCATATGGCACTAGAGATGGCACTGCTGCAGGCAGACTACCCAGGTGCCGTATGATGTACACAGCATGACACAGTGGTGTACTGGTATAACATTGGCCCATGCCTACCTCCGCTAGATAGATATGCATATGTAGTCCCAACCATGTGTCAGAACAGAACTCAGTGATAATGATGGGAATGCCAACTGGGGCTATGAGCGTTACCGCCAAACCCTGGTGCACTAGGTCAGACACACAGGTGACACGACACTGCCTTGTGTAATGCATGCCAAGGCACAGTACACACACATGTGGCACCAAGCCTACTGTAAGGATGTGCACAACAGTAGAATGCACAGACCCTGACACACCACAGTGTCAGTAGTGGAATAATGCCTCAAGTGTAGAGTGATTGTCTGCAACCATAACTGCATAGATGCAGCCCCCGCAAGCATGCGTGCAACATGGCGAGTCACACATTCACATCAGTCTCCAACCACAGAAGTATGCAGCATAGTGTAGACATGCTACCCAGAGTGTGAAATACATAATGCAGGGTACTTATGTGAACACGTGTCCACAGACTGTCCATGCTGGGCCCCATCATAGCCTGGTGTCTCCTGCCGCTGTTCCTGGCAGTGCCACTGCTGCTCCCTGGCCCTGGCTTGGCCCTGCGGGTGGTGGTGTCTGTGGAGGAGGACAAAGGAGACCTGATCAGTAGCATGCAGCAGAACACATGGCACATTACTATATATTAATATGTAGGCGGCGTTTCTTATGAGATAAGAAGGTTATTTTGGGCTGGTTTGGGTGAGAGGACCGTGAAGTGAAGCTGAGTGGTTCTGTCAGCCCAAGCCACACGAGATAACCTTCTTATCTCATAAGAAACACCAGCTACCATACATATTAATATATTATGAAGCAGTGTAACTGCCTCTACTGAAGGAAAGAGTCAGAGTAGTTTAAATGGTTTTAATTTAGTTTCAGTTTTGCCGTCTCCCCCTCCATACATACATAATGGTAACTTCCAGGAGGAGGTACTAACCCTGCTTACACAGCGGTTAATGGTGGCTTGTTTGAATGGGATAATTCAGTGGCATACTGCTTGTTTTCTCTCTCGGATGTGTGATTTCTTAATTTTTTTTTTTTCATCTCCAATTGTATCTTTTTTTGGTTTTCCTCAGTCCAGGCAGAAGTGGCCGCGTATGTTCAGGACAGCATGAAGCAGCTCGAGATGACACTGTACACTGGATAAGAGGTACAGCAATCTAGGGCTGTGATTGGCTGAGGCAGTTACACTACTTTATAATATGAACCCTAAACAGCATACATGCCCTTATGCCGCTACTGTGCACCAACAGCCACATGTGCATGGAGTGGATGGACAGGACCACGCAGGGCCATGTCTTGCCACTGGGAACAGCTGCAGCACCAGACACAGACAGGTGTGCCGTGGCACACTAAAAGCCAAAATGCTATATCTCACTGCTGTAAGTGTGGCCTAGTATGGTGTACACTAGCCCGGCTAGTGCCAATATCCAGCTGTCCTGTCCACCCCTCTCCAACAGACCCCTACATGTCAGCTATAGGCCATAGAAACATAGAATAATAGACTCTGTCAGCAGATAAGGCCCCCTTGAAACACCCAGTCTGCCCATATTTTCCCCTACCTATATTGACACCGGCAACACTATTCAGTCCCTGGACTTACCCTACCCTGTTACTTCTAATATCCCTCTGTCCCTATCCCATGCATTCTTGAATCCTGAAAACTTTTTAGCCCCCACCACCACTAGGAGGCCATTCCATGCATCCACCACTCTCTCCATAAAGAAATACTTTCTCCCATTACCTCTGTGCCTCCCCCCTTCTGTCTTAATAGTATGACCCCTTGTCCTCAAGCATTTTTTTCTTTGAAATATGCTTCCTTCTTGCACATTGTTTATACCTGTGAGGTATTTGAATGTTTCTATCATATCCCACCTTTCCCTCCTTTCCTCACGGGATTACATGTTTAATTCCTTTAGCCTTTCCCCATAGGACTTTTGATGCAGGCCATGCACCATTTTTGTTGCCCTCCTTTGCACTGCCTCCACCCTAGTTATGTCCTTGTGGAGATGGGACCTCCAGTATTGTGCACAACACTCGTGGTGTTGTCTCACCAGTGATCTACACATAGGTATTATCACTTCCCTCTTCCTGCTGGTGATTCCCCTACCTATTCATCCCAGATTCCCGCCTGCTTTCCTCACTGCCATGTACTCCTTACAGTATGCAGTAGGATGCATGGAGCACAGGGTGTCATACAACAGGGGCACAAGAAGCATACCTGTGCAACAGTAGCAAAGGACATGGTACTGAAGGTGCAGCCCAACACAGCAGCCAGTCCAAGCACGGCACACCTTGATCAGTATAATTGTACACCATGTATTACATGGCATATGCGTACTGGCACCCATGCTGCATAACACGGACAGTGTACACAAAAAAGACGGTGGCCAGATCAAACTACTGTTGTGTATACTTGCCACCACAGCTGCATGTAGAATACATGTTACATCCTCTGCCATACCAGAAAATAGGCATTAACTTGTCTAGTGTACCTTATTTGGTAAGCAAAAACCTAAATAAAATAAAAGGAATAAATTCATTAGCTAGTCATCTACCCTGACACTACAGCCATGTCACTGTGGTAACATGCAGCCTTACTGCCATGGCAGATGGAGAATCCATTGGGGCAGCATTCCTACACAGAAGCATTGGTAGTATCAAGCTATTACAGTTGAGAAGGTCCCATAAGACAGAGGGGACACAGCAGAGACAAAGCCCCTTCCCCCATGCACATGACCCACGAGGTACATTATCCTGGAAACAGTACTACACATAGGTCACCACCAAAAACATAGATGCAGCCCTCTGTACTAATTTGGCATTGGCACTGTGCCACTCTCCATCATCACCCCCCTCAGCAGCTGTAGGTGACGGTGTTCCCTCTGGGACAGGTCATTGTACCATTGCCTGAACTGGTCACCAGTGTGGGTGATGCTGGTCCTGTAGGGTGAGCCTCCTTCCCACAGATGCCTCTATTTCTCACCTGGGATGGGCACTCTCGCCCTGACCAGGCATTCTTCCCCTCACCTTATCAACTGCTCCTCTCTGGCAACTACTGGGTCAGCTAAGTTGGCCAGCTCAATGGTTGACCAACTAGAATCCCTCTGCAGGACAGGCCTCCTCCTATCTGCCATTGTAGCTAATGTAAATATCTAGCAGCAGCACCAGAGCACTCATAGCAGGCAGCTGACAGTGCCCTGGCTGTATGGGTGTGGCCCTTCTGTTTCCACAACACGTTTCACCATTAACACTGTGCTGACATCATTTTGTGCAGCGCACGGCATACTTCTGGTGGGGGTGTGGCCTTCAGCACACAGCAGTCATGGAGTGGAACACGTGCACTGTGCGCTTATGCAACCTTACGCAATACCGTTGCACAGGAGCATAGTGCGCATGAATGTACTGTACGATGATATCATCCATGATGTCTGACATCATGTCAGCACTGCATATGGATGTTGTACTAGCACAACTGCAGCTCTAGCTCAGTTAATGCAGTGCTTGGAGCAAACCCTCAATAGTCAAACAGAATATGCAAATGAGATAATTTCATATTCCAAGAGTAAAATTCTCATTAGCATTTCATTACTGGACTGTATTAATTCATTAGCATGCCTAATTGTGCCTGGAGCATAAAAAAGGTTCAAACTGCATCATCAAGATTCCACAGCAGATCTGCAGATGGCTAGAGGAAAGTATCATATAGTGTGGAATGGCTTACAAAGGGACATGGGTGATCATAGAACTATGTTTATGCTGTATCTGAATTATGGTTGTATCTGCAAATGGACAAGACCTGCGTTAGGTAGGCAGCTGGCTGTGTGTTGGGTCCAGCAATGCTGGAACACCTATGTGTCTCTGCCAGTGGTCTGTGAGGCATTCACACCAATGTACCTTTGTTCTGTGCTCTGCTGTGTATATGCAATGCTCATTTCATTTCTTTCTTTCCAATTCCAACAGGGACCATGGAGGGCTGGGAGAGACAGGGGAACTACACATTCTCAGAAGGTCATGCCCAAGCCCAGGTCTTTGTTGTTAGGGAGGGCCTTATAGCCCAGAAAAGGGGGACTAAGGCCGAGATCAAGCAGGCCTGGGTGGACATTACTGATGCAGTGAATGCCGTCGGTGGCCAAAAACCACAAGGTGGAGGGAGTAAAAAAGAGGCTGGACAGCCTGAAGTAGTATGACAAACAGGTCTTGACAGAGACAGACAGGACATACAGGCCATAGGCACTGGATCCCAGGCACAAGCTGCACCTCTAATGCCTGCAGAGGAAGCAATGGCATCAACCATTCAGGCTGTGGAGATGATGAGTGCTAGGCGAAGTGCCCCCGTCAGGCCTGAGGGCTCATTTGACTAGAGGTACAGCTGCTTCTCTGGCTGCTGCCAGAGATATACCCTTATTAGAGATATGCAAAGCAGCCACCTGGAAAACAGTCCATACATTCACCAAGCATTACTTTCTGTTTATCCAAGCTAGGAGTGATGCTAGGTTTGGTACAGCAGTACTACATAGCCTATACCCAAGGGAGGTACTGCTTGGTAGTCTGCATAATGTCAGAATACAGCAAGACTTTATGTTGTTTGAAGAAAAAATTACTCACCTTAGTAACTGTGTTTCTTCTAATGGAGTCTTGTTGTATTCTGACCTCCCTCCCTGCCTCCCCTCTCAGAACCTGGTTTTTGGGAAGCGAGCTGGCAGGCGCAGTGTTACACCTCAGGGGTGTACTTGGCACTCTTCCCTTTTAGAGAAGGGGAATGGGTCATATTATATGTTTTTGATAATTATATCTGTTCACTACCTAGTTTTTTGTTTTGGATTTCTCAACTTGAGTCTTTTGGGGATCCAAAATATTTGGTTGCCTTTTGGCTAGTAAATTTTACAATTTCCACATAGTGGGGGTAGCTAGTTAGTGTTAGCTCATAAGAATCTGACAGTTACACTTCAAAGTGCAGCAGACAGAGGTTTGAACTGAGCTCGAGTTCAACATTCTATGCTTTGGCATAGAGTTAACTCTTTCGTCTCTGGAGCAGTTCAAGTGCTGGGGCTAACTGCATAATGTCAGAATATAGCAAGACTCCATTAGAAGAAACACAATTACTAAGGTGAGCAATTTTTTCTTTCTGTCTTATTTTATAAATGTACTCCAGTGCTGTTATTAACCACTTGTGTGTAATCCCTATTCTATGTAATGACTCTGTAAGTTGGTATTCCTCTTTATGTATTGTTCATGTATCTTGCCCATGTCCATCTTGAAAATGAGCTTGCTCAATGGTGTTCACCTGGCTAAATAAAGATTTTGATCGATAGATTGATTATTGAAAAGGGAGGCTGTTTCACTTGGCTCAGTGGTAGTTGTCCCTTTAGAGGTGCAGATATGTTCTTCGGAGAGTCCCCTTTCCAATTGGGTTATTAAGGATGTTCTAAGTCCTCCTCGGGTTCCCCTGGGCAGCATATTGTTTTTTTCAGTATGAAGGAGGATTTAGAAGATCTGTGGAAGATTTGCATCTGTTCCTGTGGGGTTTGAAATTTTGGAGGAATTGGGGAGCTTTGTGTTTCCTGTATAGCTTCTAGGCATGGTCCCTATCCCTCATTAGTTTGCTAAGCTGAGAAGGGGGTGACCCATTCTTGACTAGATCCTTTGAACCAGACTTTTTTAAGTGGGAAATGGTCAGAGAGGGCAAGGAACTTATTGCTAAAGGCTTCAAGCGCTTTGCAGATGACCGAAATGTTTTCTGTGTAGGTCCAGTCTTGCAGTCTTGGGCTAGGGTGGCTTTGGAAATCGCAGAGACTTCCTGCTTCTTTAATTGCCTGGTTTGGATGAATTTGTGTGGGAGGGGAGGTGTTTTTGTGGACCAGTGGCAGAAATAAGGACAGTGGTCACTGATAGATTTGAGAAGAACTCCAGAGGCAGTGACACAGGAGGGGTGTGAGACCAGGACCCAATCAATGAGGGACTGAGATCCAGTCTTGCAGTTGGCTCTGGTAGGTTCAGTGATGAACTGGTGGAGGCCAAGGACAAGTATGGATTCTTTGGTGAAGTCATAGTGAGGGGGCTGCCAGTTTAGGTTGAAATCCCCTAGGATGATCCAGTCTCTCCCTTGGGGAAGGGAGATCTTGATATTGAGGAAGAGGTCGAGATCATGGGGTGAGGAGGAGGGTGGCAGGTACACCGCACTGACTTTGACTATTTTATCTGCTCCAAGGAGGAGGTTAATCGAGATGGTCTTGAGGAAAGAAGTGGGAAGTGGGGGTCAAATTTGGTGGCAAGAAGGTGATTGGCAACCCAGATGAGGCAGCCTCCCTCAAGCTTCCCCACCCTGTCTTTTCTAAAGACTGAGTTACCTCCAAGGAGGATTTCATAGGGGGAGATATCATCCTTCAGCCAGGTTTTGGTGTGGGCAATGACGTCAAATGCGCTAGCCGCCACCCAGGACTTGAGCAAGTATTTTTTCACCATAAGGCTTTGCACGTTAAGGTAAGCAAAAGTGAGCTGTTTAGAGGGTTTGGGGGAGGAGTGAGGGGTGGAATGGGTAGAGGGTGTAGGGCTGGGGTTGGGATGGATGTAGCCTGAGATGAGGAGTAGGAGGAGTAGGAGCCGTAAGTTTCTGCAGTCAGCAAACGAAGACAACTTGGTGGAATATAGCCTGGAGTAGTGGTGGGTGAAAAAGATACAGCTGTGGTAGGAAAGAGAGAACTCATGGAATGGGCAGAGTCTGATGAAGGGGCTGGCATAGGGAGGGGTAAGGATGGATTTGGTAGTGCAAATTGGGGGTGGGGAAGAGAGGGGAGGCAAGGAGGTGTGCGGTGAGGGGAGAGTGAGAGAAGGGAGGGAGGGTGTGGGAAGGATTTTAGAGATCAAACCTGGTGTAAAGGGCGATGGGAGTAAGGGGAAGGGAGGGGCAGGGTGAGGGGAGTTGAGCAAAGTGGGGAAGAGGGAAAGAACTAGAAGTGAGAGTAAATAGGGGAGCTGGAACAGCTTGGAGCACTCCATGCTGACGGAAAGAAAGAGGGTAGATGAAAGGACAGCAATATGTGAGGGGATAGGGAAGTGGGGAAAACTAAAGTTGAGTCTGAAAAAGAAAATATGTACTGAGGTAGAGTAATGGTAAGGCACTGGTAGAAGGAGACTGTAGGAACAGAGCGTGAGTCTAAGGAGGGGCAGTCAGCAGAGCGTGTCAAATCTGAGCAGGAGAGAGGACAGTCCCTTTAAGAAGTTGCTGCAATTGACTAGTTTGAGGACTAGGAGGTTGGGATCAGCGGGGAAGGGTATTTAACAAAGGCCGGGAGCAGGGGTGGGTGGCCAGGCCAAAAAACTGTCCAGAGAAAACAGCCTGTAAGAGGAAAAGGCAGTGGCCGAGTTGCATTTTGAAAAATTCGCCAAGAGCATTTCATGTAATATTCATGTATCATAGTTACACATAATATTCACATGAGTGTGTCCCCATGGTCTCCCTTACTGATATTCCATGTTGTCCACTGCATCAGCTTGGCTGTCAGGCCACCGGTACCCCTGAAAGACCCTGACTGTTGGATGTGTGACACATTGGTTGTAGGCCGTGAGCCAGTATTAATGTATCCTGGTGTGTTGACCATCTGTGGAATAATCCAGTACTGTGTCACATGTGTGGTTGACTGTATGATCACCGCTGATGAGGTGTGAGGTGTGTATGACCCTGGGGCTATATGGGCACTGCACTGCAAAGGCAGTATGGGTGTTAAGACACACAACACTGGGCATAAATGCTACCTTGGTCAGCACACAGGCAGGGACATTACATTGCCACGTGTCTCTCTTCTTCTCTCTCAACAGCTCAATCCAGTGTAGTTGACACCATCCCAGATGTTCTGGATCCATCCTGGCAGCAGCTGGCCCTTCTGCCTGCCTGTGCAGTAGAGTACACTGACTCCAGTAAGGAGAAGGAGGAAAAGGATGATGATGAAGAGGATGAAGAGGAGACCTCTATGGAGCAGTTGTCTGCCCCTGCTGGCCACCCTATCAGTGGGGCCCAGCCACCACCCCTTCCTGGCACTGCCATAGTAGCGGTGGACCCACCCATTGCCCTTGGCACATCCACCACTGTACCACCCCATGACCCCACCACCAGCATTGCCACTGCCCTGTCACCGCAGGCCAATCCCACAGAGCCAGCCACCACTGTGCAACCCCAAGACCCTGCCACCACTATGGCCATCACCCTGCCCCAGGCCAATCCCACTGGACCATCCACTGCTGTGCTGCCCCAGTCAAAACAACTTATAGCACTGACCACAGTGCAACCACATGCCACACAACAGTTAAAGATGCAGCCTGACCCAGTCAGGACAGTCTGTGGCAACAGCAGGAGACAGCAGCCAACAGTCAGCTGCTTCAGTTAGCCATGGGAGCACAGGGGAGTGTGTAGGAGGAACCAGCATGCATATGCTGCATAATGCACAACAACATGCAGCATGTCAAGCAGCGTGCAGAGGCATGCCTTGCAGAGTACATGTTGGCCATTTGTGAACTGCACCAAGACATGTCTTCCAGAATGAATAGACTGTGTGCCACTGTGCAGGAAGCTGTGGCCATGGTAGCAGGCACCACGGTGGATGGCCAGAGCCTCAACCATTCCAGTGGGAAGACTATCACCCCACAAAGGACACCTCGGCATACAAACATATCATGCAGTGCTGGCACACAGATGCCCTGGATGCCCAGCACACCAAGAATGCCCAAGACACCATGCATGCCTGGAAATGGCTTGCTCCTCAAGGGGGTCAGTATACCATGAGACTATGGGCGGTTAACACAGTCCCCATGTTCATCCCCAATTGCATGGATGAAGACCCCTTACCTTCCTGGCTGCAGTGCACGAACTCTCCCCACATCCAGGGAGATGGTAGGGGATGGACCTAGACTGAATTTTGCCTCCCAGCCCTATCCCATATTTTGTACCTCACATCACTTATGTTTCACCACCTCCTGCCCATATAGCTTAATGCATCTGCCCCTCCCAACTCCCCTTGCAGGTATGGCACCTTATTTTTGTTCAGTCTCCTTTGACACCCCTCCCCCCTTGCTGAGATTGCATCTTACTTTTGTTCAGCCCCCTTTGAACTGGTATGGCATCTTATTTTTGTTTGACCCCCTTTGGACCACTTTGCCGGTATGGTATATTTTTTTATTTAGTTTTTGTTTACCGGGTAGGTGCACTAGCCAACAACATGACTATTTTCAGGCACGACCTGGGAGAGTACAGAACATGATGAAAACAATTACAGAACATATCCAACAAGGGAGGATACAAACATTACATATTTGGGTGGCAGAACATAGTATATAGATTGCAACTAGTTAAAATGGTAGGACATAATCCTTACAGGAAAGCACAGGTAGCATTATACGTTCCATGGTAATAATAGCCTACCATAGGTACAAAAAGGAGAAACTGGAGACATAACAGTAGACCAGTAATACAGCCAGCATAAATAAATCATATAAGCAGGTTATACATTAATACATAAAAGTACAATGAACGGAGAATGCAGGCATCAACTTTAGAGCTGAGATTGGAGTTTATAGATAGTAAAGCAAAAAGGAGCCCTTACAGAGCAGGGTGGGGTGGGGCAGATTAGAACTGTTTAGGATGTCCTAAGTAGGGGAGGGTGTAGACAGTGGGAATGGTATAGAGAAATGGAAAGGCAAGGAGGGGAATTGCATAGGGGAGAGAGTGGCTGAAGATAACCTATATATCGTGATATAGGAAAATCAGAAGAAAGGGAGAAGCTGGCTGGGTTTACTGGGGTAGATGCTATCAATCAATATCCATTTAGCAAGGTCGAAATACATGCCAGAAACAGTGGAGCAGGGTTAAGTGAGGTAGAGGAGACTCCAGGTGAGCTATGGTGGGTCAAAACAGGTACAAAGCTCAGCCTGCATGAGATGTCGCCTGAATACAGTTTTAAAGTGTCAATGGGACCCAGTCTGCCTAAGTTTGGAAGGAAGCGTATTCCAGAACTGAGGTGCCATATGTCAAAAAGCTCCAGTTCCTTTTAAGGTAAGGCATCTGGGAATTTTTAGGAAGGATTTATCAATTGACCTCAAGTCTTGTGAGGAGGCGAGAGGACGAAGCAGCCCCACCAGGGATGTTGGAGTTTTCAGACTAATAATAGAATCTACTAGGGAGCCAAGGTAGTATTGCCTAGTTGCAGAGGGGGAGAGCCAGTCAAGGTCTTTGTACAGTTGACAGTGATGCTTTAGTAGGGTGGATGAGGACACATAGCACCATATGTTATTGTATGTAACATCCCACTTCTGAAGAGAGGTTTTCTGGGCAGTAGCCAGAATGGGTGCACAGTAGGTAAGAGTAGGAAGTAGAATTCCCCTTGCAATGGCAAGGTTAGCAGACGGCGTTAGCATGTAACTAGTCCTGTAAGCAGCACCCAGTTTGGTATTCACAGCTTTGCAAGCTGTTTAAATATGAAGGTTTAGATCCAGGGACTGATCCAGCAGGACACCGAGATACTTAAATGATGTGACACAGTCCAGTTCAGTTCCACCCACGCCAAGGACTGTAAGGGATGTGGGATAGGTTCTAAGTTTAGGAGCCAAACCAAAAAGCATGGCCTATGTTTTCTTTGCATTTAGAACCAGTTTGTGATCATAGAGCCAGTTTTGGATGTTTTTAAAATGGGCAGAGGTAAGGTCAGCAACTTCATTTCCACTGGTATATATGACAAGATCATCAGCATATAGGAGAGATGAACAGTTTTTCAGTGCACCGGGAACATTATTGATGAAGAGTGAGAAAATAAGTGGCCCCAGGATAGATCCTTGGGGCACACCAATGCTTAATGTTGCTCGGTCTGACATAGCTGAGTCAAATTTAACCATTTGAGGCCTGTTTGATAGGAAGCTATTAAACCATTTGACTACTGGAGTGGAGAAACCCAGGTTAAGCAGGCCAGATAGGAGTAGTGGGTGGTCAACCAGGTTGAAGGCCTTTGTAAGGTCAATGAAAACAGCTCCTGTAAGACACCCTGCATCCATATTTGAGAGAATGTCTGAGGTGAGTTTTAGCAGGGCAGTGCCATGCTATGGTTCATATGGAAACCATGCTGAGCATCAGAAAGGACACTGTACTTGGTGAGGAAGTCAAGCGTTTGCTTGGTGACAACCTTCTCAAGTAATTTAGACAAAACTGAGATAATAACTATAGGTCTGTAGTTATTTCTGTCCTTGATGTCACCTTTGTTGAAAACTGGAGTTATGCAAGCTAGTTTCCAGAGGTCTGGGACAGTGCTGCAAGAGAGGGATAAAGTATATATTTTTGCCAGAGGAGGGGCAATGAAGGAGGCCGCAAGCTTGAGTAGGCGAGGCTCAAGGAGATCCGAACCAACACTGGTGTTGTCAGACACCGATTTAAGAAGCTTAAGGATGTCTATAGACGTTACCGCCTTGAAGTAGAAAGGCAGAGTTTGAGCAGGCTCAGATGAGTATGTAGTGGTATCAGGCGCATTGTCCAATCCCCAGGGATGGTGTTGATTTTCTGGGGGTTTGAAGGATGAGGTATATGAGGATAGGTCTGAGAAAATCCCATTGAAAGCATTTGCTATGGTGTTAGGGTCATTGCAGTGAACCCCATTTATTATCATGTCCGTTGGAGTGTTTGATTGGGAGGACCCAAGGAAGGACCTGATATGTGCCCAGAATTTCCTGGAGTCACAGGCAGAGCTGGCCAGCAGGTCCTTACAGTATTTGTTTTTGGCTATACGTATCTTCTTTTTGCAGAGATTTCTATAGGTCCTGTAAGTGTTATAATCAGATGATTGAACTGTTTGTTTAAAATGCCTCCAGAGTTTATCCCACATGCGTAGCTCTGTCAGGAGGTCCTTGTGAAGCCACCTGGTTTGTCTACCCCTGACTCTCCTGGTAACCTTGGGTGCATGCCTGGTCTGAATGTCAGTGAATTTGGTGAGAAAAATCCTGAGCGCCTCTTCAACGTTTTTTGAGGTGTAAATCTCAGACCAATCAATGATGGAGATGTCATGTAGGAAGGTATTTTCATCCAGGGTTGCAAAGTTTGTGAATGTAATGTAGCGCAGAGGTGGAGATTGGGGGGTACCAGCGGTCCACATGCAGAAAATTGGTGCATGGTTGGTTATAGCTTCGGAGAGGATCCCTGATGTATGTATATGTTCCAAGCAGTTTATGAGCAGCCAGTCTATCAGGGTCCCTGTTTTAGGCAGATTTGGAGTTCTAGTCGGTTCAGTTATCACTTGGTGTAGGTTGTGGCTGCTAACCATCGATACCAGCAAGCTATGGGAAGGACCGAGCCAGTTTAGATTTATGTCTCCAATGACTATAGCCTCATTGTGGCATACATTGACCATGGTTTTGTCCAGTGAGTCTTGGAATCCAGCCACACCTCCTGAGAGATGGTTATAGACACAGAAGATATGTAGTTTCTTTGAGAGAAATGCAACAGTGGCATGAATAAATTCACATGACGTAGTCAAGACTTGGTCTTGAATTGCAGTAATGTTGAGATGCTCTTTATAAAAGATAGCAACACCACCTCCACGTTTAGTGTCTGGCCTATCCCTGTGGATGAGAGAGTAGTTTGCTATGGAGCAGAGGTGGTTAGATATCATGGGTTTGAGCCACGTTTCCATGAGCCAAAGAATGTCAGGGTTGTATTCTTTCATCCATGCCTCCAGCTCATTTTTGTGACATAAAAGGCTTCTAATATTCATATGTACAATGAAAATTCATTTTCTAGCTAGCCCGGTTAGGTCGTCAGCAGCCAATTGGGTGGGTGGACCAGGATTTAATTCAGTGTCACCTGATAGAATGATTTTTAGCAAAGCTAAGAAGTAGAGTCTTGCAGCATGGAAAGCTTGGGTGTAAACTGCCCACCGCCTCCATTTTTCACGAGCAAGTAGTGTATGATAAAAACACCACTTTGTGAAAGGGAGACATTGCAAAGCGGATCCTGCCCACAAGCTGGAGACAAGGAGGTTTGAGAAGCGGAAATCTCAAAGGTCCGCTATTATGCCCTGGTGGTCACAGGGGATCGAGAGTGAGGATATATTCATACAAAGGAGCACAAGTCTGGTGAGAATTACACCCCCCAGACAGTGGATGAACATAGCTTTAGGTACTTGGTTTAGAATGGGACAGCAGGGAGTCATGTCTCACTGAGATTTCCTAAAGATTATCAAAATTAGGTAGCATGAGGGTGTAGAAATTTAAAGTTTCAAATACAATTTGAAATTATAGGGGAGAAAGCCACTTTTGCTGCGTAGTAAGATAAGTAAGAGTACGATTAGAGATCAGTTAAGAGATGCCACAGCGGTGGATAAAAGATTGCAGGTTTTAGAGCTGAGCTCAGAAAACACAGGGTAAGACCCAGTGGGATGAGCTGGTAAGGTGCTGAGACCTGTGATTACACGAGCTCTTTACAGCAGGGTAGCAGGACTGTTTGGTGCAATCAGCCCAAACTGAAGAAAATGTAACTATGGCCCTCTAGCGGCAGGACTTTATAAGGAGCCAATGTAAATATTGGCACTTAGTCATATGACAGAGAGGGCACTATATAACTAAGAGCAGACCCAGGGTGGGTGAGATGGGGGAGGTGGGAGCTGGCGCAAAGTAACAGTGGGATATCAATTACAGCTTCGCTGCCCGTTAAGTGCTAACTCAGCCGGGCTCCTGGTCCTCCGAGCTGGGGTGTTTCTTTGGGTTGCTGGGCTCCTGCTATGAGGGGGCACCTCAGAGGAGTAGCAGCTTAGTCGGGATGGGGTGGAGCCGTGCTGGAAGCGGGCTCAGTGGAGGGAAGTTTCCCGGTGGGTCCGAGCCCCAGTGGGCGCTGAAGAGACCTAAGGGACACAGGAAGGGAGAGAGGTAAAGTAGCAGCAGGTAGCGGGAGAGAGCTCAGTAAACAAAAGATTAGGGTGGGCAGTGGACTGAGGTGGGAGTAACAGAGAAATCACTAAGGAAGAGTGGGGAAGGGAAGAGATAGAAGGGAAGAGAGAGGGAAAACACAGCAACGTCAGAGATAATTTACTAATTACTGCAAAGAATTTACCATTTCTTCAGGTCAACTGTAGCTCTATGAACTTACAACTTAAGAAATGCCTAAAAGAGCAGTATAAATTGTCATGGAAGGAGCTGTAAGCACAATTTCAAAAATGAGCCCAATGATACTGAAACAGTATAAACTAAAGGAGGTGCTTAATATTGTAATAAGTGTTACGGCATCTTTACTTATATATGGTAGCAAAATGCTACTTAAAAAAAAAGTATAGCCAATCCTGAAAAAAGCAGTTTGAAATAGGTGCAATATTCTATGGTCTCCCAGCCTGCAGGTAACAGTGTTTGGCTCACAAAAAAGGCACTCCAATCAGAACAAGTCCAGAGAAGACGAGCCAGCCAATTGGAGACAGGGTGCTCACTTTTGAACAAATCCCAAGGTGCGCTGTGGTGAGAGAGGAATGTATCTTAAGCGCCTTTTACGGCTTCACCGCCCGCTGAGTCCTAACTCAGTCGGGCTTGTGGTCCTCCGCACTGGGGCATTTCTTTGGGTTACTGGGCTCCTGCTACGAGGGAGCACCTCGGAGGAGCGGCAGCCAAGTCGGGATGCGGTGGAGCCACAGTGGAAACGGGCTCAGTGGAGGGACGTTTCCTTGTGGATCTGAGTCCCGGTGGGCTCTGAAGAGATCTAAGGGACACAGGAAGGGAGAGGGGTTAAGTAGCAGCAGGTAGTGGGAGGGAGCTCAGTAAACAAAAGATTAGGGTGGGCAGTGGACTGAGGTGGGAGTAACAGAGAGAAATCACTAAGGAAGAGTGGGGAAGGGAAGAGATAGAAGGGAAGAGAGAGGGAAAACACAGCAACGTCAGAGATAATTTACTAATTACTGCAAAGAATTTACCATTTCTTTAGGTCAACTGTAGCTCTATGAATTTACAACTTAAGAAATGCCTAAAAGAGCAGTATAAATTGTCATGGAAGGAGCTGTAAGCACAATTTCAAAAATGAGCCCAATGATACTGAAACAGTATAAACTAAAGGAGGTGCTTAATATTGTAATAAGTGTTACGGCATCTTTACTTATATATGGTAGCAAAATGCTACTTAAAAAAAAAGTATAGCCAATCCTGAGAAAAGCAGTTTGAAAAAGGTGCAATATTCTACGGTCTCCCAGCCAGCAGGTAACAGTGTTTGGTTCACAAAAAAGGCACTCCGAACAGAACAGGTCCAGAGAAGATGAGCCAGCCAATTGGAGACAGGGCACTCACTTTTGTACAAATCCCAAGGCCCACTGTGGTGAGAGAGGAAAGTACCTTAAGTGCCTTTACGGCTATCTTGCTTGTGTTCAGTCCCCTTTGAACCCCCCCTTGTTTGTATGACATGTTATTTATGTTCAACCCCCTTTGCACTACCCTTTGACAGGATGGCAAGTTATTTTCAGCCCCCTTTAAACCCCTCCCCCAACACACACACACACACACACACACACACACACACACGCTTGTATGGCCTTATATTGATGTTTACATGATCATTATTATTATTTATGGAATACATCTTCATAACACATTACAGTCTCCTGTGTGGTCTGTACTCACCATCTGGGTCTGAAGAGGTCTGTGATAAGGTGGGCTATGTACTCATGTGACCACCTGACTATTCTGGGTTCACACCTCTCAAGCTGTTCCTATATCCCCTGGTCCTCTGGCTCAGCATTCACTGCAGGGTGTTTCTCTGGGGCCGACAGGCATATCTCACAGTTGAGTGCCATGTTGTGTAGTATTCAGCAGACAAGGTATATGGCATAGGCCTTATGAGGGTTGCGCTGTAAGGCATCACAAGACTTATAAGGCACCTTAACTGCATCTTGAGCATGCCAAAGACATGCTTGATGTGTGCTGTATTGTAACTGTCTTCTGCAGTGGATGCAAGTCATAGAAGAGGTGTGAGGAGCAAGGGATGCAGGAGGTATACACTCTCCCCCGTGTAAGTAAAGGGCATGGGTTAGTATTATCATCTGCCACATGGGGAGGGAGAGAGGGAGAAGCCTTTGGAGTATACTCACTGATAAGGGCCAACTTGAGATGTCCCCACCTTCAAACCTCTGGCAGAGGATGAAGTTGTGTCAAAAGAAGGCATCATAGGCACTGCCAGGAACCATGCCAGGACAATGATGATGCACTCTGTTGCATCACACATCACCTAAGAGTTGATGGAGTGATAACCCTTTCTAGTCACATAGGCCTCCACTCCATTACCAGTGGGTGCCTGAATGGCAACATGGGTGCAGTCAATGGCATCAAGTACTGATAGTAGATGCATAACTCAAAAAACATGCGGCATGGTTGCTGTTCACTCTGCTGGTGTGGTAGGGAATACAATGAACTCCCCAGCATGAACCAGCAGGGTATTTAGAAACTGGCCCAGCAGGCAAGAGGTGGTAGACTGTGAGATACTGCCTGTGTCCCCCATTGGTGCCTGGAAGGTTCTGGTGGCCAGAAAGCACAGTGCTGCTGTCATCTTGAGTTCTACAGACATCACATGGCTGCTCGGGGTGTATGTCCAGAGTTAGCTCACACAGCTGCATGATCATGGACCTGTTGAGCCTGTAAGGGCCCAGATTTGTTTGTCACTGAGGACTTAGAATGTTACTTATGGGGGTACTGTCTGATTGCAGCAAAGTGCCTCTGGGTCCTGTGCCTGGGCCCATGATCCTGCATCAGGTACACACTGGTAGCCATTTTATTTGTGTGTGTGTGTGTGTGTGTGTGTGTGTGTGTTTTATGCCTCACCCTGCCTCTAGGGTTTGCCTCAGGTTAAGACCTGCTTTTCATAGACAGTATTTGTGCAGTGCTATCCTGCTGTGCTATTCCATTAGTGCAACACTATATCTTTGACTATCTTGCTGTGCATGGTACACATGTCACTGTCCCCAGTTTTCAGCGCTGCATCCTGTAGATTAACTTTGCAGCTGTGCACTACCACTAATAGAAACATAGAAACATAGAAGTTGTCAGCAGATGGGGACTGTGCGATCCATCAAGTCTGCCCTTGGCTTACTACCCCCCCACTTAGCTGACTGCTTGTGTATCCCACAGTGCCTGTCCCATGCCCGCTTGAATTCACCCACTCTCTTGGCTCCCACCACCCCCTCTGGCAGGCTATTCCATGGTTCCACCACACGCTCTGTGAAGAATAATTTCCTCATATTGCTTCTGAACTTTCCTCCCCTGAGTCGAAGGTTGTGCTCTCTAGTCCTGCTGTAGTCTTTTATCTGAAAGAGGTTCTGCACGTGCACCTTGTTGCTGCCTTTAAGGTATTTGAATGTTTCTATCATGTTCCCACAATTCCTAATGACTAATGACACATGCATCCTCTCAACATGGGTGCAAAACTTGCACAGTGCATCCACAAACACTTATTGCCAGGTGTAAACTTTTGAATAGCTGTCCCCTTGTATTTTATTTAAGACAAGGTGTACTTTGTACAGCAGACCCTTGAAATATTCAATGCCAAGCTTTCATCAGAATTTCAAACATCATGAAACTGGAAAACAAAGTGACCAGGTGGCTACAGATATTGGTGATAGTCTTCCTTCAAGTCCTGTAGAAACCAAAAACTTCCTTGTACTGAAAAGAACTAATCTGTAATTTTTATAACATTTGAAATATTTTGATACTTTGTCCTTTCATTTAAAGAGTAATAGCTGTTATCAGTGGCCTTTTTTTTTGTGAATATTACCTTTCATGTAGGGAATATTTTACAATTTGTATGGCGTTCTGCAATTTATTAACTTCTAATTGTCTATTAATTCTTTTTTATCTTACCAATATTAGGACATCATTATTATGATAAAGGTCTATTATATAATGGGCAAAAGAAAGAAAATAGATAAAGGTGTGAAAATCCTAAGAAAATTATTAACTACAGTATTTTTTGACTCCAGGTACACACCTGTATTTAGTTAGCAGTGAGGGTACTGTGAGAATACTGGGCTCTTTAGTTACTAAGAATGCAGCATCTCCTCTAAAAGAGGTGTGGTAACTCCCCACAAATGTGGAGCACCCATTAATATTAGAAATCCATGAACTAGAAAACTAGAGAATAGTATACTAAAAATGAAACAAAATAAGGACAGTGTCATGAAACTGAGAAAAGGTTGAACTATTACTGTAAATAAAAACAATATGCAGGAACAAGGTAATCAAAGGGGTGAAAAAACTGGATAGTGATAAGAAAGGTATTCAAGATAGTGGAACAACTCAAAAAACAGAACCAATTTGAATCCCAATGTCCCTCTTTTCTAGTCAGATCAAATCTCTGTTAAAATAATTTCAAACATAAGTGTACAAGGTTAAAAATAAATAATTCCTAGTTGATTGTGAAAACTTTATTTCCCCATATGTTGACCATTTAAATTTGGACCCTCCTTCACAAAGTCTACCTGATATTCCCCATTTGTGGTAACAGGATTAGGATGATGGTCCAGAGGAGGGTATTAAGAAAGCCAGAAAAATAAACTTTTACTGGCAGTCAGGAACTACAAATAGGCAACTGTGATGTAGAATTAGGAATTATTCGGTTAGGTCTCAACCTAGTGAAAATGCAGTTAAAAAGAAACAACAACTTTCAAGGACAAATTGTCTCCTTGCTGACACTTATTTTAGAAAATGGGCTAAAAGTGAAAGAACCTAAGGGTAAAGAAGGAAATTAAGTTAACATAGAAGGTC
The DNA here is from genome assembly GCA_016271365.2 of Neoceratodus forsteri. Classification (NCBI taxonomy): domain Eukaryota; kingdom Metazoa; phylum Chordata; order Ceratodontiformes; family Ceratodontidae; genus Neoceratodus; species Neoceratodus forsteri. The sequence goes on from CM057453.1 coordinate 958,585,343, forward strand.
TTGTAGCTGAGAAGGAGAGGGGAAGGAAAACAATTCAGGAAAAGCAGAAAGAATAGCAGCAAAAGAAAGGGTGGAAATACAGAAATTGATCAGAGAAATACATGAGAATAAAATAGATACTAAAAATAAAACTAAATTAGATGAAAAGATTAAAAAAAGGCAGTAGAAAGGATATTGTCCAACAGATATAAATTAGGAAGCAACAAGACAAGTGCAAACAGCTGAAAGAAACTGGAAAGGATAATGTGCAAAAGAAAGTTGAATGGGAAACAGATGTGGCAAGATGTTTACATAGAGGTGAAGATCATATAGAGTCTTCTTTAAATACAAATCAAGTAAGAATGCAGAAGGGATCAGCAAAGAAAAAAAAAGACTAAAAAAAGGCATTAGTCATCCCACAGTTTATATTAGGGGCATTTATAATCCAAAAATGAAAAAAAAAACTACACTAATAATATTAACTTAAAATACGTGCAATGGAGCTGTGGGCAGTAGATTCAACTGAGCAGATATTAGTTCAGTCTATCATTACAGGTCAGGGGAAATGAAGGACACTATATGTCTGACATTTAACTAATTGGAGGAAGGACAGTAGTATTAGAAGCAAAAACAAGTTTTAGAGAATTTGAAGCAGTGCTAGACACTAATGAGGGAAGAATCTGTTACAGTGGATGAAAGCAAGATGAACCAAAAACCAATGAGGAGCAGGGAAACATTAAGAGACAAAACTAGAAATAAAATATTACATAAAGATAAAGACAATAAATATCAGAAACACATAACAGAATATACCAAACCAATTGAGTCTGGACACACTGTTGCAAAGAACAATGAATTCTCAATATGGAAACAAAAAAGAACAATGGGAAGAATTCAAAAAGGTATCAGGATAAATAGTAATGTAATTCTAGACGAATCATCCTTAAAGGAATAATAAGATTGCAGTACATAGTCAGAGAGCTCATTCTCCTCTGTAGGTATAGATGCCTCAGATGGTGCCATGGCCCTAGGTTCAAAATGACTTTGAGCAAAGCAGGGAAATCATCTAAAATGCATCAGTTGGAATGTGACAGGTTTATCAATAAAAGCAGAGGATTGGGGGTGGATGGATTTGAGGGTTAATTTCAATATCATTCACCTCCAAGAAACTTGGCTATGGAGGGATAGAACTAGATCTAGAATGCTATAGATGCTGCTCTATGAGGCACAGAGAACCAACAGGTTTGATAGAGTGAAAGAGGATCTAGCAACAATAATATCTATTTTCAGTTTCCTTAACAGTACTATGTTTAATGTCGGTTATCCATTTTTCCTATGTATTACCATTTCATTTGGTATGCAAATTGAATTCATCACAATTAATATTTATATCCCCACTGCCTCCAAAAACATTGAAGAAAAAGACATATTTAAAGTTCTGGAATCATTATTAAGAACTCTCCAGATCAATTACAATGGAGTCCCTCTAGTTATGATGGGGACTTTAATTCAAAAATAGGAAACAAATTGTAAGTCTAAAGTAATGATTGGCTAATAGATGATTCATACTATATCCTCAATAGGTCCTCAAAAGACATAAAGGTTAACAAAAGAGGGAGTCAACTGCTAAATACACTAGCCAATAATATTTTATTATCATTATTAATATTATATTAATTATATTATATTAATATATTATATTATATTAATTTTATATTAATATTTTAAATTGCAGGGTTGTTGGAGACAGAAACGAAGAGATTACATTTCCCTCAAAATTTTTGGAATGTGTTTATTGGATATTTTCTCTTTTGATAAATTCATGACATTTGAAGTATTGAATATATGGAAGAGTGACCACTTTCCTCTAGCCTTAATTATGAAGTTAACTGTGATATGTGATGTAGATATGAATTTAATTATCCAAAATAAAAAAATGACTAAAGATCATGTGCAAAGTTTCAAATTTAGTATTTGCATCATTTATGTGTTGCAGAACAGCGACAAAAACATACCTGTGCAGATCTGTATGTTCATTTTTTCAGCAGTCCAATGTTTTCAGCCTTTATTTTCATATAGAAACAGCATTTTGCACTTCTGTGTTTCAGAGTGATCCTGGGTTTGCTAGTGGTGGGTGAGGCTACATTGATGACGCGACTGAAGGTATGCGCTAGCAGTAGCTGTGTTGGCAGGCTTTCAGTTTGACAGCTAAAGCTACAGAGCAGTAAGAGCTATGGCTGAAGTAAAGCAATAAAATCATTTCAGAAATCTAATTTTTGTTCTGAGTGGGTATTATTCATTTGTGCAGCAGTAGTAAGGCACTTGTTTTCCCTTGTGTGTGTTCAGTCAACATTTTCTCCTCTTCAATGCAGTAACATCCTTTCTTTGACATACAGCTGACAGCATATGAAAGATTGTTTTCTCTGTAAAGCTGTGCCATGTTATTGTTATTATAAGATTTGTTTTGCCATTTCTGTTAATTATTGGTGCACCACGAATGATATCAACATCTAAATTTTTAATTCAGTTTGAACAAAATACTTCAAACCACAATAAGGGTCTTATGATACACGAGACCCACAGTACAGAAACAAAGAAAGGGAGGTACTTGGTGTGGTAGACATGCTAAACCTGCAGCATAGCCATAAATAATGTAGAATAGGAAATGCTTACTGTACTTCTAATTTCACCAAATACACTCTGAGACCTGTTGCAGTGAAAATAGAAGTATAGTAAATACTTTTTTTTTACTTTTTATTAATCCTTTTTGATCATACATACAAAAATATCATGCACAGGAGAATAATACAATGCTAATTTTCAAAGACATGCCACGCACATCAATCCAAATTGTAGATTATATTGGTCAATTGGACCCCTCCCCTGCAAAAAATAACATAAAAAAGATAAAACTATTGACAAAGCATACGATGAAGAGCATTATTAACAGTATGGTGAAGTTGTAATGGAAGTAATAACTGTATGTGATATATGTGTGGCGGGGACACACAACTGCAAAAAAATAAAGTTTGTCAAACACAGTTGAAAAGAAACAAACAATATTAAATACATGCACAAATGATAACACATTGCTGTATGATGACATTTATTACCATGAACATCTCAGAGTTACTGGGAATAGTTGGGGAGGTGTCTCTGATATCTCACTCTGATTGACTGATGAATTAAAAGAATCCTATAAACAGAAACCCTTAAAATACACATTTGAGATGGTTAGGAACTTTGCAGCAATAAAAGTCAGATACTGAAATATAAAATAATGGTACCAATACTCCACTCCAGCTGTCGCATTGCTCTCCACAGATGAATCATCACCATCGTTGATCTCCGACAATGAATTGAAACCATTTGCTTCCTCTGAATGCCCTACTATTTGTTAATATATGTAGGGCTGTATGTGGAAATGGAAACTGCTCAACAGAGGAATTTCAGTTTCTTTATCAGGTGACATTTTTGGGGGGATTTTTGACCAGCTGATACCGTAGGCTCGAAAGCTATGCTATTGCAAAATGAATCAGGAAGTAGCATTGGCTCACCCTCTTTGACGTCACATGCAGTCTCAGCAGCATTACATACCTTCAACACACAAGCAGCATCAGGAAATACAAACAGCAGATGGTCAACAAGTTAAAGGTTTAAAAATATAAAAAATATGGTGACAATGAGCAGAGAATGACATATAACTGGCAAAAAGGATGACACAGGCAATCACTAATACAATTTGCAGTGATTTTAATATAATCTATTTGCACATGACCTTTAAATGGGTGTCATTTTTTAAAAATTAAAGCTAAAGAAATATTAGAGGAAATAGATATTGTCATTTGTCAAACAAATGATAACTTTATTTTTACAAACAAAAGAGGGTCATTGATCACTTTCTCACCTTTGGATGAATATAATACAGTGATGGATACATAAAGGGGTGAACTGCTAAGGTGGCTGACATCAGGGCAGAGCTCCAACCAGCACACTTTAAGGGTGATGTTTTGCATCAGCTCTCGGTCACTGTCCCTCTGGAGTACCTCTGACCAGCCGGAGTTCACAGAGGTCATGCGGATTGTCCAAGGTATGTGCCCTATGTGCTGTACTTTGGACCCAGGGCCAACTACCCTGATTATGGGTTGTGGAACTTCATTGGCCCAGTCCTAGCACAGATAGACTGGTGCTCCTTGGAGACAGGTGAGTTTCCAGCTCCCTGAAGGAGGCAGTGGTGATACCCCTCCTGAAGAAAGCTTCTCTGGACCCAGACTGCCCGGCTAACTACAGATCAATCTCTATCCTTCCCTTTATAGGGAAGGTGATTGAGAAAGTAGTGGCCCTACAACTGGAGAACCATTTGACCATCCGTGACATCTATGAACCTCTCCAATCCAGTTTTTGAAAGAGGCATAGTACTGAGATGATGCTGGTTCAGGTGCTCAATGATCTTCTGATGGCAAGGGCTCAGAAAAAACGCTCCATCTTGGTTCCTCTAGATCTCTCATCAGCGTTTGACACTGTGGATAATGGGGTTCTTCCCAGTCACCTGAGGTTCATCTGTGGCCTGTCAGATACAGTCCTCAGGTGGTTTACATCTTTCCTCACTGGCAGAACTCAGAGGGTGGTGTCGAAGATTCATTCCTCTGACCCAGTCTCTCTGTCATGTGGGGTTCCTCAGGGTTCGGTGTTATCCCCCATGTTGTTCGCAGTGTACATGCTTCCCCTCGGAGACATTGTAAGAAGGTATAGGCTGAGGTTTCACTGCTATGCTGATGATACCCAGCTCTACCTTTCTTTTGCACCTGACCAGGATTCAGCTCTCTCTGTATTTAACAACTGTCTTGCTGAAATCCATGATTGGATGAATTCGAGCTGGCTGAGGTTGAACTCGGAAAAGACTGAGGTGCTGGTTGTGGACTCAGGGCGACGGATAGAGGGGTGGGGGTAGGTTCGCCTTCGGGACTCTATCTTGAGGGCTTACTACTCCTTACCTCTGAATGGATTCGAAACCTGGGGTGATTTTTGACGAAGGGCTGACACTGCGATCGCAGGTGTCGGCAGTCATCAAATCCTCTTTCTACCATCTGAGGGACATCTCCAGGATCAAGCAGCTTGTTCCATCTGGCAATCTCCCTACGTTGGTCCATGCCTTCATGTACTCACACTTGGATTACTGCAATTCCCTTTACCTAGGGCTACCTGGGGTGGATATCCACCACCTGCAGCTAGTGCAGAACACTGCAGCCCTGTTACTCACGAGGACTCCCGGTCTCGTCACATCTTTCCAGTGCTGCGTGAACTGCACTAGCTTCTGGTGCAGTGGTGGATCACCTTTAAAGTCAGACTTCTGACTTATAAAGCCCTGCATGGACAGGGCCCGGACTACCTGAAAGAGCTTCTGGTTCCTTACTGCCCAGGGCAATCGCTCTGCTCAGCTGACGAGGGGTTTATAGAGATTCCAAGGGTTTCTTTAAAATCTTCCAGGGCCTGTGCATTTATGTATGCAGCCCCAGTCCTTTGGAATTCTCTACACCATCAGTTATGGGAGTGCACAACCATGGAAGGATTTAAACAGGCTCTTAAAACACATGCATGGAACCAAGCCTACCCTGAATGATTCCGCTTTGTTTTATTGGATTTTATAAGTATTTATTTGTGTTTATATTTATTGCTTTTATGTGTAGTTTTAATCCATCCATAAAAAAGGATTTATCATACTCCCTGGTAGTCTAGTGGTACCCCCTTCCATTTCTGAACCCAATCGCAGGGTAATTCGTAAAAGCCCAGTATCCCTGGTTGTCCAGTGGACCCCTCACTCACTGTGGTACCCACACCCCATCCCGCTCCCCCCATCCAAGACTGGCCACTCTGCCACGGAGTCGGCTGGCAGCAGAGCTCTCCACACAATGCCACAGCTGCCCGCTGACTGAGCTGTCAGTGAATGACAGCGTACTGAACTCCTGTAAGCCCACTGGTAGACACTGTCAACCAATGGGCTTGCAGTGTGTACTGTATATGTTCATTCACAACTTCAAAGTTGTGAATGAAAGTGTACAGTACACACTGCAAGTCCATTGGTCGACAGTGTCTACCAATGGGCTTACAAGGGTACAGTACACTGTCATTCACTGACAGCTCAGTTGGCGGGCAGCCAAGGCAGTATTTGGAAGGATGTGCTGCTCACCGACTCCATGACCAAGTGATCAGTCTGGGATGGTGGGTGGGGGGGTGTAGGTACCACAGTGAGTGAGGGGTCCACTGAACCACCATGGCTACTGGGCTTTTATGTATTATCCTACGATTGGGTTTGAGAATGGAAGGGGGGCACCACTAGATCACAAGGGAGTATGATGGATCCTTTTAAACTATACGGGTATTTGTAATGGGAGGGGGGCCACTAGACTATCGGGGGGTTCAGGGTTTCTCTTTTACCATGGTCGGGGTTCGGGGATGGGGGGGTACCACTGGACTACCAGGGAAACGAGGGATGTTTTTATTTTAATTCATGATTGGGAATAGGAGGGGGCCACTAGACTACCAAGGAGTATCAAAGATGTTTCTGTATTGGTGCTTTGGGGTTGGGTACTGGTGGGGGGACCACTGGACTACCAGGGAATTGGGTACTGAATTTGTCTACTTTTTGGATCGTGGAGTGGGGAGGCACTAGACTACCAGGGGGTTGTGGAGTGCTTTCATGTAACACGGAAGTTGCAGGATGCCCAGCGCATTCAGCCAGCCACATCCCTGCCCCAGACATGCAAATGGTGCCATAATGACATGCAAATGACCCCATTTGCACCTTGAATGCATAATGACCCCATTTGCATTTGTCAGTCTGAATATCTGGAATTTGTGCTTGGCACACCACGAAGATGCACCACGCATCCCCATTCCAGGTATTCAGACTGCGCAGGGGGATGCGCCAATGCACTTTCAGCAGCCCCCATTTGCACCACCTGCATCTTTTGCTATATTCAGACAGGATGCCTGATAGCGCATCTCATTTGAATATAGCAAGTTTGCACTCTGGTGCAACTCAGTTGTGCGGCGCAAACACTTGTGCCCTTTCCGGGTGCAGTTTGAAAATCCTGGGCCATAGGTAAAAACTGGTGTTATCTGAGTGAGTGGTGGAGAATCTGGTGCTTAAAGGTGGTAAGAAATAGCTTTTTATACATCTAGATGCCCTCCTCTTGTCACTTTAGTGTCTATCTAATATTTTGACATGTTTTGACCTTTTCTGTTAAATTAATGATCTAATTTTGTTACCTTTGAAACTACCCTGCATCCTTCTCTCCTCAGCAGTTACTGCTGTCTCTTTTCATACTGCCTAAACATTCTGTGACATCAGTAACACCATTCCTGGAATGGTGTTATTGATTTCATAGGATGTCTTAGAAATATGAAAAGAAAGAGCAGTAGCTGGTGAAGAAGGTAGAACTATATGTAGATCTGAGGGTGCCCCAAAGCTAGATCATTTATTTGTCAAAAATTGGTCAACGCATATCAGAATACATTGCTGGCATGGAAAGGAAGATGGAAGGACAAATAATTAGGTAAAAATCATTTCCTATCTCTTTTAAGCTTAGCTGGCTAAGAAAGTTTTCTTTTCATTTTCCCAAGTTATGGGAAAAAAATATGAGTGTCATAGAGACTGTAAAGCAGGCTGACATTAGACAAACTCCTTTCTACAGCTGGGCCACTGTTACATCTTTTCATGGGGGCATCAAACATTTTGAGGGCTCTGCAGTCCATATTTAAATTACATTCCCCCCATGAGACTGAGACAGTACTGGGGATTTTATTTGGGGTGTCCTCATAGGGAAGACTTATTTGATTTTTACAGTGGGTGCGAAAGAGTGGCCAAGCCTCAATGGTAATTTCAACCTAGCACCATTTCTGAAAGAAAGATGCATTAATTATCCTTGCTTTATCTTTGACCTCTTCTCATTTTGGATATCTACAACCTGGAACTCAATGTGTCCTGTGTGAATTCTGAATAAGAGAGACACTAGAGTCAATCAAATAGAGAAGCTACAAAATCAAATCTAATTTTCTACCATTTTTAATTCAACATATTTACACGTAACTTAAGTACTGGTTTGGTTGTTTTTAACATGATTCTGTATACACTGTATTTTATGTATTATTGCTATTTACTGGGCACCTTGCACTTTTGTATGAGCTGTACGTCCCTTTGGGCTTCTGAGAATGTGCAGATAATTGGAGTATCAGTCCCTTTAAATGACTAGAATCGAAAGATTTACTGCTCATGTGCTTATGCCTTTGAAAGCACTCCTCTGCGAAATATGTCAGGTGAGGAAGTACTCTGAAGGTCTTTTTAAATATGTGTACCTGGTATGTCAATAAAGCATTTTTTCACACAGTAACATGGAAACAGAAACACAGAACTTGTCGACAGAAAAAGAGCACTTGGCCCATGCAGTCCATCCAGATGGTCCCTGACTTGTCTGCTTCTGCAGACCCTAACAGCTCTATAGCAATCCTCCCTTCTTCTTACCTATTAACTAATATTCCTCTATGTATATCCCATGAATGCTTGAACTCCCCTACTGTTTTCGCCTCCACCATTTTCACTGACAGTCTGTTCTACATGCCCACCACTCTTTCAATGAAGTAGTACTTCCTCACATCCCTCTTTAACCAGCCCATCCAGCTTCATCACATGCCATATGGCCCTGGTGCTCCTTCTCATTTAAAAGAGACTCCTCTCCTTCATTCTGTGCACCTTCTGTGAGGTACTTGTAGGTCTCTATCATGTCTTCTTTCCCTCTCCTCTCTTCCAGGGTACACATGTTGAGATCCCTCTCTTCATAGGGCTTTTGATGCAACCACTGCTGCATTTTAGCTGCCCTCCTTTGGACTGCCTCTATCATGTCTATGTCTTTTCTGAGATGCAGCCTCCAGAATTAGACACAATACTCCAGGTAGGGCCTCATAAGTGAGCAATACAGTGGCAACACCACCTTCATCCTCCTGCTAGAGATACTTCTCTCTATGCATCTCAGCATCGCACTGGCCCTACTCACTGCTTTGTCACACTGCCATACCACTTTGATGTCATCAGCTATGATAATCTCAAAGTCCATTTCCTACTTAGCGATTGTCAGTACCCACCATCCTATACTCAGCTCCTGGGTTACAATGCCCTAGGTGCCTGATTTTGTATTTTTGGCATTGAACCCTAACTGCCATGATCTGAACCACTCCTTGAGTTTTCCAGGGTCCCTTCACATTTTCTCAACCTCCTCCTGAGTGTTCACCCTGTTAATGATTTCAGTGTCATCTGCAAAAAGGCTTACCTTCCCTTCCAGTTCTTCTACAGTGTCACTTATGAAGACATTAAAGAGGACTGGTTCCAGCACTGAGCCCTACAGCACCCCACTGGTCAGTCTTTGCTCATTAGAGTGAGTGCTGTTAACCACTACCCTCTGTCATTTATCCATTAATCAGTTCCTTACCCAATTCACCACTTTGGGTCCCACCCCTATGCTGCCAATTTCTTTATAAGTCATCCATGCAACACTGTGTCAAAAGCCTTGCTAAGGTAAGCTAGACCACATCCACTGCGATTACCTGATCAGTTTCCCTGCTCACCCAGTCAAATAAATCAATCAGTTTCATCTGGCATGCCCCCCCTCCCCCCGTGAATCCATGCTGCCTTTGGTCTTGTATCCCACTGTATTCAAGATACTCCACCAGACTTTCCTTCAACAGGGTTTTCATTAATTCCCCCCCCCACACACACACACACACACACTGATGTGAGACTGTCTGGCCTATAGTTGCTAGCCTCCTTCCTTCTGCTGCTCTTATGGAGATGAACCACGTCTGCTCTCATCCCTTCCTCTAGAACCATAGCTGTTTCCAGTGAGCTGCTGAATAAGCTCATCAGTGGGGTGGGGCAGCTAGCACCTCTCAGAGTTCCTTTAGTATCCTTGATTGTATCCTGGCCTGTCCTATGGCCTTGTAGAAACCCAGTTTCAAACCCTGATAACTCTGGAACCAATTAATATAATCACAAATGGAACAATTTTCCCCCTTTAATTTATTTAGGGGGACCAGACAAGGCTGTCCTCTGTTATGTATTTTATCCATCAAACCCTTAATTAGAATTTAAAAAAAAGCATACAAAAAAATTGCAAATTCCCATAAGATAACATTGGAACTTCAACAAACCATAACTCCTTCAATATTTGGACTTAAGGGACAATCTATATAACCAAGCAAAGGTCTTAACCCTTGCAGGGCCGTGGACTGATATATCAGTCCAAAATTTCTATGCGTTCTAATTTTGTGGGCAGTCTAAGGGTTAATGAGTATTACAACAGTAGCACATATTCCCCCTAAACATTTAGGGGCAATATAAAAAAGCATAAACAATAAAAAATGCAAATTCCCTTAGGATATCACTGGAACTTCAACAAGATATAACTCACTAACAATTTCTCCCCCTTTAATTTATTTAGGGGGACCAGACAAGGCTGCTCTCAGTTATTTATTTTATCCCCTAAAACCTTTAACTAGTATACAAAAAGTACAAAGCCCAGAGAGCCCAGTGCTTCCACAGCAACATAAATGTATGCATCTATGGAGGAATGAAAGTGCAGTGCCTGGAGGGCCCTGCGCTCCCACTGACAAATGAGGATACAATTATTCTATCTCAAAAAGTAAGGAAATTAATTGCAAAAACTTTGTTAATGCACTAGTTAGGGTAAAGCAACAAAAGTAAGGAAATGTGGTATTAGTGTTCCCAACCCTAACACCCCACCCCAACCTGCAGGCTGCAACAGGAAAAACCATTATGGTTTCACCTCTCCTGCATCTTCACAAATCAGGCATGGGGTGTGCCTTGAGGTTATCAACCCTAATGCTCACCCCATTCTCATATACTGTACACATCATAGCTTGTTTACTGATGGACTGGGGTGAGCATTAGGGCTGACAACCCAAGGCACATCCCACATGTGATTTGCAAAGGCACAGGAGAGGTGAAACCATAACGGTTTTTCCTGTTGCTGCCTGCAGGTGGGGGTGAGGTGTTAGGGTTGGGAACCCTAACACCACATTTTCCTACTTTTGTCACTTTAACCCTAACTGGTGCATCAACAATGCTTTTTGCAACAAATCTTCATTGGAAAGCATTGGTCTGTTGATGTGAGGTAGCAGAAGACCAAATCTAAACTGAATAAATTACAGTATATGCAATCATAAATTAAATAGCATCTCACCTTTCATTTATTCATTGAACGAGATTTACCAAGAAAGGCTTTCTTAGCCATAATAGCTCATTTCAGCAGGCATCCTAGGGAAAAATAAATTAAGCTGGTCAGTGAGCATGCTCTGAAATGTATCTTCACATGAGAGAATAAATTTCTGAGCATGCTCAGTGTGACCACAATGAGTGAGATAAACATCTGAGCATGATCAGTGACCAACCTTATTTATCTTACTCATGCTGCTCAAAACATCATGTCTATTTTTACAATTTTATGTTCACATCTGTTAAATAAATAGGGAATATCCCATAAGATGGTTCAAAATCTGATTGTTATTTGGTGTGGAATTTTGATGTTATTGTCGCCTTGCATGAGTGACTGAGCAAAGTGAAGCCATGAGTTCAAGGCAGCAATAACACCAACACTGCACACCAAATAACAATCATATTTTGAACTATGTTATGAGATAGCCAATGTATACCATGGGATTTAAAAAAAAAACTACTTCACTGTGTGACATAGCAAGTGGTAAAACAACATAGCTACTGGTAAGTTAACATGTATGTTGTGAGCTAGAATTGCACTAGTTATTTGCAACATATATTTGCATTCCCATCATTTGTTTATCTGTCTGTCTGTCTGTCGGTCTATCTATCTATCTATCTATCTATCTATCTATCTATCTATCTATCTATCTATCTATCTATCTATCTATCAAATGTGTAAGAAAAATCTGTGAAAGTCCAATTTCCTGATGGATGAAACACACCACATGACCATGCATTATTCCACAATGACCACACACCTGCCCTTCTTTTCATCCCTCAGAACCTTCTGGACAATTTATAAAACAGATAATCCACTAAAAGTTGTGTGGTCATGCTCATATATACGCATGCCTTTGGTGGCCGAATGCACTTATCCTCCAGTCTTGTGCCTCACAATGCACCCAAGGCATGCATATAGCAGAGCATCACCACATGCTCTGTAATGGTTTATCTATTACATATGTATTACATATGTATATTATAGCAATGCGATAGGGTTGCACCATGACTTAATGTTACATTTCAATTGTTGCACCTTAATAACTTTGGTATTCCTTGATGAAATAGCTAAAAATCTGGCATGTGCAGTCATTCTGCCAGTGTCTCAAAACATGTAATGTTTCATAACAGCATCTTACAAGGTTATTGGGATATGGAGTGGTGGAAAACAAAATGTAAAATTGCAGCTTTTGTACCTATACTTAACATAGGATTTTTGCTCTCATCTACAGCCCAGATGAAAAGAACATTTTTCTTGAAATTTTCAGGGATGATGGAATCTGTGCCGATGGTGTGCCTTTGGATAGTTTGGTGAAAAGATATCTCACCATTTTTAAATGTTAACATTTTTATGATAGCAGCTAGATGGGCAGGTTATTGAAAACCATTTGAACTGTTAATATTGATGGTCTGCTCTGAGAAATAGTGTTCGTGCTGTTTACCATCTTGTTTTTTGTTCACCTTTTGAAGCTTGATTTCTAAGGAAATACTAGTTATTATGGAATGATCAAGACCTGTATTTAGGTCTCATTCACAAAATTAATTGCATTTTTGTATCATCATTTAACACTCCATGGTGTCTAGTGGTAACCCTTACCTGCCAGTTTCTGTCCCCTGAATTCTTTGATAGTCCAGTGGTCCCTCTCCCCTTCCCTGCTCTCCAATCACAGTCCCCATTTCATATTATATGCCCAGGTAGTCCAGTGGTCCCCCTTCCGCATTCTCCGATCACCGTCCCCTTGTTATAATATTCCCTGGTAGTCCGGTGTCCCCCCCCATTCTCTGATTGCTATCCCTGTGTTAATAAAAATTTTACCTGGTGATCCAGTGGTCCCTCCCCCATTCTCTGATCACCATCGCCATTTAAAATTATATGCCCTGGTAGTCCAGTAGTCCCTCCCCCATCCCTCATTTTCCGATTGCTGTCCCCATACTAAAAAAAGTTTTTCCCTGGTAATCCAGTGGTTACTCCCCCCCTTCTCTGATGTCCAGTCACTGTCACCGTATTAACAAAAAGTTTTCCCTGGTAGTCCAGTGGTCCCTCCCCTGATGTCTGATCACTTATCTAATATTAATAAAAATCTTCCCTGGTAATCCAGTGGTCACTCCCACCTCTACAGTTCTCTGATCACGGTCCCCTATATTACATTTTCATGATTGGTGGTCCAGTGGTCCCTCCCCAGTTCTCCAATCGATGTCCCCATGTTGGCATTTATGTCCCTGGTGGCTAGTGGAATCCCTGGTGGCTAGTGGAATCCACCCATCACTGTAAGTTCCTGTAATAAAGAAAACCATCCTTCAATGTTTTTTTTTCTTCTCTCCCTGCAAAAAAGAAAATGGTCCTTCGCTGATCAACTCCCCCACCCCCACCTCCCACTCAGCCCCCACCTCCACATGCCCCCAATACACCTCCACACATTCTCACTCTCCTCAACAGGTCCACTCTCCGACTGAAGACATGTCTTGCTGCTGGAACCGCGACTGCAATTTGAGAAACTAAGGTGAATGCAGTTCAATGTATTTCAGTAGGGGGGGTCAACTTTTATTCATAACTCAGCCATTTTGTGCCATTTTGACTCTATATTTTCAACATAGCCTTTTAGGGACCCTGCCTCATGAACAATATGACTGTCATTTTGCAAGTCCCACCCGAAAGGTGATTTTGTGGTCACTGGGTGATTTAACCTTTGGGGCAGGAGTTGCATATCTCATATTATACATGAGGTGGGGTCTTAAGGCTATGTTGAAAATTTGGAGTAAAAATATATAAAAATGGCAAAATGATGACCATTCATTGTAATTTATCTACACACGCTCATAACTTTGGAAATTTTAGAGTTTTACCCAACATTTTCAACATAGACTTCTTATTACCCCACCTCATGTATGTCACAGCTGTCATTTTACAAATCCTAGTCAAAATGTGTTTTCACACCTGTGGCATGGAATGGCATTGCAGTTGCATGGAATTATGTTTTGGCAGGGATGCGAAAATGTTCTGCACCAGGTACATGAGGGGGGGTAATAAGGTGGCTATGCTGACAATTTGTTTGCTGTTGTCCTATAAATGGAAGTGCAGGGCCCTTCCACAGTGACATACATATATATACACATAAGGATACAATTATCTTATCTCAACAATTTTAGATGGGTGGGCACGCAGAGCCCAGATGGCCCTGCACGCCAACAGCCAAATAAGGCTACAATTACACTATCTCAAAAAGTAAGGAAATTCTTTGCAAAAAACTACATTAATGCATCAGTTAGGGTTGATATCAAACTGTAAAAAGAAGAGAAATATGATGTTAGGGTTTCCAACTTCTATTACCACCCTGCCACACCAACAGGTGTTGGGGTGTGTAGGAAGTCATCAGCCCTAATGCTCACCCATTATATAAGTAAATAAGCTGAGATGGGCAAGTATAGGATAAAGAGGTGTAGTATTAGGCAGATGACCCAAGGCACACCCCTACACATGTTGGTGTGTGCAGGGTGGTGGTGGGGTGTTAGGGTTAGAAACCCTAACATCATATTTCCCTCCTTTTTAGGGTTTGATATCATATGAACATACAAAATTTCTGGCAGAAAAAGGCCCACAGGTCTATCAAGTCTGCCAGATTGTGCAGCTCTTAGATTCATATCACTTCAGCTGCCCCACCTCCACCTAAACCCCTCCCCTTCCTTCCTCCTCTTTCTAGGTCCTTCCCCCCCCCTTTGTGTTCTTGTCTGTACTAACCCTGCCCATGACTCTTTCTCAACCCTGCTTAAAGCTATCCACTGCCCTTACAGCGATTAACTCCTCTGGTTGTATGTTCAAACCTGCCACCACTCTCTCTGTGAAGTAGTGCCTCCTCATCTCCCTCCTAAACCTTACCCCTTCCAACTTCAGCAATATCAACCTTAACTGATGCACTAAAATATTTTTTTGTAAAGAATATATATATATATATATATATATAGACAGAGAGATTCACATATGTGTGTGTGAGTGTGCATTGTTGCATTTCAAGGATATCTACTGTGTTTTTCAGGGATATGGGATACATCAGATATATGTAGGCATCTCAGTATATAAATTTCTGTTTTATCCAATGAACCAATAGATTATAAAGTGTAGTCTCCTTAAGTTATGTTTGTCTGGGGAATCTGCAGGGTTTACCACCAGTCATTAAGTGTCCAGCTGTGTTGCTTTTAGCTAAATGCTATAAGCTGTTTGCATCTGATCATTTTTTTTGCACAAGTATTTGAGGATTGGTACACTGCAGTGTTCAATGGTGATCCTATTGCCCAAGATTTGATGCTGTGTGGCACAAGCATAGAAAAGAGGTCAAGATCAGATGTCTCATATGGGGATCCTGTCCTTTAAGACAGGGTAGTCCTTTGTTTTTCCATTCATGTCTGATTTTTTGGTATATGGGTATATGTGGGCTTGACTGGGGATGTGGACATTGATAGCTGTGGATATTTTGAGTACTGCATTGACAAGAGCAAACTGAGGTAACTGCTGTGTCTGGAATGTTCAAGTTCTACTTGGAGGTCACTTCTCTGAGCTGAATCACTACCTCTAGCAACAGAGCACATTTCCCATATGTATTAACTACCTTCCACATTGACAAAGTTGGAGCTAACAGAAAAGGAAATTATGGTAAGTATAACGAAATTTCTACTTTTTTTCTTTTTCTTTCTTTTCTACATATGCTCAGTAAGTCCACCAAAGGTATGTACAATAGTTTTGTTGGTCGAGAACTAAGCTTTTGGGTTTTCATGTGATGGTTATTGAGTTGCAGTTGTGACATATTTACTGAGCAATTATTAGGTTGCTGCTGCAACACCAGAGGTGGTGTGGAATTCTAGTGGGATAATTCTGGTCTTGTGGTGCCATGCTGGGGAGTGGGGGGGGGCACCTGCTGCCTAGGGCATGGATTCTACTTAATCAGATATGTGCATAGCACACCCTAAGTGATAGCAACATGAATAACTTAAACCCCTGGCATGCTCATACTTCCGTGGCTCATGATTTAGTTTTACATGGGCTCACAGAGCTTGAAAGAGATTTAGATTTCATTAACAATAAAGATTTAAATTACAGGCTAGCCTGGTCAGTGAAGTCTACTAACATTTTTCTTTTAGATTTTAAAATGCATAGAAAGAGCATTGACTTTTAAAACTGTTTGAGATAGGCATTTATGAAGTTTCCTTCAAAACCTGTACTAAAAAGTAACCAACAGCAAGTTTCCTTCAAATGTATGTTGTAAAGGCTGTGTATTTCTTCCACCTGCACTACTTGATGTAATGCTTCATCTGAAACTGAATTAAAAAGTTTCAAGCAAAACAACCAAAAAAATGACAACCCACATTATAGCCCACAATTTCCAGTCATATGTGAACCAACATTTCTCAGTGATGGTCAGCTGGTTGCTAACAAATGCTAGCACTTTCTCCATACCATGCTGAATTTGTGCAGGTACTGCCCCGTCTGCAATCTGTGATGCATAAGTATATAGTAGGAATGATTTACTGGAGTCTGTAAGATTTATAAAGGGTCCATTTCACAATGCATCTCATAGGTACCAAGAAGCAGAATGAGAGTCCTCAGTCCTGTAGTCCACATTCATTTCTGTTAATTGATGCAAAGTGGATGCATGTGGGCAAAGTTCTTGACAAATCTTAAGTGGACACCTTGAGTATGACATTTCTTTACTCTTTCTGTATTCCATTGGTCAGGAAAATTCCATCTTGTGTTATAACATGCCCTAGAAATACAACATCATCTTGAGCAAGGTGGCATTTCTTTGATTTAACTTAAGACCACTGGCCTGGATCTTAGAGAATATTTTACTGAGGTGGCGAAGATAGTCACTAAAAGTCTTACTATAAATCAAAACATCATCAAGGTATATAATGCAGACGTTCTAGGGGAGTCCACACAGGACCAACTCCATCTGGCATTGGAAGGTGGCTGGTGCATTTGTGAAAACTATGGGCAAGACTGTAAACTGATATACAGTAATCCATGGCCATTTAAGAAGTCTGTGTTCTCCTGATCCTTGTCTCCTACCTTCACTTGTCATTGTAAATAACCATTACAGAAGCTCAAAGTACTGAACCAAGCTGAACCAGCTCATGCATCAAGTGTGTCATCAACATGAAGCAATGAGTGTGAATTCTTGATGGTAACAGTTTTGTGGTAGTCAATGCAAAATCTCAGCTGACATCCTTCTTTTTGACAAGAACCACAGGTGAAGACCAGGTACTGCAATTTTCTTCCACAATACCATCATGAATCAAAATGTGACCTGGTGATCAATCTCCTTGTAGGTACTTGGGGAAGTGAAGTTAACTCATTGTTTATTTCTGGGAGTATCACCTGTACATATTTCATTCTGGGTTGTAAAAAGCAGTATACATCCAAAGTAGGGTATGGGAACCTTGAAAAAGTATGAAAGGAGGGCTACAAAATCGCTTGCAGAATTCTTCACCGACCTCTGCCCACTTAACCCAGGGTGCTACGAGTGCCCCATAGGAATGTGTTCTGCTCGAAGTTGACTTTTCTTCCTGCCACTTATGACTTGCAAAAACCAGACCCAATCAACCTGGCTAAGGAGACTAGTGGACTTGTCCCTCTTGCTTCTCTGAAAGAAAACAACAGACAAGGAACAAAGAAAAGGACAAACTTCTGATTTTCTATATCTCTCAAATTTGTTGAAGAATGCACTACCTTGCTATTAGCACTATAAGGTAAAGTTCCCTAAGTAAAGAAGCCTGCAGTACACCAGTCCTCCTGGATAAGTAAATTGCAACCAGAAAACACACCTTACGCATAGGTATATTCAATGGAAGAAATGAAACAGGCTCAAATGGAGCCCTGCACAGGGTGTGCAATACCAAGTTCAAAATCATGTTGGAACCAAAGACCAATGAGATGGATGGTCCAGCTGAGTGCTCTGAGAAGTATGAATGACATCCATGTTGGTCCCCAAAAAGGTCCTAATGGATGGCTTCAACACCACAATGAAAATGGACACTTGGCCCTGTAGGGTGTTCAGTGCTCATCCTTTGAATGTTTCATTGGCAAACATTTAAAGTTGCAAAGGGGGGATGTGGAATTATGCAGGAAACACTCTACTGCCCCCTTCCCCCACCAGTCAAGGTAGACAGACAAGAGGATACTAAGGACAAGGAAACACAACGGACTGAAACAGGGGATAATGTCAGAGGAGACACAAGCATAAGGGATGGGATCAGAACAAACAGGAGCAAAGCCATCAAAACATGAAAGGCCATATGTACAAATGCCCATGGCCTGGGTAACAAGATCCATGACCTAGCTGCATTGATGGCAGAGGGAGACCTAGATATTGTGGCAGTCACTGAAACATGATATACAGAAAACCATGACTGGGGCATTAATATACCTGGGTACACAGTCTACAGAAAAGATAGGGAGGGAAAAAAGTGAGGAGGAGTAGCAATCTACATCAAGGAAGGAATGAAGGCGACTGAGATAAATGGAAAGCAGGGTATAGAATAGGCACTGTGGGTCACACCGGAGTCAGGAAATTGCACCACTGTCCATGCGGGGGTTATCTACAGACCCCCATGCAAGGGAAGGAAACAGATAGGATAATGCTAGATAACATCCTTAAAATGACAGAGAAAGGAGAAGTGTTGTTGGTAGGGGACCTACATATGTCTGTTGTTAACTGGAGAACCTATGCTGCAGCCACATCCAGGAGCAAAGTAATTCTGGATGCCTTGCAAGGGGCATGCCTCACGCAACTTGTGGGGGAACCCACCCATGAGGAGGAAGATACTGGACCTGGTGCTCAAAAATGGAGACAGAATAATGGATGTATTAGGGAAGCCATCTTGGGTCCAGTGACCACCATACAGTATGGTTCAGGGTAAAGAGAGAAAGAATCAAGCCACACTAAAGCCAGACTCCTTGACTTCAAGAGGGTGACTTTACTAAAATGGTTGAATGCCTCATGAAAACACTGCCACAGGGTGAGGAAGGGGGAGTAGAAGTGCAGTGGGAGAACCTCAGGAGAGCATTAACAGAAGCAACAAGCCTTTGTGTGAAGCTAGCGAACAAAGCCAGAAGAAAAGGAAAACCATTATAGTTTTCAAGAAGAAGTGGTAGGGAAGGCTAGAGAGAAAAAAATGGCATTCATGAAATACAATGAAATGGAAAGAGAGAGAAACACAAAAAACTGTATCACGCAAAGTAGAGGGAGGTGTGTAAAGAAGTCAGCAGTGCAAAGGCAAAAACAGAAGAAAGAATAGACCAGACAGTGAAGGAGGGAGACAAAACCTTCTCCAGGTACATAAGGAAAAGAAGAAAAGCCAAGGGAGGGATAGTGAGGCTTCGAAAAGGAGCCGGTGGGGAGGGGCAGAGGGGGACCTGGTGAAGACTGAGATATTGAATGAATACTTTTGCTCAGCATTTACAAAAGAAGAGGGGGGAAGAACTGATATTAGCAAGTAGACACACTCAGGAAAGAGGGGTGGACACTAGTCCATTTACAGAGGAAAGAGTCCTAAAGGAACTCTTGGAACTGAAAGTGGATAAGGCAATGGGGCTGGACGAGATACATCCCAGAATATTAAAAGAGCTCAGAGAGGTGATACTGTCACCACTGACAGAACTATTCAACAAATCATTGGAGAAGGGAGTAGTATCAGAGGCCTGGAGGAGGGCAAATGTGATCTCCCTTCACAAAAGTGGGAGCAAGGTAGAAGCAAGTGACTATAGACCGGTCAGTTTAACCTCAGTGGTGGGAAAGATGATGGAATCATTGTTAAAGGAAAGGATTGTAGAATATCTAGAAGCCAGTGGGGCACAGGACCAAAAGCAACATGGATTCACAACAGGAAGGTCATGTCAAACAAAATCTGATAGATTTCTTTGACTGAGTGACAAGGGTAGTAGATCAGGGCGGGGCGGTGGACATGACCTATCTAGATTTTAGCAAGGCATTTGACACAGCCCCATACAAGAGGTTAGTAAACAAGTTGGGCAACCTGGGAGTAGGTCCCAAGGTGGTAAACTGGGTCAGAAATTGGCTTAGCAACAGAACTCAGAGATTGATGGTAAATGGAGTTCAATCTGAAGAAAGGGGGGTAATCAGTGGGTGCCACATGGTTCAGTGCTGGGGCCAGTCCTCTTTAATGTCTTCATAGTTGACATTGTATATGGACTTGAAGGAAAATACTGTATGCCTCTTTGCAGATGACACCAAGATCTGCAATAGGATTGACACTCCCTCGGTGGGGGGGAGCAAATGAGGAGAGATTTAGGCAAGTTGGAGCAGTGGTCAAGAGTGTGGCAGCTCAGATTCAATGCCAAGAAGTACAAAATCATGCACTTGGGGAACAAAAACCCAGGGAAGGAATACACAATGGGGGGAGGTACTAACAACAACTAAAATGGAAAGGGATCTGGGGGTAGTCATAACAGATGATCTAAAAGTAGCCAAACAATGTGAGAAGGCAGTGACGAAAGTCAGTGGAATGCTGGGGTGCATAGGGAGAGGTATCACCAGTAGAAAACAGGAGGTGGTGATGCCGCTGTGCAGGCAGTTGGTGTGACCGCATCTAGAGTACTGCATGCAGTTCTGAAGACCTCGTCTCTGAAAGGACATCGACAGGGTGGAGGCAGTCCATAGAAGAGCAATGAAAATGGTGCAGGGGCTACAACAGAAACAATACAAGGAGCAATTGAGAGAGCTCAATATGTATACTCGAGAATGGAAGTGAGAGGAGTGATATGAAAGAGACATTCAAATACCTCAAGGGGATCAACAGAGTTCCAGAGGGTAGTATCTTTCAGAAAAGGAGATGTGCAAAAACAAGGGGTCACAATGGCCCCTAAGCACTAAAGGGCAGAGTGGCTATGCGCTGCATATCTTGGGCCCATAGCCACCCCACATCCATCCTCCCCCCATGCGGGATGCACCAACAGAGGTGTGCAGCACATATGCGCCTGATCCCCTGACCGCAGGAAGAGGAACATGCCAGGGGTGGCGAGGGGTGGGTCAGCACTACACGATATGTACTAAGGTGCGTAGTGCAGGGCGTGGGGGTGCAGAGGAGGGTGCAGGGTATGACAGGGAGAACCCTGCTATAAGCCCCCAACCTGCCCCATACACACTACTGTTCACCACCCAGAAGGGGTGGCTAGTCTGCAATGCCAATGGGACCACTGCTGCCAGACCACCCCATGGCTGCCAGGCATCACCCAGCATACATCGGTGCAGCCATCTACCTGGCTCCCCCCCACCATACACACATGGGCACCGGTCCATGGATGCTGCCCCCCCCAAACGGCACTGCCGGCCAACCCCCGCCCCAGGCCACCTAGGCACGTTGTGGAGTACAGTGCCACCCTACACTACCAACAGACCACCCCCCCACCATGTCCCTGCAACCTGCTCCAGGGCCACATCGAGGGACAGCCGGCAGCATTGCCCTCCTGTCACCACCACAGCTGCTGGCCATTGGTGTTCCATGGGGCACACAGCCAATGCGTGCCCCGTCGCAGAGGTGATCCACTCTGTGACCCGGTCCGGGCATCCAACCAGATGCCTGGCTGGGCCTGCGTCCCTGCCACCAGCTGCCCTGCGGAATCCTGAACACCGGGGAGGGTCCAGACAGTAGCAGCCGGTAGTGAATACCAGCCGGTACACACCTGTCTATGGGTGCGCAGCTTTGCAGGTGGGGTATGCACTGATTCTGCGTACCTCCACCCCCAATACTGCATAGGGGCCAATATGAGGCTGGAGGGGAGAAGACTCAGGGGAAAACTGAGGAAGTATTTTTTCACAGAAAGGGTGGTGGATGCATGGAACAGCCTCCCAAAGGAGGTTGTAAGGGCAAAAACAGTTGTTGAATTCAAGAATGCATGGGACAGGCAGAAGGCAAAACAAGTGGTAAGAAGGAGGAGGTAGGCCGCAGATCAAATAGCATCTGGAGCTTATACAGTAGGTAGGGAAATGGGCAGACTAGGTGGGCTAGCTGGTCCTTATCTGCCATCAAGTTTTATGTTTCTATGTTTCTTTGTCCAATCCCATCTGCAAAAGGCTTGAGCCCTGCAATGTCATAGCCTTGGAGGACCTAAATCCCTGAGCTCTGGCCCAAACAAAAAAATGGTTCACACCTAGTCAAACACTGGGGTGTACATCTTCCTAGAAGCCACTGGTGTGATTTCCACCTTATTGGGGAACCCTTCTTCTGGGTACTCATCCTTACAGGAGTCATGCTACCAACTGCATTGCCTCTGAGTTTAAATGAAGTCTGGGTCCACAGCAAAGCAGGTCTCTGTGAAGAGGAAATCAAAATGGTACCTGCATCATCAGATTGACCAGATCTGAGAGCCATGGTCTTCTTGGCCACTCTGAAGCTATCAGGGAAAACCTTCCATTTGACTGCTGAATCATTTTTTACACCCCGGACAACAGCAGAAACTGCAGGAACAGTAATACCCTGGCAAAGTGGGCATCCACTGCTTCAACCCATGAGCACCAATATCAGCCAAAGAACCTCGACAACTGAGATTTATCCTTTGATGCAATAGATCAATATGAAACCTTCCAAACCTTCTGCCAGCAGATTAAACACCACTGGATTCAAAGACCACTCCCCTGGTAAACACCACTGGATTCAAAGACCACCCCCCTGGGTGTACTCGCTTACAACTTAGCCAGTCAGCCTGAACTTTCAGTTCCCTTGCTAGGTGAACCATTGTCAAAGGCAGTAGAATATCATCCACCTGCTGAAGCACCCTGGTTACTTCTGTTAGCATACTTTCACTTCCTGTGCCTCCTTGACTAGTTATGTATGTCATGGCGACAGTGTTGAAAATGTATCAAGGTTAGAAACACTACCATCATTTTCAAAACACTGATCTGGAAACACTGTTCCTGAGGGATCCTAACTCCCTGTAATGGAATCTGGACCAGAACAGCCCACCAGCCTTACAGGTTGACATTGGTGGTCAAAACCAGCTCCAGAGAAGCTTAAAGGAGAATCCCCTGAAAAGATTCCTCAAGGATCTCCCAACACGCAAGCAATAGAAACGCAGGTCTGGATAATATGTTAACAGCTCATTAATCCTCTGAAGTCAGGGACCACACTAACAACTGTCTGCTCTGGAGAGGCCTCATTAAATCTTCTCCATGACACCCGTTCCATCACTGCTGTCATCAAACTCAATACTTGGAGCATCCTGAGAGTAGAACAACTGTCAGGGATCTCAACCACCGGCCCTCCCAGACTAGGTTCTCCTTCATGGCCATGGACAGGAAGAACTTCTGCTTGTCTGTCTGAAACACTGACCCCAGGGGCTCCAATCTCTGCAGCAGAGCTGAAGAGCTCTTATCCATATTGATTATTTAGCTGTGCATCTCTAGAACTTCTACAGTCTTTGTCGCTGACCTCTCTCCCATAGGAGCCACAAGGGACCTGATGTGGGTATCATCCACATAGGGATATACGTGAAGCCCTTCTTGACTCAATTGTGGCACCAGCAAAATCAAGACATAGAAACATTGAATTTGACAGCAAATAATGACCACTTGACCCACCCAGTCTGCCCATTTTTTCCTACCTACAGTATGACTGCAGACCCTAATTGATCTCCAACTCTTTCGTCCTCCACCTTCCTTTCCTTTAAGATACCTTTATGCCTATCCCATGGATTCTTGAAACCATCTACTGTACTCACCCCCACCACCTCCACTGGAAGGCTGTTCCAGGAATCCACCATTCCTTCTGTGAAGAATTACTTCCTCACATCTCTCCTGAATCTACTCCCCTTCAATGTCATAGATGAGCTCATTTTTTTTTTCTTCAAAAAATACTTCCCTCCTATACCTTATTTAACTCCGTGAGATATTTAAAGGTCTCTATCATATCCCCACACTCCCTCCTCTCTTCCAAGGTGTACATATTGAGATCCTTTAGTCTCTCCTCATAGAGATTTTGATGCAGACCCTGCACCAATTTGGTTGCCCTCCTCTGGACTGCTTCCACTGGTCTATATCCTTCTGGAGATGTGGTCTCTATAACTGGACACAGTATTTAATGTGGGATCTTACCAGTGATCTATACAGAGGCAACACCACTTCCCTTTTTCTGCTGGTGATACCCTTCCCTATGCAACCCAGCAGCCCACTAGCTCTCCCAACTTCCTTGTTGCACTGTCTGGCCACCATCAGGTCATCCAAAATGATTACTCCAGGTCTGTTTCATGCTTGGTTGTTGTCAATACCACTCCCCCAATTTTGTACTCCACTCCCATCCCCCACCCCCGGGTTTTGTGCCCTAAGAGCATTGTTTTGCACTTTTTCACATTGAGAACACTAGCGGCACAGTCGCTAAACTGAAAGGGAGAGTCCCATACTGAAAAAGTCACCCCTGCATTGCATATCTCAGGTATTTCTGGTGTGGCTGGTGGATCAGAATGTGTAGCTAGGCATCCTTCAAACTGATGGTACCAGGTAATTCCCAACTGGACTGCATGAATGATAGACCGCAATGACTCCATCTTAAATGTCATGTGCTTGACAAAATTGTTCAAGTGTTTCAAGCCCAGGAGCAGTCAGAAGCCCACCGACTTCTTAGGAACTAAACAATAGATGGAGTAGAACCCTTGTCCCTTCTCATGAGGGGGTTACTGTGGTATTGCCTCTGTCTGGATTGGTGGTCCAGAGTATGCCTACTTTTTCATCTGTTTCAGAGAGAAAGGAAATGAAGGAAGTGATCTCTTAAGAGTATGGAAGAGAATTCTATGGCATAGCCCAAAGTCATAATTTCCAGTATCCATGCATCTGATGTTGTCTGGGCCCATCATTAGTGAAAGTTATGCAGTCTTCCACCAAGGGAAGAAAAGAAGAGAGGAAGAGATGGGCCAATGTACCTTCACTGTGAAAATCTGCCTCTCCTGTCTGCTCCTCCATTACAGCAACAAGCAAAGGGCACCTCTTTCACTGTTGCCTTTAAAATTAGAGTAAGCTCCTTTGCTTCTCTAATTACTGAGGTTCTGAATGGGCTGAAAATTGCACCTCGACTGCCTGGGGTGGTCAATCCCCACCCTCTCAATGCTGAGCTGGACTTCTGTTGCTACTTAGAGACTGGCAATTGTCCATTCTCATCATGGGTGTCCTTCAAAATACTATCCAGTTCCAGGCCAAAGATTAATCCCTGGCAAATGGTATATCGTGCAGTTTGGTGTCAGATGTCTGATCTTCATCCTACTGGTGCAACCATGCCCCTTGCATTGCTGTCACAATACAGTAGACTGACTGAGCAAACTGACATATGCAAACCAGAGCTCTTTAAAAGTGCCGCACTATAGTAATCCAATTGATGAGCCCTGGATGCTCCCCGCAGGACACGTCATACCGGGGACATCCGTGGGTGACTGTGGGCATGCCGGGGAGGGCTCTTAGTTTTAAAATGCTGGCGGGGAGGGTGCAGGATCAACCAGATATGATTTAAAATCAAATGCTACACAGTAAGTTTCCACATTACTTCTAGTTTTGAAACTGCTAATCGGGCCCTGCTTCACATGGAGGTGGGGCCCAATCAGATGTGGATATTTCCCTTTAATACAGTGATGTTATACTGGGATAATACCACTGTCTGAGGCACACACTGACCAATCAGAGCCCAGGATTCATCTCTTGCCATTATATAATAACTTTTTATTGACTCATTTGTTACAATGGGATGGCTCAAAACAGTTTATAATGCTACAGAAATTAGGCAGTTCATGGGAAACAATCAGAGGAGGGAAGGTCAAAATAAAAAAAATGAAAATTAGAACAGATGGCAGTAGCCGTTAACAAAGGGAGTGAATGGAATTAAACTAATAGGATGCAAGATTGTAAATACAGTACAAACTAGAAATCTGTTCCTTATTTATTTAACAACCAACTCATCTCCACCCCTAAGCTTGAGACCCCAAAACTTATATATTTAGAAGATTGACAGGCTCAGTATGACAAATAGAAACTGGTCTGCAAACTGAGGCATTTAAATTGATCCTGACTACCCTAGGCTCACTAAAAAAAGCATTCAATTGTTAAAAGAAAATGCTGACTTTATCTTGACCTGGGAGAAGTGAAATCATATCATTCATCTAAATAGTCTGAAAAACTCAATAGCACATGCTGGGTAACTGAGTCAAATGAAGAACTTTTTTTCTGTAGACTATGGTATAATGCCAGGGACCTTGAAACCCAGAAATATGGAAAAATGATGGCAGAAAAAGGCCCAGTGGCCCATCCAGTCTGCTCATCCTTCTTGTCTACCCTATGAAGGTATTATTAGCCATCCCTCCCTCCCCTTACCCCTTCCCTCACCTCATCCCTCCCCTAAGCCCTCTAACTATAGCCATATGCCTGTACCATCCTCCTTTGAAGCCATCCACTGTCTTGGCCTTCGCAACATCTTCAGGCAGACTGTGCCATTTGTCCACCACTCTTTAGGTGAAAAGGTACTTCCAGACTTCCCTTCTGAAGCAACCCCCGACCCCTCCAATTACAGTGAATTAACCCTTGTACATGTATTCTTACTTAAGTTGAATGAATCCCTGGTACCTACCAACCTGTTAACCCCATGTAGATATTTGTATGTTTCACTTATCCCCCTTTTCCTTCTAATTCCTAGGGTGTACATGTTGAGGTCTCTCATCCTCTCCTCGTATGTCCTTTTCCCCCACTCCCTGGGTCATTTTCATTGTCATACATTGTACTGCTTACACTTTATATGTCTTTCCAAAGGTGTGGACTCCGGAACCTCACACAGTACTCTTGGTGCCGTTGCATCAGTGATTTATGTAGTGGAAGGATCACTTCCCTCTTTCTACTACTAATTCCCCCTTCTCTATGCACCCCAGCATGTTGTTTGCTTTGTCGACTAATTTGTTGCAATGATTTCAAGATATAAGATTTTCTGCTATTATTACCCACTAGATCTTCTTCTTCAGATGTGGTTATTACTTGCATTCATGTACTGTACTTTGTTTAGGGGTTCTTTTTTTCCAGTGTGCGTGACCTTACATGTCCTTGCATTAAAGCTCTGTTTCCAGACTTTGGACCACTTTATCAACCCTGTCAGGTCTTCCTTTAGTGCCCTCTTCCCATCTTCAGTATCTACCCTTGAACAGATCTTAGTGTCATCCACAAAGAGATAGATTTCACTCTGTATACCCTCACCTATGTTACGTATGAATGTGTTAAAGAGGACAGGACCAGGACTGAACCCTGTGGAACCCTACTAGTACCCTCTCGAACATCAGCTCATTCTCCATTTCCCCTTACTCTCTGTGTCCTTCCTATCAGCCAACTTTCTACCCATGTTTCAATATGCTCATTTCCCCCTCAGTACCTCAGATTTTTTTAAACCATCCTCTTGTGGGAGACTGCATCAAAGGCCTTACTAAAGTCCAGATACAGTATGTCAATCTTTGGTCCTTTGTCTGCTGCTCTAGTCATCCAGTCTAACAACTCTATCACGTTTGTTTAGTATGACTAAGTAAAGCCATGCTGTCTATCCTGTAACTCATTTGCTTCTAAGAATTTTACTAGGTCTTCCCTTAGTATAGATTCAAGTGGTTCTATGTCATAATGGCGATTGCTGAAGGCGACCATCATTATGGCGAGGGTACATCGCCAAAAATCAGTTTTGGTGATGTACATCCATGGTGCACAGGAAAATGGCACTGGGGACTTAGAATTTCAATGTTAATACAGGGCGCTGTGCCCTCCACACCCTCCTACTAAAATATTCTTAACTCCAGGGGGGTGCATGTCGGGAGGAGTTGCAAATTCTGGGGGGAAAAAAATTTCGGACCGGGTGCACAAAAATGTAGGCATGCCCGAATCCGAGCCCGGAACCATCACAGCTTTAGGCTGCCAACCACCCACCACACTATGGGGCCAGCTCAGCAGCCCCACACCAACCACACCAGGCCAACCTCCTCCTCCTTCCGGCTATGCGTTTCCGCCATCCCCACGCATGTATACATATAGCGATGTCCTGTCGCTATATGCGCGAGCCTCGTCCATCCTGTCACCTTCCTCACACCCTCACCCCATCCTTCCTGCACTGCAAGTGGGTCGCTGTTTTGGTAGCAGCCCACTTGTGGCTAGCCCACATCATAGGATACCGATTCAAGTACTTTTCTCACTATAGATGTCAGGCTGACTGGTCTGTAATTTCCTGGTCCACCTTTTCAGCCACCTTTATGGAGACAAAACAGTACTGACAGTCCTCTGGTCCATGGGGACCACTCCTGAGTCTGGCAAACAGTTGAAAATATCTGCTTGTGGAGCTGCTAGTACCTCCACTGCTGCCTTTAGCATATGAGGGTGCAAGCCATCTTGTCCCATTAATCTTGTCTAACCTCCGCCTCCTTAATTGTTCTCTCATTCTTACCCCTGTGATATGGCTTTATTTTGTTAGTGTTCATTATACCCCTGTTTTTACCCCTTAGTCTGCAGTCTGGTAATGGTCTTTCAGTTTGTTTGGTAAATACTGAAGTAAACTATTGGTTTAGAATCTTCGCTTTACCCCTATGCCATTCTTCCCAATATTCCTCTTTTTAACATCCCATGAAGCCACCCTGGCTTTGTTTTTTTCTTAATCTAGCGAAAGAATGTTTTATTCCCCCATCCTAGCATGCCTTGTAGTTCTGATCTCTGTTTCATCCCTATCAGCTCTGCCTATCCTACTGGCCTCTTTTTTGCCCTTAAGTAAGCTTGCCTGTCGTTCTCCCTCTGTCTACTCTTGTATTTTTGAAATGTCATTCTCTCCCCTCTCTCAGCTTTCTTTACTTGAAAAGTGAACTGCAGATTTCTTAGCCCTCTCCCGCTTGCTGGCCTTACCAAAACAATTTTCTGCAGCCTCTAAAACACTGGTGGTGAGAGCTACTCTTAGTTATATGTAACATATATAATAATACATGAGGTGTACTGTATGTAACCAGAATTTTACACACACTCCAGGTGTTGGATGCTTATATAAACCCCAAGAGCAAAGCTCGAGGGGTTTACAGTATCTAAGCATCCAACACCGAGGGTGTGTGTAAAATTTGAGTTTACACACCACCCCATGTTTTATTTTATATAATTGCTGAAGTTGTGTTTTTCACCGCAGCAATCTTATAAAATATGTGCAGTAGTTAGCTGTTGAATGAAAATGAACGTTAGGCTGTTCAGTCAAGTATGAAGTAATTTATTTTGAGCACTTTGTATGTTAACATCTAAACAGGAGGCAAACACTTTTAAAAAAATCAAGAAAGAAACTGCAAGCAGAAATGTAATAACTCTGAACAAACTGAAATGTGGAGCATTTGAAAAACAAAACAAAATCTCTGTTTCTATGGTCCCTATCGGTTTCCGTGGTGATACTGCTCATGTGACCTGCAGAGGGATGGGGAGGAGAAAGAAAGAGAGGGAGGGGAAAAGAGAGAGAGGAAGTGAAAGGTTAAGTATCATTGAAAAAATGTAAGATTGTGATGATTTAGCAGCTTTTCTCATTTTAACAGTGTGGTTTTGTAGTAATCCAATTGGATTTCACTTACTTCAGTTGGAGTCATCCAAATCGTAGAAGACTTGTGGTCTTCTTCTCATTTCTGGCAGTGGGCAGTTGTAGATATTCATGTTTACGTCTTGCTTAAAAATGCAGCTGGTCCCCAAGATTAATTGCAGCGTGTGTCTGTATCCAGTGTTGCCCATGGTGATGTTGTTTGTACAGTAGCATGTTCTGTGTGGACAGCATGGCTTCTGGATGTGCTGGGGATTTCTTTGTGAGAAGAATAGGTAAGAATCTTTCTTGCTTATTTGTTGTTGCCTTCTTTCTGACAGAATAGAATTATTATTAATGGATTGTAGGTTTCGATGCCCCAATATTTCTTGGACTTCCATGGGTGGGACGTTAGAGTCAATTGGGGGCTATATGCTTGTCTTTCTAGTCAAATGATTGGTGATACATTTTGCTTTTGGCAGGCCAGAATCCAATTTCATCTGGTGCATCATTTTTGTTAACTTATTGAGACCAATATTCATATTGCGGTACCAGTAAGAGTCTACTTTTTTGTTACTGTTGGGCGCTTTATAAAATGGCGCCTCAGGGTGCAGCTTTTGTGCTGGGCTTTGTGCTTTATACATGTGGTATGCCTTAATTGTGTCACTTTCTGGATCTGTTTTATTTTGATAAATTCATGGTTTAATTGGCCTGACATCTCGGGGATTATCACCAGTCCTAGTCATTATTTGGCATTCATTATATTCAAGGTAAGTGTTCCCCTCTGAATCTACACCTTTGACTATGTTCCCCCACAGGAGGTCATAATGTTCTTTTGTCCACAAGGCAAATTGAATGCCAATATTGAAAAATGGGAAATTTAGTAGTCCACTTGGTGTTGTCACAGGGTGCCAGATTTGTAGAGGAGATCGATAACTTGCTCAGAAACTGGCACTGCTTTTTGTGGCTGGTTCCTTTTCCCTAGTTTTTTAAGCTGTTTCTGCTTTGTGGCCAGTGTACATTTTATCCTAGAGAAATCAGTTTGCAGCCCATTGAATATAGAGTGGGGATACTTATTTTGGGTCAGAAGCAAATGATTTGATACCTTTTAATGGACCAACATAGATGTAACAACAAGAACAAAGTGCTCTAGCTTTCGGACCAACCAGTCCTTCTTCAGAAGCTCATGGCAGTTGTTTAGAAAATACAATACTTATAACAGCTAGATAATGCAGAGAAAAACAGAAAAAAATTCCCATTGGTTTAAAATACTCATTTAAAAAAAAAAACAGAAGATGATGTCAGAGAAGTTAAACAGTACAATACTGCCCTCAGTCTGAATGAACCTTGGTTAAGATGTGCTTGTGCAGCAAACATAAAGAATCCTACTACACATAAATTTAATTGACATAAGATAACACTGCTGAAGCAGATAACTCCCAAATCAAGCCATGAGTGTCACAAGTCAGTATAAGGATGTGATTACTGAAAGGCAACCCCACCCAGCTTAAAGACAAACTAAGATAGTTATAGGGCTCATGAAATTACAATGTATGCATTAAAGACAAGAATACCAGTAAAGTTGTCTAAAACATCAGTGCACACTGTGTGATGTGTAAAACCTAGCTAGACATGTCACCCAGCTGTATTCTCAAGCTAAATAAAAGGCAAAAGAAATTACAAAACCTCAGGACTATATAAATGATAATATAAATATAAATTGATAATATTAGTGTTAAACAAAAACTCTAGTAGAGGAACCTCAAAGAATTAGACCATGCATCCTGATATGTACTGATGTCAATATATACTGAGAATGTAGCAACTACATGTACCACAAGTGTCTAGGGAATCTGAAAAGAGATAAAAAGTAATTTATCTCCTCCTGCTCATACAAACAGTACAACTAACCCACCCCACATCACAATAATGTGGGTGGGGGATATATAGCTAAACGAGATGTTGTCTCTCTCTCTCTCCCCCCTTCTTCTCTCTCTCTCTGTCCCCACAGACACACACACACACACACACATACACACTCTCAATCTCTCTCCTAGTGAACCTATATTAACTTCAGTCACTGTAATTGTTCCCCAAAGGAATACAACTTGTAATGAAATTCTGAGTAAATTACTACAATATTAGCCTAATGTAAAAATATGTGCAGGACCCCAAGCAAATGAGATCACACATCCCAATATGTACAGAGTTACAAAAATTATATATAACAGTATAAGATAACACTCCTGTATGTACACTAGCAGGCTGGGTAAACTGAATATGGTGCAATGGAATCAATCCCCCACACAGGCAAAGATAAAAAGTAAGGAGAAATTTGTTGTGTGTGAAATGAAAATAGTAACACATTATACCTCCATATAGCTAAATAGAGACTTACCTCAATGTGACAACAAGCCCACATCTATTATATCACATACCTCACAGCACATACCCACACACATACATACACACACGCATCCACATCTCACACATGCTGAAGTCCTATAATATGTCAGCTTGAAGAAGAAAAGGTCTGTGGATGTTAATTTCTGTAGTGTCCCATAAAGCCAATATCCAAGTTCATCCCATCTGCTACCATATTGAGATGTAAAATAAGTTTAATCTCAAAGCTCGTCTCTGTTGTGTGTTTTGAGATTTCCTTTAAGACCATTACTGACATATCTGAGACTGAGTGGTCAGGCTGGGAGAAGTGATGCCCACTGGTTTTCAGTCTTCCTTGCTGTAATAGTATGCCTGTGTGAGTTCATCCTAGTGCGGAGCTGTTGGCGTGTCTCCTACATAACCTGTTTGTGGACATCTCTTGCACTGAATGAAATAAACAACATATCGTGACATGCATGTATAACTCCCATGCACCTGGAATTGTCTGTTTTGTGATGTAACCACAGTCTGAGGTAGAAATTAGCCCACAAGTCTTGCAGGGCGTTGATTGCAGGGTCGGTGCCATTGTGTGACATGGTATTCTGTTCCGTGAAAGTTTGCTCCTAATAATTAGGCAGGATAAATTTGGCAGTTGTTTAAAAGATAGTAGTGGGAGTTCCTTAAAAATACAATTAAGGGTGTCATCCTCACTAAATATTGGGTGGAGATCTTCAATAATCTTCACGAGACGTTCAAGGTCTGGATGATATGTGACTACCAAGGGTATTCTTTCTGTAGCTGTCTTTTCTTTATATTGAAGTAGTTGTTGTCTTGGTACTTATGTCTGTCTGCTCTGTTATCCTGTCAATTTCCTGGAAGAGTGTCCCTGCTCCATAAAGGTGTTTTTCAACATAGCCAAATGTGTATCTCTGTCATCCTCATTTGAACAAATACGTTGACAACGGTATTTGACTGTATATGACAGATTTTTTGTATGATTAGGGTGGTTACTTTTCCTGTGCAGGTACCTCTGTCTGTCTGTTGGCTTCCTGTAAATACATGTATGTAAGGTTCCATCCTTAATGACCACTGTGGTGTCCAGAAAGTTGAACTTGGTGGTAGAGTACCCAAGGTAAGTTTATAGTAGGGTGGAGATTGTTAAGTTTGTGATGAAAATCTTTGAGTGCATCTGTGCTTTCCATCCAGATGATAAACAAATCATCAATGTAACGGAAATAAGCCAGGGTTTGTGGGAATACTGCCTTAAAAATCCTCCAAGTCAGCCATAAAGAGGTTAGCATACTGTGGAGCCATTTTGGTGCCTATTGCTGTTCCATAGTTTGAACATAATGTTTACCATTGAAGTTGAAGTTGTGTATGTGTCAAAATGAATTCCATAAGTTCCCCCACCACTCCAGGGTTGATGTTTTGGTCAGGTCCTTTCTCGTATGTATTTAAGGCATGCTGCAATGCCATCTGTGTGTGAAATATTAGTGTAGAGGGATGTTACATCCATTGTCACTAAAATGGTATCAGGTGGTAAACTTATAACTAGAAAGTACACGCAACAAGTGCGTAGGTCCTGGATAACTGTCTCTTTCCATAACCAGCGGTTTCAAAATGGTCTCATAAACCCTGAGATCCCTCAGTCAAGGTACCATTACCAGAGACTATGGGTCTCCTGGATTGCCAGGTTTATGTATTTTAGGCAGCATGTAGAATGTCCCTGGCTTTGGTTCAGCAGGAATGAGGTGAGCTAGTTTCTTTCGGACATGGTCATGAAAAGTTTTAGTTAAGTCACATAGTTCATCTTTATATCTTGTAGTGGGGTCACTCTCCAGTTCTCTGTAGTATGTAAGATCTGTTAGCTGTCTATTAGCTTCAGTAATATAGTCTTATCTGTTTAAAATCACCACTGCAGAACCTTTATCAGCTTTTTGATGACAATGTTGTGGTTTGATTTCAGTGTCCTATAGCTCTCCTGCTCCAGTGGAGAGAGGTTATAATGGGTTTGTTTTTGCCTGGTAAGGATCTGACCACTGACTTGTTGACGGAAACAATTAATATAATTGTCTAGTTTTTGTTACGCCCACTTGAGGGGGTAAAATCAGATTCCTTTTTCTTATCCATTACATTATTGCTGTTTGCACTGTCTTCACTACCAGTGATTTCTTCCTGCCATGAAAGAATTCTTTAAGTCTCAATCTACGGAAGTACTCTCTAGTTCACCACAAAACAGTATGTTATCCAGTGGTTTTGTTGGGCAAAAGTGAGGCCCTTTGAAAGTACATTCAGTTCTCCAGTAGTCAGTGTGTGGTTGGACAAATTAACAACTGAAAGGTGCCCATCAGTATTGTGTTGTTGTTCAGTGGCTTCATTATGTGCTTCATGGTTGTTAGGAAGTATGGTATGTTGAAGGGCATCTAATTTCCTATTTTCACAAGCATGGCTTTTCTTAAGGTCCTTTGGTAGTTAATGTATCTCGCAAGATGTCTTGAATAGGTTCCCCAGACACCCTTTCCAGAGTGGTTACAATTTCAGCAAACTTTGTTAAGAACAACTTTTGGGCATATGACATGCGAATCCTGTGATTTCTCAGTTTCTCAGAGGTCCCTATGACAAAGTTGTTCTGCATAAGTAGAATTGTTTGTATTTCTTAATGGATTCCAAATAGTAAGACCTTTAGGATAATGTTTCTCCTCTTGCACTGGTTAGAAAATAGATGTCACTGTCTCATCGCGCCAATTTCTTCTTGATGTTATGTAACTGCCATATTCTATGGCAAATCTGTATCTTCCATGTTGAAATCTTGATTTAGTAGTTGCCGTATTGGTCCTTGCAAGAATAGATCCAGAAGCAAATGATTTGATACCTTTAATGGACCAAATATAGATGTAACAACAAGAACAAAGTGCTCTAGCTTTCGACCAACCAGTCCTTCTTCAGAAGCTCATGGCAGTTGTTTAGAAAATACAATACTTATAACAGCTAGATAATGCAGAGAAAAACAGAAAAAAATCCCCATTGGTTTAAAATACTCATTTAAAAAAAAAAAAACCAGAAGATGATGTCAGAGAAGTTAAACAGTACAATACTGCCCTCAGTCCGAATGAACCTTGGGTTAAGATGTGCTTGGTGCAGCAAACATAAAGAATCCTACTACACATAAATTTAATTGACATAAGATAACACTGCTGAAGCAGATAACTCCCAAATCAAGCCATGAGTGTCACAGTCAGTATAAGGATGTGATTACTGAAAGGCAACCCCCACCCAGCTTAAAGACAAACTAAGATAGTTATAGGGCTCATGAAATTACAATGTATGCATTAAAGACAAGAATACCAGTAAAGTTGTCTTAAAACATCAGTGCACACTGTGTGATGTGTAAAACCTAGCTAGACATGTCACCCAGCTGTATTCTCAAGCTAAATAAAAGGCCCAAGAAATTACAAAACCTCAGGACTATATAAATGATAATATAAATATAAATTGATAATATTAGTGTTAAACAAAAACTCTAGTAGAGGAACCTCAAAGAATTCAGACCATGCATCCTGATATGTACTGATGTCAATATATACTGAGAATGTAGCAACTACATGTACCACAAGTGTCTAGGAATCTGAAAAAGAGATAAAAGTAATTTATCTCCTCCTGCTCATACAAACAGTACAACCTAACCCACCCCACATCACAATAATGTGTGTGGGGGAGATACATAGCTTAAACGAGATGTTGTCTCTCTCTCTCTCCCCTCCTTTTCTCTCTCTCTGTCCCCCACAGACACACACACACACACACACATACACACTCTCAATCTCTCTCCTAGTGAACCTATATTAACTTCAGTCACTGTAATTGTTCCCCAAAGGAATACAACTTGTAATGAAATTCTGAGTATTACTACAATATTAGCCTAATGTAAAAGATATGTGCAGGACCCCCAAGCAAATGAGATCACACATCCCAATATGTACAGAGTTACAAAAATTATATATAACAGTATAAGATAACACTCCTGTATGTACACTAGCAGGCTGGGTAAACTGAATATGGTGCAATGGAATCAATCCCCCACACAGGCAAAGATAAAAAGTAGGAGAAATTTGTTGTGTGTGAAATGAAAATAGTAACACATTATACCTCCATATAGCTAAATAGAGACTTACCTCAATGTGACAGCAAGCCCCACATCTATTATATCACATACCTACAGCACATACCCACACACATACATACACACGCATCCACATCTCACAATGCTGAAGTCCTATAATATGTCAGCTTGAAGAAGAAAAGGTCTGGATGTTAATTTCTGTAGTGTCCCATTAAGCTAATATCCAAGTTCATCCCATCTGCTACCATATTGAGATGTAAAATAAGTTTAATCTCAAAAGCTTGTCTCTGTTGTGTGTTTTGAGATTTCCTTTTAAGACCATTACTGACATATCTGAGACTGAGTGGTCAGGCTGGGAGAAATGATGCCCCACTGGTTTTTCAGTCTTCCTTGCTGTAATAGTATGCCTGTGTGAGTTCATCCTAGTGCGGAGCTGTTGGCATGTCTCTCCTACATAACCTGTTTGTGGACATCTCTTGCACTGAATGAAATAACAACATATCGTGACATGCATGTATAACTCCCATGCACCTGGAATTGTCTGTTTTGTGATGTAACCACACAGTCTGAGGTAGAAATTAGCCCACAAGTCTTGCAGGGGCATTGATTGCAGGCCGTGGTGCCATTGTGTGACATGGTATTCTGTTCCGTGAAAGTTTGCTCCAATAATTAGGCTGGATAAATTTGGCGGTTGTTTAAAAGATAGTAGTGGAGTTCCTTAAAAATACAATTAAGGGTGTCATCCTCACTAAATATTGGTGGAGATCTTTAATAATCTTACGTAGACGCTCAAGGTCTGGATGATATGTGACTACCAAGGGTATTCTTTCTGTAGCTGTCTTTTCTTTATATTGAAGTAGTTGTTGTCTTGGTACTTATTGCTGCTGCTCTGTTATCCTGTCAATTTCCTGGAAGAGTGTCCCTGCTCCATAAAGGTGTTTTTCAACATAGCCAAATGTGTATCTCTGTCATCCTCATTTGAACAAATACGTTGACAATGAAGTGCTTGACTGTATATGATAGATTTTTTGTATGATTAGGTGGTTACTTTTCCTGTGCAGGTACCTCTGTCTGTCTGTTGGCTTCCTGTAAATACATGTATGTAAGGTTCCATCCTTAATGATGACTGTGGTGTCCAGAAAGTTAACCTTGGTGGTAGAGTACCCAAGGTAAGCTTTATAGTAGGGTGGAGATTGTTAAGTTTGTGATGAAAATCTTTGAGTGCATCTGTGCCTTCCATCCAGATGATAAACAAATCATCAATGTAACGGAAATAAGCCAGTGGTTTGTGGGAATACTGCCTTAAAAAATCCTCCTCCAAGTCAGCCATAAAGAGGTTAGCATACTGTGGAGCCATTTTGGTGCCCATTGCTGTTCCCATAGTTTGAACATAATGTTTACCATTGAAGTTGAAGTTGTTATGTGTCAAAATGAATTCCATAAGTTCCCCCACCACTCCAGGGTTGATGTTTTGGTCAGGTCCTTTCTCACGTATGTATTTAAGGCATGCTGCAATGCCATCTGTGTGTGAAATATTAGTGTAGAGGGATGTTACATCCATTGTCACTAAAATGGTATCATGTGGTAAATCCTTATAACCAGAAAGTACACGCAAGTGCGGTAGTGTCCTGGATATAACTGTCTCTTTCCATAACCAGCGGTTTCAAAATGGTCTCTACAAACCCTGAGATCCCCTCAGTCAAGGTACCATTACCAGAGACTATGGGTCTCCCTGGATTGCCAGGTTTATGTATTTTAGGCAGCATGTAGAATGTCCCTGGCTTTGGTTCAGCAGGAATGAGGTGAGCTAGTTTCTTTCGGACATGGTCAGGAAAAGTTTTAGTTAAGTCACACAGTTCATCTTTATATCTTGTAGTGGGGTCACTCTCCAGTTCTCTGTAGTATGTAAGATCTGTTAGCTGTCTATTAGCTTCAGTAATATAGTCTTCTCTGTTTAAAATCACCACTGCAGAACCTTTATCAGCTTTTTGATGACAATGTTGTGGTTTGATTTCAGTGTCCCATAGCCTCCGCTCCAGTGGAGAGAGGTTATAATGGGTTTGTTTTTGCCTGGTAAGGATCTGACCACTGACTTGTTGGCGGAAACAATTAATATAATTGTCTAGTTTTTTGTTACGCCCACTTGAGGGGTAAAATCAGATTCCTTTTTCTTATCCATTACATTATTGCTGTTTGCACTGTCTTCACTACCAGTGATTTCTTCCCTGCCATGAAAGAATTCTTTAAGTCTCAATCTACGGAAGTACTCCTCTAGTTCACCACAAAACAGTATGTTATCCAGTGGTTTTGTTGGGCAGAAAGTGAGGCCCTTTGAAAGTACATTCAGTTCTCCAGTAGTCAGTGTGTGGTTGGACAAATTAACAACTGAAAGGTGCCCATCAGTATTGTGTTGTTGTTCAGTGACTCCATTATGTCTATGGTTGTTAGAAGTATGGTATGTTGAAGGGCATCTAATTTCCTATTTTTCACAAGCATGGCTTTTCTTAAGGTCCTTTGGTAGTTAATGTGTATCCTGCAGATGTCTTGAATAGGTTCCCCAGACACCCTTTCCAGAGTGGTTACAATTTCAGCAAACTTTTGTTAAGAACAACTTTTTGGCATATGACATGCGAATCCTGTGATTTCTCAGTTTCTCAGAGGTCCTATGACAAAGTTGTTCTGCATAAGTAGAATTGTTTGTATTTCTTAATGGATTCCAAATAGTAAGACCTTTAGGGATAATGTTTCTCCTCTTGCACTGGGTTAGAAAATAGATGTCACTGTCTAGCCGTGCCAATTTCTTCTTGATGTTATGTAACTGCCATATTCTTTTATTCATTTTATTTTGGGTCAGAAATCTATTAATGCTGATGACTCTACAATGGATGATGCCTGGTTCATAATCTGTGCTATCATGTCTTTTTGGAGAAAATATGAAGTCTGCAATCTTGTTATCGAGTTCTTCTAGTGGAAATTTGTGAAAGTCTGTGCCACTTTGTGTCTTTGAGAGGAATGGTTTGAATAGCTGTAAGTCACTCTCTGTTTTCTGATGGGTGTTGCTGTTTTCCTGCTCCTCAATGAATATCTGCCTGTCACTAGTGTTGGCAATGTTGAAACAGTTTGTCATTTTTATGTTTCCTTGCATGTGTGCAAGAAACATCTTGCGGTAGAACATTTCAGAGGGGTGTCAGGGACGAGTCCAGTCCATAGCAATCTACAGTGGTCTCGTCCTTGAAAGAGAAATGAGCATGCAACCAGACTGTGACACTTGTCAGAGTTTCACCGCTGGAAGTTGTTCTCTAGTTGAAAGAAATGAAGCACTCTAATAAGAGTGCTTCATTCCTTTGATTTACATAATGCCCGCAAGCAGCATCACAACACTAATGATGTTGCTGATGTATGCTGCTAGCTGTCCAGGAAATGAGGAGCCCCACACCCAGTGAGATGCAGATGCCCAGGAAATGAGGAGTCCCCCTCCTCCATCCATCCACATGCCCCCCCCAGGTGCTCCAGCTACAGTTGTGACTGGCCCTTCCACCCTCACCCCTGACATTACATGGCAAGAGAGGCAGTAGATACAAAAGAGGCACACAGGAACAGAAGGCAGCTGTAGTAAAGTAACGCTGGCTCCCATCACCTATCACAGATGCCCCATATTGGATGCCCTCCACTCCCCAAAGCCCATTTTAATTGTTCTTTGACAACATTGGAGTGCTCAATCTCCATGTTGGCATTTACTCCCTCCCAGTAGTATGCCATAATAACATTTTTATTAACCAGTTAAAAAGAAAACTGTCCCAACGTCTTTTTTTTTCAATTCTGTAAAAGAAAACAGTCTCTCATCGATCTCCCCGCCTCCCATCCCGACTCTCCTTTGTGCACCCACCTCCCTGCACCCCTGTTACCCCATACTTACCTCCAGAGGTAAGGTGCTGTCATCTTCTGTGGACTGGGACACGTCTGCACTCTTCAAAGCCAAACCGTGAATTGAAGAATCAAGGTAAGCACAGTATAATAGCAGTCAATGGCATTTTGAACTTATGTTGATATCTCAGCCATTTTTAGGAATGTTTGCACCCAATTCTCAACATGGGGTTCTTAGGACCCCACCTCATGAACACTGTCACTGTTATTTCATTAATTGGACCCATAAGGTGATTTTGCCGTCGCTGCATGGAATCACCTTTTGGGACTGATTAACAAAATGATAGTGCCTGTGTTCATGAGGTGGGGTCCCAAAAAGCCCATGTTCAAAATTTGGTGCAAAAATACAAAAAAAAAGCCTGAGTTATGGGTGGTCATTGAAATTTTCCTATGCACGTGCGTAACTTTGATAATTTTCAACATTTTTACTCTAAATTTTAAACATAGCTATTTTTTCACACTATCTCATGAACGGTACAGCTGTCATTTCTCCCATCCTGCCCAAAATGTGTTCTTGCACCTGTGGCACAGAATGGTGCAGTTGCTGCATGAAATCATCTTTTGGGATTGAGTAATGAAATGATAGTGCCACTTTTCACAAGGTGGGGTCCACAAAAGCCCACTTTGAAAATGTGGAGTGAAAATACAAACAAATGCCCGAGTTACGCTCGCTCGTTGCAATTTTCCTACACACGTGCATAACTTAGCTAGTTTTTAATATTTTCACTCCAGATTTTCAACAAAGCCATTTTCCACACCCCCTCATGAACAGTGCAGCTGTAATTTCTCACATCCTGCCCAAAATGTGCTTTTGCACCTGTGACATGGAATGGCACAGTCACTACACAAAATCACCTTTCAGAATTGAGCAACAAAATGATAGTGCCACTGTTCATAAGGTGGGGCCCCAAAAACCCATGTTGAAAATTTGGCATGAAAATACCACCAAATGCCCTAGTTATGCACGCTCATTGAGATTTTTCTACACACGTGAGTAACTGCCAGTTTTTCATATTTTGACTCCAAATTTTCAGCAGTGCCATTTTTTCACACCACCTCATGAACAGTACAGCTGTCATTTCACACATCCTGCCCAAAATGAGTTTCTACATCTGTGGCGCAGAATGGCGTTTTGCCATGGATAAAGAAATTTTCACCTATGTGGTTTATGAGGTACAGTGGTAGTTATCAAAAAGCTTCCTACCTGGAGGTACCTAGAGGTACCACCGAGGTACACTAAGGTAATTTTCATTGACTGTAATGTGATCTTGCCTCACTCTGCCTCAGTATACCTAGGTACCAGTACTGTGAAACTTTTCTATGACTACCACTGTATGGTGATAAAAACACTATGCTGAAAATTTGGGGTCAAAATGTGAAAAAAATTAGAAGGGTGCATAGGCAGGGGTGTCACCAACAGAAGGAGGGAGGGAGGTAGTGATGCCGTTATATAAAATCCTGGTCAGGCCTCACAGCGAGTAGGTCACGTCAGATGAATCTGATAGATTTCTTTGACTGGGAGATGAAGGAAGTTAATTGGGGGGTGGTGGACATTGCCTACCTCGATTTCAGCTAGGCCTTCAACACCGTCCCACATAAAAGGTTTGTTAACAAGATGGGTAGTCTGGGCATGGGAGACAAGGTGGCAAATGGAGTTAGGAACTGGCTAACAGACAGGACGCAGGTAGTGGTGGTAAATAGGGTACAATTTGGGGAGAGAGAGGATGACCAGTGGGGTACCACACTGATCAGTCCTTGGGCCAGTCCTGTTTAATGTCTTCATTAGTGACATTGCAGAGGGGCTGGAATGAAAGATCTGCCTGTTTGCAGATGATACCAAGATCTGTAATAAGGTGGATACTCCAGAAGGGGTGGAGAAAATGAAAAAGGACATAGGGAAGCTTGAGAAATAGTCTGAGCAGTGGCAACTGAGGTTTACTTCAAAGAAGTGCAAAATTACAGTATGCACCTGGGTCATTGAAACACTGCGGACAGCTACAGGATGGGAGGGAGTTGCTGGCAGTCACCAAGGAACAAAGGAACCTGGGGGTTATTTATTTCAGATGACCTGAAAATGTCATGGCACAGTACAAAAGCAGTAGGGAAGTCCAGTAGCATGCTGGGGTGCATCAGCAGGGGTATCACCAGCAGAAGGAGGGAGATAGTGATGCTGTTATATAAAACCCTGGCCAGACCTCACATGCAGTACTGTGTGCAGTTCTGGATGCCTCACCTTTGAAAGGACACAAACAGGCTGGAGATGATCCAGAGAAGGGCAACTAAGATGAGATGGTACAGGGCTTGTACCACAAAACTTATGAGCAGAGATTAAAGGACCTCAATATGTACTCACTGGAGGAGAGGAGGTAGAGAGGAGACATAATAGAGACATTCAAGTACCTCAAGGGTATAAACAAGGTGCAGGGGAAAACATCTTCCAATACAGGAGGAGCACAAGAATGAGGGGGCATGGCATGAAACTGGAAGGTGGCAGGCTAAGAGGGAATGAGAGGACATTTTTCTTCACAGAGAGGGTGGTGGTCACATGGAATGGTCTGCCACAGGAAGTGGTTGGAGTGAGCACTGTGGTGGGATTTAAACATGCATGGGACAGGCATAGGAGAACCATAGAAGTACAGCTGAAGTAGGGTTAGAAGCCATAGTCAAGTACATAGCGGTTCTTATCTGCTGACAGTTTCTATGTTTGAACCTCGGAGAAGTACAAGACCTAGGGAGGCTTGACAAATGGTCTGAGGAGTGGCAACATTATGCACCTGGGGCATAGAAACTCTGGGAAGAGCTACAGGATGGGAGGGGAGCTGCTGGCAGTCACCAAGGAACAAAGGGACCTGGTGATTATTATTTCAGATGACCTGAAGATGTCAAAGCAGAGTGCAAAGTCAGCAGGGAGGGCCAGTGGCATGCTGGACTGCATAGGCAGGAGTATCACCAGCACAAGGAGGGAGGTAGTAATGCCATTATAGAAAACGCTGTTCAGGCCTCACACAGGGTACTGTGTGCAGTTCTGGAGGCCGCACCATCGAAAGGACATAAACAGGCTGAACATGGTCCAGAGAAGGGCAACTAAGATGGTACAGGGCTTGCACCACAAAATTTATGAGGAGAGATTAAGGAACCTCAATATGTATTCGCTAGAGGAGAGCAAGGAGAGAGGGGGACATGATAGAAACATTCAAGTACCTCAAGGGAAAAACAAAGTGCAGGGGGAAGACATCTTCCAATACAGGAGGAGTACAAGAATGAGGGGGCATGACATGAAATTGGAAGAAGGCAGGTTAAGAAGGAATGTGAGAATGTTTTTCTTCACAGAAAGGATGGTGGATGCATGGAATGGGCTGCCACTGACTGTAGTGGGAGCAATCACTGTCGGTAGATTTAAACATGCATGGGACAGACATTGTGGAACATACAAGTAAAGTAGATGAAGGGTCAGAGGCTGTAATCAAGTACAGAGCTTATGGGCAGACTGGATGGGCCTCATAGTTTTTTTCTGTTGACAATTTCAATGTTTTGATGTGCTTCCACGCCTACATACATTTGCGCATCTACAGAGGGATTGGAGCACAGTGTCCATTACTATTACAGTATCTCAAAAAGTAAGGAAATTCATTGCAAATCACTTTGTTAATGCATGAGTTATGGTGAGTACTATAGCAGCAAAAGGAAGGGAATGAGGTGTTAGGGATTCCAACCCTAACGCCCCACCCCCACCCTGCAGGGACTGACAGGTATGGGGGAGGTCTTGGGGTCATCATCCGTAATTCTACATCATTTCCACCCCCCACCCTGAAGACACTGACAGGTTGGTAGTTTTAATTGTCAGCCCTAACACTCACGCCATTCCATAAGTAAATAAGCTGAGATGGGTACAGCATAGGTGAAAGGGTAAGCGTTAGAGCCAACAATGCCAAGGCACACCCTGACGCCTGACAGTGTCTGCAAGGTGTTGGTGGGGTGGAATGGCGTAAGCGTTATAGCCGATGACCCCAAGGCATATCCCCGATGCCTGTCAGTCCCTACAGGGTGTGGGTGGGGGTGGGGCATTAGGGTTGAAACCCTAATGCCCCATTTGCCTCCTTTGCCGCTATAGCTCTTACCTTAACTGATGCATTAACAAAGATTTTTGCAATGATTATATATAGATGTGTGTGTGTGTATTACATATACTATATATATATCTGTATCTATATCTATATCTATATCTATATATATATATATATATATATATTATAGTAGCACGGTAGTGCTACCATAGTTAGGATTGAGTACCCCTTTTAAGGTTAAAGGGTGA
This sequence comes from Neoceratodus forsteri, assembly GCA_016271365.2. NCBI lineage: Eukaryota > Metazoa > Chordata > Ceratodontiformes > Ceratodontidae > Neoceratodus > Neoceratodus forsteri. Next base: position 958,629,878 of record CM057453.1, read on the forward strand.
AATTGTGCACCTTAATAACTTTGCCACTGTTCAACAGATTTGCCTGAAATTTGGCAGGCTTGGGGCATAATCATAGATCTTGGGATCTGCCAACTTCCGTACCCGTTGGATATATGGCTGCGGAGTTATTAAGCAACATTGTGTGTGTAATTACGCTTTTTTTTACGCATTCTTTGCTTAGCTACGGTCCACTTTGTGTTGTGCGACCGGTCTGAAAACTTCAGAGAACATGCGGCCAGGGTCTCCAATGTGCCTTTTGAAGACTTCATGAAAAAATATTAAACAGTTCAAAAGTTATTCAAAAAACAAGTTCCCATTATAAGTCAATGGGAAAAGTTACCAAAAAAGTTTGAAAGTGCCGCTAGTGCAATTTTTAGTGTCGCAAATGGCCCTAGTAGTGACGCAAATCCGTCATTTTGTTTTCAGTTACTAATCACAGAAATGCTTGGCATTTAAACTTAGGACCATCTGGGGATATAATTCTTTTTGTGTTTACCTATTTGAGCCGTGAGGATGCTAGCCATGTCTTTATTTTGGGGTTAAACACCCCAGAAATATGTTTTTTCAAATTTCTGGAAAAAGTAGTGTTGGAAAATAGAGTTGCACTTGCGACACTTTGGCAAATTTTTGCGAAAGGTGTCGCAAATCACGTCACTACTTTTCTAGATTATGGCCAAAATGACAGGAATTCTTTGCCACCCTGCTGCAAAAAAATGGTTTGGTCTTTTGGGCTGAAATTTGGAAGGAAGGCAGCCAACATCTCACAGATGTGCCTTTTAGTGGTTTGGTGACAAAATATTTCACAGATGCAAAGTTACACTACTCTGAAGTTGACATTTTTTTCCCATAGACTAACGTGGTGGTGTCTGCTGTGCCTTTCAGGGCTCGTATCTCGGAAATGGTGCGAGATACAGAATTTTCGTCACAAAGCTGAAACCTAGCCAGGAAACTCATGAATCATGTGAAATTTTTATTTTTTTTCTACGTCATACGGTTACTGAGATATTACCATTTTAGTATTACAACTGCTTGTTTTCTGCTCCGAGGCCCATTATTGTGCATACATTCTTTGTTTTCACTGTGTTTCTCAATGGAGCTTTTGGGGAAAAATACAGTGTGTGCTCCAGTTACTGTTACACGTAGGCTTTACAGTTGTGTTTCCGTGCCCATTTGCTTTAGTGTTCCTGTGTACGCCACTGTGTGCATTACCCTTTGCATTTCCATTTGCATTTGCGTTATTGTTACCATTTGTGTCTCCAGTACTGTTTGTCTTTGTCTTTCCCTTAGCAACACCATGCGCATTACCATTTCTGTTGGTGGCCACCCTTCTGTTTTCATTTGCGTTTGTCTTTCGTTTTGAGTCATCGTTGTTCTTCCCGTTACCATTTGCATTTCCAATTGTGTTCCCATGCCTGTGTGCATTACGGTTTGCATTTCCATACGCGATTATGTTTGCGTTTGCATTTCTGTTTTCTTTGGCATTATTGTTACTGTAACCATTACCATTTCTGTTTACAATTGCGGTACCGTCACTGGTCGCATTACAGTTTGTGTTTCATACGTGCTTACTTTTCCGTTTCTGTTTCCTTTTGTGTTACTGTTGTGTTACAGTTATCATTTAGTGTTTACATGGTAATGCGGACCTGACAGGCGAGATTACCACTTACAGTATTCAGACAGCGCTTTGCATCTCCACTTGAGTCACTCTTCACTTTGGCGTCACTTTCACCTGTATTTCTATTAATGCTTGCTTTACAATTTACGTTCATGTCACCATGTGCGGAACCGTTACCGCTTGTGTTTGCATTGCTTTACCATTACTATGTCACAAAAAATCACGTGGTGGGAGCATTCCATTCACTATTTATAGTCCTCATTCTCAAAAAGAAGGGAAATTAGAGGCAAAAAACTCCATTTAATGCATCAGTTAGGGTTGTTCCACAGCGACAAAATGAGGAAATTCGGTGTTAGGGTTGAAAACCCCCCCTTGCACCCCCTCAGCCCGCCTCCCCAACCGACATCGGGATATGCATTGGGGTTATTGGTCCTGACTCTCACCCCATTCTCCTATGCCTCAGCTTGTTCACGCATGTGATGGGCTGAGAGTTAGGGCCGACGACCCCAACGCACACCCTGCATGCCGGGTTACGTGGGCTGAGGGGTAAAGGGTTTTTCAACCCTAACACTAAATTTCCTCACTTATACATTGTGGAACAACTCTCTGATGAGTTAAATGGAGTTTTTGCCTCTAATATAGCTGATATATATATATATATATATATATATATATATTAGAGGCAAAAACTCCATTTAATGCATTAGTTAGGGTTGTTCTACAGCGACAAAAGTGAGGAAAGTCACTGTTAGGGTTGAAAACCCTAACTCTGAATTCACCCCCCCCCCACCGCATCACACACACACACACATGCAAGTATGGGGGAGGACCAAGTCAACACAACCAATGACAGACATCCAGCAGCAGGTGACAGAAATAAACAATTGTCTAAATGTACTACGAGACATCCCCACCCACCTGACCAGGTACTGCATGCTCAATGGAGATCAACAGCAAAACTGAGGCCATGTACACCAAACGTACACATCCCTGATTGCAGCTGCACACAACATACCACACTTAGTAGTTGCATGGCCTTACCTACTGATGCCCCACACCACACCACAACTGGTACTGTGCCGTTAGTCAATATAAATGCTGAAGGTGCATGATGACAGTTGTAGAAAGGTTTTAACACTAGTGAGTATACATTAATTAAGAGAAGCACATAAATTAACTACAAGACACTAGCATGCTCAAGATAAAAGTAGTGTTATATTTAGTATGTGATTTACATAGTAGTACATTTACTGCAACTGTTTACTCAAGATAGAGAGGCTGATGTAAACGTATGGAAAAGCATTGCCTGTTCAACGCTGGAAATTCTGTATCGCCAGTATCACATGCATTCTTACTGATGAAGGTGTACTCCTGATGTACATACATAGACCTTCATGTGTTTCAATACTAAAGATGCAGTAAGTATTCTTTGTAAGAAATAGGTAATTGCATGGATCAGGCCAAGCAACTTCTAAATATCATAGCACTACTGAGCCAACAATGACGCACGGTATCGGAGATGTCTATAGATAGATTTTCCTGTAGGCACTACTGAGTATGTTGTACCTGAGAAAGGACAATCTCATTGCATCTGTGATGACTAACTTATTCAAATAGTGATACATTTACTATTGTTGCAATGAGTGATCTATGCCAACTTATGGACACAGCGTAATTTTTTAACAGTTGTTTCATACTCAGGCTGTATGCCTAGTGTTTGGGTTTGCTACACTTCTGTCACTGATGCTATCAAAGTGATAACTATGTTAATTGTGGTACAACAGGAATCAAGTAGGTATAGTGTAGATATAAACAGAATGCCTTTTAGTATTGATTTAACTCACAATGGGGTAAGTGTACTAGGACAGCAGGGGTTATTCTCTATCACTGACTCTGTCAGTTATAATCACACTAAGGTTTCAATGACTGTAGTGATCAGTTTACACTGTTCATCTTCATGAGTTCATATTCACAGCCATTCTCCAGTAACTAGACAGTGTATGGTGTAACTGGGTGGGACACTGTGTTGCAAAGCTGCTACAGTGCCTAGCAGAGGAGAGTATCTTCTCATAAAGACAATTACAATAAGGCATGACCAACAGTTATGTTAAATGGTCTGTTAATCACCCTGTAGGGGTTTAATGTTGAATGAGCGACAAGTGCCACATGTCGCTAGACAGTGATAAACTGACCATTAACATAATACCTGGGAGTGGCTTATTGCTATCATAATAAAACTGTTTTTTTAAACAACATTAAACCATGTTCATCATATGGTTAGGCTTTACATGTATGTTAATAAAAACTAAACATAAGGCTGTTACAGTGTTTACAGTCCATTAGAAAGCTGCATTTCTCAAACCCTTGTTATAATCAGAGATATTATACCTGCACAACTCCTTGGTTTTGCTCAACTTTATTGCTTAGGTAGCCCACCACATGTGGTGTGGTGTGGTGTGGGGCATCGGTAGGTAAGGCCATGCAACTACTAAGTGTGGTACACTGTGCAGCTGCAATCAGGGATGTGTACGCTTGGTGCATATGGGCTCAGTTTTGCTGTTGATCTCCACTGAGCATGCAGTACCTGGTCAGGTGGGTGGGGTTGTCTTAGTACATTTAGACAATTGTTTGTTATTTCTGTCACCTGCTGCCGGATGTCTGTCATTGGTTGTGTTGACTTGGTCCTCCCCCATACTTGCATGTGTGTGTGTGTGTGTGTCTGTGTGTGTGTGTGGTGCTGGGGGGGTGAATTCGGAGTTAGGGTTTTCAACCCTAACAGCGAATTTCCTCACTTTTGTCACTGTGGAACAATCCTAACTAATGCATTAAATGGAGTTTTTTGCCTCTAATTTCCCTTCTTTTTGAGAATGATAATGAGAAATACTGATTGTAATGCAGCAGCGGGAGCACGGGGCCTTTCCCGCCATGTAATGTCTTGTGGCATAGTAACAGGAACAGCAACGCAAAGAGAAGCGCTTACAGTGGTGCACATGGTAACGCAAGTGTGAATGAGAACAGAAAGGGTAACACACACGATGGCGTAGACGGGAATGGTCTGCCCCGTGATGTGCTGTCACATAGTAACATGGTGCCTGCAAATGGAAATTTCAATGGGTATGGTGACGCAAAGTAAAACAGAAAGAGAAACAGTACTGTAGACACAAATGGCAAAAAATAACAGAAACACAAGCGCAAATGAAAACGCAGTGATAACGCACATGGTGGCTAGGACGCCAACGTGTAAGTGAAACGGGTATGGAAACCACAAGCGAAAGGGCAACAGTAACAGTAATGTAAGCGCACAGGCTGGTTTTCCCAAAAGCTGTATAGAGAAAGACAGTGAGTACAAAGAATGTATGCATAATAATGGGTATCGGAGCAGAAAATGAGGACTTGGAATACTAAATAGGTTATATCTCAGGAACCGTGCGACGTAGAAAAAAAATTTAAAAGTCATATGATTTACAACTGTCCTGGCTAATTAGGGGGCTAGGTACTTTTCTAATGAAAAGTCCGTATCTCGCACCGTTTCCGAGATACGGGCCCTGAAAGGCGCGGCGAACGCCGTAATGTTATCCTATGGGAAAAAAAGAGAAGTTCGAAGTGCCATAACTTTTCCTCCCTGTAATATTTGTTCACCAAACCACTGAAAGGCACATCTGTGGGCTGTTGGCTGTCTTCCCTCCAAATTTTAGGAAAAAAGACCAACCCGTTATTTGGCAGCAGGGTGCCAAAGGATTCCTGCAATGCGTCGGGCGCCGTAATGTTATCCTATGGGAAAAACCGTCAACTTTGGAGTGCTGTAACTTTCCCACCATGTAATATTTTTTCACCAAAATACTGAAAGGCACATCTGTGAGATGTCAGCTGCGTTCCCTCCAAATTGCAGCCCGAAACCCCCAACCGTTCTTTTGCAGCGCAGTGCCAAAGAATTGCTGTCACTTTCCCACAGACTAGAAAAGTACTGTCGCAATTTGCGAAAGCTTTCACTGAAAAGTTCGACACTTTCGTGAGCACGAAAGTAATTTGGAAGTACTTTTTCCAGAAATTTGAGAAACATATTTCTGGGTGTTTTACCCCAAAATAAAGACATGGCAAGCATCCTCAGGGTCCCACTAGGTGAATACAAAAGAATTAGGTTGCTAGAGGGTCCAAATTTAAATGCTAACCATTTTCTGATCACCAACTGAAAACAAAATGGTGGATTTAGAAAGTAACAGGACCATTTGCAAAAGTAAAAATGCATTTGCGACACTGTCGAACTTTTTGTTAGCTTTTCTCATTGACTTATAATGGGAAATTGTTTTTTGAACAACTTTTGAACCATTTAATATTTTTTCACCAAATCTTCAAAAGGCACATCAGGGACCCTACACACATTTCCTGAAGATTTTGGCTGGTTGCAAAAACGTGAAGGACCTGTAATGCCACTATTATAGAATTCCAGAAAAGCGAACGTACACGGCGCGCAGATCACACTTAATAACTCCACAGCCATGAACCCGACTGCTACGAAACTTGGCAAATCCCAATACCTATCATTCTTGATTGTGTATTCCAAATTTCAGCCAAATCCATAAAACAGTTGCAAAGTTATTAAGGTACAAAATTTTAGGGTTTAACATAGAAATGGCTCCTCAACCCTAACCATGGTAGCACTACCTTGCTACCATAATATATAGATATATATAGATAGATATTAGAGGCAAAAAACTCCGTTTAATGCATTAGTTAGGGTTGTTCCACAGCAACAAAAGTGAGGAAATTCGCTGTCAGGGTTGAAAACCCTAACTCTGAATTCACCCCCCCAGCACCACACACACACAGACACACACACACATTCAAGTATGGGGGAGGACCAAGTCAGCACAACCAATGACAGACATCCAGCAGCAGGTGACAGAAATAACAAACAATTGTCTAAATGTACTACGAGACAACCCCACCCACCTGACCAGGTACTGCATGCTCAGTGGAGATCAACAGCAAAACTGAGCCCATGTACACCAAACGACACATCCCTGATTGCAGCTGCATACAATGTACCACACTTAGTAGTTGCATGGCCTTACCTACCGATGCCCCACCACACCACAACTGGTACTGTGCTGTTATTCAATATAAATGCTGAAGGTGCATGATGACAGTTGTAGAAAGGTTTTAACACTAGTGAGTATACATTAATTAAAGAAGCACATAAATTAACTACAAGACACTAGCATGCTCAAGATAAAAGTAGTGATACATTTAGTAGGTGATTTACATAGTAGTACATTTACTGCAATGGTTTACTCAAGATAGAGAGGCTGATGTAAACGATGGAAAAGCATTGCCTGTTCAACGCTGTGAAATTGTGACTGCCAGTATCACATGCATTCTTACTGATGAAGGTGTACTGCTGATGTACATACATAGACCTTCAGTGTGTTTCAATACTAAAGATGCAGTAAGTATTCTTTGTAAGAAACGTAATTGCATGGATCAGGCCAAGCAACTTCTAAATATCATAGCACTACTGAGCCAACAATGATGTACCTGTATCGGAGATGTATATAGGATAGATTTTCCTGTAGGCACTTACTGAGTATGTTGTACCTGATAAAGACAATCTCATTGCATCTGTGATGACTAACTTATTCAAATAGTAATACATTTACTATTGTTGCAATGAGTGATCTATGCCACTTATGGACACAGTGTGATTTTTTTTAAGTTGTTTCATACTCAGGCTGTATGCCTACTGTTTGGGTTTGCCACACTTCTGTCACTGATGCTATCAAAGTGATAACTATGTTAATTGTGGTACAACAGGAATCAAGTAGGTATGGTGTAGATATAAACAGAATGTCTTTTAGTATTCATTTAACTCACAATGGGGTAAGTGTACTAGGACAGTAGGGGTTATCCTCTATCACTGACTCTGTCAGTTATAATCACACTAGGGTTTCAATGACTGTAATGTTCAAGTTACACTGTTCATCTTCATGAGTTCATATTCACAGCCATTCTCCAGTAACTAGACAGTGTATGGTGTAACTGGGTGACACTGTGTTGCAAAGCTGCTGCAGTGCCTAGCAGAGGAGAGTATCTACTCATAAAGACAATTAAGCAATAAGGCATGACCAACAGTTATGTTAAATGGTCTGTTAATCACCCTGTAGGGGTTTAATGTTGAATGAGGCGTGCAGTAGTGTCACATGTCGCTAGACAGTGATAAACTGACCATTAACATAATACCTGGGAGTGGCTTATTGCTATCATAATAAAACTGTTTTTAAACAACATTAAACCATGTTCATCATATGGTTAGGCTCTACATGTATGTTAATAAAACTAAACATAAGGCTGTTACAATGTTTACAGTCAATTAGAAAGCTGCATTTCTCAAACCCTTGTTATAATCAGAGATATTATACCTGTACAACTCCTTGGTTTTTCTGAACTCTGTTGCTCAGGTGGCCCACCACAAGTGGTGTGGTCTGGTGTGGGGCATCGGTAGATAAGGCCATGCAACTACTAAGTGTGGTACGTTGTGTGCAGCTGCAATCAGGGATGTGTACATTTGGTGTACATGGCCTCAGTTTTGCTGTTGATCTCCACTGAGCATGCAACACCTGGTCAGGTGGGTGGGGATGTCTCGTAGTACATTTAGACAATTGTTTGTTATTTCTGTCACCTGCTGCAGGATGTCTGTCATTGGTTGTGTTGACTTGGTCCTCCCCCATACTTGAATGTGTGTGTGTGTCTGTGTGTGTGTGGTGCTGGGGGGGTGAATTCAGAGTTAGGGTTTTCAACCCTAACAGCGAATTTCTCTACTTTTGTCGCTGGAACAACCCTAACTAATGCATTAAATGGAGTTTTTGCCTCTAATTTCCCTTCTTTTGAGAATAATGAGAAATAGTGAATGTAATGCGGTGGCGGGGCCCTGCGCCCCACCACATGATGTCTTTGGCATACTAACAGGGCAGCAACGCAAACAGAAATGTTAACAGTGGCGTTATAGGTAACACAAGCGCCGAATGAGAACAGAAAGGGTAACGCACATGGTGGCTTATGGATGGAATTGTCTGCCATGTGATGTGTTGTCACATAGTAACATGGTGCCTGCAAACAGAAATGTCAATGGGCATGGTGACGTAAAGTGAAACAGAAAGATAAACAGTACTGTAGACAGAAATGGCAAAAAATAACAGAAACGCAAGCACAAATGAAAACGCAAAGGATAACGCACATGGTGGCACAGACGTCAACGGTAAGTGAAACGGGTACGGAACCGCAAGTGGAAAGGGCAACAGTAATAGTAATGTAAGCGCACAGGCTGGTTTTCCCCAAAACCTGCATAGAGAAAGACAGTGAGTACAAATAATGTATGCATAATAATGAGTATCGGCGCAGAAAATGAGATCTTGGAATACTAAATACATTATATGTCAGGAACCGTATGACGTAGAAAAAAAATTTAAAAGTCATATTATTTACAACTGTCCTGGCTAATTTGAGTAAGGGGGCTAAGAAATTTTCTGACGTAAAGTCCATATCTCGCACCGTTTCCGAGATACGGGCCCTGAAAGGCGCGGCGAATGCCATAATGTTATCCTATGGAAAAAAAGAAAAGTTCAGAGCACCATAACTTTGCCTCCCTGTAATGTTTTTTCACCAAACCACTGAAAGGCACATCTGTGGGCTGTTGGCTGTCTTCCCTCCAAATTTCAGGAAAAAAGACCAAACCGTTATTTTGCAGCAGGGTGCCAAAGGATTTCTGTAATGTGTCAGGCTCCGTAATGTTATCCTATAGGAAAAACCGTCAACTTTGGAGTGCTGTAACTTTGCCGCCATGTAATATTTTTTCAATACAATACTGAAAGGCACATCTGTGAGATGTCGGCTCCGTTCCCTCCAAATTTCAGCCCAAAACTCCCAACGGTTCTTTTGCAACACAGTGCCAAAGAATCGCTGTCACTTTCCCACAGATGGAAAACTACTGTCGCAATTTGTGAAAGCTTTCACAAAGTTCGACACTTTCGTGAGCACGAAAGTAATTTGCGAAAGTACTTTTTCCAGAAATTTGAAAAACATATTTCTGGGGTGTTTTACCACAAAATAAAGACATGGCAACCATCCTCAGGGTCCGACTAGGTGAATACAAAAAGAATTAGGTTGCTAGAGGGTCCCAAATTTAAATGCCAACCATTTTTCTGATCACCAACTGAAAACAAAATGGCTAATTTTCGAAAGTAACAGGCCCATTTGCGAAAGTAAAAATGCATTTGTGAAAGTGTTGAACTTTTTGTTAACTTTTCCCATTGACTTATAATGGGAAACTGTTTTTTGAATAACTTTTGAACCGTTTAATATTTTTTCACGAAATCTTTGAAAGGCACATCGGGGACCCTGGCCACACGTTCCCTGCAGATTTTGAACCGTGTCGCAAAACCGTACGGACCTGTAGACATGACCGTAGAATTCCAGAAAAAGCGTAAACGCGTGCACAGATCACGCTTAATAACTCCACAGCCCTATATCCGACCACTACAAAACTTGGCAGATCCTATGGCCTATGGTTCTTGATCATGTATTCCAAATTTCAGCCAAATCTGTCAAACGGTTGCAAAGTTATTAAGGTGCAAAGTTTTGGGGTTTAACATAGAAATGGCTCCTCAACCCTAACTATGATAGTACTACCGTGCTACCATAATATATAGATATAGATATAGATATAGATATAGATATAGATATAGATATATATATTCTATGCAAAAATTAGTTAATGCATCATTTAGGGTTGAAACACAAAAGTCAGGAAATGAGACCTTTAGGGTTGCCCTCTCCCCGATGTCCTTCATTCTCCAAGATTGACAGATGTCGGTGTGTCATTGGGGTTGTGAGGCCTAAATGTCACCCCATTCCATGTGCAATCATATTCACAAGCCACAGTAAAGAAGAATGGGGTGACATTTAGGCCTCACAACCCCAATGACACACCCCAGTGCCTGTCAATCTTGGGAGGCTGGGGGGTACACGAGGGGGGAGGGGGCAACCCTAAAGGTACATTTCCTAACTTTTTGTGTTTTAACCCTAAATGATGCATTAACGCAGTTTTTTGTATAGAATTTCCTAACTTTTTGAGAAAGCATAGAAAAGTATAAAGTCGTGCTCCCACCAACTTGTAAATTTCTGCTTAACATAACAGTACAAGTACTGAATTTCATATCTATTGGTGGGAGCGCATATTGGTGAAGGGCCCCACACTCCCACCAGCCTGAAAGAAAACAAAGTTTTATTCATCAGAGTGCCATAATTCTGCACCTGTTTACATTTCAGACATCTAACAACTGAAAATGACCTCCATGGCAGTAAGGCTAGCTACCCTATAAATGTGAAGCCAGTACCACACTGCAAAATGCTATGTACAAAATGTAAAGTGTGTCATGCAATATCTCCACAACAAATTAATTTTCCAACACCTAAATACAATAATTCACATGAACGAGACATCCCCTCAACACCCTCTAACTTTCAAGTTAAAAGATCAAACCGTTTCTGAGATATTACATTTTAAAGTTTGAGATTTTCATTCGTCAGAGTGGCATAATTCCGCACCTGTTTACATTTTACAGACCTAACCACTGAAAAGTTTGTCCATGGCAGTAAGGCTAGCTACCCTATAAATTTCAAGCCACTACAACAATGCAAAACGCTCTCCACAAAACGTAAAATGGGCCACACAGTATCTCTGCAACAAATGTATTCTCCAACACCTAAACATAATAATTTACATCTATAGGACATCCCCTCAACACCCTCCAAATTTCAAGTTAAAAGACCAAACCATTTCCAAGATATATAATTTTAAAGGTTGTGAAAATTGGGCTATCTGCTTCCTCCAAATCTGGCCATCTAGTCCCTCCCTTGCGAACAAAAATATTGCAATCAAAGAATCTCGCTATTAAAGAATTTGCAGGTTCACGACCAAAGAATTTGCAGGCTTGCGATCAAAGAATTAAAAAATGTTAAAATTCAATTATTTTCAGAGAAATACATGAAACCACAGGCATGACTCGATAGAATGAAGCCCCCTGAGCAAAACCCATTCTAGTTTGACTTCGTAAGTCGCCCCTGGGCTGAGATATTTGATTTTTAAATCTGGCCATCTAGTCCCTCCCTCACGATCAAAGATTGTGATCAAAGAATCTCGCAATCAAAGAATTTGCAGACTCACTGTCAAAGATCGTTAGCGAGCCATGATTAAAGAATTTAAAGCATTGAAACTCTATTTTTTGACAGAATTACAAGAAACCACAGGCATAGCTCGATAGAGGGAAGACCTCCTGAGCAAAACCCATCATAGTTTTACTTCATAAGTCAACCCTGAGCTATTTGTTTTTTTCCGACCGCAAAATGAAAACAAGATGGCGGCCATCACGATCAAAGAATTCCTCACGATCAAAGATTCTTTGATCATGAGCCTGCAAATTCTTTGATCATGAGGAGGGACCAGATCGCCAAAACCCCATTCTTCTTTCGCAAAATAACCATATAAATTTTCCCATAGACTTATAATGGGAACTTAAAAGTTTAATAACTTTTGAATGGAGTAATATTTTTTCACCAAACAAAAAGCGGCATATTCCTTGACACAAGCTCTTTCAGACAAGCTAAGTTGCAGAGCAGCACACCACATAACGGCTGTGTAGCGCCACAGACAAAATCAAAAAAACTGCCCTCATAACTGGCTAAAAGTGCATTTTTCAGCATTTTGGTGCGCAAAAAACATAAGTCCGACTGAAACAAAATTTGGCAGATCAAGAGATCTACCACACCCCACTGTGCATACCAAATTTCATGCAAACCTGTTGAACAGGTCCAAAGTTATTAACATGCAAAATGTCGAGTTTAACATAGAAGTGCCTTTATAACCCTAAATATAGGGGCGCAACCACGTCCCTACAATATATATATGTATATGTATATATATATATATATGTGTGTGTGTATGTGTGTATTGCACTGCTTTATATAGTGCTTTTTACATTGCTGCAGTGCAGGCTAACTCAGGAAAACAATTGGCGGCTTCTCTCTTTTTTAACATCATGTTAATTGGATAATTACAGTATAGAGAATCCCTTTTATAAACCCTATTACAATACTGATAAAGCCTGTCCTGCGGCTCTGTATGCCTGGACAACCCCGCCCCCCGGTCCCCCCAAAAAACCCAGGTCTGCTGATAATGCTGATCCAGCCACTATCTGTCCTTTCCTGCAGTTCTCTCTTTCTCCTGGCCAAACATCTGCTGGTAATAGTGATCATTCTCCTTCTGCCTATCAGCCCAGACATCTCTTCCTTACTCCACATACATAGAAATCATCATTTAATACCCCCACAAATGCTGGCTCACCTACTCAACCTTTGCCGTATGCCACAAACTCTCTGGGGAAGGATACAGTTATCTTTCTCTGTACATACTGCATTTGAGCAGGAATCTCACATACATACACACACACACACACACTCACACAAACACACACACACATAAATCCTGATGTTTACCAATATTGCTACTCCTTCTTTACCTTTACTTCAACTAAAAATACACCCCTGTCACATACACTATACAAGGAAACATTCGGCATTGACAAAGCCTTGTTTTTTTAGATATAACCAGTGATTGTCAGCTGACTGTGCTCCTCTGTCAAGTGGATTCTGACATTGATAGGTATGTGATTCTCTTCAACTGGAGGTGTTTTGAACTGCAGTGTAGCATGAGTTGATGTGTGGCTCGTGCTTTTCTCATAGGAAAACGGCGCGTGTTTGCCGTTTTAACCAGCAGGTTATAATGGCAAACTACAACCTGCTTTTCCTATGGGATAAAACATGACCCAGTTATTATAAATATATTTTTTATCCTACCACCAAGCCCTGATTTGTTTTGTCCAAAGTTTATGAGCTGTTTTTTCTTCATTTTGGTAGTTTTTGTATTCGGCCTCGGACATGGTTCCTGAGCCACCTTTAGCCAGCTAACCTCTAAGATACCTAATCTGAACTTTTCCTATTTCCCTTCAACTCCTACTATCTATGCTATACCCCCATGCTTATTTCCATCATCTTCCATGTCTTATTAAAATCTGCTCTTGTGAAGTCCCGACTAACACTGTACATGTTCTCTTTTTTTGTTGCTACAGTAGAATCCTCTTAATAGGGAGAGATGGGTTCACATCTACTTATTCCCATTAAGCGACTGTCCTGATTAACAGAAGCCCCATAATTTAGCAGTAGACTGCTCAGAATTAAATCAGGGTTGACTTTCTTTATTGCTTCTTTATGGTCTTTTTATCAATGCATTAAAATAATTAACAAATTCATGTGTGCTCTAAAATCATGTTAGTACAGCACTTACCTTTGAAAATAATTGGTTATAGCTCCTTTAACATTCACATGATCATTAAGAGAGTTATTTTGATTTGGCTGGAGTATAAGCAGAGGCCATGGTTTCCAGCAGGTGACTTATGGTGAGTCATTTAGCTTCTAAATAGCCACTACAAGCACTGCAAATCAGGCATGAATGCTCCCTATTAAATGGAATCATACTCCCCATTGACCACTTAAATTAACACTATACTAATAGGGAGTGAAGCTCTTTCAAGAGAAATATCCCTTTATCTAAACTTAGAAACATAGAAGTTGATGGCAGATAAGGACCGCAAGGCCCATCCAGTCTGCCCATTTTTTTCTACCTTATGAATGTGCCATAGGCCTTTACTCTGTCAATGGCCTATCTATTCATACTCATCTGTATTGCTCCCTTATGCCTATCCCATGCCCGGTTGAAGCCCTGCACTGTATTCATATCCACCACTTCCTGAGGTAGGCTGTTCCATGCACCCACCACCCTTTCTGTGAAAAAGAACTTCCTCACATTACCCCTTAATCGGCCTCCCTCTAATCTCATGCTGTGTCTTCTGGTCCTGCTATTTTTCTTATATTGAAATGTTAGACTCTTTCCCCTTGTTAATGCCCTTAAGATGTTTGAATGTTTCAATCGTGTCACCTCTCTCCCTCCTTTGCTCTAGGGCATGCATAGTGAGCTCTGTTAATCTGTCCTCATATGTTTTCTGATGCAGTCCCTGCACCATTTTGGCTGTCCTTCTCTGGACTGCCTCCATTTTGTTAATGTCCTTGTACAGGTGCGGCCTCCAGTACTGCATGCAGTACTCCAGCTGGGTCCTAACCAGTATCTTGTAAAGAGGGACTATTACCTCCCTCTTACGACTTGCGATACCCCTACTAATACACCCCAACATCCCTCTAGCCTTACCTACTGCTTTAGTGGTCTGCTTGGATGATTTCAAGTTACCTGTGATGATGATGCCCAAGTCTATTTCTTCCCTTGTGATTGCCAGCAACTCCCTTCCCATCTTATAGGTAACTCAGGGTTTCTCTTCCTTATGTGCATGATCTTGCACTTCTTTGCGTTAAACCCCAGTTGCCGCTCTTCCAACCATTTTGCCAGTTTTTCCAGATCTCTTCTCATTCTGCCCACCCCATCTGGATCATCTACTCTGTTGCAGATCTTGGTGTCATCTGCAAACAGGCAAACCTTACCCTCCAGTCCATCTGCAATGTCAATGATGAAGATATTGAAGATGACTGGCCCCAGGACTGATCCCTGAGGTCCCCCCGCTTGTGACTTGCATCTCTTCTGACTATACCACTTACCACCACTCTCTGTTTTCTGCCCGCCAACCAGTTTGCCTCCCAGTTGACAAACCTCTGACCCACCTTAATCCTACACAGCTTATTAATCAATCTTCTATGTGGAACAGTATTGAAAGCTTTGCTGAGGTCAAGGTAGGTGACATCAACTGCACCCCTTGGTCCACCACTCTGGTTACCCAGTTGAAGAAATCTATGAGATTAGTTTGACAGGACCTTCCTGTTGTAAACCCATGCTGTCTTGGATCCTGTGCTCCTATGGACTCCAGGTGTTGCACTATCCTTTCCTTAAGGAGTGCCTCCATAATCTTGCCCACTGCTGAGGAAAGGACTGACTGGTCTGTAATTCCTGCCTCCCTGCTGCCACTCTTGTGGAGCGGGATCACATGAGCCCTTCTCCAGTATTCTGGGACCTCTCCTGTGCTCAGAGACTCACTAAGCGGTTCTGCTAATGGCTCTGCTAGTTCCACCCTTAGCTCCTTTAGTACCCTGGGATGTATGCCATCAGATCCCATTGCCTTGTCCACCCTGAGTTTAGTGAGCTCTTGTAGGATCCTTTCTTTTGTGAATGGACTTGTGCATACCTCCCTCCCTCCCCCTGTGTCCATGGTGCTGAGCTGTGGGCCCTGCCCTACCTTCTCCTCAGTAAATACTGAGCAGAAGTATCTATTTAGGATAGATGCTTTTCCTTGGTCCTCCTCCACATACTCCCCCTTATCCCCTTCGATCTTAGCAATACCCCCTCTGGACTTTTTCCTTTCACTAATGTATCTATAGAAAGTCTTGCCCTCTTCTTTTATTGTTCATGTTAGTGTTTCCTCTGTTTGGGCCTTTGCCTGCCTTACTGCTTTCCCTGCTTCCCTTAGGGAAGTTTGATATGCCTCCCTTTCTTCGTCCCACTGTGTTCCCTTATATTTCCTGAAGGCTAGCCTTTTGGCTCTGATCTTTTCTGCTACTGTTTTTGAGAACCAAAGTGGTTTCCTTTTGCTCTTGCTTTTCTCCACAACACAATGGGATGTTGCTTCAAGTATTGCATCCTTAATGCTTGCCCACTTCGCCTGTACCCCCTCACCTGTATTTCATCTTGCCAGGACTAACTTAACCCTGTTGGCCATCCTATCAAAGTCATTTCCTCTGAAGTCCCATATTTTTGCCTTGGAATGGGATGATTTAGTTCTAGTGGCCAAATTGAACCATACCATGTGATGGTCACTGGCCCTCAGGTGATCTTCTACCTGGAGATCTGTGATCCTTTCCCCATTAGTCAGTACTAGATCCAGGATAGCCCTGTCTCTCGTGGGTTGTTGCACCAATTGTTTGAGGCCCTCTCCCTGCAGGGAATCCACTATGTGTCTAGTTCTGGCGGATGTACCTGCTGGTATTGACCAATCTGTATCTGGCATGTTGAAGTCTCCCATTAGCGGAACCTCCCCTTTAGCTGTCATGTTTTGTGTATCTTCTAACAGTAATGTGTCTATGTCCTCCCCCTGGTCTGGAGGCCTGTAGACAACCCCAGTTCATATGGTTGTCCCATTTCCTATTTCCAGGGTGACCCATAGTTCTTCTGGCTCCTTATGTGTATTCTGAATTTCTGTAGCTTTGATATTTCTGTTGACATAAAGGGCCACTTCACCCCCCTTTTTGCACCTCTGTCTCTTCTGAACAATACATAGCCAGGCACTGAAGTCTTCCAAGTGTTTTTACTGATGAACCATGTCTTGCTAATGGATACTATGTCCAGTTTAGCCTCTTTCATTGTTGCCTCCAGGTCTGGGATCTTGTTTCCCAGACTGCGGACACTTGTGTACATGATTTTCCATTGGACAGATTCTGGTGCGTCAGTTGTTGGGCGAGGTCTGGCATTTCCCCTGAGCGTCGTATGGAGAGTTGGACCTTTCTCCTTACTTGGTGATGCAAATGAACTACAAACATGTTGAACTCCTGTTTGATCACTAGCTGAGGGAGGAGGGGTGTTCTTCCCATTCGATGTATTGGGCGCTGCACCCCTCTCCCCATTTGCTAGTTTAAATATTCTTCAAAGACATCAAACTACTGCCCCAATGCACTGACTCCCTCCTTCGTCAGATGCAGTCCATCAAATTTAAAGAACTTTCGCTCCCAAAACTGTTGCTAGTTACCTACAAATGTGTGTCCTTTTTCCTAGCACCAGCCCTTGAGTCAAATGTTTACCTCCCCTATCTCCCCTTCTCTGATCTTCCATCCATCTGCCCCCCTCTCCCAGACCAGCAGGATTTCAGAGAAGGAAATGCCAGATCCCTAATATCAGCGCGCTTTTTAAGTGGATTCTATTATAGTCAGGATGCCAACCATGTTGTTTTGTTGTCACTTGATCATAACAGTTCCTGAACTACTACATTATGCACCTGCTTTCTGTTTATGAGTACTAGATCTAGTCATGCTCCCTTCCTAATAGTATCCTGAACCAACTGTGTTAGGAACGCATCCTGGCATGCTTCCACTAAGAGCTGGTTCTTAACGCTTGCTGATACTGGGAACTTCCAGTCTACATCCAGCATATTAACATAGACCACTACAACTGCCTCCCCTAACCTGGTTACCCTATTAAGTATATCTGCTAGTTCCCTATTCAATGCCTGGTCATGCCCTGGTGGTTTGTAAACTTGCTTTTTTCCTCTTTCAAATGGACAGTTGTACCCATGGGGTCTCCAATCCCCCAGATTTCCCAGGTTTAATTTAGCTCCATTGATCTGATCCCTTCTTTTACATGTAGTGCTACCCTCTCCCTATTCCCCCAGTCTTTTCTAAACTAAATATATTCTGGTATGTTCACGTCACATGCATTTTATGGATTTGCCCACATCTTAGTTATAGCCAATGGGTCCCATCTACCCTTTGTGACAAATGCTTGCTGTTCTGACATCTTAGTTCCCAAACTTCTTGCACTGGTACATATCACATTCCAGTATTCTGTTCCCACATTCCCCTATTTTCCCTTCTGATTTCTATTTTTGACCTTGGATTACAATAGGTTGCAGAGGCCAGACTGAGTCAGACTATGAGGAAGAAGGCTCAGGTCAGAAAAAAATTTGAATTGCAGGCTTAATTTTCTAGTGACTCAACAGGAATGTGTTTAACTAGAACCAAGGAAAGTTCACATTTTTTATTTCCAGTAAATCAATAAACAGCAGATAGTAAGGGCAAAATTACCAACATTCTGAGACATGTCACAATTTAGAACAAACATTTGTCAATACCGAATGTTTGCTTGCTGGTATTAGCATTGGAAATGCAGGAGTTAGATAGATGCAGAGTAGAAATGGCAGTGAAATATTGAACTTCACGCCAACCCCACCTCCAACCTGCAGAGATGGACGGGCATTGGGGTATGCGTTTGGGTTGTCGCCCATAACATTCATGCCATTTCACCTCACCCTATCCTGCAGACATCAACGAGTGTCGAGGTGTGCCTTGGGGTGTTCGGCCTTACAGTCACCCCACTCCATAAGGACATATGCTAAAATGGATGCAATATTCGAGAATGGGGTGAACTCTGGGGCTGAAGAGCCCAAAGCACACCTCGATGCCTGTCACTGGCTTCAGGGTGGCAGTGTAATGGCATGAGCATTACAGTCGGCAATCCAAAGGCACACCCTGATGTCTGTCAGTCTGTACAGGGTGGGACATTATGGTTAGAAACCCTAACGCCCCGGGTGTTTGTTGGTATTTGCACTAAAAATTTTCAGCATGGTCTTTTTGTGACCGCCACCTCATGAAAGCATTTGGGCCTCTTCTCATGAACAGTGGCACTGTGAGTTTGTCAATGTGTCCCAAACTTTGAGTTCCTACAGCGACCATGCCATTGTGTGCCAGATGTGCGAAAACACAGATCGGGCAGCATGTGAAGAATGACAGCTGCACCATTCATAGGGAGGTGTGAAGAGATGGCAATGTTGAAAATCGGTAGTGAAAATATTAAAAATGCTAGAACTTCCACGCGTACATGGAAACTGCGCAACGCATGCATGTAACATGGTCATTTATTGGAATTATTTCACCAAATTTTCAACATAGGCTTTTTGTGACCTCTGCTCATGAACACCGTCAGTATGATTTTCTTAATCTGTCCTGAACATTGTTTTCCCACAGCAACCACGCTATTCTGCGGCATTTGTGTAAATGCATATTTCGGGCAGGATGTAAAAAACGACAGCTGTACTGCTCATAAGGAGGTCTGAAAAAATGCCAATGTTGGAAATCTGGAGTGAAAGTATGACAAATTTGTGAAGTTAGAAGGGTGCGTGAAAACTGCACAACGCACACTTGTAACAGTTATTTTATGGACGTTTGTCATCAAATTTTCAACACAGGCATTTTTGGACCTCTGCTCATAAACAGAGTCACTGTGATTTTACATATGAACATACATACGAACATACGAATCTGCCGGCAGAACAGACCAATTTGTCTATCTAAATCTGCCCAAGTGTGCAGCTAGCACCCTAGATTGCAGCTACCCCAGCCTCCTCCCTCAGTTCCTCCCCCACTTGTCCCAGCCCCTGCACCCCCAACTCTTCCTCTTGCATTATCCCAGTCCTTCTTAAAGCTATTGACTGTCCTACATGTTACCACCGCCTCTGGCAGCGTATTCCAACTAGACACCAACCTCACAGTGAAGTAATGCCTCCTCATTTACCTTTTGAAACATCCCCCTTCCAACCTTAGTCCATGCCCTCTTGTCTCTCTTCCACTCCTCAGTTTAAACACCCCCTAAGTGCTAGGTTTATTTACCCCCTCAGGTATTTAAATGCTTCAATCATATCCCCCCATCCTTCCTCTCCTCCAGTGTGTACATGTTCAGCTCATATTCCTTTCCTTCCATCCCCTTTAACATTTTTTTTGACCTCCTTTGCACCACCTCCAGTAATTTTATATCTCTCCTCAGGTATGGCCTCCAGTATTGCACACAGTACTCTAGGTGCAGTCTGACCAATGATCTGTAGAAAGATAGGATCTCAGCCCTGTCTCTGGATGAGAACACCCTTGCGATGCACCACAACGTCCTGTTTGCCTTTGCTGCTGCTCTCTTCTACATTGGGATGAGTTGTTCATGCTCCCAGTTACCAACACCCCTAGGTCCTTCTCCTCCTCTGTGATCCCCAACCTCAACCCCCCAACCAATAGTCCCTCTTCTGGTTCTTAGGCCCAAAGTGCATCACCTTACACTTGTTTGCTTTGAATCCTAGCTGCCACTCCATCGACCATGTCTCTAGTTTGGTTAGGTCCCACTGCAGTTTTTTCCATCCATCCTCTTTGTCCACCACTGCCCCCAATTTGGTATCATCTGCTAACAGACTAACCCTGCTCCCCACTCCGTGTGCTATATCAGAGATAAAGAGCCCAAATAGCACCTGGCCCAGCACTGACCCCTACAGCACCCTGCTTGTCACTGCTCTAGGTGCCAAGATCTCCCCCACCACCACCTCCTCCCTCTGAACCCTTCCCTGTAACCAGGTCTCTATCCATTTAGTCAGCTTTTTTCCAACTCCCACTGCCGTCACCTTCTCCCCAGTCTCCCATGAAGCACTGTATCAAAGGCCTTATTGAAGTCCAAGTACAGGACATGTACCGCATGGCCCCTGTCCAACACTCTTGTCACCCAGTCATAATACTCTATTAGGCTGGTTTGACAAGACCTCCCTGAGATGAACCCGTGTTGCCGCCCATCTTGGAGGCCATTACTCTCTAGGAATACCAACATCCTCTGCTTCAGTATCGCCTCCATAAGCTTACCCACTCTGGACGTGAGACTGACCGTCCAATAATTTTCTGGCTCTTCCCTAGGCCCACTATTGTGTAAGGGCACCACATGGGCCATCCTCCAGTCCTGGGGCACACACCCCGTTTCCAGGGAGGTATTGAACAGATCTGCCAGTGGCTCAGCCAACAGCTCCTCCATCTCTCTCAGCACCCTGGGGTGGATGCCATCGGGACCTGGTGCCTTGTCCACCCTTACTGGCCTCAGCCCCTCTAGCACCCTAGTCCCTGTGATTACTTTGTCTGTCACCTCCTCCTCCCTTTCCCCACCCCTCCAGCCCATGCTGGTAGTGGACCATCCCTCTCCTTAGTGCAAATGGAGCAGAAGTACTCATTTAGAATATCCACTTGCTCCACCCCCTTTTCCACCCAATCCACTCCCCGCTTTATCCTCACAATATATTAGTTTGTATTCATTTATTTGTATGGCACCCAGAGCCTCCGGGATTGGACGTCTTTTTAAATAAATTTTGCCTTGCCTTGCCTTTTGCCTCCTTGCACTTCCTCTTTTCCCTGACATACCTTAATCAATCAATCAATCAAATCTTTATTTATTCAGGCGAACATCATTGAGCAAGGCTCATTTACAAGATGGACCTGATAAGGTCAAGGTTCAATAGTTGATACACAGCAAATACATCATACGCTTTATAAGACAGTTATACATACAGAGAAAAATAATGTTTATAACACAATGATGTACAGTGAATTCACATGTTAAAACTCGGTTAAAGGAAGGTTAAGCTAGTATCTACAGTATGTACAGTACATACATATCCCAATGGGGCCATGACAGACCACAACATAATGAATACTAGGATGGTGAAGGTATTGTGTTAGTTGCCATAAGCTGGGGTGTCTGACTGGAAGGAATATGCCATATGATTGGAAGCAGATTTGTAGGAAGACCATTCTATCTCTAGCGGTAGCAACTGCATTTCTCTGTGAAGAAGGCTGTACAATGCTGTTTAAAGGATGCAAATGGAATGATAATGGACAGTTTAGGGATTTTTATAGGGTGTTCCATGCTATAGCTAGAGAATAGCTGATTGCTGCCCTCCTAGTCTGGTGCTGACTTTGGGCAATTTGAGCAGGATGATATTGTTGCTCTTAGGGCATAGGAGCTATGGAGTGGTCTGGTTGAAGCAGTCCAGGATATAGTTTGGAAGTTTTTTGATAAAGCTCTGTAAATCCATAGAGCTGCATTTCTGCTCCTCCTGATATGAAGGGAAACCCATCCAACTGTGTCATAAAGAGAGCAATGGTGGGTATTATATGGCAGATCTGTAATGAACCTTATTGCTCTATGATATAAGGTATCCAACTTTTTAAGACGTCCAATCCCGGAGGCTCTGGGTGCCATACAAATAAATGAATACAAACTTAAAAAGTCCTTTTCCCCTCCCTTTATGCCCTGTGCTAACCTTAATTCCCTGGAGGCCTTAGCATTTTTTACCCTCCTGGCCACCTTCCTTGACCAGCTCCTGTAAGCCTCCTTATCTTCTCCCTTCCCTGTTCTCCTGTACTTCCAGTATGCAGCCCTCTATGCCCTCACCCCTTTTAGCACTTCCTTGTTCAGCCAGCATGGTTTCTTGGCTCTGCTCTTCTTACTCCTGGCCCTGGTGCAGGCTACTGTGGCTCTGTTAGCCCAGTCTTTATGACTCCCCACTTTTGTTCTGCATTCATCCCCGGCCTCATATCCTGGAGTCTCCTCACAGTATTGCTCCCATCCTCCCAAAGTCCATCCTACTAAAGTCCACCACCTTAGTGCCTGTGCCTTCTGTCTCCCTGCCCAGCGCGAGAATGAGCCACACTGTTTAGTGGTCACCACCCTTACCTCCCTCACCGCCTCCCCATTTGCTAGTACTAGGTCCAGAGTGCTACCAAATCTTGTAGGCCCACTTACCAATTGCATCAGAAGGCTGTCCTGGAATGCATCAATGAGCACCGGCTCCCTGGTACTGCTAGTGGTCGAAGTGCTCCAGTCAACCCCTGGTAGGTAAAAATCCCCCACTATCACCACACTCCCCCTTCTACAGACCCTCCTTATTGCTCTGCCAACTCCCCATCCAGTTCCCCGGATTGGGCTGGTGGTCTGTACACCACTCCCAGCCTCAGCTTTCTCCCCTTGGAGTCTAGGAGTTGCACCCAAAGCACCTCTGTCCTCTCCTATTCTCCCTCGTCCATTATGCATTTGATCTCTTCCCTCACATAGAGTGCAACCCCCCCTCCAACTCCCCCGGTCCCTGCTGTATATCCTGTATCCTGGGATTGCTGAGTCCCAATCTTGGTACTGTGGCCCAAGTCTCTGTCACTGCAGCAGTGTCCACTGCCCTCTGAAAGGAGCACCTGAAGCTCTGCAGTTTTGTTCCCAGTCTTCTTGAGTTGAGAGAGACCACCTTCCACCCATACCCCTCCTTCTCCTCACTCTTCTCCTTGGCCTGTGTCCCTCCTCCTGGTAGTCCGCACCCTTTCTCCTCATTATTCTTATCGGGTGGTGGTGCCTTCTGTATTACACTCAGACCACTCTGCCCACCCCCTCCCAGGATTACTACGCCTCTGCCTTTACCTATATCTAGGGGGGTGAGCTCATTAAGCTCCTCTGTCCGGACCTTTCTACCAACCTCAGTCTTTTGGCTCCCCCCCCACTAGTTTAAATCCACCTTAGTAGAGATATACCATTCTAATCCCGCCTTTAATACTACCATCCCCTTCCTGCCTTAGTGTAGCCTGTCCACTGTCTACAAGTCACTATTCCCTCAAACCATACCCCAGTTAGTCACTAACCCATAATTTTTGGTGTAGCACCAATCCCTCAGCCACTCGTTGAACTCCTCGATCCTACCCTTCCTCCCCACTCTTGCACATGGTACCGGGAGTACCTCCGAGAGTGACACCAACTCCCCCATGCTCTCACACTGCCTGCCCAACTCCTAGAACCTCCCCATAAGCACTTCCACAGTCTCCCCCGGCAAGTCATTTGTACCCACATGCAACAGTAAATAGGTTTCTTCCTCCCCCTAGCTGCATATATGAGCAGTGCCTGCCCCTCCTGTAGTCAACGCAGGGATAGCTTCAACCCAGATACGGCTGTGCATCTCCCCCCCCCCGCCCCATCTCACCCCTTTTCAGTATAGAATCCCAGAACAAGTACCCCCGTCCCTTACCCCTTTCTCTTCTAATGCCCTTCCACCACCCCAGTATTCATTCTTCCCTGCCCCTTGCCCCCCGCCAGCTGCACCCTCTGTGTCTTTTGTATTTGCACCCCCTACTTCTGCCTCACCCCTTTTTTCTGCCTTATTCTCTCCATCCACCTTAACCCCCTTCTCAGCCTGACTACTTCCTACTGGGCTTCCCATGTTGACCTCCCCTCCTCCCCTGATAATTTCCAACCCCTTTCCTAGTACTGCTGTTGTCGATTTAGAGCCCCCATTCCCTTCGACCCCGATATTGATGCCCCTCCCATCCTTCCCCTTCCCATAGCCTTCTCTCTTCCAGTCATCCCCCTCCTTCCTTTCTAGCCACCTTCGACCCTTTCGTGCTCACTATCTCTTCCCCTACCTGCTGCCATCCCTCTCATGCCCTGCTTGTCCTCCCCCTTCAGTATGTTCCTGCTCCTGCCCTCTCTCCCACAGCAGAGGCTCAAATCTATTAAAGGAAAAATGCCTGACAGGGTGGGTGTTATGCTGGGATAACATCTCACCTTGGGTGGTTGGGTGGCCTCGGGCGTCCAACACCCGAGAGGGATGTTATCCCAGCATAACACCCACCCTGGAGGCATTATTCCTATTATACAATGGCTCGTAGTTTTATACAGAAAAAAATCATTTTAAAGAATTTTATTTAGTGTTTAAAAATATTTTTTAAGAAAAGATGCAAGCAATCAATGTGGTGCTCTGAAGACATATCAGCAGGGATGTTATGCCAGGATAACATCCCTGCTGTATGGGCAACTGACCAATCAGGAGACAGGATTCTTTCTTGCCATTGTATAATCCTAGTCAATATCCTCCTTCATCTCTTCCCCTATCCGTTCCCCCCCACTTGTTCCTTCCGTGCTCCCCAGTCCCACCCTAGTCCTCCCTACCCACAGCCATCTGCTCTCTCCCCTGTTACTCCTTGTGGTCTCTTCCTCCCCCATCAGGAGGGCCCCTCCCTCACCTCGGGTACCTCCTCCTTCTCCTCTCTTTCCTGCTAGTGCCTCTGATACTGGGGTCAGTTTCAGTCCCTAGTTGTTCTTCTCCATCCCCCCTTTCCATCCCCTATCCCCCCAGCTAGGATGCCTACCATACTCATCTGCCCTGCCACTTAGACTCCTCCCAACCTCCACAGTTCCTCCCTCAAACTAGCCAGTTGCCTACAGAGCATACACCCCCCATCCTCCAAGCCCAGTTCAGGATCATGAAGAACCCACACCCTGTACACCTCACCACCCTTCCAAAGATGCCCACCCTATTGACAAGCGGCACCTGCCCCATTTTGGCCCCCATCTTATGTTACAGGCTCTTATTCCCGATTTCTGTACCCTACGACAACTGTTAGGGCCCTATTAACCCAAATTCCTGTTTCCCCCCACACTAGTCCCCCTACTGCCCCCTTGCCGACAGGGTTAATTCAGTCTCAAATCTCATCCGTTAGATATTATATTACTGTAGCAATCCTAAAGCCTCCTTGTCCATTTTTCACCCCTCAGTTACCATACTTTTTGTTCTCAGCCCTCATTGTTTCACTTTGCCCAGTTAGAAATCGTATTGCACTCCAAGTATTACTGAGCTCAGTTAGATAAATAAGCAGAACAACTAAATCTGTATTATTACAGCAATCGTAAAAGTATCCAATCATTGCTTTGTCTCCACCCCAGAGACCCTGCTGTAATATGGGACCACACAGGACCCTGGGCAGGTGGGTGGGCAACTCTAAAGTCCTGACAGAGCTCAGTTGAGCTCGCTCACTCCCCCTCTCTCACTCGCTCTTTCTGTTGCTCCTGGTGCTTGAAGGCTGCCCTTTTGTATTGGGCTCCTGTCTGCACTGGTGCTTTTTCTGCCCACAAAGAAATCCGCAGTAGTCCTGACAGAGCTACATTGAGCTCACTTACTCCCCGTCTCTCACTCTCTTGTTCTGTTTCTCATGGTTGCTGCAGGCTGCCCTTTCATACTGGGCTCCTGCCTGCATTAGTGCCCTACTGCTCCTGAGAAATCCACAACCAGTCCGACAGAGCTCTGCTGAGCTCGTTCACTCCCCCTCTCTCACTCGCTTGTTGTTAATCTGTCCCAAACACTGATTTCCCACTGCAACCATGCTATTCTGTGCTGGAAGTGCGAAAACACATTTCGGCCAGGATGTGAAAAATGACAGCTGTACTGTTCATAAGGAGGTGTGAAAAAATGCCAGTATTGAAAATCTGTTGTGAAAATATTGCAAATTTGTGAAATTACAAGGGTGCGTGGAAACTGAGCAATGCATGCTTGTAACACAGTCATTTTATGGACTTTCATCACCAAATTTTCAACATAGGCATTTTAGGACCTCTGCTCATAAACAGTGTCACTGTCATTTTCTTAATCTGTCCCTAAAACTGATTTCCCATAGCGACCATGGTATTCTGCGCCAGAAGTGCGAAAACACATTTCGGCCAACATGTATAAAATGACAGCTATACTGTCCATAAGGAGGTGTGGAAAAATGCCAATGCTGAAATTTTGAGTGAAAATATTCCAAATTCACAAAGTTACGAGCGTGCATGGAAACTATGCAATGCATGATCGTAAAACAGTCATTTTTTGGATTTTTTCACCAAATTTGCAACATAGGCTTTTTGAGAGCCCACCTCATGAACAGTGGCACTGCTGTTTCATTAATCGGTCCCAAAAGGTGATTCCGCGCAGTGACCACGAAATCACCTTTCGGGACTGAATAGTGCCATGAGCATAACTGAATTCATGAAGAGGTGTCCCAATAACCCCATGTTAAAAATTTGGTGCCAAAATTCCCCAAAATGCCCGAGACATGCACCAAAGTTGTAAAAACCCTATTTTTGCCATTATACAGCTTACTGGCATTTCTTCATTCGTGGTCAGTTTTGAAGATCAGAGGTTTCCCGGTCCACTGAGATCATTGGGGCTGGAGGTCTGGGAGTGAGTATGGGGTGTGGGGAGGGGCAGGAGAGACTGCAAGGGACTGTTTTCTTGTTTTACAGGTAAGAAAAAAAAGACTATGTGGGTCAGTTTCTTTTTCTCAGTGTGTTTGGTACACTGGGGTGGACTCCAGTGTGTCACCTGCATTTGTGGGGAGGTGGATCAAAGCCGATGAGGATTGGGCCCCCCGTCGGCACAGAAATGGGTGGGGGGACGCATGATGCCGAGGGTGATTGGGCACCCCTTTGGCACACAGCAGAAACTGAGGGAGTGGGAACATTATGCCAACAGGGAGTGGGCTCCCCCATCAGCAAATTGAACTGGGAAGGGGGGATTGAAGCCGACGGGGATTGGGCCCCCCATCGGCAAAGAAAGACTGTTGGGTGGGTGCATGATGCTGAGGCAGATTGGGCACCCCCTCGACACACAACAGAAACTTGAGGGTGGGGACATTATGCTAATGGGGACTGGGCTCCCCGTTAGCAAATGAAGAGGGTTGGGGGGATGCCGACAGGAGAACTGGCACCCCCGTTGGCTCTGAGGCAGCCGCATAGAGCTGCCATGTTCCTGGTACTGTTACACCAGGTGAGGTACCGCCCTGCAATGATGGATCGCTCCCTCACTGCAGCGGAATTGCTGACACTGCAATGACAAGGTGGCCCCTTGTTGCAGTGGTCAAATCATTTCAAGTTGGTGGCAGTTCTACACAACCAGTGTCATCAGGACACTGGGCCTGCATTGAGTGCACACCTCAAAGCCCACAAATGCAGTGCTGGCATTGGCCGCCACACTGCCGTACCTCCACAACCCGCTTCTCTCCTAAGCTGCCACATAATGTTTCTTGCATGTGCACACAAGCAAACATAAAAATGTAACACAAAGGGAGACAATAGTAGGGAGAGCAAACATTTTAACATGGATTCACAAGGTATAGTTCTGGATCTCCTTACAATGATAAACTGCATCATGGTAGAGGTAGAAATGAGGACAGATAAAAGTGAATTAAGAAAGTAGATCAAAGAAAGTTAGTAATTGGTTTATACAAGAACAAAAAATGTTAGGACAACAATTGGCCAACCTAAGGGAAGAAATAAACAGAGGCATCATTGACAAATTAATCAAAGCGTTCAGTGTTAATCAAAGTAGTCGACTAATTAGAGGGATCACGTGATGAGCTAGAGGAGAAAGGACGTCCTGAGTGTTGCTCCTGGGCCCTCGTCAGTTTAATTTATCTTTTAACTAAGCTTAAGGGCTCAATCTGGTATTCTAATTACTTGGGAAAGTCTGTTCAGCTTCTCTGCCTCTCGAACGAACAGCAAGGAGCAGATTGAATGCATTTTGCCTGGTCTCGGTGGTGATCTGCAAAGGCAAGGCAGAATGGCCGAGATGGAGTGTGGAGTTTCAGCGCCTTTGTTGCCTCGGGTACTGGCAGTGAAACGCCAGAAACCCCTTTTGCCTGTGCCAGAGGATCAAGACGATGAAGAGAGACTGGAAAGGGGAGAGAAAGTGCAAACAGATAACATTCTGGAGATTAAACAAATGCTGCAGGGTTTGGTGGCGGATTTCTCAATGGTAAAGCCGACTCTGAATGCGCTAGCGAGGAGGATGGGAGATTTGGAGGCCAGGGTTTCGTCGCAGGAAAAGAAGAAAACTACAGTAACAGAACAAGAAGTGATTGTGCTACGAAAACAAGTCAAAAAGCTGGAAGACCACATTGAAGATCAAAAGTCGCATAGCAGGAGAAATAATTTAATTATGGCAGGGCTTCCTGAAAAAACAGAGGGGGCGGACTGTGTAACCTTCTTGCAGGATCTGCTGTTGAAATTGCTAGGCCCGACCCCATATGGGGAGGCATACAATTTGGAAACAGCGCATCGGGCACTGAGAGAGACCCCCCTCCGGGAGCTCACCCGCGGGTATTAATTATGAGGTTTCTTAATCACAAAGAGAAAGCATTTGTTCTCAGTAAAGCTAAGCAATCAAAAAAATTTACAGTGGAATGGGGCGACTTTGTGGCTGTTCCAGGATCAAACACCTTCCATTAAAGATCGACAGAAAGAATATTCGGACATTAAGAAGAAGCTTTACCTAGCTGGGATCAAGTTTCAGATGCAGTATCCAGCAACCTTAATTGTTAAGCTCCAAACTGGAGACAAAAAATACCTAACAGCGCGTGATGCTCTGGAGGGCTTGAGATTCGAGCTCCTACCATTATTCAAGTCTCCGACCTGACTGGTTTGGCAGTGGCAATCGGGAATGCTAACCTGATCTGGATATGATAAAGGAAAGACTGAAATGTTATGCATGGACTGAAATTGCTTATGGTTTCTAAAATGAACAAATGGTTGATTATACTAGGCAGATAGCCTACTTTTTTGTGTTAAGACAGTTCAGGGGATCGAGTGGAAGAAAGAGTTATCGAGACCTATAGGGAGGCAAGGGGGATAGGGTTCTGGTTGGCAAATTAGAAGGGAGGCCTCCGTTTTCAGGGCTAATACGAGCTGCAGAAAAGCGATTAGTGGGTGATGCCACTAGAGGGCAGATGTGCCTTAGTTTAAATAAATTAATGAGTTTACGATGGAGGGGGTTACGGTTCGTTTCCACGGATGTGGGGAGAGAACTTTACTTAGCCTAGATTTGCCTTTTTAAATAAACAGGTCATGTGCTGTATTGGATAATAGAGAATTTGTAACCCTTTAACCCGGTAACCTCAGAAATGAAGGTGAAAGGCTTAGGTTGGGGGCAAGGAACTTGAGGTTTGATAACTATATAATTGGGGCACAGGGCCAAAAGTAATGGTTAATTTTTAGGTAAGTTCACTTTTCTGGTTAGCTGGGGCTTTCATTCAGTAGGCTGGCCTTCACATTGCGAACAGTTGCATGGAGGGGGGAGCAGAGGAAGGGGAACTTCTCCTTGGGGTAAATATTAGGTGAGACAGCTGGAGTTGGGCTTCCTTTGTAGTACAGGGAAAAGAGGAACTATACGGCAGGGGAAGTGGTTATCTGGTGGGGAAAAATGCTGGTTTAGGGGAATAGTGGGTTAAACATATGAAGTGCACTATAATAGCAAGTCCCCCAGCACTCATTAATGTACACTGAAGGATAACCAGGCAGGATAGCCTGAAAACAGATATAAATCAGGGACCACCAGGAACGTATCTCCCCCTCACCAATGGGGGTCAGGAGAAGGTGAGTGACGAGAAATAAAATCATAGGAGGAATAGGGAGGCGTGGGAAAGAGGGACATTTTTTCTTCTTTTTTCTCCCGGGATTCCTGGTATGAGTTCGGAGATGCGACTGGGGGGCACTCGGGAACTAGCTCAGTCATGGATCGTTTTTGTCCTAGGAGGCCGATCATAGGATTGGTGAACTGTGGGGGTTGGGGAGAAAAGAGAGAGAATCCACTAGTTGGGAGCAAGATTTTGGCAGATCGTAGCAAGGCAATAAATACGGGAGTGTACAGGTATAATGTTAGATATTAAAATTATCTCTTGGAATGTTAAAGGTCTTAAGGGTAAAAGAAAAAGAATGGTGATTATGAGATACATTCAATGAATGGGGGCACAAATTGTGACTTTACAAGAGACTCATCTTTTATCAGAGGAATTGGATCTGTTAAAAAGAATGTGGGTGGGTCAAGTATTTGGAGTGGGAAATACAACAGCTTCGGGAGGAGTTGCCATCTTGGTGGGGAAGGCTTGCCCATATGTGGTAAAGAGGGTGGTAATAAAAGGGACACCAGGGGAATTTTTCTCTCTGGCTCTATTCTGGGTTCAGACTTGTCAATCGCCTCCATTTATGGCCCAACACCCCCTAACCCTGAATTTTTTGCTTCATTAGAGGTAGATGTAGTAGGGTTGCCAGCACACCCGATCATTCTAGCAGGAGACTGGAATCTGTGTTTAAGTAACTGGGAAGATAGGAATCCACCATCTAAGAAACCCCCATCCAGAGCATAGAAAGCTATGGGGTATTTTTTTGAGGCTACAGCATTGGTGGACCCTGTTTGGATACATGGTAAGGAACCGAAGAGCATGACTTTTTTTTCAGGGGCCCATAAAATGCAATCCAGGATTGATTTTTTCCTGGTCAATAAGGAAGCATTGGCAGGAGTAAAAGAAATGGTTACCCACAGTAGAATGTTATCTGATCATTCCCCTATACAGATGACGTGGGAACTAAAGGCTGTTCCCCCTAAGCCATATAGACAGAGATTAGATGAGTCACTATTGTCGGATATTACATTACATGGAAAGTTAGAGGAGGCTCTTAGTGAGATCATTCAGGTTCAGCTACCAACACTGCAGGGCAAGCAAATAGCCTGGCCAACTTGTAAAGTTCTTTATTCGGGGGTAGCTCAAAGATATGCCGCAAGGAGAAACAAACTCAGACAAGCTCGAGAGGAGTTTATTTTAAGGGCGATAGACTCTCTGGAGCCTTTAGAAGGGTCATCTGCAGAGTTGGATGCTGAACTTAAGGATCTGAGGGATGAGATGGTGGACTTGATCTATACTAAGGTGGATTTTTGGTTGGAGAAAATTCAGGCTAAGTACTTAATGCACGGAGATGTGCCTGGCCACCTTTTAGTGGCTAGATTGAGGGAATGGGAAGCTGCATGAATGGTTAACTTAATAAAAGTAGAGGGGGAAATTATAACTGACCCCCAAGAAATGGCTGATGCCTTTGCAGCTTATTACAAGGGGATTTATCAAGGGGGGGACTGTCAATAGGGAAGAAATACAAGCTTTTTTGAGAAATATACCTCTCCATGTTCTGAATCAGGCACAGGTACAAAGCCTAGTAGCTCCAATAAGTGAGGGGGAAAATTTTAGAGGTAGTAAAATCACTCCCGAATGGTAAAACTCCAGGGCCTGATGGCCTTACAGCCAAGTTTTACAAATCACATATTTCAACAGTACTCCGTCTGCTAAAAGATACTTACTAGGATAATGCAAGAAGGGGTATTCCATCCCCCACTTTACCAAGCATATATTATGCTTATCCCAAAACCAGATAAACCAAAAGAGCTTCTGGAGAGCTACAGACTGATTGCACTGATGAATCAGGATATTGAGATCCTGACAAGGATATTGGCTAATAGAATTTGGAATGTGGCTCCAAGTTTAATCAGTCAGGAGCAGGTGGGATTTATGCCGGGCAGAGGGGCCCATGATGCACTAAGGAAGTTGCACCATATCCTTAACTATGTGGTGGACTCTCAGATACCTATGGCACTGATATCCTTAGACGCTGAGAAGGCCTTCAACAGAGTCTCTCGAGCCTTTCTTTTTGCCATCATGGAGAGGATGGGATTCCCTGAAGGTCTTCTCAGGGGAATTAAAAATCTATATGCAACCCCGACTGCTAGGGTGTTATGCAATGGATATCTGTCCCAGGAAATTAAATTAGAGAATGGGACTAGGCAGGGATGCCCCCTCTCCCCTATTTTGTTTAACATTTATTTAGAACCCTTGTTAAGGACACTTAACCTAGACCACAGAATACAGGGAATTCAAATTTTGGGGGAGGAACTTAAACTGTCTGTGTTTGCGGATGACATACTTTTACACGTGCAGGATCCAGCTGAGGACTTTAAACAGGCATTGGAAATTATATGAAGATATTCCGCAGTATCGAATTATAAACTGAATTTAAACAAAACACAAATCCTTCCACTGATGCCACATGCTTTTAGGGCAGATTTCGAGCCACTCCAGATTCACTGGGCCCCTCAAGTAATCAAATACCTGGGTATTTGGATTACTCCTAATGTAGAGGTGGAACCAGAGGTTAACCCGGAAAAACTGTTAACTACAATTAGGAAACTTCCGGTGACGTCACGGAGCAGCATCTAGCTTAATCGCGGTGATCCCGACCCAGCCAACTGCTTTCCCCTATAAAATTAAAAATTTACAGAGTTATAATGTCTAGAAGTGGTGGGGGAGCAGCGCAGCTAACGAGCAGGGGAAGAAATAGGGTGGATGCTAAAAGTAGCTGCAAGGATTCCGGCGGATCAAGAACAGGCCCACCGAGCAGACAGTCCTCACCCGCAGGCCTACAATTGACGGATTATGATACGGACGGCGAAAATGAGCACCTCTCTAGATCCAGATTCGAAAGGCTTTTGCATGAGATAAAGGAATCGAGGAAAGAAAATAAACAAGAGTTTCGTGCTATTCAGACCCAATTTGCTACATTCGAGAAACGAATGGAGCTGGCTGAAGAGAGGATATCGGGAGTGGAAGACACAGTAGTCCAGCTGCTACAAATATCAAAGGAGCTAGCACACAAATCTGAATCCCTCCACGCAAAATGCCTGGATTTGGAAGGCCGTTCGAGACGTGACAATTTGCGCCTATATGGGCTACCTGAGGACATCGAGACCTCACCCATGGCCCCCTTCATAGAGAAATTATTGAAAGAAGCCCTCGACCTCCCAGCTTCACTGATTTTTCATATTGAAAGGGGCCCATCGATCCCTACAGAAAAAGCCCACGGACCCACTGGCAAGACCACGTTCTATAGTGTTCAAGGTGAGCTCATTTAGAGCTAAAGAGGAGCTGTTACGTAGGGCATGGAGCAAAAAGGAAATTAAATATCTTGCAAATCGATTGTATCTGGACCATGACTACCCCCAGGAGATTCAAGCTCAAAGAGCGAGATACTCGCCAATAATTAAGATTTTGAAGGAAAAAGCGGTCTGCTTCCACACCCCGTACCCAGCTAAACTGAGGGTGTTTTGGGAGGATGGTATGAGGCAATATAACACAGTAGAAGAGGCGCTGAAGGATATGAAGCGGAGAAACATTCAGGTCGATGGGATTAGGAACCAAGCTGAAGGTCGGCGGGGACTTCTTAGGCAACGCACCACTTCCTGGAAGACCTCAGGAACTGTAAAATGAACACCCTCAGATTTAATGCGCGCGATCGAGAAGGTCATCAGTACTAGAGCAGCAACCTGAACAAAATGTTAACGGAGAGACATTACAATTTTACTAAATCGGACCTGATAAGGTTGGGCTTTCGTTGAAGCTGATACTGGGTCTTGAGGTGGGACTGTACCTAACTATTTTTGTTCTCAGATCGTAGGAACAACTGTGCCCAATTTTTTGGGAGGATCTGCTGTTTCTACATATATGAGAACATTGAAATGCCCTCTAATGAGTAAATAGAGGGAATCCCCCCTTTTTTTTTTTCTCCTATCTCTCTCCCTCATTCCCCTGCATTCACAGCCGATTGTAAAATGTGTACATAGAGTTGGCTGGGTGAAGGGTTGCATATAGCGGATTAGCTTAAGGAACAGCTTTCTCTGGTCGCTGCACCCTGTCCTTTCTTTTTTTTTTTCCTTGGAGCCCCATACAATCGAGGCGTCAGAGGAGGTCCTCCAGAAACGGAGGGGTAAAAATTCCTCCTCGTTCTCCCCCCATATACGGGGAACAAAGGGGCTAGTGAGGCAACTAAGCCCCCAACCTTGGAAGTGAATATGTTTGTTCAAGTTTGTACGTATGTTCAAGTTTATTTGTTTCAACTTGTTGAGTTGGTAATCCAAAATATTATTGTAAAGTTGGCCAAAGCAGTGCACTTCAAAACAAAAGATGTGGTAACAGGTCTGATAGAGGGCTTATTAAAGGGTGATATGGGGTTTCCACTACACAAGATGCCCCCCCGCGTGGGGGACAGGAATAATTCAATTGACCTATTTTCTAAAACAAGATGACTCAGCCATATACAATATGCACATACAACGTGCATGGGATAACCAATCCGGTAAAGAGGAGCAAAATACTCAATCAATGAAAAGGCATAAAGTAAATATTTTATTACTTCAGGAAACCCACCTCACCCCAAGTGAGCAACTAAAATTTAAAAGTTGGGCTCTCACTGGTGGTGGCTGCCTGCATAGGGGGAAGGAGGAGGGAACTGCAATTATGTTAAGGCAAGGCACTAATTTGAACTCAGGGACCAAATCATAGATAAGGAGGGTCGATATGTCTATAAAGGCCTTCTTGAAGGCCAGATGTTCACTCTGGCCTCCATATATCCCTCCAGCATCAGATCTTAGGTTTTACAGTGAACTCCTTACTCGTCTTGGCAGGATGGGCAGAGGGTAGACTTGTCTGTGGGGAGATTTCAACCTCAATATTTCAGGATTGGGATTGCACAACCCCTCCCAGAGGAGGTCGGCCAGAGTCGCTAGGGGGTCAGGGGCTTCTTCAGGAACTGAGGTACGTTGATATATGGAAATCACTGAATGGGTAGTAGCGCCCATCATACTTTTATTCTCAGGTGCATGATACCTATTCCTGCCTGGATTTTCTCCTGACACAAAAGGAGAACGTAACACAGTTATACCAGGCCTGGCAGGGGATTTCACCCTATCGGACCATGCTCCTGTCTTTGTAGCCTGTCCTCACAAAGGACCCCCAAAAAGACGTTTTGGAGGCTTAATGTCTCACTGATGAGGGATAAAGGAACACAAGAGGCAATAAATGAGACTATCTCTCAAGCTCTCCTAGAGAATGATACCGGTGAGGTTGCCATACCTATTCTTTGGGACACACTTAAGGCAATAATAAAGGGTAAACTCATAACCATAGCAGCGCATAAAAAAGCAACTGAGGGAATCACTTAGAGCCTCCCTGGAAGTGAAAATAAATGAGCTAGAGAAGCTGCAACAGAGTAGGCACTCCAGGGAGGGATCTAAGGAACTTATAAATCTTAAGAAACAGTTAAATGATATTCTGGATTATGCTGTAGAACAAAAACTAGCATTTCTTCGCCACAAATACCATGACGGGGGGCCGAGGTTCACGAAAATGGTTGCAGCTCAACTTCAGAAACAGACAGTAAGGGCGACAATCCTAAAAATAAGACACCCTGACTCGAAGGCCTTAAAGTATACAGTACATGCAATAGCCGACGCTTTTTGTCAATACTACTCTACCCTTTATAAGCAGGGGGGAAGACCCTAAAGAGGAGGATCTAATTAAATACCTGGCTGGCCTAGATATTCCAACATTAACTAAGCAGCAGAGAGAGTCCTTACTGGCACCAATTACCCTGTCGGAAATAACAACCACAATTGGGTGCCTGAAATCCCGAAAATGTCCGTGTTCCGATGGGCTACCGGGGGAATTTTATAAAACTTTTTCTGGGACCTTGGCTCCTGTCCTGAGATGTCTTTTTGTTACTTTGACTCTCCCGGGCGAGGATATTCCCCCCTCTTGGAGGGAGGCTATAATTTCAGTTATACCCAAAGCGAGGAAGGACGGTACCCAGTGCCCTTCTTATCGCCCTATTTCGGTTTTAAATACAGACTACAAGATTATGGCCTCAATTTTGGCTAAGCGCCTAGTCCAATTTGTTCCATCTTTCATAAATACTGACCAATGGTTTCATACCAGGTCGTCAGGCTCAGGACAATGTTAGGCGATCTGTATACATAATGGAACATATCCTCCAAAACAAACCACGCGGTTTTCCTTGGTCTGGATGCCGAAAAGGCCTTTGATATGGTCTCGTGGCCCTTTTTGAAGGCCTCCCTGTTAAAGTTTGGCCTACCAGGCCAATTTGTGGATCTAATTTTTAAATTCTATAAGGATCCGGTGGGTTACATCAGAACGAATGGGCATATTTCTGAAAAATTTTCCCTTTTTCGTGGGACAAGACAGGGCTGCCCAATGTCCCCCCTGCTCTTTGCATGCTATATTGAACCTTTAGCCCAAAGTATACGCCAATCCTCCGCTATTCAGGGGGTTCATTTGGCTGGAAAAGAACATAAATTAGCATTGTTCGCTGACGATGTCCTATTGTACTTGACGAATCCCCAGGAGTCCGTTAGGGCCCTGTTCGAAAAGGTTCAGGAATTCACTAAATTATCAGGTTTTACATTAAATATGGGTAAAACAGAAGCCATGACATTTGGGTTCGTTTCCCTTTCTTCGAAAACCTATCCAGTTAAATGGGATGCCGAGCATGACCTATTTAGGCATTCAATTCTAAAACCCCGAGGAATTACTTATTAAAAATTATGGCCCTTAATTGAAAATATCAAAATGATCTAAGAAGATGGATACTCCTCCTTCTTCCTTCTATGTCAGAACCCTCTCGATTAAGATTAATATCCTGCCGAGATTCCTATATTTATTCCAGTGTGTCCCTTGCAAGCTTACAGCTAAGGAACTTTCTTGGCAAAGAATGCTAAATGTGTACCAATGGGGGGGAAGAAAGCCGAGGGTGGGTTTTGCCAAGTTAATTCTCCCAAAAGAATCAGGGGGGATAGCCCTTCCCTCCCTCCAGAACTACTGGATAGCAACTCAGATGAGGCTGGCATTGCTTTGGGGCCACAAAACATATCAGGCCAACTGGAAGCTAATAGACTTGGCCCGTCCAACCCCATGTCCACTCCCGGCTTGTCTTTTTACCAAGTCTCTGTTGGGTAGAGTGGTTCAGGCACTTCCCCCAGCAACGGCAGCTATATTAGAGGGTTGGCGGCTGGGGACAAAGAACAAAAATTTCTCCCAAAACCACTGGAAATATGAATGGTTGCTCTACACTTCGAGAGAAGAAGGGGATTGGTTTAGAAAGCAAGTTAAGAAGGGCCTTGAGGCCCCATGGCAGATGTTGTTGACGGAGGATTATGAATTTAACGAGGCCCAGCGGGCCTTGATGGTCAGAAGGGGACAGGCTACATTACTACCAAATGAGAGCTTGCATATTATCTCATACTAAACAAATGGGTGTAAACCTAAACATAGATGAAGACATCACCCCTTACAAGCAAATATGGGACTCCCAACATGCAGAGAGAGCGATATCTGTGATTTATAGAGTGTTGATCCTGCTCTCTTCCCATGCAATGAATCAGATCCAAGCTAGGTGGGAACGGGAGTTGAACTCTCCACTAACCCCCAGAGAATGGACTAAGATATGGAAGGGGACTTGGACTACAACCTCCTCCCCGGTCTGGAGGGAATTCACCTGGAAAGTAAGGGTGAGATTCTTCTGGATTTCGTCGAGCAGAGCCTTACCTGATAATAGATATATCTCACGTTGTTGGAGAGAATGTGGTGAGTTAAAGGCCACATATGACCATATATTCATGGGCTGTCCACGATTATAGCCATTTTGGTACCATATAGCACACCATATTAAACTAATACTTAATATCCAGAATAATTTAGAGCATCTTCACCTGATGCTGGGGATTCCCCCTGAGGAGGTAAGGGGCAAGCCAAGAAAATATTTGTGGGCTGTGTTTCTTACATCAGCCTATAAAGCCATCACAAAGAAATGGATGCAAGACACACTCCCCAATGTAAAAGACTGGAAAACACTGGTACAGAGTATTCAACATAATGAACAGATAACTCTTAATCTTCAACAGAGAACAGACACATATGTGGAATATTGGACACCCTGGGAGCTATATCAAGAACAAATAGCTTAAGGGAGAGAATAGCCTGTGTGAACTTGACGTATAAGTTACTGGTCTGCCCTCTACATTTAAATTGGTCAAGGTGATAGATTTTGTAAGTCCTGTATGAAATTGTTTCAAATACCACACAGAACCTACTTAAAGATGAATTTAGTAGATAACAGTCTTAAATCGACTAATGAGTTTCATCTCTGTCAACGTAGATAAGTGATATTGTTTTAAATGAATGTAATTGCACTGCTTCGCAAGCCATTCTTTTTAACATTGTTGTTAAAGAATTTATATTCCAGCAAGGGCTGTATGTTCTGGCAGCCTATGTCATTGTAAGAGTTTTTATCAATTTCAGTGATATCAATAAAGAGAGTATAAAAAAAATAACTACAATTCGGGGTGACATCCTTAGATGGAATAAACTTCCATTGAACTTCACAGCTAGATTAGGAATGGTCAAAATGAATCTATTGCCTAGGCTATTGTATCTGATCCATCTGGCACCATATCTCTCCCATCCGCCCTGGTTTATAAAAATTAGAAAGCTGTTATCTGACTTCCTATGGAACTCTAAACCTGCAAGGAAGAAACACACAGTCATGCATCTACCACAGAATGTGGGGGGCTTTAAGATGCCAGATCTTCAATTATATTATGTGGCAGGGCAGCTAGGGATAATGGGAAAGTGGAATGGACAGCGGGGGGGAGTCATATGTGCCAATTTGGCTTCGCGTTGAGAGACGATCTTAAGGGAATTGGGAGTTTCCCCAGAAGCACCGCTATTTTCCCACCCGGACAAGCTACCTACAAAAGCAAAGCTGACTCCAATAACAAAAACCGTTAATGCATGGTGGTCCTTTTTAACGCCTGCACAAAGGAGGGGACAAGAGAAGGCATGGGAACAACCGATAATGGGTAACCCGAATTTCTGGTTAGGTGGCCAAATTATTATAAAACAATGGGCTAGACAGTTAGAGGGACTCAAGTTGTTTGATTGTGTAAAGGAAGACAAGGTTGTTCTTCTGCCTCAATGTGAGGGAATGCTTTTTTTTAAGAAGATGCAGCTTATTAATTTGCTAAGCAGGGTGAAAAAAGGGATGGTGGACCCACAGGAGAATGGGTTTAATTGGGGAGAACTAAATGGGGTGAATTTTGTAAATAAGTCTATCTCTCAAATTTATAGGGTACTTTTGAATTTTGTGGGCTCAAGTTCCCAGCCCACATCCCATATTGGGACAGAATCATGTCTCCCCTAAGGCCTAACTGGAAAGTTGTATGGAATAGTTGCAAATATATAACTATACCTAAACTCAAGAATATGCAGTTGTTTATTTCTTCTAATATGTACTATACTCCGGCAAAGCTATGTGCAAGAAACCTTGTACGGACAGACCTATGCTTCATGTGCGGTGAAAAACCGGGATATATTACATGTGATGTGGGACTGTCCCAAGATTTGGCCTCTTTGGCTTAAAATTAAACAGAACATGGACCCCATTTTAGACTACTCGGAGTTTATGCTACGTGAAGTTTGCGTACTTGGGGACCTGATTCAGGTCTCAGGGATTACGACTAAATGCCACCTTTCCTTATTAAGGCCCTTGTCAAATCCTTTGTTTTAAAGCATTGGAAAGACAGCCTCGCCAATACTTATGACCAATGGGTAGGGGATCTTATGAAAACTCTGGGAAGGGTACGAAGGCATATGTTGAGCGAGGGCAAGGTGGGATTATATAAAAAAAGGTGGCAGGCTTTGGAAGCCGTTTACTCTATACAACTAGTGGATGCCCGAAGCGGAGGTCTGTCTGTCAGGGTGAGATTAGCTGATGAATAACAGCTTGAAGGTTCGCTTAGTTGCTAAGTTTTTTCTTTTCTTTGTGTGTCTGTTAATAAATTGCATTGTACTTCTGGTGTTATATAAGGTAGGAACATCAGGAGCTGCGAATTAGGAAGGGGTGGGGGGAATCTCTCTCTTTTCTAGGGACTCAGCTACAGTTATTAGTCTGACCTGAGTATGAGGGGTTAGTACAATCTGAATATATTGACTGGTGGGCAAAGATCTATTAAGTTCCATATATTTGAGTTAATTTAATGCTTACCCTAATCCCGGGGTTAGACAGTGGTCAGCTGGCCTATTAAAGGCACAGAAATCTTAATGTAGCTGTGTATGTACAAGTATCCACAGCCAGTTTGGGGCTGGGAGACCAGGGGTACTCCCTGGTATATATGTGTATATGTCGATGTATGTCATAAATGTCTAAGAAAAATCAATAAACATGTTTTAAAAAAAAAAAGTATACCACTACGAATATAAAATCAAATATTACAAAACAGGCAAAACAAGACAAAATATTGTGACACTGCAGATGATGGAAGAAAGAAACAAGCATTTGTCAATGCTGAATGTTTCCTTGCATGGTGTATGTGGCAGTGGCGTATTAAAGTTACAAGCCTGCATTTTCAAACTGTGACGTAGCCTCATAACTTTGTTGTTTTTTGATACTTGTATACCAAATTTTCAACATACCCTTCTTTTTTTTATTATTCAACATACTTAATTGATTTTTCAGCAGCATATAAAAATGGATAACATTAATATCAGTACAGCTGCAAACAAACATATAACAAACAAACAATAATAAGACAACCAACTAGACACAGTGCTAACAAAGAACAAAGTCCCCTTCTCCCCACCCCCCAGCCCACATGTCAGGATTACTAGAAAGTGAGTAGTGTGGAGACAGGTATTCAGGGCTTCCAGAGGGATAGCAGAGTCAGGAGAGGCTCCCATAATGATCTGTAAACATCCAATCTATGCCGGAATCTAGCAATGTGCTTCTCCAATCGAATGGCAGTTAAGGTCTCACGGTACCATTCCAAGATCGAGGGAAGGGATTCATCCTTCCAGTGCCTGAGTATGACTAGTTTGGCAGTGACTACTACTAAGGTTAGGTCTGATTTCTGAGCTTTAGGTGTGCCCTGTAGGAAAAGAAATAATAAACAGGATTCTGGAGTAAATAAGGGGTCTAAACCCAAGATCGGGTCCAGGGTATTTTGGATGGCTCTCCAGAATGCTTGGGCTTTTGGGCATTCCCACAGCATGTGAAAAAGAGATCCTTTCTTTTCCCACATCCATGACAAAGAGGGATACTATCTTCCCTATAGCATGCAGTCTAATGGGGGTATAGTACAAATTGTGCATAATGTTATCCCTTAGGCTGCCAACAGAATTAGAGCATATAGGAATTTGGGACTGATATCAAGGGTTAAATTGGGTGAGTCTCATCCTATCCAGTTTAATAAATCTGTAAACAGTTTTCCAGAATTTGCCCCAGTAGACCGGGTCCTTGGGAAGAGAGAGCGTTTGCTTCCAATAGTAACAGATCCCTTTGGGAAGCTCAGGATTGTGGTCTTGCAAGAACCAAGAACTTATATACACCGGAGACTGTGTGTGGTTGCTTCGCCACCTGAAGCACAGTGGGCAAGTCTTCTCGGAGTGAGAAAGACCAGGGTCTGGGGCCTAAGAAGGCCAGGGCAGCCTGTCTTATTTGCCAATATTTAAAGATGTGTGGATAACTGAAATTTCTCTTGCAATGAGGAGAATGGTAATATGGATTCCCCATTGCAGAGATCCCCCAGTGTACTATGTTGTAATCTAGGGAAGAAAGAAGGCGGGATTACATGGTTTCCTATCAGGAAATGGGGATTATTAAAAAGGGGTTGGCTCATTGAGTTATGCCAGTTAAGGGATAGGTGTTTCTGTACTTAGTGTAGAGCACAGAGGGACCATCCAATAGGATAGTTTTTGAGGTGGCAACGGAGACGGTGGGGAAGTTGGTAAACCAATGCTGAGAGGGAGCAATGGGTTTGTTGCACTAATGCCCTTTCAGTTTCCACCCAGGTGGGAGTGTAGGAGCAAGCCTAGTCTGTGACCAGGTCATCCATCCCTCTAGCCAGCTTGCTGATGTGTTGGGCCCTGTAATAGGTAAAAAAGGATGGGAGCGTGAGACTCCTCCACAGCTTAGTTGCAGTAAGCTTAGTATATCCCCTTCTGACACCTTTGTTTCTCCATAAAAACTTATTGAACAATCTCCACAACTGGCTAAACCAAGTTTTGGGAAGAAAGAGGCCCAACATACCCATAGGGTACAGGACCCATGGGAGGACGTTCATTTTGAGGACACTTAAGCATCCCCAAAGGGACATTGGCAGGGCACTCCACCTATCCAAGTCCACTTTGAGAGTGGAAATCAGTTTGGTAAGATTATTCTTCATCACTGAAGGAACGTCCCTGGCAACCTTAATCCCCAAATAAGTCAGGGTATGAGGCATCCATGTCAAGCCCAAACCTGAAAGCTCCACCCTTGTGAGACAATGGTTAAGAGGGAAAATCTGAGATTTTGAGAGTTTATAAGAAGAGACTTTGGAAAATGAACTCAGTTCATCAAGTAGCACTGGTATTGTGGAAGTAGGGTTTTCCACATGTAACAACAGGTCATCTGCATAGGCTGAAAGGAGATATCTTTTACCTTCAATGTGGATACCAGTCTGGCTAGCAGAGCTAATTAGTCTGTGAATAAGGGGTTCCAAATAAAAATTAAACAAAAGAGAAGAGAGCAGGAAGCTCTGGCAGGTCCCACGCTGAAGAGGGAAAGGGGGTGAGAGGAGACCATTGCACCATACTCTGGCCATTGAGCCAGAGTACAGTATCCAGACCCATTTAATACAATCCTCCAGGATCCCAAAACTGGCGAAGGAAGAAAATAGAAAAAAACATAGCTTTCTTATGACCTCACCTCATGAACAATGATGGAGAAAATTTTCAACTCCTGCCCAAAAGCTGATTTCCTGCATCAACTGTTAAATCACCTTTCAGGATGTGAGAGCACATTTTGGCTAGGATTTGAAAAATGTCAGCTGTCATATTCATGCGGTGCTGTGAAGAAATGGCTTTGTTGAAAATGTGGGGTCAAGATATTAAAAATTACCACAGTTACAAGCCTGTGTTCATAAACTTCAATGTAGCTTCATAACTTTATTGTTTTTTTATATTTTTTATGCCAGATTTTCAATATAACCTTCTTTTGACCACACCTCATGAACAATGGTGGAGAAAATGTTCAACTCTTGCCCAGAAGGTGATTTCAAGCAGTGACCATGAAGTCATCTCTCAGGACAGATGAACCTAATGCCACTGGCATTGTTCATAAGGTGGTGTCCAAAAAAGGTATGTTGAAAATTTGGGGCAAAAATATTGAAAAATGCTCAAGTTGTGCTATTAAGTTCAACCCTCCATTGAAATACATTTGAGCCACATACTTGAATTCCTCAGTTTGTTGTCTGGCATTGAAGACTGAAGATGTCTCTGTGGCATGGAGAAGATCATGGTGTCAGACCCGTGCTGGGTACCTTAGGGCTTGGAGGGGGTGAGGTATGGTGGGTGCTGAGTGGATGGCTCAGGTAAGGAGACTAATGGTGCTACAGACAACAATGGATGTTTTTCTGTTTTACAGGACACCCCCCAAGAAAAAAACACAACACAACGAGGGACAGTTTTCTATATTGCTGGTGATGACACTTACAGTATATTGTGTATTGTATTATAAAAAGGCTTATTTTTAAAGAAAAAATAAAATATCAAGTTTAACAGTTTTTAAGCAGCCTTTTACAGTGGAAGTATATTTTAAAAAAATATGTTTCTGTTTTTTGTTTCTCCACTAGGTGGTGCTGTGCCTTATTTGGTTGCCTGTGTATGTCTCCCTCTCTCATCCCTCCATCTGGTCTTCCAATCAGCAAAAACCTTTGTTTTACCTCTGAGGGAGACCACTTAGTTTTTATATTACAAAG
The DNA here is from genome assembly GCA_016271365.2 of Neoceratodus forsteri. NCBI lineage: Eukaryota > Metazoa > Chordata > Ceratodontiformes > Ceratodontidae > Neoceratodus > Neoceratodus forsteri. The sequence goes on from CM057453.1 coordinate 958,674,407, forward strand.
AATTTGTAAAGTTCTGAAAAAAATTAATTTTACAAAAGGAAAGTTGGCCGTAGAGCGAACAGTATCGGACATGGAGAGCTGTTGTTTTCATTAAATGCTCTTTCACTTATTCATAGCTTCATTTTACCTTTTTAATGTTTGTACTGCGGCTGATTTTGGAGACAGACTGTATGCTGATTGGAGCTATGTGTGGCTGTAACAGTTGGGTTGCGTGTGTGTGTGTGTGTGTGTGTGTGTGTGTGTGTGTGTGGCTCTCTCTCTCAGCAAAAGCCTTTGTTTTACCCCTGAAAAAGACCACTTAGTTTTTATATTACAAAGAACATGTAAAGCTCTGAAGAAAAATAAATGTTTTTATATTACAAAGAATTTGTAAAGCTCTGAAGAAAAATTAAGATGGTGATCAACGAGTTGCTCAAATGAGCAGACACACTGAAAGTGATTGAGAGCAGAGCAGCTTTTCTTTTCAATTTCTCTGCTCTGCCTCAGAAGCATGGCAGGGGCTTGGCTGTATTTAATACGGCAGCAGTATTTTAATTAAATAAATCAATGCTACAAAAAAGTAATTTTACAAAAGGAAAGTTGTCTGTAGAGTGAGTGAGCAGTGTCGGACATGGAGCAGTGTTGTTTTCACTAAATGCTCCCTCACTCGTTCATGGCTTCATTTTACTTTTTTTTAAATATTTGAATTACGGCTAATTTTGGAGGCAGACTATATGCTGATGGGAGCTATGTGTGTCCACAACAGTAAAGTACAAGAAGTAAAGGAAGTGCAATGTCCAGTTTTTTTTTAGATCCACCAACGGAACACTAACCAGACCCCCGGACGGAGTGAGTTGGATGAGGCCCAACAATTAAGAGACTTGATTAAAGAATTAACTGAGGTATATAGAGAACCAGATCTGTATCAGGCTCCCCCTGAGCCCAAATGCGGAGTGGGAGTGCATGTTGTTTCCCCTGAGACCTGGGTCAAGGGTAACCTGCTAGCAGAGATAGGAGAGTTGAGAGCAATGGTGGGAGAGCTGCAAAGAACTGTCCAAACCCCCAACCGTAATGGGGATTCAGAAGTCCAAAGGAGTAGGCGCCCAGTCCAAGAAGAGCCCCGCAGGGCTTCAAAGGTGCCCCCACAGAAAAGGGACCCCCACCCACCAGAGACTTTAAAGAAGCTATGTTTTGTTACCACTGTGGGGAGGATGGGCACATCCAGTCTGCCTGTTGTTCACCAGAGAACTTGAGGAGGGTTACTGCTAGGTTGATAGCCTGGGATCGACAGAACAATACCCGGCCACCAGGGGGAGCTATTCAAAAAAAGTTATGCCACCTGGGCCAATGCCCGATCCACACCCAGGTCAGTGCCACCGGAATGGTCTGAAGTGGTGGGTCCTTCCATGGAGATCACTGTAAAAGTGAACGGAGTGCCCACAAGAGCTGTATTAGACAGTGGCTTCCATGTTCCAGGATTGGTATCAGAAGCATTTGTCTGATGTGCCCCTGCAACCATTGGAAGGATTGCATGTCTGGGGTTTAAGTGAGAAGGCCTACCCGTACTCCGGCTATATCCGAATCTGGTTGTCTTTCCCCACCTCTGTAGCTGGAATGGCCAAGCAAGTAGAGACCCTTGCCCTATGTGTCCCCCTACCGGACTGTATGATGGAGTTCTTTTATTAATTGGGACAAATGCACATATGTTTGGACGGTTTGCTGCAGTTGTGTTATGAGAAACAGGGATCAAGGACTGGTAAAGCACTAAGAATTCCGGCCTTGATCAAGAAGGCCTATGAGGCACAGAGAGATGCTGAACAAGCGGAACCAGAGGAGCCAGTTGGAGTTGTCTGGAAGAAGGATCCTGAGTTCCTGATCCTGGCGCCAAATAACCAGTGTACCTTACAGGGGAGGTCGTATCAGAAAGGATGTCAAGAATAAAATACTTATGCTGGATGCACCAAGTGATGGGAAATTGCCAGAAGGACTGCTGGTCAAGCCAAGTATTTTGCCTGCCAGAGCCCATGCTTATGCCAGAAGGGTAATGGTTCAAGTTCATAATGTGTCTGACAGAGAGACTCGAGTAAACAGAGGTTGCACCCTGGCTAATGTGCATTTTACACATACTGCAGTGTTACCCAGTAACAAGTATTCGGGGAAAAGTGACAGAGTGACGCCCGACTTGTTCGATTCGTGACTCCCTGTTACCAGTTGAATGGAAAGTGAGGATCAGTGAGAAGCTTACCCAGAGAGACCAGGTGTTCTCTTTAATGGAATGGGACATAGGATGTGTGCAAGGAGCTGAGCACCATGTCCGGCTGCATGATGAAAGCCCATTTCGTGAGAGGTCTCAACGCCTGGCACCTGCTGACATGGATGATGTGAGACGGCATCTGCAAGAGATGCTTGCTGCTGGTGTAATCCAAGAATCCAGAAGCCCATATGATTCACCTATCAGGGTGGTGAGAAAAAAGAATGGGGCAGTGAGGATGTGCGTGGATTATCGCACTTTGAATTGGCGGACTATTCCTGATCAGTATACAATGCCCAGCATTCAGGATGCTTTAGACTGCCTGACTGGTAGCAAGTAGTTCTCTGTGCTGGATCTTCACAGTGGGTACTACCAGATCCCGATGGCCCCAGAAGACCATGAGAAGACTGCCTTCATCTGTCCACTTGGTTTCTATGAGTTCCTGTGGATGCCTTAAGGGATTTCAGGTGCTCCAGCCTATTTTCAACGACTGATGAAGCATGCAGTGGGGGATATGAACTTATTGGAGTGCCTGGTATACCTAGATGATGTTATTGCATTTGGCAGCTCACTGGAAGAACATGAGAGCAGATTGTTCAAGATATTGGACTGACTGGAAGACTTTGGCCTTAAACTATCCATCGATAAATGTCAGTTCTTACAAACCTCTGTAAAGTATGTGGGACACATAGTGTCTACTGAGGGAATAGAAACAGACCCGAGTAAAGTTGAGGCCTTGACAACCTGGCCACAGCCCCACAATCTAAAAGAACTGCAAAGATTTCTGGGATTCTGTGGTTACTATCACCGGTTCATCAAGGACTATTCAAGAGTAATTCATCCTTTGCTTCATCTTACTCAAGGTTACCCTCCTACTAATAAAAAATATAAGAGGTCAGCTTCTCCTGAGACTGAGAGAGTGTATTTTTAGCCCAATGAAGTATTTGGAGCAAAATGGACACCTGATTGTGAAGCTGCTTTTCATGAAATTATATAACAACTTACCCACGCTCCTGTCCTTGCCTATACAGATCCAGCAAAACCCTATGTCCTGCACACTGATACTAGCCTGCAAGGCTTGAGGGCTTTATTGTACCAAGAGCATGAGACTGGCCTGAGACCAGTGGCCTTTGCCAGCCGAATCCTGACCCCATCCGAAAAGAACTATTTTGTACATAAGTTAGAGTTCCTAGCTTTGAAGTTGGCCATTGTTGACCAATTCCACAAGTACCTGTATGGGGCTAAGATACTAGTAAAAACTGACAACAATCCTTTGACTTATGTGCAGACTTCAGCTAAGTTGGATGCTACTGGCTATAGGTGGCTTTCTGCCTTATCTACATATGACTATGCTGTGGAATACAGAGCTGGCCTGAACTACATAGATGCTGATGCTCTCTCCCAGAGGGCTGTACCTGAGCTACTTTAACCACTACTAACCCTGACCTCTGGGTGGAGGTACCCATCATAGAACCTAGGCCCCTCAACCTGTCAGTAGCCAAACAGGCAGGGGTAGTAGCCCTTGGGATAACACCACCTAGGGTTACACTAGTTTAACTTGGGAATGTATTGTCTTTCAAGAAAGAGTCATATCTCATAAATGTCACCCTTTCCCCAGCTAATCTATGAGTTATACTTTTTTTTTAACCTCTGGAGCCTACAGCCAATGGTGTATCATGGAACACATGTTTTAGACTTTTCACTGTATCCTTCCAACCAACTGAAATAAAATATTCTCTTCTTTCTGTTAAGAATGTTGGAGACATAACTCCAGGCTGCTTCTCAGATGCCGTTAGAAAACTGAAACAGCTTGTTAAATATTTGTTAAATATTGATTGCCTATGAAACTGGAGATTTGCACATTTAAATACTGAGCATTTAAACAGCTTCTTGATACTAGTTTAACTTGGGAATGTATTGTCTTTCAAGAAAGATTCATACTGTGTAAATGTCACCCTTTCCCCAGCAAATCTATGATTTACACTGTTTATTTAACCTCTACAAACACTATTGATGAGCAGTTTCAGACATATGCCAGGTCTTCAATGAACTGCTTAGACTAAATATCTATCAGTAAGAAGCCATTTTTTGCTATCTTTTTGGGAAAAATATATTGAGCTACAGCAACACACACACACATACACACTCTCTGTACACACCATCTTCATGGCCACAACATTCAAAATAAATATTGCATTCTAATATATTATAAAAAAAAAACTGTTTAGGTCAGTGAACACAGTGAAGTTCAGTTTAGAGTAGATTTCCTTTAAATATTTCTTATCTTATATTGTGTACATAAACACACACACACACACACACACACACACACTACACACCATCCTCATGGCCACAATACTGCCAGTCAGCCTGGTTTCAAGTCCCAGCTGAGGCATTTATTCTTTCTCGCCTCTGTTTGTATTTGTTCCATGAAATATGCACACCACACTCCTGTGTGATTGTTTCAAATAAATATTGGTGTTGCCATTGGGTTGTACATTTTAGAAAGAGTAATGTGCTCAGGGATGGCCCTGGTACCAGTTGTCTCAGTGGCCCAGTAGTTAGCGCAATCAGAACAGTATTCTGGCAGCCTAGGTTCAAATCCCAGCTGAGGCATGTATTCTTTCTCACCTCTGTTTGTATGTGTCCCATAAAATATGCACACCAGAATCCTGTGTGACTGTTACAATAAAGAAACTGTTTGTTTATGTCAGTGACCACAGTGAAGTTCAGTTTAGAGTAGATTCCCCTTAAATATTTCTTATCCTATACTTTGTATCCTGGATAGCGCAATGGAGATGCTACATCTCATTGTCATAGGGATCTTCATTTACACATTTTTGCACTGTAGTTACTCAAGCTGTCCTAGATTAGATGCAATATCTTTTTTTTAGTGGGGTTGTGATTTTTTCCATTTTGGTAATGTATTTCTTCAGGGTAGCCTAGTCCAGGGCCCCCATATTCAAAGAAGATGAGCAGCACATCCCGGTGGAAATGTAAGATGTGCTGTGCAACTCCAAAAATGCACCACAGCATGATATTCAAATGTACGGGATGCACCTGTCACAAGGGAATTGGCCAGCGTGCACACAAATAGTATGCTGTGCAAGTCAAGGTTATGTTCCCATGCATATGCTGTGAAGCAGCATACTGAGTGGAAAATTCACCCTTCACAGCCCAGAGCAGTGTGGCCCACAGCTAGGCCATGAATAGCTGGCCTAAGTCAGCCAGCCACCCACAGGTGGGCTGCAGAAGTTCACCCAGGTGCACAGCAGCCTGGCAGCTCTGGTGGACTAAAGGTCCCCCCTCTAATCCCTGACCAATCCAAATTCATCCCCAAAGAGCTTCATAGTGTAGGGCCCCCCCTTGACCCACTTGCACCAGAGGAAACCACAGTCCATATCCATAGCATAGAGGACTCCCACCCACTGCCTTGGTACATAGACAACCCCGCTTCCCCCATATCCTAGCTGTTGCAGAAACTGGCACTGCCCTCCACGCTCTGCCGCAGCCAGCTGCCAGCTGCACTGGACCTGGACTGGGGACCTTCACTCCAGAATTACCCAAGTGGCTATACCATACATTGGGGCACTACACAAGCTGTGAACCCACCAGTGTATGCAGCTGTGTGTATGTCCCTGGCAATCCATAAGTAAGAATTGACATACCTCCAATGCATGCCTTGTCAATGCTGTATCTTCCTGCTGTCGTACACTCTTCCCCATTCCCCTGTGTAACATGCCACCCTCCATACTGCAGAGGTATCCTGGGTTCCATGGGGTCCAGTATCCTACAATGGCATTTGTAGTGTATGCTCCAGGCTATGGATAGTGCATTTGTGGTTCCTCAATTGTACAAACAAATGGGAGGTTGACTGTAACATGCCTGTTCTGGGACCTGTGTGAGTGAGTACAGCTTTGGCTTTCACCCACACAGAGCAGTGTAATGGCACGGGATGCTGGATCCACATGCGAGTGCCTGAGGTGTATAGCCACTGGGCGTTATTGCCCATAAACATCTTGTACCTAAGTACGACACATTCTAGTGTCCTAATGCTAGTGCTTCACTACCCAAAAATAAGATGCCATTTCTTCTGTGAACTATCCAGGTTAAATATATAGCAATCAGGAGGCATATTCTAGGAAAATACATTGTAAAAATGTGTAAAAGGAAGACCACATTGAAACTGCCTCTCAGCAGATCTGCTTTGTGCAAATCCATTAGAAATAATGGGTAAAAGCATCCCAAAAGCTCTCCACAGCCGTATTGGCTCTGCCCAGAGTTTGTTTGTATGTGCAGTATATTTTTTCAAAAATTGTTCCTAACTGGATTATTGCAGAACTGACATACATTACTTTCATGACTTGGAATCCACTTTTGTGAAATACTGTAAGATGTATGCTTTTGTGGTTCTTAGCCAGAGATGTGCGAATCTGGCAAACTTTACTCCATGGAATAATTTACAAAGTTTGTCAAATTCATGAAGTGCGAGGTGGCAACTTTGCAAAGTTTTTGGCAGGCAAAGTGGCACTTTTTCAGCAGAAGTCATGCAAATTCATTAACGTAGTTACAACTTTTCCTTAACTTCACCTGACTTTATCTGACAAAGTGCCTTTTCCCCAGGAAAACTCCATGTGCAGTGGCAAAGTGGCAATGTGGACAATTCGCAAAGTTATTCATGAAGGTAAATTTCACAACTTCACCAGAACACCATGCAACATCTCTAGTCTTTGCACTGATGAAAGTGTGGTAAAACAAGAAAAAACTGCACATACTGTATAAAACAAGGCAATCTTTTGGAAATTAAATCAGAAATTTGTGTGGTCAGTAGTGTAAAGTGTAAGGTTGATCCTGCATGTGTTTTAAAAAAAAAACAACAGTTGTTGAAAAAAAAATGAAATTACTGTAGGTTGTTCACTGTTACAAAATCACACCATTTGCTTCACTCATTAACCTGTTTTTGTGACATTCAAACTAACTTTTGTGAGATACAACCTCTACTTTTGTGACAGTTTCAAAATAAGAAGAACCTAAATGCATTTGATGGGCCATGTGCAAAGTATGCTATAGGGCTGGTGCAGTGTACATCATAACGGAGCTTTCTCATGAGTAGCCTGCAGAGCCACTCACTAAGTCTGCTGTAGGTCTGCTGCAATGTCTGTAACCATTCAGCTGCTTTACAAGTCCACTACAGATCTTGCACAATGTATCTAATGATGCAGCTGCAGCAACATTGCGTGAGATGCTGAGTTTGTCTGCTCACTTGGGAAACTCTCCTGCAATAGTAAGTAAAATGTATTTTGCAGCATTTTTCTGGGCATGAATGCTGTGATTTTTTAAATGTTTGCCAGGGATTCGTTGGCTGGTGAGCAGAAGTAGGAATTGTGTGGTGAAGAGGAGGAGGGAGGAAGACTGAGCTAAAATTAGAGAGCGAGAGAGAGAGAGAGAGAGTGTGTGTGTGTGTGTCTGCGTGTGTGTGGCTAGAGCATGTGACTACAAGCAGTCAATAGGGTGCACAACCCTGGAGTATGCGAGACACCAGAACATGAGAACCATGAAGAAGAAGGATGGTATCTGCAGGATATGCACAAAAATATTAGCAGATCTGCAAAGTATACTAATCAAGTAATGCCATGGTGGTTTCAGGACCCTGGCCAGTGGGAAAAAGAATGAACAGCCAGTAAGACAAGGCCAATTCATTGCTAAATCATACAGCATGGTAAAGTAGTGTTTCTGCTGAAGGTAGCAAATCCCTGTCTGTGGTGAAATGCCACTGATATCTGTGTTGGGCATTGTAACTCATCTAATTTTGCTGTAACTACACAAATGCATAGCTGAGGTAAGACTGCACTGAGCTATGTTACAATAGCATAAATGTAGTGGTGTTTTACTGAAGGTAGTGAAACACCTATTTGGGGTACAGCTGTGAAATATTTATTCTTATTTAGTTTTTGCTAATCGGTAGGTGCACTAGCCATGAAATGACTATTTTCAGGCACGACCTGGGAGAGTACAAGAAATAATTGACAAATACATTGCATGAGTACAGGAGATTACCTATAAGGTACAACATCAAACAATCAGTAGTGAGATACATAACAGCCAATCTGACATTACATGAAGCAGAATCATCAGAAACTTACAGAGCATACAATGTAGGTTAAGTAGAACAGTTAGTAAGTTTCAAGATAATACAAAATCACACATGCCCCACAATGCAAAGCATCATGGGCTGCATATGCAAATCACCACAGAATGTTATGCTGGTCCAACTAGTTAGTAAGTTGATGCAACAGCCAAGTAACAAAACATAATGTGGGAAATTAGCATTGAATCAGTTTGAGGATTTGGACAAAATAGGCTTACAGGAAAGAAAATCTCCAGGAAACAATAAAAGGGAAAGCAAGAAGATTAACCCACAAGGAGATTTAGGTAAATGGGTGAGGGTGGGTGAGTATAGAGGTGGACTGTATAGCAGGAAGTACCTACAGGTTAAAGGAAGTTAAGTAGGGTCTAACCAAGTGCAGGGGTGTATGAGAGACAAATGGCAGTGAAGCTCATGTTTAAATCTGATGTGGGATCTAGCCTGCCTAAGTGCGAGGGGAAGGGAGTTCCAGAGCTGTGGGACAGTGTGATGGAAGGCTCTAGAACCCTTAGATGTGTGACATCTGGGTACATGAATTTGAGACTTAGCCACTGAATGCAGTCCATAAGTGGAAGTTTGAGGTACAAGCAACTTTGCAAGCGAGGAGGGCGTTTGTTCTGATTATTGAGTCAGTCAGGGAGCCTAAAAGTATTGTCGGCAGGCTAAAGAAAAGAGCCAACCCAGGTCACTATAAAGTTGGCAGTGATGCTTGAGATGTGGGGATGAGGAGGCATACTGACATATATTATTATATGTTACGTCCCATTTATGAAGGGTCATTTTATGCACAAAGGCAAAGGTGGGAGCAGCATAGGTGAGGGCAGGGAGAAGGATACCTCTGACAATATCCAGTTTAGCTGAGGGAGTAAGCACAAAGCTGGTTTTATAAGTGACTCCCAGTTTAGCATTAATTGTTTTACAGGTGGGCTGCACATGCAGGTTGTAATCTAGGGATTGATCCAAGAGTACGCCCAAGTACTTGAATGAGGTAACACACTCAATCTGAGTGCCACCTGAGTCGCATACCAGAAGGGAAGTTCGACAAGACCTAAGCTTAGAGGCAGAGCCAAATAGCATTGCTTGAGTTTTCTTGGCATTAAGTACAAGCTTATGGGCAGACAGCTAGGTTTGTACTTTCTTGAAGTCGGAGGAAAGGGATGTATTTATGTTGTCGATGTTGTCAGAGCTTGAGTAAAGGACGCGATCATCCACATAAAGGCAAGGCAAGGCAAAATTTATTTAAAAGACGCCCAATCCCAGAGGCTCTGGGCGCCGTACAGGCATTTAAACAAACATATTTAACATAATAAATATATAAATTTACATATAAATACAAATCAATACAAAGACTAAAACCTAGCAATAAATCCATATCTAAACATTAAATGCCTTAGAGAAGAAAAAAGCCTTTAGCTGGGCCTTAAAAACATCCACCGATGAAGCCTCTCTGACCATAGTTGGTAAGGAATTCCACAGAACCGGGGCTGCGGCACTGAATGCTCTATCACCAGCTGTTTTCAGCCTAGTTCTGGGAATGGTCAGAAGGCATTCACTGCACGAACGCAAGAGGGCGCGGAGGAGAGGGCAGATGACAGAAGGTCTAACAGGTAGCCAGGGCCCTGTCCATGTAGGGCCTTATAGGTGAGAAGACCCACCTTAAAGAGGACTCTCCACCTGACTGGCAGCCAGTGCAATTCACGCAAAACTGGTGTAATGTGACAGAACTTTTGCTGCCCGGTCAACAATCGGGCAGCTGCATTTTGCACCAGCTGCAATCTTCGTAGAGATCCTCCCGTGACCCCGAGATAGAGTGCATTACAGTAATCAAGCCTAGATGTGACTAAGGCATGTATCAAAGTAGGGAGGTCCAGAGACGGAACAAGGGGTTTAATTCTGGCAATGTTTCTGAGGTGGTAAAAACAGGTACGAACCACAGAGGATATTTGAGCCTCCATGGTTAAATCTCTGTCCAGAATCACGCCAAGATTACGCACCCAAGAGGAGGCCTTTAATGGCACAGACCCTAGGACAAGCCCGGTTTCTGTATCAGAGGCCATCCTATCATGAACTCTGTTTGACTCCACTACTAATACCTCTGTCTTATCAGGGTTCAGCCGCAACCAGCTGGAGGCCATCCAATCGTTAATCTTGGCCAGACAGATATTAAGTACGTCCACTGCATTGGATGTTCCTGTGGCAAAGGAAAATATAGCTGAGTATCATCGGCATAGCAATGAAAACTCAAGCCATACTTCCTAATGATCCCACCCAGAGGCAGCATATACACTGCGAACAACATTGGAGCCAATTACTGATCCCTGAGGAACTCACAGAGAAGCAGACTGGTGTAGATGAGAAATTTCCATCATAACCCGCTGCCTCCTGTTAGTTAGAAAGGACTCAAACCATTTGATGACATTACCGGTGAGTCCACATAGATCCCCAAGGCGAGCAAGCAGCACACAATGGTCCACAGTGTCAAAAGCTGATGAGAGATCGAGGAGAACAAGAATTGTCTTGTCTCCTCGATCTCTAGCCCTGAGTAGGTCATTCTGCACCTGAACAAGTGCAGTTTCAGTGCTGTGTCTGGCACAAAAAGCTGACTGGAAAGGTTCATACAACTCGTGGGAAATGAGGTGTTCTTCCAATTGAAGCGCTACCACTTTCTCAATAACCTTTCCTAAAAATGGAAGGTTAGAGATTGGACGGTAATTTGCCCTGATCTCCGGGTCCAAAGATGGCTTCTTTAAGAGGGGTCTTACCAGAGCCTCCTTCAAGGCATCCGGAAAGACACCCTCGGACAGGGAACACCGTACAATCATGGCAAACACCGGGCCAACAGAATAAATGAGCACGATTGCAGATCATCAGCTATATTATTAATAAAGAGTGAGAAAAGAAGAGGTCCCAGGATAGAGCCCTGAGGGACCCCAATGTTAATAGTAGCTCTGTCAGATAGGGAGGAATGAAATTTCACAACCTGAGACCTGTTTGATAGATAGCTCCTGAACCAGTCGACTACAGTATTTGAGAAGCTTAGATTCTGCAGAGTAGAGAGAAGCAAGGTGTGATCAACAAGATCGAAAACCTTGGTAAGGTCAATGAAAACAGCCCCTGTTAGTTGACCCGCATCTATGTTGGAAAGCATATCGGTAGTGAATTTAAGAAGAGCTGTGGAGGTACTGTGACCTTTCTGGAAACCATGCTGAGTGGCTGACAGAAGACTGTACTTTGTAAGGAAGTCAATAGTTTGACTTGCAACTAGCTTTTCAAGGATTTTGCTCAAGACTGAGAGGATGGCTATATGCCTATAGTTGGTGATGTCCTTGGGGTCCCCTTTTTTAAATACAGGTGCAAGGCGAGCAATTTTCTGATGTCAGGAACTTTGCTGTAGGAGAGAGACAAGGTGAAAATTTTGGCCAGCGGGAGGCAATGAAAGTTGCTGCAAGTTTCAGGAGCCAAGGCTCCAGGGTATCTGAGCCAGGACTGGTGTTGTCAGAGATGGTCTAAAGTAACTTAAGGACCTCAAGCCTGAAAATAGCCTTGAAGAGGAACAGTGTAGTAGTCAGCTCCTCCCTACAGGTAGGAGAGCAAGGAATGGTCCCCTGAGGGGTGGGAGAGGCCTGAGAGATTGTCTGTGATGATAGGAGAGAGAAGGTGTACTGGGAAAATCTGAAAACATTAGATTGAAGGAGTTTGCTATGGTATGGTATGATTGAACATGTACTCACTGGAGGAGAGGAGAGATAGGGGTAACATGATTGAAACCTTTAAATACATGAAAGGAATAAATAAGACGGGTACAGAGGGGCTGTTCAAAGTAAGGGAAGGGAGGGCCACCAGGGGCCATGATATGAGCCTGGAGCGAGGAAGGTTCAGGAGGGAGATGAGGAGACACTTTTTTACAGAGAGGGTGGTGGCTGGGTGGAATGCGTTACCTGCTGAAGTGGTATGCAGTAGAACAGTGGACTGCTTCAAACGAGGATGGGACAGGACAAGGGGAAGGGTTAATGAAGGGGAAGGGTGGAAGGGAGGGGCAGCTGCAGAATAAGGGGTGCTAGCTGCACATTCGAGCAGACTTGATAGACCTCTAGGCCTTTATCTGCTGGCAAATTTCGTATGTTCGTATCTGAGTCATTACAGTTACACCATTTAATATCATGTCCCATGGGGAAGTCGACTGAGAAGCTCTGAGAAAAGTCTTAACGTGGGCCTAGAATTTTTTAGGATCACCAGCAGAGCTTATTAGCAAGTTTTTACAGTAGGTACTCTTTGCTGTTCTAACCTGTTTTTTACAAGAGTTCTGAAGGTCTTCGTAGGTATTATAGTCTGCTGGGAGCCTGGATAATTTGTATTTCTTCTAATGTCTGTCCTGTGTGCGTAAGTTAGCCAGCAGTTCTTTGTGAAGCCATCTAGTTTGTTTACCCTTGACCCTCCACGTTACTTTTGGGGCATGCTTGCATTGAATAGCCAGGAATTCATCCAGAAAGATACATAGAGCAGACTCAATGTCACTGGAGTGATAGATAACAGACCAGTTTATTCTGGATACATCAAACAGAAATGCTTCTTCATCCAGATTGGCAAAGTTGGTAAAGGTGACATAGCATGGTGGAGGGGAGGGAGCAGTCACAGGGCTCCATATACAGAAGGCAGGGGAATGATCAGTTAGTGCACCAGCCAAAGTACCTGCTGCAGATATATAATCCGGACGGTTGACCAGTACCCAGTCTATAAGAGTTGAGGATTTCTGTGATGGAGCAATTCTAGTAGGCTCAGTTACCAACTGGTGAAGATTATAGCTTTGTGTCAGTGAGAGCAGTGAGCTTTGAGCTGCCCCAGTCAGTTTAGATTTAGGTCACGTAATAGCATGACCTCATTTTGTTTTGAAAGCAGCGCGATTTGACTGAGTAAATCCTGCAGTCCAACAGTGCCTCTGGAAGGAGTGTTGTAGGCGCAGATAATATGGAGTTTCTTGGCACCCAGGGCAAGGGTTGCTTGTAGGTATTCACAGGCAGAGGAGGAGGCAGAGACTGGGGCAACCTGAATAGTGAGATGTTCTTTGTAATATAGGGCTACTCCTCCAACACACTTGGAGGAGAGCCTATCTCTGCGGATCAGGGAATAGTTAGGCAGGGAGCATATGGAGTCAGGAACACCTGGCTTCAGCCATGTTTCAGATACACAAAGTATATCTGGACTGTAGGCAGCAATCCATGCCTCAAGGTTAGCAGAATTGTGGGTGAGATTTCTGATGTTTAAATGGGCAATGAAGAGTCCCTTATTCAAAATTGCAGATATATCAGTTGAGGAGAAATGGACTGGAGGACCTGGATTCACCTCTATGTCCCCGGATTGAAGGATAACTAGGATGATGAGGAACCACAGTATTCTACTGTGGAAGGCTGAGGGAACTACCTTTCTCAGAAGATGCTTTTTAAGTATCCTGACTGCATAGAATGTGCATCTGTTTGTTAATATAAGGTGCTTACAGTCAGGTGTGGACTGCAATTCAGCTATTAACTTAGAAAAACAGAAGTCAATCGGTAGCATGGTAGAAGCACCGGAAGATTTGTGCAGGAGGTGGATATTGCTAGCTCATTTAGACAAAGTAGTAGCATGAGTGTGAAGAGCAACCCTGAGAGACTGCGGAGAGCCATGCTTATATATTTAAGAATGTCTGTTGCACTGAAAGCCAGGCAATGTGGCAGAGTATCAAGTGAGGGTAATCAGAGAAAGGAGAAATCAACAGGGTGGGAGGCATGCTGTTTGCCCCAATAGCATCCACTAGAATCGCAGTCCACACCTGACTGTAAGCACCTTATATTAACAAACAGATGCACATTCTATGCAGTCAGGATACTTAAACAGCATCTTCTGAGAAAGGTAGTTCCCTCAGCCTTCCACAGTAGAATACTGTGGTTCCTCATCATCCTAGTTATCCTTCAATCCGGGGACATAGAGGTGAATCCTGGGGGTAGTCATATCAGATGACCTAAAGGTGGGCAAGCAATGTGAGAAGGCAGCAAGGAGGGCTGGGGGGATACTGGGATGCATAGGGAGAGGCATCACCAGTAGAAAACAGGAAGTTATTATCCCTCTGTACAGACAGCTGGTGAGACCCCATCTGGAGTACTGTGTGCAGTTCTGGAGACCCAATCTCCGCAAAGACATAGACAGGATGGAGGCTGTCCAGAGGAGGGCAACTAAAATGGTGCAGGGTCTGCACCGGAGGACATATGAAGAGAGACTTAAGGAGCTTAATATGTATAGCCTCGAGGAAAGGAGGGAGAGGGGGGGACATGATAGAAACTTTCAAGTACCTCAAGGGAATCAACAAAGTCCAAGAGGGTAGCATCTTTCAAAAAAAAGTGTGCAAGAACAAGAGGGCACAATTTGAAGATAGAGGGGGGAGCTGGCTCAGAGGTAATTTAAGGAAGTATTTTTTCACAGAGAGGGTTGTGGATGCATGGAATGGCCTTCCAGAGGAGGTTGTGAAGTCAAAATCAGTGGTGGAATTCAAGCATGCATGGGATAGTCATAAGGCAATTCTGGGGGGTTGGGGTAGGAAGAAGTAGGCTGCTGGTTAACTAGGATCTGCAGCTTATCCAGTAGGTGGGGAAATGGGCAGACTGGGTGGGCTAAGCGGTCCTTATCTGCCGTCAAATTCTATGTTTCTATGTTTCTATGTTTCTATATGTTTAATAGGGAGTGTAAAAGCTTAGGAGAGCAGAGGATACTGACTTCAAGTAGTACTACAAGTGGTAGTGCTACTAGTAGTAGTAGTACAGCTAATAGAGTTTTAGGTTAATCACCTCCAAAGTATGAGTGAAGGGAGACACAGTCCAGAGATGGCACAGGCTGGCTGTGTAAGCATTCTCTAGAGTATGCCTGTTAGTTTACACCAGTAGAAAAAAGTTCTGGGTAGGGTATTTAGTAAACATAACAGTGGGCCAAAGTATTCAGGGAAGAAGCATTCTTCCTTATGGACTATACAGATGAATAGACAACAGCGAGAGTGGATACGCAGATACAAATGCCACAAAGAGACTACTAGGGAAGACTGCACAGAGAAGTCGCATAGTGATTGTTTAGCACCTGGCGGTGACTCAGTATAAGGAGCCCATGGTAGATTGTACACTTAATCAGATGACATGAAAGTGTCTAGAAAAGAAACAGTCCACCTAGCATGGGTGAGGTTGGAGAAATGGCTGCAAGATGAGTTTGCACAGTCTCTTATGTGGAGATATGGCTGCCAATCACTACAAAGTCTCCCACGGGAAACACCAATCAGGGAGATGGCGTCAAGAATTCAAAAGTCCTTTTGTCCTTAAAGCGAGCTCTATGTTTACTGCATCCCGAACGTACCTGCACTGTCGGCTTCCGAGCCCCACACCACCGGTCTATGTGGTTTGGTGCAGGCTGTGGGATTACGGCTTTCTTCCAGGCGGATGGGGGAGAGCGGTCTGCCGCCTTCAGACAGTACCACCTCGGACCCCTCAATGTGGACCTCTTTCTGTGTTGGTGGATCGAGACTGCAGGTAGCAGCTCGATTTGGAAAGTACTTGCCCAGATGGGCACAGCAACCTGCACTGTTGGCTTCCAAGCCCCACACCACTGGTCAGTGTAGTTTGGTGCAAGCTATGGGATTACAGCTTTCTTCCAGGTACAGTAAATAATACAAATAAGACACTAAACCACATCACACCACATCACACATAAACATGGAGATGGCACACTGTGGGGGAAATGTGGGAAGAGTAGAGGCGGTGGGGCAGTCATAACCTGGAGTGTGCTATAGGTATACAACTGGTGCTTCATTTGTAGAATGGTTCAAGTGTTGGGAGCTGAGCATGAAGCTACAAGGGTGGAAATCTGCTATTTGAGAACCAGGGCCAGTGAACAATGAGGAAGATGACAGACTGCATTACTGCAGAGGGCCCAGCAATCCAGTAGCAGCAAATGTGATGTAGTTGGGAAGAAGAAAAGGTAAACCATTGGTGCAAGGTATGCCCACCTCTAAAAAGTACCCATCCTTGTTTAAGGAGCCACCTACTACAAAAATCAGTCAGTATGTGGTTGGGGCCAGAGCAACAGGGAAGGGGCTGTATCCATTGGGGATGAGTCAAGGAAGAAAGAGAGCTCAATGGGGGAAGAGAAGGGCCATAGTACTGGGAGATTCCATTATTTGGGGTAGATGTGGAGCACTGGGTCCAGTGACCGCTGCCAAGAATAGCATTGGCATGGTGTGTGCAGGTAAAAATTATGCCTTTTTTTTTTGAAGGGGGCTTTGCCCCCCGCACCCCCTGATGTGGGGGGATCTTCCCCCTGCACACCCTGTCTATAGGATTCTCACTCTGAGGGAGAGTGAATCACAGGGAAAGTTAAAATTCATGGGGCAGTTACGGCCCCATGTAAAAAAAAAAGTCCAGAGGTATGCTAAAAGGTTGGAGACCAAGATTATAACCCTGGTCTCCAGTGCTGCTGGCTGAGCCGCTCAATGCCCCAGCCCTCCACATCACAGGAGCAGCTCATCCAGTATCCTGGATTCTGGTGCCCTTGAATTTGATTGGCACCACAGACAGCAACCAGGGGAGTGCTTACAGCAAGCGCTGTAAAACCCCAGTCACTGTCCGTGTGAGTGCCTACCAGACTAGTGTCATAGAGTGTGGCGCTGTTCTGATAGTGCTCACTTGACGGGGTACCACATGGGCAATATTGAGATCCACACAGAAATCAAGAGTAAGGTAAACTATTAACCTGGAACAACAGCAGATATCCTCAATTAGAAATTGTTGGAACTCACTGAGGAGGAAAGAGGCAGGCAGCCAATATCTTATAGTGCATGTAGGCACAAATTATCTGACCAGGACAGGAGCAGAGGAATTATAGAAGAGCTTCTACAGCCTTGGCAGGATTTCAAGGGACAGAGAAGGGATAGTGACCTTTTCCAAGGCCCTGCCACAGCCACGCTACAGTAGCAGAGAGCATTATGAACTAAACCAAATCAATGCATGGCTAAAGGGCTAGTGTAGGAGAAGGGTTTTAAGTTGTTAGGAGAATGCGGCAACAAGATTGGAAAACAGTGGAGGCTAACCATAGTATTGTAGAGATGGGCACCTTTTGGGGTATGACCCAGTTAATAACAGATGTGACTAGAATTAATACTAAACATCCAAATTCCTCTACAATTTTGGACCTACTGTTTACTATGGACCCAGAGAAGTTTGTGGCTAGTGGTGTGCTCCCAGATTCCTTTTCGGATCATCAGATGATATACGGTATAAGAAATCAAAAGAAATTAAGAAAGCCTGGGGAAACAGTTCAATATAGATAATTTAAAAATTATGATTGCATAAAATTTATGTTAGAGTTAGAAGAATACAATTGGGAAAGGTTAGAATTGGTTCTTACCGTCAGTGATGCCTGGGTATTGTTTTATAATGATTTTTTGACATTATGTAATAAGCATGCACCACTTAAAACTAGGAAATTAAAATCTAAAAATGCTTCCTAGTATAATTCTTATCTTTTCAAATTAAAGAAACAATGATACAGGGTGTGGAAGGTGGCCAAATCCACAAAAAATAATGAAGACTGGGAAAAGTATAAACAATTGAGAAATCATTATAATCATGAATTTAAGAAAATTTAACAAGATTATTATACCAGAGAATTAATAACCAATTTGACTGATAACCCAAGGGAATTCTGGAAAGTTTTAAAAAAGGTTTAGGGTGAACAACCATTGGATTACCCTGATAATTTTGAGATTGGGAATATGAAAATTCCATTTGGTTTACAGGTGGCAGATAGTTTTAATAACTATTTTATAACAATGGGTATGGTGGCTTCACCACTAATGTAATAACCCCCAAAAAAAAAAAATACAGAAGTTGGTATTGAAAAGGGTAAGGGGTTTACTTTTGAATTTGTATCATCTCTAGATGTACAAGATGTGTTATTTGGAATAAATACCAGGAAATCATGGTGCTTAGATGGGATTCCTAATATTCTCTTGAAATATGTTGCTCCGGTTATTTTGTACCCCTTGGCCAGTATTTTTAACATGTTACTCACATATGGGGAAATTCCTGATATGTGTAAATTGGTTAAAGTGATTTCTATTTTTAAAAATGGGTCCAGAACTTTGTTAGAGAATTATAGGCCCATTTCATTACTACCAATAGTAGCTAAGGTATTTGACAAGCTGGTAGCGAGACAACTTCAGACATCTTTGGAAAAAAGAAAGATGCTTAGTAAATTCCAGTCAGGGTTTAGATCTTTACATGGTACTACTTCTGCCCTATTGAAAGTTACTTGGGACATTGCGGGTGCTCTGGACAGGGGGATGTCTGTGGCGGTAATTTTTGTAGATTTATCAAGAGCCTTTGATACCCTAAACCATGACATCCTCCTGTCCAGACTACCTGTTTCGGGTATGTCCACAAATGTAGTCAAGTGGTTAGAAGCCTATTTAATTGGAAGGAAGCAAATGTTATCAATTGATGGTTGGGAATCTGGACTTGGGGCAATTATCTCTGGAGTGCCCAGGGATCCATTTTGGGCCCAATACTATTTAATCTGTATATGAACAATCTTACTTTAACCCATCCTGATGTACAATGTCATTTATATGCTGACAGTACCATTATTTATGTGGAAGGCACATCAGTAAAGCAAAAAGAATTTATTTTGCAGGGTGCGTTTGATGAGCTACAGACATTTTATTTTGAGTCTAAACTTGTTTTGAACTAAAAAAAAACTCAGATTATATTGTTCTCCAAGGAGAAAAGCGTAACCTATTCTGAGTTAGGCTTGACTATAGTAACTAGAGATAAAATCGTTCTTGAACAAGTGCAATATTATAGATATTTAGGAATGTACTTAGATCACTTAGGTGGGTTACTCATATAGAACATGTAATAAAGAAAGTTGGTAGATGTTTGGGTGCATTATACAGAATTAGAAACTGTATGAATGAGAGGGTAAGGAGGCATGTAGCTACAACTGTAGTGATACCATTCCTGGACTATGGAGACATAGTCTACATGGGGGCAGCTTCTACCCAGTAATCTAAGATAGATGTTCTTTTTAATAAAATAGCAAAGTTTGTTTTAAATCTTCCAAAGAGAACTCACAGAAGTGAGCTATATCAGTCCCTTAACTGGATGTATCCAAAAGATAGAAGGTCCTTTCATGCCTTGTTGTATATGATTGATTCAGTTAGGTGCAAAGTACCTGAATATATTACTGATAAACTCCAGGTTAGGATGGTAAGAGGAGGTGTGCGCTCAGCCGAGGGAATGGAATATGAACTCCCTAGAAGAAGGTCGAACCTAGATAGAGAGCATTTCTTCTTTTTGGGTCCTTACATGTGGAATTCATTACCACTTTATCTTAGGCCCATCAATGTTAGTCCCCACATAGGAGAAATAAAAAGATGCTTTAAAATGGATGCTATTAAGAGGCTTAATAGTGATCCACCAAGAATTTTAAATAAGTTGAAGACTTGCACATGTATGGTAGTGAATGTGACTTGTGTTTGTCTATGCAGATCTATCCTATACAGTTTTCAAGTAGCTTAAATGTAACTGTGTATTGGTGATTTTCTAATAATGTTGTGATATGTTAGTCTGTTTTCTATATATATTATACATATGTAACATATACTGTAGGAATTTTGTATAGATTTGTAACTAGGAACAATTACATTAAGGACCTCGTTGGAAATGAGCTTGTCTCAGTCTAGTCTCCTATTTTTTTGCTTGTCAATTGAATACAAATTTTTACTACTACTATTATTACTACACTTAATGGGAAGGAGGCTATTCAAAAGGGTTGTTCTGCACCCAATGAGGAGGGCACTGGGTATCTGGGACATAAATTTGCACAAAATCTAAGAAAATCATTAAACTTGGACTTAGCACAGATGAGGATAGGCACACCCTACATAGATACATAGATACATAGACAGTGTCGGCAGATAAGGGCCTAATGCCCACCCAGTCTGCCCATTTGAGTTTGTAAGTTCAGTTTGTTTTCCTAGAAGCCTGTTTTCCCTTACCCCTGACCTCCAGAATTCCTTTATGTCTATCCCATGCATTCTTAAATCCCATGATTGTTTCAGCCTCCACCACTTCCTCTGGCAGGGTGTTCCACTTGTCCACCACCCATTCTGTGAAGAAATTCTTTCATGTTTCCTCTGAATCATCCTCCTCAAACTTCATCCCATGCCCTCTTGTCCTGGAACATCTTTTCGCTTAAAAATAGTGTTTTCCTGCACCCTGTTCCTCCCTGTAAGATACTTGTATGTCTCTCATCATATCCCCTCCTCCTTTCCTCCAGGGAGTACATGTTCAGTTCCTTCAACCTGTCTTCATAGGACTTGTGATGCAATCCATGCACCATCTTTTGTTACCTCCTCTGAACCTTCTCTACCCTGTCTATGTCCTTATGTAGGTATGGTCTCCAGAACTGTACACTGTACTCCAGGTGGGGCCTCACTAGTGTCTTGTATAGCGGAATTATGACCTCCCTTTCCTGCTGGTGATGCCCCTGCCTATACATCCCAGCATCCTATTTGCTTTACTGCTGCCTTGTCACACTGTTTCCTACCTTGAGGTCATCAGAGATGACAACCCAAAGATCCCTTTCCTGCTTGGTGCATGCTATATCCTCACCCCCAACTGATATATTGTGCTAGGGTTTTGTGCCCCATATGCATTATCTTGCACTTCTTGCATTGAATCAACTGCCAAACCCCTGACCATTCTTCAAGTTTCTGCAGGTCGCTTCTCATTCTGTCTACACCTCTGGTGTGTCTACTCTGTTACAGAGCTTTGTGTCATCAGCAAACAGTGAAATTCTGCCTTCTAGGTCCCTGCGTGAATGTCACTGATGAAGATGTTGAATAGGACCGGTCCCAGCACTGATCCCTGTGGTACCCCACTGGTCACTCTTCCTCTGTGGAGTGACAGCCATTTACCACTACCCTCTGTGTCCTGCCACCCAGCCAGTTACCTACCCACCACACTACTGTCCTGCCCACACCCATATTCCCCAGTTTGTGTAATAGTCTCTATGTGGCACAGTGTCAAAGGCCTTGTTGAAGTCCAGATAGGCCATGTCCACTGCCTCCCTGATCCACCTCCCTAGTCACCCAGTCAAAAATTCAACGAGGTTGGTCTGATATGACCTCCCCTGGTGAAACCATGCTGCCTTGGGTCCTGTAGTCCATTGACAACCAGATGTTCCACCAATCTCTCCTTCAGTAGCGTTTCCATGATTTTCCCCACTACTGAGGTGAGGCTGACTGGTCTGTAGTTCCCTGCTTCCTCTTTGTTCCCACTTTGTATAAGGGAACTACATCTGCTGTCCTCCAGTCTTTGGGTACCTCCTGTTTCCAGGTGATCGCTAAACAGATAGCCAGAGGTTCAGCCACCACCTCTTTTAGTTCTTAAGGACCCTTGGGAATCCCATCTGGGCTCCATTGCTTTATCAACTCTTATTACTTCCAGTTCCTTCAGGACTCCTTTTCTGTAAAGGGGTCAGGTCCATTTCTGCACCATTCTCACCCTTGTATCCCTTCAGACCCATTACCTCCTCTTCCTCAGTAAAGACTGAGCAGAAATACCTGTTCAATATGTCAGCTTTTACTGTTGTCATCCTCCACCGCCCCCATCCTCCCCCCTTCAGTCTCACTATCCCTCCCTTTTCTTTCTTTTTTCACTTATGTACCTGTAAAAGGTTTTGTCCCCCATCCACTGATTTTGCAATGTGTTTTCTGTCTGAGCTTTGGCTTCCCTACTGATCTCCCTGCCTCCCTTTGCTTCTCCCGGTACTTCTCCCTATCCCTTCTGTCTGTGTCTTTTGTATTGCCTGAATGCAATCTTTTGGCTTTCACTTTTGCTACCTCTTTGAAAACCATAATGGTCTCCTCTTCCTTTTCCTCTGCTAACCTGCTTAATGCATAATTCTGTTGTTCTTGTAATCCCCATTTTAAATCCTGCCCACTGTTCCTCAACCCTGATTCCTGTCCCATTCCCCTTATTGCCTCTTTCAAGTATCTCCCATTTTACCAAAGTCTGCCCCTAAAATCCTGGATATGTGTTTTTGTGTGGTTTGTTCTGCTCTTTCTGTGATTTCAAACCACAATGACTGGTGGTCATTGTTTCCCAGGTGCTCCCCCACTGTTACCCCCCCATCACACCGTCCCTGTTTGTGAGCACAAGGTCCAGTATTGCCTTCTGCCGAGTTGGTTCCATGACCAGTTGTTTGAGGAAGGCACCTGAAGGAGTCCAGGATAAATCTGCTCCTAGTTGATGCTGCTGCTGGGATGCTCCAGTCCCCGCCTGGAATATTGAAGTCTCCAACCAGTACTACCTCACTTTGTCTTCGCCATCCTTTGGATGGCTAACATCAGCTCCTCATCTTTTTCTTCCTCCTGGCTGGTGGTCTATAGACCACACCTGCGGATGGCTGTCCCCATTTTCCTTCCAGCTTAACCCACAGTATCTTCCCATTTTGTTTCTCCTGGATCTCTGTGGCCCTATGTCATTTTTTCACATACAGTGCCACCTCCTCCTCTCCTTCCTGCCTCTGTTTGTCTTCTGAATATGTTGTAGCCAGGTATGGCCATCTCCAGTGTCATGGTTATCATTACACCAGGTTTCAGTAATGGCACAATGTCCAGGTCTGACTGTACCATGACAGCCTCAGATCTTCCATCTTGTTGCTAAGGCTCCTGGCATTTGCACATGGCTTTCATGATTTGACCTCCCTAGACTGTTTCACTGTTCTACTCCAGCCCCTTCCTTGGTTGTCATTTATCCCTGCTTCTCCTTGCTGTCTGCCCTCGCTGAATTTTGCCCTTTTCTGCTTATCCACCCCTTGGGCACTAATCTTCATCTTTGCACACTGCTTTGCAGAGATAGCCACCCTCTGGTTCACTGGTTCCACCTGCTGTGGGGGTGAGCAAGTAGGTACCCTCCTTGCTGGCCTGCCACCCCTTTGCTAGGTTTAAATGCTTGTCAATGTAGCATTTAAACTTATCATTGAGTGCTTGATTCCCTCCAGGATGGATGCAGTCGCAGGCTTGAACAAACCTCCATCCTCCAGGTGGGTCCCTAGTCACCAATGAATCCAAACCTTTCCTCACAACACCAGTTCTTCAACCATGAGTTAAAGTTCCTGGTGCATGCACTCCTATGCTTTCCTTGCCTTCTCACAGGTAGTACTTCGAGAAAGTGATGAAGTAGCTACTTGCTTGAGACCCTCCCAGTTTCCTATACTCTTCCTGAACTTCCTTTGGCTCCCATTTGCCAGGTCATTAGTACCTAGGTGGATAATGACATCCAGCTCACCCTCCCGCCTTGCCTTCCCAGTGATCCCCAGGATCTTCCTTCCATCCCTCCATGCCGTGGCACCTGGTAGGCACCTCACCTCCCTGTCCTCCCTCCTGTGTTCCTAGCTGGATCCTCTTATGATGGAGTCCCCATCAGGATTCTTCCTCCTCCTCTGGGGTCCACTGCTTTCCCCATTGAGGTCACCTCCTTGCTAACCTCCACATCCTTTCCTTCCACTTCTGGGTACTTATTTGGTTGTCCTCATTTGCCAGTGTGGCATATGAGTTCTTGAGTGGAATAGGATTCGGATGTGCCTCTGCCTGACTGCTCTAACCCTCCCTGAGCCCACTGTCATCCAAGTGCTCCTCGCTTGGCATCCTTGAGGCAGTTGCATTGGACTGGGTGGTCCCTGATAGGGTGATGGTACTCTGACCTAGTTTACTTCCGCTCTGAGTCTGGCTACCTCATCCCGCAGTCCAGAGAGATGCATGCAGATAGGGCAGCACCTCAGTGTCCAGAAGGTCTGCTCAATATGGCTGCCCCACAGCCACTGCATTGCACCACTCCCCACATTATACTGCAATTCCACTACTTGTCTGTTAACAAGTTCTCCTAGTTCCCTTTTTATTAATTTACTGTACTAAAAATCCGTCCACTGATCCTCGATATATATTTTTTAAAGAAAAAGAAACCAATAAATATAATAAATCAGTCAAAACACTTGTCGTGCTGAGGGTGGGCTTCTTCCCCCTTATGCCCCTCCTACTTCA
Organism: Neoceratodus forsteri; assembly: GCA_016271365.2. Taxonomy (NCBI): domain Eukaryota; kingdom Metazoa; phylum Chordata; order Ceratodontiformes; family Ceratodontidae; genus Neoceratodus; species Neoceratodus forsteri. Next base: position 958,698,899 of record CM057453.1, read on the forward strand.
CACCCCTTACTATACCCTGTGTTTAGCTCCTGTTAATCAGATTTAACAGGGCATATAATTAAGAGTTGGGGGAAGGGGAGGGGGGCGAAAATTTGCAGCAATTAAAGACAGCACAGAATTACAGTTATCTCGTAGCTGAGGTCAGAGGTTAGACAATTAACACCCTTCACCCAACTACAGGACAGTCAGACAAGCCAAGATAAAATTGCAGCAATTAAAGACAGCACAGAATTACACCACCACTATGTTTTAAATTTTCAATAGCCCAAAAACAATTATAAGTAAAGACAACAAAGAAAGTATAGTGTCACTAAAAGCCCACAATCTAAGTTTAAAAGAAAAATAGCAATTACCAGTTACTCTAAAGCACTGAATTGAATATGTTTCCTTCCTTCCCCTTCTAGCTTCTTCCCTCACAACTAATAAGGCCTCACTCCAGCATAAAAGCAGATGGAAGGAGATGGTCAGACAGGAGAGAAAGGGAAGGGGAATGTTACAGTGGGACCAAGTGGAGAAGAAAACAGATGTATTAACAGAGCAGAATATGGGTAGGGAGGAAGGGAGCAGTGGGGAAGGAGAGACAAACAGAAACTGTGGGAAGCACAGGGGAAACAGTAGCAGAGAAAACCAGGGGCACATAAATGTATTTATTTATTAATTCAAATCACAGATTAAAGTACCTTTGAGTCAAATACTCTTTTACAAAGGTTCCACATCAGAGTAAAGACAACACAACAAAAACTAAATAAAGACAAGTGGAATACATGATACATGGAGTTGGGTACAATCATTCATAAAAGTTACAGACAGGTAAGGAGGCAACATTTCAGGTTACAGCAAGAGTTACAATCTGGTTAAACTTTTACATTCAAGTTTCAGTAAGAAGTGCAGTAGGTTTCGGGACTGGAGGTACACAGGGGTAAGGGTGAAGAGGGATGCTGTCAGAATCTGACATTGTCAAAGGTGTGCAGAAAATGAGAGAGAAGAAAAGGATGCTGTCAGGATTTGACATTGTCAAGTGGAGAATTGGGAGATGAAAGGGAGGACAGAGAGTTGATAGGGAGTGTAGTGGGTGATGGGAAGGGAGACGGGGTGGGAGTAGGACAGTGGGGGTAAGGGAGAAAGGGCAGGCAGGGGTCTGTGAGCAGTGTTTTGAAAGGAAGTGCAAGGAGAGGAGGGAGCACAGGAAGGGAGAAGAAAAGGTAGAGACAGGGAGAAGAAGGGAGAGGAGGGACAAGTAGCAGGAACAGGGAAACAGTGGGGGAGAAGGGGTGGGACAATGGATGGGGAGGTCAGGATGGTGAGGGTGCAGGGAGAAGGCAATGTATGAGGCCGAAAAGGGCCTATGTGTGGCAATCACAGTTGCTAATGGAACTGAGGTGTTGTCTAAGTTTCTGTTTGAATGGGCCCAATTTAGGTTTTTCTAGAATGTCAACGGGGGAGTTTATTTATCCAGTTAGGAGCATGATACCTGAAGGACCGTTGGGCTTTTGTGGTGCGACATAAAGGGGTCAGATAAGTGTGCCTGAAGGCACTCCTGGTGCCACACCAGTTGGGAGCATGCCTGATGAACTGCTGAGAGGATGGGAGGCCAGCCCCAGTGAGATTTTCTTCGCGAGCAGACAGGTATGATAAATAGTCCTACCACTGAGGTTCAGCCATTTGGTGAGGGTGTAGAGGTTGCATATATGTGTGCATCTGGGTGCACCTGAGACAAAACGGCAGGAATTGAGAGGGCCATGCATATATGCTTTTAAGAGATGTCTCAGAGGCTGAGCCGTAAATGACTAGGCAGTAATCTATTATGGAGAGCACAGAGCTAATAACAGCAAGTCAAAGGGCATCAGAGGTTTATGCACTGTCTGTGCCTGTAAAGGATCCCTAATCTTGAGTTAACCATCTTGGAGACATTACTGATATGTTCACAAAAAGATAAGGTACTGTCAAAGGTTATTTCAAGGTACTTAAAGGTACAGACCTGCTCTATAGGGACATCAAAGTTGTTCCATATAATTAGTGGTGTAGATTTTTGTTTACTATCAGGGCTGGCTAAAATCACAGATTAATTTGTTTTTTCTTATTCATAACTAACTTGTGCTTGGAGAACTAGGTCTCCACAGTTGTGATATTGCATTATAGGCTATCAGCTAATTGGAGTGAGTCTGAGTGGCTGGAGAATATAACAGCGTCATCTGCATATAGTAGGAGATTATTGGTGCAGACAAGTGGGAGGGAGTTTAGAAAGAAGCTGAAAAGCAGCGGCCCCAGTATGAAGCCTTGGGGAACACCGCAGAGAACTGGCCGGTTGTCTGACAGGGTGACACCTATTTTGACTTGCTGGGACCTTCCGGCTAGATAACTTTTAAACCAAGCTACTGCAGCTGTCAATAAACCAATATCAAGAAAGGAATTGAGTAGGAGGGGATGATTAACAGTATCAAATGCGTTAGTGAGGTCAGTGTACACTGACGCCACTAAGTGCCCATGATCAACTGCCTGGTGTATGAAATGTGGGTACTAGAGGAGGGCAGATGTGGTAATTTGGCCTGTCCTGAAGCCATGATGTTCAGGACGTTGGATGTTGTACTTGGAAAGGTAGTCAGTGAGCTGGTTCATGACTATACGTTCAAGTACTTTGGAGAGTGGAGGGAAATGGAAATTGGGAAATAGCTTGAGGGAGCCGACCTGTCCCCAGATTTATGATTAGGGGTCACTAATGCTGTTTTCCATAACATAGGGAATTGACTAAGGCACAGTGACATGTTTAGAATTTTTGTGAGGGGCAGAAGCATAGCATCTAGTGTGAGGAATATCCTGTGAGTTCGGCGATCGCGATTGGGCACCTACCAAAATGGTGACTCAATCGCAGCACCTCACTTCACAGCAATGAGGGAGGGAGGAGGATAGATGGGGTGATAACAATGACATCCTGTCACATATATATGCGCACGGTGGGGGAGCGAGCACGCCTTGAGTGTGGGTGCAGGAGGGAGGGAGGAATTGTGATGGGTGGTGCAATGGCAAGTTGCTCCTGTGGTGTGGTGGGTGGGCTCAGGGCTAGGTTTTAATAGTGCTGGAGTTCGGGTTCAGCACTTAAGTACCTTTTGTTGCACCCAGCCCGAATTGTTTTCGGGTTTTACCCCCAACACACCCCTGGAGTTGAGAATTCTAAGTAGGGGTGGAGGACCCTCCCATTTACAATTGAAATGTAAGTCCTGGTGCCTTTTGCTAAGCGCCAGGGACTGCATTGCTGAAATTTTTTTCGCTGAATTCCATTTGACCTAACGGCAATTGCTATTCTGCGATCACCATTATCACATAGATCCATACGAGGTGCAGGAGCTTTAGGTCCAGTGAGTCACTGCTAAAGTGGGCCTTGCCGAGTACCCTAAGAAGGTATTTTTTTGACTTTGTGAGTGAGACTTTTTTGAAGCGGAAAGGTGGGTTAAGTGACGGTGGGGTCGGGTTCTTAGGGTCACGCAGGTTGGAATGTGTGTCAAATAAATCAGGTGGGAGTACACAACTTAGGTCAGTAAATGCAGAGTTGAAAGTGTCTGCTATGTGTTTTGGGTCCAGAATGGTTGCGCCATCTAAATTAAGCATGGAGGGAAATGGAGGAAAGCAGCCAAAAGGGAGGATGCAGGAGGTATGGGGGAGGTTGCGTGCTAACGCCAAAAGTCTGGGGATCAAGACCTATGAATGACCTTCAGGCAATGTAGGCTGAGGCACAACTGGACATCATGGCAATAACAAAACATGAGCAATATAGAACCATAATTGAGAGTTACACGTACCAGGGTACAGGAGGAACAGGGAAAGGGAGAAAGGGTTGGGCAACACTATACATGAGTACAGTATCAAAGCCTCAGAAATGCAGGAAGAAGAGAGAGGTACAAGGCCTGAAGAAGTGTGGGTGCAGGTTATTACAGGAGGAGAGAGGGTGAGAAGGGTTGGGGTGGTGTATAGGCCCCCAACACAGAAGGAAGAAATCATCAGGTAGCTGAAAGGAGATCAAGAGTGTGACAGAACTGGAGGAGGTGCTGATATTGGGGAACTTCAACATGCCAGACCTGGACTGGAGTATCCCAGTAGCAGAGATCACAAGGAACCAAACCTGCTAGATGAAATACAGGAGGCATTTCTAATCCACAAGATCATAGAGCACACTGAGGAAGGGGCCATAGTAGATCTAGTTCTGACAAACATGGACAGTGTGGGGTAGGTCAAGGTGTGAGAACTACTGGATCAAGGGATCACAGTACCTTGTGGGTTAATGTCAAGCTGCAGGCAGATAGGGTGCACTTCAGGATTAAGGTCCCAGACTTCATCAGGGAGTATTTCAGGAGGAAAACATAATTTTTAGGGGAAAATTGTAGGGTATAAAAGCAGCGGCAGGAGTAGGCAAAAAATTGGACATGATAAGGGAGTACTGGAGGTGAAAGGTCTCTGCACAAAGATGGTGGGAAAAGGCAAGGGGGTGGGAGGAAATCAGTGTGCATTTCAAAGGGGTGGCAAAGGCAGTAATGGAAAAAAGGCTTTCTTCAGGAACAAAACAAGTCAGGGAAAAGAGAACAGGAATGAATATCAAGAAGGTTGATGGTGGTCAATAGAACAGTGAGACAGGCAAAAGTGGATGCAGAGCTGAGGTTAGTGGAGGGGTTAAAAAGGAGGACCGAGCATTCTTTTGCTGCATACAGGAGCAGTGCAAAACCATGAATGGGGTGATCAGGCTCAGGAAGGGGGAGGAGTGGGAGCAAGATGAGAAGGGGAAGAAAAACTCATTGAACATTTTTTTTATTCATTGGTCACAGTGGAAACCAAGGGCCAGAATCCAGCATTAAAGCCAGTAGGGGATCATTAGCATGCGCCAACATGGGACACATCACAGAGGGTAGGCAGTAGAAGGCAGTAGAAGGGCTTACAGGCAATAAAGGGCAGATAAATCAAGGGATTCAGATCCAACCAGTCTGAGATTACTAAGTGAGATGAGGCAGGTCCTAGCAGTACCCTGGCAGAGTTCTTCAACTGCTCTTTAGAAATTGGGAAGGTGCCAGGGAACTTAAGGACAGCAGATATAGTCCCCCTGCACAAGGTGGGAGGGGAGATGAGCTGGGCAATTACTGACTGGTCAGTGTGACATCCATAGTAGGGAGACAACTGAATCAATACTAAAGGAGACTCTGGTAGAACTCCAGGAGGTAAATGGACTTCAGGATGCCATGCAGAATGGATTTACTAGTCATGGGTCATGCCAAACAAACCTGATCAAAGTCTTTAATTGGATGACGAGGGCTGTGGATAAGGGTTAGGCAGTGAATGTCCAGTATCTAGGCCTTTGACTGTGTCCCACATGAGCAGTTCGTTAAGAAACTGAATGAACCGGAGGTGGGAGATAAAATAATTTGGTTAGTGAGAAACTGACTGAGTGGGAGGAGCCAGAAAGTAATCCTAAATGGAGAGCATTCAGAGGTCAGGGAGGTCACAAGCACAGTGCTACAAGGGTCTGTTCTGTGACTAGCCTCTTTAACATATATACATGTTGTGAATCAGATCCAGTGGAAGATATGTCTCTTTGCAGAAGATATTAAGATCTGTGGAAGAGTAGACAGTGAAGAAAGGGTAAGGACAATGAAAGAAAGAGCACCTGGAAAGGCTGGAGAGGTGATCAAAAGTGTGGCAGCTGATATTTAATTCCAAAAAGTGCAAGGTAATCCACATAGGGGCAAAACTCTGAGGACTGAATATAGGATGGGTCTGGTGGTGGAGAGAAGAACAGGGAAAGGCACTGTAAGTGTTTAGAATGGATAACCTGAAACTATCAGCACACTGTGCAAGGGCTGTGGGCAGGGGAAATAGGATGCTAGGATGAATACTAAGGGGATCTGTAACAAGAGAGAGGAGATGACACAGCTCTTGTACAGATCCCTGGTTCGATCACAAGTTCACACTTGGAGTACTGTGTGATGTTTTGGAGCCCACGCTTCAAAAAGGACAGGGAGGCTGGAGTTGATGCAGATGAGGACAAACAAAATCCAATAGGGCTGTGAGAATACCTTTTTCTGAGTATTTGGCATTCAGGTCCTGAGTATTCAGTACTCAGTATTTGGGCAGGAAAAGTGTTAGTTTAAAAAACTGCCCTAAAAACCATTAAACGACATGATTAAACCCTTTTCAGATGTGGCATTCCATAAACACCTCAATGACACCTCAACAAGCCACACAGAACTGGCATGGCAAGCAGGTGAAATTTTTCTTTCGGGCAGAATGCTACCACCAGATTAAATACGTGAAGCATGCCTGGCATGGCGAGCAGGAGAAATTTTTCTTTTGGGCAGAATGTCACCACCACATAAAAAAAAAAAACTTGGGGTAAAATCCACAGAGGCCAAGTTGTTGATGTTGCCCTACATTTGTAGGTGAAGTTAAACTTCGCTGCATGTCTATGTTATCCTCCTCATACTGTGAATAACATATTTTTGGTATTGCACTTGCAAGTCACTTAAGGCAATATCATATTATCCAATGTAAATCTTCCTTCATTTATTTAATTAGATCTGGGCCGGAACTGTGCAGCAACAGGATTCACTCACCCATATGATAAAATATTTGAAAAGATCATAAAAACAGGAGCAAAAAATTGATTAGAGACAGAGGGTTTGATTTTCAAAGCCCGAACTTTGGCGCAAGGTGCCTGCACCAAAAGGATTTGATGCAAGTGGCACCTTGCACCAAACTTTGTAGCAATCCCCAATTTTGAAGGCAGGCTGTGTCAAAACTGCGATGCCTTGCCCCAAAGCCACCCTATGCCACCCTTGCACCAGAGGTGCCGGTGCACAAGGTCACAAGGGAGCTTGCACCATGGCAGGGTTGCATCCTCCCCTTATTTAGAATTTTAGAAACCCTGCCGAGGACACATGAGGGAGCTGAGCTTAGACCAGCCATGAGCTGATCTAAGGGCCCTGTGCCACTGGCTCAGAGGGAGGTGAGTGGGGGGTCCTGCAAGATTGGGACCAGGGACAGAGGGACCAGTGGGGATGGCATGGTGGGTGACAGTACCCAGCAGCAATGGCAGGGTTCCAAGGTGACACCCAGCAGAGGTACCATGGTCACTGGGACAGAGCCACTTGGCCTGGGTACACTGAGGTTGGCGTGACAGACCCTGTGCTGAATCCCAGGTGGCAACAGCCCTGGCACCTGCCCAAGAGGTGACACAGTCCCCAACCTGTGGCAGATGGCATTGGCTGCAGGTTATGGGGTGCAGTCTGTGGATGGGAATGTCCCCCGGGCATGACAACATTCCCCTGGTAAACAGCCCACTGCATTGAGCCAGGCTGATGCCCAACTACACTGTCGGGGACTGTGTCACCTTTGGGGCAGGTGCCAGGGCTGTTGCCACCTGGTGTCCTGGATAGGGTCTGCCAATGCCAGCCTTGATGTACACAGGATGATCCATTCTTTCCCAGTGGTCATGGCACCTCCACTGGATGCCACCTTTGAAACCTGCCATAGCTGTTGGGCCACCTTAGCCCACCATGCCAACCCCACTGGTCCTTCTGCTCCCGATCCAAACCTTGTAGGCATATTCTCCCCCCCACTTTTGCAGTTCCTCTATGGTTGCTCCAGGTTGGGGGGCTTGATGGGACCCTCCATCAAACCCCTCAGGTGCGCCAAAGGTTTGATGCAACCCACGGCTGTAGCAACTCTTGGACTTTGGTGAAGGGACCCCCAATTTTCTAGAATAGGGTGAAGGGTCCTTGAAGCACACTGAGTTTTCAACAGCCTTGAATTGGCACACCTTGTGCTGATCTAGCAGACAATGGAAAACTGAACCCAGAATGTTCGTTGAAACTTTACTATGCCCCCCCCCAAAAAAAAATGTAATTAAAAAATTGACAATACTTACCTTTGCTGATGGGACATACTGTGTTACTCAAAGATCAGAAACATCTGGTTTTCATTTGATTGGTCATCATTATTGAACTAAAGTTCATTGGCATCCACTATGATATGTTATCCTCATAATGGAATGTGCACTTTTGGTGTTGTACTTGTAAGTCACATAATATAATATTGTATTATTCAACATATATCTGCCTTTATTTATTTAACCAGATCCATGACACAAGCACACAGCAACAGGATTCAGTCACCCACATGATAAAATACCTGAAAAGTCATTAAAAACAGGAGCACAAAATTATTAGAGACATACTGTTCAATAAGACTACAATGGTACCCACTCCCCCAAAAAAAATAAAAACAAAAGTTGATAACACTTAACTTTGCCAATAGAACTCACTGTGTTACTTGAAGATCAAAAGCATCCAGATCTGGTTGGACTGGTCTTCATTAATATTCAAAGTTCATCCTAACAACTCTGTGCAGATTGCCCTTGGTAGTGGTATTGGTGTGGACTGGGGTGATTCATCATCAATCATCATCATCATCATCATCTAAATTACTTGGAGATACTGAATAATGGCCAGCCTATTTCAGGAGCTGCAACAGTTGGAGAGACTGGTGACACTGGGGGACATAATAACTAGCTTATTTCATGAGTTAAACCACTTGGGGAGATTGATGATATTGGCAGGCATAACAACCGGCTCATCTCAGGAGCTGAATCACTTGAAGAGACTGACACTGCGGGCATAAAAGCTTGCTTATTTCAGGAGCTGAACCACTCAGAGAGACTGGTGACACTGGTGGGCATAACAGATGGCTTATTTCAGGAGTTGAAACACTTGGAAAGAGAGTGGTGAGGAAGTGCTTGTGAGTTGACTGCTAGGGTTTCCGTTTAAATGGAATAAATGCTTTTACATATGTGACTGTACAACAGTTTTCAGAGAGTTGGTGTCACATCTTCCTGTTATAAGATGATTTCACAAACAGCCTTTTTATGAGTAACCAACCGCTTAATGACTTCAAGTATATGCAGGGCAAACTACTATACACCGCATCCTCCCAAAAATCAAACTAATGCATCATTTGCATAATTGTGAAATGCAACAAATAGGAAGTAAACTTACACACATCACAATGGGGATGGAGCACCAGCAGTCCGGAGAAGGCACTGGAGGAGAGAGCATCACCAATCATGGGGTTGGTGGAAAAAGAGCAATAGTCATGTGTGGGGTGAAATTTATATTATCCAAATGGTGGGGGCACCACCAGTCCAGAAGAGGGACCAGGCCAGCATCACCAGTCATGGGGAGTGTTGAAAAAGAGCAATAGTCATGAGTGGGGTGAAATTCACAGTATTCACAGGGTGGGGGCACCACCAGTACAGAATAGGGGCCAGGCCAGCATCACCAGTCATGGAGAGCATGGAAAAAGATCAATTTATTTATTTATTGTGATCTCGGATTAACACCTTTGAGAACAAGCTCATTACAACAGGTTCCACATCAGGTAAAACAATAACAGTGATCACAGTTGGTTTTACAGGTAAACAGGTAATTCAAAGATTAGGCATACAATGCTATACATTATAGAACTACAGAACAACAAAAAGAATAGTAACAATGTAGGCAATGTACAATGTATGCCAATATTTCAAGGAATGGACAGGGTGAAAAGTAAGGGTATGTGTGCAGGGTGAGAAATACTTTGGCTCAAGGGGCCTTGTCAATAGAGGGTCAGGGGAGTGAACAGGTATGTGTGCAGAGTGAAGAGATACTTCAGCTCAAGGGGCCTCATCAGAAGAGGGTCAGGGGAGTGAGACTATCTGAGAAATTGTCACTGTGACTGTCATGTAGGGAGGGAAGTTAGGAGGGTGTGGTAAGGGGGTGGACTAGTGGGGAGAGAGGGGATGGGGGGAGAAATAGTATGATTGTGGAGGAACAGGTGGGAGGTAAGTGGAAGGAGGTGAAGGATTCCAAGGTAGTGTCTGGCAAGTTCAAATTATCTACAGGGAATCAGGCAGAATTCTGCTAGGTAGTGGGTCATAAGGTAGATGCCCCAGGGATAGAATAGGAAGGAAAACCGCTGTTGACAGCCATTCGGAGTTACAGACAACAGTCACAGCAGGTCTTTGAAACAAGATCTTTCCTAAGCTTTCATTTAAAGGGGCCTAATGAAGTTACAGAGGAGATGTCCTGAAATAGAGAGTTCAGAGAGTAAGGAGCACCCAAGCCCAAATGTAAACTCCTCAAATACATCCTGGTTAGACAGCTCCTGCTACTACTGCTGTTGTCAGGTAATGTGACCCTATCTCAGGGGCCCCTGCAACAACCGTTTGGAAGCAACAGTAGTCCCAGTGGTCTTAAACTCACCTCCATTAACATTTGAAGCCTCCTGCCCAAGCTAGACCAACTGCAAAGTCTGGTGCTACAGCACAGGCCTGACGTCCTCTCCGTAGTTTAAACATGGCTCTCCCCTGAGGTACCAGACTCAGCAGTCTTCCTCGATAGTTACGCTTTATACAGGGCTAACAGGATTGGTAAACATGGTGGTGGCTGCATCCTATACCTCTCGGACTCACTACAAGGTCAGGATCTACTTACACTGCCCCCCAGAAATGGTGCTCAATCACTAGGGGTTAAAATTATGTTAGGTAAAAAAGCAAAGTCAATTAATATCCTCTCAGTCTACGTTCCACCTAGGAGAATCGCAAAGGCTTCTACTCATTCCTTGACTTCATTGCCAATCTACCTAAAGGCATGGAGGTCATTACTCTAGACAATTTTAACATCAACTGGTTGTCTCCTGGCTCTAACCCCTGTAAGGATGCAGCCACGGCCGTCGACCTCGCCCAGCTGTTTTCTACTCCTAGTAGAATAAACTATAGGATCAATACTAGCACACTGATTGACCTTATATTTTCTAACTGCCCTGAAAGGATCACAGATACCACAATATTACCAGATGCCCTCAGTGACTACTCCCCAGTCACATGTCTCTGGATCAATAAGGCCCCTAAATGTCCATGCAAAACATCTTACCAGTGCTTTTTCAGGAAAGAGCATCAGGAACCGTTTCAAGAATATCTCATCAATTGTGATTGGTCCGCAGTCTTCCTCACCAAAAGTGTTGATGAGGCACTAAACCTCTTAACATTGTGGTATCTGTGATCCTTTCAGGGCAGTTAGAAAATATAAGGTCGATCAGTGTGCCAGTGTGCCAGAGGAGGGCAACTAAAATGGTGCAGGGTCTGCACCGGAAGACATATGAAGAGAGACTTCAGGAGCTTAATATGTATAGCCTTGAGGAAAGGAGGGAGAGGGGGGACATGATAGAAACGTTCAAGTACCTCAAGGGAATCAACAAAGTCCAAGAGGGTAGCATCTTTCAAAAAGAGGTGTGCAAGAACAAGAGGGCACAATTTGAAGATGGAGGGGGGCTCAGAGGTAATTAGGTATTTTTTTACAGAGAGGGTTGTGGATGCATGGAACGGCCTTCCGGAGGAGGTTGTGGAGTCAAAATCAGTGGTGGAATTCAAGCATGCATGGGATAGTCATAAGGCAATTCGGGGTGGGGGTAGGAAGAAGTAGGCTGCTGGTTAACTAGGATCTGCAGCTTATCCAGTAGGTAGGGAAATAGGCAGACTGGGTGGGCCAAGCCGTCCTTATCTGCCGTCAAATTCTATGTTTCTATGTTTCTATCACCATATTCAACATGGCCTGTGACTTATTTGCCCCTTTCAGGAAATTGAAGGTTAAAGGCATCTCTAACCCGTGGATTGCACCCTCTCTTCTGCACCATATGGCCACTCGTCACCACCTTTGGCAAGTGGCATAAGCCACTGGCAAACCTAGAGACTGGCAATGCTATAAAGCTGCCAGAAATAAATGCACGTGGGCCATCTGGCAGGCAAAGGCCACATAGTAGCAAGGCATAGTTGCTAGCTCCTGTGATAATAGTAAAACATTTTGGGACAATATTAAAAACCTTATGGGTTAGCCCAATCAGTCCCCTCCCACCTTACTCAACCCTAATGGGATCACTGTTCAAGACCTGAGAAAAATTGTTAACATTTTCAATACTTCATTCACTGACCTGAGTGGAGTTCTCCCTTCCAGTTTCTTCGACGAGCCATCTGCTGAGAATATTGCCCATAATTATACTTCCCTTCCAAACACTCCCCAGTTCTACTCTAGGTCAGTCTCCCCTTCTGCTGCCAGGTGCTTGATAAGTCAAGGCACAGCTCTGACACCCTTGACCTCAAACTGCTTCTCCTCTCCATAGATGCAGTCCTGGACCCACTCACCTGGATCCTAAATCTGTCCCTACGCCTTGGTCAGTTTCCCTCTGTCTGGAAAGCTGCAGTTGTGACTCCAATCCACAAGAGTGGTGACAGAGCAAACCATGCCAACTACCATCCCATTTCAATTTTACCACCCCTCTCAAAAGCCCTTGAATGCTTAGTGGCTGAACAGCTAACTGAATATCTATCCACCCATCACATTCAATGCCCTCAGCAACACAGGTTTAGGAAAGATCGTTGCACTACCACCGCCCTCCTCACCTACACAGACTATATCCATAAAGCGCTTGACCATGGTCACCTTGTAGGGCCTATATATAGAGATCTTACAAAGGCTTTTGATATGGTCAATCACTCCTTACTGCTCCGGACCCTACCCTCCCTAGGACTCTCCAGGGACATTGCCTCCTGGATCAGAAGTTATCTAGGTGGCAAAACTCAACTCATACAAATCTTAGACTCACTCTCAAGTAGCCGCCCCATGCAATCTGGTGTTACACAGGGATAAATCCTTGGTCCCTTACTATTTAGTCTCTACCTCAGTGCCCTTCCCCTAGTTTTCCTTTGTAACCTTCTCCTGTATGCAGATGGTGCTGTGATCTACACCAGCCAGCCTGATCCTACACCCCTTACCAGTGACTTGCAACATAGCTTTACCTCCGTTGAAGCCTGGTTTGATGAGCATAGATTAATTATGAACTATAGAAGGACCAAAGTGATGGTCTTTGCTGGGACTCATAGCAAGTTTAAAAAAGTCCAACTACCCATCTCCAGCCATATTGGTACACAGCTTGAGCAGGTAATTAGTTTTAAGTACCTGGGCATCACCCTAGGCTGTACTGTTTCCTATCAAGAACACATTAACAACATCTCCAAAACTGCTAATATCAGGCAAGACCTCCTTCATAGACATCGGCACTGTATGACCCAAGTGGCACTACGTCTCACAGTGACTAGATCCATACTGTCTATCATTGATTATGGCATTGTATTTTATAGTGCTGCCACCACCACTGCCCTCAGAGGGTTAGGGGTTACTCTTAACAAAGCCTGCAGGTTAGTTACTGGTGTTAGTAGGGACACACATACCTGTGACCTATACGTGCAGTCCAATTGGCTCAAACTCCAAAGTAGAATCTCCTATCACACCTGTCTTACTGCCAAAAAGATCTCTTTAGGGTTAGCCCGCTGTCTACCCAGCAGCTCCTCAACTGGGCCCAAACTAACACACACTGCATGAGAAGCATGCTCAACCTAACTTTTCAGGTACCTTTATGCCAGACATCCCAAGGTCAAAGAGCATTTATGTACAGAGCATCCAGCTTGTTTAACAACCTCCCTGCACACCTTCAATCTACTCCCAAAATTAGTCCTTTCAAAAACTGTCCTCGACAGCACCTAGCCAACCTCAGCAGCTGTGACTGCCCCATCTAACCCTGGTGGCCCTCTGCTTATACCTATCCTGCCAGTTTAATGACAACGCCCTCTTGGGCTGCTATTCTGTGTCACCATACCTCTCAACCTCTCAGCATTAAAAATTGTTGCACTGGGCTTCAAAAATCATAGCAAAGGGCCAGAATGTGTAGCACTTTCTTATTTTATACAATAATGTATCTACAATTAGTGGGCCCCATATAGTTAGTGATAAGGAATGTTTATATCGACTTAGTTCAATGATTTAATAGTTTGTGTGTCCAGAAATAGCTCTAGCATTTTTAAGAACATCAGTAGACCTATGCGGAGCAAGGGCAACTATGAGTGTGAAAATCATAGCACTATGCAAAATTCATAGCAGTTGAGAGGCATGTGTGTCACCACTGAGCCTACGGTCATCTACAATGTTTCCCACACTATAACCTGGAAAATCACCACTATTATTCCCTGTCTAAAGCCAATCTCCTTGACTGTTCTTTCTTCTTCCTTTCTTCCTCCACCTATTGGCCTGTTATGCCTCAAAACTCATCACTATTCTAATTTGCTTCTAACTGGCTTTCTCTGCCTGTAAACCTACCCTCCACAAACTTCTGGTTACCTGTTTAACCATAGCACTTAATATCAGTATTATTATATATTGTATGCACTAGGTTTATTTTCAAACGTCTCCTGGGTTTATTGTACCTCACCCAGCCTGCTTATTTGTACCCAATGTACTCGTGTCTGTTACCCCCTCTTCTGTATAATTCCTTGCTGATGTGGAGTCTTTGTAAAAGAGCCCCTGGCTCAAAGGTCTTAATTCTGAGATTCAATAAATAAATAATAAAAGTGCTATAGGCATACCAGGCATTGTCCTGAAGTACTGGCAGGGCTGATGCTGGGGGAGTCGGGGTTAAAAGGCCCAAGAAAGTTAAAAAGGTGAGCAGCAGCGCGCCTCTCAGTAGAAAGGCACCCGTAGGGGACATGATGGAAGCCAATTAGATGTTTAGCAGAAGGGACTTACTGGTTAGCCTCAAACAGCAAAGGACAGGGTTGCCCAGTATTTGGAGTAACCCCTAAACAGAGAGGGCTACAAGTCGTGAGGGCTACCAGAGTTGCACATAAGTTAGATTATTTAAATTGTGCCACTAGTACCCTAGTACTATGGAGCTAGTTATATGGTGGAAGATCGACAGTAGTGAAGTACAGGGACCACAGGGAACAAAATAGTCAGGCTAGGAAGAACAGTGTGGATTTTTTAATAGCAGACACCTCAGGAAGGACGTATTCTGTAATGCCTAGTTAAGTGAGAGGTCTAGATAAGGTGGAGTAGAAGCCCTAAGTAGAACCTAGTTTAAAGTCAGGGGATGCGTCAGAAAGATAGAAAGATTCTTGCCCTTTGAGTAGTGCTTGCTTAGGAAAAGTGCCCTCAAGTGGTAGAGATGTATACCTTGTAAATGGGAAAGAGGGGAGATAAAAAAAAAGCAGGCAGACAGAGTTTTGCTGGATGGAGGACCTTGGAGGGGTCTCTGCTTTGTGGTCTGAGCAATATTCATGAGTGGGGTGACATTCAGATTATTCACAGAGTGGGGGCACCACCAGTCCATAAGAGGAGTCGGACCAGCATCACCAGTCATGGGGTGTGTGGAAAAAGAACAATAATCATGAGTGGGATGAAGTTCAACACTTGTAACTGAAATCAAGATGTGGTAAATTCAACTTGATGAACACAAGTTGCTTAACACGTTCTAGGTCTAATGTGGATCTGTGAGGCTCTACCACATCCCCTGCTGTGCTAAACAACCACTCCAATGGCACACAGTTTATAGGGAAGCTCAGGGATTTGATGGCCAGCTGTGCCAAGTGAGGAAATGATGTCATCTTTTTGCACCGGTACTCCAGGGGATCTACAGAGATAGACTCAAGAGCTTCTGTGAAGAAGCAATTGAGAGCACTGCTTGCAGAAAGTGGGTGCTGCTCGGTTCTCTTTCTTTGCTCCACCTATAGGGATGATCTGAGCTGTGCCCAGCAGTTGTTTTCCTCTTCCTCAGGGGCATCTTCCTCTTGTTGTTCTTACTGAGATGCCTCAGTAGGTGCCATGCCCTTTTGCACACATAGTAAAGCTTACCTCTAAAAACAGCTGCTGCCACAACTCATTTACCCAGTGTGCAGGCATTGCTAGGTGCAGTATCTCATGCTTAAATCTTGGGTTCAGCATTGTCATGAAAGTATATGGCTTATTGCCACAAATCTCTGTAAACTTGCTCTCTATTTCAAGGCTTAGATTGTCCCCAAGGTCCCTCACAGCATGGGTAATATTTTCAGGCTCTTTATCAGCATGACTGGAGAATCTCTACAGTGACCTTTTTATGTTGCTTGCACGTATGTGCAAGAAACATAGTGCCATCATCAAAGATTTCGGAGGTGTGTCACCTCCTACTCCAATTCAGTCAGTGTGCTGGCAGGCGCGGCCCCTGTAAGCCAATGCATTTTGGAGCTGTCTATGACACGCTCAAAATGCAGTGTACCTCAGTTGAAAGGAGATACGCTGATGAGCACCGATAAGAGGCTGCTCATCGCAGCTCCCCTCATGAGCATGCACGCGCACGTACTGTATAGCCGGACGGTGCCCAATCCCCATCGGCTGAGCTGCTGCCCTCCCCCTGTAGTAGTTGCTACGCTGGGAGAGCCCACCCCAGCGTGGCAGCGTCCTTTGCCGACGGGGTGCCTAATCCTCATTGGCTGAACGCTCTCTGTCTTTTGCCATGCTGGGAGCTCACCCCAGCATGGCAACAAATTCCATGGCCAATGGGGTGCCCAACCCTCGCGGCTGAATGTCCCCTCAGCGTCCTCGCGCCACGCTGGGAGCCCACCCCAGCGTGGCAAAGTGTCCCATGTCGTCTTTTTTTTTAAATACCTGAAAATGAAAACGGTCCTTGGCGCATCTCCCGACCCCCCCTCCACAACCCGCACCCACCCACTGCGCACAGCTTCCCCACACCCCCACCCCATACTTACCCTCCGGACTCTGGCGCGACGATCTCGTGGACCGGGAACACGTCTGCACTCTTCAAAGCCGACCGCGAACTGAGGAAATGCCGGTAAGCTGTATAATGGGCTAGATAGGAGGGTTTCAACTTTGTTACATATCTCAGACATTTTTGGAATTTTTAGCAAATTTTCAACATGGGGTTTTGGGACCCCTTCTCATGAATGATGTCACTGTCATGGCGTTATTGGGCCGAAGGTGATTTTGCTGAGTGACTGCAAAATCACCCTTGGTCTGAATACTGCCATGACAGTGACATCATTCATGAAAGAGGTCCTAAACCCCATGTTGAAAATTTGGTGCCAAAATTCCAAAATGACTGTTTTACGAGCGTGCATTGCGCAGTTCCTACGCAGGCTTGTAAGTTCGTGAAATTTCAATATTTTCACTCCAGATTTTCAACATTGCCATTTTACCACACCTTCTTATGAGTAGTACAGCTGTCATTTGTCACATCTCACCCAAAATGTGTTTCCGCCCATGTAGCGCAGAATGGCATAGTCGGTGTGCAAACTCAATGTACGGGACAAATTAAGAAAATCACAGTGACACTGATCATGAGCAGAGGTCTTAAAATGCCTGTATTGAAAATTTGGTGAAAAAATTCCTAAAAATTACTGTTTTACAAGTGTGCGTTGCACTGTTCCTACGCACGCTCGTAAGTTTGCGAATTTTCAATATTTTCACTCCAGATTTTCAACATTGCCATTTTACCACACCTCCTCATGAGCAGTACAGCTGTCATTTTTCACATCCTGCCCAAAACATGTTTCCGCCCATGTAGCGCACAATGGCACAGTCGGTGTGCGAACTCAGTGTATGGGACACATTAAGAAAATCATAGTGTCACTGTTCATGAGCAGAGATCTTAAAATGGGAATTTTTAAAATTTGGTGAAAGAATTCCTTAAAATGACTGTTTTACCAGTGTGCGTTGCACAGTTCCCACACACGTTCGTAGGTTTGCGAATTTTCAATATTTCCACTCCAGATTTTCAACATTGCCATTTTACCACACCTCCTTATGAGCAGTACAGCTGTCATTTTTCACATCCTGCCCAAAAGTCTTTCCGCCCATGTAGCGCACAATGGCGCAGTCGGTGTGCAAACTCAATGTATGGGACACATTAACATAATCACAGTGATACAGTGACACTGTTGATGAGCAGAGGTCTTAAAATGGCTATGTTGAAAATTTGGTGAAAAAATTCCTAAAAATGACTGTTTTACGAGCGTGCATTGCGCAGTTCCTACGCACGTTCGTAAGTTCGCAAATTTTCAATATTTGCACTCCAATGACTTCCAAATACCTAAACAGCACATAGAAGCAAGCAACATTCGGCATTGACAAATGCTTGTTTAGTATCTGCACTGCAGGGATGACCTGACTGAGTAGTTCAGATTCTGTACTCAAGTCACGTGAGCTCCACTCAAAAGGTGCAAGCACCTTTACTGTGCCTTTGATAACAACCCAGTACTAGTAGCCGAAAACTCCCACAATGCCTTTCTCCATACTCAGTTCATGTAGTCAGAATTCAGAAAGTAGGAGCTCAGGCTTCACTGGAAAATTTAAACCCCAAATCTGTTAGGGTATCTGTCTTGAGGTTTGATGGTTGGGAGTGCAGCACCCTTTTAACAAATAAACTTTAGTGGCGTTTTGAATCAGACACCCAGCAGATTTGGGTTTTTAATTTTCCAGTGAAGCCTGAGCTCTGACTTTCCGAATTCTATTTGCAGATGTCTGTAGCTCAGCATTACCTCTGGTTGCCACCTCTTGCATCTTTTGTCAGTTTATGTGGTGCCCGCTTCTGCTCCAGTAGCCTTTGTAACATATAGTATGTCAAATTCCACTGGGTTGAGACATCCTGTATCAGGCTATGCTGTGGAATCTGAATGCGCTCTTTCAGCTGGTGCAGTTGGTTCGATGCCTTAACAGAGTGGTGGAATAACCACAAATGTGTCCTGCTGTTTTCAACTTTGATCCACCTCTGTTGTCTTGCTAATGGACTTTGCCATCATCAGATTCAGACTTTGGGCAAAACAACGGATCCCTTCAAAGTGCCCATCACACAAGGCCTTAATCATTTGAAGCATTGTCAGCGACAGTGAAACCAACATGCAGCCGTCTGTCTTCAGTCCACACACTCAACGTATCTTGCAAGAATGTCAGAATGTTCACGGACCAGTGACCCAGAGGCATAATGGCTACATTCAGTGTTGGGACCTACTATGAGAGGATGTGGAGGCTCCACCAGGGGAATGACCAGAACTAGGCATACCTGCCCCTTCAGTGCCACCACCAGTTTCTGGGTCTGCTGCACACCAGTGTTCTGTCAGTGTCATACAGTATATGCATAGTTGGAGTTAATGCTGCTCCATATGTCTGTGGCACAATGAAACACACCACCGACTGTCAGTGACAGTAACTGAAACACTGCCTTGCACACATCCTCATATATATTGGGCACAACAGTATGGGAAAATGTTGTGTGGAGATGGTATCTGATTCTGAGGGTGCAAATGTTGCAGCTGCCAGAAACCAATATTATCCACTGTTGAAAATGGCTGCAGATCCAATGCCATCATTTCCACAATTAACTGTGTTATCTGTTGTGCAGATGGTTGTGAGGGATGATGTTTTGTCCTTGCATGAAAGACCGGTATAATGGGGGCCAAAGGATGCAGGGCTATAATGTTGGCTGATTTCTTGGGCATGTTTCACTGGGAGAGGGTTTGGAGCACATAACAGGAGAACCAACAGAAGGCAAAGGGAGTGTCACACTTCTTGATGAGTTTGTTTTGTGACAAACTGTCAGTGGTGTGGAGGAGAAAGAAGAGATAGTGTCAGACTCACAGGCATTTTCACGATCACAACTGCTTTGCAATTACGAATCTGCAACATCTGGACCACCAGTACCAGCAGAATGGCTTGGCATAACCTGGGACAACACACTTGATCCCTGCAGTGCATGGGGATGCTTCATCTGCAGATGATTTATCATTGCCATAGTTGTGAGCTTTTCCCCCGTTAATGATGCTGCCACACAGAGGCCACACCCTTCCTTAGTTGCATCATTTTTTACTATGCTAAAATGCAACCACACTGCACATCCCCCCCTCTGCTTCTATATTCCCTACAGGGGGCATGCCTCAGACAGCTAGTGTTGGAACCCACTCGGGAAGGAGCAATCTTAGACCTGGTACTCTCAAACGGGGATGGAGAGAGGATCTCAGATCTAGAAGTGGGTAGCCATTTGGGAACAAGTGACCACCGAACAGTGTGGTTCACGATAAACACAGCCGCAGTCAAGCTATATAAAAGTGAAAATAATGGACTTTAGAAGGGCTGACTTTGTCAAAATGGGAGAGTGCCTCAGAAAAGCACTAGCAAACAGGCAAGAAGGAGGGGTGGAGGAACAATGGGGAAACATCAAAACTGCCATCACAGAGGAAACAAGCCTTTGTGTGAAGCAAATAAACAAATCAAAATGAAAGGAAAAAACACTATGGTTCTCAAAAGAGGTGGCGGGGAAGGTTAGGGAGAAAATATAGCATTCAGGAAGTATAAGGAAACACAGAAGGAGCAGGACAGACAACTGTACCAGTTAAAGCAGAAGCAAGCAGGGAAGGCAGTCAGAATAACAAAGGCCCAAACCGAGGAAAAGATAGCCAACTCGGGTTAAGTAGGGGGATAAAACCTTTTATAGGTACATTAGGGAGCAAGAAAGACCAAGGGAGGGATAGTGAGGTTTAATAAGGGGAGGGTGGGTTGGCAGACAGGAACGGTGAAAAGGTGGGGATACTGAACGAATACTTCTGCTGAGTAATCACAAAAGAAGAGCAGGGAGAGGTACATAATCCAATCAATAGAAGCACTCTGGATAGGGGGGTCGATACCAGTCCTTTCTCAGAACAAAGGGTTCTGAAAGAACTCCTAAAACTGAAGGTGGACAAAGCAATGGGGCCTGACAGGATTCACCCCAGAATTCTAAAAGAACTAAGGGAGAGTACTAGTGGCACCACTGACTACCTATTTTAACAAATCATGAGAGGATGGTATGGTACCTAAGGACTGGAGAAGGGCAGATGTGATCCCCCTACACAAAAGTGGGAGCAAAGCAGAGGCAGAAAATTACAGACATGTTAGCTTGACCTCAGTAGAAGGGAAAATGATGGAATCACTTCTGAAAGAAAGAATTGTTGAGTACCTAGAGACCAGCGGGGTACAGAACCCGAGGCAGTATGGATTCACAGTGGGAAGGTCATGTCAGATGAATCTAATAGATTTCTTTGACTGGGTGATCAAAGTAGTAGACCAGGGAGGGGCTGTGGACATGGCCTACTGTACCTAGACTTTAACAAGGCATTTGACACAGTCCCATGCAAAAGATTAATAAACAAATTAGCCAGCCTGGGAGTGAGTCCCAGGGTGGTAGCCTGGTTAAAAACCTGGCTGGACAACAGGACACAGAGGGTAATAGTAAAGGGAGTCCACTCCAAAGAAAGGGGGTTACTAGTGGGGTACCACAGTGTTCAGTACTGGGTCCGGTCCTTTTTAATGTCTTTATAAGTGACATTGCAGAGGGACTGGAAGGAAAAGTATGCCTCTTTGCAGACAACACAAAGATCTGCAACAGAGTTGATACACAAGAGGGGGGGTGGAAAGGATGAGAAGGGATTTGGCAAGGTTGAAGGAATGGTCAAAAGTATGGCAGCTTAGATTCAATGCAAGAAGTGCAGGCACTGCACCTGGGAAACAAAACCCAGGGAAGAGTACGCAAAGTGGGGAGGTATTGACAACAACAAAATGGAAAGGACTTGGGGTAGTCATATCAGATGACGTAAAGGTAAGCAAGCAATGTGAGAAGGCAGTAAGGATGGCTGGGGGGATACTGGGAAGTATAGGGAGAGGCATCACCAGTAGAAAACAGGAAGTTGTTATCCCTCTGTATAGACAGTTGGTGAGACCCCATCTGGAGTACTGCATGCAGTTCTGGAGACCTCATCTCCGCAAGGACATAGACAGAATGGAGGCAGTCCAGAGGAGGGCAACTAAAATGGTGCAGGGTCTAAAACAGAAGCCATACCAAGAGAGACTAAAAGAGCTTAGTATACCCTTGAGGAATGGAGAGGAGGGGACATGATAGAAATTTTCAAGCACCTTAAGGGAAACAACAAAGTCCAAGAGGATAGCAACTGGCATCCTCTCATAGCCCTTTGGGCTAACAGTGCCTCAGACAGTGGTCTACACAGAGAGAAGAGCCTGCTGCCACTCTCCCCAAGTCCTTGCTAGCAGGTACAGCCTGGACAGTGTTCCAGGAACTCAAGGCTGCGTGGCTGTCTCTGTAAATTTTCTAAGGACAATTGCCTTGGACAGCTCTTATTGGCAGTCCATGGAACACAAGCTCCTTGTTTGGTTCCTCATCCTGCCAGGCATTTCCAAATTCCTCCTGACTGGACTATGTCACTACCATTGGCCAGTTTATTTAACCTTTTTTCCCCCAATCCGGTATTGCCTGTGATATCTGGTCTGTTTTAATACTCAGTGCTGAATTTCGTCAGTTTAAAGTGTCTACTTTTCCTTTTGCAGATTATACTGTCAAGTCACTAGAGGGCAACAAGAAGTGTAGGTTGCAATCCTTCTCCCCCCCCCCACACTTCTGTTGTGTCATTCATACCTAAATTCTCTGCCTTTCACCCCTCTCTGTAGTGTCCCTTGCACAGTCTCCCAGGCTATCAGGCATGCAACATGGTATCCAAACTGGGGTTTGGACCAGGTACCTTTTGCTCCAAAGGCAGCAACCCTACCACTGCACCACTGTGTCTACCACAATGTTAGTTGTCAGCAAGACCCACTCATACCTGCCTATGGTCACATCTACCACCACTGCACTCCTTCACAAGACCCACCCACACAAACTAACCATACTACTGTTGCTAACCACGTTTACCCTACTCAGCAACAAACTCCCAGTTGCCTCTGGTATGTACACACCTTTGCTTCTGGGGGAGCACCTCACCCCTCATAGTCTGTCCATCACCCTGTCTCTCCCCATAGTCCCCCCCGCACCCCTTCCCTCTGCCCCTCTCCCCATCTCTCTGTGCCTTGAGCCCTCCATGTCTGTTCCTCCACCTGGCCATCTCAGCCTTCATGCAGCTGCCCATTCTCTGCTCATCACCTTCTAAGCTTGCCAGCCGCCGCTACCCAGCAAAACGCCACCAATTCATGGCCCTTGTCAGGATCTTCCACTTGCTTCTTCTACTATCTGGCAATGTTCATCCCAATCCTGGTCCAGCAGTCCCCCCCCCCCCACTGCGGTCACGCACAGGGCTTCAAATAGCCGCTATGAACAACCCTGCCATGCTGGATGGCACAGTACCAACCAGACATTCTGGCTGTAACAGAAACCTAGCTGTCAGCCAAGACCCTAGACTCATTGTCTATATTCCTGGCTACTCTGTCATTAAGCTTGAACGTAACAGCAAGAGAGGCGGTGGCTGTGTCTTCTATCTAAATGACTCGCTGCATTACCAAGCCCTGCTGGTACCCTCCCTAGACCATGCCTTCTCAATAAAACTCTCCCCTGACCCAAACCATGCTCCTCTTACTCTCACCATCGCCTACATCCCACCCTGCAGCCAATCCCCTGCTTATATAGTGCTCTCTGACTACCTAGTCAGCCACCCCCACAAAATGGAACAAATCCTAGTTGGGGATCTCAACATAAACTGGCTGGCGAGCTCATCAACACATGCCAAAGATACCTTTGCTGCGTTAGATATGACCCAACTGGTATCCCAGCCTACCAGGGCCAACCCCACTAATGGATCCCACACTCTACTAGATATCCTGCTCACTAATTGTCCCCACCATATTACTGACCTGGGTGTCCTACCCAACGCCTTAAGCAACCACTCCCCAGTCATCTTCAGGTGGTCCTGTCAGCTACCTAAATCACCACCAAATATCACCTTTCATCGTCGACTATGCCCAGGAGGCATAGCCACACTCAAATAATATTTAATTAACTGGGATTAGTCCCCTATTTCCCAAGCCCAGCACATAGATGATGCATTGCACTAGTTCACCACCACCTTTAATACCGCCTGTGATGCTTTTGCACTGACCATCAAAGTGACCACTAAGAAACGTAGTGCCCCCTGGATTACCTCAGAACTCCTACAACAGTTCAAAATGCATGATGACCTCTGGCATCGTGCCACTGCCTCCGGTTTGCTAAGCGATAGGCAGGCCTATAATGCTGCCGCAATAAGTGTACCTGGGCAATCCGCCAAGGCCAAAGGCGAAACTGCAGAACTTCCTAGCCACCTCCTGGGTAGTACACAGAAAGTTCAGGATAACATCAAGGAGCTTAAAGGTAAATCCCGCTCTCCCCCCTCACAACTTAGTGTTAATGGTACTACTACCACAGATGCACGTCACATAGCTAACTGCCTCAACTCCACCTTCTCAGACCTCAGCTCAGTCCTCCCTAGCAACTTTTTCGATCCAATTCAGCCTACCCCACTGCCTGAGCTCCTCCACCCCCCCAAACTCAGAATCATTACCCCTACAGAAGCGAAAACCTACCTGTCCAAAGCCCTCCAGAGCTCCAATTACTGCAAGGATGCCTTCGATATGCGTATCCTATACCTTGCGCTAGACTCAGTTATCTCCTCACTCATGGACCTTCTAAATCTGTCCCTGCGCCTGGGCCAGTTTTCAACCTCATGGAAAACAGCAGTGATAACACCAATATTGAAATGTGGTGACAACTCTCTCCCAAACAACTACCAGCCCATCTCGATTCTCCCCCCACTCTCTAAAGCCCTTGAAAAGATCATGGCCAATCAGCTCACTGACTACCTCCTCGCATAAAACCTCTTATGTAGGGAGCAGTATGGTTTCAGAGCTGGTCATAGCACTATGATCGCCCTCACAGAATTTGCTAACTCCCTGCACTCCACGCTTGACAAGGAGCACCTTGCAGGGCTAATGTTTATAGACCTCTCAAAGGCCTTCAACATGGTTTCTCACCCCCTCCTTCTTAACACATTACAACAGATTGGGGTCTCTCATTGTCCACTCTCATGGTTCTCCAGCTATCTTTCATCTAGAACCCAATGTGTTAAAATTAATAATACCATATCTACTATGCTGTCTGTGCACTCAGGAGTTCCCCAGGGATCTATCCTGGGTCCCCTGCTATTCAGGATCTACCTCAATGCCCTGCCTAAATCCTACCCCAGCAACCTTCTCCTCTACACAGACGATGCTGTTCTTTATGCCGCACATCCCAATCCTCTCTCTTTCCAGCGTACCTTACAAAGCTCCTTCTCTCAGATTGAACACTGGTTTGCTGAACACAGATTGGTGGTCAGCATTAAAAAAACTAAGACAATGCTCAATGCCCACCGCCAAAGCAGATCAAAGGATTTCCCCCTGGAAATACTCTCCACTTCTCTCATCCCACTGGAACAGGTCCAAAAGTATAAGTATCTACAGTAGGTATTACATTTGGCTTTTCCCTCTTGTTCCACAAACATATAAAAATCCTCACCTCCACCACCCGCATTGGTCTCCTTTACAGACATAAAGACTGCCTGCCACCTGAAGCACTTCGCCTAGCCATTGCTTCCTCAGTCTTATCTCTGGTGGACTATGGCATCACAATCTATGCTAGCCTCTGACCCTACAGGACTTCATCAAATACAAGTAGTCATCAATAAGACCTGCCAGCTCCTCTCTGGTGCTGACAGAAATAGACATACCTGCACCCTAAACAGACTCACCAATATCCTCTCCCTTGAGGAAAGACTATTATACCAGACCTGTCTCTTCACCCAAAAAATCCACCTGGGTTTAACCCCAATAGGTGTCATGGCTTCTTTTCAGGCAGCCACCATCTCGGTGTCCACACGGGCTGCTCCGAAAACTATCTGGAAGGTGCCTAGGGTCAGGACCACCCTGGCTCAGTGATCCTTCCTCCTTAGAGCTCCATCCTGTTACAATGCCCTCCCACCGGCCATCACATCAATCACCAATCTAGGTCCTTTTAAAGCTGCCTTAAGGGCCCATATCCTCTCCTCACGTCAATGCCAGTTTAACTGTATCTGTGGATCCTGCACCATGCCACTAGGCCATGCACCCACCCTTGGCCAGGCAGTGGAGAGCCCTCAGTATTTCTAGCCTACAGGCTCCTCACCTCCCCCAGTTACCATATAGTTGCACTGGACCATGAATGCATTGTATTATGTATAAGACAAGACCTCCCTGAGGCAACTTACTACCAACTTACATCATGCATTGCTTTAGCTACCAATTGTATAGGTCTTAACCGCTCATTAGGTAAATATGTCGATAGCTCTGCCTGTTTTAGCTACCAAATGTATAGGCATTAACCAGTGCTCATTGTACTTATACTCTGTATGATTGCTCACCCACATTTATTCTACGTATGTTCTGTGTGAATATCTATGTTTTATTCTGACATGTAGCTTTTGGAAACGAGTCTATGACTCAAAGGGTTGTAATTCTGATTTCCTAAATAAATAAATAAATAAAAATAAATCTTTCAGAAAAAGAGATGTGCAAGAACAAGGGGACATAATTTGAAGATGGGAGACAGCTCAGGGGCAATGTGAGGAAGTGTTTTTTCATAGAGAGGGTGGTGGATGCATGGAACAGCCTTCCTGAGGAGGTTGTGGGGTCAAAAACAGTGGGAGAATTTATGAATGCATGGGACAGACATAAGGCAATTCTGGTGGGGGGAAGGAAGAAGTAGGCTGTTGGTTAACTAGGCTCTGCAGCTTATCCAATAGGTAAGGAAATGGCCTACTGGGTCATAATGTCGTATGCTTAATAGCGTATGACATTATAGCTAACCTGAAAGAGCACTGTCCAGGACAGGGAATGGTGCAATATCGCATATACTGCAGTATGTGGTACTGCACCATTCACACACTCACAGGCAGAGGATAAGACCTCTCCTGGGAGTAAGTTCTGCCAAGCAGCTGCTGTGGCTCACTGGACTGAGCCACAGCAGCAGGAACCCAAGCGCTGTGTCTGGGACAGGGTTTGATTCCTGGTCCCAGACATTTTATTTTTCTTCGCAATTTGTGTGCTCCCGGAGTTGAGACTCTTTAGTGGGTTGGTCCTGGGGCACAGCCCTCCGTAATAGGGGGTGTGGGTGGAAAAGAGAATTGCGCCGATGCAATATTGCGCCTGTATTAGCAGAGAGATTTTGCATGCAGCATAATGTCTTGTGACATTATGACCCCGTGCCAGGAAATGGGCAGAGTAGGTGGGCCAAGCGGTCCTTATCTGCCACCCAAGTCTATGTTTCTATGTTACTTACACCAGCACCTCTTGCACTAATAAGGAGGCCATAGCCAGCACTTTTTCCCACCTTTCCCAGGAACAGAACTGGGTGCTGCATCCTGTTCTTTCTCCCCAACAGCTGTCTGACTAGTAGGATTATCATTATCAATACCTTGCGTGTCTAGAGCAGACACAATCCTGGGAAAGTTCAGTGTGGACTGCTTTTTTTTTACAGGAGGAGGGTTGCCTGCTTGTTTGCCCCACCGGTTACTGTCAGAACCTTTCCTCATTTTCTCAGCAGCTTTGTTTTTTATTACTCAAATAACATGCATGTTCTGACTCATCCTCAAAATCACTGAGGTGGGTGTTGGTATCACTCTCAGATGATGATGATGATGGTCTTTCTTGAGGGTCCAGAACATATTCGGAGTCAGATGAGTGCTCTGCGTCCTCCTCATCTAAAACATCTAGCACACAAGCAGCGTCAATACTGTGCAGGATTTTCAAAGGCTGGCACAGGGCCTGCATTTAGCCCTGCTCCACCACACCTAGGTTCTGGTGGTACGCCGAACCCCTTGCTGCAACTGCACCTGATTTTACATTTTTGGGTGCAGTTGCAGCTGTTTCCATGGTTTACAGCAGTTTGTACCATATACCTGGCGCAAGCTCCATAACACAGCCACTAGGATTGCTGTATGTTAGACCAGAAAAAGTTGATCAAACTTGAGGCAATTGCCAGCATGGGATAGAAAATCCCGTTAGATCGCGCAACCCCCATGCACCATTTCATTGGTACACCGGGCCTTGCGGTTATCTAGGAGCTTTGAAAATCCTGCCCACTGTGTTTGGATGGTATGATAGAGGTAGGAGTCATGGTCATGGAGACTGGGGAATTAGGTGGTGGTGCTTTATTCATCAGCATAGCAGTGAACACAGTGACTGCTATGGTCACATTACTAGTGGGTACTACAGTGTCAGTGGAAGAACTTGTCGCAGTAGTGTTGGTGGTGGTGGCTGTGGTGGTGGTCACAGTGACTGGGGCAGCAAAAGTGGCACTGGTGGCACTGGCTACTGCAATTGTGGTACAGGTGGTGGTAAGGAGTGCACTGGTAGTGGCAAGGGGTGTGACACCTATAGTGAAAGAAGCTGCAGGAACACTCCTGATAGTGGCTACTGCTTTCTCAATCGGCATTCAACTGAGCTGTAGTGCCTTTCTACTACTCCTATAGAAGGACTGGGCAGCATATATGTGGCTGGTACTGGTGGTGACAGTGCTAGCAGTGTTGCAACTATATCTACTTTCCTCACTCCCACTGCTATTTGAGCCTAAAGGCTTGCTAGGTGAGAAAATATTTTGTGCTGTCGAATATGTCCAGATGAACATCGCTCACCCTCATCATCACTGCTTGGTACAGGCGGTGCAGAGGATTTGCTGGGGCTGGATCAAGTTCTTTTATGGGGTTGCTTGTTATCAGACTTGATAAATTACACTGTTGGTTGCTGTGAGAATGAGCAATGACATATTTTAATTAACACAGCAAAATACATACTACCATTAGTACACTGCCTGTGTGTGTGTGTAACTGTGTAGATATGCTGCTTGTGCAACTGTGAAAGAATTATACCACCCCGGACAAAAATTAAACACAGTTCAGTTCATCATACCATAAAAAGCAGTAAACGAAAATGCTTTGGTACTATTGAGAACAGTCAGCTGGCAAGATCCCCAGCACTAGAAGAGGGAACTGAGCCCAGAACCACAGCCATACAACAGGCACAAGACACACAATAACTCAGTGTGTCACGCCTGACACACTGAAAAACTGCAGCAGATTAAAAGAAAAATTATGTGTAGACAACTGTACACACATAGGATGCAGCCTCACACCAAAACGTGTACTGCTCACACACAGGCTATACATTGTGCGCAGTGAGCTGCAGGAGGGGGAGTCAGCCGACACCCTTCTCTCAGTCAGGGAACTGAGCCCAGAACAAATAGATGAACACGAAAAATTCAATGAGTCAAGCCTGAGCCACTGAAAGAAACTGGTGCACTTTTAAAACACAAAACAATGCAGTTACATAGCTGTACACATGCAGAACACAATGCAACCTCACACAATACCATGTGCACACACAGTGCAAGTGTACACATCATGCATGGTGAGATGCGGGGGGGGGGCAGTCAACCGTCTTCAGTTGTACAAGGAACCGAGCCCATAACCAGATGACAGAAAAAAAAAACCCACCAAAATCAAAACTTCATTTTTGCTTCAAATAAAAATCAGTTCACACTGGATCTGTGTGGAAGCGAAAGCAGTGGGGTGGGGAAGTCAGCAAACAACCCTCTCCATTACTGAGCCCAGAAACAGTTCCCCAATAATAAATGTAGACTAGATGCTATCACACTAGACAGAAAGTCAAGCTTGACTTTCCCGAACAGAAAGAAACCAGTCTCTGCAAAAATAAATGTGCCTCAGCAAAAAATAAATCACACTAGAGCTGTGTGACTGGAAGCAGCAAGGCATGGGTGTCAGCAGACACACACACACACACACACACACACACACATGCACGCACACTCCTCTCTCCTGCTAATCCCTGCAACTGGGCCCAGTAATAAGGACAAAAACATGAAAAATGCAGTCAGAACTTTTCTGATTATGATAATGCGACCCTGGCACCGGGCATCTGAAGGGCCACTCTACCCCTGCCTGGCTGGCCAAACCAGGTTGAGGGGCCTGGGTTCTTACTTTAACTTAAAATTGGCTCTTTCTCAAGATATAACATATTGTGCAGTGCTTCCACCCACAGAGCACTTTTAAGTGGGCTAGAATAAACCTGGTACAACCCTCTACGATGCTGTACTCACCCACATGACTGTAATGCCACCCCGAACATGAACCAAGAAACATTTTTCCACATTGAAGACATTTAGGAATTATCAATTCTCTACTAATAACAGGCTCATGAGACAGGATTATGCAAAAATATCAAACAACAATTTATTTACAGGGGGAAGGGCTAGGAAGGGTGAATTGGAGTAGATGTTAAGCTATTTACATTTACGTTTGGATGGGGGTAATTGGGTTGGGTTGGATTGGTTGGTTGGCATAAATCACATAATCATTAGCAGTTTATTCATTTTACCTTTGAATATGCTATCTGGTTAATCTCATTAATAAATAAATAAATATCAATAACAATGGTCACCCACCAACCTCAGAGATAGTCAGGTTCCTGGCTATCTATCTGACTAGCTGCAATTAGAAAGTTAACACAGTTGTTAGAAAACAGAAGCAAATACACACACTGATACAAGTTCCCAAACTGTATGAGACCTCGCAATCTGAATATTAATCTGGGTACCCAGTAACTAAAGTTCTTAAGATGCAGGCCTGTTGCTTGATGTAGCTGTACGTTGGCCGGCTAGATGGGTCCCTAAAAAGGAAAACAGATTTAACTTGCATCTTGCTTTTACACATACACTGACTGTAGACTACAAAACTTGGAAACACTTTAACTATTTACAAGTCTCTTGTTTTGATACAGGGCTGGACCCTGCATTACTTACAGTTCGGTAGTCATCATTGGTCTGTACAAGGCAGGATTAAGTGCTTTTGGCAGGTGGGCTCTGTCTCCGGAGTTTAGAAGGCTGGCAAACACTTACAGGCAGGAGACCCAAAACTGACTGCAGAGATCTTACAGCTTTCTCAGGTGGAACAACACTTTAACTTCTTTCAGCAGTGCCCCTCTCTTGGCCGAAATCACTCTCTGGGTGACCAGGCTGGTACTCGGGCTGGCACGTTTCAACCCCACATCTGGGCTATACCCCTCAGGGGAAACGCATATGGCAGTGACCTAGGTGGCACACTACCAGGCTGTGTCCCAAACCTAATCCAAGCTGGATACATTGCATTCAGCACATTTATTAATCAGCACATTAATCTTAGTCCTTCAGCCATGGACCAGCATGGATGCCATGGTCCTCTCAACTTTCAAACACTTGAATGGGCGCTTTCTCCTTAAGGCTAGGGTGACCTGATTATTCACAGTCCATATCAGTCTAATTTTCTTTCACGACACTGTACTTTGACTTGGCAATTCAAAACAGTTACTGCAGCTTCTCTCAAGCATGTTTCACAAAGTCTCAGTCCCTTGTGGCTTGGCTGGTGTTTACAGCTCGCACTGGACGTCACAACCAGTAAATGAGTCCCTCTTGGCAGTGCTGGCATTAATAACTCCAAAGTACAAATACTGGCAATGTCAGGAGGAGCCCTGACCTCTGAATACTCCCCTTCCAGTCCAGTAGGCACTTATCAAATCAGACACATTTATATACCTAAACTGGATCCTTCTCTGGTCACTTGGCAAAAGTCCACTCTTCCTGTGCTTTGGTTAAAATGCAGGGTGCAAACAAACAGCCACAATCTATACACTTTGGGCTTCGCTGCCCCTCAACGATTCCTCACACTTGCACTCGTCAGAAGCAGTTTACTCACTCAGATCACTTGCAGAAATGGCTTTCTTTTCTCTGAGGTTTCAGGCTTTCTTCAGCACTTTCACCGCTGAGGTAGGACATGCGTGCAGCTCTCTCACAGTTGAAAGTTCAGGTTCATCCACTTTTTTCCAAAAATGTGGAAAGGTGCTGGGTAGCCCTGGAGGGCAATCTCTGGCAAACCCCAGGCTAGTGACTTCTGTTGCTTGCAGCCACTTGTCTCTCTGGCAGAAAAAAGTTCCCTGTGGAGGGGCTTGCATTGGTTCGCTAGGCCCATTTTGGAGCAAAGGGCCTGAGCCCCCACCCCTGTGGGGGGCTCCTGTTCAAACACTGCTCAGACTGGCAAAACACTGTCTTTTATGGAGTCCTCTTGAGGCTCCTGATTGGCTGAAGCTGCTTGCTGCTCCCACAATAATTGGATGAACCTGATTTTCAGTTCTTAAAATGAATATTCATTGGCCTCACTCGATGCACAATAGGCTTCTTGTTTTGGCACCTGAATTAGGTCTCTGCAGTTTCCCCATAAGCACTGGGTAAAGTCCCACAAGTGTCTGGCATTGTCCCAGAAAATATTTATTTACAATTTTTACAGTGGCAGCATGTCTGAAAACTTGCATCGTTCAAACACATGGACCCGCTCATGATAGTAATGTCTCTTTCTCATTAATATTCATGATGCTGGGCCAGGACCACTAGAGCACGCGGCACTCTTTATTTGATTAAATTAGTGGCTCCTTCTGAGCCATCCAAGTCACTGGCCCCCGACCAGCATCTCATGGAGACTACCAGAGGAACCACCCTGTAACCACAATTGCAGTCTGAATCAAAAGTACACCTCTTGACGCTTGAGACCACCAGCTTGCCTAAAATGCTGGCGGCCCACGATTCTGCTCCGCAATCCCTGGGAGGGCAAAAACAAAGAAAGAGGGCTTCTGGGGACCTACAGTAGTAGCCAAAGACATGGTCAGATATTTCCAGATATTTTGAGAAATTTCTAAAGAGTTTCTCTCTGCTGCCCCTACTGTGGAACTGCAGAAAACAGGAGATTTCTCCATCGATATAACAGAAATTTCAGGAAATATCTGACCATGTCTTTGGCTGTGACTGTATGGGCACATCTCTCCAAACCTGGGCTGTGGCGGTGAGATAGGGAACACCTCAAGGGACCCTGCAGGCATCGGGAGGTGCTCCGTGGATGGGAGCAAAATGGGAGAATGGGCAAGAAGGTAAGCCCCCATTTGTGGGGGGGGTACAATCAGATTTTAAATATTGACCAAAAAAAACATATTTTGCTAACAGAAAAATGATTTGGGCACAATATAAAGGTCTTAGAAAGGCAAGCCACTGCAGACTACAGCTATCTCCCCTGTCCTCTACTAACTCACAGTGGGGGTAAACTGGGATTTCTGAAGAGGTGGAACTCTAGTTCCTGGGCAAAGACTCATGTAGTGCATAGTATGTTGCATGTATCGCATAGCACAGTGATATAAGAAGTGATGGCTACTGGCAATGACTGGCAGTGTATCCTAGAGGTTAGAGTAACAAGCTGTGAATGACCTTGGTACATCCAGCAGACCTGGGTTTGATTCCCACAACCTCCACTTGCATACTGTGTGACTCTGAGCAAGTCACTTAACCTCCCCAGTGCTCCTAGGTTGCCCCTGAAAATAGGCAGTTGGTGTCTAGTGGGCCTAACCCAGTTACCAAAAGAATAAATAAATAAATTGCAAGTAACCCCCCTCCCCCCAAAAAACAGGGTACATGTCACATTTTATTACCAACAAATAAAATTAAACTTTTTCGTAACCATAAAAAAACTACTTAACTAAAGTCATATAGTAAAATTAAACATTTACTGCAACCACCAACCACCAAAACAGAAAAGAGGTCCTTATCTGCCATCAAATTCTATGTTTCTATGCTTCGCACTTTGTCACTTCCTCACATCTTGGCCCTTCCTGTTCCTACTGAAGCCCCAGCCGAGTTACTACTAGTGTCTTTCCATCCCTCTTCCCCCGTGCTCCAGATGAGATAACCCCTTCTGCATCCATATACAATGGTGGGAAATGTTACTGATCTGTACTACCTTGTGTAGACTCCCAGCTCCTCCTTCCTTGCACACTACGTGTGCTGGAACATGGGGAAAGAGGGGGTGCTGAAGTTTGAAAGTGCACAGGGTAAAAAAGGTAGTTTGTGTAAGCAAAGGGGCCCTTTGAATGCTCATGAGCAAAAGTGGAGGGGCTATAGCCCCTTGCATCCATAGGTTCCTGCACCTATGCCCCCCCCCTTCTATTAGCTTTACTCCATCCAGCTTACCCCTGCTTCTCCTTCTGGGGTAGAGGTTTCCATGTTGCTCAACACAGCACCACCCCTCCACTTTAATATCATCTGCTTCTGTTGTTCCCTGCCAAGCACTAGCCTTCATCTCAAACCTTTCCAATTCTATATTTCCCCTCCTCCCAGTCACTTATATCTGTCCCAAGACCAGTCATACCTACATGTCCTCCTATCAGTGCTCTCAGCTCAGCCCTAAGCATTCGCACCTCGCCCATTAAAAAGTTTATCTTCCTGCATACTGTGCATCCTGCTACCTGCCACATTATTCCCAAAACACAGCCACCCCACAGTTTCTGCAGCTTACAACTCTCCCCTCTCACCTTCATTTCTTCACATTCTTTTTCCTTTTATTCCCCTCTATTCAACCCAAATTCTCCTTCCCTTGATTTAATAGTTAGGTGGTAATAACCCCTCCAAAATATTCTCTTCAGTTCCTCCACAGATAGAAGAATGCAGTTTTATCCACTCACTCAGGTTTGCAGTCTGGTGGCGGGCAGAGTCTCTGTCTCTATCCCTCTGGAGTCTGGTTGGGTCAAGTGGTGGATGTCGAGTCTCTTGGTCACCATCTTGCAGCTCAGAGAAGAACTTGTTTAAATAGCACAGCACAGCAGTTGTATGCTCAGTGCTAGCAGTGGCCAGCAGTGAGGATCATGGTCCAGTGGAGTCTCTCACCAAGTTGCGAGTTCGGGTCAGGGTCTCTTTCTCCCTGGCCTTGATGCCAGTTAGTGGTTGGGCAGTCTGTGCAGCGGGGGGGGGTATCAGCTGTGGCACACTCTCTGTCTCCAAATATCAAAAATAAAAAGGGGACTGCTGAACGTGTATGCTCAGTTTAAAGGGACCACCCGCTAAATCCCACTGATAATGATAACGTGACCCCGTCACCGCCTGGCTAAAAATGCCATCATTGGCGAGTCAATGTCCTCCTCAAGATGGAGCACATGGATTGGTTGTCTGAGATACTGGGGGGTGTAGATCATCTGCTAAGTCAGGCGCCAACCTGTGTGGTTGAAATCACCATCTTGGGCCATGTGGTGGCTGGCAGGGGAGTCTAGCGGGACTGAATAACTCTATAGTGAAAGTGAAAGTGCTGGCTGGCTGGCTGAGGAGGTGGAATGGTGGTCTGGGCTGTTCTGCCTCAATTTAACCCTGACTTGCAGTGAGGCGCTCACATGATGTGCATAGCTCTGCACTCCAGAAACAGCCTATGACTGGCCACGGATCTCTGTGAGACTTTGAAATCTCATCCATTGAATATTGCTTCCCAAATACCAGCCAAATAGTGTGGTATTGGGATGTCATTCTAAATATTTGAGAAGCCTACTATTCGTGGTATTCAGGAAATAATATTTGGTCCATCCTCAGCTCTATTATCCAAGGACAGGAGGGGAAGTCATACAAAGAATGGTTGGAGGACTTCAATATGTACTGCACATGTTGGGGACAGGAGGGAGAAGAGGGACATGATTGGGACATTCAAGTATCTCCATTGGATAAACATTCTGGACAGATGTGAGTTGTTCATATTGAGTGGGAACACCACCAGCATAAACTCCATGAAGCTGGCAGGGGGAGATGCATAATGGACATCAGGAGGTACTTCTTTATGGACAAATTAGTAGAAAACTTTACAAGCTCCCAGAGCAAGTAGCATGTACTGATACAATGGCAGGAGAAGGGATCAGAAGATGGTGGGACAGGCACATGGGGAGGGTCGGTGGGGCAGTAGTGAGGAGGAGGAGGGAGGAACAGCTGGGGATTTTCATACTTCTACATAAGTTTTGATCAGAATGAATGGGTGCCAGGCTTTTATCTGCTGACCGCACTACAGGTATGTTTCAAAAGCAAAATGAATGAGAAAAAATTATAGTAAACAAGTGAATGGTAAAGGGGAATGTAATGTCCTACACAACAAAAGGGCAAACATCACTCAAGAGAAACTATGTACAGTACATAGAAACATAAGTGATGACATCCAGTAAGCCCATATTACCCTCTCATACCCTAGGATCTATTGTCTGTGTGGGATCTTTGCTTACACTTCTCCCACTTTTGATATCCATGTTTCCACTACGATTGGGCAGACCTGAAAAGGTCTTGACCCTTATTATCAGGATCAGGATCCAGGTCAGAATTCTGATTATTTCTGATTGATTCTGATTCAAATCAGAACCTTTAAGAAGTTAATGTTAATACCAGAAAACCAAAAAATGCACTAAGAACATTGAAAATATTTTCTATTCTGAGTGTGTGTCTGCAGTTCTGCAGTTCTGCATTTCTGACTCAACTCTGTATATCTTTCTGCTCTGTCTCCTGTTTCTTTCTTTTTGGCTACACGGAATCCAGAAATGCTCTTTTCCTTTACTATCTGTTTGGGGTTAAATTATCACTGTGGCTACCTCCCTGCCTCAGAATGCAGATCCCCAGCCTCTCTTATCTGCTGACAGTCTCCCCACCTCAGTATGTCAATCCTTGATCCACATCCCATCTATTGACGCCCACTCTACTTCTGTAGTTTCCACATCTTTTCACATCCCTGCCCCTCAAACACCCACCCTGCCCCACAATGCACTGCATACCACTGCCCCTGTCATCTTTTGACACTCACCCTATCCAAATATGTGGAGCACTGCCCCCTCACATCAGCAGGCACCAACCCTGCCCCACTATTTTTACCCCTACAGTCTTTGCTTGCATACATAATTCTAAAATCAACCCTGCCCATCTATTTAATCCCATACTCCCACTTATCTGCTGGTTACCATCCTGCCTCGTATGAACAACCATGCCCTATCCATCTTACAGCATTAACCCTCCCCTAGCATATAGAACCCTACCCTCACCCATCTACTAACTAGAGCCCACCTACTCAAGTAGTTTACACATCTTTTCACACCACTCCCCACCCGGTTTAAACACTGCTTCACCTCATATCTACCGCACCCACATACTTTAGTATAACCCCTGGTCCCACTATGTACAGACATGCATTCACCCATATGCTGCCTGGCACTGTCTTTTCACAATACACAAATGCACACATTCAGTCCCCCCCCCCCCATCAATGCCAGAGCAAAGCAGACCATACTTCAATGGAACTGTACTGTCACTGGCACACCGAGTATAGCCTCTAGACTGTTAAGCAACTCAGATGAACACACATGTAACCCACCCTACCAATTTGGGGTTTACTAAAATATCTTCCAGGGCTTCCTAATGCCCACTGTTAAGCTGGTGTCTTAAGCAGTTCTGTTCATTTGTGTGAGAGTGCTCTATTGAGCCTCCAGGCCTGTCCCTTTAAGAGACTAGCTAATCTGTGTTAAGAAAATGGTCGGAGGTGGGTCCAAGTGATTTAGGGCTTGCAACTGGCCAGACAGGGATTTGTTTTGCTCCATTCTGCAGTCGCTACTTGCGCAGAGGGAGCCTATATAGGAACTGTGCTTATTTTTTGTGCTTTAGCATATTAGAAATAGAGATGTTTGTCTAACCTGCTTTGATTGCAGCTTGTTCATTTGGATGGAAGCCACCATGTTAGGTCTGGGACTTCCAGTAATTGGACCAACAGAACCACTGGGGACCTAAAATGGATCCTGTCCCCAGGGGTCTTTGTAGTTTTACTGTTGGCACCTAAATTGGCCTGGAGAGGGAGCCCAAACTGTGACTGACAGCTTCCTCAGCCAACACGACTCTTGGAATACAAGGGAAAGCCCCGGAACTGTTAGAGACAGTGGGTCAGTTAGAGTTGGAGGTTGAAGTGTGAACAGCTCAAGCTTTCAAGCAGCTGCTCCCAGAAGGAGTATAGGGGAATCGGCGGGAAGAAGCTTAAATTGCTTTCTTGCCATCTTCTCCTGCATTGAACTGCCTGATTGCAAAAGTCGGACTTGTCCAGTTTTCCAGCCTGGAACTATGGCAGAAAAGAAGAAGAAGTTTGTTAGTGCAGCTTGTGAGTTGGACTGAAGACTTGCGATTGGTCCAGCTTATGTGTGAAATATACTCAGATCGAAAGGTTTGCGTAGTGAAGCTGTTGATTTGCAAACGGACTGAATCCGAACTGTCTTCAGAAGTAGTTATTGATTTAAATGTGCTGAATACAGTGTGTTTCTTGGGTCAGGATTTGGTTCCCCATGAAAGAACTTGTTACGCCAGCTGGAGGATTCACCAGCAGAAGATCACAAACTTTGCCAGACTGCTCATCCTGCCTGGGCCCTGCCATTTCGGCTTAGGCTGCTACTCCAGCCCCTGTGCAGCAACAACACGCAGGTTGCAGCTACCTGGCAGAAAGGCCATGAAGAAGAGGTGTGTTGTGTCAGCTCTGTTTCCCCCAAGCTTATATGCCATCACCACAAGGTCTCCATATCACCTGCTCTACTGAAGATTCCTGGTAGCATGAGTACAAATCAGGGTAGCTCCTTGCAACGAAAGCTTAAATCATTGTGGTAC
The DNA here is from genome assembly GCA_016271365.2 of Neoceratodus forsteri. Classification (NCBI taxonomy): domain Eukaryota; kingdom Metazoa; phylum Chordata; order Ceratodontiformes; family Ceratodontidae; genus Neoceratodus; species Neoceratodus forsteri. Next base: position 958,737,158 of record CM057453.1, read on the forward strand.
CATCTAATTGTCTTCATTTTTTGGGTTTTACAAAGAATTGAGCCAACTGGCTCGGATTACAAATAATTGAGTTGTTTTGCAGGTTTCACTGCCTTTCTTTCCATCAAGAGCCCCAACGTCAGCTGCAACACTGCCCACCCCCGGGCAACGCTTCATGCTAGCCTGCATAACATTCTGGGTACCCAGTGTTGCTGAACTGTATATTTGGGACTTAAGGTGCATGCCAGAAAAGCCTGATTCAAATCAGAATACAAATCATTTGACTAAATTCACGGCCCTTCCTTGTTCACTGCCCCTAAATAAACCTGATTGTCTTTCTTCACATTTAACTTGGCTAGTGTGCATGTCATTAGTTGGGTTACTGCATTCACAGTGTACAATTGTATTGCTAACCTTACTTTACAGGGGGCTCCAGGGAAACTGCTGATGGTTCATTCCTGGTGGTAAGTGAGAAGGGTGTGAGCACATTATTACTGTTTCCCATTGATTGTGAATTTACCACTGTGTTATCTATTAGGCCACTAGGAGGGTTGGTGGGGGGATATAGCTTCCCAGAGGGCTATACCAGAGCAGATAAGCAACCCCAATACCATTTCTCTGGGTGGAGGCTCCTTACTGGAGAATTCAGGCCCCTCAACCTGTGTATAGCCATATGGGCAGGGGTAGTAGCCCTTAAAATAGCGCTGTCTAGGGGTTACACACATATGACACAAGCCAATAAAAGTGCACTCATGGACAAAGCATTACATATGTACTGAACTGAAAGGTGAAGCAGCAGACTTAAACCAACGAAAACAGAAATCAATGAGCATGCCTCTCAACTGCCCCATATTATGAAGGACACCTCCCTCGTTTTATCATTCAGAATTGCCACATCCATCCTGCAGATGTTGCAACACACACAGGACTGACATTAGCTCAGATGTTAAAGCAGAAATTCATGTTGCAGTCTGATAATACATTAAAATAAACCAGAATAGCCGGCCCATCGGCGCAGTGGTTCGATTTCCGCTTGCGACACCAGTGACCTGGGTTCAGGCAATGGACCCGGGGCATTGGAGGGCTGGCAGGGGGTAAAAGGCTCAAGCATCGGAAGACTGCTTGCCTTCTCCCAGGGGAGAGGGTGGAGATGCCACCCGGCACCTGCTGACTCCTGGCAGAGACCAGCAGCGCATGGGGCTCTGATGACTAGAGAGGCATGGCAGACATCGGCATGTGCCTAGATGTCAGGACACCATGCCCCTGGGGAGAAAAGCAAGGTGGAAAATGCAGCCCTGGGCCGACTGGATGACAGCCGCCACCCACTGGCATGGGAAACATCAGCCAGCCATTCCCGCCTTAGCAGCACCCCTGGGCCAATCATAGAGTGCATTGGCTGCCCCACTGGTGCCTTCCCCCTTGAAGGAGGGGAACCCATCTGGTGAAGGGATATGCCGGGTTACCCTGAGGCCAGTTGCAGTGTGAGGCAGAGGCTGGGGGGGTAGGGTGCCAGCAGAAGACTAGGAAGGTCCGAAGGAGTGGTCGGATCGGGGGGCAGGAAGGAGGGGGAAATAAATAAATAAATAAACCACAAACAGCAGCAGCAGAAAAGTTCTCCATGGTTTATATTCCCAATATATAAGGAATAAAGTATTGGCACCAATACACAACAAGCCTGTGTTTCCATCGAGGGGTTGAGTTACCAGTGTACGGACCTCAAGACTTTTAGGTTTTCTGTTCCTGTTGCAGTTTTGAAGGTAGACAGAATGACTGAAGAGCCCTGAAGGACATCAGTCTTTAGATTTTGTTTGCGCTGCGTTTTTGAAGTGAATAAGACTGCCTCAGGGGCCGTGAAGGATGGGACTGTTTATCATTCATTTGTGCCATGGTTTTGAAGGCAGGGAGAGTGCCCGATGACCCATGAAGTAGGGCAGTGTTTTTTCCATCTCTTCATGCCGCAAATTTTAGGCATCCAAGAGTATCTGAGGAGCCGTGCAAGATGTTTAGCAGGAGACAGCGTAAGCTCATTTGAGAGGTAGCTCTTTCATTACAGATAATGCACAACATTTAGAACATGCACAACAGTAGCCACAGATTTCAGCCTACAGTAAGTTTTAACCATATAGCTATATTTGCACGCTTAAACATTTTGCGTGCCTGATTCAGTATCTTACTTTTGAGGCTAGCAAGAATGGCAGTGCCTGAGCAGTACCCTGGTGCTGTCATGCTAAGTCCCTTAAAGTATATCCTACCTCTGCAACTGTTGCCCCTGCTGTTCTTGCTGCTGACACACACAATTTCTAGCTGGAGAATACCATAACAAAGTATCACCTTTTACTTGCCTTTCACTCTTGTGCAGTTCATAACTCCTGGACAGTTTATCCATGCTGCCTACGCTGCAGCTGATCGTTTTGCCCGTTCCCACTCGGTGTTTATATTTTAAATATGCATACTGGATCCATAAGCAGGAGCAGGAATAGTGCCTCGGGACAAAGTATCTTTTTGTTTTATCAGTTGAATGGGGTGGTTTCTGTAGACAGGAGGGAGGATCTGGGTTAAAATTCAATAGTATTAAAATAAAAATATGAAACGAACCCAGTACACTGAGCAGCAGTGTTCTAATTTATCCATGTCCATTGGATCCTCTTGATCCGGGGGGGGGGTCCGATTTAAAGTGGACAGGTCTGCCCATCCCTAGTTTCCACCACACTTCCTGCTGAGTGACTACTATACTCTTGACTCTATCCCAGCCATGTTTAAAGCCGTTTATGGCTTTGGCACCAACCACCTCTGCTGACAGGCCATTCCATGGCTCAACCACTCTTCCTGTAAAATAATACTTCCTCACATCCATTTTTAACTTTCACCCATGTTAACCTCCACTCACCCATTGTCCAAGTTCTTTGCTCCCGGTAAATAGCTCCTCACAGACCACCTTATTAATTCCTTTCAGGAACTTGAAGGTAGCTATCATAACTCCCCTTTCTCTTCTGGTTTTAAGTGAATGTGTATTCAGTGCCTTCAGTCAATTCTCATACGATCTGCCCTCTTGGCCCAGAATCATCTTGGTCATCCTAGTCTGTACCTTCTCCAGCCTGTCCCTGTCCTTTTTATGTTTGCTTGCACGTATGTGCAAGAAACATAGTGCCACCATACGAGAATTCATAGGTGTGCCTCCCTGCTTCCAATGCCCTGCTGCCTTTTGCAGGCATGGCCCCACTGCGCCAATGAATGTAACAGCTGTCTATGACAGCATTTGCCAATGCAGCAGCATACAGTTGAAAGAAAAGCACTGGAGCTTGGTGGCAATTTGGGCATACTGCATCGGCAGGCGTGTGCCTACATGCTGGGTCCCACCCCAGCATGCTCAGCTTCCCCCCACACACACACAGTATGGCCAACCGGGTGACTAATTTTGCCGGCTGTGCTGCGCCCTCCAACAGAGAAGTGAGGTGCCACGCTGGGAGCCCACCCCAGCGTGGCAAAAATCTGTAAGGCCGACAGATGGTGCCCAATTCCTCATCGGCTCTATTGCCCCCCCATACAGCCTTCCAGGTGCCATGCTGGAAGCCCACCCCAGCATGGCAAATGTCCATCTGCTGCCCCCCAACACACTTCCAGGTGCAACGCTGGGAGCTCACCCCAGTGTGGCAAACCTGTCTATGGCCAATGGGGGTGCCCAATCCCCCATTGGCTCCACTGCACCCCAAAATATTCAGCTGCCACGCTAGAGCCACCTCCCAGCGTGGCAAATGTCCCGCCATCTTCCTAAAAGAAAACCTAGAAAGAAAAACGCTCCTCACTGACAGTCTTGACCCTCCCCACCTGCCTACCCTCTGTGCACCCTGCCTCCCCACCCCATAGTTACCTCCAGAGTCCGTCACGATGCTCTTCGGTGGACCGGGAACATGTCTGCACTCTTCAAAGCCGACCGCGAACTGAGGAAATGCCGGTAAACTGTATAATGGAATAAATAGGGTTTTTTCAACTTTGATGCATATCTCAGGCATTTTTGGAAATTTTTTCACCAAATTTTCAACATGGGGTTTTTGGGACCCCACCTCATGAATTCTTGCACTGTCATTTTGTTATTCTGTCCCGAAAGATGATTTCGCATTCACTGTGCGAAACCACCTTTCAGGACTGATGTACGAAATGACAGTGTCACAGTTCACAAGATAGGCCCCCAAAAACCGTATGTTGAAAATTTGGGGAAAAAATTCCCACAAATTACTGTTCTACGAGTGTGCATTGCGCAGTTCCTATGCATGCTCGTAAGTTCACAAATTTTTAATATTTGCACTCCAGATTTTCAATATTGCCATTTTACCACACCTCCTTATGAGCAGTACAGCTGTCATTTTTCACATCTCCCCCAAAATGTGTTTCCACGCATGTAGTGCACAATGACACAGTCGGTGTGCGAAATCAGTGTTTGGGACACATTATGAAAATCACAGTGATACTGTTCATGAGCAGAGGTCTTAAAATGGCTATGTTGAAAGTTTGGTAACGATTCCCAAAAATGATTGAGCTTTACGAAAGCGCATAAGCACGGTTTCTCATGCACGCCTGTAGTATGCTAATTTTAATATTTGCACTCCAGATTTTCAACATTGCCATTTTACCACACCTCCTTATGAGCAGTACAGCTGTCATTTTTCACATCTCCCCAAAATGTGTTTCCACGATGTAGTGCACAATGGCACAGTCGGTGTGCGAAATCAATGTTTGGGAGAGATTAAGAAAATCACAGTGACACTGTTCATGAGCAGAGGTCTTAAAATGGCTATGCTGAAAATTTGGTGACAAACGTCCATAAAATGACTGTGTTACGAGCGAGCATTGCACTGTTTCCACACACCCTCGTAAGTTCATGAACTTGTAATATTTTCAGTCCAGATTTTCACCACTAGCATTGTTTCACACTTCCTTATGAACAGTACAGCTTTAATTTTTCACATCGCTGAAATGTGTTTTCACACTTTCTGTGCAGAAATGTGTGGTCACTGTGGGTAATCACTGTTCGGAACAGATTAAGAAAATGACAGTGACACTGTTCATGAGCGGAGGTCCCAAAATGCCTGTGTTGACAATCTGCTGTAAAAAGGGTGTGCATTGTGCAGGTTCTATGCACGCTCATGACTTCACCATTTTTTTTTACTATTTTCACTGCAGATTTTCAACATTGCCATTTTTTACACCTCCCCATGAACAGTACAGCTGTCATTTTTCACATCCTGTTTGACATGTGTTTTCGCACCTGTGGTTCCAAATGCTGTAGTCACTGCACAAAATCAGCTTTCGGCTAACAAACTGATATTACCACTGTTCATAAGGTGGGGGTCACAAAAAACCCATGTTGAAAATTTGGAGTAAAAATACCAATGAATGCCTGAGGCATTAGGGTTTCCAACCATAATGCCCCACCCTGTAGAGACTGACAGGCATCATGGGTGTGACTTGGGATTGTCACCTGTAATGCTCATACCATTCCACCCCCACCCGCACCCTGCAGCCAATGAGAGGCATTGAGGTGTGCCTTGGACTCTTCAGCCCCAAAGTTCACCCCATTCTCCTATACTGCACCCATCTCACCATATTTCCTGATGGAATGGGGTGAGCATAAGGGCTAAAGACCCAAGGCACACTGTAACACTTGTCGGTGTCTGCAGAGTAGGGTGTGGTGAAATGGCATGGCCGTTATGCCTGATGACCCAAAGGCACACCCCACCAATGCCAATGCCAGCAAGCAAACATTCGGCATTGACAAATACTTGTTTAGGTGGGGACCATGGAACTGGGCACAGTACTCCAAGTGTGGTGTCACCAGTGACCCAAACAGTGGTAACAGTACCTCCAGCCTTCTACTGTCAAACCCTCTCCCAATGTACCACAGCATCCTGTTAGCCTTGCGAATGCCTTGTTACATTGGCCGATTTTTTTAAGGGAGTCACTAATGATGACTCCTAGGTCCCTTTTCTCTGATGTTGATTCCAGTTTAATCCTCCCCCATACAATATTCTGTTCCTGTTTTTTTGTTCCCCAAGGGCATAACTTTGCACGTTTGGTGCTGAATTTCGGCTACCAAACATTCAATCATTTTTCCAGCCTTTTCAGGTCTTTCTGCAACTCCCTTAACTTCTCTACATTGTCAGCTTTACCACAAAGTTTAGTGTCATCTGTGAATAGATACAACCTGCCCTGGATTCCCTCTACCATGTCACTGATGAACATGTTGAAGAGGACTGAGGCCAGAACAGATCCCTGAGGTTCTCCATTAGTGACCTCTCGTTATTCTAATCTGACTCCATTCACCATGACACTCTGCTGCCTCTCTTCCAACGAGCTCCCTACCCATATTTCTATTTCCTTAGCTGTTCCCACATCCTCCATCTTCTTCAGCAGCCTTTGATGTGGCATCAAGTTGAATGCCTTGCTGAAGCTGAAGTAGAATGAATCTACAGCATTGCTGTTATCAACAACCTTGGTTACCCAGTCAAAGAATACTATCAGGTTGGTCTGGCAAGACCCCCACCCCCACCCCCTGTCATGAATCCTTGCTGCTTACTATCTTGAAGTCCATTTTTCTCCAGGTATTCACTAGATCTTTTTTGACTAGGGTCCCCATCAGTTTCCCTACCATGGAGGTAAGTCTGATGGGTCTATGGTTTCCTGGCTGTTTTTGTCCCCTTCCTTGTGCAGCCGAACTACATCTGCCATCCTCCAGTTTCTGAGAATCACCCCATACTGCATTGAGTTATGCAGTAGCTCTGCCGGGGGTTTGAGTAACGCTAATGCCAGTTCTCTTGGCACCCTCAGATACATCCCATTTGACCACAGAGCCTTGTTTATCTTTACTGCTGTTAGTCCCTTTTCAACTCTTTCACCAGTAAATTTCTGCAGTTTCATTTCTGGGACCCCTCTGTCAGCTGCTTTTATGCTGCTCTCCATCAAGGGCCTGCTATTTTCCTTAGTGAATACTGAGCAGAAGTTGTTGTTTAGCACAGTTGCTTTCTGCCTGTCTTCCTCTATTACCCTGCCCACCTCCACTACCCTGACAATTCTTCCTCCCATCTTAATTTTTTCTCTTACATATCTAAAGAACTGTTTTCCTGATCTTGAGCCCCTCTGCTCTGTGTCTGCCTTTGCCATCCTGACTGACCTCTTGGCCTCTCTAGCTTTCTCCTGGTATGTGTCCCACTTTTCATCCCCCTGATTTTCTTTGTGCCTTATAAAGGCTCTGGGTTGGATTTTCAGCCCTCCAGGGATTAAGTCCCACTCCGCAGCAGCTGGTGCAGACTGAAATACCTGCACCTGCACACTTCCATATTTTTAATCCGCGCTGTTGCAGTGGATGGTACACCTGGTTCCACTAGGCATACCATTTCAGTGTAGCTGTGGAGAAAACCCCACTGCAAGCTGCCATAAATTGGGCAGATGATTGTAAACTGGCTCCTGCTTTGGGAATACCACAGCTGCAGGGAAAACTATGGCTCCACAAGTGGCAACCCACATGAGCAAGTTTGTCCTTGCAGCTGCAGGGAATTCAGGGGCTCTGAAAGTCCAGCCCCCCCCCTTTTTTAGCCCTCACTGCCTCCCCGACTGTTTACATCTTTAGATGATTTCTACTTCTGAAAAACATTAATATAGGCTGAAGTTTCTGCAGCTAGCAAACTTAGACACAAAGATGCAGTTGAACTAAAATAAATTCCAGTTTATTTAGCCAGTGTGGGACAGTCTAGTAAACAAAAATATTAGGATAAGCCATTTCTTCAACTCCTAAAATGCATAACATAGACATTTAACTGAAAGTGATTAAAGACATGAAAAGATTTCACACAATTTGGTGCCTAGACCATTGTTTTTGGCCATATCAGTGACAGTATGATATTAATAAAAGTCAAACACTTTTATGTGTGGCGCTAAACAGTTTGGTGTTTCATATGCAGCTTGGTAGCATCTGCAACTTGTTGGCACCTTGGCAACTGTTTATCACAACTTACTGTGTTATTTACTGTATATAGATTCCAGTGTTTGTAAATTGACCATCAATTATCCAGTGGGGCACGACTATAGTCCTTGAGAACTGATCTCCCTATTTTTACATAGTATTATAGTAATATGTATGGGACTCAGAGCCTATCCTACCAGTCATTACTGCCACATCACAGTGACTATACCTGATTTGGGTATGGGCACACCTCCAAGTTCATCAGCTGGAATGTTACCTCCTACTCATGCTGTATAACCCTCAATGCTGTTTTCTTCTAAGGAATCTGTTTAGTCCTGCTTTGAAACCCCGAGCAGTGCTAGCATCCACAACCTCACTAGATAACAGGGTCATATGTTTACCACCCACTGTGTGAAAAAAATGCTTTCTAATGTTTCTCCATATCTGGCACCCTTCAGTTTGAGAACCAGATGCACTGCTTCAGGTGGGGTCTAACGATGGCCTTGTGCAGGGGTGGCTTATGTACCTTGACATGCTCCTTACTTCTCACCTGAAGTATTCCAGCATTACATTTGCTCTCCTGACTGCAGCAACGCATTGCCTGACTGGCTTTAGATTACTGTTTACTGCTGCATGGCTGTATGACAGGGGTGTATGTGCAACTCAGATTCCTAACCCCAGGGCATAGTACAATTGCACCCACCTCCCCATTTTAAATGTAAGCCTCCATTTCTTAATCAATGCTCCTCATGTCTGCTGGTCACCTTGTAATACACCCTCTCTCCTAAGAGTCAATTTTATTTTACAGCCTTCCTTACCTGTTAACATAGTTACTGTATTTAAGGGCAATGCAGAAAGCAAAATAGTTCTGAGTTCAGCAGTAGGGTTTAGCTGCCCTTGAAAACATGTGCCATAAATCTTCGATGAAGCCAAATAGAGCTGATGGTTCCGATCTCCAATTCATTCTTTTCTATCCTTCAAAAGGTAAATGATCCTGATGGAATTATAGTTAAAGAGAATGGCTTTCCTCTGTGATCTGCATATTCAATGGTTCGCACATCCATCATAGCCAAAGTTAAAGCTTTCTTGTGCTTTCATGCATGAACTGAGTTTTCAATGGCAAAGCACACTTTGAATCCTACTCCAAGGAGACTTGCTTTGCAGTTTTAATTTTATCCTTTCTGTATCAATTTAGCATAAAACTGTGGTGTGAATTAGACTTCAGAGAAGACACTAAAGGTCGTCACCTATTCTGTGTTACTACTTGCCCACAATTAGCACAATATGTGTGGAGACACCATAAAAAGGATTAGAATTCTCACATTTACAACTAGAAGATGAATGCCGTGAAGTGCAATTTACACATCATGCTTGGAAAAAATGATTCGATAATAATTGCTTTCCTTTTTGCCTTCTTTGGTCAAGGGTGTACTGCCTCTGAGTTAGTCATAAGGTTAGATAGGTATACAATATAATGTGACAGCTCATATAGAATCATTCTAGTCTTAAGAGTTTCACTCCCTGTCCTGGAACCCTCAAAATACAAGGAAAACCAACAGCAAAGAGAATTTTCTCAATCTTAAATTACTTTTTAAAGGTGATAGGAAACAATTGTAACACTCTTCAACCAAGTTGTGGTTAATATTTTGAGCAAACAAGGCTCCTCCCCTGAAGAGTGTCAGACTCAGGATATTTCTACCATTTCTGCAAAAGTAAGTAAATAAGGGTCCCACCAGGAATGGTGTTGCTAACACAGGTGCCGGAACCTATGGGTGCGTGAATGCTGCAGCCCCCCCCCCACGCACACTTTTGACCATGAGCATTCAAAGTGCCCCTTTGCTTGCAAAAACTACCTTTTTACACTGTACTCTTTTCAACTTCAGCACCTCCACTTTTCCCCATGTTCTGACACCCATGGTTGCTAAAACTCAGTCTGGTTTGCCATAGCTGTTGGAGAGTTAAAAGAAGAGCCCAGGAAAAGCAAAGTCAGTCCTCAGTAATAGTAAGTAGCAGTAAAATAGTTCATTTCTCTACACCAAGAAATAGGACAGCCCAGCTGAGACAAAACTCATTTACTATGAGGTCCAACCATTAATACACACAGTTTCATTTAAACATAAAAAGTGAAAACATATCAATATGTATGTCAATTCCATGCTATACAAAACAGTACTATGCAATAATAATTAATGCAGTAATTTAGCAAGAAAGTAGCCAATCACTGGCAACCTTCAAACTTTTAACAGTGTCGACAGTTAGATAGTAATCTCATACTGTAACATATAGTGCAAATATATGCATAATTTAAGCAACTTTTACATTTTGCATCCCCCTATTATCTATTAAGTGCAACAGCGTTTGGCAATGAGGCATTATCACTAATCCAAGCCTTTATGGGGTGCCAGAAGACAATACCTTTCAAAGGTGTTCTCAAATGTTTCGGCATCTTGGAATTTTTGGGAGATAACAATTGTACCTCAAGTGCAGGATATGTAAATTCAGCTCCTCTAGTTCTCATGTTCACTCGACTCAGGAGGAGGAATCCTCACAAAGCCCTTTAGGGTTCACCAGCCTTTGGTACTGGCTACCAAAGATCTGCCTGGTTTTGGCAGTGAAACTAAGGGAATTGAGTCTGGGATGTGGCACTGGTCTCCCAGTTGGTTTGGTCTCTGGCAGCTGGGTCCTAGAAGGATGAAGAACACCCCATAGAGGTGACGGGCCTGTAGTGTTTGTTTCCCCTTAAGGATGTTTTTCTGTATGGTTGCTCTGAGGGGTTTGGCATTGGGCAGAGGTTTGTGACTTCGGTGAGGAACTGAATGAGGCAGAATCCAGGTTCAGTACATATATCTGTCTATAATTCACAGGAGAGCATCTGGTTACAAATGAGTGATACATTGATATCTACAGCGGAATGGTGAGTTGGAGACCTTGTTGTTTTGTTGAAAGCCAAACACTGAGCAGAAATTGTTGTAAGGCTGAAGGCAGGGTCCTGAGTGAGTTATACACCCATGGGGTACATATCCTATTGCTAGAGTAGTGATGCAGCAGACATGGCTCCTCAGGTAAATACAGGTGTATGCAGGGTAAATCCCTAAACTTACATCAGAAGCCTATCCCTCATAGAACATCTAACACCAGATGCCCAGGGGATAAGTAAGTGTGTGAACCAAAAGTATGGAAAGATACTGCGAGCCTATTGTGCCACATAAAGATGGGATTCATGTAATTACCTGTAGCAAAAGGTTTATAGGACAAGCATAATTGAATTTGCGCTCTGAAAAAGAGGATGCCTGAACCCCTAAACAACAGCAGCAGATGAAAGGATGTTTGTGTCATTCAGTCTCTTGGCAGATGAGAGAAGTTTAAATGCTGGATGATATTGCAAAACTAGCTTGATCTAAGAATCAGGGCTCAAGTCCCACCAGGGTTAATGGTTTTATCATGAAAGATGCAAGCTGTAGCCCCAATGAATGTGATTCCTAATTTTTATATCTAAATGCCTAAAAAGAGAAAGGGTTCTATGACTGCCCTGAGCCTGAGGTCCAAAAGGAATGTCTGTAGTCACTTCTGAAGCTGCAAGAATAGCCCCTAAACATAGAAACATAGACTTTGACAGCAGATAAGGACCGTTTGGCCCATCTTGGCCCTAAGAGGAGTTGTGAGCTCAGGTCTGAGGACAGCCATGCTGCTTATGGTGAGAAGCTAACCTGAATGTCATTAAATATGTCAACTGTATACATCTCCATAGTGATCATATCTAGAGGCCTGTGTGCAGAACATGCAAATAAATCAATTCTTGTTCCCTCATAACTTGAAATTTGTCTGCCTTGTCTATGTCAGCCTAATGTTGCACACAAAGATTCCATGGAGCTGAGAGAGGCCCTAAAGAATTGAAGATAAGGTGGAAACTGTTTGCTAACGGGATTTTGGTACGGGGGGCAGGCTGGGTGGGCCAACGGGCCTTTTCCTGCTGGCATGTCAATCTATGTATCTACATATGTATCCATGAAGTTAACATTAGTTGCCATAAGCAAGACAGTGCCCAGCTAGGTAAATGACATTGTATTGGCTCAGCAAGCGACAGGAATCCCCACCTCTTAGGGTAACATGCCAAAATACAATGTCAGTACTTTTCCAAAGGGCATCATCTCTAGGTTACTCCTGTGAAAGGGGGCACCTCATATGGATGCACACCCCATGGCATTTAAACCTAATAACTGTTATTGTACATCCTGGAACCCAGGGCCTTCTGCCCAAAGTTTAGAACAGCCAAGCCCTGTTTAAAGACCACGTGCCAGCATAACGGGCAGTGGAGGAGTTACACAATATAAAAACATCTTCCAGGCAGTTACCTCCACAGTTCTGACATTGGTCAGAAAAGGATTTGTATGACTTTTTTAATGTTGCTGAGTGCAACTTTAATTCACACCCTTTGGTCTGAATCAAGGTGACCCCCTTGAACAAGTGGTTTATCTTATATGTTTGGGTGTTACCCCCATATCACCTACTCAGGCTATATTGCCAATGTCTGTAAACTCACCAATCAAAAGATGGGGGCTGATTATAGGCAACAACCTTACCTTACTGCTGAAGCATGATAATCTATTGCATGTAGCTGTCAACTCCCTCTTCTTGACTATGGTTTCTCAGTCTTTTTGAATGCTGCTGCAATAGATCTAAAGTAGTTAAATATAGCCTATAATATTTGCTGATTTGCTTTGCTTGCTCCCTTTTGAACCCATCACTGTGATCTGTATTCCAATACAAACACACATACAAACATACAAAAGAGCCAGCAGGAAAAGGCCTTGTGGTCTACCCTGTCTGCTCGAGTTAGCAGACCCCTCAGTGTCGACTGAGAGATACACCCTCTCCTCACCATTATTCACTCTTCCCTCCCTGCCGATGACCCCCCCTCCTCCATCTACCTCTTCACAATCTTAATTGTCTGTCCACATGTTAGAAAGGTTTATTTTCTAGGTGGCTTAAATGACTAAACACTTTGTGAACCAAAAAACTGTTGGTGGAACTTCTGTCCCCTAAGAACAGGTTAAAACAGCACTATTTGCTAGCAAAATATGTCATCATATATTTTTTTAGCAAAGGTGTATTTCTGATATCCAAGGATGCATCATCAGTGTTCTTATAATGCTCTCAGATATGAATAAGACAGCTTTTATAGATAATTTTGTAATTAATGACTCATATCATTAAAGATGGCCACCACTCACAATTTTTAAAAAATCTCTTCCATTGAAGTTACCTGGTGAATAGATGTGCTAGATTCATACTATGACTCTACTAGATGTTACAGCTTGTTTTCTAGGGTAAACAGCATACCAAGATTTTATTTTTTTAAGACAGGAATGGTATGGGATCTACAATCTACTAATCATTGCTTTCTTAAGCAACCTCTTGCTTCCTCAGCTATATGAGACAGATACCCTTCTTCTTCTCTGTTCCTAGGCAGTGGAACAGCTTTCCCTGCTCTCTGCATAATGCATCAAGTCAATCTTTGTTAAAAAAAAATAAATAAAAAAGGCATACGTAACTACCTAATGAATAACTCTTCCTGTCAATGTACTGCTTGATCGTGGCTATGTAAAAATCCTTCAACTATTAAATAACTGGCGCTGTCTAACACTCTGTAATCAATTTGTTTCTTTGTGTCTTAACCTACAGTGTACTTGTCACTTTACTGCTGCTTTGGCTGGGCCTGTAAAAGGTCTTTGGGACTAGTGTCCTTTCCTGGTTACCAAATAAATAAAAAATGTACTGCTTATAGCTGACTCAGCAAGGAAGTGGAGCAGAAGGTGACGGAAAAAAAGACTGGCCTTCATTAAGTTAAAAAATCAGGGTGGGAGGAGGATAGAGAGGTGTTCACAAAGGTATCTAGTGTGGTGACAAGGTCAGTCAGGGCAGCCAAGGCAACAAAGGAGCTGAAGCTGGCACAGGGGATCAGAGAGGGGGGGAAAAGGGGTTCTTTAAATACATAAGGGAGAAGAGGAGTTGTAGAGATGACATTGTTATAATCAAGAAGGATGGGGCATGGGCAGAACAAGGGGAAGAACAGGCAGAGGCACTCAATGAGTACTTCTGCTCAGTGTTCATAAAGGAAAGGGATGACCCAATACCGCATAGGATTATGGGAAAGGGTGAAGGGGGGCAGAGATAACAGATGGGGTCATCCAAGAGGACAGATTTCTGAAGGGCATTAAAGCCTTGTGAGTGGACAAGGCACCAGGACCAGACGGTGTACACCCACGGATCCTGAAGGAACTGGCAGAGGTTTTGGCAGGCCCTCTGAAGGACCTGTTCAACACCTCCTTGGAGATGAGGAAGGTACCCAGGGACTGGAGGATGGCTCATGTGGTACCCCTTCACAAGAGTGGACCCAAGGACCAACCTGGCAACTACAGACTGGTTAGCTTGACTTCCATAGTGGGGAAGTTGATGGAGACCATTCTAAAGGAGAGACAGCATGGGTTTGTCTCGGGAAGATCATGCCAAACTAACCTGATCGACTTCTTTGATTAAGTCACTAGGGCAGTTGACGAAGTCCACACTGTGGATATCCTGTACCTGGACTTCAGCAAGGCTTTTGACTCAGTACCCCATGAGAGATTAATGAACAAGCTGAGGACATGGGGGTAGGGGAGAAACTGGTAGGGTGGGTTGAGAGCTAGATGCAGGGCAGAAAACAGAGGGCAGTTGTAAGGGGGAAAACATACAAGTCAAGGCCAGTAACAAGTGGGGTACTGCAGGGTTCAGTGTTGGGCTCTGTTTTGTTCACTGTCTTCATTGGAGACATTGCAGAAGGGATCAAGAGTAAGATCAGCCTGTTTGCAGATGACACTAATGTAATCCCCTTGTTACCCGGGGTTACTAGAATCCAAGTAAGACCTAGCGGTAGGCAGGGAAGGCAGCTTGTGAAACTCCAGTTAAATGGATTTCACACTGTCTCACTCTGTTCTCATTCTCAGCTGAGACTGAGGGATGACATCACCAATAGAACTATCGCAGCTGCATGAGCCACAATGGAATCTGCAGCAAGGGAGTTGGAATAGAATGTTGGGAGGTTTGAAGAGATTCAGTCAGTCAATTCAGTGTGGAGTTGGTGTTGGGAGCTTGCTGAGAAAGCAGCTCAGCAGCTCAGTAAGGCTCTAGGAGCCTCAGCCCTGACAGAGGGCTACTTTTAAGTAAAAGGGTATGTGTCTCCATTAAAAGAGAGACACAGAAGATAATTGAAGTGGTGGAGACAGCTGTTTTCAGGTCTCAGTGCCCCCTTCCTTCGGGGATGGAGGGCAGGAAAGGGTTCCCTGCAGATTCCTGGGGCAACCCCCTAGTTCTGCTTGTAAAGGAGAAGCTGCCTGTTTGTTTCAGAGTTTATTTGGGAGAACAAGAAGTCTTGTGAGTAATAGGCTAAGCAACAAAGTAAAAGTAGGTTCAAGTCCAGAGCTTATTGGGATGAAAATGATATGTAGAGGAGATGTGACAGATGTCTACCCAGGAATCTACATTTGCAGTTTTCAGTAAAGGAATTGTTTAGTTTCCAGAGAAATGGCTGGGTATGGGCTGTGGGAGCTGGAGGTGGGAGACCCCCCCCTTCTTAAGTGACCAGGTCCACCTCTACGGATTTGCTCTGTGGATTTCTACTTTACCTCAGGCTCTTGGCCAGTGATGAGGGAAGTACCCAGACGTGAGATTGTAAGGAAAATTTTCTCTAGGAGTCGAAGGCTCTATTGTGGTTTAGGGAGCCACAACAGGATAATTGGTTCATTCCTCAAATGGACCATGGATCAAGTGGCCAGCAGGGGAGCCGGGCCAGTGGGAAAAACTCAAGTAGTGTACAAGTCGGGCTGTGTACCCAAAGCTGCGTGCAAGTCTGGGCTGTGTGCCTGGTGGGTTCAGAGCCTGAGGGCTGGAAATAGTGATAAAGTGTTCTGTTGTCTCTAATCTGCATTACCAGGAATGTAGCCCCGTGGGGGTCCATCTATGCTTTGTTTGTTCAGCTTGGATGTGAACAAAAGCCACACTGAAGAATCCCATTCCTGCTTCTGGACATTACAGTTATTGCTTCCTGTGTTCAGATTTACTTATGACCTCGTTCAGAGAAGAAACCTAGGTCCTGGTGCCTAGTAATCCCTATCCTCCCTCAGAACTCAATGTCCCACCAGGTACTGCTGTCAGCTTCAACAGTATGCCACCTGTCATTTTGCTAGAAAGGCAGGAGTGAGGGGTTACAAAATGGAGGCACCGCTTTGGATTTTGTTCTGGGAGGAAGGTGCTCGGGCAAGGGGGCTAGCATTTTGGCTATCTGGCAGTGGGTAGCTCAAAAAGCTGAAGCAATTTCCCTAGTGTGTTGCTGTGTGCTGTGGATCTTATGCTGCTGCTTAAAATTGCCAACTGTTTACCAAGGAGCAGTAAAGCCAAAGAGTGTGCCCTTGTCCTGCATCAATTGTTTACAGCATTTTGCCTGCTTTTAAAATGAACTGTGGTAAAGAAAAGTGTGAAAGACTAGGGGTAGCAACAGGAAAATTGTGCCCTGGACATTGGAAATGATTTAAAATGAACTGTTGTAAAGAAAAGTGTGGAAGACTAGGGGTAGCAACAGGAAAATTGTGCCCTGGATGTTTGAAATGCTTTTAAAATGAACTGTGGTAAAGCAAAGTGTGGAAGACTGGGGTAGCAACAGGAAAATTGTGCCCTGGACATTTGAAATGCTTTTAAAATGAACTGTGGTAAATAAAGTGTGGAAGACTAGGGGTAGCAACAGGAAAATTGTGCCCTGGACGTTGGAAATGCTTTTTGAAATAAATGAGAGACTTGCAGGTGTAATGGCTATGTTAAATGGCTGAAATGGGCTCCTGCCGTGGAGTCAGATGGTAAAGAATAAAAGTTGCATTCTGCAGTTTAAATTTGCCTGCTCGAGGATCGCTGTGAGGAGAAGAGCCTCGTGAGGAAGAAGAGGCTCATTTGCATGGTGTCCTGTGATTGGTCAGGCTGAGATCAGTCCCGCCCCTCAGTCAGCTCTACAGTGACTGCCCCAGCATTCAAGAGGGAGTGTGAGTGGAGTGCGTGTGCTGGCTAGTGGAGGAGCATCGCAGAGTGTTAAAATCACTGTAAACATTCTAAAAATAGAATTTCTTGTTCAAAATCGGTCTCAACCCACTAATCGATCATAGGAATTGCAAAAGTAGTGGTTGAAAAGACGATCGGCAGGACTGTCCCCTCGTTTCTGTTCTGAGGCCTCCAAGAACTGGCTGCAGGCCGTTTTTCCCCATCGCAGCAAACTGCTACTGATAACAGTAAGTAACAACCTAAAAACTGCTCAAACAGTGATTTTCTGCCCTATGCCATATAAATGTGTATGCAGCAGTGTAGTCGCTTTGCAAGTAATGACTGTGTCAAGTTCTGCCAGCAAGTGCAAGTCTGTTAAGCCATTGACTGTGTGCATAGTAATGAGTTATTTATTTATTATTTATTATTTATTTAGCTTTTGTTGACCGGGTAAGTGCACTAGACAAATCCTGCCTATTTTCAGGCACGAACCCGGGAGGGGGATACAGATGAATGCCAACTGACCTTGAACCACATTAAGCTGTTGTCAAGTTCAGCCTCAGTTTAAAGTTTAAAGCCAGACAGAGACTGTGGGTTCTAGCCAATGTGCAGCACTAGTTATACAGACAATCCTGTGCTAAAAACCTGAAGCTTTAAGGGACTGTAGTAAAATAAATGTTTCCAGCATGTAAAGAGTCCATGGAAAATCCTGTAAATGTGTTTAAAGCAAGAACAGAGCAAGTTGTGTAGTTTGAGCAAAAGTTATCAGTGGTTTGTGTAAATCGGGTGCGCAGTGGCTTGTCCCAGATTCTGAATGTTGATGCGCAGGAGTGCCGCCGCCGCCATTACAGGGTGGGGGTAGTAAAGCAAACACAGCAGCAGAGGAGCCAGTTTACACTAAAGAGTGTGTTCAGTAAAGTGGGACTTTCAGTTACAGTGAACTTTTGTTTGTTTTTATCAATCAATCAAAATCTTTATTTATTCAGGCGAACATCATTGAGCATAGCTCATTTACAAGATGGACCTGAGTGGTCATAACAATATAAGGTTACAAATTTTACACAAAAACATGGTACAGAATGAACACAAATACAATGATTTATGAATGAGACAGATATACAAATATTTACATATATACAAGGCAAAATGGCAATAAACCTAAATCATATTAAAAAGAAACAGACAGTATAGTAGGGATAAAGCTCGGTAGTTGGACTTGGGTGGCATTTTTGTATGAAGTAGGTTGGAGAACAAGCTAGAAGAACAATAGAGAAATAGGGGTAGCATAAAAGGGTGGGGAAGGAGGGGTGTGAGAGGACTAGGCCTTATGGAAGCAGTTGCATGATTCTGGGAATAGACTAGTGTACAGTTTTTGAAGGATGTTAAAGGAATGAGGGTATCCAATTTCAGGGTCTTTTGAAGAGAATTCCAGATAAGTGCTAGGAATAGCTGATTGCAGCCCTTCCATACCGGGTGCAGGTGATAGGAATCTTCAGCATAATGAGTTTATTGATCCTTAGGGTGTAAGGCCTGGATGTGATCCGGTTGAAACAGTCTGAGATGTAGGAAGGGAGTTTGTTTGTCAGACCTTTGTAGAACCAGACAGCAGC
Organism: Neoceratodus forsteri; assembly: GCA_016271365.2. Taxonomy (NCBI): domain Eukaryota; kingdom Metazoa; phylum Chordata; order Ceratodontiformes; family Ceratodontidae; genus Neoceratodus; species Neoceratodus forsteri. The sequence goes on from CM057453.1 coordinate 958,755,761, forward strand.
ATTTTTGTTTCTTCTATGTTGTAGGGATGTCCAATTGACTGCATTTTTAAGCAGTTATGGCCTATGGACCAGCTCACTATCAGGATCATGCCCGGGTTGCAGTAACAGCAGCAGTAAATAGACTGAGCAATATTGAAAAGTGGTGCTATGGAGGGCAACTGCCTCCTCATGTGGTGATTCCTGGTTTTCCAGTGCATGTATGTCAAATATGCTTGAGAGCTGGAAGGGACGTCTTCATGATACCTCACTGTGCTGGATGGCTAGAAAGATATGGCTTTTATAAAGCGCCTCAAATCTGGTTGGCTCCCACATGGACAAAGGTTCAGGAATCTGCAGTTGGCAGCACACAGCAGCAAGCAGAGCCTGTGGAGGAAGGCCCCTCGGGGGACTGTGGCACAAAGCTAGAGGGTGCAGAGTTAGAGACAGAACCAGATGTTGAAGTTTCAGATGCTGGATCCCAGAAGGAAAGTTCAGATAAAGCATCAATAGACCCCTGGAGGGGGGGCCTAGCCCAAGCCTCTTAGGCAAAGATGAGATGCGGGAGGCCTTTGAGTGGGAGGTGTCGACCTCCGCGCCTAGTGATGAGTGTATAGTCTCAGGAGTGAGAACAACTGCTCACTCCTGGGCTCAGATCCTCAGTGAAGAGGAAGATGAGTGGGAACCTATGTGGCCTTGTGAAAAAGGAACAGGTACACAGCCTCAAGATCTTGCCTCAGAGGAATGCATGGAAGAAAGTGGTGATGCCACTGCCCTGGCTTCACAAGAGGAAGAAGTCAGGGATCCGTTTTTAATTTCTTTAAGGATGCGTAGCTGGCAGAACCAGGACTGGCCACCCCCAAGCCAGGCCAGCGGTCTCAGATTGACCAAACCTAGTAAAGAGGAGAGACTGGTTCATAGAAAGGCAAATGAGACCTATGGTATGACCTTTCCTACCTTTCCTCTGAAAGTCTGGGAGGAGATTGAGAACAGCAGGAAATCCTGGATCTGGGACGAAGCAATGAAAAGTGTGCATCCTGGGGCCAACAAGAATGTGAAAAACAGACTGTTTCACGAAAAGTATACCCAGTGGAAGAGAGGCAGGACACTGTTTATAGACAGAGTGAGAGTGGTGGATGGAGAGGGACGTGAAATCTCCCACTGTGTGAATTATGTGCGCCCAGACGTGGTAATAATTCAAGCTCCTGACCCCTGGTACTATTGGCCTCAGTGCAAGGACCTCCCAGCACATGTGCCCATGCCTGCTAAATGGACAGCTGAGCAGTGGTAGTCAATACTGCCACACCAGACTGTGAAGTGCCTTTATTGATCCGCCAATATGGACATCCAGAACTCAGGTGCCCCACATTCATCAGTCCTACAGTGTACTGGCCTTTCCAGAATCCATCAACTGGCCCACCAGATGACTTCAGATCCAGAGAGAACACCAGCCCAGCTGTTTTCTGTGCCATCGCCTGGTAATTGGATGACGTCGGACCAGCTGTTTTCTTTTTTGTTCCTGTTCTAAGGTTCCATCTCCAGAGATGACATCAACCCAGCAGTTCCCAGATGTGCCCTCCTGTGGTTCCTGGAAGATGTCCTCCCAGCTGTATCAGAAGAAATGCTGCCAGGGAGAGTCTTCGTCAGAGGTGCAGGTCGGTTAAGAATTTTTCATACTACAAGTGGCTGGTAAGTCCGAACTTTTCTATCTTTATGACATTGCAGTACACACCCTACACTAGCAGACTCCAAAATGTGTGAACTGTCCTCAAAGACTCTCCCCTTCAGGACTTTGGCCTGTACGACTGTGCTTCACTGGGCTCCGGCCCAGGAGAGACTCTTTATTGGACTAGCTTTCGGGTACTGTGGTCACTAGTTGGGACTTTTAGGGCACTCCATCCCCCCAAATGTGTATTGTAAATAATGTCATTGTTTTCTAATGTAAATACTGTTTTTCTACCTTTTCTAAAAAAATCTTTTTGGGATTCTTCAGTGTTTTGATGGTAGGGGTCTAGGTAGACTGTGTATACAGATTAGGAGTGTGTGTTGTCTTTCTTTTTCTTACAGGTGTTCCTGGGAAGATAGAAGAGAAGACAAGAAGAGGAGGAGGGGCTCATCAGAGTTCCTCATCAGTGCTTTAGTGTGTAGAAATTTAAAGTATTGTGGTGTTATTGTTGTTACTGTATTAACCCTTTCCTTCCACAGGTGTGGTCGTGGGGGTAGGGACGAGGCAGTAAAATGGTATAAAATGTGGTATTTTAATGGTGTGTGGTTGCAGGTTGCCCAAGGTCGGGGAGGTCCCCAGGTTGTTTTTGTTTTGGGGGTATTAGGTTAAAGGCAGATTTGGTTTCCCTAGAGGGTTGGGGGATAGACAGGCTGTGGTCCTGAATGGCCATTGGGACCGCAGTGCTGATCTATCAGAGCTATGATCTGGACAGTTCTACCAGAGCCACTAGGTGGCCATAGTAAGTGGACAGTGTAGAGGCTGATATGTCAGCTAAAGGCCTCTAGGCCCTTAGTGTTGCCTGCCTGTGCTTGCACATGGTAGGAGGAGGGGGCCTGATCACCCCCCTCCGCAGGTAGCACATACGGTGGGATGGCCTAAGGCCGGATAAATAATGACTGCGGACAGTCATTTTCCTGGTCAAGGGCGAGTGTAACCCCCTTGTTACCTGGGGTTACTAGAATCCCAGTAAGACCTAGTGGTAGGCAGGGAAGGCAGCTTGTGAAACTCCAGTTAAACAGATTTCACACTGTCTCACTCTGTTCTCAGTCTCAGCTGATACTGAGGGATGACATCACCAATTGAACTATCGCAGCTGCATGAGCCACAATGGAATCTGCAGCAAGGGGAGTTGGAATAGAACGTTGGGAGGTTTGAAGAGATTCAGTCAGTCAATTCAGTGTGGAGTTGGTGTTGGGAGCTTGCTGAGAAAGCAGCTCAGCAGCTCAGTAAGGCTCTAGGAGCCTCAGCCCTGACAGAGGGCTACTTTTAAGTAAAAAGGGGTGTGTCTCCACCAAAAGAGAGACACAGAAGATAATTGAAGTGGTGGAGACCGCTGTTTTCAGGTCTCAGTGCCCCCTTCCTTCGGGGATGGAGGGCAGGAAAGGGTTACCTGCAGACTCCTGGGGCAACCCCTTAGTTCTGCTTGTAAAGGAGAAGCTGCCTGTTTGTTGCAGAGTTTATTTGGGAGAACAAGAAGACTTGTGAGTCGCCTGTGGGGCACGTGCAACCGGAGGGTGAGTGTTTGCTCTTCCTGAAAGGGCCTATGTTTTTTCATCCTGGGACTTGTGTGACAATGTGGGGATTGAACTACTAAAATAGTGGGAGGCCTAGAGTAATAGGCTAATCAACAAAGTAAAAGTAGGTTCAAGTCCAGAACTTATTGGGATGAAAATGATATGTAGAGGAGATGTGACAGACGTCTACCCAGGAATCTACATTTGCAAGTTTTCAGTAAAGGAATTGTTTAGTTTCCAGAGAAATGGCCGGTATGGGCTGTGAGCTGGAGGTGGGAGAGACCCCCCATCTTTAGTGACCAGGTCCACCTCTATGGATTTGCTTTGTGGATTTCTACTTTACCTCAGGCACTTGGCCAGTGATGAGGGAAGTACCCAGACGTGGGATTGTAAGGAAAATTCTCTCTAAGAGGCGAAGGCTCTAGTGTGGTTTGGGGATCCACAACAGGATAATTGGTTCATTCCTCAAATGGACTGCGGATCAAGTGGCTGGCGGGGGAGCCGGGCCAGTGGGGAAACCCAAGTAGTCTACAAGTCGGGCTGTGTACCCAAAGCTGCGTGCAAGTTTGGGCTTGTGCTTGGTGGGTTCAGAGCCTGAGGGCTGGAAATAGTGATAAAGTGTTCTGTTGTCTCTAATCTGCATTACCAGGAATGTAGCCCCGTGGGGTCCATCTATGCTTTGTTTGTTCAGCTTGGATGTGAATAAAAGCCACACTGAAGAATCCCATTCCTGGTTCTGGACATTACAGTTATTGCTTCCTGTGTTCGAATTTACTTGGGTGCCCCTGTTCAGAGTAGTCAAACCTGGGTCCCCTGAGCCGAGTAACCTCATCCTCCCCAAACCCAGTCCCCACCAGGTATTGCTGTCAGCTTCAACAGCATGCCACCTGTCGTTTTGCTAGAAAGGCAGGGGTGAGGGGTTACACTAAGATTTGTGCAAAAGTGAACAATGAGGAAGGGAGGCAGGCACTCATGGAGGACCTAGCTATACTCGAAAACACTGGTCTAGGGAGTGACAGTTGGGGTTTAGTGCTAAGAAATGCAAGGTCATGCACCCCAGGGGAAAGAAATCCCAGGACCTGCTACTGGCTGGGGGGAGTGCAGGTAACAGCTTCAGAGGAGGAAAGGGACCTCAAGGAAATAGTCACAGGGGACATGAAGGTATCAGCACAGTGTAGGAGGATGACAGCAAGGACATACAGGATGCTGTGGTGCATTGCCAGCAGGATCACCTCTAGAAAGGAGGAGGAGGTCATCCTGCCCTTGTATAGATCACTGGTGAGGCTACTCTTGAAGTACTGTGTGCAGTACTGGTGCCCATACCTCAAAAAGGATATGAGATTACTGGAGGGGGTGCAGCGCAGGGCTACGATAATGATCATGTGACTGGGGGAGTTGCCATATGAGGAAACATTGAGGGAGTTCAACATGTATTCTCTGGAAGAGAGAAGGGAAAGGGGACATGACAGAGACCTTTAAGTACTTGAAAGGCATAAACAAAGTCAGAGAGGGAGGATTGTTCCTCTTAAAGGGGGAAGGGTCACTAGGGGGCACAGTCTGAGGTTGGAAGGGGGAAGGTTCAGGATGGAGATGAGGAGGCACTACTTTACAGAAAGAGTGATGGCAAGATGGAATGCACTGTTGGAGGAGTTAATCAAACTGAGGACAGTGGATAGCTTTAAATGGGGTTGGGATAGAGTCAAGGGCAGGGTTAGTACACACAAGAACACAAAGGGGGGAAAAACCAGGAAAGAGGAGGAAGGGAGGGGTTTAGGTGGTGCTAGATAGCTGTAGTAATGTGAAACTAAAAGCTGCACTTTCGGGCAGACTTGCTAGACCTGTGGGCCTTTTTCTGCCAGCAATTTCGTATGTTGTAACTTTCCGTCTTAGTGATTCTTGGACATTTGATGATGTCATGATCCACAGTTCTCTACTGATTTATAACATTATGGAACAGTGTGAATTAACATTATAGAATGTACAGGAAACCAAGAGATATTATAAATACAGAAGAGGAAAAATGCAGAAGAACAAACAAACAAGAAAAATAAATAAAAATTGTTTTGTAAAGGAATAGCCAAAGCGTATGTCATAATTGAAATGTGCAAAAATTAAAAAATTTTTCCTATCATTTTTAAGGTAAATTACTTTCTGCTCAAATTGCTAGACTTGCATCGACAAGGTGTACTATTATACTACTGTACTATTATAAAGATGCTGGGCCCAATTCTCAGTTATAAGGGACTGGTGTTAAATCTTTGTGAAATGATTTACTGTACATCCAGTCCCCTGCTTGAGACCTCCCTCAAACTATGCTAAAAAGGGATTAGGGAGTCTTTCAACAACAGCCCACATCAAAGCACTTTGATACACAGAAGGGGATGGAGTGTGCATCTATATTGGCCATCACAGAATCAACTACTACCATCACAACTAGTGTACCAGCTTTATGACACCCCCTAAATGTCACCATTTTTTGGCAGTACGTGGAGTTACACTGCTGCATCAAGTGTGCACTGAAGTTGGCGGACCCATATATAATTCAGAGACTGGATTAATAAGGAAAGTGAGCATGCAACCATGGATTGAGAGAAAGGATTCACTGGACCACCAAGGACAGTTTGCTTTTGTGATTTGGGTTTGGGGCAAACTGAACCACCAGATAAAATGTCAAGGTACACCAGAGCAAATGCTGTCATCAGACCAGAAGTGACCCCAAGGTATGGGTCAGGTGGTACAGTATAATTCAGCCATGTATCTGTATAGCCTTCTAACTGTGCAGAAACCTTGTTGTTGCACATTAATATCTGTCTGAGGTAATTTACATTTCTGCATATGTACCAGGGGTCTCTGTCTCCAGTGTAAATCAATTGTTCTCAAAACAGTAATGTCATATGTCAGTACAATGAAGTATCTCTTTGAGGCCCATTTTACTTATTTATTTAGTTATTGAATTTTGTTGACACACATGGGCACAGGAAGACTAAAAATCCTTTTCAGGGGTGACCCAAACTTAATTACATGGAAGCATAACAAAATAACACAGGAAGTCAATGAGCAATTCAAGCTACAACAAAAGCAAACAAAACCACACAGCTACAGAGTTAACAAACATTGGTCCATTTACAACTGTAAGCAAACATACAAGAAGGTCTTAGGTTATATAGAGCAGCAAGTGCATGCCAGTCATAAAATAATTCAGACCAGGTCAGTAAAAGTCAATGACTGCAAGTACATAGACTGCTTGAGGAGAAATGTCTTAAGCCCTTTCTTGAAGCCTCCAAGCAAGGAGCAACCTTGACGGCTGCAGGGAGGGCATTCCACAGAGAAGGAGCAGAGGAATCAAAGGATCTTTTGCCTTCACAAGACCTTGTTATCAAGTACCTCAAGTAGGTTACAGCTGGAGGACCGGAACATTTCCTTCAAACATTTAATGATCAACACATAACTGAGGCTGGGGTGTAGCACCTTTGATTGTTTGAAGGTTAAGCAAAGAACAGGATGGTTGAATCTCTCTTCAAATGAGGGCCAGTTTAAGGAGTGGAAGACACCACAATGGTGCTCCCTAGATGGGGCACTGGAAGCAAATCAGCCAATTTTATTGTAGCAAACTTTTAGCTTTTTTGCTTCTGAGCACCTTATGTTCTGCAGAACTGGAACACTATACAAAATGGTATTCCAGGTGGTCTGGGTTCAAGTCCCAGCTGAGCATTTACTTCTTTCTCTCCATTTGCATGTGTGCACTGTACAATAGTACTAGGAGCCTTGCATGGCTAGTGATAGCATACCGTGAATGCTTGGATAGATAATTACTTAGCCAGTAGAGTAACCCAGTTTTCTTGTGCAGGGACTTTGAGACATGATCTACATGTGGCTTGAAGGTAACTTCATCCATGTACACTCCAAGATATTTATTAGTCAACTACCTCAATCTGGGTTCCACTGAATATAACAATAGTCAACAAATACTGCCTAGTAGTACCCAGGTATCTGGGACCAGACAGAATGGCTTTAGTTTTCTTTGTATTTAGGAATAACTTGTTACTACTGAACCATTTTTCTCATTCCTAGAAGTTACCAGCAAGCTGCCTACTGATTTGAGCAACATCAACAGAGCTTCTATATTGCACATTGTCATCTATGTACAACAGTAAGTTAGCTCAGTTACAGTTACCAGGCATATTGTTAATAAAGAGGCAGAACAGCATAGGACCTAATATGGAGTCTTTGGGAACACCATCCATTATGAGTCTCTGCATAGAATGGACATCCTTCCTCTTATGTTGTTCAGACCTATTTGCCAGGTACTGAAGAGAACTACTGACAGGCTAGATTCTCGAGATCAAACAGTTTTAATTTAGCTAACAGGAGGCTATGTTTCCCCAAATCAAAGGCTTTGATGAGATCTATAAAGACAGCACCTGTCAACTGCCCTTATCCATAGCTTCCAGTATCTTGGTAGATAGCCTGATCAATACAGTGTCTGTACCATGATGTTTCTCAAAACCATACAGCCTGTTTGCCAGAAGGTGATGCTGTTCATGATAATCCTGTAGCTGCTTATAAACTAGTCTTTTGTGTATTTTGGCCAGAGGACTAAGCAGGGAAATGGGGCAGTAGTTATCTTTAGGTTCCTTCCTTGGGACCTCCCTTGTGAACACAAACCACTAAGGCCATTTTCCAACTTTCAGGGACTCTCCCTTCAACTAGAAATTTGTTAAACAGCATAGCAACAGGGGAGGTAATAACAGGTGCTGATATCTTTAGTAGCTTGGGCTTGAGTTTATCATATCCAGTTGAGCCTTCAGCTAATAATTGTTTAAAGAGGGACAATACTTCTTTTCTCCTTATCATTTGTAAATGGACTCTGCATATTGTCACTCTGTAATAGGCTGTTTAAAGAAGTGAGGAAGAGGCCCAAGGGAAGGAGGTCTGAACCTATTTAGGTCAGGAAAAATTTCATTGAAGGCATTAGTAGTAGCCTTCAATCAAGCCTTTCCTTTGAACTGGTGGCTAGTTCCTGTTCCCAAGGCACATTAAAGAGTTTTACAACTTTTAACACCAGGTTGGTATAAAATGTTCTTCCTATAGGAATAATAAAACTTTACGAGCCCTATATCCTGGCAGCTGGGTCAGTCCTAATTAAGACAGAAAAACAGGAGACCCTTAATTAAGTCTCTCTGGTCTTTTGATTACCTCCTGGTTTCGGGTCACTTGTCACTGTAGCTTCACTGAAACCTGGGGGGATCCATGGAATCCCAGACTGTCTTATGTGAGACAATCACATACTATATTTTTACATTACAAATATCATACAGCAATCATAACCAGTTGGCCAAGCTTCAAACTCCTCCCCACCTAGTCTGAATTTGGTGTCTCTATCCCTGCATGGGATGAGCTCCCTATGTCAGTGCACTCCTCATATAGACACGATAAGCCATCTGTGTTCTGATTGGTTGATCCAGCCCTATGCAAGATTGTCATGTTATACTCTTACAAGGCAAGACTCCAGCTTAATAGTCTACCATTAGTTTTTCCCATTGGTGTCAGCCAAACCAGGGGGTTGTGGTTAGTTTGTACCTCAAAATGCTGCCCATATAAGTACATGGTTCTAACTTCTTTAGGTCCCACACTATGGCAAGACATTTTTTTTCCACAGTAGAGTAAGCCTGCTCCCTGGGAAGTAACTTTTTACTCAGGTATACTACGGGGTGATCTTTCCCTTGGCTGGATGTCTGACTCAGTACTGGCCCAATTCCCATATCTGATGCGTCAGTCTGGATTATAAAGGGTCTGCTATAGTCAGGACTTGTCAATATATGAGCACTGCACAGTGCCTCCTTCAGTCTGGTAAAGGCTTTTTCACAGGCCGGTTCCCAGGTAATTTTCTTAGGCATCTTTTTCTTTACCAGGTCAGATAGGGGAACAGCTAGGGCACTGTAATTGGGTACAAATTTCCTATAGTACCCTGCTGTCCCTAGAAAACTCCTGACCTGCTTCTGCATTTCTGGTCTGGGCCATGCCTTGATCACCTCTATTTTTACTTGGTTAGGATGGAGCTGTCCCCGGTCTGCAACATGCCTGAGGTATGTCACTTCAGCCATGGTCACCTGGCACTTCTCAGCTTTGACAGTGAGCCTTGCCGTCTGTATCCTGCCCAGCACTTCCCTAAGGTGGGACAGGTGTTCTCCCAGCTGGCACTAAAGATGACAACGTCATCCAGGTATGCCATGGCGTACTCCTCAGCACCATTTAACACCTGGTTCACCAACCTTTGGAAAGTTGCCAGGGAGTTCTTCATTCCGGAAGGCATTACTTTAAATTCAAATAAGCCTATCAGAGTGATGAAGGCTGACCTCTCCCTAGCTCTGTCAGTTAACTCTAGCCGCCAATACCCCTTTTTCAGGTCAATAGTTGTAAGGTAGGTCGCCCCTCCCAACTTGTCCAGGAGTTCATCCATCTGGGGCATCGGGTGGGCATCTGACTTTGTGACTGCATTCAGTCCATGATAGTCCACACAGAAATGAGTACAGCCATCTGGCTTGGACACAAGGACTACGGGTCAGGCCCAGGGGTTGTGGAATCTCTGGAGTACCCCTAAATCCAGCATTTTCTCCACCTCCCTCCTAATGTCCTTTTGGACAGCCTCTGACACCTGATATGCTATCCACTGTATGAGCATCTGTGTCCCTGACTCCACATCATGCATCACTAAGTGGGTTAGTCCAGGCTTGGCGCTAAACAGTGGGGCAAAGTCTGCTAAAACCTTCCTTACTTTCTGGATCTTGTCATATAAGAGTCAGCTGGGGTGACAATTTAACTGCCTCCACGGAGGACTCCCACTTGCTTTCTTTCAGCAAGTCCAGAAGGGGGTCTCCTTCATCCATCCCCTCCCCAGGACTACATACTGCAAACACCATGTCAGTCCTATTAGTATATGGCTTCATCATGTTGACATGGTACATTCTTTCTGTATGTCTTCTGTCAGGTAACTCTATGATATCGTTCATGTCATTTACCTTTCTAACTACTTTGTACGGTCCTGCCCATTCAGCCTGCAGCTTGTCTTTCCAGACTGGAATAAGGACCATGACTTCCTGACCCACTGTGTATGAGTGAGCTTTGGCTCTGCAGTTCTACCACACTTTTTGTTTGTGTTTGGCAGCTGCCAGGTTGCTCTGGGCTGTTTCAATAAGCTCCTTCAGTCTTTCCCTAAACCTAAGGACATAATCCACTATGGGAGTTCTCTGGGTGGAGTGCTTGCCTTCCCAGTCTTCCTGGATCAAGTCTAGGGACCCACGTACCCAGTGTCCATATAAGAGCTCGAAGGGAGAAAATTCTGTCGACTCTTGGGGCACCTCCATGTATGCAAACAACAGTTGGGGAAGGTATTTCTCCCAGTCCCTCCCATGCTGTTCAGCAAATGCTTGGAGCATGGACTTCAGGGTACCGTTAAATCTTTCCACAAGCCTATTGGCTTGTGGGTGATAAGGTGTTGTGCACCTCTGCACCATCCCACACTTCTTCCACAAACATTTCATCAGGTCTGACATGAAGGAATACCCTCGATCGGTGAAAATCTCCTGCAGAAACCCAACATAGAAGAAAATCCCTAGTAAGGCATCTGCCACTTTGTCTGTCCTCAGTGAGGATAGGGTGACTGCCTCTGGATACCGGGTGACATAATCCACCAGAGTCAGGATGAACCTCTTCCCAGAGAAACTAGGGGTGTTTAAAGGCCCACAATATCCACCCTCTGGAATGGCTCTGTCACTATGGGCAATGGAATTAGGGCTGCTTGGGTTTTCTTACCCGCCTTCCCTATTTCTTGACACCGATGACAAGACCTGCAATACTCCTTCACCTGCTGGGTGAACTTGGGCCAATAGAAATTCTGGGCCAACTGCTGCATAGTTCGTGTGATTCCCAGATGACCAGACAAGGGAATACCATGTGCAATTTTGAGCAACTTCTCACGATACCCCTTGGGAATGACAAGTTGCCTGCCTATCGCCCCTCCCTCTGTCTTTACAGCCTGAGTATACATCAGTTCATTTTCCCAATAAACTTTATATTTTTAGTCACCTCCCTGTGCTCCATCAGTCTGCCCAAGCTGTCAGTTTCTCCAGACTAGGGTCACTTTTCTGAGCAGCTGCAAACTCCTTACACATTTTCCAAGGCATGGGACAGGTCGCCTTCAGTCTCTAAACTACTGTCCCTAGCACTAGCATTAGGGCACTCAGGATCACTGTCATCCCTAACCCTTTGAAAATGGGTCATCCCTCCTTTTTGGAGTAACCCTCCATAGCTGTGTGGTTAACTGCTACTGGGGAAATTTTTACCCCCTTTTCATTAGTCTCCATATCAGGAGACACAGGCTGGGGAACCAGCCTCCCAGTGGTTTCCACAATGGCTTCTGTGGGATCCAGGGAACTACAATTTTCCCTTGCCACTTGGCTACGAGTAACTGTACACACCATCCCCTGTTTGAGATTGTTGCCAAGGATGATGGCAACTGTTAAAGTTTCGGCTACAGCCACCTGTTGCACAGTTCCCCCTGTTTCACCCCAGTCTAGGAGAACACTAGTGAGTGGTAATGTTCTTTTCTCACCAGTGAACCCTTGTACAGTTACACATTTATTGGGTATAAGCTGACCAGGATCTACCAGATCCCCTTTTAACAACATCAGGGATGGACCTGTGTCCCTTAATCCTTGTGTCTGTACACCATTCACCATGACTGGGTGTATGTGTTCCCTTAATTTCACAGGCATGCTTCCAGAGGCACACAAACAACCCACTTCTTTCCTAGCCCCATGTTGTGTATTGCTCATCCTTTTGGGACACTGTCTGGCAATATGCCCAGTTTCTTTACAAACCCAACATTCATTTCTTTTCTCAGAAAAATCTTTTTCTTTGAAACCTGGGGCTAACTGGTTTTGGTGGAGGCAGTGAGGGTTTTAGCTGCCTTGAAGGTGCACTTTTCCCTTTCTGTGCTGCCACACCACCCCATTCACTCTTAGAGCAGGTCTGCTCTTGGCATAGTGGTCCAAGAGTTCAGCAGCCTCTTGAACTGTTTTGGGATCTCGGTCCTCCAGCCAGGTTTTCAGCTCTGCTGGGCATGCCCCAAAAAACTGTTCTAACAAAATGAAGTTTAAATTTTATCTACGGAGTTTGCTACAATTCCCTCCCACCAACATTTTAAACATTGACATTGTTTCGTGGCTAGCTCCTTGCAGCTCATGTCAGGGCTTTTCCTGAGCTTACAGAATTTAGCTCTGTATGCTTCTGCAGTTAAATTAAACTTTTTTAAAAGTGCAGCTTTAAGTTTGCTGTAATCATTACTGTCCTCATTATCCATTTGACCCAATGCAGCTCAAGCTTTCCCAGTAAGTAGCGGGGATAGCTGGAAGCTTCAGGACCCTCAAGGAATATTTGCCTGAATACAAACTTTTTCAAAGGAATTTAAAAAGGCATCCATATCCTCCCCCTCTTTAAATTCAGCTATCAATTTGGAATTTAATTTGTATCCCAGTCCTGTAGTTCTAGTTAAACCCAAGCCATTTATCTGCTCTGGTGCTGGTGGTTGGAGTCATAGCTTCTCCAGTTCATGTTGCCTGTGGCGCTTACGATCTTCACGGTCCACCTCTCAATGTTCTTGTTCCCTCTTCTCCTCTGTGGCTCGCTGGCACTCATGCTCTTCATGGTCAGCTTCTCACTGTTCTCACTCCCTCTTCTCCTCTGCTGCTCATTTCTTTTGCTCAGTGTCTCTCTGGAACTCCATTTCCATTCTGCGCAATTCAATCTGCAGTCTGATTGCTTCTGGTTCCAGAATGCTGGTGACATTCCCCTGCTGCTGTGGCCCTTCACTTGCACTGGCCATGCTGCCCTCCTCACCGGATCTGGACACTGCACTGACCGCTAGCCCCTCCATGCCCAAGGTTTGGTCCTTTACAGTCACAGTCTGTGACTCGATGCTCTGGGCATCTGCTGCCATCAGGGCATCCACGAGGTTTTGCTTGGTGGCTCTCACCTCTTGCAGGACTCCTCTGTCCTCACACAACTGCCTCAAATAGTCTGCAGTGTACCCACTGTAGTTAGAAGCCATCTTCTTCCCTAACTACAGCTACTCTAACTTGCACTTTAGAAAAAAAATCAAACAGGTAGGAACTTGACTGTAAGCAAAATGATATTGTTCTGTTTCCTTTTTAAAAATAAATCACTGCCTTATTTTGCAAGTGAGCTGTACAGTATTAAGCTGGCACACTGAACAGTTAAAGCTTGTTTTACCAATTTTATCCACAGCGCTGCCAACCAAATCTGTCACAAACACACTCCACAGGTCAGGCCCTCTGCTGCCACAGTGCCAACCACAGAGCGCAATAGCATGAATAGGTAACAGACAGGGTAACCATCTTGTCTGCTTTTGGGTCCGAATCACCTTTAGCCTCAAGTTCTGGGGAGATTCAAACTGTGAACCTTGCTAGCGTACTCAATGTACAGGCTCAGATATGTACCTCTTTGAGGATTGTGGTGTAATCTTTCACCAGGGGCACCAAACCAGCTTCCAAAATGAACCCTTAAAACTCTATAAAAGACTTTAGGTATATTCTTACCTTATCCCAGTTTACTAACACCATCAAGCTGTCCAGAACAGCAGTCAAACTTAACCACATATACATCACATGCAAAAAGAACTTGGAAGACACACCCAGGCAGTATCTTTCAAATAAAGATTTTACTAAAAGATGATAAAAATATGAAAAATGTAAACACAGAACAATATGTCAAAGAACTCACAATCACATAAAAGAACAAGGGAAGATTACAAAATCAAAACTCCTACCACAATACAGTTAGACTTTTTCTATCTAATGTATTACCTCTATAAGTGCCTATCAGAGAGATGTGTCTTTCTAGAGTCCCAAAATAATATGACATATTCCCCAGTTACAAGGAAACATTTCAACCCCATCTCTCCACCCTCTTGGTGAGTCATCTAGCTCCTCCTTTTAGAATAAAAAAAATACAAACATGATTTCTCAAATTATGACAGTCTTTAATCAAGCCTTTCCTTTGAACTGGTGGCTAGTTCTTGTTCCCAAGGAACATCAAAGGGTTTTACAACTTTTAACACCAAGTTGGTATAAAATATTCTTCCTATAGGAATCATACAACTTTATGAGCCCTATATCCTGGCAGCTGGGTCAGTTCTAACTAAAACAGAAAAACAGGAGACCCTCAATTAAGTCTCTCTGGTCTTTTAATTACCTCCTGGTTTCAGGTCACTTGTCACTGTAGCTTCACTGAAACCTTGGGGGGGGCACTCATTGAATCCCAGGCTGTCTTATGTGAGACAATCACATACTATATTTTTATATTACAAATATCATACAACAATCATAACCAGCTGGCCAAGCATCACAATAATTACCAGTGGTGCACTGAGAGAGGGTCTAATATAGAGAAAGAGACCGCACCCCTTCTTATGGATCCTATCCCATCTAAAAATGGAGTACCCAGATACCTCTGCCTCATGAGGGAGAATGGTGGACTTTACTACACCCAGCTAGCCCAATTTATGACAGGCACAGCTCTAGAGGGACTACCAAACCAAAGCAGCTAAATACCTGAAGTATAGCATGGAGTGGTCTTATTTGGAAACAGAATGACTTAACTTCAGAGCAATGTGATCAATCTATTTCAACAATAATTAAGGTATATAGAACCTAGGTAAGAAAACAGTCATAACATTACATGAGACAGTAGGTTTCCAGTACATATAGTTCACTGCTAGTTGCAATGTTCTTTCAGGAGGCAACTAGCTTTGCATTTCTGGCTGCTGGCCTCCTCCCATGGCTGACTCCAAGGCAGACTCTCTTGTTAGCCTTTGCACTGTGGCCCTTCACACTGAGAACCACAGCAAGCAGGACCACTTGAAGCTTATTACCTGGCAAAGGAGAAGAAGTGATCTGGTTGGTGACCTGGGCTGAAGAGGCATGGCTGTTTAAGGGGTACCTGAAAGTTCAATCTTGTGTATTCTGAGGCATTCAGCATGGGGGGAGGCTTGTGGACACTGAAGAGCCCTCGACCCCCTGTGTCTTCCCCATAGCACTGGTAGCATCTGATTGCTGGCACAAACAAAGCAAGTCAGCCAATACATTTTCAATTAAGAACTGAGCCCACTTTTTCAGGATTGATTGATTTTATTTTTGGACAAACACAAAAACATTGCTACCATGGCCAGATAGCACCAGTGGTTGCATGTTGCTGCTACAGGAGGCACAGATTTGTGGTTTGAACCTTACTCCCGCCATCAGACTCAACATATGGGGGACAGGAGATAAGAGTCTTAGTGGCATAGCAGAGGTGACCCACTCCAAGTCCGGGATGGTGGGGGAGATGCTCAGCTCCCACAGAAACAGTAGCTTCTACAGTGGATGGTCTGGCATCAGTGTCATGGGTGTTCATGCAATGTCAACCAGACATGCGCAATGGGGAGTAATGTTGGAGGAGTAAACATGCAGGAGAGGCAGGCAGGGACTTGGGAGAAAAATTTAAATCACACAGCCTTGTATCTCAGATGAAAATAGCCACACACACCCATGCCACTCAAAACTGTGGTACTCCTGGTCCACCCACATACACTCCACCCAACATCAAGTAAGCTACGGGTGCTGGCTCCCATGCTGGCAGTAGTGCAAGTGAGGTCCTCATAATGGCATAGGTTGGACCTCTAACAGTGGAGGCCCTGGGTTGCCTGGAGATAGACACTGGACTGGAGGTGAGCTAAGTGAGTCCAGTGGACAACAGGTGACCCAAATAAGTGAGATACCACAGGGCTATAGGGTGGAATAACAGCCACAATACAGCAGGAAATGACCAACTAGAAAAGTAGAAAGCTAATGGAAAGTACCCCAGACCATGCACGTGTTAAAGCATTAACACACCAAGCAAAACAAATATGGAATTACATTGGTCACTTTTTTTGTTAACTTTTTAAAACGTATTTTAGATTTCCTCAAAACACACACTACAATATTAAGAAAAGCACTACTTGATAAGAAATAAGAACAAAAAAACAACAAGCTATGTACTCCAATGAGGAAGGGAGTGAGAAGTAAAGAATGAAGATAAAGTGATCCCAGCTATTGATGACATGCCCTTAAACATACAAAGAGTAAATAAGACAAGCTGCTTGTAATTCATATTTTTCACAAAAATACAATAATGTCGTAGTCTGGCTATCATGGACTCATGTGCATCCAAGCAATTTATGTAATGATGTGCGATAATGCTCATATAGAGTTAATGGAGCAAATTAGGAAACTCAAAAATCTAATTATTATTTGGCATCATCTCATTACTTGTAAATAAAAGAAAATAAAAATCAAAGATCACGAATCGATCAAAACTACAATGTCTGTATTCCAAAAGTAGTAAACAATGAAACCAAGTCCTCCAATTGCTATTCAGGTCCAGTGCCCCAGAGTAATGACTATAATCCCCTGTAAAGCAATGGAAT
This sequence comes from Neoceratodus forsteri, assembly GCA_016271365.2. Lineage (NCBI taxonomy): Eukaryota > Metazoa > Chordata > Ceratodontiformes > Ceratodontidae > Neoceratodus > Neoceratodus forsteri. The sequence continues at coordinate 958,772,502 of CM057453.1, forward strand.
TAGAATTTATAAGCCTCGCTGGCATTACTGGGATATAATCTATTTTTTTGTAGAGTTCAGCAATATATCTTCAGGCTGTCTGCTGTATTAGTTTCAACCAAATCTCACTCTGATAAAATCCAGACCAGGACTACAGATTCTTACATCATTTAATGCGACTCAGAGCTTTGCCAGCTTCATGAGTGCCACTTGTATGCTCAATTCCAAGAGAGGTTTAAAACATAAATGACATCACTTGATGTAGCTGGGTTTCTCTTGCATGTTTAGGAACAAAAATACCTTGAACTTGCCATATGTGAAATTCCTCTTCTCCTCTTTCTAGCCATTTACATAGAAACATAGAATATGACAGCAGATAAGGACCGCTTGGCCCACCTAGTCTGCCCATTTTCCTACCTAACAGATAAGCTGCAGATCCTAGTTAACCAACAGCTTACTTCCTCCTACCCACCACTAGGACTGCCTTATGTCTGTCCCATGCATTCTTGAATTCTCCACTGTTCTTGACTCCACAACCTCCTCAGGAAGGCTGTTCCATGCATCCACAATCCTCTCTGTGAAAAAATACTTCCTCACATTACCTCTGAGCCATCCCCCCTCTTCTTCAAATTGTGCCCCCTTGTTCTTGCACACCTCTTTTTCTGAAAGATGCCACCCTCTTGGACTTTGTTGATTCCCTTGAGGTACTTGAAAGTTTCTATCATGTCCCCTCTCTCCCTCCTTTCCTCAAGGGTATACATATTAAGCTCCTTTAGTCTTTCTTCGTATGTCTTCTGGTGCAGACCCTGCACCATTTTGGTTGCCCTCCTCAGGACAGCCTCCACTCTGTCTATGTCTTTGCGGAGATGGGGTCTCCAGAACTGCACACAGTACTCCAGATGGGGTCTCACCAACTGTCTGTACAGAGGGATAACAACTTCCTGTTTTCTACTATTGATGCCTCTTCCTATGCATCCCAATATCCCCCAGCCTTCCTTACTGCCTTCTCACATTGCTTGCCCACCTTAAGGTCATCTGATATAATTACCCCCAGGTCCCTTTCCATTTTTACTGTTGTCAGTATCTCACCCCCCATTGTGTACTCTTCCCCTGGGTTTTTGTTTCCAAGGTGCATTACCTTGCACTTCTTTGCATTGAATCTGAGCTGCCATACATCGACCATTCCTCCAACCTTGCCAAGTCCTTCTCATCTTTTCCCTCCATCTTGTGTATCAACCCTGTTGCAGATCTTGTGTCATCTGCAAAGAGACATACTTGTCCTTCCAGTTCCTCTGCAATGTCACTTATAAAGACATTAAAAAGGACCAGTCCCAGTACTGAACCCTGTGGTACCCCACTAGTAACCCTCCTTTCTTCACTGTGGACTCCATTTACTACTACCCTTTGCATCCTGTTGTCTAGCCAATTTTTTTATCCAGGCTACCACCTTGAGACCCACTCCAAAGCTGGCTAACTTGTGTATTAATCTTTTGTGTTGGACTGTATCAAATGCCTTGCTAAAATCTAGGTAGGCCATGTCCACAGCCCCTTCCTGGTCTACTACTTTGGTCACCCAAAAGAAATCTATTAGATTTGCCTGACATGACCTTCCCATCATGAATCCATGCTGCCTTGGGTCCCAGCCCCACTGACCTCCTAGGTACTCAACAATTCTTTCCTTCAGAAGTGATTCTATCATTTTCCCTACCACTGAGGTCAAACTAACTAGTCTGTAGTTTCTGCCTCTGTCCTGCTCCCACTTTTGTGAAGAGGAATCACATCCACCCTCCTCCAGTCCTCAGGTACCACCCCATCCTCCCATGATTTGTTAAAGAGAGTAATCAGCGGTGTCACTAGTTCTGTCCTTAGTTCTTTTAGAATTCTTGGGTGAATCCCATCAGGCCCCATTGCTTTGTCCACCTTCAATTTTATTAGTTCTTTCAGAACCCTTTCTTCTGTAAATGGACTGGTATCGACCCCCGTCTTCAGAGTGTTTCTTTTGTTTGGTTTAGGTACCTCCCCTTCCTCTTCCTTTGTGAATACTGAGCAGAAATATTCGTTCAGTATCCCTGCTTTTTCACTGTCACCCTCTGCCCACATTCCCTCCCCTTTATGAAGCCTCAGTGTCCCTCCTTTGGTCTTTCTTCACTCCCTAATGTACCTATAAAAGGTCTTATCACCCTTCTTAACAGAGTTGGCTCTCCTTTCCTCGGTTTGGGCCTTTGCTATTCTGATTGCCTTCCCAGCCTCTTTCTGCTTTAACTGATAAAGTTCTGTCCTGCTCCTTCTGTGTTTCCTTATATTTACTGAATGCTATCCTTTTCTCCTTAACTGTCCCAGCCACCTCTTTTGAGAACCATAGCAGTTTTTTCCTTCGTTGTTTTTTGTTGATTTGCTTTACACAAAGGCTTGTTGCCTCTGTGATGGCTGTTTTGATTATTCCCCATTGTTCCTTCACCCCTCCTTCTTGCCTGTTTGCTAGTGCTTTTCTGAGGCACTCTCTCATTTTCCCAAAGTCAGCCCTCCTAAAGTCCAATACTCTTGCTTTTGTATGGCTTGATTGTATGGTTGTGTTTATCGTGAACCACACTGTTTGGTGGTCGCTTGTTCCCAGACGCAGCTACCCACTTCTAAATCTGAGATTCTTTCTCCATCCCCATTTGAGAGTACCAGGTCTAAGATTGCTCCCTCCCGAGTGGGTTCCAATACTAGCTGTCTGAGGCATGCCCCATGTAGGGCATCAAGAATGATCCTGTTCTTGGATGTGCCTGCAGCAAAGGTGCTCCAGTTAACATCTGGCATATTCAGGTCCCCCATCAACAATATCTCCCCTTTTTCTGCCATTCTAAGGAAGCCTTCTATTATTTCCTTGTCCAGTCCCTCCCCCAAAATGGGGGTCTGTATACAACCCCCATGCAGATTGTGGTGCCATTTCCTGTCTCCAGGGTGACCTAGAGTGTCTCATATGCTCCCTGTTTACTCTTTAGTTCTGTTGCTTTGATCCCTTCTTTTCCATAGAGAGCTACTCCTCCTACTCTTTTACCCTCCCTGTCCCTCCTGTAGATTGTGTATCCTAGTATGTTGACATCCCAGTCATGGTTCTCTGTGTACCATGTTTCTGTGACTGCCACAATATCCAGGAAACCATCTTCCATCAAGGCCACTAGTTCAGGGAGCTTGTTACACAGACTGCAGGCATTGGTACTCATCACCCTCCACTTTTTGATGGCCTTACCCCTTTGAGCCCCATTCCTGTCCTTACTGCCTTTGCCTTTTTTTTACATTTACCTCTGTCTTGCTCCCTAATGACTTCTCTACCTTGGTGTTTACCTCACTAATTACCGTGTTTTGTGGGGGGAGGCTGGCATTTCCCTGCTCCTTTTCAGTGCCTCCCCCCTTGACTAGTTTAAATGCTTGACAATGAAACATTTAAACCTCTCACCTAGGATCCTGGTTACCCTTGGACAGATGCAGACCATCGCACCAATATAGGTCTGCATCCCTCCAGGTGGCTCCCCAGTCCCCAATGAAGCCAAAACCCTGAGCTCCACACCAGTTTTTCAACCATTCACTGAATTCCCTGGTGAGGAGTACCCTAGCATCACCCTTGCCATAGACAGGCAGCACCTCCGAGAAGGTTACAGTATGACCTACTTGTCTAAGGCCTCTCCCCAACTCTACAAACTCCTCTTGCACTGCTCTGATCCCATTCCTAGACAGGTCTTTTGTCCCTAGGTGGACAATGACATCCAGCTGCCTCCCTTGTGCAGCTGCTCCCACGATCCTGAAGATTCACTTCCTGTCCCTCCAAGCTGTGGCGCCAGGCAGGCACCTTGCCTCCCTCTCCCCTTCCTCCCCCATTTCTACCCCCCTAATGATTGAGTCCCATACCAGGAGTTGTTTCCTTCCCCTGTGGGGTTCCATGCCACCCTCCTGTGGGTCTCCTTTGTGAAGGTTCCCAGCATCCTCCTTGGTCTCCACTGCAGGTGCCTCCATAGAGGAACCACTATCCACCAGAAAAGTGAATGAACTGTGGAGAGGTACAGCTGGAGGGATGCAACTCTGTTCCACCACCCTCTTACTCCCTGAGCCCACCCTAGTCCAGCCTCTCCTCTTTCTTGGCAACCTCTGAGTTAGCGGCATTGGCCCTGGTGGTCCCTGGGTGGGGAAGGAGGTTTCACAAATCCTAGCCAGGTCAGTCTGGAGACGGTCAACCTCCTCCCTCAGACCAGAGAGGTGTCTGCAAATAGGGCAGCATCGCAGCCTCCAGAATGTCTCCCAGAACACTGCCGCCCCACAGCCATTGCGCTGCACCACTCCTATCATGTCTTATTTTGTGTCCCCTCTCCTGTTTCTCTGCATGCTTACTCTCTCCTCTCCTTACAACTCTCACCCTTCCTGTTCTGGGACAGCAACTTCCTACATACTTCAGTAGCCTCCTTCTTCCTTGCTCAGTGTCAGACCACCAGCAGCTGGTGGGGAGAATGAGCTACTTTTTTCCTTTAGGGTTGACAAAACCAATGTTCCTCTATGATCCTTCCCTTCCTACTGCCAAACAGGAGGTTCCTGTTGACAGTCAAATCCAGTGGCTATAAAAGTAGAACTGGCTTAGGGTGGGTGGGTGGAATGGAGGGCAATTAGTAAGAAAAAAGGCTAGCAACAGGAAGTTGTAATTTGAGTCACCTGCTTTTATAGTTTCTAAGCCACAACCCCAACTAAGCTCTCTCTCCTCCTACTGGTTTAGCAAAGTAAGTTGATACAGTACTCTTTCCAGCACAGAACACACACTGACTTTCTTTCTTTTCTTTTTTTAACACTAAATAAGACCCCTTCTACTTCTAATAAAGCATCTGTCTGCTTAATCTCACAGACACTGACTCCTGCTGAGATATAAGTGTTAAATTAATTAGAAAATTTAGCTTCTTTTAGTTAGCTGTTTTCTGCTCTACAAGCAAGGCTAGCAACAGGAAGTTGTAATTTGAGTCACCTGCTTTTATAGTGTCTAAGCCACACCCCCAATTAAGCTCTCTCTCCTCCTACTGGTTTAGCAAAGTAAGTTGATACAGTACCCTTTCCAGCACAGAACACACACTGACTTTATTTATTTTCTTTCTTTCTTTTTTTAACCCTAAATAAGACCCCTTCTACTTCTAATAAAGTATCTGTCTGCTTAATCTCACAGATACTGACTCCTGCTGAGATATAAGTGTTAAATTAATAAGAAAATGTAGCTTCTTTTAGTTAGCTGCTTTTTGCTCTACAAGCAAGGCTAGCAACAGCAATTTGTAATACTCTTTTTTTTCCATTTCTAAATTCAAGACTACTACTTGGGATTCAAAGTCCATACAAGGTGCTTCACATAGTCTTTGCACGGAAGTAGAAAAATAAGTTGTGTGTGTGTAAAACAGTGTGTACTCTCATAATACCAAAACTTTGCCATCAAAGTGAAGAATATGCCTCGAAGTATACCCTGGAGGGCAGGTCACTTCAGTGACTTTCTATCCAAAAGGATAGTTATATGGTACATGCTGCAGTAGAACATTCCCCCATGGGCCCTTGCTTGTGCAGACCACAGGTGAAAGTAGAAGGACTGGTGACCAGGGAAGTGGATCTGGGGGAGCGGTGGATGTGGCTTACTTGGACTTCAGCAAGGCGGTCTACACTGCTCCACATAGGAGGCTTGTGAACAAGCTGGCCAGCCTGGGATTGGGTCACAAGGTGGTGAGCTGGATTGGAAATTGGTTGAGGGACAGAACACAAAGGGTGGTGGTAAACAGAGCTAGATCTGAGGAGAGGAGGAGGATGACCAGTGGACCTGTCCTCTTTAATATCTCCATTAGTGACATTGCAGAGGGGCTGGAGGGGAAGGTATGTCTCTTTGCAAATAATACTAAGATCTGCAATAGTGTGGATACTCCTGAAGGGGTGGAAAATTGAGGAAGGACCCAGTCAAACTGGAACAATGATTCAGAGTATGGCAGCTAGGATTTGGTGTGAAGAAGTGCAAAATCATGCACTTGGAGCACAGGAACCCAGGGAAGGATTACATGTTGCATGGGGAGTTGTTATTGGCCACCAAGCAGGAAAGAGAGCTGGGAGTAATCATATATGATGACCTAAAAGTGGCCAAACAATGTGCCAAAGCTGTGGGGAAAGCCAGCGGGATGCTGGGGTGCATAGGGAGAGGTATCACCAGCAGAAGAAAAGAGGTAGTGACACCACTGTACAAGTCACTGGTGAGACGTCATTTGGAGTACTGTGTCCAGTTATGGAGACTGCATCTCCAAAAGGACAGAGATAGGACAGAGGCAGTTCAGAGAAGGGCAACAAAAATGGTGCAAGGCCTGCACCAAAGGTCATCTGAGAAGAAACTGGAAGCACTCAATATGTATACCCTGGAGGAGCACAAAGAGAGGAGAGACATAACTGAGACCTTCAAATACCTAAAGGGAATAAATAAGATACAGGAGGGTAGCATCTTTCAAAGAAGGAGCTACTCTAGAACAAGAGGGCATGATATGAGACTGGAAGGGGTAGACTAAGGGGCAACGTGAGACAGTAATTTTTCATGGAAAGGGATGTGGAGGCATGGAACAGTCTCTCAGCAAAGGTGGTGGGGGCAAATTAGGTGGGGGAATTCAAAATTGCATGAGATAGTCATAGGGCAACCCTATCGATACAAAAGGGGAGGCAAAGCCAGAGAAAAAGTAGGATATGTGACTTTTTTAGTAAGTATAGAAAAAAGGGCAGACTGGATGAACCTATTGGTCCTTATCTGTAGTCAAATTCTATGTTTCAATGATTTCAACAAGCATCTGATAGTTGAACAAAATTAGCCAGCTTCCATATTTTTTTTACCTACTTTTTCTCCCCTTGGCTCCGGTCGGCTCCTACTATTCCAGGCATCTTCCTTCCTCCGGCCACCATCCGTCCGCATCCATCTGCAATTGGGCCACCACCTTGCTACCCCTCAAGGCTTACCCCCCCCATGGTGGGCTGTAGGGGAGCCCCCAACTCCCCAACAGGACTGGATCCAGTACAGGTGGTGCCCAGAGATGGTGCGTATAAGCGGACAGCCATCTAGCCACTCGACCTGGCTGCCATTTTTATACTTTTTCCATTTGGGGGTGGAGCGTGCAATGCTGACATGGGTGTGCCATGTGCACATCCATGTGTTGTGTGCCCACCAGCTGCTCCACCTCCGTGCCCCACTGTATTGGGCAGGTGTGCTAACACCTAGCCTCCGCTAGGTATCAGGTAAACGCTGGCCGCTGTGCCCCACCCTCACCAGGAGAGGAGAGGAGAGCAGTCCTCCAGATGCTTGATCCTGTCTCACCCCGGCCAGCCTCCGACGACCCGCTCAGACCATGAACATGGGGTCCGGCATGGCAGGGGGTAAGGCAATGTTGCCTCAGCCCTCCATGCCACCAGGCTGGCCTGCCAGCTTACATTTAAAAAGTTATAGTTACTGCAGAAATGTTTGCAGAGTTTCAGTGCTGTAACTTTGTTGAAGTAATTTAAGAAAGTTTTATTTAGTGAGAAAATATTTGTAGGGCACACAGTATTTGACCAGTTTTACTCTGCTTATTCTCATCTGAATGCATCTGATCTGAGCCTAGTTGGGGGGGGGCTATGAGACTGAGTTTTGTTTGGCTACATGTGTTAAATGTTTAGGGGGGTTAAGTCTACCTCTAGATGCAATTCCTTGTTCTGTACAAATCTGAACAAACAGTGGTACTAGCCAGGATGCAATGCAATACTGCAGCATTTATTTATTTAGTTTGTTTGTTTAATTTTCCTGCTCCTTTGCAAAGGTTCCATGTCAGTTACATGTCAAAGAGGTACATCTATGGACTACAGGATGCATAGGTAGAAAAACAATAAGAAACAGTCAGGCAATGAATTACAACACAATTAAGTATATATCAAGACTATGCAGCATAATACATATAGTAATTGTTTATATTTTGAAGGTCACCCATCATGACTGTCAGTGCATAGAAGTAGTAGCAACTAGAGAAGGATTATAGACAGTTCCAAGAGCCCTTGTCATTCTATTGATGGGGGATCAAAGGCATACCACAGTACAATTAGTGTAATAAACAAGGTTCAGATATAGTCATGTCTTGACACATTTTTGGACCTGTAACCTGTTCTATCATTGACATTATTGTCTGGATGTTTTATATCCAAAACTGGACATTACGTACGGTACTATAACTCAGCTTGAAATGCTGCAGATAGGTTCAACTTTTGAAAGTAGCTCCAGTAACATAGAACATGGTCTACACACGGTTACCCCCCGACAGTGACGTTTCTCCAGTGAGGTCCTCCACAGCGACTACAGTGTCATGCTGCTGTGGGAAACTCACTGGAACTCGGCACTGTCTGTCAGGGGTTCTGCAACACCCCAATCAGCTCCAACTCAGAGTTAATAATCTTTACGGGGGTGTAAGTGGTGTGCAGTCTCGCTGCGGGGGGTTCGGGGCAAAGTCCTCTCGAAGAAAACTAGGACGGACACTGTTAACCTGGCAGCTGACTGCAGAATGCGGTTAACCTGCTGGTGTCACTGACGGGGCATTTGAGAACAATTTTGTTGAGCTCATGTCGTGGATCCTTCTCTACACATACCAGAACAGTGCCTGCCATTGACATAACCAGGGGATGCATCTATTGTATGACTTTTGATAATCCTGCCCTTAATGTTTTGTTTCCACTGTTGCTTTTCGTTTTATGCTCTGTGCTATTTGACCACTCATTGTGGGTAGCCATCGGCCACTACATCTGCAGTTTTTAAAGTGAGCTGATAGTTTTTATACAATTTTTTTTTTTATTTGCAAGTTATTTGTGTAGGACTATGCAACAACAGTCCAGGGCACCTCAGTGCTTAGGTATCACAATTGTTTCCTGATAAGAAATATATTATATAAAAATTATATATATTTGGGTTGTGTCAGACAACCGCCAATTATCTGTGTAGGGTTTTTATACATGCCAATATGGTGGTCAAACCCAGTCCATCCAAGATGTGCAAAAATAATTTTAAAGGCTCAAGCAGCCACAAGCCATTCAACCAGGAAAAGTGGTTAAGGAGCCACAACCCCCAACCACTTCCACCACAGCATGTTACTGTCTCCCAAACAAATCCTGTCTGTAGAAATATTTTATTGTTGGTTCACCAGCTGATGCAGCACAAATTTGTTTTAAATTATTAATAAATCTGTTTACAATGATAAGGGTCCCATATTCAGAGTCAGGCACATTTGCAGCACAGCCATTTGTGATGCACTTGTGCTTGCATCACATGACTCTGAGAGATATTCAGACAGATAGTGCTTGCCAACAGAGTGGCACTATCCAACTGAATATCCGGCCATGTTGGCAGCACTGACCAGGGCTGAATATGACTCACAGGAGATAGCGCTGCTTGAAACAGAATAACAAAAACAGAGAGACCTGAGTCTTTCAAACCAGTTGTGGCACTGTCCACTGTAAACTTGCTCAATGAAATAAATCATATAGCTTACCTTACTGTAAAGTGTTGCATTTCATCATGTATAAGGTGCAAGTACTATAAACATCACTGATGCAAAGTGCATGAAGAGTGGCAGTAGTAGGGCAGACCATAGGAAAAATAACATCATGCCGGCACTCCACTGAGCACAAAACGTTATGGTGGCACAACTAGGTTGCTTGCAGACATTGTGCATGCACTTTGTATGTGCATCTACATGCATACACACTGTCTGCAGGCCACCTAGTTGCACCACCATAAGGTTTTGTGCTCATGGAGTGTCTCTTTGTTTGTTTTGGCTTCAGCACTGTGTCCTGTGTGCACCAAACCATTGTTCATCAGTGTTAGGTGAGGAGACCCTTACCATCTACCTTTGAAACATGACAGCACCAGGTTTCCTGTGGGTCATATTTAGCCTGAGCATGCAAATGAAGTCATAGGGCATGCAAGGCACTAAGCTGCCATCTGCATGCCCATTAGCTGTCCAGCCCCCCCCGGGCATTCTGGGCCATAGGTAAGGAATTCAGTGATGATGCTGGCAGTTACATCACTCCATGAAGGGGTGGATTTACACTGCCATATGCCTCCACCCCTCCAACCCTGTAGCAGTGTCCCTGTGGAGCACTGTAGATGGTGTCTGTATTGTGGCTATGGACTAAGGCATGCCCCCACTGGGAGGCCATTTTGGTATTCTTGGCCCAGTAATATGTGTGCCCTGAAGGGTGGGGGACCTGTACCGTTGCAGTAGCACACCATACACATTGTCATGTCACACCTGACATGTCACTGTGCACATTCCCCTTAAGGGAAAATATGATTCAGTAGCTGGTACATTTCACCCATATCATCCCACCACCCAAGCCATGTCCACATGCCCCGTCACACAGCTATTTTCAATGCCCTCCCTAAAATGCTGAATGCATTTCACTCCAGTAGATGCCATGTGTGCCAGCCAGACAGTTCACCATCATGCTGCGGTGTGTTTGCTGCAGTCACATCTCTGGGTTCAACACTTTCATCATTCAGCCAATCCTCATCCAGTGAATCCTCATGTATGCAGCTTAATACAGCCAGACTGTCTAGCACTGCACACGTAATGAAAATGCAGCATGCCACATCATGGTGCTACCTGTTCGGTCCAAGCAGCAAAATCACATCTTCAGGATGTTGAATGTACGCTCCATTACCGAATGAGTCTGACAGTGTGCTTCAGTGTACCTCTCCTCAGCCTTAGTTGTTGGTGAGAGGTAGTGTGTCAGTAGATATGGCCTCAAGGGGTAGCTGTTGTCACCTGAGCACTGAAATGGAACACTGTCATGAAACGCACACACAGGCACAGATGGACTCCCATCAACCAGCACACATGCACTCGTCATCCTGCATGACCACCATGGTACTCAAACAGACCCCGTAGGCATGACTGGTTCAATATGTATGCATCATGGCAGGAGCCAGGGCACTTCACAAGTACACTGGTGGTGACACCATCAGCATTGCATGTCACTTACACATTAATGCTCTGGAACTCCTTCTTGTTGCAGTATGTCTCATTCCATGGAATGATGGAAAAGATAGGATCCTGACCTCTCCTCTTCTGCCTCCATCCATATCCATACTCCCACAGCCCTCCTAAAGGGCTTCAAGGTACTTCATCTAAATATCCATAGCTTGCTACAAAAACTTGACCGCCTACAAGCCATGGTTGCCACCCTAAAACCAAATATCCTAATCATCACAGAAACATGGTTAAAGAGCACGATCCCTGACCACTCATTCTCCATTCCTTGCTACTCCCTTCTAAGGCAAGATAGAGCCAGTAGGGGCGGTGGTGTGGCTATGTACGTCCATACCTCCCTCCAATACTCCAGTATTCACTCCTCCATAAACCCAGTGACAAACAACGCTTTAGCAATTCACGTGTCCCTCCCATTTACTCTTCCTATCTTGTGGCTGGCATCTACTGCCACCCAAACATTCAGCCATCTACCACTCTTGACCTCCTTGCTTCCACCTCTTCCCTCTGTAAATCTGGTGAGCTATATATCCTAGGTGACTTCAACTTAAATTGGCTGTCACCAACAACAACTAATACCAGGAATGCAGTCATTGCCCTCAACCTCACACAGCTGGTATCGGAATCCACCTGCCCAACCATAAGATCCAAAATCACTCCCTACTTGACTGGGCCCTAACTTCCCACCTTCACAGCGTCATCGCCTCTGGAATCCTTCCTGATGCAAGCAGTGACCACAACCCAGTATTTTTAGTCAGGAAAGTTTACAGCCCCAAATCCCCACACAAAACCCTGCAACTACATTCTTATAAATCCTTAGAATTTGACCCTCTCCTGTGCAGTCTAACCCTCTCCGACTGGTCCCCACTTACCACCATCCTTTCAGTTGATAAGGCCTTTGAATATTTTAAAGACTTATTCCTAGCAAATTGGAATGCCTTTGCCCCTCTCAAACAAACCAGAGTCAGGAATAATCACCTTCCATGGATCACACCAGAACATCTGGCCTGTCTCTGAGCTAGAGATCAGGACTGGAAATGCCACAAAGTTACCCAGCTTCCTAACAGTCTCACTTCCTATCATTTGCTCTGAAATGCCTGCACAAGGGCTACAAGGCTAGCTAAATCAGAATATTTCAAAACTGCCTTCCATAAAAACATAAACTCCCCTTCCAAGTTCTATTTGGAGGTCCATGACTTCTTCTCTCCACCATCCCACCTACCCCCACCTGTACTTAACATAAATGGCTCACTTGTGGATGGCCCAGGTGCTGTAGCTGCCGCTTTTAACTTCTACTACACCTCATGCACTGTTGAGTTACTGAAATCCCTCCCTAACTGCCCTCCCACTGCTCCACCCTCAAATGGCCCCCTCCTCCCCTTCACTCTCATCCCCCTTTCTCCTTTACTGCAGTCTCCCCCACATGACACCCTTCATGCCCTCCTAGCCACCAACCCTTCTAAAGGCTCCTCCCCAGATGGCCTAGACCCTAAACTCCTATCTCTCTCTCTCTGCCTCGGCCATTGCCTACCCACTCTGTCTTACTCTAAACCTCTCATTCTCAACAGCAGCAGTCCCTTCCCCATGGAAACATGTGGTGGTCCTCCCCCTTCCCAAAGGCGGTAACCCCTCCTTCCCTGGGAAACACCGACCTGTTTTTCTCCTTCCTACACTAGCTAAACTTCAAGGGCACCTAGTTGTCTCCCAACTTACCTCTTATCTAATTGATACCTCCTTCTTCATCCCTTTCCAATCTGGCTTCAGGAAAAAAATCACTACACTGCCACCTCCCTACTTCAGCTCACTGACTCCATCCTTACAGGGATGGACAATGGCCAAATCACTTCAGACATCTTTGTTGACCTGGCCAAAACCTTTGACACTGTCTCCCACTCCCTTCTCCTAAACTGTCTCTAAACAGCTGGCCTATCCCCCTCAGCCACAAACTGGTTCATGGCCTACCTCACTGGTAGAACACAATCTGTCAAGATCTCCGATGTCATCTCCCCCCCCCACACTTTAGATTAGAATTGGTGTTCCACAGGGCTCAGTGTTAGGGCCTATATTATTCTTCATCTTCCTAAATTACCTGCCATCTGCCTGTTCACACTCCTCTGTCATTCATATGTACGCTGACGATACGGTCCTGTATGCATCTGGCTCAAGCCCTGCTGAAGTTGCAACCTACTTGCAGCATGATTCAACAAATTTCAGCTTTGGTGAGAGCCCCTAGTGCTCTGCGGCAGAATTTTCTGATTTCTGCAGCATGACTTATTCATTTCTCTGGCAGTGGCTAACTATGATTTGAAGTCATCGATGACATCACATGCTGAGCATAGAGGAGGAGGAGCTTCTTGATAAATGAGATGGGAAAGAAAGCCTGACACTACAAAAAAACAGTATATTTGAATGAAAATTCACCAAAAACAATGAATTCTGTGGCACTATATATATTCTGCGGCATTATGCAAATGCTGCGGTAAATTCCATAACTGCAGAATCACAGAATTCCAGGGTTCTTGGCTTTGGTTTGCTAACCACAAACATTTTTTTATTGCCAAGAAAACCGTCTCCATGACCACTGGCACAAGGCAGAGACTCTCTAGGCTTCCCTCCATGCCCACCTTCCACACTCTTGATGAGACTCTACTCGAGGACACATCTTCTTTCAGGTACTTAGGTGTTTGGCTGGACCAACACCTGAACTTCTCTGTTCATATGGATGCCATCCAGAAAAAACTGCACCCGAAACTTGGTGCACTGTTCAGAAACCGTAACTGCATCCCTCTTACGGCTAGGTGTGAGTTTGTTCAGAAGATGATCATGCCCATTTTCGACTACTGTGACATAGTCTACGGTGCTGCTACCAAGTCCTCTCTGACCAGACTGGATACCCTCTTTAGCTCCTTCTGCCACTTTTCTCTCAATGCTCCCTTCCACACTCACCTCTGTGCTCTCTGTCATGTCTTATCCTTCCCCTCCCTCACAAATAGATGACTTTCCCACTGTGCCAAATTCACCTCCAAACACTGGCTGAGAGTACTCACTTCCTACCTTTTCTCCTCTTTTTTAACCTCCACTCCTCCATCACACTCACTAATATCAACCAACTCTCGAACCCTGGTGATTCCCCACTGCACCACCCTCATTGATCAATCAGGTTACTCCCATCACCTCCCAAAAATGTGGAATTCCCTTCCCCCTCAGATTCATCAGTCATCCTCCTGCCACTCCATCAGCTCAGCCCTCAAAAACATCACTGCGCCTAGCTGTTCCTGCTTTGACCCTCCCTAACTCCCCACTCCTAGCCCCTACAAGACCCTCAACCTCCACCCCCCATATCCATGCAATTTGACCAGGATCTATCCCTTGTCCCTTCCTCCTAATCTACCAGCCTACAAGCCCCACAGTCTCCACCCCTGATACCCATGCAGTTTGACCAGGATCTATCCCCTGCCTTCTCTACCTCCTAATCTACCAGCCTCCTCCCCATCCACTCTATTCCTCTCCCACCTGATACCAGATACCCTACTCTCCAAGCTCTACCTCTGCCCTGTGCAGGCAGGGTTCCCCTGCGTACTGGTGTGGCCAGGCCCCAGCTGACCATTCCCTTCCCCCTTCCTTCCTCCCTCCTTGTTTTGACTCTAAACTCTCACTGCCCACAACCTGCTTCCCTCTTGTCATATTTGACCACTGCCTTGTGCAGGCAGGGTCCCCAGCATGCTGGAGGGGATAGATCACCCCTCTCCACCTCCCCCTCACCCTCCCTTTCCTTTCCACTCCCACTGCCCCCTGCCTCTAATTATTCATGCCCCATCCCCCTCACCTCTTAACTAACCCTAGTTTGGGCTACCAACCTCAAAGCACATATACTCAAACTCAAACCTGCACTATTGTTCACCTTGTAACTCTTGATTTGTCTGCATCTCTCCTCATCTTGCCCTAGTTCAATCCTCCTGATACCACTCAGTCATTTTCTAACGACAAAACTATGCCTCGCCAAGAGTTGCCAAATGCTAGTTGTGCTACCGTACCTATCTGGCTCTAAACTGTTAGCTCCGAATCCATCTAGTTTATACATGGTAGCATTCCTTCTTTCAATACTTTTGAATTGACTGCTCACTGTATTGTATGTAATCAAATTGTATTCCTATAGTGTTTACCAAATCTCTGTATACAACTGAATGTAATCAAATAGTGTTTCTATATTGTGTACCAAATCTTTGTTTACTGTCTTCATGCTCCCCTCCCTCCAGGTCACACCAGGAGACAAGTGACTTGTTGCTAAGTGTGCCTTCCTGGTGAAACATTTCAATAAATAAATCAATAATTAAGATTGCGTGTGTACAGTCTATAGCCCCGAGCACATTTGGGAAACCATACTTCAACTTCTTTATTTTTTAAAAGCACAAATCAAAATATCTAAGCACTTGTACAAAAGAAAAGATGCAGCATAAAAACAACATATTACAATATCAAACAATATAAAACAAAGAACTATAAAATACATCAACAGTTTATCATTCAAAATCCCAAAAGGCGAGGCTGAATAAATACATTTCTAGGGCCGACTTGAAGCTGTCCACAGTCAGGCACTCCCTTACTGAACGAGGTAAAGAATTCCACAGGATCAGAGCCACAAATTAAAATGTCCTGGCACCTGATGTCTTCAATCTGACCCTGGGAATCTCCAGCAATCCCTCATTGGTGGAGCAAAGTGGGCGGAAGGTACGATATGGACACAGTAGTTTTTGCAGGTAGCATGGACCTTGTCTGTGTAAGGCATTATAGGTCAGCAAACCGACCTTGAAGGTGACTTGCTACTGAACAGGCAGCCAGTGCAGGCCATGGAGAACAGGTGTGACATGGCAGGATCAAGGTAAGCCAGTCAACAACTTGGCTGACACAATCTGCACCAACTGCAGACAGAGAATGTCAACCCCTGGAAGCCCTACGTATATGGAGTTGCAGTAATCAAGGTGCGAGGTCACAATGGCATGGACCAAAGTTGGAAGGTCATCGGGTGACACCAGGTGTTTTATCCAGGTGATATTCCTCAGATGGTAAAAGGATTTAACAACTGCCGACACCTGTGACTTAAGCATCAGCTCCTCATGAAAAATAATGTTCAGGTTACGCACCCAATCTGAGGTCTCCAGCTGGCTGCCCCCAAGCCAAAGCCTAGAAGGCTAGCCAGCCAGTTGCCCCTCAACCCAACGACCCAGATCCACTACCAGCACCTTGGTCTTGTCAGGGTTCAGCTTCAACCAACTGGCACTCATCTCATATTTTTTCCATGTTCACGTGTGAATAAAATTATTACTACTTACTACTACTACTACTACTCATCCGGTCCTGGATCTCGACAAGGCAGTAGTTAAATACCAAGACTGAATAATTCTGCTCGGGCACAAAGGACATGTAGAGCTGAGTATCATCTGCATAGCAGTGAAAACTCAGCCCATACCACCTCACAATGTCTCTAACAGCAGCATATACAAAGCAAACTACATGGGTGACAACACAGAGCCCTGAGGAACTCCACATGGCAGGGAGACCGGGTCAGAGGAATAAATCCCTGACACCACTCTCTGAAACCTGCCGGTGAGGTACGAATGAGAACCATCTGAGGACTGTACCTGATAGTCCACAGATAAGCCTCAGGTGCTCCAGAAGCACATCATGGTCCACAGTGTCAAATGCTGCAGAGAGATCAAGGAGGACTAAGATGAATTGGATCATTTGATCTCTCACTATCAGGAGATCATAAAGTACCCGGACAAGTGCCATCTCGATACTGTGCCTCT
The DNA here is from genome assembly GCA_016271365.2 of Neoceratodus forsteri. Classification (NCBI taxonomy): domain Eukaryota; kingdom Metazoa; phylum Chordata; order Ceratodontiformes; family Ceratodontidae; genus Neoceratodus; species Neoceratodus forsteri. The sequence continues at coordinate 958,789,315 of CM057453.1, forward strand.
TCCTAAATCCCGGCTGGAGAGGATCATAGATCTCGTGGGAGGTAAGATGATCCTCCAGCTGCAGCACAACTACCTTCTTTATAACCTTCCCTATAAAAGGAAGGTTAGAGACAGCCTGTAGTTAGCGAGACCGTCAGGATCAAGACAGGATTTCTTTAGTAGGGGTGTCACCACCACCTCCTTCAGGGGATCCAGAAACACATCTATCTCTAAAGAACACCCAACTATCTCCGCTAGGACCAGGCCAATGACCTCCACACACCCCACAAGGAGGCAGGTTGGACCCAGGTCCAGACTACAGCAGGTCGGCCACAAACTCTGGATGATCTTCACAACATCTGTGATCCGAACCGATCAAACTCCGACCAAACAAACCAAGGAACCGTGACCGCCTACCGTTCACCGCAATCCCCATTAGAGTGAGCTGCATGGATATCTGCTCTGATGCCGGAAACCTTATCTGCAAAGAATCGAACAAACTTATCACATTTCCCTTGTGACAATGCTCTACGAGACTGGAGACAGGCTGGATTGCACAGTATATTCACAGTCCAGAAGAGCTGAGCTGGCCGGTTCTGTGCAGCAGCTATTTTCCTGGACAGAAATTCTGCCTTCTTATGGGAAATAACCAACTGATACTCTTTATAATGAGACATCAGTCTAAGTTTGTTCACATCAAGACCAGGCTTTGGCCAGCTTCACTTCAGCCTTCATCCTACTTGCCTCAGCTCCCTCAAGGTCCCATCAAACCAAGGAAACTGAGGGCAGAGAGTGAGAGGGCGAACAATGGCAGGTGCAATGGAATCCAAGGCCTCCACCACAGCCCTATTATAGAGTTGCAGCAGGTTCTCTGGGTCCGTACTTAAACTCGGCAAGCTTGATAGATTCAGCACCGCCATTAGGCCATCTGGGGTCAAAGTCCTCAAAGGGCAGTACCGGACTATCGCCACAGGGGCAGGTCTATTGGTGGGAGCCAAGAGACTGAACCTTATGATGTGATGGTCAGACCATCTGACCGGTTCCACCACTACATCGGAGGTCTCCATCCCCAGTAGGAAGACCAAGTTCAATGAGTGACCATGAATATGGGTCACAGAGGTAATCATCTGTGTGAAGCCCGACAAAATCATTAGTTGGATGAAGTCCTGACCAAATTGCGAGAGTTCAACATCGACCCAGGCATTGAAGTCCCCAGCACCACCCATCTGGGGGACCCCAACACCAGTGCATGAAAGCCCAACTTGGTGGTCTGCATGGTCTGCTCAGTGGCCAGGAATGATATGTAGGTGGATACATGGCAGATAAGGTCATCAGTCACCCTGTGCAGTGCATGGGATACTGAGGCTTAACTGATGTCTATCACATCCTCAGTCACTCTCTGGAATAAGTCCATGGCATAGTATGCTAGGGCACACAGTACCTTCTGCTGCACAGCCAGTGCACAGGACCACCTCATAGTGAGTGCATTGTCAGAACCTATCAGACTACGTATGTCCAGAATGACGTTGTGGTCCAGATGGAAACATTGGATGCAGTGCATATCTGTGAGGGTGGCTATATGCAGGCATGGACGGTGCAACCATGGCCTACGATGCCTTCCACGGTCCTGCTGCCAGTGCATTTCATCCTTCAACATGAGTATGCGAAGGAGAGGGTCACATTATGCACATTCCAGAGGCGTTGCTCTGGTAGTATGCAGCAGATTCTCCTGAACACTTGCCTGGAGGTATCACCTCCTAATATATCCATGCAGTGCTAGCATGGGCTATGGGTTTCCTCCTTGCCCTGCCCATGTCCAGATATGTGTCCCACACAAGAGTCATGGCACACACATTCCTAGGGTGTTGGTGTCCACTTCAGTCAGTGGGCAAGGAGCAGTAAATACAGAGGGAGCAAGCAGTGGCAATGCAGGTGGTGTGATGGGCGGCGTCTGGTGAGGCACTATCCATTACGGTCCCAGCTGCCTGGCCTGCCAGGTAGTCTCATTCAGGTTAACATGTTGTCCAGCCAGTACAATATGGGGTGACTGTGGGCTGTCGCATGGCCATCACAGCTGAGTATTGAGGAATGGGAGAGGGAAGCAGGGCTGAAGACAGGGTAGAAGGAAGGTGTGGAGAGCCATGTGTACTAATGCAAGGAGTCTTGAAAACACAATTTCAGACCTATAAGCTATTGTGGTGGAGTCTGCTGGATTTAGCGGCCATTACACAGTCATGGTGCACTGAGCACCACAACTGAGACATGGCCATACCAGTTTACTCTATGTTCAGGAAAGACACAGCACGGAGGAGGGAAGGAGGAGTTGTTGTTTTATATGTGAGGAAGGGACTGAATCAAGGCCATGGAGGTATAGGGGCACCAGGAGGAAAAGGGAGGGCTGGAGGTGCTGTACATCATCCTAGAGACAGACACCAGGGCTGTTACCTGATAAGGGTAGTGTACAGGCCTCCGGCACAGGGGAAGGAGTTGGATAAGTCACTTAAGGAAGCCATCATCAAAATGGTAAGTTAAGGGGAGGTACTGCCAGGCACAGGAACATACGAACATATGAACTTGCCAGTTGATAAAAGCCTTATGATCTATTGATTCTCCGTGAATGTGCAGCTAGCATCCCTTATATTGCAGCTGCCCCTCCCTCTCACCCATGACCCTCACCCTGTCCCATCCCCAGTTCTGCAGGATATCACTTCGCAGGCAATGCGTTCCACCCAGCCACCACTCTCTCCATCAAAAGTGTCTTCTCATTTCCCTCTTGAACCTTACCCCCTTCAATCTCAGCTCATGTCCTCAAGTGTCCCTCCCCCCTTAACTTGAACAGCCACTCCATGCCTGACCTGTTTATTCCCTTCATGTACTTGAAAGTTTCAATCATATCTCCTCTGTCTCCCTCTTTCTTCCAGTATGTACATGTTCAGTTCCCTCAGCCTGATCTCGGAGGGTTTCTCCCCTAGTACCTGGATCATCTTTGTTGCCCTGCACTGCACCCCCTACAATAACTGAATGTCCTTCTTCAGGCATGGGCACCAGTACTGCATGCAGTATTCTAGGTGTAGCCTAACCAGTGACCTATACATCGGCAGGATCACTTCCCCCCTCCTTGAGGACATACCCCTGGCTTTACAACCCAACATTTTTTGGCCTTAACAACCACCCTCCTACATTGTGTTGAGTTGTTCATTGAGCCTGTAATGATCATTCCCAGGTCCTTCTCCTTTGTCACAGCTAGCTGAACCCCCTTCCCCAGCTTGTAGCTCCTCCCTTGGTTTTTTGCCCTGAAATGCAGTACCTTGCACTTCTTGGCATTGAACCCCAGCTGCCAGGTGTCCAACCAGGACTCCAGTTTAGCCAGATCGTCTTGCAGTCCCTGCCACCCTTCTAGGTCATCCACAACTGCCCCTATCTTGGTGTCATCCACAGACAGACTAATTTTGCTCTTTATGCCCATTGAGATGTCTGATATGAATAAACCAAATAACACTGGCCCAAGCACTAATCCCTGCAGATTGAGTGCAGCCTTCCAATGGCAACTGTCACTAGGAGTAGAGCCATCCTGAATTCATTATGAGGGGCTTTTCTCAGGCAGCTAGTCACAGAACCCACTAGGGATGGGGCAGTGCTGGACCTGGTACTTACAATCAGGGACAGCACTGTAGATATCATTGAGGGCAGTCCCTTGGGTACCTGTGATCACCGTACAGTGTAGTACAGTGGATTGCCATGGAGGGGTGGAGGCACTGTGGGGAAAAATAAGGGATGGTAAGGAAAGCAACTAACCTCTGGGCAGAAGGAAAAATAAACTGTTATGGTTCTCTAAGGAAGTGGCCAAGATGTTGAAGTCAAAAGAGTGGCATTCAGGAAGTATACGAAAACACAGAGGCAGGAGAACAGGGAAGTATGCTAAATAAAGCAGAAGGAAGCAGGCAAGGTGGTGAGAGGAGCAAAGGCACATACAGAAGAAAGAATTACCAAAGAGTTCACTAAGGAGGATAAGACTTTCTTCAGATACATAAGTGAGAAGAGGAAAGCAAGGGAATGGGATAGTGAGGATTAGAAGGACAGAGGAGGGAGACTGCACAGAAGATGATCAAGAAAAAGCAGACATCATGAACAGGTATTTCTACTCAGTCTTTACAGTGAAGTGGGGGAGGGACCATCAGGGAAAAGCAGGAAGAGGGGAGGGGTGAACATAAGTCCATTTTCAGAAGAATGAGTCTGTAAGGGACTTGCAGCTCTGAAAGTGGACAACACTATGGAACAGGACATGATACATCCAAGGGTTATAAAGAAATTCAGGGAGGTGCTAACTGCTCCACTGAAAGCCTTGTTCATCAGCTCACTGGAAACAGGTGTGGTGCTGGAGGACTGGAGAAGAGTTGAGGTGGTCCCTTTACATAAGAGCAGCAACAGGGAGAAGGCTTGGTAGCATTGGCCATTCTGTCTTACTTCAGGGGTGTGGAAATTAAAGGAAATAGGAAATTATTTACTGATGTTTTTAACTCAGAAATAACCAACCGTGGCCTGTGCATATCTTTTCATGTTTGCTTGTGCGCATGCGCAAAAAACATATTGTGGCAACTTGCTGGAGAAGCAGGTTGTGGAGGTGCAACAGTGTAGTGGCCAATGCCACCACTGCTTTTTGGGGCTCATCTGTGTGTTATCAATGAAAGAACATGCTGGCTATGACAGTAGTCTGCAAGTGTGCCACCAACTTGAAACAATTTCGCCGCTGCAATGAAGGAGCGTCCCCTCATTGAAGGACATGCCCTGCCTGGTGTAACATTTCAATAAACATGGCAGCGGCTGTTGCTGTCCACCTCTCACAGTCCCCAGCAAGCTGACTTTGGGGGGTGCCCAATACCTCTGTCGGCATGCCCCCTCCCCAGTTCGTTTGCCAACGGGGGAGCCCAATCTCTATCAGCAGATGTGCCTATTTGCTGTGTTTTGTCTGCCAAGGGGGGTGCCCAATCCCCCTCAGCATCAACCCCCCAAACACAGACATGCTTGCTGACGGGGTGCCCAAGCCCCTTGTCCGCATGTTTAACCCCTCCATCGTGTCGGCATTTTCCTGCCCCTGCCTTACCCCCATTGTGTGCCACACTGGGAGCCCACCCCAGTGTGTCTAACATGACCCTCCCCAAACTCTTACACCTGTAAAAAATAGAAAACAGTCAGCGGTGCTTTTTTATTTATTTATTTTTTTATAACCCGAAACACTGGAAATGGTCCCTTGCCGTTGGGCCCCCTCCCTGCGCACCCCCTCTCCCAGCACCCTCCCCCTCACCCCATACTTACCTCCGGAGTCTAGCACAATGATCTGCGGTGGAGCAGGAACACGTCTGCACTCTTCAAAGCCGACCTCGAGCTGATGAAATGCCAGTAAGCTGTATAATGGCATAAATGGGGGGGGGGGTTCAACTTAGGTGGATATCTCGGCCATTTTTCTGACTTTTGGCTCCAAATTTTCAGCATGCGGTTCTTGGGACCCCGCCTCATGAACTCAGTCACTGTTTTGTTGTTATTCAGTCCCGAAAGGTGATTTTGCAGTCACTGCGCAGAATCACCTTCCAGGAACGATTAATGAAACAAAAGCATCACCGTTCATGAGGTGGGCTTCCAAAAAGCCTATGTTGTAAATTTGGTGAAAAAAATCCAAAAAATGACTGTGTTACGAGTATGCATTACGCCATTCCCACACACACTCGTAACTTCGAGAATTTTTATTATTTTCACTCCAGATTTTCAACATTGTCATTTTTCTACACCTCCCTATGAACAGTACAGCTGTAATTTTTTATATCCTGCCCAAAATTTGTTTTCGCACATGTGGCAAACAATGGCGCGATCGCTGTGCGAAATCAATGTTCGAGACAGATTAAGAAAATCACAGTGACGGTGTTCATAACGAAAGGTCCCAAAAAGCCCATTTTGCAAATTTGGTGAACAAATTCCAAAACATGACTGCGTTACCAGTGTGCATTGCGCAGTTTCTACGCATGCTCGTAACTTCGCCAATTTTTTAATATTTTTACTCCAGATTTTCAACATTGTCATTTTTGCGCACTGCCTTATGAACAGTACAGCTGTCATTTTTCACATCCTGCCCAAAACATGTTTTCGCACCTGTGGCACACAATGGGCATGGTCGCTGTGCGAAATCAACGTTCGGGATAGAGTAAGAAAATCACATTGCGACTGTACATGAGTGGAGGTCCCAAAATGCCTATGTTGAAAATGTGGTGTAAAAAATTCCAAAATTAATTGCATTACGGGTGTGCGTTGCACAGTTTCTATGTATGCTTATGACTTCACCAATTTTTTTATATTTTCACTCCCGATTTTCAACATTACCATTTTTTTACACCTCCTCATGAACCGTACAGCTGTCATTTTTCATATCTTGTCTGAAATGTGATTTCACACCTGTGGCACCAAAATGGCACAGTTGTTGTCCAAAATCACCTTTTGGCTGACGAACTGATAGTGTCACTGTTCATGCGGTAGGGTCACAAAAAGCCCACGGTGAAAACCTGGAGTGAAAATACCAAGAAACACCCAGGACATTAGGGTTTCCCACCATAACACCCTACCCTGTAGAGACTGACAGGTGTCAGGGGTGTGACCTGGGATGGTCGACAGTAATGCTCACAACATTCCACCCCACCCCATCCAGCAACCAGCGACAGGCATCGATGTGTGCCTTGGACTCTTCAGCCCCAAAGTTCACCCCATTCTCCTATACTGCACCCATTTCAGCATATTTCCTTATGGAGGGGGGTCAGTGTAAAGCCTGAACACCCCAAGGCACACCTCGACACTTGTCGGTGTCTGCAAGGTAGGGTGAAGTGAAATGACATGAGCATTATGGGTGACAACCCAAAGGCACATCTCAATGCCTGTCCATCACTATAGGGTGGAGGCGGGGTTGGCATGAGTTCAGTACTTCACTGCCAGACCTATCTTGCATCTGTCTAACTCCTGCACTTCCAATGTTAATGCCAACAAGCAAACATTCGGCATTGACAAATGCTTGTTTTTTTATTGTGACTGTTTCAAATGTATGTTTTTTATATGTTCCTTATATTGTTCAAACCACCATCAGCTTGACAGATTTCTTTTGTATCAGGAGCCAGCACGTGTCAAGTTTTGAAATGCTCACGTCACTGACTCCTGTTACAACATACAGATAGCGTGCACGTTGGTCACTTAAACTGTTTCAGATAGCAACTGCCAGCTACACAAATGCTGATGCCACACTCTTCCTGATCTATGTAAAGGATGGACAATTTTAAAAAAACATCATTTTTTGGCAACTGTTCCTCTCCCAGCTACCCCTCCCCACCCCGCCTCCTCGGCCGGTGACTTTACAAATTCCTGAAAAGTCATTATCACAATCACTTTATTTTTTATGTGTAAAACCTTACTTTTTTCTGCCAATGTCTCATTGGTCTATAACCTACCCTGGTGCTCTAACTTAGTGTAACCCCCCACCCATGAGAAGCTTAGCTTACCTCTGGTCCCTTTAATATGTCCCAGCAGCACCAGCAGCCTCTGCCAAGTTCAGGGCCAGAAACACAGAAAGTCAGCAGGTGCTCAGCAGCACCAGGAGAAAGTTTCCCTGCTAGTTTGTTGTGCAGTTATCTGTGGCAGGATGTAAAAATATTGAGTGGCTACATGTCCTTGGTGCACTGATGCACCAGAAGAACTGGTGATGCATTCTCCCCATCCCACTGTTTGAATGTCTCTGGGGGAATGAAAAGATGCGCAGCCTTTCCAGCCACCATAAAAAGCTGGCATGATGTTGCGTTTCCCAGCCCCAATTTTCCAAGCTGATGGGGGTCCTAGAAAGTGGCTTGCATACCACAGGTGAAAATGGTGCATTGAGATGCCTGCTAACTTTTCCTGTGGTCCCCATCCCTGATGCAGTTCAGGAGAGGGACAGGGGTGAAGACAGTTGACTGCCAGCCAGAAAAAAATGATGTTGGCAGAAACTGATGGTGCTTCTGGGACACATGAATGGGGTTGGAGATAAACTAAGCTTCCCACGGGGGTTACATTAAGAAAGAGGGTAGGGTGTTAACTGATGGGACACTGGGGAACAAAAGCAAGCTTATACACTTAAAAAATTAACTGGTTGAGATAACGACTCCTCAGGGAATTTGTAAAGCCACCAGCCAAAACAGAAGGGGGAGACAGGGCCGATCACCAGTCACTGAAGAATGATATTGTTTTTGAGAAGGCCATCCTTTACAGGGATCAGGAGGAGTGTGGCAGCAGCATTTGTATGGTTGGAAGTTGCTGTCTGAAACTGTTTATTAAATCAGCACACACACTATCTGCATGCTGTATCAGGAGTCAGTGACATGAGTATTTCAAAACTTGACACGTGCTGGCTTCTGATACAAAAATAAATCTCTCAAGCTGATGGTGGTTTGAACAATATAAGAAACATGCATTTTAAACAGTCACAATAAAAAAAGCACACATAGGCCACTGTTGGTTATTTCTGATGTATTTAACAGTTAAAAACATCAGTAAATTATTTCCTGACTCCTTCAATGGAAATCCTGCTAAAAAAAGACTGGCAAAGTATCTTGAATCCAATGGGTTGCAGGACTACAGGCAGCATGGTTTCACAGAGGGAGGTCATGCCAACTGAATCTGATGGATTTCTTTGACTGGGTGACTAGAGAAATTGATCGGGGGTAATGCAGTGGATGTAGCCTATCAGGATTTCTGCAAGGCACAGATAGTGCCTTTGTGAATCCAATGGGGATCCATTGGATAGTGGCAGTATCCGAGGTCAGATCCAGGGATCCATGGTCAGATTCCAGGATCCGCAGTCGGATCCGGTGTTGGATCCAGGGATCCAAGGTCAGATCCAGCATCAGATCCAGGGATCTGACCATGGATACAGAGGATCCGACCTAGATCCAGGATGGTCAAATCCACAGTAGGATAGCACTACTATCCAACTGGATCCACTATCTGGCCAAACATCAGGTATCTGGTGGTATCCTAATTCATAGGATACTATCTGAGTAACACTAGTGGTATGTGACTTGTACTGTATTTAATAAGAAAAAACTAAACTAATTTGTCTGATTTCTAATTGGGGAGGATCCACATCCAGCTCTGCAGACCAGCAGGGCATTCAGCAGCTTATTCATGACATGAGTGCAAATGTGCCACCACACTCTGTGACCAGTCTTCAAAAGCACCCCAGATACCCAGATAGGTGTGACTTTCGTGTATCTGGGATGCGTTAGCTGCATGTACTGGCATGCCTGCTGGCATCCACAACCCCTGCCCCCAGGGGTCTGCGGGTGTGCAGCTGTATGTTGGGCAGGGTGCAGTAGGGGTGGGTGGAGTGGGACCAGTCACTCAATCTTTATTTAATTAGGTGAAAAAACATTGAGGAAAGCTCATTTACAAGGTGGACCTGGGTGGTCAATACAATAAAAAACACATAATGCAAATAAAAGAATACTACTGGAAAAGCAGCATATACAAAGAATGTACAGGCACAGCATTATTACAGGTTAAATACAAAATGCAGGACTTTATAGCCAATGTACACAAAAATACAGGTCATAGAGTAAAGGAGAAAGGAGAGGGGAAACCAACAGGCAGTGGAATGCGGGAAGACTAGGAGATTAAGTTTTGAAGCATTAGTAGTAGTAGTAAATCATTTTTATTCGTATACGAATAATTGGATACATTCAATTGAGCAAAGCTCATTTTCAATGAAGTTCCATATTGCATTAAAAAGGTTCCACATCAAGTAACATAACACCAGTCACTAGAACAACACAGCATTTGCAGGTTTCGATAAGTAGGTTACCAAGAAGCATTCTGAAGTTTGTCATGTTAACAGATTTTGAGAGTTTTAGAGATTTTTGGATAGTATTCCAGATGGAGGGAAGGGCATGGCCTAGGGAAGATAAGCCGTACCGGGTTCTGAACCTGGGGATATCAAAAGTGATATAGGAGTATCTTCTCAGGGAGTAGGTTCCTGAAGAGTGGACCAGGAGCTTGGTGATGTACTGGGGGAGCTTACCTATTATGGCTATGTAGGCCCACATGGCTGGATTTTTCAGCCTCTTAGTGTTTAGGGAGTGCCAACCAAATTCATCATAGAGGGAGCAGTGATGAGTATTATAGGGAGAGTTAGTGATAAATTATCATAGAGGGAGCAGTCATGAGTATTGTAGGGAGAGTTAGTGATAAATCATCATAGAGGGAGCAGTGATGAGTATTGTAGGGAGAGTTAGTGATAAATCATCATAGAGGGAGCAATAGCGCGAGTTAGTGATAAATCTACATAGAGGGAGCAGTGATGAGTATGGTAGGGAGAGTTAGTGATAAATCTACATAGAGGGAGCAGTGATGAGTATTGTAGGGAGAGTTAGTGATAAATCTACATAGAGGGAGTAGTGACGAGTATTACACAGATACGTAGACAGTGTCGGCAGATATGGGCCTATGGCCCACCCAGTCTGCCCATTTGAGCTTGTAAATTCAGTTTGTTTTCCTAGAAGTCTGTTGCACCTTACCCCTGACCTCCAGAATTCCTTTATGTCTATCCCATGCATTCTTAAATCCCGTGATTGTTTCAGCCCCACCACTTCCTCTGGCAGGGTGTTCCACTTGTCCACCACCTGTTCTGTGAAGAAATTCTTTCTCATGTTTCCTCTGAGTCGTCCTCCCTCCAACTTCATCCCATGCCCTTTAGTCCTGGAACATCTTTTTCGCTTAAAAATAGTGTTTTCCTGCACCCTGTTCCTCCCTGTAAGATACTTGTATGTCTCTATCATATCCCCTCTCTCCCTCCTCTCCTCCAGGGAGTACATGTTCAGTTTCTTCAACCTGTCTTCATAGGACTTGTGGTGATGCAATCCATGCACCATCTTTGTTGCCTCCTCTGAACCTTCTCTACCCTGTCTATGTCCTACGAGGTATGGTCTCCAGAACTGTACACTGTACTCCAGGTGGGGCCTCACTAGTGTCTTGTATAGCGGAATTATGACCTCCCTTTCTGCTGGTAATGCCCTGCCTATACATCCCAGCATCCTATTTGCTTTACCTGCTGCCTTGTCACACTGTTTCCTACCTTGAGGTCATCAGAGATGACAACCACAAGATCCCTTCCTGCCTGGTGCATGCTATATCCTCACCCCCAACTGATATATTGTGCCAGGGTTTTTGTGCCCCATATGCATTATCTTGCACTTCTTTGCATTGAATTTCAACTGCCAAACCCTGACCATTCTTCAAGTTTCTGCAGGTCGCTTCTCATTCTGTCTACACCCTCTGGTGTGTCTACTCTGTTACAGAGCTTTGTGTCATCAGCGAACAGTGAAATTCTGCCTTCTAGGTCCCTGCGCCATGTCACTGATGAAGATGTTGAATAGGACCCGGTCCCAGCACTGATCCCTGTGGTACCCCACTGGTCACTCTTCCCTCTGTGGAGTGACAGCCATTTACCACCACCCTCTGTGTCCTGCCACCCAGCCAGTTACCTACCCACCACTACTGTCCTGCCCACACCCATATTCCCCAGTTTTGTAATAGTCTTTATGTGGCACAGTGTCAAAGGCCTTGCTGAAGTCCAGATAGGCCATGTCCACTGCCCTCCCGATCCACCTCCATAGTCACCCAGTCAAAAATTCAATGAGGTTGGTCTGACATGACCTCCCTGGTGAAATCATGCTGCCTTGGGTCCTGAGCCATTGACAACCAGATGTTCCACCAATCTCTCCTTCAGTAGTGCTTCCATGATCTTCCCCACTACTGAGGTGAGGCTGACTGGTCTGTAGTTCCCTGCTTCCTCTTTGTTCCCACTTTTGCATAAGGGACTACATCTGCTGTCCTCCAGTCTTTGGGTACCTCCCTGTTTCCAGTGATCGCTAAACAGGATAGCCAGAGGTTCAGCCACCACCTCTCTTAGTTCTTTAAGGACCCTGGGTGCACCCATCTGGCCCCATTGCTTTATCAACTCTTATTACTTCCAGCTCCTTCAGGACCCTTTCTTGTAGAGGACTTGTGTCCATTTCTGCACCATTCTTCACCTTGTACTCCCATCAGACCCATTACCCTCCTCTTCCTCAGTAAAGACTGAGCAGAAATACCTGTTCAGTATGTCAGCTTTACTGTTGTCATCCTCCACTGGCCCCATCCTCCCCTTCAGTCTCACTATCCTCCCTTTCTTTCTTTTTCACTTATGTACCTGTAAAGGGTTTTGTCCCCACCCACTGATTTTGCAATGTGTTCTTCTGTCTGAGCTTTGGCTTCCCTTACTGACCTCCTGCCTCCCTTTGCTTCTCCTGGTACTTCTCCCTATCCCCTTCTGCCTGTGTCTTTTGTATTGCCTAAATGCAATCTTTTGGCTTTCACTTTCTTTTGCTACCTCTTTGGAAAACCATAATGGTCTCTCTTCCTTTTCCTCTTGCTAACCTGCTTAATACATAATTCTGTTGTTCTTGTAATCCCCATTTTAAATACTGCCCACTGTTCCTCAACCCTGATTCCTGTCCCATTCCCTTAATGCCTCTTTTCAAGTATCTCCCATTTTCCCAAAGTCTGCCCCCTAAAATCCAGGATACGTGTTTTGTGTGGTTTGGTTCTGCTCTTTCTGTGATTTCAAACCACAATGACTGGTGGTCACTGTTTCAAGGTGCTCCCCACTGTTACCCCCATCACACTGTCCCTGTTTGTGAGCACAAGGTCCAGTATTGCCTTCTGCTGAGTTGGTTCCATGACCAGTTGCTTGAGGAAGGCACCCTGAAGGGAGTCCAGGATAAATCTGCTCCTAGTTGATGCTGCTGCTGGGATGCTCCAGTCCACGTCTGGAATATTGAAGTCTCCAACCAGTACTACCTCACCCTTGTCTGCCATCCTTTGGATGGCTAGCATCGGCTCCCTATCTGTTTCTTCCTCCTGGGCTGGTGGTCTATAGTATTGTAGGGAGAGTTAGTGATAAATCTACATAGAGGGAGCAGTGATGAGTATTGTAGGGAGAGTTAGTGATAAGTCTACATAGAGGGAGCAGTGATGAGTATTGTAGGGAGAGTTAGTGATAAATCATCATAGAGGGAACAATAGCGAGAGTTAGTGATAAATCTGCATAGAGGGAGCAGTGATGAGTATTGTAGGGAGAGTTAGTGATAAATCTACATAGAGGGAGCAGTGATGAGTATTGTAGGGAGAGTTAGTGATAAATCTACATAGAGGGAGCAGTGATGAGTATTGTAGGGAGAGTTAGTGATAAATCATCATAGAGGGAGCAATAGCGAGAGTTAGTGATAAATCTGCATAGAGGGAGCAGTGATGAGTATTGTAGGGAGAGTTAGTGATAAATCTACATAGAGGGAGCAGTGATGAGTATTGTAGGGAGAGTTAGTGATAAATCTACATAGAGGGAGCAGTGATGAGTATTGTAGGGAGAGTTAGTGATAAATCATCATAGAGGGAGCAGTGATGAGTATTGTAGGGAGAGTTAGTGATAAATCTACATAGAGGGAGCAGTGATGAGTATTGTAGGGAGAGTTAGTGATAAATCTACATAGAGGGAGCAGTGATGAGTATTGTAGGGAGAGTTAGTGATAAATCTACATAGAGGGAGCAGTGATGAGTATTGTAGGGAGAGTTAGTGATAAATCATCATAGAGGGAGCAGTGATGAGTATTGTAGGGAGAGTTAGTGATAAATCTACATAGAGGGAGCAGTGATGAGTATTGTAGGGAGAGTTAGTGATAAATCATCATAGAGGGAGCAGTGATGAGTATTGTAGGGAGAGTTAGTGATAAATCTACATAGAGGGAGCAGTGATGAGTATTGTAGGGAGAGTTAGTGATAAATCTACATAGAGGGAGCAGTGATGAGTATTGTAGGGAGAGTTAGTGATAAATCTACATAGAGGAGCAGTGATGAGTATTGTAGGAGAGTTAGTGATAAATCATCATAGAGGAGCAGTGATGAGTATTGTAGGGAGAGTTAGTGATAAATCATCATAGAGGAGCAGTGATGAGTATTGTAGGAGAGTTAGTGATAAATCATCATAGAGGAGCAGTGATGAGTATTGTAGGGAGAGTTAGTGATAAATCATCATAGAGGAGCAGTGATGAGTATTGTAGGAGAGTTAGTGATAAATCATCATAGAGGAGCAGTGATGAGTATTGTAGGGAGAGTTAGTGATAAATCATCATAGAGGGCAGTGATGAGTATTGTGAGGAGAGTTAGTGATAAATCATCATAGAGGAGCAGTGATGAGTATTGTAGGAGAGTGATAGTGATACCATAGAGGAGCAGTGATGAGTATTGTAGAGAGTAGTGATAAATCATCATAGAGGAGCAGTGATGAGTATTGTAGGGAGAGTTAGTGATAAATCTACATAGAGGAGCAGTGATGAGTATTGTAGGGGAGTTAGTGATAAATCTACATAGAGGAGCAGTGATGAGTATTGTAGGAGAGTTAGTGATAAATCATCATAGAGGAGCAGTGATGAGTATTGTAGGGAGAGTTAGTGATAAATCATCATAGAGGAGCAGTGATGAGTATTGTAGGAGAGTTAGTGATAAATCATCATAGAGGGAGCAGTGATGAGTATTGTAGGGAGAGTTAGTGATAAATCATCATAGAGGGAGCAGTGATGAGTATTGTAGGGAGAGTTAGTGATAAATCATCATAGAGGGAGCAGTGATGAGTATTGTAGGGAGAGTTAGTGATAAATCATCATAGAGGGAGCAGTGATGAGTATTGTAGGGAGAGTTAGTGATAAATCTACATAGAGGAGCAGTGATGAGTATTGTAGGAGAGTTAGTGATAAATCTACATAGAGGAGCAGTGATGAGTATTGTAGGAGAGTTAGTGATAAATCTACATAGAGAGCAGTGATGAGTATTGTAGGGAGAGTTAGTGATAAATCATCATAGAGGGAGCAGTGATGAGTATTGTAGGAGAGTTAGTGATAAATCATCATAGAGGAGCAGTGATGAGTATTGTAGGAGAGTTAGTGATAAATCATCATAGAGGAGCAGTGATGAGTATTGTAGGAGAGTTAGTGATAAATCATCATAGAGGAGCAGTGATGAGTATTGTAGGAGAGTTAGTGATAAATCTACATAGAGGAGCAGTGATGAGTATTGTAGGGAGAGTTAGTGATAAATCTACATAGAGGAGCAGTGATGAGTATTGTAGGGAGAGTTAGTGATAAATCATCATAGAGGAGCAGTGATGAGTATTGTAGGGAGAGTTAGTGATAAATCATCATAGAGGAGCAGTGATGAGTATTGTAGGAGAGTTAGTGATAAATCATCATAGAGGAGCAGTGATGAGTATTGTAGGGAGAGTTAGTGATAAATCATCATAGAGGAGCAGTGATGAGTATTGTAGGGAGAGTTAGTGATAAATCTCATAGAGGAGCAGTGATGAGTATTGTAGGAGAGTTAGTGATAAATCATCATAGAGAGCAGTGATGAGTATTGTAGGAGAGTTAGTGATAAATCTCATAGAGGAGCAGTGATGAGTATTGTAGGAGAGTTAGTGATAAACTCTACATAGAGGAGCAGTGATGAGTATTGTAGGGAGAGTTAGTGATAAATCTACATAGAGGAGCAGTGATGAGTATTGTGAGGAGAGTTAGTGATAAATCTACATAGAGGGAGCAGTGATGAGTATTGTAGGAGAGTTAGTGATAAATCTACATAGAGGAGCAGTGATGAGTATTGTAGGAGAGTTAGTGATAAATCTACATAGAGGAGCAGTGATGAGTATTGTAGGAGAGTTAGTGATAAATCTACATAGAGGAGCAGTGATGAGTATTGTAGGAGAGTTAGTGATAAATCTACAAAGAGGGAGCAGTGATGAGTATTGTAGGGAGAGTTAGTGATAAATCTACATAGAGGAGCAGTGATGAGTATTGTAGGGAGAGTTAGTGATAAATCATCATAGAGGAGCAGTGATGAGTATTGTAGAGAGTTAGTGATAAATCTACATAGAGGAGCAGTGATGAGTATTGTAGGGAGAGTTAGTGATAAATCTACATAGAGGAGCAGTGATGAGTATTGTAGGGAGAGTTAGTGATAAATCTACATAGAGGAGCAGTGATGAGTATTGTAGGAGAGTTAGTGATAAATCTACATAGAGGAGCAGTGATGAGTATTGTAGGGAGAGTTAGTGATAAATCTACATAGAGGAGCAGTGATGAGTATTGTAGGGAGAGTTAGTGATAAATCTACAGAGGGAGCAGTGATGAGTATTGTAGGGAGAGTTAGTGATAAATCTACATAGGAGCAGTGATGAGTACTGTAGGGAGAGTTAGTGATAAATCTACATAGAGGGAGCAGTGATGAGTATTGTAGGGAGAGTTAGTGATAAATCTACATAGAGGGAGCAGTGATGAGTATTGTAGGGAGAGTTAGTGATAAATCTACATAGAGGGAGCAGTGATGAGTATTGTAGGGAGAGTTAGTGATAAATCTACATAGAGGGAGCAGTGATGAGTATTGTAGGGAGAGTTAGTGATAAATCTACATAGAGGAGCAGTGATGAGTATTGTAGGAGAGTTAATGATAATCTACAAGGAGCAGTGATGAGTATTGTAGGGAGAGTTAGTGATAAATCATCATAGAGGGAGCAGTGATGAGTATTGTAGGGAGAGTTAGTGATAAATCATCATAGAGGGAGCAGTGATGAGTATTGTAGGGAGAGTTAGTGATAAATCTACATAGAGGGAGCAGTGATGAGTATTGTAGGGAGAGTTAGTGATAAATCTACATAGAGGGAGCAGTGATGAGTATTGTAGGGAGAGTTAGTGATAAATCTACATAGAGGGAGCAGTGATGAGTATTGTAGGGAGAGTTAGTGATAAATCTACATAGAGGGAGCAGTGATGAGTATTGTAGGGGGTCAGTGATAAACATGAGGGCTCTGTGATACAGAGTGTCTAGTTTTGAAAGGGAGGTGAAGGGGCAGTGCCTATAGAGGATGTCACCGTAGTCCAGGAGAGGAAGAAATGTTGATTGCACTAATTGTGTTTTGGCCTAAAAGGCAAGAAGGTTCTTGATCCTGTAGAATATGCCTAGTCTCTGTCTAAGTTTTTTAGTAAATTCATTGATATGAGGTGCAAAGGAAAGCCTACTGTTGATTCAGACACTGAATTATTTAAACTTTTCAACTGGTTCGAGGGATTTGTCCAAAAGGGTAGTAATATGGGGTCTAGCCCCAGATGGAACGGTACCGGTTATGGCAGCCTTGGGGGAGAGGAACATAATTTTAGTTTTGTTTGCACTTAGCAGCAGTTTGAGATGAAGGAGGTTTTGCTACAGCAGGTGGAAATCTTGTTGAAGGAGTGAGCAGACTGTATCAAGGGAGGGGTTAGTTACATAGAGAACGGTATCGTCCACAAATAGATGTATATTAGCAGAGGCAATGTTGAGGTTGATGTCGTTGATATAAATCGCGAACAGCAGAGGCCCCAGTATTGAGCCCTGCCAGACTCCTCTCAAGAGAGACTTGAATGGGGAGAGGTGACATTGGGCTTTAACTTACTGCTGCCCACCTACTAAATAGGAGGTGAATTTTTTGAGGGAAGGATGATCCAGGCCAGTATTATGTAACATAAGGAGGAGGAGGTCATGGTCAACAGTGTTGAATGCCTTACTTAAATCTAAGAAAAGAGCACAGATGTGGTTCTTTGCATCAAGCACTGTTTGCCAATCATTAGTTACCTTGGCGAATGCAGTGATGGTACTGTGATTGGGTCTGAAGCCAGACTGAAGCGGGTTCAACAGTTTATAAGTTTTAAGATAGTCCCTGATCTGAGAGTTCACCAATTTCTCCAGAAGGTTAGAGAGAGTTGGTAGAAGGGAAATAGATCTGTATTTTTCAGGTCGCTTGGGTCACCTGACTTGAAGAGCAGGACAACATGGTTTACTTTACAGTCGAGGGGGAAAAACCCTTCAAAGAGGGACTTATTAAAAAGATGAGTAATAGAGGCAGTAAGCACATGGAACACAAACTTTAGGAAATAGGGGTCAATTTGGTCTGTCCCGGCACTTTTAGAGGCATCGAGGGTGAGCAACAGGTCTTCTACCTGTTTGAAGGTGATAATGGCAAAACTGAAGGAATTCGAGGTGGGGGGGGTGACTTTGTCAGGAAGTTAGAGGAGTCCGGGTTAAAGAGGGAAGAGCGAAGAGTATTAGCAGGGGAAGAGTCGAAGGCAAGACCAGTTGTTGCGCAGTGGTTGTTTAACAGGGTCAGAATGTCACTTTTGTTGATCTTTACGGTGTGGCTAGTGAAGATCTTTACAGGGAGTGTGGTGGGGGAAGGAGGGTTGTGGCCCTGAATTTCCTTAGGGTCTTCCAGAATTTGATGGATTTCTTAGAGGAAGAATCCAAGGCTGACTGAAAGTATTTTGCCTTTTCCGCTCTAATTAGTTTTGTACACGTGTTCCTAGCAGCACAGAACACCATTCAGTCTGAAGGATGTTTGTTTTAATGCCCTTTTCCAAAGGGCATCTCTTTTATGTAAGGCAAACCTGAGCGAGTTATTGAACCAAGGGCAGGATTTGGACCTGGTCCTGACCTTGACTAATGGGGCATGCTTGTTTATGACCTGCAGTAGCAAGTTTTTGAACTGAAGGTAGGCAGATTCCTTAGAGGAAGTGAGGTAAAAATCCTGCCATCTGATATTATTTAGGTCCGAGAGGAAGTTGGCCAGGTTGAAATAGCGGCTGCTTCTTTTATAGCGATAGGATGAGAGGGAGGCTGGTTTGTGCTGGTTTCTTATGCATGCCATGGCACTGTGATCACTTAAATCATTGAAGAATACTCCAGCATGAGTGAAGTTGTGGGGTTTATTCACCAAAATGAGGTCAAACAGGGAGCAGTTTGCAGAGTTCTTGGAGTTGACATGCGTGGCCTCAGATAGTAGTTGGGAGAAACCGAGGCAGTCACAGGAGGCTTTTAAAGGGGATGGGCAGGGTGAAAACCAGTCTAGGTTCAGGTCACCCATGATGATAATTTCACAGGTTAAGGGACTGAGTATGGACTTAAGGTGCTGCAGCAATTTAAGGCCACCGGAGGGAGGCCTGTAGCAGCCAGTGATGGATAGGGACTCGGAAGGGGATATATGGACTGAGAGAGAGAGGCATTCAGATTCTTTTGGTACGGAGGTAACGTCAGTGGAAGAAGCCATGTATTTGTCATGCATGTAGACAGCGACACCCCCCACCCCTCGTGGGTCTATCGGACCCAAATACGTTATAAGATGGAATATTTATGGCTTGGTCAGAGTTATGAGATTTTAGCCAGGTCTCAGAGATGACAAGGAAGTCCAGGTTTACGTGACAGCCCCAGGCCTGGATGGCATCCAACTTCCTGAGAAGACTACAGGTATTAATATGGAGGAAGGACAGCCCTTTGAACTGGGTCAGATCAGCTGGTGTAGAGAGTGGAACAGGTGGTCTGTGGTTTAGTTCCACATTCCCTGAACATAGAAGTAGAAGGAGTAATAATTTTTTGATGGAGCTAAACAATAGCTTTAGGAGCACGGCACACCCCTGCTTAATTTGGGAGGGGGAAGTATGCATTAGGGGCTGAAAGACAAGGTTAAGGAAGGAGAAAGAGATGTGAATAGCCACCCAGGCCAAGAGGACAGATGGGGCATTGGTGCAGAAGTAAGGGGATATCCATCCGCAGACAGATTTAAAGGCAAGTCAGTGACAAGAGAAGAGAAGAGACATAGGGTGCAGTGGAGGTGAAGAGAGCACCTGGCAGAAAGGGAGGATTAGTGGGGCCACTGACAAGGCCTGGGGTGCTCAGGGTCAGGAATAAAATGAAGAGTGAGTAGAAAGGCCTTAGAGTGGGCGGGAGGCACATCCTTGCAGTTATGATCCTATGGTAGCAGGTCAGCCTGGGGAGAAAAAAGAAAATTTGGAACAACTAGAAAAATAGGCACTCTAAGAGGGAAGGAAAGAGGTGTAGGAGGCCAGCCCCAGCAAGAGGATGGGGTGGGGGGGGGACCCTGAGGAGTCAGGAGTGTTTGAAAGAATTTAGGATAGAGGAAGGAAATTAGCTGCAGTGATGCTCAATGTAGAGAAGTGGAGGGAACTACAAGCTGCTGAAATGAATGCTTTGGAGGGGCAATGAGACATAGTGAAGGTGGGAAAGGGGAGAGTATGAGGAGGAAGACAATTTCAGGAAGGGGCCAATGGGAAGTGGGTGGGGGGGCTTCCAATGGATTTTATAGTGTCTGGGGTCAGAGTGGGTGGGTGAGAGAAAATATACAGTATAAAAATATAAAGTTAGTTGCTTGGGCATGATCAGAAGGCAGGGCTTTGGGCAGCAGAAAAACCAGCAAGCAGACCCAGCCAATCATGATCTTGAGCAGGCAGCCCAGTCCGATGGTGCTATGTGCAGCGGCTGCCATAAGCCAATGAAAGGCATGGGATTTGAATCCCTTTCTGGTCCATACCTGGTGGAGAACTACTGGAGGGCAGGCAGGGATGGAATGTGGCTCCCAGAGTGAATCTGAGCCACATCTGCTGATGGCCGAGGAGCCCGTAGGAGGGCGGCGACCTGAAAGAGGAAGGGGACAGGGATTAGTTATAAATTAAGCAGCATGGGGCTGGCGATGCACTTAATCACTAGGCAGTGCAAGCGGGGCACAAAACAAAGGGAGAGCAATTGAGAGAGGGGAAGGGAAAGGGCAGGAAGAGGAGAACGAAAGCAAAGTTAGTTGAAGAACAAGAGAGGGGGAGGTGTCTGTCTGCTGGCACCTAGACAGGCTCGGATGGCTGGATGGGAGGTGTGGGAAGAAAAAAACAATGGGCTAGAAGGGACAGAGGAGAACAGAAGGAAGGCCCTAGAGACAGATTAGAGACTACAAGGATTTAAAACTGCCTGGGCTAGTGCAACCAGTGAGCAGCAGTATAGCAAAAAGTAACATCAGCCACAATTAATCAACAAAGTTGCCTGGGCCAGATGCAATCTGTGAGCAGCAGTATGGCTTCAAACAACATAAGCCACAAATAATCAATAAGCTCAATCCACTAACAGTATCTAGCTACCAATAAAATATGAGCAGAAAGAATGAGAATTACAATCATAGAAAGAAATTGATCAAACTAACAGGCAAACTACTGCCAATTCCTCTGGTATAGCTCGTCACTTTTAACTGACTGCACAGCATAGGAACTTTTAAAAACAGGAAAGAAAGGTGGAAGTCAAAAGAACTAGGAGATGAAGCATAATTTAAATATACAGTATAAAAATATAGTTAGTCACTTGGGCACAATCAGAAGGCAGAGCTGCGGGCAGCAGAAAAAACAGCAAGCAGACCCAGCCAATCACAATCTCGAGCAGGTGGCACAATCCAATGATGCTAGGTGCAGCGGCTGACATGAGCCAATGGAAGGCATGGGATTTGAATCCCTTTCTGGTCCATACCTGGTGGAGAATTGCTGGAGGGCGGGCAGGGATGGAATGCAGCTCCCGGGGCGATTCCAAGCTGTAGCTGCTGGTGGCTGAGGAGCCCGTAGGAAGGCAGCGACCTGGCAGAGAATTGCTTGAGGGCAGGTGGGGATGGAATGCAGCTCCCAGATCGAATCCAAGCAGCAGCCACTGGTGGCCGAGGAGCCCATAGGATGGTGACGACCTGGTGGAGAATTGCTGGAGGGCAGGTGGGGATGGAATGTGGCTCCCGGAGCAAATCTGAGATGCATTCGCTAGTGGCTGAGGAGCCCATAGGAGGGCGGCGACCAGACCACTGGCATCCAATCAGATGCCCATGCCCATTTGCTAGTGGATCCTTGCCTGAGCTGGGTGCAGAGAGTGATGGGATATGGCATCCCTCTACAATTCCATAGTCCATTAGCAAAACGTTTCTTTTAAAATGTTGCACCGGCTGTTGCTGATAGGCCCCCCCCAGCTGACCCTGGCAGATCAGAAAACTGGGTGTGGGTACTCTGCCCTCAGATTGTGCTCTGTGGGATATCCAGAGGCTGGTTGGAGGGGGCATGCAAGTGCTACTGCAGCCCCTATGTTGTTGTAGTCTACACCCCCTTCAGTGACCATCAGCACACCCTACAGCCTTCTCTGGATGGAATGCATACCTTGTTGCCCCCATCCTGACAGCCCACAAAACAAAATGTGCTGATGGGATTGGGTGTAAGGGGACGTACATCTCCTGTTGTGGATGTATAGAGGGACTATTTATTTTTAAAAAAGGAATTTCACTTTTTTATTTTGACTCGATGTGCATGAAGTGGGGAGGTATGCCTTGGATGTCGAGAACTGAACTATGAGAATTTCATTATATTTCAAGTCTGTGTGCATGAAGGGGGGAACATGTGTTCTGCATCACTGTTGCTGGGGGATCTCTGGATCACTCAGACAGTATAGATTAAAAAACAGAATTTGACTTTTGTGTCATTTCCAGTCAGTGTGCATGAAGGAGGGTGCATGTGCAATGGATCGCTGTTGCTGGCAGGGGGTGTCCTGGATCACTGCTTATATTCATGAAAGGAGGGCTCTCCAGTTCGATGTCCTGCTTTGCAGACCAGCAGCATTCAGCAGTATTGCTGACAATATTTCATCACAATGCATCTCATGTCTCATCTGCAGCAGCCTGAGTGTGAAGCATGTGACGTCTTGCTCATAGCCTAGGCACACTTTCAATAACATCATAAAGCAGAGCACTACTGAATGTTGCGGGTCTGCAGAGCACTACTGAATGTTGTGGGTCTGCAGAGCACTACTGAATGTTGCAGGTCTGCAGAGCAGGACATCAATACAGAGCACACATGCCCTTTTCATGCACACTAACAATAATCCAGAATCCCTCCTCCCTCAGCAGCAGTGATTCACACACTGACTGGAAATGACACAAAAGTCAAAATTTGTTTTTCTTTAATCAATTAATCTCTTTAATCAATACTCTCTAAGTGATCCAGTGTCCCCCCACCACCACCACCACAACCACCACCAGCAACAGCGATTCAGAGCATGTGCATGCCCCTCCTTCATGTACACTGATTGGAAATTAAACAAAAGTCAAATCCCGTATTTTTCAGTCAATGCTGTCAGAGTGATCCTTTGTCTCCCCCCACCCGCACCAGTGATCTGGAGCATACGCACCCCCCTTTCGTGCACACTGACTGGAAATTAAAAGTCAAATTCTGTATTTCTTGATAAAAACTGTCTGAGTCCCTAAGAGAGGGAGACAAGCCAGAATTTGGAGATAAAAGAAGCACAATGGGAAAGGCGCCTGTCGTCGAGGGAGGGAGAGGGTGAAGTATGGAAAGCAGTGATGAGCGTGAGGGGAACAGTCCAGGGAAAAGCATTAGAAAGAGTGAAAGAGGGTGTACAGTCTTGCTAGGGTGAACTTGGGACCAGCACTGTATTTGTATTTATTTATTCTACCAGGGGAAAAAAAGCTCCATTGAGCAGTGCTTGTTTACAAGGAGGTCCTGGTTAGGACAGGTAACATTACAAAAGGTGAAATTACAGTACCTATAATACAGTACACATAATACAGAGGTTAAAATGAGTTCATAACACAGGTCAGCAGGTGCAGTCTAATATAAAGACTAGTGACAAAAGCCCTGAATAAATATAGGTTTTGCAGCAATGAACAATGTCACAAAGTCAAAGCTTGGAGGTTTCATCATGGAGACAATGGGTTTGATTTTCAAACAGCCCAGTAGATCGTTTGCCACAGTTTGCATCAAAGCCCAGTGCATCATGGGCTCCGCACTTGATTTTTGAACGGGAAGGGTCCCGGCGCCAATGTCCCCAATGCAGCCTCAACTGCTCACTTGTACCAAACAAATGGTGCACTGGAGTTGATTGATGGAGGCTGCCGACAACCACAAGGTGCATCGGGCCCCTCAGGTAGCATACCATGTACCAGTTGGAAAGCCACCATTCCACAGACGTGTTCATCTCACACAATGTGTAGTCCTGGGGATCATGCGAGGAGTCTCAGTGCCTGGACCATTCCATGGTGGGCAAAGCAATATCAGACGAGGCATAGTACCAACACTTCCAGTCTGCATGGCTAGGGGGAGTGATGGCTCTGATATTGTCTGTTCACGGATGTCACTTTGGAGGAGCATACAGTGGGCAGCAGACCACTGGTGTCATTCTCTGTTATCTGTTGTTGTGTGAGGCTCCTGTGTCTGGGACTGAAGAATCCCTTGAGATATCTGGGATGTACCTGTTGCAACAGGTGTAGGGTATGTCCCGATGGAACATCCAGTGACCAGAAGTCTGCTGGTGGATATAGAGATGGCGATGTCACCTAAACATAGGGATATGCCACAGTGTATGCCCAGCAGATGTTCACTTGTGCCCCATAACAACACTACACCAGGGTATCAGATGCCTGGTACTGTCATCAGGTGTGTGGAGGCCACATGATTTGATGCATCCTGCATATACACAGACATACCCAGCCGGTGCATGCATGCTCGGTATCCTGTGTACATGCTGTAGCATATTTTGGGTCCTGCAGATAGATCGGACACAGACAGGAGGGCTGTCAAAGTGCATGGTTATCCTGGAGCTATACCAGGATACCTGCACTGCAGGGACCGTTGCCCAGGCACACTTGGGGGACGAGCACAGTTGAATGCTGGTGTACAGTGCCAAACAGGTACAGTACTTTGTAGGGGCATAGGCACAGCGTCCACATGGTGAGGTACTCACAATGTCAATCCTGCCAGTTGTATCTTCTCTGAGTGACAGACTCAGAGGAGTACCCATGGTAGAGTGCACATGGACACTGTGGTACTAACACAGATGCCGCTGAGGGTGCACTCACACTGGATGCCTTGGAAGTGTTAGGAATATGGGATGTGATAGCATCCCATACAGCAAACCCACCAACGGAAGGATTTGGCACACTATACCATTGGCTGCACAGCACTGTACACATATCCTGCCACAGGTATACCATCAAAACTTTGTCGGAATAATAGCACAGTGAAAAGTGCACTGGGGAAATAGTGTTGGTGAAAATGGCGACATTTACAGAAGAGCGTGGGGATGTAATAGTGCATGTCAGCGCATGTGTCAGAACATTTAGGACTCCAGTGGCGTGACTGGTTAGTGCAAGGTACTTTTAAAGCAGTACTGAGAAATGCCAAGGTTGTGAGTTCAAGCCTCACCTGGAGCATGTTTTTGTCAGGAAGTTCTTTTTTACAGAGAGGGTGGTGGATGCATGGAATAGCCTGCCCCAGGAACTGGTGGCCGCACATAAGGTGGTAGGCTTCAAACATACATGGGACAGGAATAAAGGAATATTAGAGATAGGAAGAAAAAGCTATAGCCAGTGACCAGATAGGGTCACTGGCCGCTTCATCAGGTAGCATAAATGGCAGACTGGAAGGGTCTGCGGCCCTTATCTGCCAACAGTATCTATTGTACTTGGTATTCACCCCTCCCCCGAGTTGCTGCATGCCCAGAGTTGGTAATAGTAAATTAGCATCCCCCCCCAAGTTGCCGCACTCCCGGAGTTGGTAATTGTGAATCGGACCCTTCTAGTTGCCGCGCTGTCATTAGTTTGCGCTGTATTTGTGCAGCGCGGTTTTGGGTGTTGGTGTTTTGTCTGCACTATTATTGACTGCAATGTATTTGTTTTAGCAGTCTTGTCATGGCCCCCTACCACCATACCTGTACAGGGTATCCTTGCTGCTAGTGTGCCACTCTGCCAATGCAGTGTCAGCACCAGCCATGTGCCATACCACACAGTGGCAGCTCCACATGCTGTCATGTCTGCATGGGCTGTCCATGCTGTCAGTCCATACCATGCACACTTGGCCGCTGTATTTCAGCATCTCGGTTGAGGTGCACTACCACACGCACCCCTTCTTCTGCACCGCTGCCCCATGTTTGCAGTCCAGTTAGACCAGGCCCCACCAAATCTAACCATAGGCAGCACTTGTGGCCACTGGAAGGCTTTGGAAATAGTGCAGTAGGGGAGTCTGCATTGTGTTTGTGGAGCAGGATGTCTATCTGCCATGGAGCAGCTGGCCAGTCGATGCAAGCGTGGTGCAAACCAGTCCAGTGCACATCCACCCACATCTTCCGCAGGCTTCCATCAAAAACTGGACTTGGCAGAAGGCCAGGTGCAAGGTGACTCTTGAGTCATTTTTGTTTGATGCAAGCCCCTTGCACCAGTCCCTGGCCTTTGAAAATTGAGCCTAATCTTTCTGAGAGTGGGAAGCGGGATACTCACTTTCTTCCTGTAAAGTGCATCAAGTTTAGGTGCGGCTTCTGGTGGATGGCATCCACATGCACTGGGAAAATGAGGTGACAGTCCAGCCAAACCCCAAGATTTTTAAAGGAGGAGACATCCTTCATCACTGCACCTTCACGGGTAAGGAAGACGGGGAGAAGGGTAAGACTAGCAAGCCTCTGTCTGGTGTCAAAGGTCATGGAGACCATTTTCTTTGCATTGAGGGACAGCTGATTTGCCAGGAACCAAGACTGAATAATGGCAAACATGTCAAAAGGATGTCCACATTGATGGAGGCCATTCATTTTTTTTATGTAATCCATGCTTTACATCCCTTTTGTCTAAACACAAAGGGCTATCAACTCTTTACTTGAGCTAACAAAAACGTAAGTATAACAGTTCAAGCTAAGGAGAAGGCCCTGTTAATCATGGTGCCAGTATACAAAGTGTCTCCATAGCATCCTCACTGCCCAGTACATAAGCACAGAGCCTCCATCCTTACTGCCCAGTACACAAGCACAGAGCTTCCATCCTCACTGCCCAGTACACAAGCACAGAGCCTCCATCCTCACTGCCCAGTACACAAGCACAGAGCCTCCATCTTCACTGCCCTTACACAAGCACAGAGCCTCCATCCTCACTGCCCAGCACACAAGCACAGAGCCTCCATCCTCACTGCCCAGTACACAAGCACAGAGCCTCCATCCTCACTGCCCAGTACACAAGCACAGAGCCTCCATCCTCACTGCCCAGTACACGAGCACAGAGCCTCCATCCTCACTGCCCAGTACACGAGCACAGAGCCTCCATCCTCACTGCCCAGTACACAAGCACAGAGCCTCCATCCTCACTGCCCAGTACACAAGCACAGAGCCTCCATCCTCACTGCCCAGTACACAAGCACAGAGCCTCCATCCTCACTGCCCAGTACACAAGCACAGGGCTTCCATGACCATACAAAGTACTGTAAGCTATTTCTCAAGGGTTTGCTGCCTTGAGGGCCGGAACATCCATTCCAACAGGATGAACAACTATATGATTCACAGCACTGCCAAACACTGGACTGCTCAGGAATGGAGCTATGAAGGGAGTAGTCACTGCACACTGGGAAGGGGATAATTGCTACCAATGGATACAGGGCAGTTGAACCACCAGGGAATACCATAGAGGAACATTAACATTCAGAAGTGACATTCACAGAAAGCATGCACAAAGGTACAGGTCTTAGCGCCAAGTGCCTGTTGCATGGATTATGGCATGCCACCATGCACTTGATGCCATGCCTACTCCCAACCCTGCTGTAGTCATAATCCACTATAATAGTGGTTGCACAGCCTACATGTGACCACTAACATCTGGATTAGTGATCTTCATAATGAACACATGTAGACTTAGTGTTCAAACAGTCATTTGGGGGAGGGGGCATGGGAGATCATTAATGTGACTTTCAGGAAACATAGCAACATAAACTTTGACGGCAGATAAGGACCACTTGGCCCACCCTGTCTGCCCATTTCCCTACCTACAGGATAAGCTGCAGATCCTAGTTAACCAACAGCCTATTTCTTCCTACACCCCACAAGAATTGCCTTATGTCTATCCCATGCATTCTTGAATTCTCCCACAGTTTTAGACCCCACAACCTCCTCAGGAAGGCTGTTCCATGTGTCCACCACCCTCTCTGTGAAAAATACTTCTCACATTGCCACTGGGCCGTCCACCTCTATCTTAAAATTGTGTCCCTTGTTCTTGCACATCTGTTTTCTGAAAGATGCTACCCTCTTGGACTTTGTTGATTCCACTGAAGTACTTAAAAGTTTCTATCATGTCCCCCCCCCCTTTTGTCAAGGGTATACATATTAAGCTCCTTTAGTCTCTCCTCGTATGGCTTCTCTTGCAGACCCTGCACCATTTTAGTTGCCCTCCTCTGGACTGCCTCCATCCTGTCTGTGTCCTTGCGGAGATAGGCTCTCCAGAACTGGATGCAGTACTCCAGATGGGGTCTCACCAACTGTCTGTACAGAGGATAACAACTTCCTGTTTTCTGCTGGTGATGCCTCTCCCTATACATCCCAGTAACCCCCAGCCCTCCCACTGCCTTCTCACATTCTTGCTAACCTTAAGGTCATCTAATATGATTACCCCAGGTCTCTTTCCATTTTGTTGTTGTTACTACCCCCACCCATTGTGTTTTTGTTTCCCAGGTGCATTGTTTTGCACTTCTTTGCATTGAATCCAAGCTACCATACTCTGACCATTCCTCCAACCTTGCCAGTCCCTTCTCATCCTTTCCACGCCTCCTTGTGTATCAACCCTGTTGCAGATCTTTGTATCATCTGCAAAGAGGCATACGTTTCCTTCCAGTCCCTCTACAATGTCACTTATAAAGACATTAAAAAGGACTGGACCCAATACTGAACCCTGCAGTACCCCACTAGTAACCCCTCTTTCTTCAAAGTGGAGTCCATTTACAATTACCTTCTGTGTCCTGTTGTCCAGCCAATGTTTTACCCAGGCTACCACCTGGGACCCACTCCCAGGCTGGTTAATTTGATTATTAACCTTTTGTGTGTATCTGTGTCCAATGCCTTGCTAAAATCTAGGTAGGCCATGTCCACAGCCTGTCCCTGATGTACTACTTTGGTCACCCAGTCAAAGAAATCTATTAGATTTGTCTGACATGACCTTCCCACTGTGAATCCATGCTGCCTTGCTTTCTGTGCCCCACTGGCCTGTAGGTACTCAACAGTTCTTTCCTTCAGAAGTGATTCCATCACTTTCCCAACCACAGAGGTCAAACTGACAGGTCTTTAGTTTCCTGCCTCTGTCTTGCTCCCACTTTTAGTTTCCTGCCTCTGTCTTGCTCCCACTTTTGTGAAGGGGAATCACATCCGCCTTCCTCCAGTTCTCAGGTGCCACACCATCCTCCCATGATTTGTTGAAAAGGGTAGTCAGTGGTGTCACTAGTTCTCCCCTTAATTATTTTAGAATTCTGGGGTGAATTCTGTCAGGCCCCATTGCTTTGGAGAGGTCCAAAAGGAGGTACTCAGATTTGGGAACAACAGAGTGTACCACTCAGAAGTACTGGTCCAAGAGTAAGTATTCCTGAAATATGACTTAGTCCTCCTACCTGTGCAGATGCAGTGTATGCGGACTGAGCTAATGACACACCATGTCCTATATAACTATACAGCACTGCATTGCGAAATTGGATATGTGTGGGGCAAATGACTGACAGCCAGGGAGGAGAGTGGAGGGTAAGTGCCAGCTGCCACTGGGGTGGAGGGTGGTCATGGACTACTGGGTAGGGGGATGGACCACTGGATGCCAGGGAAGATATCTGTGGATCGTGTCAGGAAGGGAGGACTACTCAATGCCAGGAAACTTTTAATTAGCTTAGCAGCCGTGGATTTGGTGATGGGGGGGAGACCTTGTTGACATGACCCATGGGTTTAATAGTACTCCAGCTGACCACAGGCTGATGTGTGGAGCACATAGCCTGCATGTAATCAAGAGGTAAAGCATTGCTCCTCACATTGCAACGAAGATGTGATGAGATGCAAATGGCTGGTCCGTATGTGGGGAAATCCAGCACCTGCAGTGGCATGTTGTTCCATATGCAAGAAACACAGCACCAACAGCAGCAGAGGGGACAAAAACTTGGCAACTACAGAGGCAGACCATCCAGGCACTGGATTTATGGCACCTAAACCAGCATGAAACTGTAGGTGCCCGATTTCTGGCACCTGGACTGGCATGCCAGTGTAAGTGCCCAGAATTCTGCTGTAGGTACTGTAATTCCAGCACCCGGATACACACAAGAACAATACTCCTGTTGAAAATCATTAAAGAAAAATATATTCTCAAATACAATGCAAAATCATTTATTTGGCGACTTGTGGACAGGCTAGGATGCCAAAGAGCACTGGTGCTGTGCCTCCCATTGAAGCTTCTTCAGGGGTGTGACTTGTTGGGAAAACATCTTTTTTTTTGTTTTAAAATGTTGATAATATAACAGCATAATACAGAATCCAATTTAAATGCTCACTAACAGAATATTACAAGTATAATGCCATGCAAAAACATTTCTAAGTGCTTTGTGACATAAAATACCAACAGCATATTTTAACAATGTTCAGGGCCTTAAATTGATTGCTTGAAGTCTTTTTAATGCTAACAGGGAAAGAGGGAAGAAGGATATGCCACTCCATTTGGTCCAGAGGAGGGCCACCAAAATGGTGCAGGGTCTACATCAAAAGCTCTATGAGGAGAGGCTAAACGAGATCATTACGTACACCCTGAAGGAGAGGAGGGAGAGGGAGATATGATAGAGGCCTTTAAATACCTCCCGGGGTTAATAAGGTACAGGAGGGGGTATTTTTTCAGAGAAAAAGGTGCTCTAGAACAAGGGGACACGCTATGAAGCTGGAAGGTACTACATTCCAGAGGGATGTGAGGAAGTAGTTCTTCACAGAAAGGGTGGTGGATACCTGAAACAGTCTTCCATCAGAGGTAGTGGGGCAAAATAAAAGTGGTGGAGTTAAAAACTGCTTGGAACAGGCACAAAGGAATCATAGGGGTAAGGTGGGGGGGAGAGATTGCACCATTAATCAAGTAAGGTCTGCAGCTAAAAAATAAAAGTTAAATAAATGGGCAGACTGGGTGAGCCCAGCTGCCCTTGTCTGCTGTCACATTCTGTGTTTCTATGTTTCTATGACCCACACATGATGAATGTAATACGTGAGGGCTGAGAGGAAAAATATAGGTTACTCACCTGTAATCATAGTTCTACTAAGGATACTTAGTACCAATCCACACTTTGGCAGTTCTGCTGGATACAGTTGAGTAACTGGATATCTCCAAGCTAACCTCCTCCTCCTCTCACCATCCAAGGGGTATATCCTCCAGCTTTACCCAGTGACGTCAGATCTTTGCATGCTGGAAGCAGGGATCCATGTGCCACTTGCCAGGGAAGGTCGGTTGAGTTGTGTGGATGTGCACTGAATATCCTTAGTAGAATAATGGTTACAGGTGAGTAACCCATATTTCTACCAACAGAAATTCAGTTCACTATCTACACTCTGGCAGACTCCTAGCAGTCCTCCGGAAGAAGGGACAAGGTGTGCACCTCTAGTTGGTGAACAGAGACTGGAGGACTAAGGCCCCAAAAGCAGCATTGTGACGACTTAGCACATCCATGCTGTAGTGGGAAATGAAGGTTTGTGCTTTTGACCAAGATGCTTCCCTAAATGTCTCTCAGTGAGAATATCCATGGAAGAAGCCACTTATGGAGCGGTATGTCTGCTGAAGTGAACCTTAAGCCCCTTGGGCTACTGCCTACCAGCTAACCTATACCAGAGGTCGATGCAGGATGGGATTCACCTGGCAATCATTCACTTAGCTGCCAGTATGCCAGGCACAGCTTCAGTGTATGTGACAAACAGCTGGCATAACATGCTACGAAGCCCTACCATGCACCCCTTACAACAGGACAGCATCCTCTGCAGGTCCAGAGAATGAAGCCTGTGATCATTGTCT
This sequence comes from Neoceratodus forsteri, assembly GCA_016271365.2. Classification (NCBI taxonomy): domain Eukaryota; kingdom Metazoa; phylum Chordata; order Ceratodontiformes; family Ceratodontidae; genus Neoceratodus; species Neoceratodus forsteri. Next base: position 958,821,092 of record CM057453.1, read on the forward strand.
GAGGTTGGTTTAGTGAAGTACACTGGGTGATTAATCACCTGCTTCAGGTGGAACTCCGACATGACCTTTGAGAGGAATTTCTAGGTGGGGCAAAGGATGACCTTGTCCTTGTGGAAGACCTGGTAGGGAGACCTCACTGATAGCACTTGGAGCTTACTAACCCTTCTGGCTGATGTGATTGACACCAAGAAGGTGGGTCTTCCACAAGAAGTCTCAGAGCTCACACTTGTGCATAGGCTCAGGTGGCTTGCCCTTGAGCTTAGCCTACACGAGCAGTAGGTCCCACAGAGGCAATGGGTTAGAAACAAGAAGGAACAAGTGATCCAGGTGTAATAGCCCTTTGACTCACCTTGGCTGCTCCGGGGCCCTCAGGGTAGTTCGGCACACACCTCCGAGGGGGCCTGCCTGGGTTCTGCAGTACTAGTAAATGTGCTGCAGTGCTTCCATCTGGGGTAATGGCAAGGGAATCCTGTGGATAAAGAACAGATTACCACCCCCAAGGAAACAGTACGCTGCCCAATAATGCTTTTCCCCACACAAATAACAGTTTCCACAAAATAGCCCCAACCCCCCAGCAGCACTCTTTTAATAATACAGTGACAGTGAATAAAATGCAAACAGTAACCTTATTTGGGGGGGGGGCATTAAAAGAGAATGTCAACCACAGTTCACTCTAGTCAGTCAATAATTTTCCCCATAACAACCCCTCTCACCACCCGCTGGGTGCACCCAGTTTGTCCCTGTATGGTGGGCACATTACTGCTTGGTGATGCAGGTCTGGAATCTTTTGTTGGAGCTCTGTTAAACATAAAACACACTTCAGATTTGTAATCCTAGACTTGCAAACTTTTATGTCTCTAAGTCGCTGTGCAGTGAATTGCCCCAGAATCCTAATTGACTAACTGAAAGATTCCCCAGAGCCGTAGCTCAGGGTACTCACAGTTTGCAGTCAACACTGTGGGTTAACAGCCAGATGCAATGCATGGTACCATTGAGATTCTGCATTTGTGGTGCACCACTGGTGGGGAAACCAGAACTGGACAACTCGAGGGGTGATGATCTTCATCTGCCTGGCCTTGCCAACTTCACCTATGGGCCTTTACATATAGACTTCACACAGGCAGGCCTATTCCGTCCTTCAACCCAGTGCATCATTGTCTTCAGTCTGAGGAAACAAGATTGCTTATGTTCCCCAAACCCTTATGCTGCACACCTAGCCACCCTCAGGACCAGCACAGGGCAGTGGGGCTTCCACAGTCTCTCACCTTACAGACCCTCTCTTTGAGGAAGCTTCCACCAGCAGTGCTGGGTCCTGTCCCAGCGTCTCGCCTCAACACTTACAGACTCTCCCCTGGCTGAAATGCCCACTTCTTCAACCACTTTACGTGTTGTGGGGAGCAGGGGTTCATTCAAAGTCTGCAGTCAATTTATTTTTTCCAGTTCAAACAGTTGTCCAACTATGTGGGCTGCAATAGAACACTTTTTCTATTTATTCTGCTTTAGTCTCACAAAACAGCTACTGTTCCTCCTGCACTCAGCTTATTAGTTGGATGGTGCCAGGGTTCAAACAGCCAGGCAGACTTGATAAACAAGGACAGTTTCTGCTCTCAAAGTCACCCTGCAGCACCTCTCAACCACAACCTCCCCTCTCATGCCAAAAATCCAGTCTTATAGCCCCTGAGCAGCCTCCCTGTCATCGGCTGCAGCTCCCCAGATGATCGCAGGGCTTGCTCTCTCTCTTTTTACCCAGCAACCCTGTTTTGTAGTTTTTTTGTGGGGCTGCCATCTTGTGGCTGGTAGGGCTCTTAACAGTGCGGCCCTTAACTCACTCTTTTAGCCCTTAATAGGGCTGCTAACATTCCCACCACACCGTGACCGGAAACCTTCTAGTTGATAGTATTAACATTCTCCAGCTCCTCTATTGCCTCTGTAGCTGGGGACATGCATTTTTTCATCGGCCATATGGCCAGAACCAAAACGGAGCAATGGTTCCTTTAAATCCCCTCCCAGCAACCGTACATGCCCACTGGGTGCACGGACGCCATATTTTTGATTTACAACCAAGCAGTCTGGCCCCCCAAATCACTGAGATCACTCCAGACTCCCCATAGCATCCAGAGGCACAGGAACACCAATTGGACCTCTGCCCAATCCAGAACTTGGGTCGAGGTTCTGAACTCAGCATGACTGCAGCCACGGAACACGGAGGAGCATCCAGGCTCAAGCCCCACCATGGCCAACATGGGGAATCCAGGCAGAGGGTCGGAGGGCCATAGCCCTAACAGGTAAGCCCAGTTGGGTGACTTACACACTCCCCAGGCTGAACGCTTGGTGTCCTGGCAAGCCACTTAAGTGTAACTAACAGTTTAACATGCACTTTTCTAACTAGACACCTGATTCCTAGCTAGCACCAACAATAATCACATTTCAGTAGCAGTGACCATCCCACAAATAGTGTCTGTTCAAACATCAGATGTTAACTATGTACAGGTAACTACTGGTATGTACATACACCTTCCCACCCCATCCACTGTGCAGCACAATGGGGGATAAACAACAGGGACCACAGGCTTGTGAATAACATGGAGCAAAAAGTCAGAGGAGGCACCCAGAGTGTCATATGTAAGTTTAACAATTGGTTTGGGCTGCCTTGCCGACCTCCTAGGCAAAGCTGTGTCAGGTATGGGAATCCCCCCAGGAATAAAGGGCACCTCCACCTGGCTGGGTTCTACAGTCAACCCCGGAACCTGGTCAAGTAATGCTACACTATCTTGAATCTGCTCAGGGGCAGGAACAAAGGCTGGGCAAGGGGTATCCAGTACATCAATCACTGATTTGGTGGGTCCCGAATCATTATCATTGTCCATTTCAATGTGTCCAAATCAGGCTCAGGCATAGGGTTAACAGGCCTCTTCTCAGGAATGAAAGGCATGGCATTTGGGTTCAGTGAAAATAGAGAGTCTGAAGGGTTAGTACTGGTGGATGAAGGTGAGTGTCGACAGTACCATTCCCACTGGGACTGGGTTAGTTCGGGATTTGGCTCACAAGGACAAAGTTCAAAATCCTCAGCTTCCCTTTCCTCAGAAGAATTGCTGGCTGGCCACTCAGGAGGCTCAGCTGGACCAGTGTTAAGGTTCAATATGGTCCTCTCAGGGGGCATATCTACAGCAGGATCACTTCTGCTGGGCCTCTCAGAAAGGCAGTCAGACCAGTATTCAGGTTCAAGGTGTTCTTTTCGAGAGGCATGGATGGGCTTGGGCTTTGTTGTCTTTTCTGAGCAGCTTGACTATGTGTCATGGGCCATCTTGCAACTGGAGTTTCAGGACCAAGGGCAGAGTCATGCATGATCTTGCCGATGGGAAGTAAGTGGTTTCAATTAACAGTTTTTCCTAGATCCCGGCCTGCTCTTGTTTGATTCGGTACACTGTCAATCCCAGCAGTTTCTCAATCACAAGGTAACCTTCTGGGACCCACCAATCTTGGAGCTTATGTTTGCCTTGCAACCTCAAGTTTCAAAGCAGAACATGATCCCCTACTTGCAACTCTTGATTATGAACTCTGTTATCATACCTCTGCTTGTTACTCTGGTTACTTCAGGTTGCCGCTTCAGATGCTAGCTGGTATGCTTTTTGAAGTTGCTGTCTCAATTGATAGGTGTACTTGAGGTAGGTTCTGTGGAATGTGCCATTAGAGGACACCCCAAAACAAAGATCAACTGGCAGGGAGAGTTGGGTGGCATCATTCTTGGTGCAATTGTACGCATGCACCAGATAGCTCACTTTCTGACTCCAGTTCGCTTTGTCAGCTGGGTCCAGGGTACCCAATGTGTTCAGCAGAGTTTGATTGAAGAGCTCTGGTTGAGGGTCTCCCTGGGGTTGGTACAGTGTGGTGTGAGATTTCTTTATACTGTACGTGACCAAGAACTCTTTACCACTTGACTTTCAAAATCTCAGCCTTGATCAGAATGGACTCTCTTTGGAATGCCATAGTGCTGTAGAAACTGCTGCAAGACTTTGACCACAGTGCTAGCCTTTTGATCTTTTGTGGGAAATGCCTGGGCATACCTGGTATAGTGATCAGTGATAACCAGAATATTAGTTGTGTTTTTTTCTGTCAGGCTTGAGGGACTAAAAGTCCATGCAGACTAGGTCGAGGGGCTTACTGGTACTAATGTTGGCTAGGGGGGCAGCTTGCCTTAGTAAAGTTTTCCTCTGTACACACTGCTAGCAGCTTTTGCAATGTTTTTCTATTTCAGTTTTCATTCGGGACCAGTAAAACAGTGCTCTACACAGATCTAGGATGCGTTCGTAGCCCATGTCGTCATGCAGGGACTTGAGGACTATATCATGGTACCCCTGTGGCAGTACCAGCTGGAGTTTGGAACATCCAGGGTTGTCTTTGTCATGTACTCTTTGCAGTAGCAGCCCATCTAACAGAACTAGCTTTCCCCATTCTCTCAATAGACGTTTGGTGTCAGAGTGACAGCTATGCACTAGATCGGCTGAATGTCTCTTTTCAAGTGCCCAGATTAGGTCTTGGAAGGCTGGGTCATCTCTGTGCCTGCCATAGTTCAGGCTTACTGGGTTGGGGCAGTGAAGACATGTCCCACCCAGTGAAATTCAAATATGCAGGTGGGATAGCTTTGGGAGAGGCCTCCAGCATATCTATGGCTCTGTTAGGGTTCACAACTGGATCGTCAGCAGGCAAAGCAAACTTGGAACACAAGACTTGAACAAGAGCATTATCAATTTGAAGTGGGGGGTCAGAGGTATCACCATGCGGGTGTCTTGACAAAGCATCAGCATCTATGTTAGTTCGCCCACTTAGATATTGATAATGATGGCCGCCAGGCTGGGCGTGCTATTGATCTCTGCAAAGTTTAGTGTTGCAGTGAGTGTTTTAGTTTTATTTTGTTTTAAAGTTTGTGTTTTTATTTTCACTTTTTGTTTCGTTTTAGTTTTACCTGCTTGCCAGTCTTGATCGTTGGTTTTCGTTCTCTGTTTTGGATCTGATCTGATCGATTTGTGAAGAATTTGCAGGCCTGCGTGGAGTGGGTTGTGCCCCCCCCCCATGACTGTGTTTCCCGGTGCTGATTCTGAAGCGTTTCCTCCAGGAGCGTGGGACAGGTGTTTCATTCACTGACTGCCTCAATTGTGACTCCTGGCATTAACCTTGGAGCGCTTCCCTTTGGAGCATGGGATGAGCGATCTGCTTGCTGTTTGTCCAGGGGAATAGCAGTTCACGATTTTATGCGAGAAGGATAATGTCTTCTACCATTGCCTGACTTTTTTTGATTACTGAATTGCTTTGTTATTTGGTGGTGTGAGTACTGCCGGTCAGGGTCTGTAATGGATCCCGGCCTTGTTCTGTTTCATATCCAGAGTATACAACACTCTTAGAAGGGCTGTCAAATTTGATGAAGGCTTAGTCTCTGCAAGTCGGACATTCAACTTTGGTTTTATGGATTATTTTGCCACAATTTGTTGGATTGAGGGACTTTTGGCATTCAATTTCCAGTTATTATTGTCCTATTGAGTGATTCCCAGTTCCCCGGGCTGTAACAGCACAGGGGTTGGGCCTTCTCTGTCGGGGAGCCAGTGGGTGGTGGTCTTTTTCCCTAGGGACCCCAGGAAACTTTTTGGTTGGGTTCTGCTGGGGTCCTTTAGTAACTGTTGTGGAGTGGTGGTGGACTGTGGTGTAGCTTTCTGGGTTTTAGCTGGGGTACAAAGTCAGTCCTGAAGATGTTTCAAAGAACTTTTCCTCAGACAGACTGCTCAGTTTTGTTTAAAACCTCTACATGAACAGTGAGAGTGTTCTGGAGATCTTATCTACCTGATTCATGTGTTGAACTTTTGGTTATCTGTCATCATATTATTATTATTTACACCTGGTTCTGACAGTCTCTGTGCTAATATGAAGTTCTGGCAGTGAGAGTGCCCGGGGCAGAGAATTCTCAGACTTTTATTAATGACACCTTCGAAAGAACTCTGTGTTAAATTCTGGACATTTTAGGTTTGTTACTATTTATGTTATTTATTATCCTATCACAATTGCTCATGGTAGTGAAAGTACCATTCAGTTTCTCCGGGTTTTAATAGTGAGAGTATTTTATTGCCTGGGGTCTTATTTGGTTTATTAGGTTTATTTTTCTTTGTAGTATTTAGATAAGGGTAGAAGTGTCTCAGATTTAGTACATTTTTTTTTGTTAACTTACTATTTTAACAGTGAGAGTGCCTGAATTGTTCTTTGGGCACCGATTACTGAGAGTTCCTGGTGCCCATGAATTTTATTGTTTGTTTATTGCTCTGTTTTATTTTATTTTATTTTTTGTTTTGTTGGGTTCATGGGATTTTGGGTGGTTTGTTTTTGAAAGTTGTTTTTTTTTTTTTTTTTACGCTCCTTTGGGAGTTTTACGTTTTAAGCTTGACTGCAACCATATCTGCGATTGTTTTGAGGAAATTAGGTCTCTGCTGTTGTTTTGCCATAGTTTAGTGGTATTTTGTGGAATGTGCCTGCTTGCTCCCCCGGTCCTGCGATATTCGTCCTCCTCTCTCCGTGCCCATTATGCCCCCCCCCCCACTCACCTCCACTTAACAGCGCTGTCGTGCACTGGGGATTGCTCGTGGGGGGTGGGCATGGGTGGGTAGAGGAGCATGAACATTGGAGTTCGAATGAGCAGTTCTCTCCCATAGATGCTGTTAGGACCAGAAGATGCCCTGGGGTGAAATGATGTCTAGAATGTGGTGGTCCATGTCTAGTCCCCATACCCAAGGGCACCACCTTGTTGGGTCAGCAAGTAGCTGGGATAGCTCACGAACATCGTCCAACTCTGGTGTTGTTATGCAATGCCAGATCCATTAAGAACAAAACTGCACTTAATGCAGATTTTGTTGGAACAGCGGATCTGGTTTGCATCACCGAGACCTGGTTGGATGGTAATGCTGCTCCAATTTTGGAGGCATCTACTCCTCCCGGGTACTCGGTGATTCATCGTGGGGGGAAGGGTAGTGGTCTCTTTAAGGCTGAATTGGGTCTCACGGGTGTACCAATTGAGGAGGCCGAATCATTTGAGTGCAATGTGGTAACTGGAGTGGGGTGCAGGATAGCTCTCATCTACCGTCCACCTGGGGAGGAAAAGCTGTTCCTGCAGGAAGTAGCAGACTTTGCTGCCGACATGGCTTTGGAGTCGCCCAGACTGATGGTTCTGGGCGACTTCAATGCCTGGGTTGACAACGAATCCTCGCTTTTTGGACACTTCCTCCAGTTGATGATATCACTGGGCTTCACACAGGTTGTTTCCTCAGCTACCCATAATGGTGGTCACTCTCTTGATTTGGTCTTCCTCCTGGGGATTGAGGCCTCCGATTTAGGGGTGGAACCTTCCGGTTGGTCTGATCACTACACCATGAGGTTCAATTTTTCTGCCCCCCTAGGTGGGTCTGCTCCTGTGGACATGGTCAGTTTCCGCCCTTTGTGGGACGTGGTCCCTGAAGACCTGGCAGCAGTAACTGACCTCTCAGAGTTCAATGAGGCCTGCTCAGGCCCAGAGACATTGATTCTGACCTATAATAATGCCATTTCCTCTGCTCTTGACCTGATTGCTCCAGTCCATGTTCACCCCCTTTCACTTCGCCCTCGGGCCCCCTGGTTTGATGGGTCTTTGAGGGAGTTATGGACGTTGGGACGTAGGTTAGAATGACGCTGGTGGAAATCTACCTTGGATGCCGACCATCTTATTTTGTTAGAGCATTATCAGCTCTACCAATCAGTGATTTCCCATAAGAAGGCAGAATTCCTGTCCAGGGAAATCGCTGTCACTCAGAATCGACCGGCCCAACTCTTCCGAACTGTGGACAGGCTGTGCAACCCAGCCTGTCTGCAGCTCCGTCAAGTTTTTGCACAAATGGAGTGTGATGAGATCACTCAATTCTTTGCGAATAAGGCAGCCGACATCAGGTTGGAGATTCATCAGACTCATTCTATGGGGGGATGCTGTGGGTTGGTGCTTGGTCACCATGCCTCTTGTTTCCTGGAGTACCTTTGACCTGCCGGAGTTTGTTGATATTATGAGGATTGTCCAAGGGATGCACCCTCCATGCTGTAGTTTAGATCTGGGCCCTACCACCCTAATTTTGGGTTATAGTGACATCATTGGCCCAGTCTTGGCTCAGATTGTCTGGTGCTCCTTGGAATCGGGTGAGTTTCCAAGCTTCCTGAAGGAGGCAGTGGTGACACCTCTTCTGAAGAAAGCTCTTTGGACGCGGATACTCTAGCAAACTACAAACCTATCTAGAAACTTCCTTTTGTGGGAAAGGTTTTCGAGAATGTTGTGGCAACCCAACTGGAGAACCATTTGACCAACCACAATATATATGAACCTCTCCAATCTGGTTTTCATAAGAGGCATAGTACTGAGACTGCTCTGGTTTGGGTGCTCAATGATCTCCTGATGGTGAGAGATTGGAGAAACCATTCCATTCTGGTACTCCTTGATCTCTCTTCAGTCTTTGACACTGTGGACCATGGGGTTCTGTTCGAGCGCCTGAGGTCCATCTGTGGACTGACGGGTACAGTGCTCAGATGGTTTTCATCTTTCCTCACCGGTAGAACTCAGAGAGTTGTCTCAGGAATGTTTTCTTCTGAGTCTTTCTCTCTGCTTTGTGAGGTGCCCCAGGGCTCGGTGCTGTCCCCCATGTTGTTTATAGTGTATATGCTGCCCCTCGGAGACATTGTAAGATGGTATGGGTTGAAGTTTCACTGCTATGCTGATGATACCCAGCTCTACCTGTCTTTTGCCCCCAATCAGGTTAGTGCTCTCTTGGTATTTAACAGCTGCCTCGCTGATATCCAAGATTGGATGAATTCCAGTGGGTTAAAGTTGAACGCAGGAAAAACTGAGGTTTTGGTAGTGGACCTGGGCTGCAGGACAGAGGGGTTGAGGACTGCTTTGTCCTCCGGTTTATTCTTGGGGGCACTCAGATCCTTACCTCTGGATGGGTGCGTGACCTGGGAGTGATACTTGACAATGGGCTGACCCTTCATCATCAGGTGTCGGCAGTCGCTGAGTTAGCCTTTTACCACCTTAGGAACATTGCCAGGATCAAGCACCTTGTTCCGTCCAGGTCCACGCCTTTGTGACCTCGCGCCTTGACTATTGCAAATCCCTTTACTTAGGGCTTCCTGGGGTTGATATCCACCACTTGCAGCTAGTGCAGAACACTGCTGCATGTTTATTGACTGGGGTATCTAGGAGAGCTCACATTACCCAGTGTTGCACGATCTGCACTGGCTGCTGGTTCAGTGGTGGATCACTTTTAAGGTAGGCTTGTTAACCTACAAAGCCCTACACGGACTTGGTCCTGACTACTTGAAAGAGCTTCTGGCTCCATATACCCTTGTGTGACAGCTCTGCTCAGCTGATGAGGGGTTGCTGGAGATTCCGAGGGTTAGTTTGAATTCATCTGGGGCACACACTTTTATGTTTGCTGCCCCAACCCTCTGGAATTCTCTGCCCCATCAGCTTCGGGACTGCAGGACTGTGGGGAGCTTTAAGCAGGCACTGAAACCATTCTTATGGAGTAAGGCATTTCCTGAATTTCTGTGATTTTAATTATGTTTTATTGTACTATTTGTAAATTTGTGAAGCACCTTGATATTGTGAAAGGCGCTCAATTAAATAAATTTATTATTATTATTATTATTAGATATTCAAGGTTGAAATTGTAGGTGGAAAGGGTAGATTGCCATCGGTGCCCTGCAGCATCTAGTTTATCTTTTTTAGTTAGTCATTTTTATTGAATATGTCTTATATATAAACACAGCAAAACAGGCAGAAATAAACATGTATCAGTAGCAGAGAAGGAGCATTGTAATGACATGTCCATAAGCTGCAAGCAGACAATGTACATGCAGACAAAACGCCAAAAAAGACTATAGAAGGAGCAAAAAGTTGAATCCCCTGAACTCTGCCTCAGCAATAATGTTGAATCTATAAAAAAGACAAGACCAGAATTTACATAGTGCTACCATGTCAGTATAGGACACTGATCATTCCTGCACCTTGTATGGCTGACTAAAACTGAGCTTATGTCCTGGACAATTACACTGGGAAAGCAAGATACGAAAAGCCTAAAACAGTGACCTCATAGGATTCATCCTATCCCTGTCCTAGGTTTTAAATAAGCAAGAAAGGGGGCCCAACATGCAGTGTATGCTGCAAGTTTATTGGTCATAACATGAGACATGTGGTCTAAAGAAGACAGCTGTGTGAAAGCATGATGGAGTTCTGAGATAGAGGGACTTCGGTTAACTTCCACCCACATAAGATAAGGTGCTTGGCAATAATACTAAGAAGAGCTAGCCAGCGGAATTGAAGGGCATTAAGACGAGTGCCTTGAGGGGGCAGGCCCAGAATCCAAATCAAAGGATCCAGCTGAATTGGAAAGTTGAGGATCTGAGTCGCAAGTTGGCACACTACTCGCCAGAAGGGGGCCAGCAGAGGACATTGCCAAATAATATGACATATGTCTCCTGTTTGGGCTTGGCACCTCCAGCATAGATTATTATCCAGAAGCTTAGCTTTATACAGTTCATCTGGTGTTCTGTACCAGTGGTGTAACAGTTTGTTCTAGATAAGTCTGCTGCGTGCATCTGGATAGCTCGAGTGCATCAGTTTCCAAACAAGGGCCCATTGAATGTCATCTAGGTTCAGCTTCTGTGCTCCCTCCCATTTCTGTTTAGATTCCCCAGATTGCGAGGGAATGCTCTCTCGTATATCAGCATAGACTTTGCAAGCCTGGTCTCTAGGAAGTTTGAGCCAAGAAGAAAGTTTCGGAGAGGTGGCCAAGTCGATTGGGCCTGACTTCAGGAAGTCGAGCCAGAGAACTGTGCAGTTGCAAATATCTCCAGAAGTCACTTTTCCCCAAGCCTCTCACCATCGCAAGATCCTGAAAGGATTGCATCCCCAATCCGGATTCGCTCACGACATCAATCAGGAACTTAATGCCTGTATGCTCCCAGTGGGTTCAATTGATAGGCTTATGTTCCACTAGCATATGGATATTGTTGAAGACAGGAGTGTAGAGATGGGGCATGGGGTTAGCTTTAATCTTGGTGTGTACCTTATTCCAAGTTTGAACCCCTTGTGCATTGGTGGGATAGGTCCGCAGAGACTTAGGCAAGGGGTTGTATATTAGCAGAGAGACGGAATGAACCAGATGCAATAGACCTTTCCATATGGAGCCATTGCGGAGATTTGAGGGACAGGACAGAAAACCATTTTAGGGATTGTGCTATGGAGTATGCCCATGTATACCCCTCAAACCACTGGAGACCCCATCCGCCAGCTTTCCAGTGGGAGCGAAGTTTGCCCCCGCTATACCTGGGTTTTTTAGAGTCCCAAATAAAATTCCCCACCACACTGTCTATAATGTGGAGCCATTTTGGGGGGCAGGGGAATATGTGAGAGGGGATAAAGAATTTTGGGAGCTGAAATCATTTTAAGAGTGGCTATTTTGCCTGCTAAAGTAAGGTGGAGCAATTTCCACCTGTCCAGTTCAGTTCTGAGTTTAGCAACTAATGGGTGCATGTTGAGGTCCCATAATCTAGAGAGGTCAGAGGAAATGTGGATACCGAGATATACCAAGGAATTTGAGGCCCATTTAAGCCCGAGGGGGGAAACCCTAGATTGGTCGCACTTAGAATTGAGAGGGAGCAGTTCGGGTTTTGATTTATTCATCCTCAAGCCAGACAGTTTCGCAAAGTCAGCCGAGAGATTAAGGAGTGAGGGAAGGGCTACTGTGACATTGGCTACTGGGGCCAGGAGTTACATAAGCATAGTGTAGACATGCACCCCAATAGTGATCCCCTGGATGTCTGAGTGCTGTCTAATACTGGCTACTAATGGCTCGAACGTTAAGATAAACAGAAATGGGGACAGGGAGCAGCCCTGTCAGGTACCTCTACCAAGCAGGAAGGGACTAGAGATCACTGCATTGGTCCGAATTCTGGCCATAGGTTGTTGATATAGCACCATCACCCAGTTCCGGAATGGGGCCCCAAAGCCAAATCAATGAAGCACCTTTTCCAAGTGATCCCATTCTAGAGAATCAAAGACTTTTTCAAAATCAACAGCAACTGCCACCACAGCTGGGGTTGGGGAGAGCTTACCCTGGTGAATGATATTGACCAGTGATCTAATATGATCCTGACTGAGGCGACCTGGCACAAAACCCACCTGCGAAGGGTAGATGAGGGAAGAAAGAAGCGGGCTGAGCCTAGTGGCCAGGATCTTGGCAAAGATCTTACTGTCCACATTGATTAATGAAACTGGGCGATAATTAGAGGGAAGAGTAGAATCCTTACCTTTTTTTGGAAACACTGTGATGATCACCTCACGGAGCGTGGGAGGAAAGATGCGGTGCTCAGGGCCGCATTGTAGAGTTGGGAAAGGAGAGGAGAGATCTGGGGAGCAAGGATCTGCCAGAGTTCAACTTGAAAATCAACCCTCCATGGGATCTTGTCCATGTTCAGGGCCTTGACTGCTGTGAGGACTTCATCATGCATGATGACGAGGTCCAATTCTACCACCTGAAAGGGTTGAAGGGTAGGGAGTTGTAGGCAGGCCAGAAAGGGCTCCACTACTTCAGCGCTTTGGGTTTTGGAGGAGGAGTAAACCTCTGAGCAGAACTGCTTCATAATGTTGTTTATGAGTTTAGGGTCCGTGCAAGTTAAGCCAGCCTGATCTCTTAAGCCTGGGATATGGCATTCAGCCTGCTGCTTGCGCAGATGGTAGGCTAGAAGTTTTTCAGCCCCCGTCCTAATAGTGGTGGTGCAGCCTCAGTATTGCTATTTCCACCTTACATGTTGGCAGGTCGTTGATCTCCATATGGATGGAGAGCATTTCCCTGTTCAGTGGAGAACCAGGTTGTAAGCAAGGGGACTGCTTGGCCAGAGCTTCAAGGGTGGTCAGCCTGGCTTCCAAGGAGTCCAGGAGGTGCTCCCACTACTTCCAGCACCTAGATGCAAATCCCATAATAGCCCCTCATAGGGTAACTTTAAGAGCCTCCCAGGTGACTCCTGGAGATGTGTCCTGGGGAGGTTTGTGTGCAAGGAAAGAGGCAGTTTCCAAGGTTACCCATTTTGTAAACTTTGGATCTTTAAGAAGTAGGAGGTCTAATTTCCAGGAGACCGATTTGGGGGAGTGAGAGCCCCATAAAAGATGCAGGTGCACTGTAGCACCATCGGAGATAATCTTAGGTAGGATCTCTGAGCCAACTGAAGAATGGCAGACATCTGTGGACACCAGCCAGTAATCCAATCGGCTATGTGATCCATGTACCGAGGACGTGAAGGAGTAGTCCCTCAACCCAGGATGAAAAGTTCTCCAAATATCAGTTAGGCCAGCTTCAGTTCAGCCATCAAATGCTGCAATGCTGTCGGCCTTTAGGATGTTGTACAGAGGAGGGGGTGCTACGGTCCAACTGGGATACCAAGACAAGATTGAAATCTCCTCCCAGGATGATAGGCATGGGGTGAGGAGCGAGAGAGCTCAACGCGTGAGCCAGAGCATGAAAGAAGGAGGGGTCATCTTCGTTGGGGGCATAAATACTACCTAGGAGTAGGGGGCCTTCTGGGGTTGACATCAGTGCTAACACCCATCTACCATGGGAGTCCATCTGAATCTGGGTGGGGGACCAGGTAATCGATTTATGGAGGAGGATCGCAGCCCCTCTCTTTTTGGAGGTGAGAGATGAGGAGAAGACCTGCCCCACCCAATCTCTAGCAAGCGTAGCATGGTCCTGTTTTGTGAGCTTGGTTTCCTGTAGGAATGCCAGTGTGGCCCTCAGCCTCTTCAGATGAGAGAGCACCTGTTTATGTTTTACTGGGGTGTTCAAGCCCTGTACATTCCAAGTGCAGGTGTGTAGGTCGCCCATAGTCCCAAATGAAGAGAAAGGTATGAAGCAGTATTATGGACCTTTCAGGGGTAGAGGCCGAGGGACCACCTACACCTTCCCACAGGAAGCCCCGAGAGATGCCCAGCAGCCCACCATAGACAAGCCATATAGTTCCTATAACACAGCTAAAGCAAAGTGTTACCCAGTCTCTACAGCAAACCTAACAGCTAGCCGGACAAATAGCCTGGAAGAACAATAAACTATTTACAAAAACAATGGCAAGCAATCCCAAGGTAGTAAACGGAGGGGGATGATTAGACTGGCAGACTAGCTGCCAAAGTCAGCCTTCACCCTTTCGTGGGGTGAGAGTGAGAAAAAAGCAGGTGCAATGCTGCCAATTCCTCATCAACAGCATCTTGATGAGCAGCCAGTACCATTCCAACTCCCTGTGGACCATAAAACTACAGGGGATAAGTGGGAAGCTGATCCCATATCCTACAAGGTGCTTTCGAGTAGGTCCTGCACAGCACCGTATATATAGGCAGAAGGTCTTGAGATGATGGCCTGATGGTGTGAACGACCTCTCCTATTGATCATGGGCTTAAGCAGATGCCCCTGGCACAAAAGCCAGAAGAGAGAGGGGAGGGGTTGGGAAGCCAGGGAAGGCAAATAAGACCAGATGCACACCATGGGAGAGCCTTCAGGGAGTGCAAGAGCCATAGATCTGGAGGAGAAAAAGAAGGGGTTGGGGAGAGACTACTCACAGCAAAGGAGAAGCAGGAGCACGGCCCCTGCAAGCAGTCCATAAAGAATGGATATGGAGAGAAATAGGCACATACTAAAAGTACCTGGGGAGGCCAGACAATAAGCTCCATGGCCCAAAATGGCGAGGTGGTGGCACACCCAGAGACACCCCTAAAGAGAGAAATAAACAAGCAAAAAAAAAAAAAAAAAAGCCCTGATGGGCCATTAAAGCACTAAGCAGATTAACAGAACATTATAAAACACTTAGTCCCAAAAGCAGTATAGGCTACCAAAGTCGGTCAGGCGCTGGTGCTTGCAGTTCCTGGTGTGACCATACAGGGTGCAGCAATCAGTCTTGATAATCAAGTCAGACCAAAGCATCTGCTGTAGACAGTCAGAAGAGAGAACTGCATACTCCCAAAGCCTCAGTCCCAGTTCCTGCCCCCACCGAGAGGAATAAAAAACAAGTAAGCCACTTATTCAACGGCTCGTTCAAGGTGGCACAGTAGCTGTCTGCGGAGGGGGCGAGCAACTCGAAGCTTCCTGGTTGTAGACCTGCCATGGAGATGGACTGGAGGGGGCCAGGGACTGTTTCCCCAGCCTGGTGTGCTCCTTATTAGCTGCTGTAATTTCAGCCCAAGACTTTGGCTCCTCATCAGGTAAGGGGGTGACTGTTTGTTTTTCCACCTGAAGAGAATCTTCCAGCAGGGTGAGCAGAGGAGCAAACTTATTGTGGGAGTGTTACTGGTGCAGACCACCTTCTATGAGCACTGGGGCCAATTCCTGTGTCTGCCTGGAGCTGATGTTCGCTTATGTTGCCACGGTGAGTAGCGCCTTTTACCCTAGGAGGGAAGGGAGGCCTCAAACCAATTGACCTGGGGCTTGGGGGAGTGCAGTGGAGAGCTGGGCGAGGCTTCCATGTGGTGCGGGGTGTTAGAGGAGTCACGGGAGTGTTGAACAGCTCTGGATTCTGAAAATCTTTGGATAACTCCCTCCGGAGAAAGTACAGGAGACTGCCGGGGGGTAGAGAAGAAGGTAGGAGTCCCATCTTTTTTTTTAAACTTCTTTATTGTAATTTTTTTATATCGTCCAACAATATACTTACACACACATATCCCAGGGTTGGTCCCTTGCCCACATCCCCAAACTGGATATGGATACTATATACATCCCCACAACTATTTACAATCACAGTTATATTTTATCAAGGCCATAATCTTAAATCCCGTTTTCCTAATGCCACCATCAATACTGTTCTTTGAAATTTGGCTCTAATCTAGTCTAATACTTAGCCGAATTTTCTTAATGGTGTCATCCCAGATTTCAAGTCAGTAGTATCTTCCAGACATAACTCTAATAACTGTGTCCCTGAGAGAGAGAGAGAATCCATCTATACCGCAAAAATAAAACCTGCTAATCCAGAAAAGACCATCTCCTGAGAGTATTATGCTCCATTAATACAAGAAATACCCTATACAAAATCTATATTTCCATACAGTCTTATCCTTCTCACATTTTCTGAGAGATAACATCATGCAAGCTAAACTCCTTCAGACAGACAGACCTGTGTCCGAGCACTCCTCAACTGTATCGAGTACACTGCCTCTAGCACCCTCCATCTTTTATCGTATACCTTCTTTTTCCCCTCTGTTACCATTTGCCTTTTAAGTCTGTCCAGGACTTGCAGTAGGTCACCAACCCATTGGTCATAGCTATAACTACTATCATTTTTCCAGTGCCTAAGGACAAATGCTTTAACCAGGGAGGACATCAGAGACACATGATATTTGGCTGAGTCCCTCAGTACCACTTGCATGTCTCCCAACAAGCATATCTCTGGTTTGATATACTCAGAGTAATTTAGTAACAGAGCCATTCTTTGACCAATTTGAACCCACAATGGCTGGATTATGGGGTAATTCCACATTATATGCAGTAGATCCCCTGATTCTGCTCCACATCTAAAACACAGGTCTGTCTGTCTGAGTTTTCTAGAACATAATTTAACAGGAGTATAGTAGATGTTTGAACAAATAAAAAACTGCATGGTTTTATACTTCGGTATAGGCAAGACCTTAATATTTCTCCAAATTTCCTTCCATTCAGGCCTCGGGGGGGATAAAGTTTTCTCCCAGTACACTATCTGAGCCTTAACTTCCAAGCTTATAAAACCCAACAACACCTTGTAAACTTTTGAGAGGGGGTGTTGCAGGAGGTCTATCTCTTTCAAATGGTCCCAAGTAAATAATGTTTGTCCCCTTTCCTTATTATCCCGTATAAATTTCTGGACTAGATTTGTAATTTGGATCCTTTTAAAAGGATCCCATGCCCTGGCTTGAACTGGTAGTTCCACCCTGTCCTCTAATATAAGGTCTGACAGGATCAGGCCAGACAATTGTGGTATCCATTGACCACTAATTACTTGCCCCCTAAGCGAGTTAGGGTTTCCTATCTGAGCTGATCTCTGGTTCCCCTCTGCATCTTTCTCTGAACCTGAGTCCAGTATTCCCACCACGCTTTAACTGATTTATAAATTGGTGATTGCTTTCCCTTCCGCAAAGCCTCGGGTCTATAAACAGCATTGCAGCGGGGAGAGTTTTAGGTCTTTAGCATAAGCTGTTCCAGCTGAAGCCATGTTGGAGTGTATCCCCCTACTTCCCCACTCCTTGTCCACCACCACATCGTACCCAGCTGACCTGCAACATAATATAGGAAACGGTCCGGAAGCTTAATCCCACCCTTAGAATAAGCAAGACGTAAGACAGCATGCTTCCTCCTAGGAGGTTTGGAGTCCCACAGAAATTCTGAAATTACCCTTTGAATACTGCTAAACCTTCCCTTCGGAATGCTATAAGGTGAGAGATAGATCGGGTATAATAATCTGGGTAGGAGATTCATTTTAATCAGTCCCAGTCTAGCAGTTAAGTTTAAAGGAAGTTTATTCCACCTTAAAATGTCGGTTTTAATTATAGCTAACAAGTTGCCTACATTTTCCTCCACCCCATCCTCCAATCTAGAAGTGTTCCAGATTCCCAGATACTTAATTTTTTCCCCGGCCCAGTTAATCTTGAGGTGTTCGAAGTCTGCTCTATGCGTATAAACCGTAAGCGGGAGAACTTGAGTTTTGCTTAAATTTAATTTACAGTTGGATACCTCTGAAAATTTCCCGATGACTTCCAATGCCTTTTGGAAACTAGCAGCGGGGTTGTTTAAATGTAACAAAATATCATCAGCGAATACCGAGAATTTGAGCTCAATCCCTTGAACTTCAATCCCCTGAACCCTGGGTTCCATATTAAGTGATCTTAATAAAGGTTCCAAATAAATGTTAAATAAGATTGGTGACAAGGGGCAGCCCTGCCTAGTCCCATTTCGCAAAAGGAACTCAATAGATAAATAACCATTACATAGGACTCTAGCTGTGGGGGTTGTGTAAAGATTTTTGAGGCATCTGAGAAAACCCTTTGGGAAACCCATTCTCTCCATTGTAGAGAATAAAAAATCATGGGAGACTCGATCAAATGCCTTTTCGGCATCAAGTGCTATCAGGACCATAGCGGATTTTGAATAGGAAGCCCTGTGTAAGATGTGATGCATCTTTCTTAACGCGTCCTGTGCCCCCCTTCCTGCCATGAACTCAACTTGATCCCGACTAATTAATAAAGGAGCGACTTTCAGAACCCTATTAGCCAGAATCTTTGTAAGTACTTTAATATCCTGGTTAATTAAAGCAATGGGTCTATAATTACCTGGCAGGTCCCTAGGTTTATCCGACTTAGGAATCAAGGTAATGTAAGCTTCATATAAGGGAGGGTGGGGAACTCCATCGTTCATAATGTTTGAGAATAAGTCCATCAATAGAGGGATTATTCTCCCTAGGTGGACTTTATAGAATTTTGCTGACAGGCCATCCGGCCCTGGCACCTTGCTATTTTGGAGGTCTTTAATTACTTCCCTGATCTCTAGTTCCGAGATTGGTGCAGCTAATGCCCGGGCTTGCTCTAAATCTAATTTGGGCAATGGTATTTCATTAAGGAACCTTTCAATTTCTACCTCCGTACTGGTATCCCCCTCTTGATATATCCCTGAGTAATAATCCGCAAAGGCATCCACCATTTTCTGTGGTTCTGTAATAATCCCTCCCCAAAATTCACTGCCATGATCGTTCTTCACCTCCACTCCTTAATTCTGTGAGCCAATGCGCCAGGCACATCCCCTGCAACAGATATTTAGCATTTAGTCTTCCAGCCAACGCCCACCCAAGGTTCAATATACTTCTGTATTGTTCTCTTAAGTCCCCTAATTCCTTATCCATTTCTTTGCATGAACCTTCTAAAGGTAGTAGTGATTTAGTGGCCCCAACTAAAAATTCTTCCCGCGGTTGTGACAGAAATGGGAAGGAAAGAGTTAATGGTTTGGATTCTGTAGATGCCTTATTTTTTTAGCAGTGTGGAAAAAATACACTGAGGCTGAAATCCTCCAGCAGCAACCAGCTTGTGGAATTCCTAGCTGCTAGATAAGAGCTGGGTCATAAATCTCGAGTGGACATCTCCAGACACACCCAGACCTTGCAGACACGGACACAGGGCAGTTTGAATGGATTGGATCATTCAAATATAAACTTAAGGTGAAAAGGAATATAATTGGTCACCAATAGGTGTTCATTCTGATTGGGACAATTAAATAGATACATGTTAGTTGGTTGGTGCATTTAAGGGAGAATAGGAATGACCTAGTCTCCATAGACTATATAAGCTTCTGTAAGACAGAGAACTAGCTCTCTTGCCTTGGAAGCTTGAGGGGAAACATAAGCTTGGAGCCTACCTGGTATGTCCGTGGGAGCTGGCAGTTAGAACAGGCCCAGTGTCTCTTGTAAGGACAGGAAGGGTAAGTTTAGTGATAGTATATTTCAGTAATAGCCTTCTTCTTTTGCCATCTGTTGTTAAAAACATTTGTTTACTTTTCCTGTATGAGTGTTATTCTCTGTGTTGTAAATACATTTCCTGTAAATGCTCATTGCACTTTCTGTTAAGTAAAGCTATTTATTTGCTCAACAGTTGTGTCTCTGATGTCATTTTCTAAGGTAAGATTTGGTTTTCCACTGGCTAAGGTAAACTCTGTGTAGCATCCGCCACCTGAAAGAGACACTACCAGACTTTAACTTGTGCATTGCACGTGTGATTATTCAAGTTTGTACACTTGAAAGAGGTGCGGAAGGAAAGTCCGGCTGGTGGCGAGCAATGCCGACGACACACCTCTCTAAAAGCTGTTTCAGCCCAGGGAGAGGTGGGTTGTCACATAATGGGGGAGGGTGGGATGATAGCAGACTACGTACACTGCTGATAGAGTTTGCCAGTGGAACAGTTACTTAGCATTGCAAAACAGGATATACAAGAGGATACATTTGTACAACAGTTTTATTTGTTTCTAGATAGCACAGTATGGTGTAGCAGTAGAGAATGAGCTCCACGGGTAGAGACTCACTTGCATGCCACAGCTTGTTCGAAAGGTGCCAGGGAAAGGAGTTCAGCCTGAAAGTCTGAAGCAGAAGAAAAGAAAGATCTCATAGCTACTCTCTTGGCACATGATCTAAAGCAGACAGTAGTTGGGGTGGCAGGAACTGAGGCAGCAGGCCCCCAAATCAGCTTGAGGCATCATGACTGCAGCTATTAAGGCAAGACAAGGCATTGGAGGCTTAAAAGACTGATGCCGGGAAGCAGGAAGAAGAAGTTGGCAGACAGAGAAAAGAACGTGAAGACAGAGAAGAACGACCTTAAGAACTCCAGAGACAACAAGCACGAGAAGGATGATGACCCTCCGCGTCAGCAAACCGTGAGTAATGGTGGAGTGAGTTTACCTCATGAAACAAAATGAATTCTAAATTGTTCCCGGTTTAAAGAGGAGATGACCTTGAATTTATTTTTAAGGTCATTTGAGAAGTATATAATCAATTACAATTAAATAAGGCTTCCTGGTCAACTTGATCTCACACCCGCACTGGCGGTGAGAGGCTAGATACGATTTGCTAAAATGAGTAATAAGACTATGCTGATTATGATAAAGTAAAAACAGTGTTGTTGAAACGCTTTGAATTAACTCCTGAGGCTTAGAAGAAAATTTAGGAGTTAAAGAAAAGCCCAGAAACAGTTATGCAGAACTGCAGGTTAAACTGTATACTTACCTTGATAGGTGGATGGAGGAGCTAAAGCAACTACTGTGGAACTGATTAAAGATGCATTGGTGAGAGAATTCCTTAAAATTGTACCTGAGGACATGCGTGTATGGCTCATAGACAGGGCATCGCCTCTTCCACAGAGGTGGCAAGAAGGCTGTGACTAATCTGTCTAGTCGGCCACACACACAACGTAGAAGTCTTATGGTATGGGGGCAGCACATGGTATGAGGGATCCCAAGAGGCAGCCCAAAGGAAACCAGCCTGCACCTGAGCCCAAAGTAGAGCCCTCTGGTTCTAAGGGGACTCAAGAAATAGGTCCCAAGAAATGTCATATTTGCAATCAAGTGATACTGAGATATAATCTGCCCTCAGGAAACTGGTTAAGGGTGAGATATTGGGGCGCGGTGACTAAAAGGCACCTTGGTGTGTTTGTAGGGTGTGTCCAGTCAGAAGAACCACTCTCCTCATGATGAGAATCTACGTCCCATTACAGTTAATGGAATAGTAACACACAGGGACTATGGGACACAGGTGCTAACATCTCCTGGTAAGGCAAGATCTCATTCAGGCAGAGCAGAACGTCACTAGGAAATACTCAGGTTCGGGCATTCACAGGCCACCAGTCCCATTACCAATGGCCAAGTCTTCCTGAGCTGGGAAGGGCCGCATAGAAAAGGAGGTGGGAGTTGTAGAGGACCTACCTGTAAGTATGATTGTGAGGAAGGATTTGGACCAGTAAAAAACTGGTGTGTGTTTGTAACTCGTAGTCAGCACAAGGGCAAGCTTCAGGGGGAAGAGGGTTGACTCTGGGTGGTCCAGCCACAACCTCAGCAGCTGAGGAAGTGTCCAGCACAGGGAGGGGCTGGCTAAAGCTGAAGTCAGAACCCCAGTCACAAATAGAGGAACCCACAGGACTTCCTTCAGAAGGGGCACTGGGAAGGGTCAGGCGAGGCAGCTAATTGCACAGTGAACTGACCCTACCTGGAAAAAACAGGGAAATATCATAGGGCTGAGCATTCTCAGGGAAATTGAGAGTCCATTTACTGGGTTAGTAGGCTTGTTGTACAGAGAATGTACAGCAGGAAGGGGCTAACTGGTGAGTACTCCAAGCGGCTGGTAGTCCCTAAGGTTCACCGTCATCAACTTTGGCTTGCACACGATATCCTTTCCAGGGCACTTGGGGTGGGCACGAAAAAGCCTCACCAATTTCTTCTGGACAGTATTGCAAGGATGTAGCAGTATTGCGGACTTGTCCACAGTGCCAGGGTGGAAAATGGGGACAAGGCCAAGGCAGTTTGGTGCCCCGTATTAAATAACACTAGAGGTAGCAGTGGACATGAGGAAGGGCAAAGGCACCCAGTCGCACTGGCAGCGGTATCCCTGGTAGTTGTAACTATGCACTAGATCCCAGAGGCAGTGGCCCCTAACATCCTGAGAGCCAGAACCAGTAGCAGATGCACTGTTGGAAATATTTAGCGGTGGGCTTTCCCAGATACTGTCAGACCCGGGTGCCAATTTATGTCAGGATTAATGGTAGTTTGTGGGAGAAGTGTAGAAAACGCTCAAAACCTCATATTCCCAAGCTATGGTCTAGTAGGCGTTTAATTCATATAGAATATGGACTGCTGACCAGCATAAGAGACTAGGACATATCATCTCCCTATTTGCATACAGGGAAGTCCACAGAGTCAGGATCTCACCTGAGCTCCTGTTTGGTCCTTGGGTGCAGGGGCCACTAGATTTGATTCGGGATGGATGGGAGGCCCGTGCCTCCCAAAGTCTGGTGGAGTATCGCCTGAACCAGGACCCCCATTAGGGAGCTCATGGGGTTTGCTCAGGAGCACCTGGCACTGCAACAGCAGAAAATCTAGTATGACCGTGGGCCGGCCAGAGAATATGTGGTGGGACAGCGGTGATAGCACTCATCCCTGTCCGACAGAATAAATTACAGGCAGCATGGGAGGGCCATTCTTCATTGTCCAAAAGGTTAGTAGCGTCAATTACATGATAGAGCTCCCGGACAGGAGATGCAAACGAAAGGTGTATCATGTTAACATGCAAACCCATCACCAAGACAGAAATGGTCCTCACTGTATGCAGTGCTCCAGAGGAGAAACTGAGGTAGATCCACTGGTGGACCTACTTGGGGAGCCGAAGGGTGCATCCTCTGTGGACAGCCTTACCCTCGGAAAACTGACACCAGCCCAGGTGCAAGAAATTAGGGGTGTGCTGAGGAGAATTTGAAGACATGTTCACAGAAACCAGGGTACACCACGATGAGAGCACCATGTGGATACAGGGACCCAGGATCCCCAAACAGTCCCCTACAGGGTACCTGAGCAGGTTAAGCAGACTGTGAAAGAGGAGCTCAAAGAGATGCTGGAACTAGGGGTAATCCAGGAAGCTAGTAGCCCCAGGCATCACCGACGAGTACTGATCCCCAAAAGGATGGCACCACCACGATTCTACGTGAGACTACGGGCATTAACAGCTGCCGCAGAGTCAGATGCTTATCCATGCCCAGAACAGATGAGACCCTGGAGCTGACTGGGGAGCCAAGGATTTGACCAAATAGACCTAACAAAGGGCTATTGGCAGTACCTCTGACCCCGCGGCCAGGAAGATCAGCGTTTGTTACTCCATTTGGTTTATATGAATTTAAGGTAATGCCATTCGAATGAAGAATGCACATGCAACCTCAGCGGCTTGTAGATGCATTCTGTCTGGGGTAAAGTGAGGTTGCATGAAGCATATGGATGATATAACCATATATAGCCAGACCTGGGATGAGCACATCAAGAATGTGTGGGATGTGTTCCCAGGTTAAAGAAAGGCAGGTCTGACAGTCAAGGCAGAGAAGTGCCAGATAGGTATGGCAGAAGTATCCTACCTTGGGCAGGCGGGTGGGTGATGGACACATCCGTCCGGAACCTGCCGAGGTTGATGCCATGTCCTGGCCTGGCCTACTACCACACAACAAACAGGTCAGGGCATTTCTAGGGACTGCAGGGTACTACAGGTTTGTTCCCTATGGCGATCTGGCTAAGCCCCAGCAGACCCTAACCAAGAAGGGAAAGCCAGATGCAGTGAAGTGGTCAGAAGAGCTGTGAGGTTGCTAGGCAGGAGCTAAAGAAGGCCTTAAGCAGCCCAGCTGTGATAGCTAGCCCCAGTATAGTTTAAAGTTTATGGTCCATGTGGATGCCTCAGATCATGGGCTGGGGGCTGTGCTGAGCCAAGTTACTCAGCAGGGAGGAGCACCCAGTTGTGTACCTCAGCCGAAGGCTTTTGCCCAGAGAGGAGGCATACGCCACAGTGAGAAGGAATGCTTGGGAATAGTGTGGGCCCTTAGAAGCTGCAGCCTTACCTATATGGGAGAGAATTTACTGTGGTCACAGATCCTTAATCCCCGATTTGGCTTCATAGGTCCAGTGGACAAATGGTAAGCTACTACGTTGGAGTTTGGTACTGCAGGCATACAACATGACCATACAGCGCCATGATGGCAAACAAAATACCGTCTGGATGGGCTGTCTAGGCAGGGCTAATGGCCTAGCTGGATACTGAGCACTCCCCAGTAGTGCATGAGCGGCTGTGTCACTCGGGGTAGCCCAAGGGACCGCCTTCATTATCTGGGGGAGATGTGACAGAAATGGGAAGGAAAGAGTTAATGGTTTTGGATTCTGTAGATGCCTTATTTTTTTAGCAGTGTGGAAAAAAATACACTGAGGCTGAAATCCTCCAGCAGCAACCAGCATGTGGAATTCCTAGCTGCTAGATAAGAGCTGGGTCATAAATCTAGGTGGACATCTCCAGACACACCCAGACCTTGCAGACACGGACAAGGGCAGTTTAAATGGATTGGATCATTCAAATATAAACTTAAGGTGAAAAGGAATATAATTGGTCACCAATAGGTGTTCACTCTGATTGGGACAATTAAATAGATACATGTTAGTTGGTTGGTGCATTTAAGGGAGAATAGGAATGACCTAGTCTCCATAGACTATATAAGCTTCTGTAAGACAGAGAACTCGCTCTCTTGCCTTGGGAAGCTGTGAGGGAAACATAAGCTTGGAGCCTACCTGGTATGTCCGTGGGGCTGGCAGTTAGAACAGGGCCCAGTGTCTCTTGTAAGGACAGGGAAGGGTAAGTTTAGTGATAGTATATTTCAGTATAGCTTCTTCTTTTGCCATCTGTTGTTTAAAAACATTTGTTTACTTCTCTGTATAGGTGTTATTCTCTTGTGTTGTAAATACATTTCCTATGATATAATTACACTTTTCTGTTAAGTAAAGCTATTTATTTGCTCAACAGTTGTGTCTCTGATGTCATTTTCTAAAAGTAAGATTTGGTTTCCACTGGCTAAGGTAAACTCTGTGTAGCATCCGCCACCTGAAAGACACACTACCAGTCTTTAACTTGTGCAATTGCCGTGTGATTATTCAAGTTTGTACACTTGAAAGAGGTGCGGAAGGAAAGTCCAGCTGGTGGCAGCAAATACCGAGGCACACCTCTCTAAAAGCTGTTTCAGCCCAGAGGAGAAGTGGGTTGTCACTGGTTATTCAATATACGCCTAGAGGTACTCCCTCATGCATTCACGCATACAATACCTTACACGCAGGCCAAGCTAGTTTCTTGTCCTCTAGTGTTGGGATTTGAGTTTGAATAGTCCCCTTAAGTACATCCTCTAATTTAAGACACCATACTGTCCTCCAAAAATATCCCTTCATCCAGTACGCCATCGAAATGGCCTTGAGGAAATGTTGTCCGGTTCCATAGCAACTGGATCAGTGAATGATCAGATAGTACCCTATTATAAGTATTCAAGCCTTTGATACCTCTCAACGGCGTCCTAATAACCACAAAAAAATCAATCCTAGTATGCGTCTTATGGACCCCAGGTAAAAGTCATCTCTGTATCCCTTTCTTGTACATTCTGAATGGATCTACTAAGTGCTGCTGCTTCAAGAATCTATTTAAAAGCTCTCTGTGGGGAGTAGGTGGTTTATTGGGCAGAGCTCCTGTCCATCCTATTATCAAGCAGATATTCAGTCTCCTGCCATGATAAATGGGCTCTGGGGGCGTAGTAATATCAGCTTCCAGCGAACAAGAAATTCTGACTTAGCTGGAGAGGCCATAGATTGAAGCACAAGAAAATAGGCATCCCAAGATCAGACCCACCACTTATACCCACCATCCTCTCTTGACTGAGTTCGTTCGACTACATATAGGCAAAGTTTCCAGTTAATAATGCCACTCCCCGACATTTCATTTTCCCAACTCCTACTACCTTGCCTACTCATCCCCTCTTAAGAAGATTTAATTCCTCAGTCAATAAGTGAGTTTCTTGGAGTGCAGCAATATGCACCCCAATTGATTTACATACTGCAGTATAACCAATCTTTTTTTCCTCCCCCTGAGACCTTTCACATTCCATGAAAGAAATTTAAGTGTTACCATCTTCTATGCCACAGCCCCAAATATTCCTCTCATATATTGTATCTTCTTTACCTCATGCCATATAGATTCTCTCTCACTCCTTACCCCAGTATCCCCCTTCCTACCTCCCCGATCCTTCCGATCGCCTCCTCAATCCTTATGAAGCGATGTATGGGTCAGCCCTCAAGATGTCTCTGAACCCCCTCAAGTCTCAACATATACGTCCACTGGAAAGACCCACATTTCTCTGACATTGAAATTTAGATTTATCTAACACCTTCTAGAGCTTTCGATCAATAGCAAAAAGGAAAACTTAACAGCCACCACCAATACATAGCCCAGCTTAGTAACAGGCAAGCAACTTTTTCCCCCCAAACAGTTCACTCTTGTATCTTGTCCAGATAACAATAACCCTGTAGTAGGAAAACAACAACAACAACAACAAAAAAAGGGTGGGGGGGATGCGATGGTCCCCATCTAATTTCTCTCAGGTGATATCCACCCCTTCACTTTATTTCGCTAACCCCCTCGTCAAAGATAAAGCTGGCTCCCTCCTCTCCCTTATCTTTGTCTCATTACAGTTCCAAACCTTCCAACCTAGTATTGCTCCTACTTCTTCAGGTTATCCTCTCCATACTGGGAGGCACTATTCCTCTGATATATATCTAGCAGGTGCGCTACAAAACGAACAAAAAAAAAAGGGGGGACTAGCCATACAGTCACGCTAGATAGACCGCCAAGGGGCTTCGTATCACCCCTTCTTGACACTTTCAACTAACATAGCCCCAGACGAAGGAAGGAAAACTATAATGAAAAACAGTCGATCTCTATTCTCCAGTCCAAAAGTTAGTCGAGATCAGGAATTAACTATCTATGCCAATTCTCACAATATTTCCCCAGTGTTACTGATCACACTCGCCGCTGCATTGCCAGTGCCCTTGCCGAACCCTCTTTACTTCAAGTCACTGACTTGAATAGTTCTGGTAGTTCGATTCTGAGGCTTTCCAAGGCATCAGTTGCTGTAAGATAGCGTTTGTCTCCTTTCAGCAGTTTCACAGTTAATGTAGCTGGGTATTGCAATTGGAATTTCAGACCCCGCTAGATACAGCTTCTTTTTTATCTCCGCGTAGTCTTTCTGTTTCTCTCTCACCGAGGGCACTAAGTCTTGAAAGATCCAAATTGAAGCCCCCATTCCACTGCAAGGTTCTATTTGCTTTCGCTTTATTCAGAACATAGTCTTTTCCTTGTAGTTTAGAAACCTCATGATAAGAACTCGAGGTCGAGCTCCAGGTGGGGGTGTCTCTCTCAATGACCGGTGAGCCTCTCAATGTTATATGAGTCACCATACGGCGAGGGACCAAATAGCCTCAGAAGAAAGTCCTGCATGAAGGTTACACAGTCCAAGCCTTCCGTTTTCTCAGGTAGGCCTGCCATTATTAAGTTGTTTCTCCGACTACGTGACTCTTGGTCCTCCAAGAGCTCTTCAAGTTTTTTAACTTGCCTTTTAAGTCCGATCATTTCCAGGTCTATGGCTCCTGTTTTTCTCTCCTGCGAAGCCACTCTAGCCTCTACATCCTCCACCCTTTGTGTTAAGGCATGTAACGCCGGCTTCAATATGGTAAAATCAGCGACTAGCCCCTGCAGAAGTTGTTTGATTTCGCTGATATCCTGCGAGGTTGAGTGCCCTCCTTGGGCTTCTGTTTTCAAATCCTCGGCCTCGTTTGAAGATGGAGAGTGGGACTTGGAACACTTAGCCGCTGGTACTCTTTCAGCGAGAGGCTCAGGGTTTTCAACTTCTAGCTCGGCCATTTCGCCCACCTGGCCCGCCGTTGCTAAGTTGATCTGTTTCCCTGTACAATTAAGCCTGAGACGTTCGCTGCAACGCAGGGCTCGCCTAGTCATCAGGAATCCTCATAGTAACAAGCTTAGGGGGTCAGATACTGCTTAAATCTTTTATTGTAGTTGCCGAAACTCGAGAGTGATCTCGGAGATGTCTGAACCCTGCTTGCTCATCACGTGATCTCCCAAATCGTAGGAGTCCCATTGAGAACCACCCGCATGGTGGCTGGATATTGGAGTGAGAAGGTGATGTGATGGGCATGAAGGATTTTTCGGCAGGTCGTGTATGCCTTGGGCCTCTCATTTAACTCCCTGGAATAGTCTTAGTAGATTTGGATGTTGCTGCCATTCTAGGTGATGGATCCTTTGTCCCCAGCAGCCACAGCGACCATCTCTTTCTGCCGTTTATCAGGGAAACAGGCCATAATTGGACATGGGTGCTCTCTTGCTTTGGCGGTGGGGCTAGGTAGTGGTGGGCCCGCTCGATGTGCAGAACAGTCATGGATGGTAGGCCTAGAATCTGTGGTAGAGTGCCTTGAAGAAAACAAATTGCATCCTGCTGTTCAGCACCTTCAGGGAAGCAGAGAAACCGCAATTTATTGTGGCGACTGCTATTTTCCAGATCATCCACCTTGTCTTGCAAAAGGTGTATCAGACGGGCCTGGTCCGATATGGTGGCGATGAGATCTTGCAGGGCAGAATCATGGGCCTTAAGTTGTCTCTGTATGAAATAGCCATGTTTCAATGGCCTGTAATGTTTGAGTGTCATCAGCTATTTGAGCATTACTTCCATCTTTGCAAAGTCAACTGGGGCTGGGGAGGAGGATGCCATCATGCAGGCCGAAGAGCAAGGAGAGGGTTCCTGAAGTCACTTTACCTCCCAGAAAAGAAGAAAATGAGGACTATGTGATGAAGCAGGTAAGTCACACTTCTGAATCTTGTGCCTTCAGAGAAGAAAAGCAGACCCCCAGTTACAGGATGTTGTAGGAGTAAACCACAGTCAGGGAGCTGAATAACTATGCTGCTATCCTGGTTGAAGGCTACCCCCCCCCCCGGCAGCATCTACTTTAGCTGTCATGGTGACATAAGTCAGTGGGTTGTTATCTGTTCTGACCATAAAAGGAACCCCACACAGGTATTCATGGAACTTGTCTATTACGGCCCACTTTCATGCCAAGAATTCCAGTTTATGCACTGGGTAGTTCCTTTCAGAAGGTGTCAGGCTGCAGCTAGCGAACACCACTGGCCTATGCCTTCCAGGATACTCCTGGTATGCCACAGCTCCCATGCCATTTAGTTTGGCATTGGTGTGGAGAACATAACGCTTGTTAGGGTCAGCAAACACCAGAACTGGGGCCTCACTTAGTCTCCAGATAATCTCCCCAAAAGCAGTTTTACACTCAGGGGTCCGCCGTTCCCCCAAAGGATTCACCAACTTGCAAATACTCCTTTGGCAGGTTTGTCCTTGATCCTGGGGCTCTCTTCTTCTGGTTTGTTGGGGGATAACCTTGCATCAAGTCATTAAGTGGGCATACCACCGAGTAGTCCTTCACAAAACGACAGTAGTAGCCACAGAACCCCAAAAAGGACTGCAGGGCCCTTGCGTTGGTGGGCCAAGGCCAGTTGGTGAGGGCCTCCACTTTAGCTGGGTCAGTTTGCACTCCCTCCACTGAGACGATGTGCCCCACATACTTTATAGCTGGCTGGCAGAACTGGCACTTGTCAATTGAAACCGTTAGGCTAAACTCCTCCTGTCAATCCAGGACCTTTATTAACTGGGTCTCGTGTTCTTCCAGGGTGCGACTGAATATGATTAAGTTATCCAGGTAGACAATAACTTTGAGCAAGTTCATATCCTCCACTGCCTTCTCCATCAAGCACTGGAAGGTGGCTGTGTTCTGGAAATTTCCTGTGGCATGCGCTCAAACTGGTAGGACCCCAATGGGCAAATAAAAGAGGTATTTTCTTTGTCCTTCTCCGCCATGGGGATTTGATAATAGCCGCTCCAGAGATCCAACATGGAGAACCACTGACTCTCAGACAGGCTGGCCAGGGCGTCTTCTACCCGGGGCACAGTGTACTGATCTGGGATTCTCTTCTTATTTAGCATGCGATAATCTATACACATCCTCACAGCTCTGTTCTTCTTCCAGGCCACTACAATGGGGGAGGCATAAGGGCTCCGGAACTCGGTAATGATGCCAGCATCCAATAACTCCTGCAGGTGTTGCCAGACATCCTTAATGTTGTCAGGGGCCAACCTTTGAGATCTCTCTCGGAAAGGGCGATGTCCTTCAGACAGATCCAATGCTCTTCACCTTCCACACACCCCATGTCCCACTCAAGTAGTGAGAAGACCTTTCGGCGCTTGGCCAACTTTTGACCTTAGGCTCCACCAGTAACTGGCAGTTATAGGGGAATCACCAAACTTGAACAGATTTGGATCTATATCTTCCTCTGTAGCTAAAGCTACCATTGGGTTCACTGCAATGGCACTGTCACACCTGTAGATGCTTGCCAACACTTGACCCTTTTGGATGACTCTGAGTTTCCTTGATTAATTTTGGACCCTCACCGTAACCCGCCTGGCCCATGATGTATCCGGAGAAGGCAGCACTCCTCTTTGCACCAGCAACCCTTCTGGTAAACTGTCAGGTGGTGAGGTGTCGATGATGAAGGCAGGTCCTTGGGGTGGCTGAGCAATCTGCTCAATTCCCACAACTCGGCACTCTGAGCTTGGAGGCAGGATCAACTCTTTTCCATACACTCGGCACACTACCCTGACACTTTCCTCCACCACATTGTTTCTCGCACTTCCCACAGTCAAGCCAACTTTCTTTACCACAGCTTTTACTAGAGGGTTCACTAGCTCATCAGTCCCACCTCTTTCAGTACACATATTCGCCAGCCACCCGATCATATCAGCATTTGTCCCAATTAATACAGGTGTGTCAGTCATCCATTTTGGCTCCAGGCATATCAAGGCCAAAGTCTCAATGGTGTGATGTTCTTCGGGTCCTTTCAAGATGAAAGCTATTTGTACTAGGCAATAACCATCATAGGAGTAGTCTAAACTACCTGTCCCCTACGGTGACAAACCAGATGTGGTAGGAGGGGCAAATGCTGCAAATGTCTGTCATAGAAAGTCTGGTGTATGATGGTGACTTGGGACCAACTATCCAGTGGAGCAAAACAAGACACTCCCTCTACCAAGATTTCCATGTCAGCCCAGAGGCCAATCAGGCCAGAAAGCACCCTACTGGTGGGGGGAATCTGGGGGTCAATCCACTTGGTGGAGTAATGCAATGGCTGGGGTCCAGGTAGCTCCATTGCTGGTCTCCACTGGCATTTCCCTGATCCATCCGCCTTTGTTGCACTGATGCAACCATGCCTAGTATGATCATCTTGTCTGCATTTGAAACAAAACCAGCCTTCTCGAGGCCCGAGGGGTATTCGGGGCCTAGGCTGAAGGACAGTATATTGAGCAGACTGCCACCTAGGCTCGGGCACAATAACACTCTGCAAGGGCCAGGACTCCAATGCCAGCTGCAGGGCCTTCACACAGTCTTTTATTTCTTGGAACTAGGCCATCGTAGGGGTGGGAGGCATTTCTCTTATTCCCTTGAAGTCCTGCACACAATCTCTCAGCTTTTTCAGCACATTTCTCAACTCCAAGAAGCAAGGCAGTTCTTCAGGGTTTGTGGCATGGGGTCGCAGGGCAGCAATGGTAGCTGAGGGCGTCTGCAGCGAGTCGACAACATCTCTCTGGGCCTCTTCCTCCTTCACCTCATCCAACAACTGCTTAAAGGATGGGGATTAGTCTTTCGGTCCCTTAATCTGAGGGAGATTAGTGTCAATCGAGAGTGCATGGCCCCCCCCAAGGATCTGGTTGAGCCTCATCTTTAGCTACTTGCTCTGGGGACTCTCCACCAGCCTCTTTAATCTTATACACCATGGCCTCCACACTGGTAGTGTACTGTGACAATTTTTCTACGTGCTGCTGCATGGTGCCCCACAATTGAAACAGGATGGCCTCCCTCTTCTTGACAACCCTAAAGGTGCTTTTCAGAATTGCCACATGGTCTTCTATGGTACAGTTAGGCTCGCTGGCCTGTAAAGACTGAATCACATCCATTCCAGAGCCATGCCTTTTAAGCTTTCAACAACCCTCTTACATTTTTCCTCATCCGAACACTTGGACCATTTGGGAGGCCTGACTTTTCCAGGATTCGAAGTCATCTTCCACAGCGGGCATGGGGATTGCACCTGAGAAGCAGTGCAGCTGCTTGTACTACTCATATGGTGTCACTACATAGGTGGTCACCCCACTGGGCAACACTATAGGAGAAGACTCCCCTCCCAGGAATATAGCCTGAATGTCTTTCATGGACTTCAAAATTCCCTTTATCACTGGGCAGGGGGTCCTTGGGGGTGGACTAACAGGTTGTGGACTAGCCTGACTCCCTCTCTTCAACACCACCCAGATCTCTTGAAACCCTTCTAGTGTCACAGTAGGGGGTACATCAACAGGACCTAAGTCCTTGTCCATTTCTATTATTAAATCCCTAAGCCCAGTGATGGGGATCTTGGTCACCCTTTGAATTTTCATTCTCCCACACTCTGTCAGGGCCCATCTAATACCTCCAAAATAAACTCTTTCATCTGACCTCCAGTCATATTTCTTATCAACAGCATCCTCTGGGGGTCAAATCCCTCAAATGCACACCAGTCCTCTACTTCCTGGAATGCCATTTCATTTATCCCAACCTAAGGGGGGGTACCAAAATTTCAAATTGCAATTTCGGGGGTAGCCTCTAGGAGGCAGAAAATCCCAGCAGTGCCTCCACTTTAACAGCCCTTTGACTCATCTTGGCTGCTCTGGGGCGCTCAGGTTAGTTCAGCTCACATCTCCGAGGGGGCCAGCCTGGGTTCCGCAGTGGTAGTAAATGTGGTGCAGTACTTCCACCTGGGGTAATGGCAAGGGACTCCTGTGAATAAAGAACAGGTTACCACCCACCAGGAAATAGTATGCTTCCCCAATAATGCTTGTCCCCACACAAATAACAGTTTCCACAAAATAGCCCCAACCCCCCAGCAGCACTCTTTCAATAATAAGTGACTGTGAATAAAATGCAAACAGTAACCTTATTTATTGGGGGGGGGGCACAAAGAAGAGAATGTCAACCATAATTCACTCTAGTCAGTCATTAATTTTCCCAGTAGCAACCCCTCTCATCACCCCCTAGGTGCACCCAGTTTGTCCCTGTACAGTGGGTACCTCATCACTCAGTGATGCAGGCCTGGGGTCTTTCATCAGGACCCTGTTAAACATAAAACACGCTTCGGACTTATAATCCTAGACTTGCAAACTTGTATGTCTCTAAGTCACTGTGCAGGGATTTGCCCCAGAATCCTAACTGACTAGCTAACTAAAAGACTCCCCAGAGCTGCAGCTCGTGGTACACACAGTTTGCAGTCCACACTGTGGGTTCACAGCCAGATGCATTGCATGGTACCATGGAGATTCTGCATTGGTGGTGCACCACCGGTGGGGAAACCAGAACTGGACAACTCAAGGGATGATGATCTTCACCTGTCTGGCCTTGCCAGCTTCGCCTATGGGCCTTTATATATAGACTTCACACAGGCAGGCCTGTTCTGCCCTTCAGCTGGTGCCTCGTCATCTTCAGTCCGAGGAACCAAGATTGCTTATGTTCCACAAACCCTTATCCTGCACACCATGCCACCCTCAGGACCAGCACAGGGCAGTGGGACTTCCACAATCTCTCCCCTTACAGCCCCCCTCTCTCTGAGGATGTTTGCACCAGCAATGCTGGGTCCTGTCCCAGTGGCTTGCCTCAGCACTTACAGATGCTTTCCTGGCTGAAATGCCCACTTCCCCAACCACGTTCTGCACCATGGGGAGCAGGAGTTCATTCAAAGTCTGCAGCCCATCTCTTTTCTCCAGTTCAGACAGATGTCCAACTGTTTGGGCTGCAACAGAACACTTTTTTTTGTATTTATTCTGCTTTAGTCTCACAAAACAGCTACTGTTCCTCCTTCACTCAGCTTATTAGTTGGATGGAGCCAGGGTTCAAACAGCCAGGCAGACCTGATAAACGAGGACAGTCTCTCCTCTCAAAGTCACCCTGCAGCCCCTCTCAACCACAACCTCCCCTCTTGCACCAAAAATCCAGTCTTATAGCCCCTGAGCAGCCTCCCTGTCATTGGCTGCAGCTCCCCAGGTGATCGCAGGGCTTGCTCTCTCTCTTTTTACCCAGCAGCCCCATTCTGTAGTTTTTTTGTGGGGCTGACATCTTGCGGCTGGTAAGGCTGTTAACAGTGCTGCCCTTAATTGTCACCCTTTTAGCCCTTAATAGGTCTGCTAACATTTCTCCCCCATGACTGAAAACTTTCTGGTCGATAGTACTAACATTCCCTGGCTTCTCTATTGCCTCTGGAGCCAAGGACATACATTTTTTCATTGGCCCCATGGCTGGAACCAAAATGGAGTAATGGCTCCTTTAAATCCCCTCCCGGCAACTGCGCATGCCCACTGGGTGCACAGCCGCCATATTTTTTATTTACAACCAAACGGCCCAGCCCCCCAAATCACAGGGACATCTCCAGCCTCCCCATAGCGTCCGGAGGCACGGGAACACCAATCAGACCTCTGCTCCATCCAGAACTTGAGTTGAGGTCCCTAACTCGGGCATGGCCACAGCCGCAGAACATGGAGGAGTATCCAGGCTCGAGCCCCACAATGGCCAACATGGGAACACCGGGCAGAGGGACAGAGTGCTGTAGCCCTAACAGGTAAGCCCAAATTGGGGGGCTTACACAGGTCTTTGAAAAAGCGCCCAACTATGTTATCCTGCATAACCGTTGCCATAACAGCCTGAGCCCAGTATGCAGAGGTGGCTGCCGGGTGCACCTAAAAGGTCATGGCTCACAGTTCCAGCTGTGACAGGAACCTGAGATACTCAAGGATCATCATTACTGGACAGCCCAGAGGATTAAGAGCCTTCCCTTTGCACCAGAGCCAGAACCTCTTCCATTTGAATGTGTATGTTCTGCAAGTTGACTTCTTTTGGGAAACTTCCTCAATGTGGAGAATGGCTTCCAAGAGGCCAAAGGCCTGGAACTCTAATGGCTCACGTACCAGGTGAAAAGGTGCTGGGGCTAAAGCTCAGGGTGCAGGAACATACATAGCTGTCTTGTCAGTAGGTGAGAGTGGAGAGGCAACCTCCACTGAGCCTGTTGCTGAGGCTGAGGAGAGCCAGGTACTAGAACTATCAGGGCCAGTCCAGAGCTATCAGGATGATCCACTTCTTGTCTTTCTGGGATTTGTTTACAGCCTTGTGAACCAAAGGGATGGGAGGGGAGGCATATAGAATGCCCAGGGTCCAGGGCTGAGAGAAGGCATCCCCTTCTTTTAGTGTCCTGGTCTCGGGGGGGGGTGGACACAGAACAGTCTCAGTTTTCTGTTCTCTCATGAGATAAACAGATCCACCAGGAGTGTGAGTGTGTCCAACTGGGAAAATAGGTGATCTACCACCTCTTGATGCAGGGACCCTTCTGTGACATCTCTCTGACCTGGCTGAGAGTCTTTGCCAGTTGATTGTTTTCCCCTGTGACATGGATCACCAGGAAACTGGCCTGCAGGCTGTGCACCAGTGATCAGGTTTGAAACATGAAGAAAAAGCTCTGCACTAATGAACCCAAATGATGAATTATTCAGGCAAATTGAAGTTATAATGTAATTTATTGGTGTGGCAATATGCAGAAGAACAGTCAGACTAGGACCCACAACCACGGAGTTTCAACCCTATCTGGGTCTTCGTCAGGAGGTGGACCCACTGTAGGTGCATGACATAGAAACATGGAAACATAGAAAGTGACAGCAGAAGGAGACCTTTTTGTCCATCTAGTCTGCCCTGTAGTAGCCATGCTTAGAATTTTCTAGCCATCTACTATCTGTTTTGTGTGAGGGCTCCTTTGTGCCTATCCCATGTAATTTTGAATGCACTTATTGTCTTGGCCCCCACCACCTCTGGGGGCAGGCTATTCCATGGGTCCACCACCCTCTCTGTGAAGAAGAACTTCCTGCTGTTGGTGGTGAACCTGCCTGCTTTTAGCCTTAGATCATGCCCCCTATCCTACTGTCTTCTTTGAGGTGAAAGAGTTCATGTGCTTGCATCCTATTTACTCCTTTAAAGTATTTGAAGGTTTCTATCATGTCTCCTCTCTCTCTTCTCTGTTCCAAGGAAAACATAATTAATTCATTCAGTCTTTCCTTGTAGGACATGTCATGCAGACTCTGCACCATTTTAGTTGCCCTCTTCAGTACTGTCTCCAATCTGCTGATGTCCTTTTTGAGGAGGGGCCTCCAAAACAGGACACCGTACTACAGGTGTGGTCTGACCAGCACTCTGGAAAATGGCAGAACCACCTCCCTTTTCCTGCTAGTGATTCCCCTCCCTATGCATACCAGCACTCCATTTGCCCTGAGTGCTGCCTTCTCGCACTGTTTCCCTACCTTCACATCATCTAAGATCATGATGCCCAAATTGCTTTCCTGGTTTGAGACAGCTAGTCCCTCCTCTTCCAGGAAATACGTTTTCCTTGGCCTACCTTTGCCCATGTGCATCACCTTGCACTTTTTGGTGTTGAATCTCAATTGCCACGCTCCCGACCACTCCTCGAGTTTCCTTAGGTCCGATTCCATCTTTCCCACTCCTTCTGTGGAGTCTACTCTATTACATATCTTAGTGACAACAGCAAATAAACACACCTTTCCTTCTAGCCCCTTCGTGATGTCCGCTATGAAAATGTTGAAGAGTAGTGGCCCCAGTACTGAGCCTTGAGCTACTCCACTGGTCCCTTTTCCTGACACAGCTCCATTTACCTGAACCTTCTGAGATCTGCCTTGTAGACAGTTCTTTACCCAGTTTACCACTAACTGACCTACCCCTGAATGGTCTAATTTCTTTACCAGCCTTCTGTGTGGTACCAAATTGAAGGCCTTGCTAAAGTCGAGGTAGACCATGTCCACCACCCTGCCTCAGTCCACCTCTCTGGTAACCCAGTCAAAGAACTCAATCAGATTGGTTTGGCATGACCTGCCCGCTGTGAAATTATGCTGCTTTTGGTCCTGCCACCCACTGGCTTTCGAGGAATGCCACTATCCTCTGTTTGAGTAACGTCTCCATCAGTTTACCCACTATGGATGTGAGACTTACTGGTCTGTAGTTTCCTGCTTCTTCCTTGCTACCTGATTTGTGGTGTGGGACCACTGTTGCCATTTTCCAGTCCTCATGTACCACTCCACTTTCCAAAGAGCTGGTGAATAGTTTTTCCAGTGGTGCTGCTAGTTCATTTCTCAGTTCAGGATTCTTGGATGTATCCCATCTGGTCCCATGGGTTTGTCCACCTGTTGTTTATTTAGTGCTTCCAGTACCTGAGTTTCTGTGAAGGGACTAGCATCAACCCCTGGAGCAGGGGTGCCTCCCCTTAGTGAGTGCTGGGCCATCCCCTGGATCTTCCTCTGTAAATACAGAACAGAAGTACCTGTTTAGTATATCTGCTCTTTTGTGGTCTTTTTTTACTATCTTTACTTCTCCGGCTTTATTCCTCACTATGCCTCTCCTATCCTTCCTCTTTTCCCTGATGTATCTAAAGAAGGCCTTATCTCCTCTCCTGACCCCTTCTGCTATATTGGCCTCTGTTTGGGCTTTGGCCTTTCTTATCCCTTTGCTTGCCTCCTTCATTTTTTCTTTGTATGTATTCCAGTCCTTATCATTTTTGGTTTCTTGGTATGTCCTATATGCCTTCTTTTTTCCCCTTCACCATGGTGGCTACCTCCTTGAAGAACCAGAGAGGATTTCTTTTCCATTTTGCCTTACAGACTCTTTAAGAGCATTGTTCTGTGGCTATCTGGATTGCCCCCTTGAGATTTTGCTACATGACTTTTACTCCCCCCTTTTTATCTGTGATTAAGTTTTCCTTTAGGGTAACTCTATCTTGTTGAAATCAGCTTTTCTAAAATCCAGAACCCTGATTTTTGAGTGGCAAGTGTCCACTGTTGTGTTGACTAGAAAAGTGACCATATGGAAATCACTGTTTCCCATACTGCTGCTTACGTTAATATCCTTGACCCTCTCACTGTTTGTGAGTACCAGGTCCAGAATGGCCTCCCCTCTTGT
This sequence comes from Neoceratodus forsteri, assembly GCA_016271365.2. Lineage (NCBI taxonomy): Eukaryota > Metazoa > Chordata > Ceratodontiformes > Ceratodontidae > Neoceratodus > Neoceratodus forsteri. Next base: position 958,859,389 of record CM057453.1, read on the forward strand.
TGGGATTTTAACAAGCTGAGAAAGTTCTGCACCCTGCAGGGCCAAGAAGAAGTCCCTGCTTCTTGCTGAAACTGCCATTTGTGTATTCCAATTTATATCTAGGAGATTAAAGTCTCCAACCAAAATTGCATCACTTCTCTCAGCAATTTGTAAATCTCATTGATTAAGTCTTTGTTCCTTTTTATGGTTGTGGGCGGAGCCTACAACCATCTCGCTATCTGTAGCTGGAGAATGGAGTATCGTGGAACACATGTTTTGGACTTTTCAATGTATCCTTCCATGCCAACTGAAATAAAATACTTCCTTCTTTCTGTTAAGAATGTTGGAGACATAACTCCAAGCTGCTTGTCAGATGCCATTAGTAAACTTAAACAGCTTGTTAAATATTGGTTGCCTATTAAACTGGAGAATTGTTTACCCCCTTCCGAATCCAACAACTTGCACATTTAAATACTTAGCATTTAAATAGCTTCTTCCTACTAGTTTCACTTGGGAATATATTGTCTTTCAAGAAAGATTCATACCTCATAAATGTCATCCCTTTCCCAGCAAATCTATAATTTACACTGTTTTTTTAACCTCTAAAGACACTATCAGATAAGCACTGTCTCAGACATATGCCAGGTCTTCAGTGAACTACCCATACTAAATATGTAGCAATCAGCAGGCATTTTCTACTATGTTTTTTTGGAAAAAAAATATATTGAGCTACACAAACACACACACACACACACACACACACACACACACTGTACACACCATCTTCATGGCCACAACATTCAAAATAAATACTGTATTCTAATATGTTATAAAACAAGAAACTGTTTGTTTATGTCAATCAAAATAGTGAAGTTCAGTTTAGAGTAGATTCCCTTTAAATATTTTGTATCCTATATTTTGTATCCTGGATACACACGCACACACACACACACACACACACACACACACACTGTACACACCATCCTCATGGCCACAACATGCAAAATAAATACTGCATTCTAATATGTTATAAAACAGTAAAGAAACTATTTGTTTATGGCAGTGAACACAGACAAGTTCAGTTTAGAGTATGTTTCCTTTAAATATTTCTTATCCAATATTTTGTATCCTGGATAGCGCAGGCAAGATACTACATCTCATTGTCATAGGGATCTTCATTTACACATTTTTGCGCTGTATTTACTCAGGCTGTCCCAGATTAGATACATAGATACATAGACAGTGTCGGCAGATAAGGGCCTATGGCCCACCCAGTCTGCCCATTTGAACTTGTAAGTTCAGTTTATGTTTTCCAAGAAGTCTGTTGCCCCTTACCCCAGACCTCCAGACTTCCTTTATGTCTATCCCATGCATTCTTAAATCCCGTAATTGTTCATCCCCCTGCCACTTCCTCTGGCAGGGTGTTCCACTTGTCCACCACCCGTTCTGTGAAGAAATTCTTCCTCACATTTCCTCTGAATCGTCCTCCCTCCAACTTCATGTGGGGAGTAGTGCAATGTAATGGCTGTGGGGCAGCAGTCTTCTGGGAGTCTTTCTGGAGGCTGAGATGCTGCCCTATTTGCAGACAACTGTCTGCCCTGAGGGAGGAAGTGCCTGCCTCAGGCCACACTGGACAGTACTACGGGGACCTTCTCCCAGGCCACAATGGACAGTAGGAAGGGAACCTCCCCCATCCAGGGAGCACCAGAACCACCACCACTACCTCAGAGGTTGCAAAGAAAGCACAGCAGTTGGACCACAGTGGGCTCAGGGAGGATGAGGATGGTGAAACAGAGGCACACCCAGTCAGATGTTACACACCACAATCCATACGCCATTCTGGGGGAGCATAGCTCCCCTATAGATACACCCACAGAGGAGACTAAGGAGGCTGAGGACAACTGTCACAAGGGAGGCCCACAGGAAGGAGGCAGAGGACACCACAAGGAAAGGAAGCAGTTCTGGTGGGGACCCAATTATTAGGGGATAGAACTGGGAGGAGCTGGAAAATCTGAAGTAAGGTGCCTGCCTGGTGCCATGGCTTGAGGGACAGGAAGCGATCCTCAGGATCACAACAACAGCTGCAAGGGATTCTGAGCTGGATGTAATTGTCCACCTAGGGACAAATGACTTGGCTCATCATGAGGTTAGAGCAGTGCAGGAGGACATTGCAGAGTTGGGGAGGGGCCTAAGACAAGTAGCAAACACAGTATCCTTCTCAGAGGTGCTGCCTGTCAAAGGCATGGGGGAGGCGAGGGTAATTGGCACCATGCAGTTTAATGAATGGTTGAAAAAATGGTGCGGAGCACAGGGGTTTGGCTTCATTGGGGACTGGGGTTCCACCTGGAGGGACACCAGCCTATACTGGCAGGATGGTCTGCATCTGTCCAGGAAGGGAACAAGTCTTTGAGCAATCGGTTTAAATGCTTCATTGGCAAGCTTTTAAACTAGTCAATGGGGAGGCACTGACAAGCAGCAGAAAAATCCCAGCCCTCCCTACAAAAACAGGGTACTAAATGAGAAAAGACCAAGGTAGAACGGTCAGTGGGGTGCTGCAACAGAAGGTAAGGCCATCAAAAAATGGAGAGCAATGAGTACCAATGCCCGTAGTCTAGGTAACAAGCTTCCTGAATTAGTGGCCTTGATGGAGGAGGAACATCTGGATATCGTGGCAGTCACAGAAACATGGTACACACAAAACCATGACTGGGACGTAAACATACCAGGATACACTATCTACAGGAAGGACAGGGAGGGTAAAAGAGGGGAGGAGTAGTTCTTTACATAAGGAAGGAATAAAAGCAACAGAACAAAAGGGTAAACAGGAGGAGAAGAAGCACGGTGGAAATTTGGAGACAGGCAATGGCACCACAATCCGCACAGGGTTAGATACAGACTCTTCCTCAGGGGAGAAGGGACAAGGAATGATAGAAAGTATACTTAGAATGGCAGAAAAGGGGAGATATTGCTGATGGGTGATCTGAATATGCCAGATGTTAACTGAGCGCAGTTGCAGCTGCCATCAAGAGTGCAGTTATTCTAGATGCCCTACAGGGGCATGCCTTAGACAACTAGTACTGGAGCCCACTCAAGAGGGAGCAATATTAGACTTGATACTCTCAAATGGAGATGGAGAGAGGATCACAGATGTAGAAGTGGTAGCCATCTGGGAACCAGCGACCATCGAACAGTATGGTTCACAATAAACACAGCAATAGAGTCAAGCCATACAAAGACAAAAGTACTGGACTTTAGGAGGGCTGACTTTGCTAAAATGGGTGAGTGCCTAAGGAATGCACTAGCAAATGAGCGGGAAGGAGGGTGGAAGAACAATGGGAATAATAAAACTGCCATCACAGAGGTAACGAGCCTTGTGTGAAGCAAATAAACAAAACAAGACGATGTAAGAAACCACTATGGTTCTCAAAGGAGTGGCAGTGAAGGTTCAAGAGAAAAAGAAAGCATTCAGGAAGTACAAGGAATCGCAGCAGGAGCAGGACAGAGAACTGTATCAGTTAAAGCAAAAGGAGGCTGGGAAGGCAGTCAGAATCACAAAGGCCCAAACTGAGGAAAAGATAGCCAACTCAGTTAAGAAGGGAATAAAACCTTTATAGGTACATCAGGAGCAAAGGAAGACCAAGGAGGGATAGTGAGGCTTAATAAAGGGAGGGGAGGGTGGGCAGAGGGAGAATGTGAAAGGCAGAGATACTAAACAAATATTTTTGCTCAGTATTTACAAAGGAAGAGGGGAGGTACATAAAACAAACAGTAGTAACACTCTGGATACAGAAGTTGATACCAGCCCATTTACAGAAGAAAGGGTTCTGAAAGAACTCTTAAAACTGAAGGTGGACAAAGCAATGGGGCCTGATGGGATTCATCCCAGAATTCTAAAAGAACTAAGGGTAGAACTAGTGACACCACTGACTACCTCTTTAACAAATCATGGAGGATGGGTGGTACCCGAGGACTGGAGGAGGGCAGATGTGATTCCCTTCACAAAAGTGGGAGCAAGCAGAAGCAGGAAACTATAGACCTGTTAGTTTAACCTCAGTGATAGGGAAATGATGGAATCACTTCTAAAGGAAAGAATTGTCGCGTATCTAGAGGCCAGAAGGGCACAGGACCCTAGGCAGCATGGATTCACAGCGGAAGGTCATGCCAGACGAATCTGATAGATTTCTTTGACTGGGTGACCAAAGTAGTAGATCAGGGAGGGCTGTGGACATGGCCTACCTAGACTTTAGCAAGGCATTTGACACAGTCCCACACAAAAGATTAATATATAAGTTAGCCAGCCTGGGAGTGGTCCCAAGATGACAGCCTGGGTAAAGAATTGGCTGGAGAATAGGACACAGAGAGTAATAGTAAATGGAGTCCACTCAGAAGAAAGGAGGGTTACTAAAGAGGGTACCGCAGGGTTCAGAGTTAGACCAGTCCTTCAATGTCTTTATAGCTTACATTGCAGAAGGACTGAAGGAAAAGTATGTCTTTGCAGATGACACTAGATCTGCAACAGAGTTGATGCACAGGGTGGGTGGAAAGGATGAGAAGGGACTTGGCAAGGTTAGAGGAATGGTCAAATGTATGGCAGCTTAGATTCAATGCTAAGAAGTGCAAGTAATGCACCTGGGAAACAAAACCCAGGAAGAGTACACAATGGGGGTGAGATACTAACAACAACAAAAATGGAAAGGGACCTGGGGTAGTCATATCAGATGACCTAAAGGTGGGCAAGCAATGTGAGAAGGCAGCAAGGACGGTTGGGGGATACTGGGATGCATAGGAGCGCATCACCAGTAGAAAACAGGAAGTTATTATCCTCTGTACAGACAGCTGGTGAGACCCCATCTGGAGTACTGTGTGCAGTTCTGGAGACCCAACTTCCGCAAAGACATAGACAGGATGGAAGCTGTCCAGAGGAGGGCATCTAAAATGGTGCAGGGTCTGCACGGAAGACATATGAAGAGAGACTTAAGGAGCTTAATATATATAGCCTTGAGGAAAGGAGGGAGAGGGGGGACATGATAGAAACTTTCAAGTACCTCAAGGGAATCAACAAAGTCCAAGAGGGTAGCATCTTTCAAAAAAAGAGGTGTGCAAGAACAAGAGGGCACAATTTGAAGATAGAGGGGGGCGGCTCAGAGGTAATTTAAGGAAGTATTTTTTCACAGAGAGGGTTGTGGATGCATGGAATGGCCTTCCGGAGGAGGTTGTGGAGTCAAAATCAGTGGTGGAATTCAAGCATGCATGGGATAGTCATAAGGCAATTCTGGGGGTGGGGTAGGAAGAAGTAGGCTGCTGGTTAACTAGGATCTGCAGCTTATCCAGTAGGTAGGAAATGGGCAGACTGGGTGGGCCAAGCGGTCCTTATCTGCGTCAAATTCTATGTTTCTATGTTTCTATGTTTCACCCATGCCCTCTAGTCCTGGAACATCTTTTTGCTTAAAAATAGTGTATTCCTGCACCCTGTTCCTCCCTGTAAGATACTTGTATGTCTCTATCATATCCCCTCTCCCTCCTCTCCTCCAGGGAGTACATGTTCAGTTCCTTCAACCTGTCCTCATAGGACTTGTGATGCAATCCATGTACCATCTTTGTTGCCTCCTCTGAACCTTCTCTACCCTGTCTATGTCCTTACATAGGTAGGTCTCCAGAACTGTACAGTGTACTCCAGGTGGGGCCTCACTAGTGTCTTGTACAGTGGAATTATGACCTCTTCCTGCTGGTGATGCCCTGCCTATGCATCCCAGCATCCATTTGCTTTACCTGCTGCTCTGTCACACTGTTTCCTGCCTTGAGGTCATCAGAGATGACAACCCCAAGATCCTTTCCTGCTTGGTGCATGCTATATCCTCACCCCCCAACTGATATATTGTGCCAGGGTTTTTGTGCCCCATATGCATTATCTTGCACTTCCTTGCACTGAATCTCAACTGCCAAACCCCTGACCATTCTTCAAGTTTCTGCAGGTCCCTTCTCATTCTGTCTAAACCCACTGGTGTGTCTACTCTGTTACAGATCTTTGTGTCATCAGCGAACAGTGAAATTCTGCCTTCTAGGTCCTGCGCAATGTCACTGATGAAGATGTTGAATAGGACTGGTCCCAGCACTGATCTCTGTGGTACCCCACTGGTCACTCTTCCCTCTGTGGAGTGACAGCCATTTACCACCACCCTCTGTGTTCTGCTGTCCAGCCAGTTACCTACCCACCACACTACTGTCCTGCCCACACCCATATTCCCAGTTTGTGCAATAGTCTTATATGTGGCACAGTGTCAAAGGCCTTGCTGAAGTCCAAATAGGCCATGTCCACTGCCCTCCCTGATCCACCTCCCTAGTCACCCAGTCAAAAAATTCAATGAGGTTGGTCTGACATGACCTCCCCCTGGTGAAACCATGCTGCCTTGGGTCCTGTAGTCCATTGACAACCAGATGTTCCACCAATCTCTCCTTCAGTAGTGCTTCCATGATCTTCCCCACTACCGAGGTGAGGCTGACTAGTTGCAATATCTTGTTTTCAGTGGGGTCATGATTTTACCATTTTGATAATGTATTTCTTCAGGGTAGCCTAGTCCAGGGCTCCATATTCAAAGGAGATGCGTGGTGCATCCCAGCAGAAAAGGGAGATGTGCCGCGCAACTCCAACAATGCACCACAGCATGATATTCAAACATGCGGGATGCACCGGCCATAAGGGAATGGGCCAAGGTGCACACAAATACTATACCATGCAAGTTGAGGGTGCATTCCCATGCATATGAGGTGCTGCGGCATACTCAGTGAGAATGTGACTCTCACAGTCCAGACCAGCGGCCCACAGTTAGACCATGAATAGGTGGCCTAACCCAACCATACAACCACAGGTGGGCTGCAGAAGTGCACCCAGGTACACAGCAGCCTGGCAGCCCTAGTGGACTAGAGGTACACCCTCCCATCCCCAATCACTCCAACTCCATCCCCAAAGAGCTCCATAGTGTAGGGCCCCCCCGGACCCAGTCACACCAGATGAAATCACAATCCATATCCATAGCATAGAGGACCCCCACCCATCACCTTGGTACATAAACAACCCCACTCCCCCCATACCTGACCTGTTGTGGAGACTGGCGCTGTCCTCCGCACCCTGTCACGGCCAGCTGCCAACTGCAATTGACCCGGGCTGGGGACTTGCACTCTGGAATGATCCAAGTGGCTGAACCATGCATTGGGGCACTACACAAGCTGTGGACCCACCAGTGTATGCAGCCTGTGTGTAGGTCCCTGGCAAACCATAAGAGGGAATTGACATACCTCCAATGCATGCCTTGTTGATGCTGTATCTTCCTGCAGGCCCACACTCTCCCCATTCCCCTGTGTAATATGCCACCCTCTAGACTGTTGAGGTATCCTGGGTGCCATGGAGTGTGGTATCCTGCAATGCCATTTGCAGTGTACACTCCAGGCTATGGATAGTGCATCTGCAGTTCCCCAAATCTGCAAATGAATGGGAGGTCAGCTGTGACATGTCTGTTCCGGGACTTGTGTGAGTGGGTACAGCATCAGCTGTCACCCGCACTGAGCAGTTCAATGGCACCAGGACGATGGCTCTGCATGTGAGCGCCTGGGGTGGATGACCACTGGGCATTATCACCCGCACACAGCTCATGCCTATGTATGACACATTCAGAATCCTACTGCCAGTGCTCCACCACCAAAAATAAGATACCATTTCTTCTGTGAACTATCCAGGCTAAATATATAGCAATCAGCAGGTATATTCTAGGAAAATACATTGTAAAAATGTGTAAAAGGAAGACCACATTGAAACTGCCTCTCAGCAGATCTTCATTGTGCAAATTCATTAGAAATAATGGGTATAAGCATCCCAAAAGCTCTCGACAGCCATACTGGCTCTGACCAGAAATTGCTTCATCTTGTTGTGGGGGCCTATTCACGGCACTAACTTTGATGGCTTTTCCTATCCCTGCCTTGACTGTTAGCCATAGTGGAGGACTGCAGCATCTCAGTGGCTTTTATCTGTTCACGTATGTAAACTGCAATGCCCCCCCTTTCCTTCCCTTCCTGTCCCCCTGAACAGGTTGTACCCTGGTATGATCATGTCCCAACTGTGATTCTTCATGAACCAGATTTCAGTCACATCCACCCAGTCTAACCTTTCCACCTCCATGATGGCAATGAGATCAGGGAGTTTATTTGCTTGGCTTCTAGCATTCGTAACCACTGACTTCCAGAAATGTGCCTCTTCATCCACATGAGGGGGCACCCTCTTCCTGGACTGTTCTGCTTTACTATTATGTAAGAGACTGCACTTGATGTTGATGCTATTGGGAGTGATGACTGATGTAGCAGTGTTTGATGTGTTTTTTTTCTGCCTTTTCCTTCTGGAGGTTGCATGTGTCCTCATGTTGTTTTGGGGGAGTGGTGTCTAGCACACCGATGGTTTGGATGTATGTAGTCCCCATCTTCCCTTTGTTCAGTTTAAATCATCTGCATGGACATCCAGTGTTTATCCAAGTGCTGCTACGCCTTGAGTAGTCAGGTGCAGACCATCGTACTTAAAGAGCCTTCTCTCCCAGAAGTTCTCCCAGCTCCCTACAGTATGTGACATGCCACTGTAGGTGCTGTACTTCTCGAACACAGAAATGCACAAGAACAGCATCCCTGATGAAAATCAATAAAACACAGATGCCCTTGTTGCTTTATTTGGAAGAGGTGGCTCTCCCGTTAAAGATTATTCATGATACGACACAATGTGATGATCAACAGCGATCTTAGTTGGCCCAATGTGTAACCTCATTTGTGTGGGTTTCATACTGCTTAGGCTGACTGTCCCTGAACTATCACTATTCAATTTAGCTTTCAATGCATTAAAAAAGGATTTTCCAAATCTGACGTGTCTCAATGGCTTGCCAGTTCAGGTTCTGAAAACTCAGCACAAAGAGCAGCATGTGCCCAGCATATTACTCCAGGTGCCAGGTTTCCAGCACCTGGACAGGCATGCCACTCCAAGTGTATGACGTGCTGCTGTAGGTGCATGGTTTCCAGCACCTGAACTGGAATGCCACTGTAAGTGTATAAAATGCCAATGTAGATGTTACGTTTCCAGTACTTGTACTGGCATGCCACTGTAACTGCATGACATGCCGCTGAAGGTGGCAGATTTCCAGTATGTGGACTGGCATGCCACTGTAACTGCGTGACATGCCGCTGAAGGTGCCAGGTTTCCAGTACGTGTACTGGCATGCCAAAGTAACTGCGTGACATGCCGCTGAAGGTGCCAGGTTTCCAGTACGTGTACTGGCATGCCACAGTAACTGCGTGACATGCCGCTGAAGGTGCCAGGTTTCCAGTACATGGACTGGTATGCCACTGCAACTGCGTGACATGCCGCTGAAGGTGCCAGGTTTCCAGTATGTGGACTGGCATGTCACTGTAACTGCGTGACATGCCGCTGAAGGTGCCAGGTTTCCAGTACGAGGACTGGCATGCCACAGTAACTGCATGACATGCCGCTGAAGGTGCCAGGTTTCCAGTACGAGGACTGGCATGCCACAGTAACTGCATGACATGCCGCTGAAGGTGTCAGGTTTCCAGTACGAGGACTGGCATGCCACTGTAACTGCATGACATGCCACTGTAGATGCTGTACTTGTGGTACATGGAAACAGACAAGAACAACACTCCTGATAAAAATCAGTAAAGAAAAATAGATGCCCTTGTTGGTTATTTGGGGGTTGGGGGTGTTCTGGACTTGTCCTGAACATAATGTATGGTCACAGTCGATCTCAGCAGGTCCAAAGTGTAACCTCATTTATGGGGTAGGAATACTGCTCAGGCTAACTGCTCTTAAACTATCACTGTTCAAGTCAACTTTAAATGCATTTAAAAAGAGTTCTCCAGGCATGGCATGTCTCAATGGCATATCAGTTCAGGTGCTAGAAACCCAGCACTTACAATGGTATGCCACTAAAAATGTCTGGTATGCCATTCTAGGTGCTGGGTTTTTGGCACCTGCACCGGCATGCTGCTGAAAGTGTCCGGCATACTACTCTAGGTGCCAGATTTCCAGCACCTGGACAGTCATGCCACTGAAAGTGCCCAGCATGCTACCCTACATGATGGGTTTCTGGCACCTGGATCAGCATGTCTGTAACACATACCATGCCAGACTGGCCTCCAAACCCTTCTCTGGGTCTGTGGCCAATCAGATAGGATTTAGTTTTGGGAAAAAAATCATGGATTAATTAAATTTATTTTATTTTACGTTCACATACTTAACTGTCTTATGTGGGTTTGCAGCTGATAGGTGCTGGTAAAGGGAACTGACAGAATCAGTCCTGATATTTGTGTTAATGAAGCCAGTCTTGTTTTAGTTAATGGTTCTTATATCTGCCAACACTGTCAGCCATCTCGACAAACACACTGCTCCTCACTTATTTTGGAACCTGTTTAATAACCAGAAGTATAGTTCTAAATTTAATACTAAACTACCAGTCCACTCATCTCTGGTTCTGCATCACTGTTTCGAAAAACTAAGCTTCAAATAACTATTAATTTCTGCAATATTGACTGCAGCTGTAATAAGATCTACAAATTTAACCCCCATAGAGCCATATTCCCGATTTCTCAATATCTTTATGTTATGGATACAGAATTCCAAATAATATGTAATAAATACATTTATCAACCAAAGTAACTATTTAGCCTGGGATTGGAAGTTTCCATCATTTTCTAATGGTAACGAACCATGATGATGATGATGATGATTGGCGATGAGCGAAGCTGGAAAACTTCACTTTGTGGATTAATTCTCAAAGTCACCTCATTTCGCGAATTAATATGCTGTGTGAAATCACAGCTTCATGGAAAAGTGATAACTCCGTGAAATGCGAAGTCGCAACTTTGCTGGCCGAGTTAGGTACAGAGGCAAAGTCTCACAAGAACACAAAGATGCAACTTCGCTAGTGAAGTTTGGTACGGAGGCAAAGTTTGCATAGTAATATGGGATTGGAAGGCACATGCTGCTGAAATAGTCTGTATACCATGTGACGGAGGCTGTCTCAGTGCAATGTTGTGAAGAGAAAGTAGAAGAGAAGTCTGTGTACTTGTCTGAGAAAGAAAAATCTTTAAATACATTTCAAAACTGAGCTTTTTGAATCCAAATTGCTCACAAATTGTCATAGAGGACCTTGTGCTCCTAGATTTGTGTATCTTTTTATTTTTTCAGTGATTATTTACTTTGAAGTAGCAGTTTCTATTTTGTAAGTCTGTGAAGCAGTGGGGTGAGTGCTGGTAGGTGTACTGTAAAAGCAAGGCAGTCAAGAAAGACCTGGAGCTTTTTTGTCTCAGTAGGAAATTTGTGCTAGATTTTGGTTTTCTCACTATTTCTTGTTCATCCATTTTGATCTTTAATGAGTTAGTTCTCATTTTTATTTCTGTGTTTTAATTTGGTGTGTTTATGTAAAGTATTTTGATTGTCTGTGTCTTTCTGTGGCAGTTTTAGGAATTTTTTTTTTTATATTTTTCTTAACGTGACAGTGTTCTGTCACTTTTTGTTATACTTAATATTAAATTGCCCGTTTCCTCTGTTGTTTTAATCCCAGTTCTATTTATTTATTTACTTATTTAAAATGTTAAACTGGGAGAGGCACACTGAGATGAAGCTCATTTCCGGGTGCGACGCAGCTGAGATAGGATACGATTTAAACTGAGCAGGAAGGGAGCTTGGAAGAGAGTTCCAAAGGGTAGGGAGATGGGAGAAGAAGGCTGCCTGCCCCAAACTGGATAGAGGATGGGGGGGAGAGAGAAGGTGCAAGAGTCCCTGGAGCATAGTGGGGACGAAGAGAGGGATGAGTGGGAGAGGAGAGGTAGGAGCGGAGGGAACCTAACCAGAATTCTGTTCTGTTTTAAAAAAACAAATAAAAAAAATAAAAAAAAGAACAGAGTTCACCTAACTGACTTACTGGTGAAGTTATCTGTGAATGACAAAGTTACCAATGAAGTTACTGGTGAAGTCACTAGGCGAATTTCCAAGTCTATGGCGAAACCTTGCAAATTGCTCCACGGAGGCGAGGTTGGCAACTTTTCCAGAATGTCACCAGTGAATTAAAACTTCGCAACATCTCTAATGCTGATTGCTGAACAGACTTTACACCACCCTTCCCCATTGTCATTTTGTATCACTTTTTAAAAAGTATGAAACACAGACTAAACATAAATAATATAGAGGATAATGTATGGTCCTCTATCGTTAACCAGTCAGTTAACAGTCGAGAGGTTGCCAGGGCGACCATGTAACCTCGAGAGCGAAGCTCAAGAGGTTTACGTCGCCATGGCAACCTCGAGACGGTTAAAATTGACCGGTTGCCGATAGAGGGACCATACATTATTTTTTATAGTGTATGGTCCCACTATCAAAAATTAAATGGCTTATGTTTTTTAAAAAGTCACCGCTGCAGCCCTTCAGTTCTTCCCCGTGGGTTTCCCTTCAGTCGGTTCCCCGTTGGAAAAAAGCGCGCACATGCGCAGACCACTCGCTGTTGTTAACCTATCGATGTGACGTAGGATCGATAGGTTAACAACATATCTACGTCACATCAATAGGTTAACAACCTTAGGAAATGATGATTTCCTAAGGTTAACAGCGTTCTAACATACATTATAAAAGTAGTTTTGCATCTTAACAGAGTCAGATTTTATGTTCGGTCTATATTGCAAGTGCTGCATACTTCAAAGTGCATAAATTACTTAAAATCCCCAGTTTTGAAAACTCAAACCCTGTGCCAACATATCCAATGACATAAACAGAAAAGGCAAATTGGGTTAGCAATGTAGCTGTTGCTCCCATTGAAACCATATAACAGTAACTTATATTTTCACTTTAAGAAAAAGAGATCTCTCTCCCATTGCAGCCATAAAACATTAACATAATTTTCACTTAATGCAGAAAAGAACAAAACAAAAATCATGTTAAGTTCCAAAATTTGGCATTTAGCTATCATTCAACCATACATTGACATGCTACATGCAGGAAGAATAAGTATCTGAAAATTCACTATTCCATAGACTATTGTCACAACACCCAGGCCCAGTTCAGCATGTCTGCAAATATCTACAACACTATCTTAAAGCAAATGATGAAAATGAAAAATATGGTGGGGCAGAACTACAGTATGGAGGGGGAGATAAGACAGACAGCCGCACACTGTCGTCTGCATGTGCATCCAGCTCCCATTCACTATGCTGTCGGATCAAAAAAACTGTAGCACATCCTGTCCTCCACAGCTTAAGTTCATCCCCCATAGTCAAGGGGTAGTACTGCACTGGGATTAATGGTTTACCAACTGCAAAACTGAATTTAAAGGGACACTGTCAACCTCACCCCACCCCGGCTCAGATTGTCCCTAAAGCACATCTTATTGTTGCTCACATTCTGTAGAACTTGCTGACATAGCTGGCAGTTTGATGCTGATTCCTTTTGAATTTTTAAAAGTGAGAGACCAGCTGCTCCCCACACGGGTGTTAGTGTTACCACACAAAAACATGTCTGTTTACATTCCTGTATCAACCCTCCATGGGTCAGCGGTCCTTTATCTATAGAGCCGCTCAATGGTTAAATTCCCTCAATAAAGAAGCACTTTCCTCTACTACACTTGGACCCTTCAAAAGGAATCTCAAACTTTACCTCACCTCTACCACTCAATGTGACTGTTTCGTTGAACAGAGATCTCTCTAAACACCTCCCAGCTCACTCATGTCTCACAGTCCGCCCTTTCCCAATCTCATTCCCTCTGGCACTGGGCCTTCCTTGTGACTCCTTTCCTGCTTCACATCTCCACTAGTACAAGACATTTTCCACCACCATCGGACAATGGCCCATTAGCCTGCCAACTTCCTCTCCCGGTCGCATGCCTGCAATACTAACTGCCTATGGTGCCCTCTATCTCTTATTGTTACCGCAGCCAGCTGCCTACTTAAGCTGCTCGTTTTATGAATATTATCACAATGTATATTATAACTGAGTATCATCATTTTTTCTTTTAGTTGTTTTGGTTGTTTATTGTGCATTTATTTACTACCTCTGTATGTATGTTGACCCTCATCCTTTGACGTGGAACCTTTGTAAACGAGCAGTTTCTGCTCAAAGGTATTTGTAATCCGAGAATTTAATAAATAAAAAATAAATAAAAAAAACCCACACTGCATGTTTTCTGGACTTGGGAAACACCCCTGCACTATCTAGCCACTCATGATGCAGTGGGCAGAGAGGAGGGTAATGCACCCGGAGTGGTTGCACTGTTTGGGTGTGTTCCTAATGTTCAGGAAGCATGCTACAGAGTAGATCAAGGATCTCAAACAAAACAAGGTTGGTATAATTACACACAACTGGCATGTATTTCAGTTCTGCTAAGATGTTAAGCAGATAAAACAACCAACAACACCAAAGAAACTTGGAGAAAGTAAGCAATCATAAAATGTGGGGCTTCAATTAAAAATAATACGATGCAGAAAAAGTTAACAATGTCCCTTTAAAATTAAATTGATTACAGTTGCTCATTTGTGCTTTTCATAGAGATTCAGACTAAGTTTGGAAGTTTCTGACAGAATGTACTGTATAATTTCTATTTTTTAGCCCCCTTTATGACCTGAACTGTAAGAACACTATCAATGCCATTCTTCGCTCCTGCCTGCCCCCTAATTCCTGGTAATTTATTCAAAGGACAAGCAGCCAGCACATGGCATGCAAATTCATTAAATCCACTGCAATTCTGCTGCTGCTGTTATACTGTTGGGATCTCGGGAGCAGAAAAACCTTCATATAGTAGTTTATTTTTAATCACTGCAGTCCTAACAAGCATTTGTCAATGCCGAACGTTCGCTTGCAGGTATTTGCAGTGGTGTTTGGCACATATGGTGCTTTACCCTAATGCCCTGTGCGATTGCTGGTATTTGCACAATAAATTTTCAGCATGACCTTTTTGTTACCCCCATTGTGCGCTACATAGGCGGAAACACGTTTTGGGCAGGATGTGAAAAATGACAGCTGTACTGCTCATAAGGAAGTGTGGTAAAATGGCAATGTTGAAAATCTGGAGTGGAAATATTGAAAATTCGCAAACCTACGAGCGTGCGTGGGAACTGTGCAACGCACGCTCATAAAACAGTCATTGTTAGGAATTTTTTCAATAAATTTTCAAAATTGGCATTTTAAAACCTCTGCTAATGAACAGTGTCACAGTGATTGTCTTAATGTGTCCCATACATTGATTTCGCACACCGACTGCGCCATTGTGCGCTACATGGGTGGAAACAAGTTTTGGGTGAGATGTGAAAAATGACAGCTGTACTGCTCATAAGGAGGTGTGGTAAAATGGCAATGTTGAAAATCTGGAGTGAAAATATTGAAAATTTGCAAACTTACGAGCGTGCATAGGAACTGCACAATGAACACTCGTAAAACAGTCATTTTTAGGAATTTTTACACCAAATTTTCAACACAGCCATTTTAAGACCTCTGCTCATGAACAGTGCCACTGTGATTTTTTTTAATGTGTCCCATCCATTGAGTTCGCACACCAACTGTGCCATTGTGCGCTACATGGGCAGAAACATGTTTTGGGCAGGATGTGAAAAATGACAGCTGTACTGCTCATGAGAAGGTGTGGTAAAATGGCAATGTTGAAAATCTGGAGTGAAAATATTGAAAATTCGCAAACGTACAAGCATACGTAGGAACTGCGCAATGCACGCTCGTAAAACAGTCATTTTTAGGAATTTGTTCACCAAATTTTCAACATAGCCATTTTAAGACCTCTGCTCATGAACAGTGCCACTGTGATTTTCTTAATGTGTCCCATACATTGATTTCGCACACCGACTGCGCCATTGTGCGCTACATGGGCGGAAACACATTTTGGGTGAGATGTGAAAAATCACAGTTGTACTACTCATAGGAAGGTGTGGTAAAATGGCAATGTTGAAAATCTGGAGTGGAAATATTGAAAATTCGAGAACTTACGAGCCTGCATAGGAACTGCGCAACGCACGCTCGTAAAACAGTCATTTTTGGAATTTTTTCACCGAATTTTCAACATAGCCATTTTAAGATGTCTGCTAATGAACAGTGTCACTGTGATTTTCTTAATGCGCCCCATATATTGATTTCGCACGTCGACTGCGCCATTGTGCGCTACATGGGTGGAAACACATTTTGGGCAGGATGTGAAAAATGACAGCTGTACTGCTCATAAGGAGGTGTGGTAAAATGGCAATGTTGAAAATCTGGAGTGAAAATTTTGAAAATTCACGAATTTATGAGCCTGCGTAGGAACTGCGCAACGTACACTCGTAAAACAGTCATTTTTGGAATTTTGCACCAAATTTCAAAATGGGGTTTTGGTACCTTTTCATGAATGATGTTACTTGTCATGGCATTATTCAGGCCTGAAGGGTGATTTCTGCCACAGTGACGCGCACTGACTGAGAAATCACCCTCGGCCCGAATAACGCCATGACAGTGACATCATTCATGAGAAGAGGTACCAAAAACCCCATGTTGAAAATTTGGTGCCAAAATTCCAAAAAATGCCTGAGATATGCAATAAAGTTGAAAAACCCCTATCTAGCCCATTATACAGCTTACCAGCATTTCCTCAGTTCGAGGTCGGCTTTGAAGAGTGCAGACGTGTTCCCAGTCCACCGAAGATCGTTGCACCCGAGCTCCGGAGGTGGCGGGGTGAGGGGTGTGGGAGGCAGGGGTAAGGTGGTGGGTGCGGTTGTGGGAGGGGGCGAAGAATGCGTGATGGTTTTAATTTAAAGTTTTGGTTTTTTTTTACAATTGACGATGCGGACGTTTGTCACGCTAGTGGCTTCCAGCATGGCAGAAGATGGCTTGGTTGAGCCGACGGGGATTGGGCACCTGTCGCTGACAATGCGGGATGTTTGCCATGTTGGGGTGGGCTCCCAGAGTGGCAGAAGATGGCTGGGGCCGAGGAGCCGACGGGATTGGGCACCCCGCCGGCAAACAACGGGACATTTCCATGCTGGGGTGGGCCCAGCATGGCACCAAAGCTTTGGGGCGGCGTGACGCTGGGGAGCTGCGGACGCTGGTAGCTTGGCGACAGCGGTGGTTTTCTTGAAGCGAAGACCACCGCTGTCATGACACAGCTCCCACACCCATTGGTGCAGGACCACCATGCCTGCTCAACTGAGCAGTGGATTGCAAGGGAGAGGCACACCTTCAAAGTGTGCTACTCTCCCAAAATGTTCCTTGTGCATGCGCGCAAGCGAACGTAAAAATGTGAGTGTATTGGGGGGGAGTGTTCATATGGTAAAGTCTTTTAAAACAAGCATTTGTCAATACCGAATATTGCTTGCTTGTATGTGCTGTTTAGGTATTTGGAAGTCATAGTTCCATGCCTTCCTCCCAAGACATGCGCTGTGTTTTTCCGTTCAGTATTCACAGAAGAGTGGGAGGGGCAAGGGCCACAGCAGTACAGCAGTTGCCAAGGGGGTGAAGAGGTGGCAAATAGTCCATTCAAAGGCAAAAGAGTCCTGAGGGAGCTCAGTAAATTGAAGGTGGACAAAGCGATGGAACCAGATGGCATACACCCAAGGATATTAAGAGAACTGCGAAGGGAGATAGCAGTACCTCTGGCAGCCATGTTCACTGAGTCATTCAACATGAGTGAATTGGAGGAGGGCACATGTGGTCCCTCTACACAAGTCTGGCAACAGGGAAGAGACGGGGAACAATAGGCCATTCAGCCTTACCTCAGTAGTCGGGAAGATCATGGAGACATTGCTCAAAGAAAGGATAGTGGGGCATCTAGAAGCCATCGGAGCCCAGGACCATAGACAACATGGATTCACAGTGGGGACATCATGTCAGACAAATCTGGTTGATTTCTTTGACTGGGTGACAAAGGAAGTTATTCAGGGTGGGGCAGTGGACAACGCTTACCTTGATTTCAGCAAAGCCTTTAACACCATCCCACATAGGAGGCTGATAAACCAGCTGGGTAGGCTGGGTATGGGGGAAAGGGTGGTAAACTGAGTTAGAAACTGGCTAGCAGACAGGAGGCAGAGAGTGGTGGTAAATGGGGTGCAGTCTAGGGAGAGGGGGTGACCAGTGGGGTGCTGCAGGGATTGGTCCCAGGGCCAGTCCTGTTCAATGTCTTCATTAGTAACATTGCAGAATGGCTGAAGGGAATTTTTTCACCAAATTTTTAACATAGCCATTTTACGATCTCTGCTCATGAACAGTGTCACTGTGACTTTCTTAATCTGTCCCTAACATTGATTGCACACACCGACTGCGCCATTGTGCGCTACATGCACAGAAACACATTTTGGGCAACATGTGAAAAATGACAGCTGTACTGCTCATAAGGAGGTGTGGTAAAATGGCAATGTTGAAAATCTGGAGTGAACATATTGAAAATTTGCGAACTTACGAGCGTGCATAGGAACAGCACAACGCATGCTCATAAAACAGTCAGTTTTGGGAATTTTTTCACCAAATTTTCAACATAAGGTTTTTGGGAGCCTACCTCATGAACTGTGACACTGTCATTTCATTAATCAGTCCCAAAAGGTGATTTCACTCAGTGACTGCGAAATCACCCTTCGGGCTCGATTAACGCCATGAGAGTGAGAGAATTCATGAGAAGGGGTCCCAAAAACCCCATGTTGAAAATTTGGTGCTAAAATTCAAAAAAATGCCTGAGATATGCATTAAAGCTGAAAAAAACCTATTTATGCCATTATACAGCTTACTGGCATTTCCTCAGTTCGCGGTCGGCTTTGAAGAGTGCAGACGTGTTCCCAGTCCACCGGACGATCGCCGCGCTGACTCCGGAGGTAAGTATGAGGTGAGGTGGGGTGTGGGAGGCAGGGTGCAAGGGTTGGCGTGGTGGGAGAGAGGGGGTCAGGACACTCAGGGAGAGAAGGTTTTTCTTTCAGGTTTTTTGTTTTTT
This sequence comes from Neoceratodus forsteri, assembly GCA_016271365.2. NCBI lineage: Eukaryota > Metazoa > Chordata > Ceratodontiformes > Ceratodontidae > Neoceratodus > Neoceratodus forsteri. Next base: position 958,878,348 of record CM057453.1, read on the forward strand.
TTTAGACCACACGGGACATTTGCCACACTGGGGTGGGCTCCCAGCATGGCACAAGGATGGCTGTTTGGGGGGGCATGGAGCTGACGGGGGATTGGGCACCCCCATTGGTGATACTATCTGTTGCCACGCTGGGGTGGGCTCCCAGCGTGGCACCCTGTACTCTCTTGGGGGGGGGCAGTGGAGCCGAAAAATGTCAATGTAGAATGTGAGATGGGGTGGGTGGGGATATACATTATGAGACTGGCCCTCATGTCGTGAGATGGCTGACAGGTAAGTGTATGTTAGCATGTCCCCTGCTACCAGCCACACACCACACGCTGTAGTGACAAAACTGTCCATTACATGTTTTAGTCATGTATCCTTGTTCTGAAGTCTTTCTCAAACTTGGTTCAGTTTCCGGCTTCTTGGACATACCACAGCAACACAGTACAAAATATGTGCCCTTTGCTATACGCTCTGTGTAGTACCTGCTACCAATTTAGCTGACATTTCTGCAGAAACCATTTGTCACAAAACAGCAAACACACCGCGTTATTTGCAGTTCACGGCACCTTAAATCAGACATTTGACAAGACGCCTGGGCTATATTACCAAGAACCAGAGAAAGATTTGGAATTGGCAGCAAGTACTGGTACTAGAGCACTAGCACATTGCTTTCTGTTTTGATACAAATGGACATGCTATCATACCTTTAATTCTCCCCAATTCCTTTTCTCTGATGCCTTCTACTCCCCCCCCATATTCGTAATCTTTATACAGATTTTTAAAGTAGTCTAACAAAAGGAACTCCTGGGCTCCACTTTCCATTTCTGCAGCTCGGATCAGCTGAGTGAGCTCGCTCTTGTGATCTCTGCAAACTATTACAAAGAGTGAAGTATGGACTTTGGAGCAGGCTACAGAGGGCAAGATTTGTTTCTGTCTCATGCAGAGTCACAGTGACATGGGTTCTGTGAGACAAGTTATACAGTGTATGAAAGTGAGTACACAGTGTTAAAAAAAGGAAAGTTACGCCTGTCAATGAGCTGTGAATGTTCTTTGTTTTTAAAAGTTTAGACCTTAGACCGCCTGCATGCTTCCGGTTGCCCCAGCACACTGGGCTGGAATTCTAGGTATCCCTAGCAGGAGGAGGGGCTCTTGGCTGAACGGCTGTCCACCTCGCTGGTTGGAGTTATAGGCGGGGCTTTGCAAGCAACAAGGCACTCTATCACCCATCCACTGACGTCTGATCTCCCCAGCCCATAGGTTTCAACAGTAGTAGAAACATGTTGATCTTATTTTTCATTGGCAGGGATGTAGGGTCGGCAGGCATACTCACTTTTCACATCTGCAGGTTTTTAAAGTATCTGTACTAAACCATATGTCTGTTGCTAAACAGTAAGCATTCCTATCTGGCGTGCTTGATTTACTATAGGCCGCTGTCTGTTTAAATGCGTCTGTTCTTATTTAGGCATTCAGTGTAATGTGTGTGGGGGGGAGCGAGCACGCAGTATGCGTGCGTGTGTGTGTAGAGGGGAGCAAGCATGAGCAGGCGATATCTTATCACTGTTCACTGAAGTGTAGCTCCCCCTTTCAACTGTACGGCACTGCATTTTCAACTGCTGTCATAGACAGCTGCAGTGTTGATTGAAGAACTGTGGCCGCACCTGCAAACACACTGACTGAATTGGAAGAGGGCTGCCACACCTCTGAAAACTCGAATGATAGCACTATGTTTCTTGCGCATGCGTGCAAGCAACATAATGAGTCGATTGCTTATGTTATACAGAAGGCATTGTGATGGAATACTAGATTCTAATCAGATTAACTTCTCCAGACATGCACACTATATGCATCAATAACACGGGGTATCAAGTTCCTACAAAAACTGCGGAATGATTTCCATCCATTTTTAATTTTAAAATATTCATTTTGCTCTCTTTTCACATTAAATCAGAAATAATGTGGATGGTAGAGTCTAAACAGTTTGTAAAAGTATAAATATGTTTTCCACCAAAAGGTCGGACATTACTTCCAACAAAAATAGAAAAATGATTCACAGCACTTGCATGTTTTGCCAATGCAATATGATTTGGTTGTAATCAAATGACTCCTACAAAAATTATTAAAACATTTGTACAGGAAGGTACTGCAAAGGGGCGCTGGTGTAAAATCAGATCAGCAGATCAACTTTCTTCACATGGCAAGGCTAATGTTGAAAGACTATGAAGTTCATATTTTGTAGCAGCATGGAGGATTAAAGCTGTATGATAACAAGGATTCATTCTTCAGGGTTTTCTGTAAATTGTTTTTTTTCACACATAGTTCTACATTGAATGCAATCTCATCCCATGCCATTGTAATCCTATCAGAGGATCTCCTTGTAAACGCCTCTCAGCCATTGACCGCTGGATGGATGGAAAATGGGAGGCAGCCAGCCTTTATCATCACTAGGAGCTGCAGACAGGATAAGGCTTTTCTCTGCATTCAGTTGCATCATTTCTGCTAGGTTCCTGTCAATGGACCCTGCTGGCCAAATTCCATAATTATTGTTGTGGGGGTATTTTTCTAAAACATTTTTAGGGAATGTAAGCTTCTTCCCAGAGTTTGTGAGTTGCCAGTCCCTCGAGCAAGCAATCATGCACCAAGAATGGTTACACCATACACGACCATGAGATAGATCCATAAGGCGGGGTTAATAAACTGAAGTTCAGAGTATATCTCTTAACCATTCTCTGTAGCGACCTCATTTTCCCATCTCCTATCCTGCAGCAGTGAAGGAGACAATGTAGCTAATCTCTACTTGCCTGCCTAGATGTTAAATCCATTTCAAGAAATAAATACATTTTAGGGATGCTCCTGAGTGTGTCTCGTCTTTCCACCTTAAATGTGGCATTTCTGTCACTGAAAAGTAGGATTTGCAGCATAAAATAATGCCTTTTAGTAGTGTTATAGCCTCTAGGATTCCTTCACAAAATTATTTCAAGATGAAGTCATCTATATATATAGCAGCTTCTTGAGCTACACTATTTGTTGTGATGTGGCATGATATAGTGGTCATTTTCTTTTAACTGGGAAAGGCCAACTAGGCACAAGTGCCTGTTTTCAGGGGTGACCCAGGAGGTTAAGTGACTTGCTCAGAGTCACAGAGTATGCAAGTGAAAATTGTGGGAATCAAACCCAGATCTATTGGATGCGCCAAGCTCATTCATAGCTCAGTACTCTAACCTCTAGGCTATACTGCCAGTCCCAAGTGCCTCTAAGATGCAATGCTTTAGAGATACATGTAAAGAAATGAACACAATAATTCGGTTACATATGTGATTGCTAAGTTAGCTATCAGCTATTTTTAAATCCTGGAATATAAATATCCAGTATTTTTTTTTGAGTTTAACAACTATTTACATAAAATATGTTGTCAAAAAGTAGCCAGCATCAAACTAGATAAGTAAATCAGCAAATGTATTTTCCAAATACAGGTACTGTACTAATACACTGTGTAGAACTAGGGTAAAGTCAAGAAAAAATTTATTACTAATCTTGTTTTTCATTAGTGGGCTAGAATTAAAAAAAAAAGTCTTTACACATTAAATCCTGATAAATAAAAGAAAATAAGAACTCAACTCTATCATCTTCCATTATTGCATCTATTTTTTTTTCATCAAGTGGCTTTCCAACATGCCACGTTTTTCAGTTAAATGCTTATTCATGAATGGTGTTCTCCCGATTAGAACTATCTTCCATGACAGATTCCGTGCCATATATGAATAAGTGTTTAATGACAAAATATCAAATATTGGCTGGTAATTTTGTGAAATCAAATAGGTGCAATAACTGATGACACTGGAGTTGCATCCTTATTTATTTGGATCAGGATTTGTCATGGAACTGTGACTCTCTTGTGGATACATGAATACTGAGTTTTTTGGAGGGACCTGAGTCCTCCTGGAAACTGTGGATTTGTACTTTAAAAACATAGGGCCCTATGCACAAATGCATGGAGTGCCTATGTGCCACGTATCTGTGGTGCATAGCCACTCAGCACCCATTGCACCCCCCCCATGCAGGATGCACAAAAAGGAGCAAGCATTCCGTACGCACCCAATCCTCTGGCCACGTGTGCCATTCACTAAGGTGTGTAGTGTTGCTTGCAGGGGGGGCAGAGGAGAGCACCTGTTATGCTAGGAGGGACCCTGCTGTAAGTGACCAACATGCCATTCCCATGCACACAGCCCACCCGCCCTGTGCCTACAACTAACCGGGACCCCCCCACACACGTACACACACACATGCCCTGCACATCCTGGCCGCAGGTGGCCCCCTCCCCAGCAGTGCACTGGCATTCAGGGCTGTCCCCTCACCCACTGCCACAAGGCAGAGCCCCATCCCCAACAGGGTGCAGTATCCCCAACCCTCGACACATGTGCTCCCAGACCACGTAGCACATAAGCATACCTCCCATGCCCAGCACATGTCAGCCCCGGTCCCCGTAGCACATGAGCAGACTAGCCCCTGCACATACATGCACCCCAGTCCTGATGATGTACAAGAAACCCCCCATTCACACACACACACAGGCGCCCCAATCCATGGTATCACAATCCATGACCCTGGTACCCCTGCCCCCCAGTGAGGATCAGCAGTTCCCCATGCTTCAACATGACACCACCCCTCCCCATACCTTCATGTTGGTGCCACAGCTTCATAAGGCCTTCAGCACTGCCCTCCACACACCTCCTCAGCCGCCAGCTGGCCGGTCGTCTGATGCTGGGAATGCATTGCTATTTTATAGGCAGCACACTCCCAGCATCAGCTGGATGGCTATTAGCCAAGGAGGTGTGTGGAGAGCTGTGCCTCTGGCTGTACAGAGCCGTGGCACTAACATGTGGGTATGGGGGATGGTGGGTGTTGTTTTTGGTACTGTGGGGGGGGGACTGCTGATCACCAATGAGGGAGCGAGGGTACTGGGGTCAGGGATCTGGATACTGTGGACCAGGGCACCTGTGTGTGTGTGTGTGTGGGTGGAGGGGTGTTTCTTGTACATCACCGAGACCGGGATGCATGTGTGTGTGGGGGAGGGCGTGGTCTGTTTATGTGCTACAGGGACTGCGGCTGGTATGTGGTGGGGGGTATGCTTATGTGCTATGGGGATGGGGCTGACATGTGGTGTGGGCAAGGGGATATGCATATGTGTTATTGGGACTGTGCGCACATGTGTCAGCGGGGTACTGCACCCTGTCGGAGATGGGGCTCTGCCATGTGGCGGGAGGAGGGACTCTCACCAGGACCACTGGATACAGGGGCATGGCTGCGCAGGGCTGGGTGCCTGTGGATGCTATTCATGCACCCAGACCCATGCCTGCTTGAGTAGGTGATCCACTCAGTAACCTGAGCCGGGCATTCCTTTGGATGCCCGCCTGGGTCCGCTACTCCACCCCTCACCCTGTGTGCCAAGAGGGTGGTAAACAGGTACCCTGTGGCTGCTTACAGTAGTGAATACCATGCACCCCGCACCTGTTAGGGGCTGCAGAGCTACGCGGTCAAGATACGTGCCTCAGGCACATAATTCCCGCCCATTCGTGCACAGGCAGCATAGTGCTTTGCAGGAAGAATACCCACCTTCCCATGCATTGTAAGGACAATGGTATGAGGAAAAATGTTGAATGTTGTCCTTGACAGCTACTTTACAAGGGTGACAACCAAAATGGGTCTTATACATAGTCGCTAAGGTACTGTTACTAAGTGGTCGCAAGACCACTTAGCAATAGTTATACTATGACTCTGTTTTGCCCCACACCATATTGATTGCAGCACTTCCTTGTACAGTTGCAAAACCCATTTTGACCTTTCAGTGAAGGGGGCAGTGGGTCATCCTGTAACTGGCTGACAGGACTATGGAAAAGCATGGTGAGATCCACAAATCCCCCCACCCGTAGCACTGTTACACAGGCAGCGTGGTGTCAATAAATTGTGACCAGGAACTAGTAGAGATGTGGGCAGAGTTCATAATGGCACCACTGTGAAAAAGGTCTGGTGTGAGCATGCCTGATAGTGCAGCAGTTAGGGAACTGCTTACCATGCCGGCAACTGGGTTCTTCCCTGGATCTGGGCCATCTGTGAGCCACTACAAGGTGGCAAGATATCTGTGCAGCCAGTATAGGGGAGGGAAAGGTTCTGCTGCCTGCTTAGTGGCTGCTCCCTGGTACCCACTGAGACACAAATTGCTCCACCTGTCATCACACCTTTGCATGTGCCCACTTGGGGGACCTGGCTGTCAAGAGAGAGGGTGTAAATCAGGACAAAAAGACTCCCCCAGGATGAAGGCTACAGAACATTTGAGCCCAATGCTGGCAGTCCGATACCCATGCCTGACTGTCTCTGGGTGGGGAGGTGGGACGACTACCTCTCTACTAGTCTTGCTATGGGTGGAAAGCCACAGAGGACCTCAATGCTGACTGCCAGAAGAGACAGTGATGATAGCACCTGGTTGAGGATGTAAAACACGTGATGGAAAAAAAAGTCTGGTGTACGGGAACAGGGCTAGGAATGGGGATTTCACTGTATGCCAATGAGTGCTGAGGGCCTTGGTAGTGAATAGCAAGAAGGCACTGGATTACCAGGAATGAGCACTGATCAAGTGAAGGAAGGAGAAGTGCACACCATCCTCCCCAAAGGTGCTGTCGTTCACAAGATCACAGAAAGCAAAAAGTAAAACAGCACACACACTACAACTTGTTATAAAGTGCCATACATTTTATTACATGTATAAAGTCCTGAACTGAGTGGATGCCAAGTAAGCTACACTGGTCAGCCGGAAAATTGCTATAGACATAAGTCCAAAAGTAAGCCTTTAAGTAAGGGAGAGGTGGTGGTGGTAGTGAAGGTTGGGGAGCTTCTGACTATGCCACTGGTTAACTTTATGGTGCCAGCCCACTGCCATAATGCTGACAATCTGGGTTTAGGAATGGGCCCGAGGAGTTAGAGGGCCAGCTGGGGGGAGGGTAGGATGAGCATCCATTGGATGTCTCTCCACTCATCTGGGGTGGGTGGAAAGTGGTGCCAGGTGTCAGACAAACTCCTAGCAGAGGCTAGGAGTACATCAGCCTGGGTCTGCTAGAACAGGGGTGGACACACGGCAGGTGGTGGCACATCATGCATAGGGGCACACACAGTGGTGTTCCTAATGCCACTGCACTGCTGCCCCTCCCTGGGGAACCACAAGAACAAAAACCCTTGACACCAGAGCAGCCTGAAGCCAGAAGCCTTGGGCCAACCAGTTAAATGATGCCCCAGCATAAGTCTCAGCCAGGACTTCAGGTAAATATTGGTCTCTCCCTCTGGGGGGAGCTTTGCCACGGACCTCCTGGACTGGGCTGCTGGGGGGATTCCGTGGGGGTACTAGAGCTCACAAGAGGGCTGATATGGGGTACATCCTTGCCTGGGCCAAAGATCCAGAAATAGAATTAACAAAGAAAATGACCTTGTGGCACAGCACAGTGTAACTGGTACTATGCCATGCTACAATATCATGGATGTTGCACACCAGCCCATTAGTGGATGCAAACCCCATTTCTCCTTCTAACACCTAGTTGAAACATTTTCATTGGGGCTTAGTCACATGGGGAACTTTTTCCTCTTGTGACTATGAATCACATTTGTGTAAAGCTGCAAGATTTGGTGGCACAGTGAGGTGACTGTTACTACTTTTTTGCCACTACCCCTTGTGACTGTGTGGTGAGCCCTAACTTTCATACAGCTGTATATTTAATGCAGTGGATGCGTTCATTTTCCAGGAAAGAGTGAGCCAGACTTTCAAAGGGTGGAGCATTGAGCCCTGCACCACAACACTTTGTTCCTGTAGCATTGCTATGCCCGTGTGCCGCAGCTGTACCTGATTTTCAAAGCTCGGATGTGGTTGCGACAGTTTTCCCATTTTATGGCAGCTTGTGCCAAATCTCGGGCACAAGTTCCATAAAAATCGGTCCCTGGGATTGATACAAGCTAGACCATGAAAGATGGTCTAACAAGCATCCATTGCCTCACAGGATAGAAAATCCTGTTACATTGCTGCTATATCTTTGGCGCACCCAGAACTTGCAGCTACCTTGCCTGCCTGAAAATCCAGCCCACTATTTTATAACTTGATTTCAGAGCAGCATGCAAAATGCATATCCTTTTAAACAAATCTAGGATCCTGTTCTCAGCTGCTGTTGCTTGCTGTATGGCTAGTCACAAAGCAATGCTCAATGGGATTCACCAACCATTCTAGTGTACCTACAAAGGCTTTTATGAGTATTCACCAAAGGGTGTAAGACACGATGCAAAGTCAGTGACAAAGCTGCAATGTGAAAAGTGGGCTATAGCTGTAACCACAAGAAAGACAAAACACGCAGCTGCGTCAAAGAGGACAATGCACCAGAGCTGGAAACATTTGGTGCCAATTTTTTTGGAGGGGTTTTTGGTGGCAGTCAGGTGACTGCTAAGTCAGACAAAGTTAAGGGATAGACCACTAGGTAACCAGGGAGAGCTCAGTGCTGGGATTTAGGGAGGGGTCCCCTGGATCACCAGGGGTGTCGGCACATGATGAAGTGCAAAAGGGTCAATTGGACCTCCAGAGAGAGCACATAAAAGGGATAGGAGGTGAACCACTAGAATGCCAAGAACCAGTGACACAGAGAGTTCAGAAGGGGGGACACATCTTTGTCAGAAACTGCAAAGGTCATGTGCCCAATGTAACATTTCTGGGTACATGCTGTAGTGCTGTCAGGTGCAGACCTTGCTGGTGCCATCCAACATCTGAGCCAGTGATTTGCATTGCACTGTACTCTGAAGTGGCTTTCTGTTTGTGTATCATCATTTCCGGTGGTGCTGCGATGGGTCCCTGACTGTAACCAACAGCTGAGCTCCAAGTCTGTAGCATTCACCTGATCAAAAACATCTACAATGTTGAAATACAGACAAATAAGAAATAAAAGTCAGCCATACAAATATGTGTTATCTACATGAGAAAAGGAGTCAAGTTAGAGGAATGCACATTCATTTAAATGTGTGATATCTTACCAGGAACCTAGAAAGCATTTGCAGCAGGAGAAGCGTGGACAGCATATTGAGGCTGCATCTTCTGCTAGTTCAAGGCCAGTGTCCATTTTTCTGTATGGGTGAGAAAAATCATACCGAATGACAGTTCCCTCCAGTTCCAGAGAATATTCAGGTTTCAAATGGAAACTGTAACTTAGCTGTACATGTTAAACATGATGAAACTTTGGATTAATTTGACTCCTAAAATATGCATTAAAGAATGGATGGGGCTGAGTTATTGCCAGGGTCTTGTTTAAGATGACCAGTTACATTTTTCTTTACCCTACATTTCTCAAGACGTTCAGTTCTGTCTAGCTTGTCACTGTGGTGATGCCGCCAGCATCTTGTTTCTTTTTTTCCTGACTGGAGCCACTGTTGTGACTCTCACTCTTGTACCTTGTTATTATTTTTTTATCTGAGAAATTTGATCCCGTGGCTGCTGCAGTTTTACTACAGAATAATCTGTGTGTGTGACTGCAAATTGTGACAGTGAATAAGCCATATCAAACGTTTACATATTAAAGCTGGCAGAATAGCCTAGAGGTTAGAGTAACAAGCTATGAATGAGCTTCGAAAATCCAGAAGAGCTGGGTTTGATTCCCACAACCTCCTTATGCATACTGTATGACTTTGAGCTAATCAACTAAACCTCTCCTGGGTCACCCTTGAAAACAAGCACTTGTGCCTAGTGGGCCTTACTTAGTTAACTGCATGTTTTGTGTGTTACAATGCCTCATTCACTGATTCAGAAGGAAAAGAGATAAAATAAAGCTTACTTAGGGCTTGATCATAATGCCTGCATACCTTACTTCTACTGTGGGGCACTTAGGCAGAGTTAAGATTGTTTGCCACATGAAGTGGGTGCCCAAGAGACCCCTGCAACATTCACTACCACACTGTGATGGTGCTGTAAATGCCCACACCCACCTACTCCTAACTATGATGGATGAGGGATGCCCTATACAGGTGGCTGAGGTCAGCCTGTTGGGGGGGGGGTATATATTTTAGGTAGTGTAAACCCTGCTGTAAGTGCCTCTGCACCTCCCACCACCTGAACTCACAGGAGCTAGCACAACCCCCACTGGAAGTGATGGTTGGTGCCTACCCACCTCCTTGCCATGGGGCTGCAGTCATGGGTCAACTAATATTAGACATTCATTTCTTTTATTTAATTTTCTTCTTACAAAGGGGATAGGGCAGTCCCCTCCACAGAATGCCATATTCCAGTATCACCTACAGATGCAGTGCAAGGGAAACGCTCGGCGACCCGCCGGTTGTCCAGCTCAGCTCCTCCTTCTAGGCTGCCCCTGCCAATTTAGCAGCATCCTGCATGAGCATATGGGGTGGTCAGTAACAGTGAAGGTCATCGGCATGCAAGATCTGCTCCAGCGCATCATGGCGCAGAGCTATGCAAGCCAGCTACTCCTGAACTGTGTATTTTATGACACCTTTTGTAAATCAAGCCATTCATGTTTTGTTCATCAGTTTACTATTTGGATCAACATACAGCTGTAAAGGCATTAACTGTGAGACAACTATGTATTTGTTTGTATCCACAGTATAGACATAAGTAAAGTTTGAAGGAAATGTGTGGCCTTAAAGTAAAACTAAATCTGAGAAATCACAGCCTGCAAATTGCAGCATTTGAAAAGGTAGCCCAATAGTATATCTCTTAAGATAAAGCTCTGTTTACACCACAAAAAAAGTATTCCTCAACCAGACTACACAGTAGTTCTTCCAGAGGTCTTTCTGTGAACCCTATGAATGGAGCTGTGCATATTTCATTCATACAGTGACACATGCACTGTAGGCAGGAGTCATGGGGAAGCCTTAAGGTGACCTCTAGGTTGCAGTCCAGTCAAGGGCTTAGTCTGTTTAGTTAATTCTGCATTGCCTCTATGCCAGTTCTCACAATACTAAACCACTTTTCAAATGAATATACTGTACAGTATATTGAAACCTTTGGTAGAGAAGAGAAACAAAATAAGTGATTTCACAACATGTCAAGAAATCTGTTCAGGACTAAAAAATGCAATGGGCTCAAGAATAATTTCACTGATTCCCTCAGTCTTGCTTATAAATAGAGCTAAACAGCTTATGCCATCAGGGCAGTGAAACCATTATGGCGATGGCAATGTGGGTGCTCCAACCCATCCGACAGTCATTCCGACGATTGGGATTTTGCAGTGCCTGCCATCATTGCTGCCCCAGGGGTGTTGCCCTCTTTCCCTTCTACACCTCCAACCTGGAGGTGATTATATTATTTTCCGTGTGGTGCGGGATCAAAGCCCCCCACAAACGGTCAGAATGTGCCCCGGTACTTTGGGCGTAACGGCGGTGGGGTGGCACAATTGCCAAGTGACATGGTCACCATCGGCTTTTGAGTGTCACTGTTATGTCGGTTGCCCTTCTGGGTTTTGAAATGACTTGGTGGAACCAACTACGAAGATGGAGGTCCTGTGGTGAGTGGGGCTAAGACAGAGCATATTTTTTAATGTGAGGGCTTTTCCCATGATTCAGTGTGGTGGAATAACTCCTTCCTCCAGCTAAATAAAAGTCTGTGTATCTCTTCTCTTCACTGGAGAGTGCCTCAACTGCTGAGCTGCTACGTGGTCAGTGTGGCTGTGCTGTTTCACTTGTTTTCTTCCCTTCTCTCCCCTGTGTCTGTGGCTGTGCTGTTTCAATCATTTTCTTCCCTTCTCTCCCATTTTCTTCCCTTCTTTTCTGTGTCTCCCTGTTCTGCTGCTAGTTTCCACGGCTCACCACCCTCCCTCCACTTCTCCTGCTTTGCCTGCCTGCCTACCTACTGCATTCTTGCTCTGTTCCTTGCTTTCCCTCTCCTGTTTCAGAGCCACCTGCAGCTAATATGTGTCCTCCTCCCATACGTCCTTTCTTCTCTCATTTCCTTGTCCTCATATTCTGTTTTCTCTCCTTGGGGGAAGGGGGTGTTCTTTCCTCTGTTCTGCTCCTACAGTGGCTCTCTACAGTCCTCTCTCTTCCAGGTTGTGATTCATGGTGATGTCACTGCCTAGCTTAAAGCTACAGCACCGTTTTTATTCCACCTGCCTCCTATTTCCTTCTCCTTTAGTTTCCTTCTGCTCTGGATTCTCCCCCTGTCATCCCTTTTCAGATACCGTATTTTTCTTCTGATATAGCTCTGCTCCTCCTAGCATTGCTTTATCTCTACTGGCTCAGTTACTTCTTCTCTAGCAGCTCCTCTTATTGTTTCACTCCTCTGTCTCCAGCCCTCACCAGCAGTGTGTTTTAGACTCCTTCTCCCTAACTCGTACCTTCAGGAGGTTACGAGTATAGGCAAGGATTCGACTTCATCTGCCAAGAGACAGGAATCATCATCCTCCTTCATCAAGCTTTTAATCAGTCGGCTGCTATTTACATCAGTTTGGAACCATGGCTTCTTCTCCTTCAGGCAATTCTTCTCCTGATGCTGAAGGAGGTTCTTCAGGGTCCCCACAGATTTCTTCCAACATGCAAGCTCCATGCAAATGATTCTCTAAATCAAAATATTCCTTCAAGGACTGGATTGTTCCACACCTGATTTCCAAACATCAGAAGCTTGGCATTTCCTACTCAGCATCCCCTTGGAAACAAGAACTATTCAGTCTATCTGTTGCAGCCATATCCCAGCATCCTGGAAATACTGTTCCTAACCAACCAGTCCTACGACCAGCTTCTGCTGCCTTATCTGAAATTCAAGACCTCATAGCTTAGCTCACTACCTCAGTATCTGATTTACAATCCCATATCACCTTCTTCGAAGCTCACCTTCCCTCACAGTCTACTCTGGTTTCAAGTTCAGCAACTCCTGCTATCCTTCTGTCCTCTATCCATTCCCAAGAAGAGGTTGCCCCACCAAGTGCTTCTCCAACCTTAAGCCCCCCATCGACTTCAGATCTGCAAACTTGGCAAGATTCCGGTATTTCTTCCTCAGCCACTCCTCCACTGTTTGTATCTCCTATACACCTCATCCCAAGTCACCTCTGTAAGGACATATTAGACGGAAAGAATGTCAGTTTGATATCTCTCCTCATTTCATCTCATGACTCCATAGAAAACAAAGTAGTATCCTGCGGAGACATTTCTTTCATATTGAAATCAAAAGACCCTAGACTCATGAAGAAACTGACTATTCCCAAATTCATTCTTGCCTTCAGTTTGTATCGGGATGTCATTTGCTCTGTATTTCCTTCCAGATGCGAAGAACTGGACTCATATTTTTATCTCTCAGTGGATCTAGGCATTAGATATGGAGGAACACATTTCTGCAATTACCATTGCTCTTTCTCCACAAAAGCAGCAGCTGCTCTAGCTCATTTCAGTACTAAACTGAATTGGGCCATCCTGGATAACAAGCTCTTTTGTCATCATTTTGCCAGGCAACAAGCGCATTCCTGCCTCTTATGTGTCTCTTTTGCCCATCCCATCTCTCTCTCAGTCCTTTATCAGTATCCACTTTCTCTTATCATCCATTCCACCTAGAAAGGATTCATCAGTCAGATCAGCTCCACTCCTCCTTCCTTTTCCTGTTTGAGACTGACTTGCACAATTTCTAATCCCAACACTCTTGCCCACCCCCAACTTGAATAGATGAGGCAGACATCATATGTGGGAAACAAGCCGATTTGCAATAACCTCAATGACAAAAGATGCTCTGGCTCTGGCTGTCAATTTCTTCACCTCTGCAGTTTCTGTGGTGATGCACATGCTCAAATTGTTTGTCCAAAAATGTCTCAGTCTAAGAAATGACAATTAGTGTATTCCTCTACCCCCATTAATGTTCAAGTCTTAGCCCAAGTGCTAGCCTCCCATCCTTCACGACAATTGATGGACTTTCTTATTTTTGGATTCTCTGAAGGCTTTCATACAGGCATTTCAGTACTTCCTTCCAACCCATTCATATGCAAGAATTTACAGTCTGCCCTAAAGGAACCAGAAGTTATCCAGCAACTATTGCAAAAAGAACTACAAAAAGGATTTCTCATTGGTCCTTTTGTGCATCCACCATTTCCCTCCTATCAGATTAGCCCTATCGGTGTTGCTACCAGAAAGTTTTCAGGCAAAAAACGACTGAGCATTGATCTATCAGCACCTCATTCTAAATCCATTCCCAGCATTAATTCATTGATTCCATCGAATGACTACTCTCTCTCGCACGCTTGTATCAATGATGTCATCACCATTATTAAATGATTTGGTTCTGGCTCCTGGCTTTCAAAGGTGGACATTTCATATGCCTTTAAATTACTACCCATCCATCCATCCCTGTGGCATCTCTATGGTATTAAATGGCAAGATGGCTACTACTGTGCCATTTGTCTGACCTTCAGCTGCAAAAGTAGCCCAAAACTATTCAACATATTTTCAGAGACACTTTATAGATACATAGATACATAGACACTGTCAGCAGATAAGGGCTTATGACCCATCCAGTCTGCTCATTTGAACTTGTAAGTTCCCTTTACATTTTTCTAGAAGTCTGTTGCCCCTTACCCCTGACCTCCAGAATTCCCTTATGTCTATCCCATGCATTCTTAAATCCGGTGATTGTTTCAGTCCCCACCACTTCCTCTGGCAGGGTGTTCCACTTGTTCACCACCCATTCTGTGAAGAAATTATTTCTCACGTTTCCTCTGAATCAGTCTCCCTCCAACTTCATCCCATGCCCTCTAGTCCTAGAACATATTTTTTGCTGGAAAATAGTGTATTCCTGCACCCTGTTCCTCCCTGTAAGGTACTTGTATGCCTATCATATCCCCTCTCTCCCTCCTCTCCTCCAGGGAGTACTTATTCAAGTCCTTCAGCCAGTCTTCATAGGACTTGTGATGCAATCCCTGTACCATCTTTGCTGCCCTCCTCTGAAACTTCTCTACCCTCCCTACATAGGTAAGGTCTCCAGAACTGTACATTGTACTCCAGGTAGGGCCTCACTTGTGTCTTGGACAGTGGAATTATGACCTCCTTTTTCCTTCTGGTGATGCCCCTGGCTATGCATCCCAGCATCCTATTTGCTTTACCTGCTGCCTTGTCAAACTGTTTCCCTACCTTGAGGTCATCAGAGATGATAACCCCAAGGTCCCTTTCCTGCTTGGTGCATGCTATATTCTCACCCTCAAAATGATATGTTGCTCCAAGGTTTTTGTGCCCCATAAGCATTATCTGGCACTTCTTTGCATTGAATTTCAACTGCCAAACCCTTGACCATTCTTCAAGCTTCTGCAGGTCCTTCCTCATTCTATTTACACCCTCTGGCATGTCCACTCTGTTACAGAGCTTTGTGTCACCAGCGAACAGGGAAATTCTGCCTTCTAGGTCCTGTGCAATGCCACTGATGAAGACGTTGAATAGGACTGGTCCCAGCACTGATCCCTGTGGTACCCCACTGGTCACTCTTCCCTCTGTGGAGTGACAGCCATTTACCACCACTCTCTGTGTCCTGCCACCCAGCCAATTACCCACCCACCACACTACTGTCCTGCCCACTCCCATATTCCCCAGTTTGTTTAATAGTCTTCTATGTGGCACAATGTCAAAGGCCTTGCTGAAGTCCAGATAGGTCACATCCACTGCCCTCCCCTGATCTACCTCCCTTGTCACCCAGCTAAAAAATTCAATGAGGCTGGTTTAGCATAACCTCCCCCCGGTGAAACCATGCTGCCTTGGGTCCTGTACTCTGTTGTCAACCAGATGTTCCACCAATCTCTCCTTCAGTAGTGCTTCCATGATCTTCCCCACTACCAAGGTCAGGCTGACTGGTCTGTAGTTCCCCACTTCCTCTTTGTTCCTGCTTTTGTATAAGGGGACTACATCTGCTGTCTTCCAGTCTTTGGGTGCCTTCTCTGTTTCCAGTGATCGGCTAAGCGGGATTGTCAGAGGTTTGGCCACCACCTCTCTTAGTTCCTTTAGGACCTTTATTGGCTATTGCTCAATGTTTGCCATCATCTAGCTGTTATCCATCTCCTAGATGACTTCCTACTAATCGATCTACTTGGTTCTCCTCCAGCTACTGACATCTCTGCACTCATCCATCCCTTTCAGGAATTAGCAGTGCCCTTATCTGAAGAGTAAATTTGATACAATACTCTTGGAAGCCTGATTGCCTCCTGATAAACCCCACAGGATCAAAGCTCTCATGGAATCTTTCTCAATTCATTCCTCCTGTATCAAACATGAACTTCTCCGCTATTAAGGTATCTCAATGTCACCATGCAAATTATTCCACAGGATCTGTCTTTTATTTCATACATCCTCATGTTGCCTTTGTCCATCTCTGACTCACATCATCACCTCACCATTACCACCACAGCTAAATCAGATCTAGTAATGTGGTCCCATTTTCTAGCATACTGGAAAAGATGTTCTATGTTTTACAAGGATCTATCTCCAGATTTTCATTCCAGAAGTTACACCAATGTTTCTCCTAACTATGGCATTGCTGCAATTTTCGAACACTTCTGATTCACTGCTCCTTGGCCCCCAGACATATATAGCCTCTGAGACTTTTCAAAGACATCTCCTGTATTCAACATCTACCCAATTGTAGCTGTTGCTTTCACATGAGGCCATTGTTGGTCCCTCCAGCCATCTCAGTCGACTCAGACAATGAAGCCAAGGTCAATATTATTAATAAAGGCAAATCCTCATCTCATTCCATCATGTTGTTCCTGCGGAGGCTGACTTGGTTATCACTGTACAATATCTTCATCATGAAATGCTTTCACATTCCTGGTTATGTGACTGCAGCAACTGATTATTTATTTTGATTTCAATTCTAGGAATTCCATTGTATATTTCCTACAGCAGACTCAACCATGACTCCTCCGCCTCGATTTGCCAATTTCATCATGACCTAACATTCTACCATCAACAAGTCAAAGACCTCTTGCTGACCACATGAGGTCAGCTAATGTTGACCTCATGTGGTCAGCATTAGCTCTCACTGCTCAAGCTACATATTCTACTGCTTGGAAGAAATATTCTTCATTTTGTGCCTTCCAGTCAGTTCATAAAAATCCATTTTTGATTGCTCAAATATTAGCTTTCATAACTTACTGCCATCAAGCATAGAAATTGTCATACGGGACCATAAAACAATACTTGGAATGCAATTTTTCCTTTCTCAATCAAATCCATCCATGTCCTCAATTCTATCCAGTTCCTCTGTTAAACTCCTCCTACTTGGAATCCACAGAGCGTCTGTCCCAACGGTTCCTAAATGCCTGCCTATCAATGGGCCTATATTTCAAAAATTGTTGGACTTGCTCTGTTCTGATCCCTTCGATCCTATCAAGAACATCATGGTCTCCTCAGCTATTTCTTTAACCTTCTTTTGTTTCCTACACCCTGGTGACTTTATGATATCCTCAGCCTCCTCTACTAATTTTCTCACACTCGCCAATTTTAGAAAACAAGCAGATCATTATATCCTGCTTTTGCTGAATTCAGAAACTGACACACTGCACAAAAGAGTTCGGATTGCATTATATCCAGCTCATAACAACTGGTACTAAGTACCTATATTCAATCAGTTTATGCAATACCATGACAGATCCAACCCTTCACAGCCTCTCCTGTCAGCTAATAACCATTCTGCAATGACCACCAAATGGTTTATGGAGCATGTGAGAATTCCACTACAACAACTTGGACTCAGTCCTTTCTCTTTCACATATCATTCATTGTGGATTGGAGCAGCTTCTTCAGCCTCACAAAACAATGTTCCCACTCTCATCCTCAAAAGGCTTGTAAGCGGGACCTTCTCATGTTTTCAAACTTACATCACAAATCCAGAACAGGAAATCAGACAAGCCTTTATGACTATCTTCTCGTAGTATGCCCAGAAGAGAGGCAGTTCAGTAGCCATGGTTCCTCAGAGGTTTCCTCTCAGGGTTTTTTTCCTCTTCTGTGTGCTACTCTTCACACTCTCCATGAGCTAGAGGAGGTAATCTTTTTCTTCTTTTCGGCCTTTTATTCCAATAAAGCCACCTGGCACCTCTGCTGAGGGTGGGAATAGAGAAAGGCTAAATTAAAGTTCACACAAGCACTCACACTATTCACCAAAAGTTGAATGGGAGGGCTTTGCCTGTGATTCAATGTGGAGGAATAACTCCTCCCCCCACCCAAATATAAGACTGCTCTCCCTTCCCTCCACATTTAGTATGTCTGGAACTCTTCATCCTCCCCACCTTTTCCACATCTGACACTCTTCTCACCCTTAGTTCTGGGCTTCTTATTACCATAATGTCACCCGGCACCTCTGCCGAGAGTTGGAATGGAGAAAGGTTAAATTCACCATTCACCATTCACACTATTCACCAAACATTGAACTGAATGTCATAGCATGGTGCTGCCTGTCACAATCTGGAAACTGCTGGAGCCCACCACATTCTAAGGGTCATTAACTATACAACCCACCCTGATTATAAACATGGCATGTGCAGTGGCAGAAGAAGGAGTCCTGTGCCCCTCAATATGGAGAGGATGTCTAAATGTTGACAGTTAGCCTGGCCTTTGTGTAGCTGGATGAGTGTTTGTTCTAACAGGAAGTACCTGCTTGTTGGAGGGGGGAAGGAAAAAACTCCCAGTGGGAATAAGACAATTGCCCCAGTTGCCTCAATGGCAGTTAAACCACTGCACAGGGACCTAGGTTTCCCATTATATGTGGGTTTCTTATATTATGACCAGAAGAGAACATATAACATCATGGAGGGGAAACACTGAGCTCCCAAGAAGGAAAAATACGAGATGCCAAATATATTTGCACCCACTGCTATATGACTTCAGAGTGTCACTAACATAAGATGTGAAGGCAGTGCAAGTCTGTCCTCCCAACCAGTGGATGAGGTAAAGCACAAATAACAATAATAGGGTTGACGTGTGTGTCATGGCCTGACAGGGCCATGTACTGCTTCATGTGAGGTGGGTTGGCATTAAAGCAAAATAGTGCTTGAAATATCTCCACTATTCTGTTTATTCCACTTCTAAAAGGACCAGCATGAATGAGAATATCTTTGTTGCCATAGCCATTGCCATGGACACCCTTAATTTGTTAATTTTTACCTTTGTACTATCTATATCCAACAACTACACAGCAAATACAGCAAGCAAACATTTGGTGTTAACGAATGCTTGTTTTTGTCTTCTTTGATATGCTTCTCTTCTTTGAGTGAATGTCTACCACACAGCCAGGGCATCACAGGCAGAAAGAGCCTTTTCTGGGTCCAGTAGCCTCATACTGGAGCTGGAACTGGTATGCTGCTATGTCGTTCCTGTCTGTACAGTCAGTGATCCCTGACCTTAACAGCACTAGTAGCGAAGTCAAACAGTCATTATCCAAAAACCTAACAGAGCCAGAAAGAGGAGCAGCTGACCACAGCAATGTCCAAAGGCTCTATAGAACCAGGAAGGGAGCTGCTGAGCATGGCAATGGCTGTAGCATCATTCATAGCTACCTTCAGTGCAGTTTTACTAGTGGCTTTGATGCTTCCCAGCTTAACCAGTATCAGCAGGGGGGAGTAGGAAATTGTCACACAGCAGTTTTGCTGCACTGCTTACCAGCACTTTCAGTGTCAATTGGTTTTATAGTATGCAATGACAGGGCGCACAAGATGGTAAGAGGAGAACTGTGCCAGTCACCATATGGCTCCCTCTGACATCAGCTCACCTTACTACCAATGACTATGGAAGGAGGGTAGCAAGTCTGTGTACCCAACCCGACGTGGATGGTGTGGTTCAGGATGAGCAGAGTTGGGCCATTGTCATGTGGTGTAATGGCCCCCTGACTGAACAAAACTCCCTGCTGTCTCAATAATGGCTCATAGAGCCTGAACAGTGTATAGCTCACTCACAGCCAGATCCCAAGGACTTAAATGGGTTATGGCAGGACTTAAACAGCATGAGTGATCAGAGAGTGGGGGGGGGTGCCACTAGACACTAGGGAAACATAACTACAGGCAGGTTGAGTGATCAGAGGTTGAGGATTCCACTAGACACCAGATAAACATAAATACCATACAAGGTGAGTGATCAAAGGGGTGTGGGGTGCCACTAGACACCAGGAAAACATAAATACAGGTGGGGTGAGCAATCAGAGGGTGGAGGGTGCCACTAGACACCAGGTAAACATAAATACAGGCAGGCCAAGTGATCAGAGGGTGGAGGGTGCCACTAGACACCAGAAAAACATAAATACAGTCAGGCCGAGTGATTGGAGGGTGAATGGTGCCACTAGACAGCAGGGAAACATAAATACAGTCAGGCCGAGTGATTGGAGGGTGCCATTAGACACCAGGGAAACATATATGCAGGTCCAGAACGAGCAACTGGAGGTTGGGGGGAGTGCCACTAAAACATAAATACATGAAGAACGAGTGATCAGAGGGTGGCGGTACCACTAGACTCCAAGGAAACAATCAAATTAATAGGGGGGGCCAGCAACACATAGTTCATACTTTCATTCTGTAGTTCAGTGACTCACTGGACTGCAGAATAAATGCATGAATTGCAGAGTAATGTATTATTTAAACTGCCAAACGAAATTCTGCAGAACTGACCTCTGACAGTGATCAGTTCTGTGAAATTTTTGTTCTGCAGTTGAACACATTAATCTACCATTCATACATTTACTCTGCCATTCTAAGTCAGAACTTCTGTGAAAGTTGCCAAAATGATTTCCAAACTTTCGTGGAAGCAAAAGTCTGACTAACGCACAAATTCTGTCAGCAGTTTTTTCCGCACAGCTCTATGCAATTTATATGATCATGTAACAGCATCATCACTAAATCAGAAACCCATCATCATCAGCAACTTCCAATATAGCCCTCTTTTTTTCATTACATTTTCTATATCTTGTTATAAATGCCGCAGATGAAAAGGTGATGGCTGATCTGTATTCATTACTGAAATTCAGTTTTTATGAGAAAAAAGGTTAAGGGTAATAATCTGTTTCTTTGTTAGTCAATCTCAGAAAAACTATCTGGGTGCTGGCAGAACAGTGATGAACTAAGCCACAGCCAGATCTCCACCTCGAGAATTATTTACTGGGTAGGTTGTGCCAGTCGCCTTCTCTGTATTAAGAGAACTGGGTGCTGGTGCTGGTACTGGGGGGGCCGGGTTCTGCTGGGGGGAGGGGACATAACTCTCATACGTTTTGACACAAATGAGTGCTAAGAAAGATGGCAGCCAGCTGTGGAGATGGGCGGGTTGTGCCAGTTTTCCAGTGAGGGATTTTTTTTATTTTATATTGTGCAAATTAATAAAAATAAATGTTATTGTTGGTGCTTGGGGGGACGAGAATGGCATTGGCTGCTGAGAGTGGTTGGGGGGGTGGGGTTATGTCATTCTACTGGGTTTTGGGCTGGGGAGGGGGAGGGGCTTTTTTTTTTATTATTTTGTTTTAAATGGCTAGCCAAATACTGAATACCCAAATATTTGGCTTCTGAATACTGAATATTCAGCCGAATATTCAAGAAAAGGTATTCACACAGCCCTAGAATAACTCATACATATTAACCCCAATGCTTTGCCAATGGGGCTTGTTCAGGGGAGTGTTTTATTGCTGTTGTCATTTTGCTACCCCCTTTCTTACTTGTAATAATTTATCACACAAATAAACAAGACTGCTTGCTTTTATGGCTCTTTTTTTTACATCTTTCCATTTAATTTTCAAGAAAACCCTAAGGGCAAGGCCTCATAGAATATTTTTCCTAAAGAACCAAGTTGGTCTACTTGCAGGGATCCCCAACCCACTAGGAGACCAACATTATGCAAGTAATATAGAATAGTGAGTGGGTGACCATCCACAACAAGGCTGTGTTTCCATCGAGGGAGCTGATGGCATCATTAAGACCTCAAGAGCAAAGCTCAAGAGGTCTCTGATGCCATCAACTCCCGAGATGGAAAAATGGCCTTAGTTGTGGATGGTAACCCATCCACTATTTTATATAGTATATGGTACCCCGAAATGTGTAAGGTGTAATTTCACAAGGTCCATACCTGGTGTTCACACTCCCACATCAGTACTCTACATTCAGGCTCTCTCCACTTCCATCCCCAAAGATTCCAGTCCTCCTCGATGCAGTCTTGCCCCTGTTGTTACCAGTTCTCCTTGCTACAGTCCCACTTTGCTCCAACTCTGTAATTCTGCCAGTAAACAAAAAGAAAAAGAAAAACTGCAAATGGATGGTTTGGACACATGGAGCTGACCATAGAGTCCACATCCAAACTGTATTAATGAACTGCTTGCCCAACCGCTCGCTAAGTTAGGACGCCATTTTATCCTGTATTTTTTTTTAATTAACTCTATTTCAGCCAAACAAGTAGCAGCTCAAGACAGAAAAGTTGTTGTACTATCGATGTGATGTCAAAACAATAGTACAACAACTTTTTTGACCTTTGAACTGTCCTGCAACAAGATTTAGAAAGCCACCTGTTTCTGTGGAGAATAAACCCAAACCATATACTATAAAAGGTTTTGGTTGTGTGGCCACACCAATGGGCCCGGTTCAGGATGAGCAGAGCTGGGCCACTGTCATGTCGTGTAATGGGCCCCTGACTGAAAAACTCCCTGCTGTCTCAATAATGGCTCATAGAGCCTGAAAATGGTATATCTCACTTATGGTCTGATTACAGGGCAGGGTATATCCCTGTCTGTTTTGAGATACGTCTCTATCAGATTAAAGAGTTTATCCCTGGTGGACAATAGAAGGAAGAAATAAAAAAAGCAATGTTTTGGTTTCTAAAATAAAAAGGAAAAGCTGGCCCCATGATGCTACTATACAGCCAGTACTGCTAACTATTCTGAGTAACCGAGTTTCCAAATGGGCCTTGGTCAGTCAAGGTCCAGCGAGGGGAGGGCGGAGTGAGCATCCCATGGATAGCTCTCTTCTTGGGAAGTGAAGACACAAACAGTGTCTCCCTGTAGGACTACTGCAGTGCCCTAGCATAAGTTGGGTGCCAGCTGGAGGGAGCTAAGCAAAGTAGATAGGTGAAAAAAAATGAAATGATTTGAAAAGAGCAATAAAAGCAGGCACCCTTTTTTATCTATGAGATAAATAATTGCAAGCAATAAAGGGATAGCAAAATAATGAAAGCAACAAAAATAGGTCCGTCATGAGGGGGACGCTAATGAACAGCTAACAGACTGGTCACAACACTCTGGAGCTCCGCACCACTAAGCTAAATAAAGTGTAAAAAGTTATACTTTTTGCTCATTGAATGTCCAGCAAAGTACATACCCATCTACAGAATGGACCAGTTTATCTCATCAGGCAAGCCAGCCCTACAAATGGGTAAAAATGTAAAGAAAACGATGATACAAGAGGGTAGTGCAGCAGAAGGTATAGGCCCGATTTCCCTGTCAAACACAGAAATCTCCCTTCTAAGCTGCAAAGTGTCCTCACCCATTCTTGGGACATTGGGGTCATAAACCACCAGCTGAGCGAGGACTTAATGAGTATCCAGTCCTGGATAACATCCCACAAGCTGGTCCTCAACCTCAAAAAAACCCAGGCCATGCTCTTTTGGTCACTGGCCAAGATAAAGGCCTCCCCTGCCCCTTTGTATATCACTGGTCTTGATGGTGCTCCTGTCCTCACCACCGACTCCATCAAATACCTTGGGGTGACACTTGACCCTCAGCTCGACCTTGGACTCCATATCCAGAACGTATGCAGAGCCGTTAACTGCAAACTGGGTCTGGCCTATCAAGCAAAGAGCAATCTCACTTCCGCTGCTCACCTTGCACTGGCTAGATGCGTGTTTCTCCCCTCCCTCTGCTATGGGCTCCTCCTCTTTGCTTGTACCTCCAAAGCCCACCTCTCTAGGTGGACCGTCACCTACAACAACATTTGCCATTTTGCCCTTGCTGCCCCTCATCTCACCCACCACTGTGACCTGTATAGTAAGCTTAATTGGTTCTCCCACCAAATTACTTAAATTTTGTCCTGGGCTGTTTCACAGGCAAGGTCCTTGGTACTGGCACCCCCCCCCCCGGATTGGCAGAGCTCCTCTTGCCAGCTGCCTCCTCCTTGTACTCCCTCAGATCCCTGGGCTCTGCTGCTCTTAGGATTCCTGCCACTCGCACTCAAATGGGGACAGAGATTTTGCCTAATGCGCCCCCAGACTATGGAACTCCTTTCCTGCCCAGGTCTGCTCCTTCCCCTCCCATGCATGCCTCCGAACCTCCCTGTGGAATCATTTTAAGCTCTCCTCAGCGTGTGGTTGTCCCAAACCTCCATAATCTCACCTGGTCCACTACACTGAACATCCTTCCTAAGGTATAGCCTGCCTGCATGGTTTTTGTCCTGCACACAATGTATACACCCTATATATTAGGTAGTGCTCTGACTATGCCCCCACTTTTTTGGGGGTTCTGTGCTGTATATAATTTGTATATAATGCACTGCTCACAGCCTTGGTGACTTGATGTATGTGTTCAGACCATTTGTGTGTACCTACTGACTAGGTGATGCTTCCGTTTTCCCTGACTCTGTGTAACTGCCTAAAGTGTATC
The DNA here is from genome assembly GCA_016271365.2 of Neoceratodus forsteri. NCBI lineage: Eukaryota > Metazoa > Chordata > Ceratodontiformes > Ceratodontidae > Neoceratodus > Neoceratodus forsteri. Next base: position 958,902,928 of record CM057453.1, read on the forward strand.
ATGTTGTCCTATGTCGTATTTCCTTGTACTCTCCCGGGTCGTACCTGAAAATAGGCAAATGTCTTGTCTAGTGTACTTACCTGGTTGACAAAAGCTAAATAAATAAATAAACTGCTTTCACCGTATTTGCCCCATTATCCATGACGAAAAAAAACATGTAGGTTGGTATCAACTGTCCATGACTGCAACATGCCTTGAATGAATGCCAGGATATTTGGTGATGTGTGGTCTTTCTTCATTAGCCTAACATTTAGAAGACCTGGGGCAAGATTTACAAACAATTGCACAACACAGTGCATTGCATTGTGCTTTGCATTTGCCTAAGTGTCCAAAATTGCTATTCACAGTCAGATAGCTCATCGTAATAGGACTAGGTCGAGGCAGTGGTATCCCCAGTACCACTAGTGTTACCCCACTAGCACCGCCATGACATGCAGTCAGGTGTATGGCCCCACAATAAATAGCACAGGGGTGTTATTCCCAATTCACAAAGGTAGCCATGCAAATGAGCCAATTGGCCATGCAAGGTGATAGGTGGCCATTTGTATGCCCATTATGGGCTCATTTCATAGGCTGCATGGAGCTTAGCAGTGCCCCCCAGACCCTGCCTGATATGCAACTGCAGTCTCTGGTGGCTAGTAGACCTCCCCACTCCAGTCGCCAGCCCAGTTTCAAAGAATTTAGTCACCGTGGTGCCAGTGCCCCCCCCCCACTGATTGCTGATCCGATGCCAAAACTATGTATTCCCTGGTGTCTAGTGGTCCCTGACCCCACCCAATCACCCACCCAATATCTGTAATAATTTCCCTGGTGCCCAGTGGTCCCATCACCTGTCCGACGTCTGTAGTCATTTCCCTGGTGTCCAGTGGTATCACCCTCCACCCTATCTCCCACCCGATATTTGTATCTTCTGGCTGCAGACTGATTTGTCAAAATGAGCATGTACTGTATACAGTACGTGCTCATTGATTGACAGCAGTAAGTGTGTACTGTATACAGTATGTGCTCATTGATTGACAGCAGTAAGTGTGTACTGTATACAGTATGTGCTCATTGACTGACAGCAGTAAGTGTGTACTGTATACAATATGTGCTCATTGAGTGACAGCAGTAAGTGTGTACTGTATATAACATGTGCTCATTGATTGACAGCAGTAACTGTGTACTGTATACAGTATGTGCTCATTGATTGACAGCAGAAAGTGTGTACTGTATACAGTACATACTCATTTTGACATCTCAATTGGCAGCAGGCCATGGTGGAGAGAGGAGGGCAGTCCTGGCCACCGACTTGGTTTTGGAATGGGGGGTTGGGCACTCCCTGCCAGGGTGGGTTGGGGGTCCACTAGATGCCAGGAAGGACTTTTGTTAATTTACAGGGGATAAGGAGGGGGGTTTGCAAGACACCAGGAAATGGGTTTCATTTATCTTACAGGGATCAGGTCGGGGAAGGAACCACTTTACACCAGGGAATACTGCTGATTATATCGGGCATGAGTGCGGGTGGTGGGGACCCCCAAACACCAGTGAATAATAAATATACATCAGGTGAGAGGTAGGGTGAGGGGAGGGATCAGTGGGCACCAGGGGAAACTAATTACAGATATCAGGTGGGTGATCAGGTGGGAGGTGGGACCACTGGACACCAGGAAAATTATTATAGATATTGGGCAGGTGATTGGGTGGGGGTGGGACCACTGATCCCGGAGAATATGTATTTCAACCATGGGCAAGGGATCGGGTGAGGGGAGGGACCACTAGCCACCAGGGAAACTTGTATTTTATACATCAGACCTGCAATCGTGGGGTGAGAACACTGGCACCAGGGTACTTTTTTGGGGATCAAACCGGTGATCAGTGGGGGGTGGGGTCTGCCACAGTACCTCCACCAACCACTAAGGCTGTGTGGGATAAGGCAAGGTCTCAGTTAGCGGTATTTGCTCCTTGCAAGGGGAGCTGCAAGAGGCCCTTATATGAAGCAAATGCTCTGTGAATCAGACAGTGCTGATATTCACGTTCCCTCACCCTCATTTGCATTGCAGCCCCCTCTACACTTTGCCCCGGTGCAAACCCAGTTTGAGTGCACAAACCAGGCTTTTGTGAATTCCAACTTGGTGCAAAACCCAGTTTGCTCATGCAACACTGGGTTTGCACCGGGGCAATGTTTTGTGAATCTTGGCCCTGATATGGAGTGACTGCCAGGCTGTGCAGGGATGAAAGAAGAGCCAGTGACTCAGGGAGAGAAGGAGGAATCCTCAACAGGAGACACAGGGTTTTGCATAGATCAGTGTGCAGTCAAGAAGAGATATGCATGCATGGAGTTTGTACTGCTTCAGATGTCTGAGGTGCAGTGGAAAACTCTGTACACAGCCTCAGAGAGCAGTGTGGAAATTGCCATTCTCACACCCTCATATATCATTGGCACCACAATGCATGAAAATCCAGAACGTGATGGAGCTGGTGCCGTGGCTGCAAGTCCTTCAGAAGTCTGTAAAAGACAGTGTCTTCCACAAGTGAAAAGTGTTGCAGATCCAACACTGTCATTTCACCTATGAGCTGTGTTATGTGTTGAGTTGTTGGATGGGATGATTTGCATTTAGTTCTGGCCTGGAACGCTACCACTAGTGGCCCTGACTGTGGCCAGGGCAATGTTCCAGGCTTGCCAGATGGTGTGCAAATAGCAGGGGACTGGTGCTTGGTGGGAGTAACCTGGGTGCATGGGGAGCTCCTTGGTGTTGTGGGAGATGGAGTGATAGCAGCAGCAGGCGCAGCCACACTTTTTTCAGAGGTAGAACATTCTGTGACATTGCCAGCGCCACCAGAACCGCTGCCCGCATTATCACCACAAGATTGGTCTGATGGAACCACAGGCATAGGCTCTGATGCTTTAAAAACAGGCGGATGCGTTACCTTTATGTTGTTCATTAAGGAGGTCATTGCTGAATTTACCAGATTTCTCCCCCTGCTGATAGTGACACTGCACCATGTGCTCACTGCCATTCTGTTATCTTCTTTTAGTAGTGTGAAATGCAACTATACCAGGTTCTTACTGCTCCTGACACCCCTCATGCAACAAGTGTCAACAGTACCACCATCACTCTTTTGTTCCCTACTAGCCTTTCTTGTTTGGTCCTGCATCTGCAGGTTTTCCCCTGGCACCACTGGTGCCCCGTGCCTGTTCTACTTGTCTGTTCAGGCTGGGATGGAGCCTGATGAAGAAAGTGCTGAATGGTAGCTTGCTCAGTACTTTTCTTTGGGGGGAAGGGGCATATCTTTCTTTCTCCTGTCACTAAGACCTCGAGAGGTTGAGTTTTATTACCCACCCAACATTCTTGCTTTATAGCCCTCAAGATACTCGCATACTATGCTTCATCATCAAAGCTGCTTAGGTTAGCCTCCTCAGATGATATATCAGTGGGCAAATCTCCTGTTGGAAAGTACTCAGTCCTGGATGAGTGCACTTCATCTTCATCTGCACTGACAAGTTCGGTAGTAAAGAAGACAGGCCAAGAAACAGAAGGTGTTGCAGTAGGGGCGGACACAGTACTGGAAATAGTTGTGTAACTGGCTGGGGCCACAGTGGTAATAGTGGCCATTGTCACTGTAGCAGTACTGGTGGTCACCATGGTTACAGTGGCAGGTGTTGTCTGGGTCACAGTGGCAGGAGTGTTCTCAGTCACAGAGACAGCAGTGTCTTGCAGGGCCATTGTTGCAGAAGAAGTTGGGATACTAGTAGTCTCAGTTGATGGGTGGTGGATCAGAACAGTGGTGGTTATTAAAGAGGCTGTCCTCATCCTGGTGGTACTGGTGGCAGTGGTAAGGGATGAAGAGGACACATCAGATTAGTGGTATCAGTAGCAGCTAATGACAAGATCCTCATAGCAGCACTACTAGTACTTTGATTGCAACTTTTACTTTTTTCGCTAGCATCGGCTGACACCATACTGGTGCTGGCGGAGACTGCAGGCTTTGACGGGGTAAAACAAAATTTTGTACAGCAAATGTGTCTTGAACATTGCTCTGCAGTATGCTGATACTCACCCTCTCCTGCTGCTGCTGCTGCTGCACTATACGTGTGTGCTGCAGCTTTGCTGGGACTGCTGGACCAACTACTTTTCCTGGTACTATGTCCTCTGTCTGCCACAGTTGTATTCCTCACAGGAAGATGTATTACATTTAAATTATATCATTATGAAATACAGTCACTCAAGCTACTGCAGCAATGCTGACCTGACAAGTCTCACTCTCAACTAATAATAGTCAAGCCTGATTTTTCTCAGGAAAAAAACATTAATCTTTTCCTGGGCACACAGCCGCAAACTTTGAAAAATGTCTTGAGTGCACAGCCATACACACACACACACCAGAAAAGCAACTGACTGAAGTGGTGGAAGTCAGTCGACTACTCCCACCCTACCAGCTACAGTGTACTCGCACTTGCTTAAGTAACAGTTGAGGGACCCAAGCCTAGGTTCCTCACTGGATGATTTCTGATATTAAGTTTAAATTATATTTATATTGAAATCAAGTCATTTCAAGCAATGGTGAGCTGACAAGTTTCACTGTCAGCTAATAATAGTCAAGTCTTATTTTTCCTCAGGGAAAAAACATATTTTTAAAATCTCTTCTAGGGTACACAGTCACAAACTTAGAAAAATGTCTTTAGTACACAGCCACGGACAAATGCAGAACAGAAAAGCAACTGACTGAAGCATCAGGAGGAAGCTTACTAGTCCCACCCTACCAGCTACGGTGCATTCACACTTGCTTAAGTTGCCGTGGAGCGATCCAAGCCTCAGTTGCTCACAGGAAGATTTCTGATATTAAATTCAATTATATTTATTATGAAATCAAATCATTACAAGCACTGCTGAGCTGACAGGTCTCACTGTCAACCAATGAAAGTCAAGCCTGATTTTTCTCAGAAACTAATATTTTTTTAAATCTCCTCTTGGGCATGAAGTCAAGCCACCAACAACAGAAAGAAATGTACCAGAACTGATTGCATTTCAGTTAGACTATTAGCATTGTTCTTTGTTTCAAACAGAAACTAAATTATAAAAACTTTACATTTCTAATTAGACTAAACCCCTACAAAACCTTCCTCCCTTTAACTGTTGATCTTCTTCACTACACTGCAGATTTAAGTCTCATTTGTTAAGTACACATACACCAACACAAGTGCACTCACATACTGTGCTCTTGTGGCCTGCCTGCCTGTCTCTCTGTCAATAAACACTAAACAACCCTAGTATTTCCCTTTCTTAAAAGCCTAATTTTTCACCCGGCAGCATAAACAAATTGAGCCTCTCTAGCTTAGGATTTAGAGAGGGAACAAAGAAATGTCAAGATTTCTTTTCTTTTTTTTTTAGTTTTAACAAGTGGATGGAAGTAGATTGTCTCTGTGGCAGCTCAAGTCATCTGTCTGTCCTGCCTGAAGCTTCTGCAAGTGCTGGGTCACATGACTTGTCTTCAATGAGCTTCCAAGGTGGCACCTGACTGGACAGAAAGTCTTGGTAGATCTTGAATTCCCACCAAATAGAAAAACACTGAATAGCCATGAATAGTGCCAATTATTCACTTTTGTTCTTGAGGAGCGAATAGCCTATTATTTGTGGTATTCGAGAAATGCTATTCATTACTCGCACACCTCTATTGCACACCCCATATTTATACAACATCTGCAGAAGGGAATGTGCTAAAATAAGTTAGATCATTTTGTAGTTAATGCAGCTAAAGTGAGAATCACAATGACATTCTCCATCTAGAAGCATCACCACCTGATACTGTCGCTCCAGACTTACCAAACTATGTAACCAATAAGCCCTGACAGGGGATGCTTTAAATATAGAATAATACATGGGGGGAGTGCATAACGAGAATTTAATGCACACCCAAGGTGTCGGATCTACATAAACCCCAAGGGCAAAGCCTGAGCATGTGCATTAAATTTGAGTTCTGCACTCTCTCCTGTGTATTGTTTTATGTAATTACTGGTTGCCATTTTTTCTCCAACCAGATAAAAAATTTACTGTGAGTCTGGGTGTTGTTACTTAATTTTATCCAGTGTATCACGAGACAAATTTAAAGGTGTGCCATTTTTGTACAGATCAGCATTTTCTTTGTATTTCAGTTAATAAATCAATTTTTTGAAAGATACTAACTTATTGATTTTAAACCTGCATTATGTGTGCTAATGGCAAGTAAGAACAAGCAAGTAGAATCAGCAACTGTACAGCAAATAGAATCAGCAACTAAAAAATAAGGAATAAAGAACTTGTGGAAATAAAGAGAAAGGTGCATAAACACATTAACTGGAGGCAAAATGTTAGGTGTTTTTTTTTTGTCCATTTGAATTTCTTTTGGTTGCTTGAGGTTGTCATTGCCTATGTGATACACTAATGAGATGTTGGAGGTCAGAGATTATACTGGTTTATGTGGTGATAAGAGAGAGAGAGAGAGAGAGAGAGAGAGAGAGAGAGAGAGAGAGAGAGATGAATAGCATGGTTAGTGAGCAAGGAATGACTGGGGCTTTTTTATGGGCTTTGGCACGAGTTTTCGATTGCAAATTTACCTTGAGGTGTTTAAGTTTCTAGTAACTGTTGATTGGTCTTACTGCATTGTGCATGAGCATGGGCCAGGCGCAGAGAAGCTGCATGCATTCACCATTATAACCTACGGGCTATAATAGCGAATTATAACCAGCTTCTTCAGTGAGAAAAAACAGCAACTAGTTATTACAGGATATTAATCCATGCCATAGGGGAGTGAGGCACAAGACTGAAGGCCAAGTGTCCTTGTGACCCTGGGAAATGCATTCAAATCCTTTAATACTCACCCTGGAGTAGCATATTGGGCTTACAAAATGGCTCATTGCTCCTTTGTATTATATGTATAGTGAAACATTCTTAACACAATTTTTGTATATGAATCATTTGTTTAAATACATTTTAAAGACTAAATATATGCATGAACTAGCCCCTGATTTGTGTAGGTAACATGACTTTTTTCCTTGGTAATGAGATCCAGCACATGGCCAAGCAGTGCTAGAAACTGAATGCACAGTCAAGTTATGTCTTTTGGCCTAAAATGTTTCTAGATTTCTTTTTTGCCATTTTATAAAATGATGTAACTAATGAGAGAGCAGTTTAAACAATGGCTTATTGATCAGTCAGGGCAGTGAGGGAGCTGTGGGGCCAGAAAGGTGGTGAATGGGGTCTCCAGGGGCTCTGAGGGTGCCATAAGGCATTAGGGGGCATAGTAGCAGATATAGGGAGCAGAAGCAACACCTGGCAGAGGTGTGATAGAGCATATAAGGCAGCCGAGGGGACCAGGTGGGAGGGTTGGCATTGTAATCCTATTATGACCTGGCTCCATGTAGAAGCTGCCCTAGCACCTGCCCCACAGAACCTACAGTCCTGTGGGGCAGGTGCCAGGGCTGCTTCTACCTAGGGCTGTCTCATAGTAGGATTGCAATACCAGCACCCCACTTGGTCCCCTTGACTGTCTTATGTCCTATGGCACCTCTGTCAGGTGCCTCCTCCGCTACTTACAGTATACCTATCAGCATGCCCCCCCTCATGCCCTATGGCACCCTAAGTGGCTCTGCAGCCCCTGTTACCCACCTTCCATCCAGGGTCCCCCTTCCCACCTCCACAGGTCATGTAGGCTTGCGCCAGGGGAGGGTTGATGGATCCTTCTGTCAAACTCCGCAGGTACACCCAATATTTGGTGCAGCCCTGCAGCTGTGGCAGCCCCCTGGTCTTTAGTGCAGGGACCCCTGCTTTTACAAAATTGGGCACAGGGTCCTTGATGCACATGGAGCTCACCCCATTCCTAGATCACCATAGTAGTAGCAATCTAAGGGCTCTTTGAAAACTGAGCCTTCTGTGTTTTACATTCCTGAGGGCTTTCTCTACTTGTTGCACAGTGGACATATCAGATAAATTCACCTGTTGTAGCACCTGCTGGCACCTTGCCTGTCACAAGTAAAATTTTATGTAGACAAAGAAAACTCTCAAGGTGCTGACAAGGTTTTCATATAGCAGTCTTTCAAACCAAGGCATTTTCCATCTTGCCACAAGTGTCCAAAAGCCTTTCATATATTCACAGTCCAGAAAAAAATGCCCCACTGTTTCCAGTTTTCCTATACATTGCTGTCTAGGGGACATTGTTTATTCAATTTTCTTATATTGGTTATTTCCTCTGATTGACAGTCTCCCATTACAAGAGTCAATTCACATCCCACATCTCTCTGGGAATCTGTGGGTCAAGTAATTGTACAAGCACTAGTTGCACGTTGTCAGAGCCAAAAGGCTGGCCTTCAGGAAATATAAGGGAACACAGCGGGATGAAGATAGGGAGGCATACCAAACTGCCCTAAGGGAAGCAGGGAAGGCAGTAAGGCAGGCAAAGTCCCAAACTGAGGAAACACTAGCACGAACAGTAAAAGAAGGTGACAAGACTTTCTATAGATACATTAGTGAAAGGAGAAAGTCCAGAGGGGGTATTGCTAACTTAATGGAGAAAAGGGAGCATATGAGGAGGAGGACCCTGTAAAGGCATCTATCCTAAATAGATACTTTTGCTCAGTATTTACTGAAGAGAAGGTAGGGCAGGGCCCACAGCTCAGCATCATGGACACAGGGGAGGAGGTGAGCACTCTCCCTTCACAAAGAAAGGGTCCTACAAGAGCTTGCTAAGCTCAGGGTGGATAAGGCAATGGACCTGATGGCATACATCCCAGGGTACTTAAGGAGCTAAAGGAGGAGCTAGCAGAGCCATTAGCAGAATTGTTTAGTGAGTCTCTGAGCACAGGAGAGGTCCCAGAAGACTGGAGAAGGGTCATGTGATCCCGCCCACAAGAGTGGTAGCAGGAGAGAGGCGGGGAACTACAGACCAGTCAGTCTTACCTCAGTAGTGGGCAAGATTATGGAGGCACTCTAAGGAAAGGATAGTGCAACACCTGGAATCCATAGGCACAGGATCCAAGACAGCATGGGTTTACAAAGGAAGGTCCTGTCAAACTAATCTCATAGATTTCTTTGACTGGAGTAACCAGAGTGGTGGACCAAGGGGAGCAGTTGATGTCGCCTACCTTGACTTCAGCAAAGCTTTTGACACTGTTCCACATAGAAGATTGATAAATAAGCTAGGTAGGCTCGGGTGGGTCAGAAGTTGGTCAACTGGGTGGCAAACTGGTTGACTGGCAGAAAACAGAGAGTGGTGGTAAATGGTATACAGTCAGAAGAGATGCAAGTCACAAGTGGGGTACCTCAAGGATCAGTCCTGGGGCCAGTCCTATTCAACATCTTCATTAGTGACCTCTTAGATGGACTAGAGGGTAAGGCTTGTCTGTTTGCAGATGACACCAAGATCTGCAACAGAGTAGATGATCCAGATGGGGTGGGCAGAATGAGAAGAGATCTGGATAAACTAGCAAAATGGTCAGAAGATTGGCAACTGGGATTTAATGCAAAGAAGTGCAAAATCATGCACATAGGGAAGAGAAACCCGAAGCCACTTATAGGCTGGGAGGAGTTGCTAGCAGTCACAAAGGAAGAAAGAGACTTGGGCATCATCATCACTGATGACCTAAAATCATCAACAGACCTCTAAAAGCAGTAGGTAAGGCTAGGGGGTGTTAGGGTGTATTAGTAGGGGTATCACAAGTTGTAAGAGGGAGGTAATAATCCTCTGCACAAGACATTAGTTAGGCCCCATCTGGAGTACTGCGTGCAGTATTGGAGGCCACACCTTCACAAGGACATTAACCAGATTGAGGCAGTCCAGAGAAGGGCAACCAAATGGTGCAGGGACTGCATCAGAAGACATATGAGGACAGATTAACGGAGCTCAATATGTATACCCTTGAGCAAAGGAGGGAGAGAGGTGATATGATCGAGACATTTAAACACCTTAAGGGCATAAACAAGGTGAAAGAGTCTAACATGTTTAAATATAAGAAAATAGCAGGACAAGAGGACACAGCATGAGATTAGAGGGAGGCCGATTAAGGGGAATGTGAAGAAATTCTTTTTCACAGAAAGGGTGGTAGATGCATGGAATGGCTTACCACAAGAAGTAGTGGCTATGAATACAGTGCAGGGCTTCAAACAGGCATGGGATAGGCATAAGGGAGCAATACAAATGACTATGAATAGATAGGTCACTGACAGAGCAAAGGCCGATGGCACATTTATAAGGTAGAAAAAGAAATGGGCAGACTGGATGGGCCTTGCGGTCCTTATCTGCCATCAACTTCTATGTTTCTATGTCTTCCCTGCAGTGCAAAAAAGGTGTTATCACAAATTTAGATGCCATTACCCAGTTATACAGCTGTTTTGAGACATGGGGCCCAATTCCAAGATGCATGTTGCAACTCGCAGGCATATGCGAGTTGTGACATGTGCTGCTACACTGGGGACCCTGCGCCCTATTCCAGAACAGGCAGGGTCCCCGGCACTTATGCCCTGTGACTTGCGGCAGCTGCAGGGCTGCGCCATGGGAAGGGCACACCCGACATGGGTGCTGCAAGCCACAGACCACAGGGCACAAGTGGCACAAGGCATGGGCCCCCAGAGCCCCACACCTCAACACCATGGCACTGCTCCACAGGGCTGGGGAGGGGCTAGGGGCCACAAGACTACCCTAAGTTACCTGACATGCAAGGGGACAGGAACCGACCCATGGGAGCACTGCATGGAGATGGGGGGTGAGGGGGTGCCAGTGGCCGACAGAGGGCTGTCCTGCCACAGGTGGTGTGGTGGGCACCCATGGTGGATTGTGGGGGGGTTGGCTGGAGGGGTGGCAAACTCAGTGGTGCATCCCCAGTGAACGTAGGCATGATTAGACCAGCTATTAGCTGGTCTAACTGTACTTACACCACGGTCTGCTGGGTCCCACTTGGAATCATGATTTGCGATTCCACCAGCCACCCTCTTAGAATACTGGTGTAATCGATGCCAGAATCCCCCTTGCACCTTGTCGTAGGGGGTTGCAGGAATAGTGGGTGGCGTAACACCCCTTTGGCACAGGCGGCCTGCATCATGTCACAGGCAGCCTCTTAGAATTGTGATGGGTGTATCGCATGTTGCAAAGTGCAATTGGCACCATAGGGTTTGGTGCAAATTGCCTTGCGACAGGCATATCCCATTTCAGAATTGGGCCCATAGATTCACTTGTAGCCTAGTAAGTTTACATGCACTCAATTTTCTAATAATCACTTACTCGTGGACTTTAACCAGTTTTAACATTGGTATCATTCCAGTTCATTTAGTGAAAAAATCTAACATGTTTTCCCTCAACCATATTATCCAGTTGTGTTCAATTAATGCCCCTTTAACTTTAAAGAAAGCTGCCAAAAAATTGACTGAGAAAATACCACAAGATGGTAAATAAGTAATTTCCCTTTTAACTGGATTTAGTCAACTTCCCAAGACCATCTGAAAGACTAAGGTCAATAACTGTGTTTCCACTTCTACTGGAGGAGGGAATACATAACTCAAGTATAAGAAGATCAGCATTAAAACTTTCTTCACCAAATCCACCTGTTTCTTTTTTGATTATGTCCAAGATTTCCATCTGGAAACTTTTTCCATACAGAGTTCTAGTCTCTTTCTAAATAGCCTCCACCAGATTCTTTTGCCCAAACTTTGTTCCTAGTATTTTTAACAGTTCATCTGATATTCAGATACCTGCTATTATAGCCTGTTCCAAGATCCCCTGTCCCACCACCTTTAAAACAATATTCTTGTTTTTTTATTAATTTTAACACAAGATGTCCTTGAAAAAAGTGTTTAATATTATGAGGGCTTTCACTCCTGATTGCACATCTTGCACATAAAGGCAAATATAATCTGCATATGTCAATGATTTAATGCTAAATCATCCACAAAACAGGATCCAGACCAAACACATAAAATAATGGAGTCCCTCTCCTCCCTGCTACCTCTGCTGTCCCTCTACGTCAATTCATAATAGTTTTTGCTGCTTAGTACAGAACCTTAATCCAACCAATAAATTCCTTAGGTACACCATGTCTGGCCATTACTGCAAATAAAAAAGAATTGGAAACTTTGTCGAAAATCTTCTCCTGATCCAATGACATAAATATAATCCATCCTTCTGTTGTCATCCTGCTTCCACTACTTCCCTTACTAGATGCAATTTTTTTTATAAATAGATCCTGGGATGATGCAAGTTTGGGTTAGCATGATCAGATGTCTAGTACACCCATGTTATCTTTTGCACAATAGTTTTGACAAGATCTTAAAATCAGAATTTGATAGACTAATAGGTCTCCAGTTAGCTAACTGTTCCCTATTCCTTTTTAAAACAGAAATGTCCTCAAGGAAACTGCAAAGGAGGTGCTAATCTCCTTAGAATCCAAAATATGTTGAATCACAATTGTTAAAAAATTAGTTCAATGTGTTGTGAATAGTAATAGTGCCTGTGTTTATTGATTGTGTTTTGGCCTTTCTCTATTCCCATCCTTGGTAGGGGAAGCCAGGCTGCATGTAGGGAATATAAGGCTCAGCACTAAGGGTGAGTAGAGTGCCAGAGTAGAAGGAGGATGGTGGGTGTGACAAAACACACTAAGAATTGGCTGTGTGAGAAAGGCTGCTTTTATCTGGGTTGTGAGAGGAGTTATTACCCCACATTGAACCTCGGACTTCAGCCCTCCCATTTCAATGTGTTGCGAATAGTAGTAGTACTTGTGTATACTGATTGCATTTTGGCCTTTCTCTATTCCCCACCCTTGGTAGATAAGCAGGGTAGCATGTAGGGAATACAAGGCCCCAAAAGATTGCCTCCTCCAACTCACAGAGAGTGTGAACAGTAGCACGTAGGAGAGGAAAAAAAATCCTATGGAGGAAACCTCTGAGGACCCATGGCTACTGACCTGCCAATTCTTCTGGGAAAGCTAAGAGGAGATGATCCTAAATGATTGTCTGATATCTGTTTCTGGATTAGGGATGTATGGTTCAGAGTCTGGTGAAGTCCATCTTCTCAGTCTCTTGATGATGTGAGCAGGAATGCTATTCTTTGATGCTGAAGAAGCTGCTCCAATTTGAAAGGAAAGTCTGAAAAGGAATAAGGATTGAGCCTGAATCAATGCAGAGCATTCTGATGTGTTCCAGGAACCATTTGTAGTCATGGGTGTTTAGTTATCCGAGGTCAAGAGAGGATGTTAAGGATCTGAGTATGAGTGGAAAAGCATGAATTAGTCGAATGAGTTACCAGATGACAGTTAGTATAGGTCGGGTTATGGGCTGTAGGTTATTTGAAATTCTCTATGAGATCTGTCAGTCTTGAGGAAGGCAATGACATGGTATTATGATAGCTTGATTCTTTGAATTGGAAATGTTACAAAATTAGCAGAGGAAGATGTTGCAGTACAGATGATACAGGATGCAGGAATCCATAGAAGGCTGGACAAAATAGTGGAAGTGACCATGATATTCAAAGCAGAATTGAAAGGAACTGCCTTCAGGAAGTCCAACATGTTTTTTTTAATGAAGCTATCTATAGGGAGATGATGAGGAGTTCTGGTGCTTGATGATCTGAGAGATATTGCTTAATAGTCCCATATGATAATTTCAAGGCTTGATGACAATGTTAGGAATGCAAGAACATGTTCTACTTGAGCAGAAGAACTCTGGGAGGATTACTGTCTGTGGAAGAAGGACTGCTTTGCATGCTGTAGTGTAAGTAGTTCGGGAGAATGGAGCTAGGGTGACCCACGTGATAACATTGTCTTGCTGGCAAAAAAATTCTAAGTCATCATGAGGTCGCTAAATGAAGCAGGTGGAGTCGTAACTGAAGTTGTTGAAGATGGAGGCAATTGGAGGTCTGCATCTGGAATCAAGATAATGATTCAGCTGCTTCAGTTGCATAGCCTAGAATGTGAAAACAATGAAGTGTAAAATTGAGATAGATAGAGAACCAGTGTCAGCCTCTGCATGAGCTGCATGATTGACTGGGATGAAGACCTCACATTTTGATGATGTCCACTGAAGGGACCAGTAATGTTTTCCAACAAAGGCAGCAGCTACTATTGGATAAATCTCAAAGAGAGGAGATGTTTTTGAACAATCTCAAAGAGATGTAATGGCTGAAGGCCAGGGAGGAGTGATCCAGGACTGCTTGAGACAGCAGCTTAGCCATGAGGTGGAGATGCATAGATGTAGTCTGGTGTGTAAGTTTGGAAAAGAGTCTTTGTAGGAAGTTAGACAGTCATTCCAGTTGGCTATAAATGGGACCACATAGATAGGATCAGATTTTGCATCAGCCGTGATTTGAATGGGATGATGCAGTTTGGAAACCGATGATGCCAAAGTTAGAAGGTAGGAAATGAATGATCGACCTTGAGGAATTATGTGCATTGCATAGTTGAGGTATTGCAGGAGGGAAAGAAGTTCTCATTTCATGCAAGAGGATTGGTTCAAAAAGGACTCTACTAAATTTGTATCCTGTGACATTAACAGGAGGTAACCTGGCTTCCATACATTCTGTATCAAATATATGCCAAGGAATTCAAGGAATGTTGCTGGACCTGAAATTTTCTCTCCCAACAGAGGAATTGATATCTCTTAGAATGGCTGAACGAGAGCACAAATGCTAGCCATAAGAGGAAATCTGGTGGATCTTTCAGGAGAAAGCCATCTAACAGATGAATGACTGCTGAACACAGCAGACATTAAGTAAGACCCAACACAGTACTTCAGGGAACATATTGAAAAGGTATGGGTTGTTGTAGATCAGAAGGCCAGTCAAACTATACAGTAATAGTGGTCCTCATCAAAACAAATTGTATAGATGCCAGAGACTGATGAGTGGGTAATGACTTAAATGCAGAAGTGATATCAGCATTTGAGAGCCAGAAGCCAGGGCTGACATTTTTGATAAGTGCTAGTGCGTAGTTAGTACAAGCATAGGATACAGAATATCCATTGAAAGGAATCAATGGCTTGATGCTCGGGATGGATGAGGACTGAGATGCAGATAAGTTGATGATGAGGTGTTTTGTGCTGGAAACCTTTCTAGTAGCAACACCTATGGGATCAATGTGATATGTAGGGAAAAGCAGGTGTTGAAAAGGCTCCAGGAGGAAGCCCTTTTTAAATTATTTTGTAGGAGCTGATGGATGATTGTACGATCCTTCACAGCAGACTGCAGATTACGACATTGGGGGGAGCAATGAGATGTCCATATGGAATCCATGGAAAAACTGGACCAGATATGTCACACTGCTGGGTGAGAAGGATGAGAAGCTAGAATCTTAGATAAAGTTCACAAGTTGATCAGAGTAGATGGATGATCTAATTGTCAATTGAGGAGGCTGGGGAGCTTATGGGCAGAAAAAGCAAACATGAGCATGGCCACGGAAGCTGCATATGTGAAGATATGTGCAGCCAGATCCAGGGTAGCCTGTATAGGTAAAGTTTATCCAAATAGCTATGCCTCCAATGTATGATAGGTCTGCTTCAAATGTCCAGTCAGGAATGAGGAGTTGGAAGAAAGGAGATGGTCTGAATTAGCCTTGGCAAAGGAGTAGAAGTCAAGATTGTTGGACGAGTGAGTATACTAGATTGGTGGATGAAGAGGCAGCAGATACTGTGTTTCAAAAGGGTGGAGACTCTGAGATGGATGGAGTACTGATGGTCAGAATAGTACTCAGAGGAGCAGAGGTGACAGGAGCATGGTTGGTAGATGGATGTACAGCAGGAGCTGACAATTCGGAGGCTGAAGCAGGCTAAGCCTGGAAGTGAACTTTGATAGCCACCTTATGGGCTGGCAAGGCAGAAACTGAAGAGGCGACCTAAGCCATGAAGTCTTATATTTTGGACAAAGGAGCAGGTTCTGGGTGAGGCACAGCCAGCTCAGACCAGGACCCTGAACAGGTTGAGCCTTTGAAACTTGAAAGAAATCATATGACTCCATTCACAGGCAAAAGCTGAGAAATGGATACCAAGATTTGCAGTTCAGTCATGATGTGGGGAATGGTCTGATTCTTAACTCATTACCTCCTGGAAATGCCTGTAGGTGGTGGCCAAATCATCCTCTTTGTCTCCCACAATGACTTCTGTCGGTAGATGAAGACTTTCTGCGCATCCCGGACACTTCTCTGGTCATCAGCACTATTTATCTGTGTTACTTGTGAACCAAATTTATTAGAATTGACTGCATAGCACCATTAGAAAGGTATATTTGTGCTGAACAACTTTGCCACTGATACTTTGAGTGTATTACGTATACTTTAGAAGTTATTCACATTTGTTTATGGGGTGGAGTGTGTGACTGACATTTGTCTCTCAAGCCTCACCTAAGCACCTTGAATAAAATGGGAAAAAATACATGTTTTATATTAGAAAAATTGCTTTTTAGTACAAAATTAGTTTTGTACCTACAACTAATGTATGGATGCTTAATTTGGTGTTCATATGATACAGATTTTCCTACCAAAAATGGTTTATGTTGACTTTTTAATTGCAAAAAAAAAAACACTTTTTTTTGCTATTTCGACTAATATAGAAAAAAAAGATATTGCTTATAATTAATTGCATACCACCATTGGAAAGGTAATTTTGTGCTGAACAACTTTGCTGCTCATACTTTTTGTGTAGCACTTACAGTCCATGAGTGATTCATATTTGTTTGTGGCATGCTTATTATGGCTTGATTTTGCTTAGAAAGGTCCAGGATGCAGCATTAAGAGTATACAGGACACAAGTAGTGGAACTCTCAAAGAGCTCCTGTAGAGTGAAAGAGTTAATGGAGTAGTTTGATTTGGAAGTCCGCTTATGAGCTGGAGGAACTTGAAAGGTGCCTGAGAAGACCTACAGAATCTGTACCAAGGTATGCATCCAGACAGTAGGTAGACATAGAAGATGCCAAGATACCAATAGCACTGCGTATTGCACTAAAAGCAGGAAGAAGTCCAAGGAGACCTTGGAGGACTTTCCTGAGTGATTGTGGGTGGAGAGTTGGTAAACATAGAAGATGCTATATTGTGCTGAGAGCAGGAGAAAGTCTGAGGATTTTGTAGGATCTTCTTTGATGTTTGCAGTCAGAGAGCTGAAGGTGTAGAAGATGCTGAGGATGCCAATACACACTGCATATTGTGCTGAGAGTGGAAGAAGTCCAAGGAGACCTTGCAGGACTGTCTTTGAGGTTGAATGCAGAATTAGGGTGCTGTGGAATGGCTAGCAACAGAGTCCCATCTCTGATAGACATGGCAAACTAACCTGCACTCAAATACCTCAAAAGGATGAGTTGGAGATGGAGACTGGAAGATGTATGCAGAGATGGTATACGTGGAAGATGCCAAAATGCCAGTACAAGCAACATATTGTGCTACGAGCAGGAAGATATCCAAG
The DNA here is from genome assembly GCA_016271365.2 of Neoceratodus forsteri. Lineage (NCBI taxonomy): Eukaryota > Metazoa > Chordata > Ceratodontiformes > Ceratodontidae > Neoceratodus > Neoceratodus forsteri. The sequence goes on from CM057453.1 coordinate 958,920,309, forward strand.
GAGAACTTGAAGGACTTTCTTTGGGATTGTATGCTGAGAGTCGATAGGCATAGAAGATATAAAGATGCCAATTGGTGCTGTGTATTGTGCTGAGAGTGGAAGAAGTCTGAGGAAATCTTGCAGAACCTTCTTTGGGGTAGTATGTAGAGAGTCGGTAGGCGTAGAGCCAAGATGCCAATATGCACTGCATATTGCACTGATAGCAGAAGAAGCCTGAAGAGACCTCACAGGACCTTCTTCGGTTTGTATGCAGAGAGTTGGTAGGCGTACAAGATGCGAAGAATGCCAATACGTGAATGCATATTACACTGAGGAGAAGGAGACTAACCCCAAGCTGTGGAGGCCAAACATAGGGCACTGATTAAGGGGCCCAGTTTCAATGAAGAACCTTGCAGATAGGTTACTGGGTTTGTAGATTCAACCTCCAGCCAGTGAAGACAAACTTGAGGCTCATACAGTAGGTGCTACTGAACTAAGACAATGCAGAATTAGGTGGTGTTAAATGGCTAGCAACAGACACCCATCTCTGGTGGACAGGGCAAGCCTACCTGCACTCAAATACCTCAGCAGATATGAGTTAGAGATGGAGACTGGAAAGCTGCTGGTGAGGGCTACACAAGAAAAGAGCAGCTGGCTGCTGCTTAATGGAGAAGGAGAATAATCAGGACAGAACAGGATAAATTGGTAGTAAAGAAAATAGGAGCATGGAGGGAACAGATACAGCACAGTGAAAAGGGGACACATAGAAATCATTTGAAAGCAGGACAAAACTAAGGTTCAGGAGCATGAGCGCTGAAAATAGGTAGTATAGCTTTAAGATGGGTGTGATGAGCTCATGTCATGACCCAGAAGCACTGGACAGAAATGGAACATGGCTCCAAAGAGGAGAATTCCCAAAAGAAAAAGCAGCAAAATAAAAGCAGCAAAAACATACAAAAGGAGAGAGCACAATGAGACACAGTAGACAAGAGGGAAGGCTCCAGGGGCAAAACCAGAGAAGCTACAGCTAGCAGCATGGAGCACAAAGTGAAGGATGTGGGGGGAGCAGAGAACCACCAATGGCAGGCACCAGGAGGGAAGAGGGAGGGAAGGAGCAGACAGAAGGAAAATAAAAGCAGCAGACAAATGGGAAAGGGGGGCACACCAACAGAGCAAAGAAGAAAGCAGTAAAACACAGGGCACACATAGTACGGACAAACAGAGCACAAAGGAGACACCAAATAAAAGACAAAACAGGGGGAGATGAGAAGCAGGGAACAAAAAAGGCACAGAAGGGAAAGAGGAGGGAGCAAAAACAGAGCAAAGCAAGCAGCAAAGGAAAAAGCAAGCAAGCACAGCTGCACAGACCATGCACAAGCTCAGAGCGAAATGAACACACCGTGAACAAAACGTGCTAAGAGTAGGCTGTGCAGGAGAGGCTGCTTTATCTGAAATGCGGGAGAAGCTATTCTTCCACATTGAACCTCAGGCTTCAGCCCTCCCATATAAAATTTCTCCAAAAGTCAGGAAAAACTAATCTGGAATTCCATCTTTCCCAGGTGAAGTGTTCCTACTCATTTGTTTTATGATATTTTGAATCTCCACCTGTGAGACCAAAGACAATAGAGCTTGAGAATCTTGACCTGATAGTGAAGTAAAATGCTCTTCAGTCAGAAATTATTTTATTACTTAGTAAGAAAGATCCTCCTCTTGTAAGGAGGTTTCCACAAACTCTTGCAATACTTTTATCATACCCTGTATGTCAGTGATTCTATCCCCATCCTTCATGGAAAGGCTTGTCATCTTAGTATGTTACAGTCTGTCCTTACAAGCCAAATACAGGTCCCCCATATGGTGTTTTCTTGGTTCCATACTTTTGTTCTACCATTAATTATGCGGCCCTGTTCAGTTGAACATTTCTTATTGATTGTTTTAACTGAGAGATCTGATCCACCTAGTCCCAGCACCTTCCACTACAAGGGAGTACATTATATAACTGGTTCCTAAGATCCAGATACCATAGGTACCCCTGCCTCCTTCTGGCCACTCCCAGTTTCTTACAAAGCACCTGAATCTCTTTTTTTGTGTCCTCCCTCCACAAAGAGGGTGAAGTCATATCCACAAAACACCAAATGCCTAACTAATAAAAGTTCTTCAATGGTTCCCTTCCCCTCTGCATAATCCAATATAGAAGCATTCAATTTCCATCTGTTTTCTTTTGTGGATGGACTAACTGTGTGGAGGGTACCCCCTAAATTATATGGTCAGAAAATTCACACAGCATTAAATGAATGGTAGACAGGACTGCAGATTTGGAAATGAACACAAAATCTATCCGTGATGACAAATTTCCCTTTTAGTATGTGGCCCCATAATTTAAGTAGGTAGCAATAGCCATCTATGAGGCCAGCCACTGAAATAATTTGTTTCGCATGGTGAGAATTACGATACACCTTTGTGCCTGAAGCATTCCCTGGTACACTGTCAATGGGACAATTAAAGTCCCCTCATAATAAGACCTGTCTTGATGTATGCAGATATGGCTGAACAGATTTAAACAGCTCCACCCTGCTGGATTTTACTTGAGGGGCATAAACATTAATTAGCTGGTCTTGTTCCTCATGAAAAACTATATTCAGCAATAGACAAAGGCAGTAAGGACAGGGATGGGGCAAAAAGAAATAAAGTCATAAAAAAATGGAGGGTAATGAGTGCCAATGCCTGTAGTCTAGCTAAAAAGCTCCCCGAAATGGTGGCCTTGATGGAAGAGGGATGCCTAGATTTTTATTTATTTATTATTTATTGAAAAGTTTCACCAGGTAAGGTACACTGAACAATAAGTTGCTCATCTCCCGGTATGACCTGGGGAGCAGGTAGTGGGAGTTACATAGTATTATAGAGTACACACAATAGCACAAAAGCAGATTAAACTAAAAGCATTAAGGCATGGATTACAAGCATAAAAAGGCATAGAGTACAAGAGTACACACAATGACTCAGAAGCAGTTTTCACAAAGGCATATAAAGCATGGCTTAACAAGCATAAAGGCATGGATATTTACAAGGTAGACAAGGAATCAGCCTATTCTACAACCTAGAGGGTGAGACAGAATAGTGGCTAAGGTATTCCAAACTTGTCTTAAGGCTTACAATATGGGGACTATAAGTAAAACAAGATAAAACAATGAGAGAGAAGCTAATAATGTGGCAACAAAGGAGCTAAAGGCCAGGGTGAGTCCCACAGGCTGAGGAGAATGTTCCAGAGAGAGAGATTGATAGAGAAAACTATCAAAGACAAGACAGAGGAAAAAAGTCTAGTTGGAGCAGCGATGAGGGTATGAAATGACTAATGGGGAGTAGGGCAGGGTGAGGGACTAGGAGGGGGGAGCTAGGGGCAGGTGCAGTTTACAGAGAGGAAATTATGTAGTGCTTTGTTTAAAGAGCCTGGGGAGGAGGAGGAATGGATTTATGGAGAAAGAGCATTTCACAGTTTAGGGAGCTAGTAAGAGAAGGAGGATTGGCCAATTGAGGTGGATCTCTGGGGGACTGACAGAGTTCTGTGGCCATGGGATCTTAAAAGGCGAAGTGGTGAGGGTGGGGGGGAGAGTGAGGAAGTGAGATAAGGAGGGAGTGTGCCAAGCCAGAACTTAGAGATGAAATTTTCACAGTGGTGCAGTCACCTATTGGCTAGGGAGGGGAAGGCTAAAGCATGATACAGGTGACAGTGATGGGTCAGGGGAGGAGCATCCAGGGAAAACTGACAGAAGGAGTTGAAAAGTGTATCCAGGTTTGCTAAGGAGGTGGCATGAGCAGAGCAGTAGACGATATCACAGTAATCGATGGTAGGGAGATCATTTTTTGGATCAGTTCATGCCATGCCTGAGTCAGGAGGCAGGAGCGGTTTCTGAATAAGGCACCAAGTTTGGGGCACTTTTTTCGTTATGGCATCTATATGGTCTGAGAAAGTGAGCTGTTGGTCCAGCCATACGCCCAGATACCGGAAGGATGTCATGGCATCTAAAGTTGCTCTGTCAAGAGTAGTGAAAACGGGGACAGATGGGAGCCTTGACAGTTTCTGTCTCATGCCAAATGTCATGGTCACTGTTTTTTTTTTGCATTTAGGAAGAGTTGGTGAGAGTGAAACCATCTCTGGACATTATTGAAGTCACTTTGAAGCCTGGAGGTAACATCCACGGGCGATGGCCCTGAGGAGAAAAGAACTGTATCATCAGCATACATATGTATAGAAGATGAAGTGCAGACAGATGGAAGATCATTTAGGAAAATGGAGAAGAGGATTGGGCCTAGTTTGGACCCCTGGGTGACACCAGTACGTATGGGTAAAGGAGGAGAGATGTAGTTGGATATTTTTACCAATTGAGAACGGCCGTTTAGGTACACATTAAACCATTTTATGGCGTGCTCAGACAACCCTGCAGCTGCGAGGGAGCTGAGTAGGAGGGAGTGGGAAACTGTGTCAAAGGCTTTAGCAAGATCAATAAAAATGGCAGTAGTGATGTGACCGCAATCCATGCCTGTCAGGATCATCTCAGTGATCTGGAGTAGTGAGGAGGTAGTAGAGTGATGTTTTCTGAATCCAGATTGGTATTGGGTGAAGAAGTTGATGTCAGATAGGTATGAAGACAGCTGGGCTAGGACTAGTTGTTCTTGTAGTTTGGCTAAGGTTGGGAGGAGTGATATAGGGCGGTAGTTCCCATGGGAGGAGGTGTCGCCTCCCTTTGGGAGTGGGAGGACGATTGCATGTTTCCACCCTAGAGGAATGTCAGCTAATTGAAACTATAGATTGAGAAGAGAAGACATTGGGGGAGAACTGGCTGTAGCAGACAGGTTTAGTAACTTAGGGTCCAGTCCATCAGGGGAGCTACCTTTGTTTGGGTTTAAGGCTTCCAAGGCCACCAGCATATCAGATGGCAGGATTTTAGAGAAGGAAAAACTGTGTGGAGGTGCAGGTGGACTTCCAGTAGAGGCAGTAGGCAACTGATTTGTGTTTGGAAGGGAGCCTAGAACAGCAGCAGAGCATGTGGTAAAGTGGGAGTTGAAAGCTGCGGCAACACTTGGGTGGTCAGTGATGACATCATTGTTTATTTTGAGGAGGGGAAAGGGAGGTGGAGTCTGCTGGAGAAAAGTGAGTAAATTACTTTCCAAAAGTTGGATGGATTGTTTATATTAGAGTTAAGGGTAGATCTGAAGTACTCGGCCTTAGCCAAATGAGTGGCTTTCATGCACTTGTTTCTGAGTAGGCCCCGTAATCTTTAAGAAGCTTTGTGCTTTTATGGAACTTCCAGGCTGCGTCACGCGCTCTTTGGACAGCGATGAGTTCTGGAGAGATCCAGGGAAGGTGGTTACCTTGGACTTGAACATGCCGTAATGGCGCATGATGATTCCAGACTTCAAGGAAACAGTCTCTGAGGTACTTTGCTGCATCATCGAGGTTGCTGGCATTGGATATAGGTGCCCAGTTTATGTAGGACAGATCATATAGAAGTGGGGCAATGTCTAGGGATTTGTAGGATTGGATTTGTAGAGTTTTACAGGGGGATTTGACTTTGTGAACTCTACGCACCAGGAAAGTCATACAATGGTCAATGAAAGCATCTGTTAGAGTACCAGATTTTATGATCCTATGGGTGTGAAAGGTGAGGGCCCAGTCAATAAGGGAGTGGTTATCTGTCTCATGGTTAAGCCTAATCGGGTCTTGGTTAAGTTGAGAGTCTGTATAACATTCTGCGCTTTTTTAGACATGGTAGTCCAATTTATGTTGAAATCACCCACAGTATATAATTCTCCGGCTATGGAGTGGTTAGCTAGGGTGGCTAAGAGATCGGTAGCAATTTTGGGTTGGGAGACAGGACAGCAGTAGGCTCCTGCTACAAAGACAGGTTTGGAGAAGAGGGGAGAGAGATTTGCAACATCAGGACCTCGTATGCTTCTGGTACAGCACTGGAAAAGAAGGAGGTGAATTGGATGGAAGAGGCAACATAGATTGCTACCTCCCCACCTCTCCCTAGCCGGTCCTGGCATGATAAAGTGAAACCAGGGAGGGTGAAAGATGAGTTGCAGATTTTGTTATTTAGCCATGATTCTGATATTATAATTATATAAGGGTTTAGTGAAGCAACCAGGGGCTGTAGCAAGTCCACTTTAGGGAGGAGGCTACATATGTTTATATGTATTATTTTTAGGCCATTAGGGAGAGCTGTGAGTCGTGATTCGGGGCTGGCCACTGGAGGTGATTGGGCTGGGCCAGGATTAGGGTTTATGGCACCAGCCGATAAGATTAGGAGAGCAATAATAAAATAGTGCAGCTTAGCACTCTTGAACCAAGAGTGTTTTCATAACAGTCAGGAGCAATAGCATTTAACAATATCTGGGGGTTTCCAGGAGCTAAGTAAGCGTATTAGTGTAAAGTACATCGGCGTTTGGGCAAGAGAGGTGCAGGGGTAAATGGGCGAGTGAGACCAGGATACAGGTATGGGTGAGGGGGAATATAACTGATTTACAACAGGAAGAGGGACGGCATTTTGTCTCTGTAGAGGAAGTGAGGGCTTTGGGAACAGAGGGGGGAGGGTGAATGCTGCGAACACCAGAAGGATGAGGTTTAGAGTAGAGGGCAACATCTTAGTATTCATTTACCGATATCGTGGCAATCACAGAAAAATGGTACATAGAGAACCATGACTGAGATGTCAACATACCAGGATACACAATCTACAGGAGGGACAGGGGGGAAGAAGAAGAGGAGGAGCAGCTCTCTATGTAAGGGAAGGGATCAAAACAACAGAACTAAAGGGTAAACAGGGAGGAGAGGAGGCACTGTGGGTCACCCTGGAGACTAGAAATGGCTCCACAATCGACACAGGGGTTGTACACAGACCCCCATCTCAGGGGGAGGAAATGGACAAGGAAATGATAGAAGGCATGCTTGGGATGGCAGAGAAAGGTGAGCTATTGCTGATGGGGGACCTGAATATGCCAGATGTTAAGTGGAGCACCTTTGCTGCAGCCACATCCAAGAGCAGGGCCATTCTCAATGCCCTACAGGGTGCATGCCTTAGACAGCTAGTTTTGGAACCCACTCGGGAGGGAGTAATCTTAGACCTGGTACTCTCAAATGGGGACAGAGAGAGGATCTCTGATCTTGAAGTGGGTAGCTATCTGGGGAGCAAGTGACCACCAAACAGTGTGGTTCACGATAAACTTAGCTGTAGAGTCAAGCCACACAAAAGTGAAGGTACTGGACTTCAGGAGGGCTGATTTTGTCAAATGGGAGAATGCCTCAGAAAAGCACTAGAAAACAGGCAAAAGGGTGGGGTGGAGCAATAATAGGGAAACATCAAAACTGCCATCACAGAGGCAACAAGTCTTTTTGTGAAGCAAATAAATCAAAACGAAAGAAAAAAACACTATGGTTCTTGAAAGAAGTGGCGGAGAAGGTAAGGGAGAAAAAGATAGCATTCAGGAAGTATAAGGAAACACAGAAGGAGCAGGACAGAGAACTGTACTATTTAAAGCAGAAGGAAGCAGGGAAGGGAGTCAGAATAGCAAAGGCCCAAACTGAGGAAAAGATAGCCAACTCGGTTAAGAAGGTGGATAAAACCTTTTATAGGTACATTAGGGAGCAAAGAAAGACTAAGGCAGGGATACTGAGGTTAAATAAAGAGGAAGGTGGTTGGGCAGAGAGCGACAGTAAAAAAGCAGGGATACTGAATGAATACTTCTGCTGGTGGTGTATTTCTGTGCTGTCTTTAATTGCTGCAAATTTTTGCCCCCCCTTCCCTTCCCCCAACTCTTAATTATATGCCCTGTTAAATCTGATTGACAGGAGCTAAACACAGGGTATAGTAAGGGGTGTGAAGTAGGAGGGGCATAAGGGGGAAGAAGCCCACCCTCAGCACGACAAGTGTTTTGACTCATTTATTTATTTATTGGTTTCTTTTTTTTTTAAGAAAATTATCTGAGGATCAGTGGCAGGATTTTTAGGACAGTAAATTAATAAAAAGGGAACTAGGAGAGCTTCAGTAGCAGACAAGTAGTAAAACTGCAGTATAATATGGGGAGTGGTGCAATGTAGTGGCTATGGGGCAGCCATATTCAGGCAGACCTTCTGGACACTGAGGTGCTGCCCTATCTGCATGCATCTCTCTGGACTGCAGGATGAGGTAGCCAGACTCAGAGCGGAAGTAAACTGGGTCAGGAGTACCATCGCCCCTATCCAGAGACCACCCAGTCCAATGCAACTGCCTCAAAGGATGCCGAGAACGGTGAGCACTTGGATGATGGTGGGCTCAGGGAGGTTAGGAGCGGGTCAGGCAGAGGCACATCCCAGATCCTATTCCACTCAAGAACTCATATGCCACACTGGCAAATGAGGACAACCAAATAGAGGTACCCAGAGAAGTGGAAGGAAAGGAAGTGGAGGTTAGCCAAGGAGGTGACCTCAGCGGGGAAAGCAGTGGACCCCAGAGGAGGAGGAGGAAGTGAATCCTGGTGGGGGACTCCATCATAAGAGGGATCCAGCTAGGAACACATGAGGGGGAGGACAGGGAGGTGAGGTGCCTACCAGGTTCCACGGCATGGAGGGATGGAAGGAAGATCCTGGGGATCACTGGGAAGGCAAGACGGGAGGGTGAGCTGGATGTCATTATCCCCTAGGTACTAATGACCTGGCAAATGGGGAGCCAAAGGAAGTTCAGGAAGAGTTTAGGAATTGGGGAGGGGTCTCCAGCAGTAGCTACTTCTGTCACTTTCTCAGAAGTACCTGCGAGAGGCAAGGAGAGCATAGAGTGCATGCACCAGGAACTTTAACTCATGGTTGAAGAACTGGTGCTGTGAGGAAGGGTTTGGATTCATTGGTGACTGGGACCTACCTGGAGGATGGAGGTTTGTTCATCTGACGCCTGCATCCATCCTGGAGGAATCAAGCACTAATGATAAGTTTAAATGCTACATTGACAAGCATTTAAACTAGCAAAGGGGCGGGCAGGCAAGGAGGGTACCTACTTGCTCACCCCACAGCTAGCACTGGAACCAGTGAACCAGAGAGTGGCTATATCTGCAAGCAGTGCAAAAGATGGAGATTAGTGCCCAAGAGGTGGATAGGCAGAAAGGGCAAAATTCAGCAGAAAGACAGCAAAGAGAACCAGGGATAAAGGACAACCAAGGAAGGGGCTGGAGAACAGTGAAACAGTCTGGGGAGGTCAAATCATGGAAAGCCATGTGCAAAATGCCAGGAGCCTTAGCAACAGATGGAAGATCTGAGGCTGTCATGGTGCAGATCAGACCCTGACATTGTGCCATCACTGAAACCTGGTGTAATGATAACAACGACTAGGAGATGGCCATACCTGGCTACAACATATTCAGAAGAGAGAAGAGCAGGAAGGGAGGAGGAGGCACTGTATGTGAAAAATGACATAAGGCCACAGAGATCCAGGAGGAACAAAATGGGGAGAGATACTGTGGGTTAAGCTGGAAAGGAAAATGGGAACAGCTATCCTCACAGGTGTATTCTATAGACCACCAGCCCAGGAGGAAGAAACAGATAGGAGTTGATGCTAGCCATCCAAAGGATGGCAGACAAGGGTGAGGTAGTACTGGTTGGAGACTTCAATATTCCAGACGTGGACTGGAGCATCCCAGCAGCAGCATCAACTAGGAGCAGATTTATCCTAGACTCCTTCAGGGTGCCTTCCTCAAGCAACTGGTCATGTAACCAACTCGGCAGAAGGCAATACTGACCCTGTGCTCACAAACAGGGACAGTGTGATGGGGGTAACAGTGGGGAGCACCTGGGAACAGTGACCACCAGTCATGTGGTTTGAAATCACAGAAAGAGCAGAACCAAACCACACAAAACACGATCCTGGATTTTAGGAGAGCAGACTTGGGAAAATGGGGAGATACTTAAAGAGGCATTAAGGGAATGGGACAGGAATCAGGGGTTGAGGAACAGTGGGAGCATTTAAAATGGGGATTACAAGAACAACAGAATTATGCATTAAGGAGTTAGCAAAAGGAAAAGGAAGAGGAGACCATTATGGTTTCCAAAGAGGTAGCAAAAGAAAGTGAAAGCCAAAAGACTGCATTTAGGCAATACAAAAGACACAGGCAGAAGGGGATAGGAGAAGTACCAGGAGAAGCAAAGGGAGGCAGGAGGTCAAGAGAAGCCAAAGCCTCAGACAGAAGAACACTTGAAAAATCAGTGGGAAGAGGAGACAAAACCTTTTACAGGTACATAAGTGAAAAAAGAAAGACAAAGGGAAGGATAGTGAGACTGAAGGGGAGGATGGGGGCTGCATGGAGGATGACAACAGTAAAGCTGACATATTGAACAGGTATTTCTGCTCAGTCTTTAATGAGGAAGAGGAGGGTAATGGGTCTGAATGGAGTACAAGGGGTGAGAATGGTGCAGGAATGGACTTCAAGTCCCTTTACACGAAAAGAGTCCTGAAGGACTGGAAGTAATAGAGGTTGATAAAGCAATGGGCCAGTTGGAGGTTCCTAGGTCCTTAAAGAACTAAGAGAGGTGGTGGCTGAACCCTCTGCCATCCTGGTTTAGCCGATCACTGGAAACAGGGAGGTACCCAAAGACTGGAGGACAGCAGATGTAGTCCCTTTATACAAAAGCGGAACAAAGAGGAAGCAGGGAACTACAGACCAGTCAGCCTCACCTCGGGTAGTGGGGAAGATCATGGAAGCACTACTGAAGGAGAGATTGGTGGAACATCTGGTTGTCAATGGACTACAGGACCCAAGGCAGCATGGTTTCACCAGGGGAGGTCATGTCAGACCAACCTCGTAAGATTTTGACTGGGTGACTAGAGAGGTGGATCAGGGGAGGGCAGTGGACATGGCCTATCTGGACTTCAGCAAGGTCTTTGACACTGTGCCACACAGAAGACTATTATACAAACTGGGGAACATGGGTGTGGGCAGGACAGTAGTGTGGTGAGTAGGTAACTGGCTGGGTGGCAGGACACAGAGGGTGGTGGTAAATGGCTGTCACTCCACAGAGGGAAGATTGACCAGTGGGGTACCACAGGGATCAGTGCTGGGACGGTCCTATTCAACATCTTCATCAGTGACATTCACAGGACCTAGAAGGCAGAATTTCACTGTTCGCTGATGGCACAAAGCTCTGTAACAGAGTAGACACACCAGAGAGTGTAGACAGAATGAGAAGGACCTGCAGAAACTTGAAGAATGGTCAAGGGTTTGGCAGTTGAAATTCAATGCAAAGAAGTGCAAGATAATGCATATGGGGCACAAAAACCCTGGCACAATATATCAGTTGGGGGGTGAGGATATAGCATGCACCAAGCAGGAAAGGGATCTTGTGGTTATCATCTCTGATGACCTCAAGGTAGGGAAACAGTGTGACAAGGTACCAGGTAAAGCAAATAGAATGCTGGGATGTATAGGTAGGGGCATCACCAGCAAGAAAAGGGAGGCCATAATTCCACTATACAAGATACTAGTGAGGCCCCACCTGGAGTACACTGTACAGTTCTGGAGACCTTACCTACGTAAGGACATAGACAGGGTAGAGAAGGTTCAGAGGAGGGCAACAAAGATGGTGCATGGATTGCATCACAAGTCCTATGAAGACAGGTTGAAGGAACTGAACATGTACTCCTGGAGGAGAGGAGGGAGAGGGATATGATAGAGACATACAAGTATCTCACAGGGAGGAACAGGGTGCAGGAATACACTATTTTAAGCGAAAAAGATGTTCCAGGACTAGAGGGCATGGGATGAAGTTGGAGGAGGATGATTCAGAGGAAACATGAGGAAGAATTTATTCACAGAACGGGTGGTGGGCAAGTGGAACACCCTGCCAGAGGAAGTGGTGGGGGCTGAAACAATCACAGGATTTAAGAATGCATGGGATAGACATAAAGGAATTCTGGAGGTCAGGGGTAAGGGGCAACAGACTTCTAGGAAAACATAAACTGAACTTCCAAGCTCAAATGGGCAGACTGGGTGGGCCATAGGCCCTTATCTGCTGACACTGTCTATGTATCTATGTAAGTATTTACAATGGAAAAGCAGCGATAGATACCTAATCCAGTCAACAGAAGCACTCTGGATAGGGGGGTTGATATTAGTCCTTTCACAGAAGAAAGGGTTCTGAAAGAACTCTTAAAACTGAAGGTGGATAAAGCAATGGGGCCTGATAGGATTCACCCCAGAATTCTAAAAGAACTAAGGGAAGAACTAGAAACACCACTGACTACCTTTTTTAATAAATCATGGGAGGATGGTGTGGTACCTGAGGACTGGAGAAGGGCAGATGTGATTTCCCCTTCACAAACGTAGGAGCAAGACAGAGGCAGGAAACTACAGACCTGTCAGTTTGACCTCAGTGGTAGGGAAAATGATGGAATCACTTCTGAAGGAAAGAATTATTGAGTACCTAGAGGTCAGTGGGGCACAGGACCCAAGGCAGCATGGATTCACAACAGGAAGGTCATGTCAAACAAATCTAATTGATATCTTTGACTGGGTGACCAAAGTAGTTGACTTGGCCTACCTAGACTTTAGCAAGGCATTTGACACAGTCTCACACAAAAGATTAATGAACAAGTTAGCCAGCCTGGGAGTGGGTTCAAGAGCGGTAGCCTGAGTAAAACACTGGCTGGACAACAGGACACAGCGGGTAATAGTGAATGGAATCCACAGTGAAGAAAGGAGGGTTACTAGTGGGGTACCGCAGGGTTCAGTACTGGGGCCAGTCCTTTTTAATGTCTTTATAAGAGGCATTGCAGAGGGACTGGAGGGGGAGGTATGTCTCTTTGCAGATGACACAAAGATCTGCAACAGGGTTGATACACAAGATGGGGTGAAAAGGATGAAAAGGGACTTGGTGAGGTTGGAGAAATGGTCAAATGTGTGGCAACTTAAATTCGAAAAACGAAATGCAAGGTAATGCACCTGGGAAACAAAAACCCAGGGCAAGAGTACGCAATGGGGGGTGAGATACTGACAACAACAAAAATGGAAAGAGACCTGGGGGTAGTCATATCAGACAACCTAAAGGTGGGCCAGAAATGTGAGAAGGCAGTAAGGAGGGCTTGTGGGGATACTGGGATGCACAGGGAGAGGCATCACCAGTAGAAAACAGGAAGTTGTTGGCCCTCTGTACAGACAGTTGGTAAGACCACATTTAGAGTACTGTGTACAGTTCTGGAGACCCCATCTCTGCAAAGACATAGACAGGGCGGAGTCTGTCCAGGGGAGGGCAACCAAAATGGTGCAGGGTCTGCACCAGAAGACATATGAAGAAAGACTAAAGGAGCTTAAGATGTTATAGCCTCGAGGAAAGGAGGGAGAGGGGGGACATGATAGAAACTTTCAAATACCTCAAGGGAATCAACAAAGTCCAAGAGAGTAGCATCTTTCAAAAAAAGAGATGTGCAAGAACAAGGGGGCACAATTTGAAGATAGAGGGCGGACGGCTCAGAGGTAATGCGAGGAAGTATTTCTTCACAGAGAAGGTTGTAGAAGCATGGAACAGCCTTCCTGAGGAGGTCATAGAGCCAAAAACAGTGGGGGAATTCAAGAATGCATGGGACAGACATGAGGCAATTCTAGTGGGGGTAGGAGGAAGTAGGCTGTTGGTTAACTAGGATCTGCAGCTTATCCTTTAGGTAGAGAAATGGGCAGACTGGGTGGGCCAAGCGGTCCTTATCTGCCATCAAATGATATGTTTCTGTGTTAATAGTACATGCCCAGGACTGATATCTAAAGAGTGTTCTAACTGGAATTTCACACCTTTAAAAAGAATCCCCACCCCATTACTACATTCTTCTGTCAAAGTCCAATAAGACGGTTCCCCATATCTGTGTCCTCTGTCAAGCACTGCCACTGTTTTTATTGACAGTTTCGTCAATGTTATTGCCAGAAGAAGTGCCCACAGATCAGAGTTATTTAATTACTGATATTAAAGCTAGAATCTTTGCAGGAATTTCTACATTTAAAACTAACATTGAATGGAGATTTGGTTGAATGCATACAGTTCTGATGCATAAAAATGCATTAATTCCCTTAATGTTTTCCTGGTTACGTACACCCTATTAGGTGCTCAGGTAAACCCACTTTGCACTGCAAGTGGACAGCATTGCAAAGTTGTGACAGAAACATTCAAATACCTCACAGCTATAAATAAAGTTCAAGAGGGAAGCATTTAAAAAAAAAAAAAAAAAAAGATGCTCAAGAACAAGGAGACATGATATGAAGCTGGAGGTAGGGAGAAGATTCAGGACAGAAGGGAAGAATGCTTCTCCACTGAAAGAGTAGTGGATGCCTGGAACAGCCTCCCAGTGGAGGTGGTGGTGGGGGCAGAAACAATAACAGGCTTCAAGAATGCAAGGCAACCTTAGAGGTAGGGAAAAGGGGGTTAAAGTTGAAGATTAAGTCAGTCTGCGGTGTTATAGTAGACAGGGAAAATGGGCCGAGTAGGTGGGCCAAGTGCTGTCAATATCTATGTTTCTGTATTTCTATGTTGTTCTGGTTCAGGTCTTCTTTATTCTTCTTACTTTCTTTATGCTCCTGCGGCTGTCCCCCTTCTCTCCAGCCCACCCCAGCTCTGTCACCCCAGCATCCACTGGACTCACCTCTTATACTAGTGAGGTGCCAGCTAGCCGGGTGCAGAGCCTGTGAGGGGCCATCATCATCCTGCTGGGTGGTATTTTTTCCCTCCTCCTCCTTTTCTGCCCATTCCCCAAGCGCAGCGTGGTGGCATGCAACGATGCCAATGGCCAGTCACATACGCCTATATGTGCACGCCGCACTGTTCTACATCCCTACGTGTGGGCCTGCTGTACCAGCCCCCAGCCACCACTAGGGGTCAGGCAGGCAGCGGACTCTGTCCCCACTCCACCCCCGAAGAAGAGAGCTGCCCTTCGGATGCTCGATCCTCTCCCTCCTAAGCCAAGCCCCGGTGGCCCACTCGCACCGCGAACATGGGTCATCAGCATGGCAGGAGATAAGGCATGATGCCTCAGCCCTCCACGCCACAGGGCCAGGAGGTTCATGTCTTCTTAGGAATAAATGCACATAAGCAGGCCTTCCACTCTCCTGACCACTCTCATTCCCGCCAGGTTGGGCCTTACTAATCCAGGAATCAGAGGGAGTAGCATGCTCCTGTCTTTGTACCGGGGTAGTGGTATTATTGGTCTGCCCTCAAGAATTACCTTCCTCTGGGTCCTCCACTGGACCCTCCTCCCTGAACACGTTCCTCTTGTTCCTCTTCAGGTGTCTCTGGGGTATCCTCTTGCAAGTTGGGCCCAGCATGCCTGACTGCCCCTCCATCTGGGTCTCATGCTCTTCTAAGCCTTGCCTATGTGCTGCTGGAGCCTTCTCTGTGCCTGCTACATGCATCTGACTAGTGTCAGAGATACGCTGTGCTTCTTCCCCACTTGCTTTTTGTGGCCCCTCACTAGGCAGTGAACTATCATCAGTATTAGACCCTGGAGTCTCAAAACCAGAATGGGGATAATTTTCCATTGTCTGTCTCCAGTGTGTCATGCTTCATTTGAGGAGGGGAGGTGAAATATCATCCACCATCTGTACCTCAGGGCCTTGCTGTTGGGCAGTGGGATCTTGTCCCAATTGTCCAGACTGCAAAGTTGGCATCTGAATTTCTCCCTGAGGAGAAAAGTAATTTGCCACAGTCATTTTATAACAGGGAATTTCATAGTTATGCCTGTGTCCTACTTTTCCAGATTCATACTGATATTCCCATTCAGTCTGCTCCCAGGTTTTGGAGACCCCTTTGGTCTGTTCTAGTTTGTTACTGATAGCCTCTTCAGTCAGCTTCTCACATACAAAATCCTCTGATAGCAGTGGCAAATTTCATACCTGGTTGCTGCATCCCACTGCATTCATTTTTGTTTGAAAGACAGTCATGTTCTGTGTTCATCTTTCACACAGCTGATGCAGAGTGTGGTGCCTTTGATCCTGCTGGCATCACTGACTAACTGACTGCTGGGTGGGTGTCAGTTTCAGAAGTCGTGTCTGTCAGAATCAATCAGGCTGTCTGTCATCAGAGATGCAGATCCTTGCAGCATTTTTGACCCAATCTTCTTTAATTAACATCTCTTCTGGTATTAGTTGAGAGGTCTCTGATTCACTCCTTCCTACACAAAACGTTTGTTTGATCCTTCCTTGGACACTTAAGAGGCCTCTCCTCCCATGCAGTTGCTAAGGCCTACTAAGTTGCTGTCATTACTCCATTACCCTCAGCCTCCCGTTTGGTCCTCATCTTCCCAGGTGCAATCCTTGCAATGCTGACCTCCACAGATGGGCCAGCCTGATCACCAAAAAGTCAGTTTTAATCTCCATACCCTGAGATGGATGTTTACCAGTCTTGGATTTTACCAGCAGTTCTTTCCTTAAAAAAAACAAAAATTATATATATTTTTTTTAATTGGGTTTTAAACTTCATAGATGTACATTACATTTTGCATATATTAAATTGTGTAAAAAACAATTGAAAAATTAACAATTTAAAAAACATGCTTTGCAATTATCAGTACAGTAGGAACATGTTTGAAAGGCTGGACAAATAAAAACATACAGAGAGAGTAAAAATAAAAAGTTGTGTACTTAGAACACACCAAACTGGAGCAAATTGATGGGTGCTTTAAAGACTCAGTATCTCCAAGTGGGAGACTACTGCATTACATGCTAAAAGTTTAAAAAACAAGCAAATTTGAGTGCTCTCATCTCCATGATGAAATTCAACTTTTATTCCATAGGTTCCTTCTGCCCACTCAGCTACTCAGCCCTGTTTCTTGGGATCTGGGTCTTATTGTTGAGGAATTCTTCAAAGGCTAGCCATCTTTTGTTGTAGGTAGCCAAGTTGTTCCTGGCTCTGTGTATTAATTTCTCCATGACTATACAGCCGCTTAACTGTTTCTATCACATTTGGCCGGGGGGAGGGGGGGCTCCTCTTTTTTCCAGTAAGTTAAAATTCCCAGTTTGGCACATGTAGTAGCAATGTATATGAATTTCTAGGACCCTTCATTAACACAGTCTAACTTTTCTAAATCCCCAGCATTATCATTCGAGGTTCAAGTTTTATGGTGGTCTACATAACCTGGGTGTCCCTTCTATATCCTGCCAAACGTCAGTTAGCTGTGGGCAGGTAACCATCATATGCATCAGGTCCCCTTTAGTTTGTCTGCATCAGGGGCACATACCATCATGATGGGGTGAGAATTTCAACAGCCCAACTGGTGTATAACGTATGCTGACTCTACAGCGACAACTTTACAGCACTGTGGTCGATGCCGACAACATCGACACATTGCTGTAAAGTCCTCTCGGGACCCCAGCACCCTTTCCCAAGGTCCTGAACCCCATCCTCTAATCAGCTCCGTCTTGGAGTTGATAATAGTAAGTTAGGGGGTTGCCGGGGGCATAGACCCTGCAAAAAAAAATGTTCTCCACGGCACCATGCCGACAGCAATTGGGGTCAACACAGTGGTATCGGGGACACATCATGTCAACGAGAAATTGTCGATGCGGTGTCATGGATCTGGTGTATAATAAGCTTGGTAGATCGTCATGCATTGAATGAACTTGAATTTGCATCAAAGAAGAGTTTTCCAATCCGCCCTCAATATATCAGCCCAATCTGTTTCATCAGTTTCTATATTAGGTGTGTGCTGCCATTTATTCCTTATGTCTAATCGTTTGCCCAGGACCCCTAACAGAACATGTCCATACAGATTTCATACCAGCCCCTTCCTATCATGTGCACAGTTTAAGATACTAGCTATTCCTGATGGTTCCTGTAGCACTCGAGTGGGCTCCAGGACAGAGACAAGATAATGTCTCACTTGAACTTATCCAAAAAAGTGAGTTTATAGTATAGCAAATGTTTGTGTTATTTTTTTGAAAGGACATTAACTTCCCATCTTCATATAAGTGTCCAAGCAGAGATATTCCTCTCTGTTCCCATTGATTATAACCTGTGTATGTGAAGAATTCAAGGCATATCTGATTGCTTCATAGTGGGGTCAGAGTTGTATAGTGAGATTCATTACCCATTAACCTATGGACTTGATGCCAGAGTTCTAGTAAGTGTTCAATGACAATGTTTCTTTTGGCTACTTTACAGTTATTGCCCTTAGATGACAGAAGTGAGTCAGACTAGAGTCAGTTAACCTTATTTCCCCATTATCTTTTCCATTATCTTCTTTTCCATCAGCACCCCTCTATTATCATAGGTCACAGTCACATCACACCAGCCTCACAGGCCTGCCAGCTGTGCTGCCCAGTAGTATCTTTTGAAGTGGGACACCTAAGCCTCCCTCCCCAGGTGGCAATGTTAGCTGCCCAAAACTTACCTGAGGGAACCAGCAGTTTGTTCTGTTTCAGGAACCTGGTTTCATCTTCTGCCAGCATAGTCAATAGAAAGGTACGTCTTTCTGACATTTGTTTTTCTAGTAGTTGTTCTTCAGACATTTCCACCTGTATTTTTCCCAGATCTGAAAGTACATCATCTTCCTGGGAACCAGTCTCCAGGATGTTCCCCACAATTCCAGAGGCCAGGAAGAGAGACATCTCCTTAGCCTGCCACACCTCTCCTTGCTTTTTCCTACTAGGATCCACCATCTTGGCAGACCAGCCAACAGTGTTCCTTCGAAACTGTACACACACAAAGAAATAGAGAGCACTCAAAAAAAACACAGCAAGGCAGCAAGTTGCAAAATCAATCAGTGTTGCAGTCTTACTTTATTAAGCAGTCACCGAACTTTCAAATTCAAAACAACAAGCTCACAGGCTCACTAGCTAGAGCACCAGCCAACTTCTGAGCACACCAAACCCAGTGGCCGTTCAACAGCACCCCCTGCCAAGAGTAGGGGATGTTCCTCAGTGTCATGGCCAACATTCCCCTTCCCATAAAACCAATTCATGTAATTGCCCAAGGCTGTGTGTAGGTGTAGATGCACAAAAAGACTGCCACTACACATTTACAGTCACTTCACTACTAGTCTCTCATTGCTTGTAAAGTGCTTCGGGATACAGTTTGTATGAAAAACACTATATACATGTTAATGCTTAATCTTTTCCTTCACTTTTAATTTTTTATAAAAAGAGACGCCCATGTTTTGAAAAGGAAGCACAGTGTTCCCCTGTGCTACACTAGAAGTGTCCACTACAGCATTCTATTAAATCTTACTGAAAAAAAGCTTAGTCTAAAGTTTTCATAAGCTTCAGTTGCAAATGATTGATTTTGTTCTAGGCACTTAATTTCACCTCAGCATCAATCCTTTGGATTTGTTTTTCATTCTTGCAGAGTGAAAAGGAAGAACTTTAATCCTTTAACAATCTTTAAGTAAAATGTTCAGCGATTTCAGGCAAACAATAAGTCATAAGGCAGGCGTCGTAATTCAAATAGCAATCTCCAGGCATATATATCATCTTGCAACAATACATTAATCACTGCACTTAAAGACAGGAGAAGAGCAATGAATTCTGTACTGCGACTCAGTTATATGCAGTTGTTTTTAATCTCCACATTCACGTCACACAGCAATAACAATACTTTAATCTACATAACCCTATTGCACAAAAATATTTTTGTGTAAAACAGATCCAGAGGGCAGCCATGTAAGTGTATAGATGACTTTGAAAATCAGCTAAGAAAGTGAACTACGCCTTGTAAGGGGGGAAACATTTCTGTCTGATGAAGACACAAGGGTCTGCTGCATGGGCTTTCATCAGTTTCTTGATGCACATAACTCTGTCAGTCACTCAACTCAGGTGCACCAAGCAGATCAAGACTGGGTGCCCATTAATGTTCTCTAACAGAAAAGCAGGGGTGAAACAATTGATTATTTTTTTGTACAGATTCTGTTATGGATTTTTTTGTTACTTCCGCTCAATTGCGATATTGATCTTTTGGGTCAGATACAAACTGAGGCAAGCATAAGTTCACAGTTTCCCTAATGCACAGCAGCACCTGTGTATGTATATATACATATATATATATGTATTAGATATACATTCTCAGGTGTCTACGCCTGATATATGCATGTCTTGGTGCGCGCAGGCGATTTGCGTCGCAAGGCCGAAAAGGCCAACCGCCCAAGGCGCATCTGATATCAGAGCGCCGACCGCACACCTCAGAGTGCGGGTTTATCTATCTTATAAAATGTCAAAATTGTTTTGAGGGGGGTAAAGTGCAGGTGTGCGAATGTGCCTGATATACGCATGGTCATGTGATGCTCAGGATCCAATAGAGCAACAACAATGTCCCGATCCATTTTATAAATATATATATATATATATATATATATATATATATATATATATATATATATATATATATATATATATATCACCCTGCCCTCCTAAATGCCTTTGGAAATTAGTTCTGTTTCTTATGTTTTTTTTTTTTTTAAACTTTCTTTATTTAATGTAATTTGTAGGGCTGAGGCCCACATGATATACACAGACAATGTACATATAACAGTTATACAAGTTGATTCACATCTATTACAATCACTGGCAGAGAAGGTCTTAAAGTGAAGTGGTTGTACATAATCAAAGTAAATATATGCCTTGATTTCTTAAGGAATCTATCATGTTCATCTGAATGCATCTCATTGTTTCTTATGTTTTGCTTCATAAGTTCAAAATGCTAAACTAAATTAAACTAATCATGTTCTTGAGAGTTATTCCATATTTAATAGAAGGTTGAACTAAGTACATGGCTAAGAAAACAAGTACCTTCATTAAGTTCATTTGTGACGTAGTGTAATAAAAGTATTTTCTTGTTATTATATATGGGGTATTTGCATGCTGTGCTCTGTTTGGACAGTTAGGATTACAGCCCAATGCAATATTGTAGCATGACCATTGCTTTGAATCTTGCATTGTTCTGACATTCTGTTATTTTGTACAATTGTCTATATTAATATTTTACACAAATAACAATACATTAAACAGTAGTGCATCATAACTAGAAATGTTGCAAAGTTTTAATTTGCAGGCAGATTTCAACTGAAGTAACCAACTTCACCTTCATGGATCAGTTCTCAAAATTTTGTCATTTCTTAGGAAATTTGCCCTTATTAATATCACTTGGCAACTTTGCCTATAACTTTGCCTTTGAGGGCATTTGGGCAAAGTTTCTCAGAATGAGGCAGTGGAAAACAACAAAGCCTCAAGGTCACATGGAAGAGCTCCAACAGATCATATGACACAGCTCTATACAGTCAGTCTGCTTCATTTTCAGTTTTGCAGTGTTAGTGGAGGAGCTAGGAGCCTGCAAAGCTTTCTCAGCAGCAAATTGGATAAATCAACAATTTACATTACTTTAACTGCTTTTTTATTATTTTTTTCATTTTTATTTACTTCGTTGTGTTCTTAGGAGTACAGTAATTTCATTTTTGTTCTATATTTTGCCTATTTTTTTAGTTACAACCTTTAGTTATAGAACTCTATTTTTTCCTTTGTTTCTATTTGACTTTTTTTTTAATTTAATATACTTTATTATTTTTCTTCATATACAGACATGGTAACCACAGTACAAGGATACAGAAGAAAATAGACTAACATATTCCATCCTATGACTAACAGTATCCTTCATTAAGTGATTCAACCTAAAACCTTTCCCTTCCCTAACACCCCCCTTCCCCATCCCTTCTATGCTCCCCCTCCCAAAACTCCCCTCTGCACAGCTAAAGAAAACCTATCTAAAAGAAAGCTCAGTCCGTAGGGAGGAAAAAGACAGAAATAAAGCTTAGTACCGTGTCCCCTAAAGATAAAAAATACTTAATTCCCCTATTTTGCGACCATACCCTGGGATAATCCAGCAAGCTATCCTAAGTTCCATAGAGAAAGTAATGTCCTTAGGGGCTCCCAGGTAGTCTGGTAACATTGTACTCTCTGTCTTACTGAGGCAATGTGCTTTTCTACTTGAATGGCAAGCAAAATTTCTCGATACCACTCTAAAACTACAGGAAGGGCATCCTCCTTCCAGTGCCTGAGCATTACTAGCTTAGTTATGGCCGCGATTAGTGTAATGTGAGCCTGCCGGATCACCGTTGTTCCCTGCAGGAATATCGCCAACATACAGGCCTCAGGAGTAAATAAGTTATCCAAACCTAATATTGGATCTAATTTTCGCTGGATAGACCTCCAAAAAACCTGCATGTTGGGGCACTCCCTTAGCATATTATGAAGAGAGCCCTGGATTCTCTTGCATCTGAAACAAACCGGGGAGGCTGCAAGACCTGCATTATACAATTTAAGTGGTGTAAGATACATGTCATGCATAATCTTAAATTGCACAAGGCATAGTCTATCTTGTTTAATATATTTATAGTTCATACACCAGATTTTTTTCCAGAACTCCACTTCTGTCGACAATGAGAACTCATGCACCCAATAATAGCAAACTCCAGTATGAAGATTGTAGTCCATCACCTGACGCTGTCTGTAAATCTTTGAGACTGCATGAGCCGTTTCTGTGCTCTGCAGAACTTGTTGCAGTCCCTCAGCCAAATGATCAGACCCACCTTCCTTTTTATGAAATTCTACTATTGCACTCTTGATTTGCAAATACTTAAAAAAGTCTTTGATGCTAAGGTGAAATCTCATCTGCAAAGTTTGAAAAGGAGCTATCCTATTATTTTGCAGCAGATTAGCCAATGTACAATGTTTGAGCTGTGGAAGAAAAGAAGGTGGGATGGGGCGCCTACCAACTAAAATTTGTGGATTGTTAACTAAAGGTTGATGGGGAGGCCCGTGCCACTTTATAGAATAATACTGGAGAATTTGATGCAGTGCTTTGAGAGACCAATCTATAGGAGTAAACCTGAGTGATTTATCAAGATTGGAGAATTTAACATATATAAGAGCGGCCAGGGAGCAATTAATACTCCTCGCAGCTTTACCTTCAATATTTAGCCATACTGGAAAATACCTGCCCGCATCAATGAGTGAGTCCATCTGACACCACAGTGCTATTTTGCTCAGGTGTTGTGCCCCATAATAAGTAAACAAAGAGGGAAGAGCTAACCCCCCCCCTGCAGCCTAGGGGCAGTCAGTTTATGAAACGCGCATTTGGGAGGTTTATTCTTCCAGAGAAAGTTGCTAAACATTCTCTGCAAATTCATAAACCTTTGCCTGGGAATACAAAAACCCATCATTCCTAACGGGTATAGGAGCCTCGGTAAAACATTCATTTTCAGAATGTTACAGCGCCCCAATAACGTTATAGGAAGCTCACTCCACCTATTCAGGTCTGCCTGCACCGTCTGTACTAGCGCAGCCATATTATCCTTGAACATGGAAGAGATTCCTCGGGAAATCTTTATCCCCAGATAGGTGAAGGTTTGAGACTCCCAGGAAAGGCCTGATTCCAAAATACTGGCTTTAGCAACTCTACAGTTCAAAGGGAACACCTCAGTCTTTGATAAATTGAGCTTATAAGCTGACACTTTGGCAAATCTGTTAATTTCTTCCAGGAGAGCAGGCAACGAGGCTTCTGGTTCCTCCAAATGCAGCAATATGTCATCTGCATGTGCCGATAGAACAAATATCTCCCCATATAGTTGAATTCCTTTTAACTTTGTGCTGGACACAAGCCTCTGAGTTAGTGGTTCCAAATAACAATTGAACAAAAGAGGAGACACAGGGCAACCCTGCTGAGTGCCCTTCTCCAGAGGGAAGGCTTGAGACAGGTGCCCGTTGCACCATACTCTCGCAGTTGGAGCCATATATAAAGTTTTAACCCAGGTGAGGAAGGAGGCGGGCATACCAAACTGTTTAAGGGTAGCAAACAAAAAGCATCAGGTGACCCTGTCAAATGCTTTATCAGCGTTGAGTGAAACAAGTACTGATGAAATGCCTGAGTCTTTAGCCCTCTGCATTAGGTGCAAAAGTCTGCGCATATGGTCTCCGGCTACACGCCCCACCATGAACCCCACTTGCTCTTTACTAATAATACTACTTAATGTTGGGGTAAGTCGATTAGTGAGGATCTTTGCCAGTATTTTAACATCGGAATTCAACAACGAAATTGGCCTATAGCTCCCAGGACACAAGGGATCCTTATTAGGTTTGGGGATAACTGTGATGATTGCCTCTAGAAAGCTTGGATAATTTATTACTTTATGGAACCACAAATTATACACATCCCTCAACAACAGAGAAAGCAGTGGAAGACAGGCCTTATAAAAGTTATTGGGCAGGCCATCCAGACTGGGGGCCTTGTCTAAGGGAAGCTGAGGGATAACATTTTCTACCTCGGTTAATGTGATTAAAGCAACAAGCTGATCTGCCATTGCCGGCGGCATTCGGGGGAGGTTAGCTGAATGGAGATAACCCTCAATTTCACTATCAGCTACTTGCAGAGGATGATCTTCTGAATAGAGGTCTTTGTAAAAATTCCCAAAGACATCTACTATCTCTTGGGGATGGGAAATAATACAACCATTTTGAAGAGATCTCAAACTCAGAATGGCTTTAGCCATTTCAGCTTGCCTAAGCCTACTTGCCAGGAGCTTCCCTGACCATTCCCCTGACTCAAGATATCTCAGCTTAGTATTATGAATGGCCATTTCTGCCTTCTGCACCATCATACCATAATAGGATGCCTGAAGGAGATGTAGTCTGGCCCAGTCCTCCGGTGGCGATAGCTTACTAATATTACGTTCCAACCGATGTATTTCTTCTAGTGTAGAATTTAGCTTCCGTTTATTTTCCCAGGCTTGGGTGGATGCTATTCGTATAAAGTTGCCTCTAACTGCACATTTGAGGGCAGCCCATACTGTATCAATCCTAGCCACCATCCCCAGGTTCATGTCCATGAATCCCTTAATATAGGCCTGGATAGATGTTAGAGTTTCAGGATTCTTAAGCAATTGTGTATTGAGACATACAAGGATGACCTCCTTGTGCTGTCCCTAAAATAGCGATATACTAACGGGAATGATTGGAAAGTACCCTCGAATAGATGGATGCATCAATAATACTAGGCAGGAAAGAAGAGCTTACTAGCCAGTAATCTATTCTGGAGTACGTACCATGTGGCGGGGAGTAATTCGTGAATTGCTTTTCATCTGGATGCAGTGCTCGCCATACATCTATTAGCCCAGCTCCCATTAGAAGTTCCCTAAGGGCACGCTGCGCTGGTGAGAGCCCACATCTCCTACTATCTGAGCGGTCAAAATCTGCTCTCAGGACTAGGTTCCAGTCCCAGCCCAGAAAAGTTAATATTGGCGGACTACATATCACCCTTGTCAGCAACTGGGTAAAGAAAGAAGGCAAATCTATATTTGGTCCTAGATTGATCCTATTAGAACTGGAATTAAGGCCAACCTGCCCTGTATAATACAATAACGCCCTTCTGGATCAAACCACTCTTGTGATTTACTAAATGGCACATGCTTAGCTATCAGGATAATAGTACCTGCCCATTTAGTGGACTTGCCCGAACCATACACTTGCCCCACCCACCTTCATTTAAAAAGGGAAATATTATCTCTGGGTAAGTGTGTCTCCTGAAGACAGACAATATCCGCTCTTAAATGGGCTAGATGATTAAGAATCATACTTCTCTTCTGCTTACTCTGTGCCCCTTTTATATTCCAACTCACTAATTTATATGGCCCCCCCCCCAATAATCTTGATAAAAACAGTGAAGAAACTGAGAGATTCAGGTTTAGATAACTTAATACAGAATACCCCTACAAATTTGCTGTGCAGAGTTTCCATATTCCCCACCCTCTCCCTTTAACAGTACAGTAATACTGAAGAGATTGCCTCCCCTGAAAAGAGTAACAAATGAACCCCTCCCCAACACTATACATACCCAGTAACTACCCCCGATTCTAGCAAAACTGAACTCCAAATATACAGTACGGCACGCGATTATCAATCTCACTGCTCAGCCCCAAGTAACTCCCCTCCTCCCTCCCCAGATCCACCATATAACACACATAACGAATTACCTTCCTGTCCTTCATGCTCTGCAAAAAAAAAAACTTAGTCCCTGCCTTTTCCCCACAAACAAGAACATCGGGGTAATAAAACGAGGGAGACTTTAAACTTTAAGGAAAAGGTATCAAGAACACAGCACATAATCCAGCTGTAAAAAATAAAGTTCCCAATATCAATGCACTGCTAATCAATCCAGTTTGGCCTCGTAAGCGGTCATAATTTAGAAAACTCTTAAAATCTTCCGACCGCCCCCTATTCAGTAATTACTGTCCTTCAACTATTCTAGGGCATCACTTTACACAGTCATTAAGTGGCGGAATGCCATATAATACAGAAAACAGCTGATGTTAACTCTCTTGCACCGAGTAATGCATATCAGTCCTTCCACCTCTCAAGCACTTGTTCACTTGAATAGATCTGGAAAGAACGTGTACAGGTCTTCCATAGCTTGCATAGGTGACTCACACACCACCCACTTATCCTTAGACTTAATATGCAGGATTGCAGGGTATTTCATCTGGAAAGGCACTCCAGCGGCTATCAACCGGGACACCAGAGGGTGAAAACACTGCCTCTTAAGCTGGACTGAGTGCGGCAGATCCTGGGCCATTCTTAATTTACTCCCCTCCCATTGAATCTCTTGCGCCTCTTTAACTTTGTTTAGGATATGCATTTTGTCCAGATAGTTCAGAAGCTTGAAAATCAATGGTCTAGGTGATGCACCTGGTAATGGAGGAGGGCGCAGAGAGCGGTGTGCTCTTTCGACAACATACATTCCGTTGTTTGGGGAGGGACCCGCTATTTTCTCACAAAGCTTTTGCATGAACAGGACAGGGTTAGTGCCCTCTTGCCTCTCTGGCAACCCGAAGATAATAAAATTATTGCGCTGACTGCACCCTTCAAGATCTTCTAACTTTTCTTCCAACTTTTGCATCTTCTGTCGTAACGTGGAGGAGTCCAGCTTAGATTTGTCCCTCCACTTCTCCACAGATTCCAATCAGGCATCTGTGTCCCCAACTTGAGTGGTAAGCGAGTTTAAATTAGCTCTAATTTGCTGCACATTGTTAGAAATGGACGCTATGGACTCCTTCAGGGGCAGCATAATTTCCATAAATTTGTCTTCAGTCAGTGCTGCAGGAGCTGCGGCGGAAGATGTAGCTATAGGTGCCTGCGCCTTAGGCCTCTTTGCGGCCTTATTCTTCTCAGGAGCGGGTGGGGGCGTGTGCCATGGAGGAGCCTTCTGAATTTCTGACTCCATTCGCTTCCTCCTCCTAACAGCTTCAGAAAACTTCCTTTCTGCAGTGTTTTCCAAATTGGAAGCTGGAATTAGGAGTAGGAAGGCAAAATTACACATTTTGACAGGGAGCGAGGAGAAAGTGCGACTGTCAGCTAAGCAGCCATCACGTGACCCTCTATTTGACTTTTTACGGCTGCAGTGGGCAGAGCCCTTAAGACATTTTGCTATTACAGTAGAAGAAGGGACCTCTCAAGATTCCTAATGGACTAGATCAAATTAGAGGTTTTGAGCTATCACTCCACTCTACTGTTTATTCAGCTGAGCAATGTTTGCACTGGGCTATTTTGTGCAATCACTACTAGCTTCAATTTGGCTAGTATTCTCTTTCAAGAGAGATTCATTCATAAACATGTCAGCTTAGTCACCCTTTCCCAGCAGGCATCTTATAAAAAGATTTACAGTAGACTGTTTTTTTAACCTCTTAAGACACTATCTGATTAGCACTGTCTCAGACATAGTTTACTATAGCAGAAGACATCTGTTTCTTTAACCCCTAACACAAGTAAAGAACCATTGTCTTTTGTTACTACTTTAACTATGCTTTTTTATTTATACTGGGCTTCAGCTGGCAAACACATTATGAAACTTTTAGTCTTGAAAACAGTCACCTTTTCTGGTTTAAAATCTAAGTGCATAGCATAACTAATTACAGTATCTTAAACTTCTTACTGCTTTCAGCAGTGTCTAGAATGCATCTTAGTATAGCAGAAGACAGTTGCACCTTTAAAACCTAAGACAAGTAAAGAATGGTATCTTTTGTTACTTCTTTTGCTATGCTTTTTTTGGGAAAAAACATTTATACCGAGCTGCAGTATGGCTGGTAAACACATCCTGTAACTTTTAGCCCTGTAAATAGCAGCTTTTCTGGTTTCAAATCTAAATACATATTACAACCTCCGGCACTATGTCCAGCATAGTATACTAAAGCAGAAGACAGCTGTTTCTTTAACCCCTTTCACTCAAAGAAACACACACATTTTTAATTTTTATTTTATTTGGAATTCGGAAAATACCTTTGAGTCAGAGACTCATTTACAAAGGTTCCGTGTCACATAGAAGGGTACAACACAGTGATACAGTACAGGAAACTGGACAGGCTAGATACAAGGTAATGATACAAAATAATGCAGTTAAAGGCTCTCACATAAACCATCCTCATGGCCACAACATTCAAAATAAATACTGCAGCTCAATGTGTTATAAAACAATAAAACTGTTTATATCAGTCTTGGTTATATGGAACACATTGAAATTCAGTTTACAATGTGGAATTTACTACCATGGTAAATGTAATTATTATATATTTACATTTAGCTGTTCAATGCTTAAAATAACATATTCATCAACTTGGCCTCTTCCCCACTTTCACCACTTCTCAACTACTTGATTAACGTAATGATAGTATAGAAAGAATTACAGGTTTCCTTTAAATATTTCCTATTCTATATTTTGTATCCTAGATAGCACAGGGAGATGCTACATCTCATTCTCATAGGGATCTTTTTTTTTTACACATTTTTGCACTGTTTTTACTCAGGATATCCCAGATTAGATGTAATATCTTGTTTTCAGTGGGGTCATGATTTTACCCATTTTACAATGTATTTATTCAGGGTAGCCTAGTCCAGATGTAAATAATTGTTTTCAGCATGTTTTGATTTCACACCATGCAGCATATTAATGTGTAGATATAGAACCCCACTGAAAATAAGATGTCACATCTTCTTTTTTTCTCCCAGTAGTTTTTGCCACCTGGGCACTATGGGGGCAGGATCTTCATCCCCGCTCATCACTGCCTCTGCCTGCCCAACTGCCATGGCCATCTCCGAGACCCTCCATGGATTACCCCAATGGTGGGGCCAGAAAGGAGAGCTCCCATCCCTGGATCACAATCCAAATCTGGGGAGGCTGAAGGCAGCATGTAGGCAGAGCAGGGTCGGGGATCTAATAGAGCCCCCATCTGCCATTTTCCTTTTTCTGTGCCCCATTCCATCTTGCTGAGCATCACGCGTGCATGTTGGGGCATGCACACACCACACCATCTGGGATCTTGTCTCCCGAGCTTGTATCACCCCCAGCCCCCACTAGAGGGTGAGTGACAAGCAGGATGACATGCCCTCCCTCCCTGAGAGAGGAGAGTAGTCCTCTGGATGGTCCATCCTCTCAAGACCCTGCTGACCCCCGATGGCCCTGGCTCATTCCCAAACCTGGGTCACTGGTGTGGTGTGAGATGTGGTATTCCAGCACCTCAACCCTCAGCACCACTGGGGCCAGCTAGATGTCACATTTTCTGTGAACTATCCTGGCTAAATATATAGCAATCAACAGGCATATTCCAGGAAACTACATTGTAAAAATGTGTAAATTTGTAAAAGGAAGACGTTAGGGTTAGGGTTAGACTTAGGGTTAGGGTTAGGGTTAGGGTTAGGATTAGGGTTCACATTTAAACTGCCTCTCATCAGGTCTGCATTTTACACATATTTTAGAAAAAAATTGGTAAAAGCAACTGAGGAGGCGAAGGATGAGATTACCAGTTCAACGAGGAAATGAGAAGGAACACTGGCAAAGGAAGGGCATGGGGGATAGTGATTGCAGAAAGAGAGGCTGGGAGAGTAGAACAGCAGATAATGCCAGTGGGGAGGGTAAGGGGACAGTAGCACAGGAGGGGATCAAGGCTCAGGGTGAGGAGATAGGGAAAGGAGATGCTGAGAAAAGGGAGGTAAAAGGAACACCAGGAGCTAAGTGAAGGGTAAATGAAATACGGAACAAACAGAAGGAAAAGGGGTCAGGGTCCTACTCATTGGGGACTCAATAATAAAGGGAATCAGATAGGGGGCAGGAGTAGTGCAGTTTGGGTGGAGTGCATGCTGGGTATGATGGCAGCAGAGGTAATACACCATATTCCCTCATGGGGTAAACAACAGGATGGGAAAACACACCTGGTGTTCCACCTGGGGACAAATAATTTGGAGGGGAACTGTATGTTGAAGGTGCAGGCAAGATTCAGGGAGCTTGCTAGGTTTTGTAGCAGTCTGTGCTTCCAATCTATAGCTTTTTCAGAGGTGTTGCCTGTGCCAAAAGTGAGTACTGCAAGGAGACAGAGGATCAAGGAGTTTAATCAATGGCTAGCGGGATGATACAGGCAGATGGGGTATGGGTTAGTGGGGGACTGGGAGTCAATATGGAAGGGCGAGAGCCTATTTGCCCCAGACAGACTGCACCTAAATGGGGAGGGAATGGTTGTACTGAAAATCAAATTAGGAGAGTTCATAGAGAAACCATATAATTTAAACTAAATCAGGGTGGTGGGTTAGGAAAAAAGCCACACCAAAAGATAGGAGAGACAGGGGACTTTCAGCCTCCCCCCCCAAGGAAAGAGATGAAATGTTAGACACCAACATGCCCAAGGGTATGGGGGGGAGGGGGGAATTTGATGGATGAGATTAGCAGCCAACGCAAGTACCTTGGGAAATAAGATGGTGGACTTGGAGGCCATCATGGAGGATGAGAGACTGGACATAGTAGCATTAAGCGAGACATGGTGGACAGAACATCAGACTTGGGAGACAGCCATCACTGGCTATAGGTTGTTTAGAAGGGACAGAGCAGGTAAAAAGGAGGGGAGTGGTTCTATACATCAAGGATGACATAAGGGTTACAGAGGGGCAGGAGGAAGATGGGGAGACACAACTCCTGTGGGTAACACTGGACAAAAGGACAGGGTAATCCTTGAGACTGAGGGTGGTATACAGTCCACCCACACAGGGGGAGGAAAGGGACAGACAGCTGATACAGGCAGTCATGTGGATGGCTCTCAAAGGGAAGTTACTCCTTGTGGGGGACCTAAACCTCCCTGACGTGGACTGGGCCATCCTGGATTCAGTATTGGCTAGAAGCAAGGAAATACTAGAGGTTCTGCAGGGAGTATTCTTGCAGCAGCTGGTCAGGGATCCAACAAGGGGCAACAAACTGCTGGACATGGTCCTGACAAATGGGGAGAGTGTGGAGGAGGTGGAGGTGGGAGATGTACTGGGCACCAGCGACCACAGGACGGTAAGGTTCAGGGTAAGGACAGGGAGAGAGGCAAACTGAACCATCACAACAGTTATGGACTTTAGGAGCACAGACTTCCACAGGATGAGAAGGATAGTGAGGGAAGAGATAGTGGGAACTGAGAATATAAGGGATGTGGATGAGTTATGGGAAACTATTAAAGGTGGGGTGGTGAAAGCAATGCAAATGTGTATAAAGAAGGTAAGGAACAGCAGAAAGAGGAGACCATTTTGGTTTACAAGGGAGGTGGCGACAGTGGTCGGGGACAGGAGGAGGGCTTTCAGACAATATAAGAGGACACAAAAAGAGGAAGACAGGGAGGTTTACAGGGAGATGAGGAAGCTAGCAGGGCAGAAGATAAGGAGGACAAAGGTGGACACTGAGGAGAGAATAGCTAAACAGGCCAAAAGGGGGGACAAAACATTTTTAGATATGTAGGGGAAAAAGAGGAAGACAAGGCAGGGGATTGCAAGGATGAGAGGGGAGGGAGGGAGGAGGGGTAATACGGAAGGGACTGTGAAAAAAGCAGAAGGCTGAACAAGTACTTTTGCTCAGTATTTAAGAAGGAGGAGAATGGTAGGGTGCCCGGGCTTAGGGGAAGGCGGAGGGAGGACAAAAGGGTGGATCCGAGCCTGTTCAGTGTAGAAAGAGTTAGGGAGGAACTAGGTGGGTTGAAGGTGGATAAGGCAATGGGACCAGCCGAGCTGCATCCGTGAATGATCTGGGAGCTGAGGGAGGAGTTGGCCACCCCATTGACGAGGTTATTCAACTTATTTCTGGATTTGGGGAGGGTAATGGAGGACCGGAGGAGGTGCACTTGGTGTTGCTGCACAGAGAGGGTACTAGGGAGGTGACAGAGAACTATCACCCAGTCAGCCTCACCTCAGTGGTGGGGAAGGTCATGAAGGCTCTCATAAAGGAGAGAGTGGTGGACTACCTGGAGGATAGTGGCTTGCAGAATGACAGGCAGCATGGCTTCTCGAAAGGGAAGTCATGCCAGATGAATTTGATTGAGTTCTTTGATTGGGTAATGCAGGTGGTCAACTACGGAGGTGGGGCGGTGGACACAGCCTATCTGGACTTCAGTAAGGCCTTTGACACCATCCCCCACAGAGGGTTGGTGAGCAAGCTGGAAAGTAGAGGGGTAGGTGGGAAAATAATCAGGTGGGTGGAAAACTGGTTGGAGGGCAGAAGCCAGAGTGTGTGTGTGTGTGTGTGTGTGTATATGTGTGTGTTTTGTGTTTGATTGAGTTTTGTTCTGTTGTTGGGATTACGTATTTGGGGAGGATGTGTCTGGGAATGCATGCAAACCTGGGTCAGGCCAGGATAGTGTATGGGGCATCCCGGCTGTTTGATCTTCGGCCCTTTTTCAGTCCTCCAGTATCAGATACTACAGCTAGGCTCTGTAGGGAGGTTGGAAGTGGGAGGAGTCATAGGATTCGATCGGGGCTGGGTGCCCCATGCACTATGGGTGGTAGGATCAAGGTGGTGGGGTGCAGAAGGTGCCCTGGGATTAGAACGGACTTGGGGAGAGGCCCGATGTGGTTAGTTCCTGTCACCAGGGTTCCCACCAGACTAAGTGGGCAGGTAGCCAGTAGGGCTGCATTATCCACTAATCCCCTGAAGGCGGTGCTTTGCAATGCCAGATCGGTCAGAAACAAGACGGCAATTATAGCGGACTTGGTTTCTCTGGCCGATCTGGCTTGCATTACGGAGACCTGGATTGGTGATGATGCTGGCCCAGTTTTAGAGGCTGCTATCCCATCCGGGTATACTGTAGTGCACTGCCCCAGAGTGGAACGCAGGGGTGGGGGGGTAGCCATCTGTTTTAGATCTGAGCTGGGCTTCACCATACACCCAGTGAGAACACCACATTCATTTGAGTGTGTGGCCATCCGTGGGGGAACAGGCGCAGGTTGCTTGGTCCTCCTGATTTATCACCCTGCCAGGGCGACGGTAGATTTCCTGCAGGAAGTGGCTGATTTCATCGTCGGTGAAACATTGGAGGCCCCCAGATGTTTAGTGCTGGGGGACTTCAATGTTTGGGCTGAGGATGAATCTTCTCGGCTGGGTCATAATTTCCTCCAGATGATGTCTTCTCTGGGCTTCGTGCAGGGAGTATCTTCAGTGACTCATCAGGGTGGCCACATGCTGGATTTGGTGTTCTCGCTAGGGCTTGAGATAAATAGTCTCAGTGCTGATAGGGTCGTTTGGTCCGATCATTGCACGGTGAAGTTCCAGTTCGGGGCCCCCCTGGTAGCCCTCCCCCTGCAGAGATGGTCAGCTACCGCCCTTTGAGGGGGCTTACCCCCGAGGGTTTTTGGCGGCGGCTGACCTATTTAGTGTGGACAATGCATGCGGGTGTGTGTGTGTGCGCACAGTAGTGGGCGCCTATTACGCTTGCGCGCCTTTGACTTCTCGGTGATCGAAGTCTGATGTACCACTCCAGGTCTTCTCACTTGAGGTCCCCTTGGTTTGATGGGGAGCTCAAGGAGATGAAGACTCTGGGTCAGAGATTAGAGCGCTGCTGGCGGAAGTCTGGCCTGGGGGTGGACAAACTGGCCCTGCGTATGCACTATCGTGCATACCAGGGGGAAATCAACTGTAAGAAGGCAGAATTCCTGTCCAGAGAGATTGCTGCTGGGAGGAACCGACCAACTGTGCTCTTTTGGACTGTGGACAGGCTTCTTCACCCTGCCTGTCTACAGCGAAAGGTAGCTTTTTCGAATGCATTGTGTGATGGATTTGCTCGGTTCTTCTCGGACAGGGTATCTGCCATCAGGCAGAGGGTTCCGCCAGTGGACCAGAATCTGGTCGACAGTGGTCGCCATGGGCTTCCGAAGAGCACTCTGTCTGTTTGGGGTGAGTTTAGACTGGTGGAGGTGGCTGAGGTCATTGAGATTGCTTCTAGGCTTCGCCACACCTTTTGTGAACTGGACTCGGTGCCAACTCGTTTCTTAATGAGATGTGTTGACTCTGTCGGCCTGGTGTTTGCCTTGATTGTCCAGTGTTCCTTGTCAGAGGGGGTCTTTCCTGATGTCTTGAAGGAGGCATTGGTGAGGCCCCTTCTGAAAAAAACATTGTTGGACCCTGACATCAAGGCAGATTACCGTCCTATCTCCAATCTT
The DNA here is from genome assembly GCA_016271365.2 of Neoceratodus forsteri. Taxonomy (NCBI): domain Eukaryota; kingdom Metazoa; phylum Chordata; order Ceratodontiformes; family Ceratodontidae; genus Neoceratodus; species Neoceratodus forsteri. Next base: position 958,954,752 of record CM057453.1, read on the forward strand.
CCATTTTTAGGTAAGATTGTTGAGAAGGTGGTGGTGCTTCAGCTTGAGGAGCATCTAGTGGCCCATAATCTTTATGAACCATTCCAGTCTGGGATTCGTGCAAGGCATAGCATGGAAACTGCACTAGTTGGGGTGCACAATGACCTCCTTAGGGCTAGAGATTGAGGGGAGGGGACAATTCTTGTTCTCCTCGATCTCTCCTCAGCATTTGACACGGTGGACCATCGAGTGTTACTTGACCACCTAAGGGAATTCTGAGGACTTGCTGGCTCTGTCATCCACTGGTTTGAGTCTTTTTTATCCAACAGGAGGCAGAGGGTAGTGATGGGGAATTTCTCCTCCTCCCCTGACCACCTGTTGTGCGGAGTTCCCCAGGGTTCAGTCTTGTCACCGATGTTATTTGCCGTGTACATGCTACCCTGGGAAGCTCGTAGGAAGTACAGCTTGGTTTCACTGCTATGCTGATGATACCCAGCTGTACTTTTCATTTGCCCCTGGAACATCTTGTGCAGTAGAAGTGCTTAACAGCTGCCTTGCTGAAATCAATGACTAGATGGCCTCCAGTTGGTTGTGACTTAACCCCAGTAAGACGGAGGTACTGGTGGTGGAGTCGAACAGAGGACATGATAGTTTGGCCTCTGGTGCAGAGACAGGACTTTGCCTTGGCTCTGTACCATTGAAGGCCTCCTCTAGGGTGCGTGATCTGGGTGTTATTCTTGACAGCGGTTTAACACTTGAATTTCAGGTGTCTTCCATTGTACGTACTAGTTTTTATCATCTGAGGAATATCGCCAGGATCAAGCCCTTAGTTCCGCCTCTGGACCACCCCACTTTGGTACATGCCTTTGTGACATCCAGGCTTGACTACTGTAATGCACTCTAACTTGGGGTCTCTGGGGGTACCCTGCACCGACTGCAGTTGGTGCAGAATGTGGCGGCGAGGTTGTTGACAGGACAATCTAAATACTGTCACATTACCCCAGGGCTACGTCATCTGCATTGGCTGCCGGTTAGGTGGAGGGTCCTCTTTAAGGTGGGTTTGCTCACCTTTAATGCCCTACATGGCCTGGGCCCTGGCTACCTGAATGACCTTCTTACACCTGCTGTCTCGGTCCGTTCCCTGCGTTCCTCTTCTTGGGGCCTCCTTGCTATTCCCAGGATGAGGTTAAGAACTGCAGGTGACAGAGCATTTAGTGTCACCGCTCCCGTCCTGTGGAATTTGCTTTCTATAGTTGTTAGGGAGACCTTGTCTGTTGAGGTTTTTAAGGCCCGACTAAAGACATTTTTATTCGATCAGGCATTCCCTGACTATGTTTTATAGTTTATATTGTTTAATTTTTTAAGAATGAAACAAATTGTGTAGTAAATTATGTTTTAATTGTTTGGAGTTGTATATTTTATTGATTGTATTGTGTTGTGTTGTTTATATTTGATTGATGTACGGCACCCAGAGCCTCCTGGATGGGCGTCCTTTTAAATAAAATTTGCCTTGCCTTGCCTTGCCTTACCTGAAGACTCTGGAGGGGTGGGCAAAGACCTGGCAACTGAAACTCAATGCCAAAAAGTGTACTGTGATGCACTTGGGGTGAAGGCACCTGAAAGCAAGATACACCCTTGGTGGGGAGGACATCAAGGATACAGAGCAGGAGAGGGATCTGGGGATTATAGTATCATGTAACCTTAAGGTGTGAAACCAATGTAGCAGGGCGGTGGGGAAGGTCAATGGGATGTTGGCGTGCATTGGCAGGGCATCACTAGCAGAAGGGGGGAGGTACTGATGACCCTCTACAAAGCCATGGTAAGACCACACCTGGAGTTCAGAGTCCAATTCTGGAGGCCACATCTATAAAAGACATAGACGGGATTGAGAGAGTTCAGAGAAGGGCAACCAGGATGGTGTAGGGTATTCAAGGGAAGAGATATGAGCAGAGATGTAAGGAACTGGATCTGTACATGTTGGAGACTAGAAGGGAGAGAGGGGACATGATTGAAACTTTTAAATTTGTCAAGGGGATTAATAAAGTAAAGGAAGGGTGTTTACTTAAAAGGAAGGAAGGGGCTGTAACTAGAGGGCATAGTCTAAGACTTCAGGGAGGAAAATACAGAGGCAATGTGAGGGGGTGATTCTTCATGGGGAGGGTGCTGGAGGCATGGAACGGGCTTCCAGAGGAGGTAGAGGAGGCTGAAATGGTGGGGGGATTCAAGAAAGCATGTTACAGTCATATGGGGCTGTATAGCAGGGAGGGGTTCTAGAAGGGGGGGACGAGTAATGGGGGTTAAGGGCTGTTGCTAGCCTTGCTTGTAGAGCAGAAAGCAGCTAACTAAAAGGACCTACATTTTCTTATTAATTTAAAACTTATATCTCAGCAGGAGTCATTGTCTGTTAAGATAAAGTAGACAGATAACTTTATTAGAAGTAGAAGGGGTCTTATTTAGGGTTAAAAAAAAGAAAGAAAAGGAAGAAAGTCGGTGTGTGTTCTGTGCAGGGAAGGGTACTAATCAGCTGACTTTGCTAAACCAGTAGAAGAAAGAGAGCTTACCTGGGGCTGTGGTTTAGACACTATAAAAGCAGGTGACTCAAATTACAACTTCCTGTTGCTAGCCTTGCTTGTAGAGCAGAAAGCAGCTAACTAAAAGAAGCTACATTTTCTTATTAATTTAAAACTTTTTTATTTTATTTTTTTTTTCTTCTTTTTCTGGGGGATCCTGGGTCAATCCTCAGCCTAGTCACGGCCCCCGGAGCTTCCACCACCTGCCGATCTGCCGCCCCTTCCCGTCACCCCCGGCTTACCCCCGGAGGGCGGGGCCGAGGCACCAGCCCCCTCTATACCAGTGCCCCGGAGCAGTAACTGGTTGGGAGTGCGGCGGCAGGGGTGAATTGAAGCCCAGGGAGGCTTCACTCAGACTGAGGATCCCCTTCCTCCTTTTTCTCCCCTCCTATTTTTCCTCCCAGAGGAGGCGGAGACGTGCAATGACGCCAGCATCTGCCCCGCCTCCTCCCCACCCCCCTTGTTGAACGTTGGCAGCGCGAGGTCTCCTGGCCTCCACCAGGGGTCCCCTCGGCTCGGAATGTTGTCCCCACCCTCCCCCCGGAGAAGGAGAGCTGCACATCGGACGCTCCATCCTTCTCCCCCCGGCCGGCCCTCTGACATAATTTAAAACTTATATCTCAGCAGCAGTCATTGTCTGTTAAGATAAAGTAGACAGAAAACTTTTTTAGAAGTAGAAGGGGTCTTATTTAGGGTTAAAAAAAAGAAAGAAAAGAAAGAAAGTCAGTGTGTGTTCTGTGCAGGGAAGGGTACAAATCAGCTGACTTTGCTAAACCAGTAGGAGGAAAGAGAGCTTACCTGTTGCTAGCCTTTTTTCTTATTAATTGTCCTCCATCCTACCCACCCAAAGCCAGTTCTACTTTTATAGCCACTGGATTTGACTGTCAACAGGAACTTCCTGTTTGGCAGTAGGAAGGAAAGGATCATAGAGAAACATTGGTTTTGTCAACCCTAAAGGAAAAAAAGTAGCTCACTCTCCTCCCCCTAGCTGCTGGTGGTCTGATATTGAGCAAGGAAGGAGGCTACTAAAGAAGATAGGAAGTTGCTATCCCAGAACAGGAAGGGTGAGAGTTGTAAGGAGAGGAGAGAATAAGCATCCAGAGAAACAGTAGAGAGGACACAAAATAAGACATGATAGGAGTGGTGCAGTGCAATGGCTGTGGGGTGGCAGTGTTCCGGGAGACATTCTGGAGGCTGCGATGCTGCCCTATTTGCAGACACCTCTCTGGTCTGAGAGAGGAGGTTGCCCATCTCCAGGCTGACCTGGCTAGGATTCGTGAAACCTCCTCCCCCACCCAGGGACCACCAGGGCCAATGCCACTACCTCAAAGGTTGCCAAGAAAGAGGAGAGGCTGGACCAGGGTGGGCTCAAGGAGGGAGAGGGTGGTGGAACAGAGTTGCATCCCTCCAGCTGTACCTCTCCACAATTCATTCGCTCTTCTGGTGGATATTGGTTCCTCTATGGAGGCACCTGCAGTGGAGACCAAGGAGGATGCGGGAACCTTCACAAAGGAGACCCACAGGAGGGTGGCATGGGACCCCACAGGGGAAGGAAACAACTCCTGGTGGGGGATTCAATCATTAGGGGGTAGAAATGGGGGAGGAAGGGGAGAGGAGGTAAGGTGCCTTCCTGGTGCCTACGGCTTGGAGGGACAGGAAGCGAATCCTCAGGATCGTGGGAGGAGCTGCGAGGAAGAGCTGGATGTCATTGTCCACCTAGGAACAAATGACCTGGCTAGGAATGGGATCAGAGCAGTGCAGAGGAGTTTGAAGAGTTGGAAGGGGCCTTAGACAAATGGCGCATACGGTAACCTTCTCAGAGGTGCTGCCTATTGTCTATGGCAAGGGAGATGCTAGGGCACTTCTTGCCAGGAATTCAATGAGTGGTTGAAAAACTGGTGTGGAGCTCAGGGTTTTGGCTTCATTGGGGACTGGGGAGCCACCTGGAGGATGCAGACCTATACTGGTGTGATGGTCTGCATCTGTCCGAGGGAACCAGGATCTAGGTGAGAGGTTTAATGCTTCATTGGCAAGCATTTAAACTAGCAAGGAGGAGGCACTGAAAAGGAGCAGGGGAATCCGAGCTTCCCCCCACAAAACATGGTGATTAGTGAGGTAAACACCAAGGTACAGAAGTTATTAGGGAGCAGAACATATTTAAATGTAAAAAAAGGCAAAGGTAGTAAGGACAGAAATGTGGCTAAAAGGGGTAAGGCTATCAAAAAGTGGAGGGTGATGAGTACCAATGCCCGTAGTCTGTGTAACAAGCTCCCTGAACTAGTGGCCTTGATGGAAGAGGGTTGCCTGGATATTGTGGCAGTCACAGAAACATGGTACACAGAGAACCATGACTGGAATGTCAACATACCAGGATACACAATCTACAGGAGGGACAGGGAGGGTAAAAGAGGAGGAGGAGTAGTTCTCTATGTAAAGGAAGGATCAAAGAAACAGAACTAAAGAGTAAACAGGGAGCAGATGAGGCACTTTGGGTCACCCTGGAGACAGGAAATGGCACCACAATCCGCATGGGGTTGTATACAGACCCCATCTCAGGGAGGAATGGACAAGGAAATGATAGAAGGCTTTCTTAGAATGGCAGAAAAGAGGATATTGTTGATGGGGACCTGAATATGCCAGATGTTAACTGGAGCACCTTTGCTGCAGGCACATCCAAGAGCAGGGTCATTCTTGATGCCCTACAGGGGCATGCCTCAGACAGCTAGTATTGGAACCCACTCAGGAGGGAGCAATCTTAGACCTGGTACTCTCAAATGGGGATGGAGAAAGAATCTCAGATTTAGAAGTGGGTAGCCATCTGGGAACAAGCGACCACCAAACAGTGTGGTTCACGATAAACACAGCCATACAATCAAGCCATACAAAAGCAAGAGTACTGGACTTTAGGAGGGCTGACTTTGAGAAAATGAGAGAGTGCCTCAGAAAAGCACTAGCAAACAGGCAAGAAGGAGGGTGGAGGAACAATGGGGAGTGATCAAACAGCCATCACAGAGGCAACAAGCCTTTGTGTAAAGCAAATCAATAAAACACAACGAAGGAAAAAAACGCTATGGTTCTCAAAAGAGGTGGCAGGGAAGGTTAAGGAGAAAAGGACAGCATTCAGGAAATATAAGGAAACACATAAGGAGCAGGACAGATAACTTTGTCAGTTAAAGCAGAAAGAGGCTGGGAAGGCAGTCAGAATAGCAAAGGCCCAAACCAAGGAAAGGATAGCCAATTCTGTTAAGAAGGGGGATAAGACCTTTTATAGGCACATTAGGGAGCGAAGAAAGACCAAAGGAGGGATACTGAAGCTTAATAAATGGGAGGGAATGTGGGTAGAGGGTGACAGTGAAAAAGCTGGGATACTGAACGAATATTTCTGCTCAGTATTCACAAAGGAAGAGGAGGGGGAGTTATCTAAACCAAACAAGAGAAACACTCTGAAGACAGGGGTCGATGCCAGTCCATTTACAGAAGAAAGGGTTCTGAAAGAACTAACAAACTTGAAGGTGGACAAAGCAATGTGGCCTGATACCCCTTTGTGTGCATCCAAGCATTTGGTTAGCCTTTCCAGCCAACTTATCACACTGCCTAGTTTCTCTCAGGTTCTCCGAGATGATAACTCCCAGATCCCTTTCCTGCTTTGTGACTGTCAGTACCTCCCCACCTAGTTCTTACTTTGCCCCTGGTCTCTTGTGCCTGATGTGCATGATGTTGCACTTCTTTGCATTGAATCCCAGCTCCCATTCTTCAGATCATTTCTCCAGTTTTTTAAACTCTTCCCTCATTCTTTCCTCACCCCTTGGTATGTCCACCTTATTGCATACCTTCATATAGTCTGCGAAGAAGCATACCTTCCCCTCCAGTCCCTCTGTAATGTCCCCAATAAAGACATTGAAGAGGATCGGCCCCAACACCAACATCTGTGGCACTCTACTCATCACTTCTTCCTCTCCAGAGTACTCCCTGTTTACCACTACCCTCTGACTCCTGCCATTGAGCCAGTTCTCCACCCACAGAACTATTTTTAGGATCTTCCCCTAGTCTGCACGGTTTGTTAATCAGCTTTATATGCCTGTTGGTGTTGAAGGCCTTTCTGAAGTCCTGATAGGCCACATCTACTGCACTTCCCTGGTCCACTACCTTAGTTACCCAGTCATGCTGTAGATTAGTACAATGAGTCAGTGCAAAAAACAGTACTTATCCTAAATACAGAAAAAGTTAGGGTTAGATGTATAAGTAAAAAAATACCATATACGGCAGTGTATGTGTGTTAGCGTGTGTGTGTGGCAGTGCACTGTGTGTGCAGACAGTGTACTGCCATGTTATACTTGAATATATATGCATATATGTGTATATATATTAGTCATTGAGGGGCCTATTCACTAAGGGGTGCGGAGCAAGCACGCAAGGCGCACGCAGCTCCGCACCCACGGGAGAACTGTCCGGGGACTGCATTCATGAAGCCGTGGTCTCTGCCCGGCTCCCTGCCATGTCCCTGCCCACCAGGCACAGAGGTCCCGTAGTGGATCCCTTGCACCGGTATGGCGCCATTTTGCCGGGGGGCAAAGAGTGCCAGCAATGCAGTTGGGGGGGCAGGTGCTGGCCACCCGCCCCGGCCTGATCTCTATCCCCGACCACAGGGGTACCTTCCTGCAGGGGCCTGATGACCCCCTGCCAGCACCAGCAGGTCTGGCAGCGGCAACTGAAGGGGGCACATAGCCATTACGGCTGGTTTCCAGATGTGCAGCCACCGGCACCCTGCGTAAGACACTCCTCACATTCGTGCATAGGGCAGAGTGCCAGAACACCCCCCGCGGAGATTCTGGCCTGCCCACGCATGGAGCTCCGCACTCAGCCAGGGATCTGGTGCGGAGGGGGGGCATAACTCATTTGGGAATGTCTCGGTGGGTACGCACAGGTGCGGGTGGGCTATGCACCTGGGTTCTGCGGTGCATAGCCCATCCACACCATTAGTGAATAGGCCCCTGTGTGTGTATATCAGAACAATTAGAAAGTGCAGTTAGGTGGCTCAGGGGTTAGTGCAAAAATTGCTAGTCTACATCTCCCGCTATCTAGATCAGTTTCTGCCTTATGCACGTCATTTCTGATTTAAAGGAGGTATCTAGTGGCAACCCCCCTTCCTCCAATGTCCCTCAGAGCCTGAAAAAAAGAAAACAGTCCCTCAATGTCTTTTTTTAATCTGTAAAAATGTGTGTAAAGAGTGCATTGCTATGTTATACTGGAATATATATGCATATATGTGTATATGTTTGCATCACAACTACAAAGTGCAGTTAGGTGACTCAGTGGTTAGTGCAAACATTGCTAGTTTACACATTTCTCGTTGCCCACAATGCCATTGTTTTGAAGCCATATCGCTTGAGCTTGTCTTTTCTGTCTGTCTGTCTATGTGTGTCTCTCTCTCCCCCCCATTTACCTCTCTCTCAGTCTCAGTCTTTTGTTAATATTTGTGAAGGAGTATAGGCAGGGTTATTTTTGAACTTGTAGTGGAGCTATATGCTTGTGCCAGACAATGCCAGGTCTGGACACAGGAGGTAGAGCAGGGGAGTGATCAAGCAGCCCCTCTAACTCTGCAGCAGCCCCCAGTTCAGCAGCAGCAGCAACCCCCAGGGTAGCAGCAACCTCCAGTTTCCAGTTCTGTAGCATTCCCCAGTTTAACAGCAGCAGCAGTCTGAACCACCTGTGCCCTCCATGGTACCATGATTGCCACAGGCTGTTGCCATCGCATAACCACATCCCAGTTCTTCATCTTCTGGCTCCTCAGTGCCTCATGCAAAGATGCAGCCCAGGTCTTCCTTCATTTGGAAATGTTTCACCATGGACCCCAATGATGACAGTATTGTCAAATGCAGTCTGTGCAACACACTAGTCAGTCTTGAGAAGAAAGGAAGCCATTTATGCACCAGTGGGCAACATACCCACTTGAAAATCTGCAACCTGAGCCAATGGGAGGCCAGAAACAGGAGATGGTGAGCGGTGGCAGTGGTCCTTCTGTGCTGCTGAGTGGCAGCTCACAGTCTGATCACATCCAAAATGGTCATGTGTGCATGGGAATAGCAGCCATAGTGATGGTCAGGGGAATGGGACAGCACTAGCACTGGCAGCTCCCATGCTAACAACAAGTTGGCACAACTGCGAGTGAAGATGGCAGACCAATGTTTCCTATCAGGGAAGATAGGTATTCATTTTTGTTTTTAAATTTTTAAATGCTATTCATATGTCACTCTTTGTTTCAGGGGGTCAGATTTACTATTGTAATTCCACGGGCAGATGCAACTCGGGGCCGGGGAGTCAGTGGGAGGATTTACTATTGTAACTCCGTGGGGGGACGCAACTCGGGGGGGGCCGTGGCCAATAAAAGAAGCTGTCAGAATCGAACCCAGGTCTACTTGATATAACAAGCCCATTCACAACTTGTGAATCTAACCTCTACGTTATGCTGCTAGCACAGTTAGGCAGCACAGACTCAGGGACTCAAACTTCTTGGTATGAGTGAAATGCGGTCACGTGACAACAAAAGCAACATCACAAATAGCACCCCCAACACCTCTTGCAAAGCACACCAAACACTAAGAGGGCAAGCTGCTGTAAAATCCACAGTGCTACTCTGGCTCACACAGTCATTCCAACAAACATTTCATCACGCTATATTTTAAGCACGATCTTGACAATATACTAGTATTTGATTGCTACTGAGGTCAGTGCTGGCCAGTCGGTGACCTTGTTAGTTCTAGTGCAGCAAGGGCTCTTCTGTGATGGTAAGGTGCCTGGTGGCCACCAAATATGCACCCATCATGCATTGTACTGCTTGCAATCCTGTTGCCTCTTCAGCCTCTTCAGAAATGTGGGTATTGCAGTCCAAGACATGGAGCATGTGTTCCATTAAAGAGCTATCTGAATCAAAACAGGCAGACAGGAAAATGATGCAAATTTTAAGTAGTAGGCAGTTGTAACATTTTATTTCTAAAGTATTTTTCCTTTTCCTTTGCTCATTAGAAAGTTTTCTATATGATAATATTGTATTGGCTGTGTGAAATAGCTCTCAGCTTGGCAGCTAACATATCTATCTCTATCTCTATTCCCCCACTACATAATCAGCATTTGAGATTTCACTAACAGTGACATTGCAGATGACTAATCTGGCAGCTAGTGTGTGGCTGTTCCTAAGCAGCAGTGATGTCACAGTCAGTGACGTCACAATGCTGATGATGTAATGGGTGGAAAATAGCTAGATATGTCAGCTGCCAGGCAGAATGCTGTTTTCACACCTTACACCTACTAACATCAGGTAAACAATCTTCTAATTAACCAAAGGGAAAAGAAACCATACCTCAAATATAAAAGGTAATGGTTGACTGCTTTTAAAAACTAATATTAGTTTTAGGTAGTACACTAGCTCTTTAATGTACAGTTTCCTGTATCACTACCTGCCTCCAGTACCTGCTATACATTTAACAGTGTCTGCCTCAGCACCCATGGAAGTGGGATGGCCTGACTGATACAGGCAGTATCCCCACTCACTGTCTGTGTTGCATGTTCGAATGGCCTTAGAATCTCGATCAACCACTGGTCTGTCGTCAGAGGCATTGATACTCCAGCACTGTCGTGGCTTGCACGCAGCAGCAGATATTCAGAGATGGCAGCGTATTGCTCTTACGAGCGATCAACCATGTAGTGTTGAGTTCTATCTGGTGATGACTTCTAATTTCACATAGTGCTGAGGCAGTTTGTTCTGTATCTGCAGGTGCCTGAGATGGTCTCAGGTCTGTCCAGAATGGCGAAGTGGGCACAGATGCAATGGGCCACTGTCAACATGGACTTGATATAAGTACATGCCGGAAGCTCCTACACAATAAGATTAGGACAGTGTGCCAGGCATGGTACCCTGAGAACCTCCCCCCCATCACTGATGTATTTCACTACATTCGAGCTATTATCACTCACAATGAAACCAGTTTCAGTGAATGGGTTGCAGTCACTCATGGTATTCCATCAAGAAGGCGCCGAAAAGAGGACGTCAGAACACTGGCGTTGGCAACAGCATGTTAATGTTTTTAGCGTCGGGGATATTTCATCATCCTTTACTGTGAGCATGTTGGGGGGTTGCTGCCTTACTTAGTTTTTGTCCCCCCCAAAACATTTGCTGGCCGGAGATCATTATATAAAAATACCGGGATGTGCAGGGGCACACCCCCCTATGATGGGGGGGGAGGGTGTGGGGGGCAACCTCCCCCTGCATAACATAATGGAGACTTGAAACACTTTTGCTACTGAGATCCCTGTGGTCGTGTCTCAGGGCAACACAATTTATGGTCGCTCTTTTTGATGGCAGCATTGTTCTTGCATCCTAATTTCCCACACTCTAGAAAATTCATCCTAAAGTGGGTGAGCCATCACTCATCAGTCTCAGGAGCAATTCTAGCTTTTCCTAACCCATGTGCGACCCAGTTACACTTTTCATTGTAGGCGTGGCATGCTGGCAAATACCCAGAGTGGTGTTATCATTGTATTTGGGCTTAGTACAATTTTTTTTTTTTTTTTAACCAGGAGAGACACACTAAGCTGAAAGCTTGTTTACAGGTGCGACCTGGGAGCACAAGAAAGTTAAGTGACTTGCACAGGGTCACACAGTATACAAGTGGGGGCTGTGGGATTCAAACCCAGGTCTCCAGGTTTGCAGCTCAGAGCCTTAAACCACTGCACTAGACTGCCTCCGGCCAGAGTCAAATACTACCTCAGGTACCTTTGCCCAATGTGCTGTAGTGCACTGATGGGAGGGTACCATGTGCTTGACCACTGGACCAGATATCCATACTGAGATACACGTATGGTGATGCGGAACGCAGCATGGCATGGATTACCATGTGTGACACTGTCCCATTAAGTTCTAGAATGACATGGGAAAAAGTAAATTCTTGAGGGAATCTGCTATTTGGTACAGGCAAGCACCATCAACCTTCTAAATCCCAAGTTCTTCACAAAAGAGAATGGCAATAGATCAATTGGCAGCATTTCAGCTGTTGTTATATTCAGTTCATGTGAATAGTATGACTGGGTGGGTATTTGGCATGATGCTCAAACATATTATGCAGACTAGGCTGGATCTTTCTAGGAGTTGGGCTACCAAACAGCCGGACTCAGCATGGCAGCATGCCTGGTAGGGTAGTGTTCGACTCCTGATCATTCACAGGTGCCGCTTGAATGAAAGCAGTGATTCAGGGTGTTTTCTGCACTGGAGTTGCTGTGCTCTGGTACCTCTGGCTGCCAGTGCTCAACCCACCACTGTTGCTATGACCACTACTAGGCAGTCCAACAGACTCCTCATCTCTGTAGCAGTCCTCCTCAGTCAACCCTCCCTCCACTGGAACTATTTCACTACCTCTTCTGGATACCTTGGCAAATGCAGATGATAAGGCACCATGCACCAACTTGCTGTTGGTGTTGAGCCCAGCGTAACAGGGGCCTGAACTTTAATGTGTGTGTGTGTTGGCCACCAGTGCCTAGGTAGTTGCCCTTTTTCCCCCAGTTAACTCACACATCACACAGACATGCTGACAGACAGCAACTGTTTTGTCAACAGGGTCCAGAATATATCAATTCCAAACTTGGAATTTTGTACCCCTTGACTTAACATGGTGCTGGGAGCAGGACAGGAGAGGTGCAGCAAAGGGTGTTTTTTGGTATGATTTATGTACTTCAGCACTGGGTGACTCACATGGTGTAATGCATTCAACACTGGTAAGAGGAACAGCTGTTGTACTGGGGATGATTTAGGGATTTCTATGACATATTGGTGGGCAAAGTCCCACATGTTTAGCAGCAACACTCTTCCTCTTTTTCTTTTCTGGTTCCCATAGGGGATCCAAATTATCATCACCCCCCCACGCACACACACCCTTATATCCTCATCGTAAGCTTTGTCTTCCTCATCTCCACTTTCTGCAGGCTCTCTCTCTCTCTCCCTCTCATCACTTTAGTCAGAGACACATTTTTATGTTGGCTCATGCTTGTGCAGCCAACATATTGCATTAGTAGCAGATCTGGAGGTGTGGTCACTGTGGGTGAATGCAGGGCATGCATCAGTAAGTGCATCCCTCATTCCCCAATAAGGCAGCTGCAGGCGCTGACACCAGCAAACACATAAACTGGCCACCAGATCTAAGAAAAGGTCTGCTGCAATGAAAGCCAAGCTTCTCATGCAGTGGTGTGCCTTTCCTAGCGAACCAGTTTACAAAACATGGCAGCATGCTGCCGCAGAGTGCCCTGACCCACTTCATTGCTGGTGGGGGAGCCCACTCCCTGTCGGCATAATGCAACCCCCCTCCCATTTAAAGTGTGTGCCGAGGGGGTGCCCAATCCCCCATGGCATCATGTCCCCCCTTTCCAGTTTAATTTGCCGATGGGGGAGCCCACTCCCCATTGGCAAAATACCCATTTGTTGCGTGCCAACGGAAGTGCCCAATCCCCCGTTGGCCACAGAATCCCCCCAAAAAAAACACTCAGGTGGCACACTGGGAGCCCACCCCAGCATGCCAAATTCCCCTGTAAAAGAAAAATCATCCCACAATGTTTTTTTTTTTTTTTAAACCTGCAAAGCAGAAAATGGTCCCTCATCGACTCCGGTGGCCCCGCCCTCAACCCGCATCCACCCTCTGCTCACCCTGCCTCCCTACACACACCCTCACCCCATACTTACCTCCAGAGCATGGCGCAATGATCTTCAGCGTACCAGGAACACGTCTGTACTCTTCAAAGCCGACCGCGAACTGAAGAAATGCCGATAAGCTGTATAATGGCATAAATGGGTTTTTTCAACTTTGGTGCATATGTCAGGCATTTTGGGGAATTTTGGCACCAAATTTTCAACATGGGATTATTGGGCACCCCTCCTCATGAATTCAGTCACTGTCATGGTGTTATTCGGTCCCGAAAGATGATTTCGCAGTCACTGTGTGGAATCCCCTTTCGGGATCGATTAATGAAACAACAGTGCCACTGTTCATGAGGGGGGCTCTCAAAAAGCCTATGTTGCAAATTTGGTAAATAAAATCCAAAAAATGGCTATTTTATGAGCGTGAGTTGCGCAGTTTCCATGCACACTTGTAACTTCATGAATTTGTAATATTTTCACTCCAGATTTTCAAAATTGAAATTTTTCCACACCTCCTTATGAACAGTACAGCTGTCATTTTACATATCCTGGCTGAAATGTGTTTTTGCACGTCCAGCACAGAATAGCGCGGTCGCTGTGCGAAATCAGTTTTCAGGACAGTTTGAGAAAATGACGGTGACACTGTTCATGAGCGAAGAATCTAAAATGCCTATGTTGAAAATTTGGTGACAAAAGTCCATAAAATGACTGTGTTACAAGCGTGTGTTGCGCAGTTTCTATGCACCTTTGTAACTTCGCAAATTTGCAATATTTTCATGCCAGATTTTCAACACGGGCATTTTTTCACTTCTCCTTATGAACAGTACAGCTATCATTTTTCACATCCTGCCCAAAATGTGTTTTCGCACCTGTGGCTACAACGGCTGCTACTGAGGCACTGGATATCATTGCTCCTTCTCGTATTCGCCCTCTTACCTCTTACCCGGGTGCCCCATGGTTTAATGGGGAAATCCGTGAATTAAAGAGGCGGGGGTGAAGGTTGGAAGACACTGGCAGAAAACTCACCTGGAGGTGGACAAACTTAGATTGATGGACCATAACAATGTCTATCAATCAGCCATTTCCTGTAAGAAGGCAGAGTTCCTGTCCAGGGAAATTGCTTCAGCAAAGAACAGACCAGCCCAGTTCTTCCAGATTGTGGACAGACTGTGCAATCCAGCCTGTCTTCACTCTGGTCAAGCATTGTCACAAAAACAGTGTGAGGAGTTTGCGCAGTTCTTTTCTGATAAGGTGTCCAGCATCAGGAATGAGATCAGCCAGTGTCTTCCCATTGGTCTTTGCATTAGTCAACTGGGTGGTACTAATGCCCAGCCGATCTGGTCCACCTTTAGCCAACCAGTAGTCATGGATATAGTGAGGATCATCCAAACTTTGTGGCCAACCTACTGTAGTTTTGGCCCGGGCCCTACATGCCTACTAGTGGGGTGTGTAGAGGTCATTGGCCCAGTCCTTGCTGGGATAGTGGAAGTTTCATTGGAGAGAGGGATCTTTCCAGACCCCTTAAAGGAGTCAGTAGTTCACCCCCTGTTAAAAAAACCCTCCCTTGATCCCGACTACCCAGCTCACTACAGACCAATCTCGAACCTACTCTGTGTTGGGAAGGTTATTGAGAAAGTGGTCGCACTGCAGTTGGAGGATCATTTGACCAACCACAATATCCACGGCCCTCTCCAGTCTGGCTTCAGAAAAATGCATAGCACTAAAATGGCCCTGGTGAGGGTACTTATTGACCTTCTGATGACGAGAGATCAGAGATCCCATTCAATCTTGGTTCTCCTTGATCTCTCAGCAGCATTTAACACTGTGGACCACGGGGTACTGCTCGAGCGCCTGTGGTTTTTCTGTGGACAGAGAGGGGCAGTCCATAGTTGGTTTAAATCCTTCTTTGAGGGTAGGTCTCAGAGAATGGTGTTGGGAATTTATTCCTCCGCCCCTCATAGACTGCCCTGCGGGGTCCCACATGTCTTGGTGCTGTCCCCCTTGTTATTCACAGTGTATTTGCTTCCATTAGGGGACACTATAAGGCGGTACAGTTTGAGCTTTCATTGCAATGCTGATGATTCTCAACTGTACATGTCCTTTGTACCCAACCAGGAATTAGATTCTGTTACGGTGTTTAATAACTGCCTACTGGAGATTAAGAACTGGATGAGTGCCAGTTGGCTTCGGTTGAACTCGGAAAAAACTGAGGTATTGGTTGTGGACCCTGGTCATAGGATGATAGGGGCATGGGCAGGAAAACCATCAGGATTAAATCTTGGTGGGATCCCGCTTATTGGCCCTAGCCAGGTGCAAAACCTGGGCGTTGTTTTTGATGAAGGCCTGACCCTGAGGGTGCAGGTTTCGGCTGTAGTCAAATCTTCCTATTACCATCTTAGGAACATAGCCCGGGTGAAGAATCTGGTCCTGCCTGAAGATCTTCAGACCTTGGGCCATGCCTTTGTCACCAGTCATCTTGATTATTGCAACGCCCTCTACCAAGGGCTAGCGGGGGTAGACATCCGCCACTTGCAACTGGTGCAGAACACGACAGCCAGGTTGCTGACTGGAGCTCCTAGATCCAGTCATATTACACCTGTGCTGCGTGATCTGCACTGGTTGCCAGTACAGTGGCGGATTACCTTCAAGGTCATGTTGCTGACCTATAAGGCCCTACATGAGCAGGGTCCCCACTACCTGAAAGAGCTCCTATGTCCTTACTGTCCCTCCCGCTCACTCTGATCCTCTGGTGAGGGATTGCTAGAGATTCCCAGGGTATCCCTTAAAACATCAGGAGGAAGATCTTTCAACTTTATGGCTCCTACCCTGTTGAATCCTCTACCTCACCAGATACGAGAAAGCCAGACGGTAGAGGATTTTAAAAATCTTCTAAAAATATATCTATTTAACCAGGCCTTCTCAGGAATGTATTGAATTTTGAATTTATACAGATGTGTTTTAATATGTTTTTATATGTGTTTTATGATTTGTGGTGAGTTTTTAATGTTAAAATGTAAAGACGCACTGAGCACTGGAAGGGCACCTTATATAAATAAAAGTTTGATTGATTGAGTGATTGATGGCGTGATCGCTGTGGGAAATCAACTTTTGGGACAGATTACCAAAATCACAGTGCCACTGTTCATAAGGGGAGGTCCCAAAATGCCTATGTTGAAAATGTGGTTAAAAAAATCCCAAAAATAATTGGGTTATGGACGTGTGTTGCACAGTTTCTATGCCTGCTCATGACTTCACCAATTTTTCATATTTTCCCTCCAGATTTTTAGCATTGCCATTTTTTACACCTCCTCATGAACAATACAGTTGTCATTTTTCACATCCTGCCCAAAATGTGTTTTCATGCCTCTGCCGCCAAACGGCATAGTCGCTGTGTAAAACCACCTTTCCGCTAACAAACTGATAGTGCCGCTCTTCATGAGCTGAGGTAACAAAAAGCCCATGTTGAAAATTTGGATTGAAAATACCAACAAACGCCTACAGCATTAGGGTTTCCAACTGTAACATCCCACCCTGTAGAGACTGACAGGCATCAGGGGTTGGACTTGGGATCACTGGCTGTAATGCTCATGCCATTCCAACCCCACCCTGCAGATACTGATAGGCACTGAGGTGTGCCTTGGAGTGTTCGGACCTAAAGTTCACCCCATTCTCCTATACTGCACCCATCTCAGTGTATTTTCTTATGGAATGGGGTAAGTATAAGGCCCAAAGACCCCAAAGCACACCACAACACTTATCAGTGTCTACAGGGTAGGGTGAGGTAAAATGGCATGAGCTTTATAGCTGATGACCCAAAGGCACTCCCCAATGCCTGTCAATCTCTGCAGGGTGGGGGTGGGGTTGGCATCAATTTAATACTTCACTGCCATTCCTATTGTGCATCTCTAACTCCCGCACTACCAATGCCAGCGAGACAACATTTGGCATTGACAAATGCTTGTTAATATTGCCATTTCTGACTGTGCAACAGTCAGATCTCCCGTCTTATGCTCTGACTCATGGTCAAGTTCCACACTCTCATTCAGGAATGGAAAACTATCATCAAGATCTGACTCAGCACTACCACCACCAAGAGGAGTCATGGGGACACCAACAACCTTCTCCTTGACCACTGTTCCTGAGCCAGACATTTTGCTGCCTCTTGGATTGCTCCTCTTGTTGCCACTTCCTGAGCCCTCACCAGCATGGATGCCACAGATGTGGTAGAGAAAATCTGGCCACATTAATGTCACTGCAATAGCCACCAGCTACTCCTTTACTACTACTACTACTACTACCCTGGAGCCCATGGATGATGATGCTGTAGACATAGTTTTTTTTAGCTGCAACACCCTTTTGCCCCACAGAAGGTATGCCCTTCTTTGCCGCCTCCCCAGCACCTCTTCCTTTAGTTGAGCATCTCTTCCCAGTCATTTTTGTATAGTTAGAGTTATAATTTTGTGAAGATAAAAATGTAAAGAAATCCTGCAGTAAAACGAAATACTCTAGCAGTAGACACTTTCCCCGAGAGATTAGCAGTGTGATCTGATTCTAACAAAACAGTTTACTGAGCTAATAGCAGCTACAGTATACCTACCAAAAAAGTTAATTTTTTTCTTCACACTGCACTCAACACTAGCCTCCACATGGCATACAGCTCATTTCAGTACCATGTGACCTCCAGTCCCATAGTACATATTGTAGTTAACTTCCCCTGTGGGCCCCAGCTCACCAACAAAGTTACCAAATTAGCAATTAACAAAGTTATTCCTATACTGCGAATTGGCACTTCGCAAAGCAGCTTAACATTGTGAACTGCAGTGAATTCGTAAATTAATTTGTGTACCTAATTTGTCCAAGTTCACACACCACTAATCACAGCACATTGTTTCTGTACCTTCATTATACATTGCATTGCCTTAGATCACATAAGGTATTTGCTGATAAACAGAGACACTTTCTTGTGCTTGGTCTCCATTAACTGCCCCTCTTCTGCCATTTTATTTTTGATAACCTGCATAAGGGTGCCCACCCCATGCCCTTAAACCAATGCATGCATATTTCAACAAAGATTAGCAATGAAAGGAGGTCTGTTTTCCCAAACATGCTGGGGCTGCATACTTAAAATGGAATTCCTTTACCTATCATATTCCACTTTCTGTGGCTGCATAGCTATATCTATGCAATGCACTACTAGCAAGAGGTGAGGGAACAGGGCAGACAGGAACATGAACTGACACTTATTACTATCTACTGCCACAGCGGAAGTTCATCACTTTATTGGCATGCATGAAATCCCTACTCTTGTGTGTGTTGGTGCCCAAACCCCCCTCATCTTCCTCCAGTTAGATCTACTTTATTCATGAATATATGATAGTCACACTTGTTTCTGTGCCACCTCTGCAGCTGAAAAAATGTTGCTGAGTAATCACAATGTTTATCATGGCAGGGACAAGTGTCAGTGATTGAAAAACAATTCTATCATCAGCTAATGTAGATCTGACATATCAGAAACATTTTTTTACCTCCATAGTATGCCCTGTACTGATAGAAAAGAGAAAAGTTAGAGAGAAAGATACAAGCAGTCCGTTATTAGCATTATGCTGCCAATGACCCCAATTTACAGAGGTAAGCAGAGAGTGGCAAAGTTAACTGAAACCTATGCTCTGATTTGACTACTCTGCTGCCTTTCTGATCATGAAGGAACTGTATCAATCCAAGACCATAATATAAGTAATCACACTGCTTTGCATCAGAATACAGTAGATGAAAAAAACAATATATAGCATGTTACAGGTGGGTGATAACATTTACTGGAGTTTTAACTCTTAAAAGCTAATCTCAAAAACAACAGTGTCCATCCAATAAAAGGTATTACCTGCAATGTATTTTTTCCTTCTACATCATAGACTGGACTCACATCGCTGCTATATGTCTCCATCAGAACAGACCAAACTAGCTCTACATTGTCATGCACAATGTCTTTTGCAGTAATTGGTGGCAGTGAGGGAGGGGCAAAGAAAGGATAAAAAAGTGAATGAAATAGTTTTTCCTTTTTGTGACAGACCTTTTTGGCCCCAATCACCACCATGCCTGCTTCAGGTGAGTTCAGTCCCTCAGTCCCATCTGCCACTCACCCCACCATCATGCGTTGGGGATCTACGTAGTGTCGGGCCCAAGGGGAACCAGTGCTGTTAAATACAGTGAGTGTTGCACATACAGTATTTTTTGTATATTTTCTCCCTGTCCCCCTCCTTCCCTGATGCTTGGCACAGAAGGTGCGTCCCCAAACATGCCCCTCGAACACAAGTAGTGATGCCCTGTAGGAGAGATCAACTCCTTTGCCCACTGCAAAGGTCTTTAATGTGATAGAACGGGATTGTCTCTCTTCCCTGACTGAGATTTCTGCTGTGCTGTAGCACTACCCCAGTCCCCCACCACCTGATCTGGCTCCCTGAGTCCACCCCTTGATCTGTGGCACCAGTACAGAAGCACGTGGTACTTCCACTGGGTCATTGGGTGGCGCTGAGTGCAATAGTGTTGTTGGGAATGTGCACTTTAGCATCTGTT
Organism: Neoceratodus forsteri; assembly: GCA_016271365.2. Taxonomy (NCBI): domain Eukaryota; kingdom Metazoa; phylum Chordata; order Ceratodontiformes; family Ceratodontidae; genus Neoceratodus; species Neoceratodus forsteri. The sequence continues at coordinate 958,974,549 of CM057453.1, forward strand.
TCTTAAATGAAGCAGAGCAAATCTCAGTTTAACCTGTTGCATAACACTGAACTAATTCCTGATATCTTGACTCTTGCTGTTACACTTAGCTACTTCAGCTTGTTCAGGTCAACAGTGAGTAAGTGGTTTGGGTGGGATTTGAATCTGAACTTGCTGGTTCCCAAGCTTGTAATCTATCCACTAGACCCCAATACCATCCCAATTTTTAAGGTTCATAGTGAAGCTTAAAGCAGACCATAGTTGATATTGGAGGGAGCTCAGGGAAAACTCAGTTGCAGGAATAAAATGAGAAAGGGCAGCTTCTATGTAAATGACACACCCATAAGGGCATACGATTGACTAAAGTGCAAAAATGCAAATTATAATTAAGAAACAAATCCCCTGACCCCTGTTATTTATTTATTTATTTATTTATTTATTTATTTAAGCGTTTTACCAGGAAGGCATTCTGAGCAGACTACTGCTCAATTCCAGATGTGTTCTGAGGGAGGGGGGAACATCGGTAGACAGTTGAAGACAGTATAAACAAGCGAATACATAGTGGGAGAACACTAACATTTGGGCCTGATTACTAGACAGTAGTGGGTCGAGAGAATCAGTAGGTAGCCACAGTTATTACAGCATAAGTACAATAGATACATCGTGCAGGCCACTAGCAAAACTGGCCTTGTGAGAAACAGCATAGAGTGAGAGAACAATAGTTAGGCACCCATTAATTGCAGTTCCTAAGTGCAGACATACACTGATATTCTACTTTGAGACTGGGAGATGCCAAGACACAAGCACAGGTAGTGGTGAAATGAGCTTGGAGCATGGAGTTAAGGTGCGAGAGGGAGGAGAAGTGACAAACGTTAGCTGGGAGGAAGTTCCACAATGCGGGAATGTGGTAGCTGAATGCTGATTAACTGTTGGTAGTAGACCGGTATGGAACAGCTAGAGACCGAGAGTCTAAGTTTCTGAGAGAGTGTGCATGGGTGCTGGGGTTGGTTAGGGTGTTGGTAATGTAGGAAACTGTGACCAAAACTTGGCTGGGATCTTGGCACAGTGGGTCAGTCTGCGATTGTCAAGAGAGGTGAGGTTCATTGATTGATAGGGCACAGTAGTGTGTGGAGTAGGGACAGTTCAGGGTGAAACGACAGAAAGAGTGGAAAAGAGGGTCCAGCCTGGCTAATGTAGTCTTGGGGCTAGCACCATAGACTACCTCCCCGTAGTCGAGGATGGGGAGGATCATTTTCTTCACAATGGCCATCCTGGCTGGAAGGAGGTTGCTGTCACGATTCCAATAAAGTGCACCAAGCCTGGGGTGCAGCTTCTTGAGTAAGGAGTCAATATGCAAGGAAAAGTTGAGGTGCTGGTCAAGCCATACACCGAGGTATCTGAAGGAGGTGCAGAACTCCAGGGGGGAACCTTCCAGGGTGTGGAAAAAGATTGGGGTGGGGAGCCTAGAAATTTTCTACCTCATGCCAAAGGTTAGTGAGACTGTTTTATTGGCATTGTGGAGGAGGAGGTGATTTGAGAGGAGCCAGCGCTGGACTGAGATAAAGTCTTGCTGCAGTCTGGTCGTAACCTCAGAGGTTGAGGGGCCGGATGCATACAGCACAGTGTCATCTGCGTACATATGGATGGAGGTGTGTGGGCAGGCAGAGGGCAGGTCATTCAGGAAGACCAAGAACAGGAGGGGGCCTAGGACAGAGCCTTGCGGTACTCCTGAGGTGATTGGGAGGGGTGCCGAGGTGCAAGAATTGATGCGGGCGACTTGGGTGTTTGCTACTAGATCACAGCTGATGGGTTCCCTTGGTGAATCCTTTTCATTTCCAACACTGAAAGCAGATTTCTTGGTAGCATTCTGCTGGGTGTGGCCAAAACCAGAAAAGGTGAACTTTAATGTTTTAACCCCTCCGAGGGAAAAAGTCAGTGGGGTGTTGATCACAGCAGAGCAACAATGCAATGCTATTGATTGTGTAGGAATGTGTACCATTGCATACCAGCTGCTTGGCCTACCCTTCCCCTCATTTCAAATAGTTCCTGGAGGACAGCAGAATCCATGCACTATAAACTTTTTCCCTGTTGTCTAGCACATGTCAGATCTTTATCAAAAAGGGAGGTATCTAATTACAGACCAGTTTCTATTTTTTCTGTGTTAGGAAAATTACAGGCATTTATTACATTCACAACTCATGGACTACATACAGTAGAAAAATATGACATTTTGACAAATGCACAACATGGTTTCGGTGGGGGGGGGGCGTGGAACTTCGACTGCCTTGGTCAGGTTCACAAATGATCTGCACATAAATATGAAGGGTGGGTTGTATACTAGTGTGGCATTCATGGACCTGTCCAAGGCATTCGACCTTGTGGACCACCACCTCCTGTTGCAAAAACTTAATAAATTAGACTTCAGTACTCTAGTTGTGAATTGGTTCCCATGTTACCTGATAAACAGGGAGCAAGTGGTTAAGGTGAACGGCATCTTATCAAGTAAATGAGTTATGACACATGATGTACCATGGGGGTCCATTCTTGGACCCCTGTTGTTCACATTGTTTATCAATGACTTACCATAAAATTGTGGCTCATCTAATATAATGTTATACGCTGATAATGTGGATTTATATTCGGCAGATAAGGATGTAGAAGTTTTGAGTAAAAAAATTGTCTTCTCATTTTGAAGAACTATCCAATTGGTTTACATATAATAAAATGCTGATGAATAAAATTGAAACAACATTGATGACATTTTGTACAACACAGAATGCAAATAAAAACTCTGATGACTTGGTTGTTAAACATTTGGATGGGAGTAATGTAGAAAAGGTAAATCATTTTAAATACTTTGGGGTAATTTTAGATTTACACTTAACATTTGTATATACATTGATTCAGTTTGTAACTCATTACATAAAAAGTTGAGTGCTTTGTATTCTGTTAAAAATGTTCTTGCAGACACCTCAAGGAAGGTAATAGCACAGTCCTGTCTCTTGCTCACTGTGGATTATGGGAGTGTTTTGTGGGGTTGGGAAAGAGTGCGTTGTGAGAGAACTGTAATGTACAATGCAATTGCCAGATTTGCTTTAAGGGCCAGACACAATGAACATCATTGTAATTTATAAGGTAAGTTGAATTGCTTGCCATCAGACCTTGGGGACAAGTATTATATACATAGCTTGGTATACAATGAATTAAAGAAGGGGATGAATGGGTCTTTGACTAATATTATTGTGTTAAAAGAAAACGTCACAACATTTAAGATCTGATGAGACACTGTCACTATATATACCTCGTTTTAAAACTATAAAAGGCCAAAGGCCTTTTGCTTACAATGCTGCAAAACATTGGAATGCAATACATCCTGACATAAGGAATGCTAGTAATTTAAATTGTTTTAGGAAACTGTACAAACAATGTTTGTTGACTAAGGCAAATGGTAACTGTTTTCAATAACTAAGTTGATTTATGTGTAATTGCATTTGTGTCCTGGGTTGTGCCTGTTAAAGGGCCACTAGGCCCAGTGTGCTCACCTGGTTAACAAAATAAAAATAGAATGAAATTTACAGCAAAATAATACAACCAGTAAATTACAACTAAACCACACGTTGTTCTGTACTCTTATCTGGCTAACGCATTAACAGCCATATTGGCTCTGACCAGAATTTGTTGTTTCAGGCAGCTTTTGTTTACATTGTAGACGTCTCGTGGAAACCAATTATCACCTCCTTCTGGCATTCATGTACTTACCCATGCTAGTCCTACTTTGTTCTCCAGATGTATGTCCTATATTTTGCTGGAGAAGATAAATTACCATTTTGAATTCTCTATCTTTAGTCTTATCTAGACTTCCTCTCTCTTATTTGTCTAGTCTAATATGACATTTCCCCTAATATTGTTTAGCAGAGTAGTGTGAGCAGTTACACAACCTGCAACCACAGGTATAGACATGTGCTCTCTGTGGAGCTTGGCCTAATGGGCATAAGTTTGCTCCCAGCTCATGTACTTCTGATTTTCCTTTTACTTGTTTCTGGGGGAATGCTTATTGTTTGCTATGGGCCGTGGACTGTTGTTGTACTTTATGATCCTGATAAACCTGGAAACCAACATTAAGTAATAACAAACATCAACATTACTAACACTACGGGCTTGTGTCTAGTACTGTTGCTTTCTTATCTGCAAGAGTTGATTCTGTCAGCTGGGCATGAGTGCAGGTACACCTCTTTCTCCCCACCTTTGAGTCAGCTCTGTATGTGGTAAGGCTTCTCCCTCAGAGCTCGTCCCACTTTCAGTTTCAGGACTGTGTATTTTGCGATGGGATACTGGTGGGTTGAGCTCAGGCGGGGTGGATCACTTAACTACTCTACATTTTCACTGATGCCACATCTTTGGCTATTGTGTAGGTTGTCTTTATTGCATGTTTTGTGGTTTCCAGGACAAAGTTTGGGTCTTTTGCAATAATGTGCTGTATCCATGACACCCATCTAGCATGGAATTGCTTAGTTCTATCATTGTGGAAGAAAGTGATTTGCTCCATTCTGTGTTTCTGGCACATGACTGCTGTCCGGTCTTCCAGAGATGAGGGTCTGGAGTCAGTCATTTTCTGATTATGGCCTTCTTTATTGCTACCACTAGTGTCCCAGTTTTCAAAGGCTATGCCTGCCAGCTCCTTCCAGCCTCACTCAGAAGCACTGTTTCTTTGCTGAAGCCAGAGGTTCTGCCCTTCTCTTGGTGTTTGTTTCCCTCCTTCCCTTTGTGATCTGGATTTTCTGCTTGGTTTGTGCCTCTCTGCCTTCTAGTTCAGTATTTGCTTTTTACCTTCCTGGCTGCAGTTCATGCTTTTCTCTATCAACTCTTCATGCAGCACTTCTGTTGACCTGTGCCTTGTGTTTCCTTCTCTTTTGGTTCTTCTTGGTCTTTCCAATTTTCTCAGCTGCTTGCCTCTTTCAGTTGCATTTACCTTGTGCTTTCAGGCTCCCAGTTTTCTGTTTTTTTCCATACCTTCAGCAATCTCAGTTCCAACTGCAATCCCTAATTGTTTATAACTGGCTCTTTTCCAGGCAGCCACACCCTTCTGTGTTCTGTTGTTCAATCCAGCAGCTTCTGTCCCCTAGTTTTAATTTCCCATATACTCCCAATTTCCTCAGCAGTTTCATTTGTTGTTTCTACTGCCTCAGCATCCCTGACTTGCAGTGCATCTGCAACCAAGGCCCTGTCCACACTATGCCTCTGTAACGTTACAAAGTGCCCAGACCGTTACTGCAATGGTTTGATTTACACCTGTAATCACAGAGCAGTTGCAACCGCTAAGTTGAAACCACATATGAGGTGGTTTTAACAACGGTTATGAAACTGGTCCCACCTCAGTAACATTACCGGCGGTAGTGTGGATGGGCGGTAACAGTCCCCTGCAGGGCCCATAGCACAGCGTGAGCTGCATTGTGGGACTGGGCACCGCAGTAACAGTCGCCCACTTCCTGAGGTGTGGACTGGTGGTACCGGTCTCATACTGGTCACTGCTGCAGTGTGGACACACTGTACCACTCCCCAGCTGTAACGGTTTCTGTCCGTTACAGGGTCTGAGCGGTGTAGTGTGGATGGGGCCTAACACAAACTTCACTGGAACTGCTTGGCATGCATTCATTTTATTTATTCAGTCCAAGTTGTCATCATTCAGTCTCATTCCCTGTCCTAGTTGTCATTCAATATCCCAATCAGCCGCTTAGCCTCCTACATTTCATTTCTTCAATGTGCTCTTGGCCATCAGGCTTTCCCATGGCCTCCACTTCTCCTACATTCAGACAAAAAGCAACCATTCTGCCTTACCTGTGTTTTGTTTCTTCAACGTGCTCATGGCTTCTCAACAGCCCCGTACTACTCCTGCATTCGGATGCATGCCAGTGAAAACCAGAGCATGGCTCCTGGGCACTACCCTTAAGCTGGTGGTCTCACTCTGCTCCAGAGCTGGGCAAAAGCTGTCAACTCCACTTTAGCAGAACTTCCACGAAATTTAACAACTTTTGTGGAAGTTTTCAAACTTCTGCCTTTGGCAAAATCAAAACACTTCTGACTATCTAGTGGCACCTGCTAAAGTGGAATTTGCCATTTTTGCCCAGCTCTATGATTGGAACTGGGAAAAGAGGAGAGACCTGCAGACTGCACAAACTTCAGTCACTGCTTCAATTCGACTCCGTGAAAAAGATCATCTTTTCTCAGAGGGACAAAGATGAGCTGGATTTCTGAGAGCCTGTAACTTTGAAACTTGCTGCAGGCATCTCAGCAATACTGCAGTTTGGTTCCTGCTGGGCCAGGGGTGCTTCAACTTGCTAGCCGCCCTGCTGTGAACTAACAAGTTTATTATACTTCCTAATCATCAGCTGCAGCTGCATGGCACACTCCAGTCTACCTATTAGTTGCAGCTTGTTGTGACCTCAATGCAAGTACAGTGCATTCCACTTGTATGCAATTCGGATGTGTGCATATTTCGGTTGTATGCACAAAATCGCAATGTCCCGATTTTCATCCTATACCTCCCATCATAAATCTTCCATTTGTATGTACTAGTTTTTTCGGATGTATGCACATATTTTCAGTCAGTTTGCTTTGTTTTCTAGGGAGACAGAGTGATAATTGGTGCTCATCGGTGAGATCAAGAGTGGAACACACTGCTAATAGGACCAATTAGCAGTTGCTGGGGTAACAAACAGCCTTCTCCTTTGCTCCTGTAATACCCCCTGCATTCACGGACACAGAACAGTTCCCTACCTATGCCCAGACTGATGCTGAGGAGCCAAAATTGAGAACTGTCACTGACGAGGATGTCTGCAGCTCGGTCCTCGGTACCCAAGGGTATCAGGAAATAACACCTCCGACATCAGCTCATTTGGAGGTGATCACCGCTAATGCTAGTAAGCAGACTTGATCTCATATTTAAAATTTACTGATTACTGGACTAGCGTTTCCTTTGATTGTGGGCATGTTGTTTGTATGCACATTCCGCTTGTATGCACAAATATGAATGGTCCCGAGGGTGTGCATACAAGCGGAATCCACTGTACCTGTAAATCAGAATTTCATTGTCCTCATGCTACTGGTGTAAATGAGAAAAAAAATACTTTCTGACGTCTGCAAAATTGTACCTGCCTATTGTAAACCAGTTCTCTGCTTTCCTTTGGCACAAGGATCTACAAGATGTTTAATGTGCTGTACATTGCTGGCTATCTGCTCCAGTCCATGGCATTAAGAAATGGTTACATCAGGGTCATCACAGCAAACAGCTGGATTGCAGCTTTATGCTTCTAACTTAAAAAAATGTGCTCTCCATAATCTTGGAATACAAGAAGGACATGTCTCTGACTGCCAGCAAACAGTGGGTACAACTTTGCATTTTTTCATATTGACAATGGGTGCAAAGTACAATTACTTCTCAGGTTTTCCTTAGACGATGGTGACCATGGCTGTTATCTTTTCACCTACATCATATTACCTATGATACACATGCTTTACTGAGAGGATTTGATCAATTGCTACATTTACTTTGAAAAGAAGAAAGCAAGAGATATGTAGTGAATATAGCATACAGTACGTGGTTTTATGGCTCGGATCATGGTTGTGAAGTTTGTCGGACTATTGGCAATATTAACATCATTGATTTTTGTTGTATCTGCTTCCTCTGGAGTGTTTATACACAATTATTTGGACTTATTCGGATTCACAAATGATCTCGATCAGTACGAGCAACAGAAACTGCAGGGCTTTGCATCACTCCCCATCAACTGAAAAAGTCTGCCCACCTCCCCCCAAGTTTGTTTTTTGAAGCTGGAGAAGTCACCGCTTTATGTCAGAGCTCTTTCCAGTCATCAGCACATTTTTAGATCCCTAAGGGCTGCTGTGATGATTATGTTTTCCAACTCCTCTTACTATCTGTACAATGATTTCACTTCTAAGTGGAATGAAATCTATGACAACAATCTTTCCACTCTGTCCCTTTATTGCCTTCTCTGTCCAGAAGATAATGCCACTTTGGGTTTTGCCCTAGAGTATAGTGACTGGAGGACTAATTACCCTGACTGGCTAGTTAAAGATGCACCTGGCAATGAGGTTCCCCTTGCTCACTCCTTGATGGGTCTCCTAATTCTGACTGGAGCTTTTTGTTTAATAATACATCGGGGACTACAAATGGGTCTCTCCTACTGGGTCTCTGCAGCGCTTAAGGGCAAACTGTTATTTTCTTCCCTAGTTTTTTATTAATAACCTATGTATTTTTTTCACTATGTTGACTTCTTCTGTGAAGTCGGAATTTCCGTGATAGTTGCTAATTTAATTTCTGAACTTTTGCAGAAGTGAAAGTCTGACTTTACGGACATTCAACCAGTGGAAGTTGTTTCGCACACATCTACTCTGCCCCCATGAAGATTGCATCTTGAGGGTGGGTCCCTTAATGGGCAGGGTTCTTCTGTTTCTGCCCTTTGGGTGAGAATGTCCTATACTCTGGTGGAAGCTTTAGACCATGCAGCTCAACTGGGCAGCAACTCTTGATGTAGTTAAGACTTTAGCTGACAGAGGGTGGGACCTCTAAGTTCAAGGGAGTTTCTTTAGTTGTGCAGACCGAGTCAGCACCTTTAAAGCTATTAACCCTAAAGCTGCCTAAGGTTCACCTGGTCTCCACTCCTTCCCTTCCTCAGCCCCTCAAGGGCAAAGATCATACATCTCCAATTTCTGGGCCTTCAAAGGCTCCTCCTATGCCTTATCCCTCAAGGGTTTCACTTCCCTTCTAGGCCTTCCATCGTGGAGGTCAGGTGAGTGCCTTTCAGTCATTATTGCTCTCCTCCTCCTCCTCTTACCTTGAGGGGGTGGGCCTCAATGCAGGGAACCTCCTTTAGCTGCTGAGTTTGGCTCGTGGCACCCCCACGGCTTTCCCATTAGAGGGATAGTAAGAGCTCTTCCTCTAAAATTTGCCCCCTGAATTGGGTCTCTAAATTGCAGTAACTGAGCCATCACAAAATTATCCCAAGCCTGGAGGGAAGGTCACCAAGGCCTTAGATCCCCAGAGATTCCCCCTCATAGGGTTTTTTCTTCTTCTCCATGTAGAAGGTCATAAAATTAGGTAGTCTTCACAATTGGTAGATTCCCGCTATGAATTGAGGTTGGATGGTGGCCCTCCTTTCATTTACCATTCCCTGTCTTCTTATGGAAATCATGCCTCTTCTACTATCAGTTCCAATATCTGTCAGTCATTGCTTGATTCAGTCTCTGTCTGTTTCTAGTCACCACTCGTTGCTGTCAATCCAGCCTCACTTAAGCTCTGGGGTCATTACTTACTGCTCAGTATTTTTTGGGGCTCCTTCCTAAGGTACCTTTAGCCTTAAGGAATAATTTTCTGTGGCACCTCTAGGGGTGGAACCCTCCTCAAGAGGGTTCCATTGCCTTCCTGGTACCCCGACAGGGTGGTAATTCTCCATGGAATAGAGAGTGAGAATGGCCAAACTTCACCTACGACAATCATCAACACATTCATTCGAATACCCTCAGTCTACCAACAAAGTTGCACAAGCTTAACTCCTCCCTAAGCTGCGTAAGCTCATTGAATTCAAAGGCTATACCTGCAATTCAATGAATGGGAGCAACCAGACATGCCCTCTGCCTGAGCTTTTTAAGTCAGCTCCTTTCAACCTCACTCAGAAGCATCATTTCTTTGCCCCACCATTCTCCCCTCCTCCTCCAGTGGCACAACTCTCTCCTCAGGGCTCCTTCCTAAGGTATCTTTAGCCTAAAGGAATTATGTTCTCACAGCACCTCTAGGGGTGGAACCTTCTTCAAGAGGATCCCATTGCCTTCACGGTGCCCCAAAAGGGTGGTAGTTCCCCATGGAAAAGAGAGTGTGACCAGCCAAAGTATTCATCTACAACAGTCATCAACACGTTCATTCAAATACCTTCAGTCTACCAACAAAGTGCACAAGCATAACTCCTCATTAAGTTGCGTAAGCCCATTGAAATATATCTTTTGTGCCTTGCTTGGTAGCCTGGGAGGTGTCTTAGGAGTAAATATAGGTTCAGAGTCAGCTGTATGGAGGGCTCCCCACTTCTTTTATCTCTCCTACTTTTTTCAGGAAGGGCTAAATTACTAGACAGTTCCACATTACATTTGTGTGGTGCGCCCTGACTTTTCTGCAGTTTCTACAGCACATCACCCTATTTCATAAGGAGCTATGATTACAGGGCTTCTGAAGAATCTGGTAAGTTGCTTCCATGTGTACTCTCTCCACATATGGGAAGAGGTAAATCTAGATTGCTGATTGCATGCTTCCAGCCATGTCTTCTCAGTAAACTCATGTTCAGTTCTCCTGCCCACTTCAATGCAACCCCTGTACTGTTATCTTTCTGTGTGTGATGTAGGGCTCTGTAGATTTTTGCGATCAGGCAGGATCTGCTCCAGCCCTTAAAAATTTGAATAGTGGTCTGTATGAGTGACAGCTATTGTTAATTACCTCTTCTATCTCTAGGGAGCATTAGGATGAAACTGCATATCTGCAGATAATAGAAAAAATCCATTTGCCACAGTTCATATCTCTGTTGCAGCTTCTGGAAGCTGAAAATTTGTCCTTCTGCAATCAGCTGGTACAGATATTCCAGACCCAGTCTTACCCACAGCTGAAATCGATTGTCTATCCTACAGGGACAGAAGTGTTTTAGTCTCATTATTGGGCATAGAAGGATCAGCCAGGGTCTCAGATCCATTTGTCTTACTGTCCGCTGCCATGTTTCTAGAGTTGAGTGTGGTCGTAGTGCCTGATTCACTACTGTGCCTAACATTAGCAGGGTTCTCTGATCCAGGGGGAGTATTGATCTTTTTTTATGTCCTGGGGGATTTCAATATGCCGGATGTGGATTGGGCCACCCAGATGGCTGTTTCAGCCACAAGCACAGCCATCCTGGAATCCCTGCAGAGGGTTGGATTCAGGCAGCTGGTGCATGAGCCAGCCAGGGACAAGTCAGTTCTGGACCTGGTATGGACCAGTGGGTACAAAGTCAAAGAAATACAGGTGGAAGGGCAGCTGGGGTCCAGTGACCACCACATGGTGTGGTTCAGCATGGAGATATGGACTCAATCAAGCCATACAAGGGCACGAGCATTAGATTTCAGGAAGGCAGATTTCACTGAAATGAATAGATGTATACAAGCAGTCCTGGGGAAGGGAGAGGTAGTAGAAGAGGTGGAAAAACAATGGAAGAAACTGAAAGGAGCCATAGTGGATATAACAAACCAATGCGTTAGGATAGTGACCAAAGGGAAAAGAAGAAGGAAATCACTATGGTTCTCCAAAGAGGTGAGGGACAAAGTCAGGGCTAAAAAGTTGAGTTTCAGGAAATATAAGGGGAGCCAAAGGGAGGAAGACAGGGAAGTGTACCTTGAATGTCTAAAGGAAGCAGGGAAGGCTGTTAGGAGGGTAAGGCACCTCTGAGCCATCCTCCCTTTATCTTCAAATTGTGCCACCTTGTTCTTGCACATCTCTTTTTCTGAAAAATGCTACCCTCTTGGACTTTGCTGATTCCCTTGAGGTACTTAAAAGTTTCTGTCATGTTCCCCCTCTCCCTTCTTTCCTCGAGGGTATACATATTAAGCTCCTTTAGTCTCTGCATATGTTTTCTGGTGCAGACCCTGCACCATTTTAGTTGCCCTCCTCTGGACAGCCTCCACCCTGTCTATGCCATTGCAGAGATAGGGTCTCCAGAACTGCACGCAGTACTCCCGAAGGGGTCTCACCAACTGTCTGTTCGGAGGGATAACAACTTCCTGTTTTCTACTGGTGATGCCTCTCCCTAGGAAACCCAGTGCCCCCCTCCGGCCCTCCTTACTGCCTTCTCACATTGCTTGCCCATCTTTAGGTCATCTGATATAACTACCCGCAGGTCCCTTTCCATTTTTGTTGTTGTCAGTATCTCACCCCCCATTGTGTACTCTTCCCCTGGGTTTTTATTTCCCAGGTACATTACTTTGCACTTCTTTAAGTTGATTCTAATGCCATACATTTGACCATTCCTCCAACCTTGCCAAGTCCCTTCTCATCCTTTCCACTCCACCTTGTGTATCAACCCTGTTGTAGATCTTTGTGTCATCTGCAAAAAGGCATACTTTTCCTTCCAGTCCCTCTGCAGTGTCACTTATAAAGACATTAAAAAGAACCGGACCCAGTACTGAACCCTGTGGTACCCAACTAGTAACCCCCTTTCTTCACTGTTGACTCTGTTTACTATTACCCTCTGCGTCCTGTTGTCCAGCCAATGTTTTACCCAGGCTACCACCCTGGGACCCACTCCCGAGCTGGCTAATTTGTTTATTAATCTTTTGTGTGGGACTGTGTCAAATGCCTTGCTAAAAGTCGAGGTAGGCCATGTCCACAGCCCCTTCCTGGTCTACTACTTTGGTCACCCAGTCAAAGAAATCGATTAGATTTGTCTGACATGACCTTCCCATTGTGAATCCATGCTGTCTTGGGTCCTGTGCCCCACTGGCCTATAGATACTCAACAATTCTTTCCTTCAGAAGTGATTTCATCATTTTCCCTACCACTGAGATCAAACTGACAAGTCTGTAGTTTCCTGACTCTGTCTTGCTCCCACTTTTGTGTAGGGGAATCACATCCACCTTTCTCCAGTCCTCAGATACCACACCATCCTCCTATGATTTGTTAAAAAGGGTAGTCAATGGTGTTACTAATTCTCCCCTTAGTTCTTTTAGAATTCTGGGGTGAACCCCATCAGGCCCCATTGCTTTGTCCACCTTCAATTTTAGGAATTCTTTCAGAACCCTTTCTTCTGTGAAAGGACTGATATCGACCCCCCTATCCAGAGTGCTTCTATTGACTGGATTAGATACCTCCCCCTCCTCTTCCTTTGTGAATACTGATTCATTTAGGATCCCTGTTTTTCACTGTCCCTCCCTGCCCACCCACCCTGCTGTTTATTCAGCCTCAGTATCCCTCCCTTTGTCTTTCTTTGCTCCTAATGAATCTATAAAAGGTTTTATCCCCCTTCTTAACTGAGAGGGTTATCTGTTCCTCAGTTTGGGCCTTTGTTATTCTGACTGCTTTCCCTGCTTCCTTCTGCTTTAACTGGTACAGTTCTCTGTCCTGCTCCTTCAGTGTTTCCTTATGCTTCCTGAATGCTATCTTTTTTCCCCTAACCTTTCCCGCCTCCTCTTTTGAGAACCATAGTGTTTTTTTCTTTCATTTTGATTTGTTTATTTGCTTCACACAAAGGCTTGTTGCCTCTGTGATGGCAGTTTTGATGTTTCCCCGTTGTTGCTTCACCCCCCTTCTTGCCTGTTTGCTAGAGCTTTTCTGAGGCACTCTCCTATTTCAACAAAATCAGCCCTCCTAAAGTCCAGTACCTTCACTTTTGTATGGCTTGACTCAGCTGAGTTTATTGTGAACCACACTGTTTAGTGGTCACTTGTTCCCAGATGGCTACCCACTTCTAGATCTGAGATCCTTTTTCCATTCCCATTTGAGAGTACCAGGTCTAAGATTGCTCCCTCCTGAGTGGGTTCCAACACTAGCTGTCTGAGGCATGCCCCCTGTAGGGCATCAAGAATGGCCCTGCTCTTGGATGTGGCTGCAGCAAAGGTGCTCCAGTTAACATGTGGCATAATCAGGTCCCCCATCAGCAGTATCTCCCCTTTCTCTGCCATCCTAAGGATGCTTTCTATCATTTCCTTGTCCATTTCCTCCCCCTAAGACGGGGGTCTGTATACAACCCCTGTGCAGATTGCAGTGCCATTTCCAGTCTCCAGGGTGACCCATAGTACCTCCTCTCCTCCCTGTTTACCCTTTAGTTCTGTTGCTTTGATCCATTCCCTTACATAGAAAGCTACTCCTCCTCCTCCTCCTCTTCTACTCTCCCTGTCCCTCCTGTAGATTGTGTACCCTGGTATGTTGACATCCCAGTCATGGTTCTCTGTGTACCATATTTCTGTGACTGCCATGATATCCAGGCATCCCTCTTCCTTCAAGGCCACCAATTCAGGGAGCTTGTTACCTAGACTATGGGCATTGGTATACATTACCCTCCATTTTTTGATGACCTTATCCCTTTTTGCCCCATCCCTGTCCTTACTTCCTTTGTCTTTTTCTCCATTTACCCCTGCCCTTCTCCCTATTGACTGCTCTATCTTGGTGTTTACCTCACTAACTACCCTGATTTGGGGAGTGGCTAGGATTTCCTTTCTCCTTTTCAGTGCCTCCCCCATTTGGCTAGTTTAAATGGTTGTATAACACCTAGGTGGTGCTATCCCAAGGGCTACTACCCCTGCCTGTTTGACTACGTACCGATTGAGGGGCCTAGGTCCTATGGTGGGTGCCTCCACCCAGAGGTCAGGGTTTGTAGTGGTTAGACTAGCTTGGTCACAGCCCTCTGGGACACTGAGACCCCCTTTTATTCCCTCTAGTGGCTCACACAGTACACCAGATTTACAGCCCCAATACCCCATGTATACACACTGTTCACTCATATAAATACCACTTACCCTCGAGACTGATTCTGCAGCATGTCTCTGAGGACCCCCTGTAAAGTAAGGTTAAACAACATACACAGCAAAACACAATACTGTTTCCATAAGTACCAACACCACAGACAGTATATAGTATAACAACAACAAATCTGGTTTATTTAGGGGACAGTAACATGAGAGGGGGAAATCAGGTTAATTAGTGGCATTAAATCACAGTATTGTGCACACATACAGGGTCTGAAAAGTTAAACTCTGGGTATCCAGGTTGGGGGGGTGCTAGCCAGGTGCATTGCCTGGGGTTGGCCAGCAGGTGCAGATGGATAGGGCCCTGAAGAAGAAAATATATGCACAACACCCAATTGTAATCTGGAGCCAGAGGGCTCAGTCCAAAAAAAAACAAACAGTGAAACAACAAGAATTAGATGATACACTTGTGATTGAAAAACAAGCTGCAGGGCAACACCCTGGTTTGTACTCACAACACCCAAGCTGAGGATCAGATTGAGAATGTCCCTCTGGATTGCCAGAAGAACAGGACATGAGGACAAGGTCCTTGTGACTGGACCCCACTGCAGTTGATAGCAAACGGATGTAGTCCAAATTAAGCTGGGGGTTTACTTCCAGCTTCAGCACACAATTCACTGTACAGGGGATTTGAAATAGTGATTCCCCACAAGCACTATGCACATTTATATGTAAAAGGAAAGTACTATACCAGGCAGGCTGCTCCTCAATCCTGACCGCAATTACTGCAAGATACCCGGGAGAACACACAGCAGCTTTAGTTCATGACAGACCGAGCGCGATTCAGCAATTTCTCCAATCTTCTACAGGGTGAGCCTGGTTTCCACACTTCTGGTGCTTCTTTCTCCTCACAACTCAGATTCAGTCCCAACTAGCACTCACAAAGGCTGCAGACTGAAACTCAGGGCCTCACATGTGCTTTCTGCATGAAACTAAACACCGCAGAAGCAAACAACTCCTTCTTTCTTCACTGCCACAACTGATCTGATCTTTCCAGTCACAGAGCAGGGCATTTCCTTTAGCTCCACACTATTCTGTTGGCTGCTTCAGCTGTCACTCACAATAAGACTCCCTCTGTTGGTAGAAAAAGGTGCCAAGGTCAAAACTACTTTTCCCAGAGTCACTGCCCATACAATCCCCTTGTGGCTGGCTCAAATTAAGAGTCCAAGTTCTGATTCATCCACAGACTCCATTTTAGGGCTCCCTTAACCCAATTGGCTCAGCACAGCAGTTTAGATCCAGAATGGAGGGGTAACACACACAGAGTCCCAGCTGCAATAAAGGCAGGTTAAACAAACTACAATTTTGCTAATGCTTTAAATGATTACAGTCAAATAGTTACAGTTTTAAGATGGGCTCCCTTTGCACCTTCAGCGACCACAAAATGGAGCGATTACTCTGCAGCTCAGGCGGGATTCGAGCATTAAATACACAGTCCCCCCATACAAACTAATTAAGTCTGCAAGCAGACAGCTCTTAAAGAGACAGTACGTGGAGGCTCAAATAACACTCACTTGCAACCACAGTTAAGCAGCTCAGACGCCGAACACCACCCAGCCTTGGTGCATTCCGGCAAGCTCCTGGAAGACTTTTGGGAACCCCCATTTGCAAGGGGGTTACTCCTGCCAATAAAGCATTTTAAACCTAGCTTCTCTATTCTCTGCCTCAGTCTTCTCTTGCTTCTCAGTTACTAACTCCTGAAACTCCTATATATTTAACTGGGAGTTAAGGCACTGCTGTGTACTTTCTTTCTCTTTTTTGAGGTCAATCAGTGTTACTACTAGGGAATGACTTGAAATTGAGACTGTCTCACTATAGCATTTTTGGATCCTGTGTAAGTCTTCCAATGTAGTGAAGCAGTAGTCTATTCTGGCATAGGTGCTATGTGCTGTTGAGTAATATTTATAAGCTCTCTTCTCACCATTGAGTTTCTTCAGGCATCAACCCATCCCATTCTTAACATACACATTCCTCCCTTGGCTTCAAAATATAAGGATAATAGGTTAATTAAGAAATTAAACACAGTAATCTAAGTTAATAGAAATAAAGATCAAGAATGTGGAATTATGATATATGGGGATTTTAACTCTAGGTTTGGACATTATGAGAAGTTATCAATGGAAAGCAAGGAATTTTTGTATAGCTATGGGTTGCAATCGGATAGCTAGAAATCAGAAATCTAAAGATAAAAAATCAACAAAGAGAGGAAGAGTTTTGATAAACAATTAGGGGACTGGAATTTTATCCTGTTAAATGGTATATCATTGGGAGATGATAAAGGGGAATTTACCTTTATAGGAAACAGAGGAGACTCTGTGATTGATTTATTCTAGGTGGATTTAAATCTTATACATATAATGGAAGATCTGAGTATTGGAAAGAGAGCGGAAGGTGAACACTATCCTTTGATAATTGAAATAAAACTTTGGGATAAAATTAAACTGGATAAGAAGAATTTAAGGATAACAAGAACAAAAATAGGAATAAAATGGGAAAACATAGATAATAATGCCTCTAATAAAGTGTTGTCTGATAGTGGGATAACATCTAGGATTCAGAACTTAGTGTGGAAAGAAGAAGATACAATGATGATAGACTATGAGCAGATCCTGAAGGAAATCAGATCCCTCATAATAGAAGATCCCTCATAATAGAAGCATCCCTTATTAAGTAGAAAAGAAGGAGCCAATGGTATATAGCTTGGCAGAAGACACCAGGAGAAAGGACTGCCGTGTGACTGAACTTCTCTGCTAGGACTAAAGTAGAAGAACTTTTGTATTTGGACCTTTAATTTAGGGTAAAAAAACTAGCATACGAAACAAAAAAAAAAGTGTGTGTTTGGGTTAACTGAACTGAATGGGTAACTGAAAAGTCATCTAGGTGTAAATCTCAGGTGACTGAAAGGACTTAACTGCTGTGAGGTTTAAATTATTTGTAGAAAGATCTGGTAAGTAGGGGGAGTGGTTTAGGTAGAAGGAAGCTACATTTAAAGACTGCCTTAGAAAGATTCTGCTAATAGCTTGGCAGAAGAAACCAGGAGAAAGGACTGCTGTGTGACTGAATTTCTCTACTGGGACTATATTGCCCTCCTTCCCTCCCCTCCACCCCACCACCCAAAGCTACTTCTATTTTTATAGGCACAGGATTTGACTGACAACAGGAACTTCCTGTTTAGGGGTAGGAAGTGAGTGATCACAGAACCACCAAGGACCCACCATCCTAGAAGGGCAAGAGTAGCTCTCCGGCCCCCTCTAGCTGCTGGAGGTCTGCCTCTGAACAAGTAAGTGGTCTACTGAGAAATATAGGATATTCTTGTCTCAGAACAGGACAATCAGGAGCTTAAAGGGCACACAGGCAGAAAGTAAGGAGAGAGAGAAAAACAGAGGAAAGAGTAGTGCTTGAACAGTTAAGGGGCCAGGAATAAGACATGATTGGAGGGTAGTGCAGTGGCTGTGGAGCAGCAGTCTTCCGGGAGATGTTCTGAGGATGCAGTGTTGTCCCATCTGCAGGCACCTCTCGGGCTGAGGGAGGAGGTTGCTCATCTCCAGGCTGAGTTGGCCAGGATTGTGGACCTCCTCTTCCATCCAGGGACCACCAGTGCCACTGCCGCTGCCTCAGAGGTTGCCAAGAAAGAGGAGTGGTTGGACCACAGTGGGCTCAGGGAGGGTGAGGGTGGTGGAACAGAGGCACATCCCTCCAGTTGTACCTCTCCACAATTCCTATGCCATTCTGGCAAAGTGTGGTTCCCATGGAGGCACCTACAGTGGAGACCAAGGAGGATGCTGGGAACCTCCACAAAGGAGACCCACAGAAGGGTGGCAGGGGACCCTGCAGGGGAAGGAAACAACTCCTGGTGGGGGACTCCATTGTTAGGAAAGTAGAACTGGGCTAGGAAGGGGAGAGGGAGGTAAGGTGCCTGCCTGGTGCCATGGCTTGGAGGGACAGGGAGCGAATCCTGAGGATTGCCAGAGCAGATGCACAGGGGAGGGAGCTGGATGTCATTGTCCACTTAGGGACAAATGACCTGGCTAAGAAAGGGATTAGAGAAGTGCAGGAAGAATTTGTGGAATTGGGGAGGGGCCTTAGTCACGTAGCACGCACGGTAACCTCCTCGGAGGTGCTACCCATCTATGGCATAGAGAGGCTAGGGTGTTCCATACCATGGGGATTCAATCAGTGGTTGAAAAACTGGTGTGGAGCTTCAGGATTTGGCTTCCATTGGGGACTGGGGTCCACCTGGAGGATGCAAGCCTATACTGGCATGATGGGCTGCATCTGTCCTGGAGGGAACCAGGATCCTAGGTGATAGGTTTAAATGCTTCATTGGCAAGCTTTTAAATTAGTCAAGGGGGAGGCACTGAAAGGAGCAGGAAAATCCTAGCCTCCCAAACAATCACGTGTAGGTGTGGCAAACACCAACATGGAGGTGTCGATAGGAGAAGGGCAGGGTAAATGGAGAAAGTGACAAAGGCAAGAAGGACAGGAAGGGCAAAAGGGGGTAAGGCCATCAGGAAATGGAGGGTAATGAGTACCAATGCCCATAGTCTGGGCAACAAGCTCCCTGAGCTGGTGGCCTTAATGGAAGAGGAATGCCTGGATATCGTAGCAATCACAGAAACATGGTACACAGAGAACCATGACTGGGATGTTAACATACCAGGGTACATAACCTACAGGAGAGATAGGCAGGGGAGAAGAGGAGGAGAAGTAGCTCTCTATGTAAAGGAAGGGATAAAAGCAACTGAACAAAAGAGTAAACAGGGAGGAGAGGAGGCACTGTGGGTCACCTTGGAGACTGGAAAGGGCACCACAATCATCCGCACAGGGGTTGTGTACAGACCCCCATGTCATGGGGAAGTAATGGACAAGGATATTATGGAACACATTCTTAGAATGGCAGAGAAAGGGGAGATACTGTTGATGGGAGACCTGAATAAGCCAGATGTTAACTGGAGCACATTTGCTGCAGCCACATCCAAGAGCAGGGCCATTCTTGATGCCCTACAGGTGGCAGGCTCTAGACAGCTAGTTTCGGAACCCACTCTGAGGGAGCAATCTTAGACCTCATACCTCAAATGGGGGCAGGAGAGGATCTCAGATCTAGAAGTGGTTGCCATCTGGGGACAAGTGACCATCAAACAGTGTGGTTCACGTTAAACTCAGCTACAGAGTCAAGCCATACAAAAGTGAGGGTACTGGACTTAGGAGGGCTGACTTTGGCAAGATGGGAGAGTGCCTCAGAAAAGCACTAGCAAACAGGCTAGAAGGAGGTGGAGCAACAATGGGGAATTATCAAACTGCCATCACAGAGGCAACAAGCCTTTGTGTGAAGCAAATAAACAAATCAAAATGAAAGAAAAGCCATTATGGTTCTCAAGAGAGGTAGCTGTGAAAGTCAGGAAGAAAAAGATAGCATTCCAGAAGTATAAGGAAACACAGAAGGAGCAGGACAGAGCTGTACCAGTTAAGGCAAAAGAAGCAGGGAGGAAGTCAGAATAGCAAAGGCCCAAACTGAGAAAAAGATAGCCAACTCAGTTAAGAAGGATAAAACCTTTATAGGTACATCAGCGAGCGTAGAAAGACAAAGGGAGGGATAGTGAGGCTGAATAGAATGAACAGTGGGTGGGCAGAGGCGGACAGTGAAAAAGCAGGAATACTGAATGAATATTTCTGCTCAGTATTCACAAAAGAGGAGGGGGAAGTGCCTAATCCAATTAACAGAAGCACTCTTGATAGTGGGGTCGATCCCATTCCTTTCACAGAAGAAAGGGTTCTGCAAGAACTCCTAAAACTGAAGGTGGACAAAGCAATGGGTCCTGATGGAATTCACCCCAGAATTCTAAAAGAATTAAGGAAGGAACTAGTGAAACCACTGGCTACTCTTTTTAATAAATCAGGAGGATGGTGTGGTACCGAGGACTGGAGGAAGGCGGATGTGATTCCCCTTCACAAAAGTGGGACCAAGACAGAGGCAGGAAACTACAGACCTGTCAGTCTGACCTCTGTGGTAGGGAAAGTGATGGAGTCACTTCTGAAGGAAAGAATAGTTGAGTACCTAGAAGTCAGTGGAGCACAGGATCCAAGGCAGCATGGGTTCACAGTGGGAAGGTCATGTCAGACGAATCTAATAGATTTCTTTGACTGGGTGACCAAAGTAGTAGACCAGGGAGGGGCTGTGGACATGGCCTACCTAGACTTTAGCAAGGCATTTGACACAGTCCCACACAAAAGATTATTAGTCAAATTAACCAGCCTGGGAGTGGGTCCCAGGGTGGCAGCCTGGGTAAAACATTGGCTGGACAACAGGACTCAGAAAGTAATTGTAAATGGAGTCCACTCTGAAGAAAGGGCGGTTACTAGTGGGGTACCTCAGGGTTCAGTATTGGGTCCAGTCCTTTTTAATGTCTTCATCAGTGGCATTGCAGAGGGACTGGAAGGAAAAGTATGCCTTTTTGCAGATGACACAAAGATCTGCAACAGGGTTGATACACAAGGAGGCATGGAAAGGATGAAAAGGGACTTGGCAAGGTTGGAGGAATGGTCAGACATATGGCAGCTAGGATTCAATGCAAAAAAAGTGCAAAATAATGCACCTGGGAAACAAGAACCCAGGGGAAGAATACACAATGGGTGGGGAGGTAGTAACAACAACAAAACAGGAAAGGGACCTGGGGGTAATCATATCAGATGACCTTAAGGTTAGCAAGCAATGTGATAAGGCAGTAGGGAGGGCCGGGGGTATACTGGGATGTATAGGGTGAGGCATCAGCAGCAGAAAACAGGAAGTTGTTATCCCTCTGTACAGACAGTTGGTGAGACCCCATCTGGAATACTGTGTCCAGTTCTGGAGACCCTATCTCCGCAAGGACATAGACAGGATAGAGGCAGTCCAGAGGAGGGCAACTAAATGGTGCATGGTCTGCAAGAGAAGTCAGAGGAGGAGAGACTAGGAGTGAATTGTATACCCTGAGGAAAGAAGGGAGAGGGGGACATGATAGAAACTTTCAAGTACCTCAAGGGAATCAACAAAGTCCAAGAGGGTAGCATCTTTCAGAAAAAGAGACTTGCAAGAACAAGGGGACACAATTTAAAGATAGAAGGAGGGCGGTTCAGGGGCAATGTGAGGAAGTATTATTTCACAGAGAGGGTAGTGGATGCATGGAACAGCCTTCCTGAGGAAGTTGTGGGGTCTAAAACTGTGGGAGAATTCAAGAATGCATGGGACAGACATAAGGCAATTCTTGTGGAGGGCAGGAAGATATAGGCTATTGGTTAACTAGGATCTGCGGCCTATCCTGTAGGTAGGGAAATGGGCAGACTAGATGGGCCTAGCGGTCCTTATCTGCCGTCAAAGTCTATGTTTCTATGTTTCTATGTTTCTATGGTATGACATTGAGTGTAAAAGAACTAAAAAAGATTTGAACAAAATAGCGAGGATAGTGAGGAAGTACCCAACAAAAGAAAATAGGAATTGTCTGATACATTTAAGGAAACAATACAAACTATTATTAAATAGAAAAAGAGAAGCTTATAGACAAACTTTATGGATAGAAATGGAGATGGTAATATGACAAAAAATGATTAAAGGATTTTGGCAATTAGTTGCCAAAGGTAAAAATACATATTGTGAGGATATAGAAAATGATATTGAACCAGATACATGGTAAGATTACTATGAAAGGTTATTTAGGGATCAGGATAGTGGGATGAGGGGATGAGAAAATATTAAGAGCCCTAGGAACAGCAAAAAGACACAAATCACAGGACCTTGATGGTGTTCCATTTGACATAATCTTAAATGACCTGCAATTATGGGTTCAATTTTTAAAAAAAAATATTCAACCATATATTAATAACAGGTGAAATGCCAGGGACTTGGAGA
The DNA here is from genome assembly GCA_016271365.2 of Neoceratodus forsteri. Classification (NCBI taxonomy): domain Eukaryota; kingdom Metazoa; phylum Chordata; order Ceratodontiformes; family Ceratodontidae; genus Neoceratodus; species Neoceratodus forsteri. Next base: position 958,996,954 of record CM057453.1, read on the forward strand.
GAAAATATAATAATCCCAAATTTTAAAAAAGGGAATAGAAAAAATCCTAAAGATTATTGTCCAATAAGCTTATTGGACACTTCATTTTAACCTTTTCAAAAGTTCTACTTAATAGGATTATGGAATGGATTCAAGGAACAGAAATTATGGATGACACACAGGCTGGATTTCTACCTGGGTATTCCACAGTGGACCAGTGCTTTGAGTTGTCCCACTTGACACACAAATATATTAACATAAAGAATCAGAAATACTATTGTGTTTTTGTGGACCTTAGGTCCGCATTTGATAAGGTTAAAAGAAATAAGTTATGGAAGGTTCTACATGACTATGGCTTGGATCCAGTGGTAATTAAGCTAATAGCAGCCATGTATAGTACCTGAATAGGATTCTGGAGAATCTATATGATGTGGGTTTTCATATGCCAAGGATGGGCAAAAGATATTGCCCATTCTTGGCATATGCAGATGTCATTGTTTTGATGTCAACTAGTTTTCTGGGTATCAAGAGAATTTTTGAGAAATTTAGAGACTGCTGACAGGAGGCTGCTTTGGAAATAAATTTGGAGAAAACCAAATATGTAATTTGTAAGAAGTTTATAGTTAAACACGGGAAAGATATTAAGATGAATGGGGATAAATATAGAATAGAGACATTTAAGAAATTCTGTTATTTGGGCATATAATTCTCGTCTAATCTAAAGTGGACTGAGCATAAAAAGAATATAAATAAAAAAATAAATAAATTTATTCCTGTGATAGAAAGATTTGCACACACATATGGAGGTTATTCTATTAAAGGGATTATGAGAGCTCTTAATACAAAAATAAAGAGTAGAATAACATACGGAGCAGAAATATGGGGTTTGGGGGAAAATGAATGTTTAGAAATTCTTTTGAATATTTTTTTTTATAATTCAATATACTTTATTATAATTTTTACAACAGCCATGCATATGCAGAGAAATCAGACACATGTCCAGAAGGCTGTACTTATCAAAAACAAAACAAGTCTACTCTAATACAATCTACATTATTCTATTCTAAAACATACAATTACCCCACCCCTCCACTCTTACTTCCCTATCCCCCCAGTGCCAAGTACGACCTTCAGCCAAGTAGTCATAAGGTTGTCTAATCTTAGGAAGATCAAACTTAAAAGGGTTAAGGCTTCCACATAGAAAGAAAAGCATCTAGACAGCCCCAGTTTTTCTGATAGACATTGATTCTGTTACGCATTGATGCAATATGCTTTTCCAATTGGAGAGCAAGCAATATTTCTTTGTGCCACTCTACCACCGAAGGAAGTGATTCTTCCTTCCAGTGTCTCATAATAAGTCATTTAGCCGTGGCCGATATTAGGGCCATATGCATTTTCTGGATTTTAAAAACTCCATGGGAGAAACTATTCAGCAAACAGGCCTCAGTTGTGACTAGTGGGTCAAGCCCTAGAATTGGGTCTAATGTTCTTCTGACTGAATGCCAGAAGATCTGAACTTTTGGTCAAGTCCATAGCATGTGGTACAGAGCCCCTTCAGCTCTGAAACACCACGGATAATTAGGGGACGGGAGCCAATCCATTTTGTAGAGTTTCGCTGGAGTAAAATATAGATTATGCATGATGTTAAATTGAACTAGGTGCAATTTATCTTGTTTAACAAACTTATATGCAACATCTTTTTGTAGGTATCTACATCATTTGTTAGGGACAGCTCCTGGATCCAGTAATAGCACACACCTAGAGGCAGCTGGGGGTCCAAGGACCATCTTTCGGATGAGACGTTAAACCGAGGTCCCATCTACCTGGATTGGTGGTAGTTCAGGTGGATGTTAAAGATCCCATGGCACTTATCGAAAAGAGTAGGGGAATTTCCCCGGTGTCCTAGCCAAATTTCCCTCATTCACTAAAAAAATACTACCAACAGTTTCATCTGGTTCAAGGTCAGTAAGCATTCATCTGTATCCCCCTCCCCCAGGTCATGCCTGAAAATAGGGAGGATTTGTCTAGTGCACTTACCCGGTCAACAAAAACGAAATAAATAAAATAAATAAAATTCTTTATATACTTTGGAAACAGCATGGGGCTGGTCCACCACCTGCATAACTGAAGATAGCTCAACTTTGGGAGAAGGTGTCCCAGACATACTCCCATAAAGGAGGTGATAGCCTCCTTAATTTGCATGTATTTAATGAAATATTTGTCCTGCACCTTGAACTGGAGCTGAAAACTAGGGAAAAAGATAATTTCACTGCCTGGACAGAGATCTAAGCGCTTAGTCTCTACTAAGGGGACCCAGTATGAAGATGAAATAGGCTTATGCTCAATTTTGAAGTGAGGGTTACTTAATATTGGTGCCAGTTAAGAGAAAGATGGCCTTGTACTTGATGTAGTGCACTAAGGGACCATCTGATCAGAGTGTCTCTCAGAGGTTTAGGAAGTAGTCTAGGGGTCATGTACATCAAAGCTGAGAGAGCACAATAATTCTTAGCGGCCAAACATCTTTCTGTCTAACCACAAAGGTAAATATACCCTGGAGCCTTCTGCACCTGTCCTATGGCCCCAGTAAGCCAGTTTGTTAATGTGGTGTGTGCCATAATATGTGAAAAACGAGGGGGTCGCAAGCCCACCCTGAGATTTTGGAGCTGTAAGCTTGAAGTATGCCTGTCTGACCCCTTTCCCTTTCCACATAAATGCATTGAGCATCTTTTTGAAGTTTGGAGAACCAGATTTTGGGGAAAAGAAATCCAAGCATGCCCATAGGATATAGGATATGGGGAAGCACGTTCATTTTTACAATGCTAATCCTCCCCCACAGTGAAAGGGGAAGAGCACTCCATCTCTCCAGATCTGCTTTTAATGTACCCATTAACACTGCAAAATTTTCCTTGATCATTGTTGGTATGTCCCTGGCTACTTTAATACCTAAATATGTCAAATACTTTGTTTCCCATGAGAGGTGGTATTCAGCCAATTCAGCCTGAGTAATTCTATTATTCATTGGGAAAATCTTGGTTTTCAAGAGATTGCGCCTATAATGGGATATCTTAGAAAAGGCTTCTATTTCAGTCAAGAGGGATGGAATGCCAGTCAGCGGCTCTTCCAGATGTAACAGTGAATCATCGGCATAGGCTGAGATGGCGTACTGGTGCTCTCCCACCCTAACACCTTTTATATCCAGGGAGAAAACCAGTCTTCCATTTAGGGGCTCCAGATACAGGTTGAAGAGGAGAGGGGACAGTGGACAGCCCTGCCTGGTACCATGGCAAAGCAGGAAAGAGTCAGAAAGGATACCATTGCACCAGATTTTAGCCGTTGAGAGGTTATAGTATTCGGACCCATTTAATGTATTCCTTAGAGAGACCAAAGTGGCCATAACAGCAAAGAGATAGTCCCAGGAGACCCGATCGAGAAGGCTTTCTTGGCATCCAGGAACACAAGAACAGCTGGTGTATCTGAGTCCCTGCATACCAAAAGAAGATGCAACAGTTTGCCCATTTGATCCCAAGAAAACCATCAGGTCATGAATCCCACCTGTTTCCTACTAATTAGACCTTGCATGAGGGGTTCTAGCCTGTTGGCTAAAATTTTTGCAAGGATTTTCACATCAGAGTTGAGCAACAAAATGGGACAATAATTTTATGGGTATTAGGGGTCCCTTCCCTGTTTAGGGATGAGGGTAATAAAAGCCTCTAAGAAGCTGGGATCAGAAAGTCCTTCCTCATTTATTTATTTATTTAGATTTTGGTAACCGGGTAAGCCCACTGAGACCAGAGGTCCCTTTTTCAGGAGCGTCCCAGAATTAGTTACAGAAAAAGACATTTAGAAGCAGTTATTTACAGTAGTTACATTTGTTACACAAATATGCATTAGCGACAGTATACAGGGGTAGAAGTCAGGTTCACATTCAGGCTCAAGTATTATTTACAGTAGTTACATTAGTTACACAAATGTACATTAGCAACAGTATACAGGGGAGGTAATCAGGATTCACAATCAGGCTCTTATTAGTAGTGCATGACATCTAGTTTCACTCCAATTAGTAGGGAATGTAAACAACAACAGAAAATTGACATCATAGTTTTGGAGATACATCCAGGATGAAGGGAGGTTCAAGGCAGTACAGCAGAAATGAGACCTGGACTAGGGAGCTAACGGTTACAGCCACAGAGACTGAGATTGAGAAGATATAGTTTGAGTCCAGACTTGAATTGGTTAAGGATGGTTGAGTCAGTCAAGCTAGCTGGTAGAGAGTTCCATAGGTGGGAGGCAGCAAATTTGAAGGAGCATTTGCCTTGGTTGGAGTGTATCCTAGGGATGTCGAGGGGATGATTTGCAGATGATTGCAGGGTTCGGATTTGTTCTTTGGGGCAGAGTAGTCCACTAAGATGGGGAGGGGAACCTAGGGTAGTAAACTTGAAGGCTAGGCAAGTAACAGGGTAGACCAATTTGAGCCGAAGTGTGGGCCAGTTTGTGGGCCAGTTTAGTTCCTTAAGTGCCTCACAATGATGCCTCCTAGGAGAGGAGTTAGTGGCGAAGTGAGCCACTTGGTTATAGAGTACAGAAAGTTTATTGAATTCCATCTCACGGAGGAACTGCAATACAGAAGCTCCGTATAGGATGGAGGGGAGAAGATTGCAGCAGGCAATTGCTTGGCATGCAACCAAGGATAGAGAGTTCCCCAGACGGTAAAGGAGGCCAAGCTTTTGGTGGGTGGACCGGGTTATGGAGTCGATATGGGGTCGGTAGGTCATTTCTTGGTCAAGATGGATCCCAAGGTATTTGAAACTGGCCATGACCTCGACTCTTTTTGCTTGGTTTGTGCAGATCTTGAGCAGCTGACTTCTGTCAGAGCCCAGCCATCTAGAACCAAACAGTACGGCTTTAGTTTTTTCTTCATTGAGTTTAAGGGAGTTTGCGGAGAACCAGGCCTCAAGAGTTGAGAGACTATCCTGCAGTTTTATGGAGATGACACTAGGTTGGGGGTCACTGCAGTATATGACAGTGTCATCCGCATACAGAATGAGTTTGCTGAGGGGGCAGTTTCCCTCAATATTATTGAGGAAGAGTGAAAAGAGCACGGGGCCTCATACCATGAATTATACACCTCTGCTAACAAAGGAGCATATTCCAGGAGGCAAACTTTATACAGGTTGTTAGAAAAGCCATCAGAACTGGAGAATTTGTCCAGGGGAAGTTGTTCGATGGCCTGTTGTACCTCCCAAGCACTGATGTGATTACTTAGGGTCGATACCTCTTGGGGGACAACTTGCGAAGTTCAATGGAATTAAGGTAGTTAATAATGTCACCCTCTGAGGGTCGTGTAACCTGGTCTTCAAAGTAAAGGTTCTGGAAATATTTCCTTAAACCAGCAGATATATCTCTAGGGTCAGTGACCACTGGACCATCCCTTATAAGACGGAGGCCTGGGATGAAACTGGAGGCTTCAGCCTGTCTGATTTGGATGGCAAGTAATTTTCCTACTCTTTCTCCTACTTCTAGATATTTGAGCTTTGTACGTTTTAGGGAAAGCTCAGCTCTCTGTGACATCAAATCAGAATATTGGGCTTGCAAGCTGTGTAATTTAATCCAGTCCCCTTCTGGGGATTGGCGACTAAGATCTCGTTCAAGAGTCTGGATTGAACTGAGCAAATTTTCCATTTGTATTTTGAACTGATGTGATTATGTGGCTGCTAGATGAATGTATTCTCCCCTTAAAGCACATTTCATGGTCGCCCAAACTATTTCTTGGTTTACTTGCTTTTGAAGGACAAAAGAAGGCCATAGCCCATCGAGATTGTCCCCCCCCCCCACAATGGTGGGAAAAGTTATACCCTGGAACTGTTAGACTCCATCCAATTACCCAATCCTCTTGTAAAAGAAAAAAAGGAATTACTATCTACAATCTACTATCTATCTAAACTATGTCTGTTCTAGGCACAGATCTTTTATTGTCCTCCAAAAAATTGGAAACAGTCTTTGACACATGTAAGGGAGACAAACTTTTGGAGTAACTGGCTATTCAAGTGCCATAAGGAGTCTCTCCTGATCCCAAGGCCCAGTAGATAGGTAATGGATATGGGCGAGTGATCAGATATGACCCTTACATGAATAGCCAAATCTACTATACCCGATATGGCAAAGAAACTAACTAGAATGTAGTCTATTCTAGAGTAGGATTTGTGGGGGGGGGGGTATATTGGTGTTCTGTAGGGTTTAATACCCTCTAGATATCTATGAGGTCCACACCGTGCATGAGGTCTTTCAGGGCTCTTTTGGCTGGGGACAAACCACATTTTCTAGATTCAGACCTGTCTAGATTTGTTTGAGGAGAGATATTCCAATCCCTTCCCAAAATTGTTAACTTGGGGGATTAGTAACTGTAAGTCCCAAAAGCTGTGCGAAACAGTGAGGTGAATCTGTGTTCAGGCCGTAGATTGTACCCAAAAGAACTTGTTGAGACTCCAGTGTCCCATGAAGCAGAATGTAGCGACCAGTGGCATCCCAGACTTCCTGCTCCAATTTGAAGAGGACTCTCTTAGCAATCAAAATTACTACCCCCGGTTTGTGGATATACCCGACCCAAAGGCCTGTCCTACCCAGCTTCTACATAAAAGGGAAACATCTTCTCTCTGAAGATGGATTTCTTGCAGACAGATAATTTCTACTTTTAAGTGCAGGATGTTGGAGTATTACCTGTCTTTTACATCTATCCTGGGCTACCCTCACATTCCAGCTCACAACATTGTAAGGGCCACCCATGTTAGCTAGCAAGAGGGGAAGTCATGGTCTACTTACATACCTCTGAACCCATTCTTGTGAAATATCTTTGTCCCTTCCCAGGAAATTGAAGCTATTGTACTTGGCCCCTCCCCTCCGCCAAACAAACAAGCATTATAAAAGGAATCAGGTATACTTTCCCCTGTCCCTAAACCCCCCCTCCTCTCCATGTCCCACTTGAAACAGCATTCCAGACCTAAGTTTCCCCCCACCCCAATGAAAAACTACCCCCAGTTCTGATCAACTACGCCATCCAGCACACCGTCAGGTGATGTTTTTGCACAAGTCTGAGATCGCTAAAACCCCCTCCCCACTCCCCCGTCTCCCACAATCAGAATATTAATTCAAACATTATAACATCTCAGCAAATATCTCTATCTTATGATGCCACAGCCTATACACAGAGTTGGCTGTTTACTATTAAGTAAAGTCACGAATTTGTGGTGCTTACCCTTTCTTTGCAGTGCCCTGATCAGACCTCAGAAAAGAAAAGAAAACAAACATATTTTTGGCAATCAGGTCTGTTCTGACCCAAATCCCCAACTTTGTGAACATGTTTATGTCTATTTGGTAAAAGAAATAGTCACATGGTAAAAGAAATAGTCACACCCCAGTTAGGCCTTGAAGTGCATGCCCTCAACACTGGAGATGCATCTCAGGAAGTCCAGGCAGAACCAATCCAGTTAAAAATCCCTTCTCAGCTGCAGTGCCAATGCAAATGAAAATGCTGGTCTAAAGGACTGATAACTAAAGTAGGGGATTCCTTCTCCCAAAAATGAAATAAAGAGTAGAAAAAGAAAAACTCAAAGGCCCACTACATCTGTTAGCTCCACTCTTTAGGCACCTGCATAATATCTCTGGGTACGCATACAACGCACACTCTTAATGTGTACTCCTTTTGGCACAATAGCTACAAAGTTCTATGGAGATTCCCACTGCCGTGAAGCCTAGTCATTTCTCCAATATGCAAAGCGCCACCATTCAGCAGGCAGGGGACAGGGAACTCAACATCACGCTGGCGGCAGAACAAATTAGCAACCTTCCATAATTACAGGCCTCTCATTGCCATGGACCATTCCTACGCAAAGCCCCTGCAATAAATCTTAAAGCAGTACACCAAAATCACTCGATAAGCCATGATTATCAGGGCTACTGTCAGGGCTACAAAACCAATAACAAATGCAGTTTGTCCCCACAAATATAGGTGATTGATCAATCAAAGTTTCTCTCCTTATTCCAGTTAGGTCAGTGTAAGCACACATTTCTCTTACTCGCAGTATGAGCAATCATCACAGCCACTTCCAGTCTGCCAGCACAGTCTCACTTAAACAAGTCTAGAAACAAGGTCTTGAGCTCCTGTGCCACTTACTCCCGGGTCTCAAAGGACAGCCACTGGTCTCCATGCTTGACTTGAAGCACTGCTGAGTATTTCATTCTGAATGGTTTCCCGGCAGCAATCAGCTTCGATACTGTTGGGTGAAGCTCCTGTCGTTTTCACCTGGACTGACTGTGGCAGATCCTGCATTATGTGGATTTTATGTCCCTCCCATTGTACCTCCTGTAGTTCTTTCAACTTTGCCAAAATATGTTGTTTATCTAAAAAATTGAGAAGTTTGAAGATCAGGGGTCTAGATGGTGAACTGGGTAGAGGTGGAGGGCGAAGGGCCCTGTGTGCCCTTTCATTCACATAGGTAGTGCCATTCGGGGACAGGCCAGCAATTTTCTCACGGATCTTCTGCAGGAAGAGTATGGGAGAATTGCCTTCTTCTTTTTCAGGTATGCCAATAATCAGGTTATTCTTCCTACTCCTCCCTTCTAAATCCTTCAGTTTCTCTTCAAGTTTTTAAACTCTCCAACTGAAACTAGTGGCTTCTAGCTCGGCTTTATGTTGTTTCTTTTCAAGGGAGACCAACCTGGCCTCCGAGTCGCCGACTCTGGTGGTTAACATTTCAACAGAGGATTTAATCTGGCACAGATCCATTGAAATGCTGGATATTGAGTCTTGCATGGGCTGCATTATTTCTAAAAATCTCTCCTCCAAGAGAGCTATGTGTGCGGCTTGATTTTTTGGAGAGCTTACGGCCTGCTGCTTGGACCACTTTGCAGCCTTATCTTTCTCCTGCGTTGGAGGAGGAGAGTGCCGTGGAGGCGCCTTCTTCATATAAACTTCCATTTTAGCCACCAAATGGGTCCAGGTAAGCATCCTGTACCATCTTATATGTTGCTGAGATGAATTTGTACTCTTTTGTCTGGGTTAGCAGCGAATATTAGCAGGAGAGGTATGGAGCTGTGGGGGCTTGCTGCTGCTCTTCAGGCCACCATCACATGACTCCTTTTGAATAAATTTTATAAACGACTCCTAGGATTACCCAAGGGGGCAACCTCAGCTTTAGTAAGAAGGGAACTAGAGCAGATACCTGTCAGATGTCAGACTGGCTACCTATTGGAAAAAGCATATGATATAAAAGAGGAAAGGTTACCTAGAATTAGCTTAGAAGAAGGACAATGTTTTTTTTATGCCCAAGTATCAACATCTTAGAGAAAGTGATTAAACCTTTTGGTCTTTTAGAAAACTTGGTATACAACCATATAAAACTGATAGAAAAAATAAATTGGGAAATGAAAAATAGAATTAAAGATATTTACTTTCAACAGAACATTAATTTAAGTAAAGGGTGTAAAATAAGTAATTGGTTGGTGGAAAATAAAAGAAGAGAGTTCGAAATTGAATCCTGTTTAACTGTAATTAAAAATCCAGACAAAAGAAAAGGTTATGCAATAGTTTGTTTTGAATATTATAATTTGCAGCATTTAACTGGAATGTATACCAAGCAGAACAAATCAAGTGTGAATGTGGTCTTGGAAAAGACAATAATATTAATTTATTAATATTGTGTCCTCTGTATGAATATTATTGAAGTTGTTACCTAGGAACTAAGTAATTTGGATCTGGAGCCAAGATATCAAGTAAATTATTTGTTACAAACAAATAAGGAAGAGGTTTTAAAAAATGCAGTGAATTTCTGTAAAATTATTGAAAAGAAAAAATACCACTTGGGATGGGACAATAACAGGATTCAGAGGACAGGAATGTTTTTATTGATTATTAAGATAGGAAGTTAGTTTATTGTTACATTAATTGCTTTTGGATGTATAAATGTGTAATCTCTCTCTGTAATAGTATGCTTATGTTTAAATGTATTGAATTGCAGTTTTGTACATATGTTGCAATAGATGTCATTAAATGTAAGGAAAAACTTTTATTTATGTTTGTAATGGTCTATTTGACCAACAATAAACTAACTAACTAACTAACCCATCCCAGCATATCCAAGTGCTTAATGTAGTATTTCTGTGCTGCAGATTATTTTTGGGGGCAGGGATTAGAGGTGTCAATTGCTAGGTTGAAATCCCCCATCAAGGGAAGCATTCCACTAGTATTGACTACTAAAGATCCAGAAGTCTGCACGCTTTGTGTGTGCTTGATCCTGGGGTGATTTTAGATGCCTTTATACTTGCCCCACTGGTGCAATGCCATCTGCATTGCTTGGTCGCCACTCCACCCAAAACATTGCAGGGCTGCATTTATACACCTGCACTATGCATCATTTAGGAAGACTTCCTGCATCTGTTCTGCATTTCCGCTGGTATTGAGGTCCATTCTGCACCTGCATGCCACACTGCACCTTGGCCATACCGCTAGAAATTACAGAACAAATGAAGCTGGATGTGCTGACATACCTAAGCAATCTAACTATTGTCTCTGGGCAGCAAGACAGCTGATAGTGATGGGCAGACATTTGCATTTTACAGATATGCTGGTGGATGCTTGCTTTGGTGAACTGTTTAAAAGTGCTTTATTATTAACTTGGTTCTCTATTCACCCGTGAATGTCCTCATGGCATCAGTTCCTGGGCAGTTCTGAAACTCGAATATTTTCAAAATCACATAAAGAGGATATGCTGGGTCAGTTTTTAATTTTTGTGCAAAACTGAAACAGCTGCATTGCAACCGTGTTGTTTGTGTGACACTGGACAGTTTCACCAATTATTACAGATAATGTCAGCAAGCAGACACAAGCATCCATTTCATTTGACTGACTTGCAGAAAAACTGTTTGCTGTTGTTGCCATTTTCAATCTACCATTTTTATGTTGCTTGCATGCATGTGCAAGAAACATAGTGCCATCATCGGAGATTTCGGAGGTGTGTCACCTCCTCCTCCAATTCAGTCAGTGTGCTGGCAGGCGTGGCCCCTGTAAGCTAATGCATTTTGGAGCTGTCTATGACATGCTCCAAAATGCAGTGGCATACAGTTGAAAGGGGGGGCTATGCTTCAGTGAGCACCAATAAGATATCGGCTGCTCACGCGCAGCTCTCCCCCCACAGACACACGCAGATGTGCCCGCCCCCGCATGCACTGTATAGCCGACAGCGTGCCCAATCCCCATTGACTGAGCTGCGTCCCCCCCCCCAGTAGTAGGTGCCATGCTGGGAGCCCACCCTAGCGTAGCAAGCAGTCCTTTGGCTGGCAGAGGTACCCAATCCCCGTCGGCTAATCACCCCGTTCTTGTGCCCGCCGGAAGCCCACCCCAGCGTGGCAACATCCATGACCGGCCGGGGTGCCCAATCCCCATCAGCTGAAACGCCCCCAATGTCCCTTGTGCGCAGAAGGGCCACCCCAGCATGGCAAGCGTCCCACGACGTCTTTTTTTTTAACCTGTAAGCAGAAGCGGTCCCGCAGGCGCGTCTCAGCCCCCTCACAACCCGCCCCACCCACCTGCGCCCTAGCCTCCCCACCCCCACCCCATACTTACCTCCGGACTCCGGTGTGGCGATCTTCGGTGGACTGGGAACACGTCTGCACTCTTCAAAGCCGACTGAGAACTGAGGAAATGCCGGTAAGCTGTATAATGGGCTAGATAGGGGGGTTTCAACTTTGTTGCATATCTCAGGCATTTTTGGGAATTTTTGCACCAAATTTTCAACATGGGGTTTTTGGGACCCCTTCTTATGAATGATGTCACTGTCACGGCGTTATTCGGGCCCGAAGGGTGATTTCACGCAGTGACTGCGAAATCACCCTTCAGGCCAGAGTACCACCATGACAGTGACACTGTTCATGAGAAGGGGTCCCCAAACTCCATATTGAGGAAATTATGCCAAAATTCCAAAAATTACTGTTTTATGAGCGTGCGTTGCGCAGTTCCTACGCAGGCTCGTAAGTTCGCGAAATTTCAATATTTTCACTCCAGATTTTCAACATTGCCATTTTACCACACCTTCTTATGAGTAGTATAGCTGTCATTTTTCACATCTCACCCAAAATGTGTTTCCGCCTATGTAGTGCAGAATGGCGCAGTCGGTGTGCGAAATCAATGTATGGGACAAATTAAGAAAATCAAAGTGACACTGTTCATGAGCAGAGGTCTTAAAATGGCTATGTTGAAAATTTGGTGAAAAAATTCCTAAAAATGACTGGTTTACAAGCGTGCGTTGCGCAGTTCCTACGCAGGCTCGTAAGTTCACAAATTTTCAATATTTTCACTCCAGATTTTCAACATTACCATTTTACTGCACCTTCTTATGAGCAGTATAGCTGTCATTTTTTGCATCCTGCCCAAAATGTGTTTCCGGCCACATAGCACACAATGGCGCAGTTGGTGTGCGAAATCAATGTATGGGACATATTAAGAAAATCACCATGACACTGTTCATTAGCAGAGGTCTTAAATGGCTATGTTGAAAATTTGGTGAAAAATTCTAAAATGACTGTTTTATGGCGTGTGTTGGCAGTTCCTACGCCGCTCATAGTTTGCCAGTTTTCAATATTTTCACTCCAGATTTTCAACATTGGCATTTTATCACACCTCCTCATGAGCAGTACAGCTGTCATTTTCATCCTGCCCAAAACATGTTTCCGCCCATGGCGCACAATTGCGCAGTCGGTTAGCAAACTCAATGTATGGGACACATTAAGAAAATCACAGTGACACTAATCATGAGCAGAGGTCTTAAAATGCCTGTGTTGAAATTTAATGAAAAAATTCCTAAAATGACTGTTTTCACAGTGTGCATTGCGCAGTTCCTCGCATGCTCTCGTTAGGTTTCAATTTTCAATATTTCCACTCAGATTTTCAACATTGCCATTTTACCACACCTCCTCATGAGCAATTACAGCTGCCATTTTTCACATCCTGCCCAAAACATGTTTCCAGCCATGTAGCGCACAATACGGCCCAGTCGATTGTCTTGAACTCAGTGTATGGGACACATTAAGAAAATCACAGTGTCACTGTTCATGAGCAGAGATCTTAAAATGGCAATGTTGAAAATTTGGTGAAAGAATTCCTAGAAATGACTGGTTTACGAGTGTGTGTTGCACAGTTCCCACGCACACTCGTAGGTTTGAGAATTTTCAATATGTCCACTCCAGATTTTCAACATTGCCATTTTACCACACCTCCTTATGAGCAGTACAGCTGTCATTTTTCACATCCTGCCTAAAACGTGTTTTCGGCTTACATGTAGCGCATAATGGCGTAGTCGGTGTGCAAACTCAATGTATGGGACACATTTAACAAAATCACAGTGACACTGTTCATGAGCAGAGGTCTTAAAATGGCTATGTTGAAAATTTGGTGAAAAATTCCTAAAAATGACTGTTTCTGATAGATTGCGCAGTTCCTACGCGTAACAAATGATTCGCAAATTTTCAATATTTGCACTCCAATGGCTTCCAAATACCTAAACAGCACATAGAAGCAAACAACATTCGGCATTGACAAATGCTTGTTCAATTTGCCGAACTGTATGCCAGTCAGCATATGAGCAGTGTGTGAGCAGCGGGTGGGCAGATGTATAGGAGACAGCACAAAACAGCATTAATAAACTGAAATACCATACTACCCTACACTGTAATGATAAATGAACTAAAAAAAGCACTGCAATGTGACTACCTGTCCTGTACTGTATACTGATGTGGCAGAAGGGGGGGGGGGTTGCTGTGAGTGTGAATGTGAGGGAAGAAGGAAAAATGGAGTTCTGGCTATTCAGGACACTAGCTTATAATGGAAAAAGGGGGTCTGCATGGACTGAAGTATTCCATTGTAAGTGGGCTCTACTGTAATAGTCTACTTGACTGTACCATTGCAGGTGGAGCAATGTGTTTACATGCCAGCCAGAAATGCCTGCAGTGGTACAAGAACCCAGGAAAATAGGGATCATCCTGCTCCGCTATGGAGCCATGTGCAGTGCAAGTTTACACTGCCTGACCTGCACCGATGCAACTCCTCTGCACCTCTCACAATGGTGCAGATACAGTAGGTAGCGTAAATGGGCCTACAGAGACTTACTAGGGTCCCTTTAGTTTCATCACGGGTTCTCTGGACCAGTACTACACAGCCGTCCTTGTCCCTGATCACCTTCGATTCTATAAAGGGTGTGGCCCTCGGAGTCAGTATTGCCATCTCTAATCTTCTGCCCTCTGGCAGTGAGGAGACATAAACTTGTGAGCATATAAATTTCTTCAGTGTGTCATGCTCTGCAACTGCCAAACACATTTCTTGTAGTGCTGTTGCATCTGATCGGGTTCTTTGAATGTGGGTCATCATCACATGAGACCTCTTAACTGGCTGGTTCAAACCATTTACAGTGAACATAACTAACATTGTTTTGGCATCATTGGTCATTGTCTGTTATATGGTGTTATATAAACCCCGCCACCCTCTTTTCCAGCCCCCCCCCCCAACTTCCGATCTCACCTCCACTATCCTGTCTATGGCCTTTAGAACACACAACAGTAGTCTTAAGCATGTCCCTGATTTAATTTACATAAATAGTAAACAGATAGAGAATACAAAGATCAAGAGGAAAAACTAACTAAGAATGGGAAAGGGTATATCTCCAACTGGGGGAACAAACAGCTTGGCCCTTTTGCAAGGTCTTGCTTCCAAAATATAGGCTCAATATGCATCGGCCTTAGTGAGACAGGGTTGAAGACCCTGCTCAGGAGGTTTGTCCTCAGCAATGAGGTGACTCCAGCAACTATTTATCTTGGGTTTGGAGTTACAGGGTATGGACAGCATGAGCTCACTGCTCCTGCACAGAGTACACTCCTTGTTGTAAGAGGTTGCAGTTTTAGTTTTCACCTGATTCAGTGGGATGCATGCCTCCATTTGTAGTGCAGACATTATTTTCATCCCACCTCCGGCTCTCTCTGCTTGTTTTAGCATCACATCTGAGGCTCCCCCACCTCTTTCTCTTAACATCTTGTTATATTTTAACTGTAGATGTAATATCAACAAATGAAAAGTATACCTAAAAAGGACCCTGTGTCTTGAGGGGTCATTTTACCATTGTGTATAGGTATGATTAGATTAGTATGGAGTCATGTCTTGTTTTCACTGTCTGATTGTGCTCTTGATCTAAGTCTATTTCATTTATAAGAGTAATTTGTATACCTGCATATATTACGAGGTCTGCTGGACTGCCTGGTCCACTGCATTGTAGTCCATGGAGCCTAGTGATTCCCCCCACTGCAAGGCAGTACCCGTTAATATCTTGACCCGGTGCTCTGAATTGGGCAGTATCCCCCTCCTTCACCACAGTCTTATATGCTTGGTATTTGGTAGAAGGTCCAAGTTTCTCCCTTTTGACTCTGGTTGAGCTGGTGCTTCCTTTTCATCTCATATGCTTGGTTTGCCTGTTCACTAGTAACCCACTCCACCCTGCTTAAGTTCAGTGTGTTTATGGTGCTATGGGCAATCTCCCAGCTGCACAAGTGTCCTGACTGCTCCCTGACATTTCACTGCTAAGCCCGGTCTCTCTTCCTGCATGACTGCTCTCTGATCTATTTTGTGCTGCCCCACATGGCATGAGGATGGGTCGTGGCCATGTGCAGTTGCTCCCCTTCCTGGCCCATGCAATCATATCAGGCTGGTGGTTTGTGTCAAAGAGCTCGGTTCACTGGGTAGTGCTGTTGCAGTGTATGGTTTCAGTTTATGCAGCCTAGGCAGATTTGAGAATACTGTGCTGTCTTGTGTGTGAGTTATCATGGGGCTCATGTAGGCCTCCCTGCCCTACCTGCTACCTTTCCATATGCGTTGATGCAGGGGCACCTGGACAGGAGGGTCTGCTAGACTTGGTTTGAGGGGATTAACCATTATAGGGGAGCATGCAGACACATCTAAGAGTGGATGGCTTCACCTCATGTCCCAGGATGGTTTCACTGCAGTTCTCAGCTCAGGTTGATGGATTCTTGAGTTGTTTGCTGTTCCCTGCCAACTCTTGAAATATCTGAAGGTGCTAGACAATTTACTTTAGGGTCTCAGCCGCGTGTTTCATCCTGGTGCCCTTAAGTTACAATGTATTTTGTACCAATGTTGTGGCCAGGGTGGTGGGAGTCTGTGTTCTGCGGGACTTGTATCCCTCTGGCTTCAAGTTCCTCATGGACTGACATCAGGTGCAGGTGCCATCTCCCAAAAATATTGTCATGTTAGTGGGTTATGACATCCAGAATCTGAGTTTGTTTTCTCTCAGCACTTTCATTAGCGGTAGGTAGGCCTTCCTTCAGACAGATAGTGACTGGGGGGAGGGGGTTGGTAGTGTAGTTGTTTTCAAAAAAGAGTCTAGACTTGCTGAAGTAGAGCTTTTTTTTCTTCCAGGCAATGTGCAGGACTGTTTGTGGGTCGGTGTATCTAAGAAACTGGAGTACTAGGGATCTGGGTCATGTGGCACTGGCTGCCTTCAAGCTGAAGGCCCAATGTGCCCTTTCAATTTTTAGGGTGGTCCCGAAGGGTAAATCCAGTGTGTCTCTGAGTAGGTCTTGAAATACAGTCAGACTGGTGCTGCCCCTGGGGAGATTGTTTCGGCATTTAAAGTCCGGAGATTGTTTTGGCATTTAAAGTCCTCCAGCTTTTCTTCTGTGCTCTGGAATGCTACATGAAACTTACAGCACTCGTTCGGTAAAATTGACTCTTTTGTCAATTTCTGTTTCCTGTTGTTTGGTCCTTGTCTAGCTTGTTAAGATCAGCCCTGAGCACCTCTACCATCAATTTACTCTCTTTTCTGAAATCTTTGAGTGCCCTTATAATTGCATCCAATTGCTTTTAGACTGTGTTTGAGGCAGAGGGAGTCATTGTTGGTATTGTGCTGTACAGCTGGGATGTTGACGAGGCCTGGGACTCCTTACCTTTGGACCTGATCTCATCTAATCCATCACCATTGCAGGAATCTGTTGGCAACTGGGGTCTGTCCAGCTTCCCCGTCTTTGTATTATCCCCCTGGTGATCTGTTTTTAGCCTCATTTAGGTTTTCGGAGGTAAAAACTGAGATTTGTTTTGGCCAAGGGACGGTTGACGCTCTAGAGCTAAGCTACTAGCCTGGTCATGACATCAATGAAAGTCCCTTAAATTCTGTTCTGTGATTGTTGTGGTTTTTGTGGGGGTTTTTTTTTGTTTGTTTGTTTTATAAAAAGGAGTGGACATTTTTTTCCTTTTAGCTTCTTATTAACCTTGCATAACTTCATAATATTATCAAAAGATGCATCTGGAAAGAAACTGTTATCATCTCAATATGTCTTTCCTAGTAAAACGTTTGAATTAAAGAAATAAATAAAATACTAGAACTTCACATGGCAGCTATGAAAATTTCATACATAAGAGAGGGACAGTGATCTGTAGACCTAGTGGCGGCAACAGCAGCCTTCCCTCCAATGTTTTCCACTTCTTTACCACGGCAAGCAGTGGTAGGGAGGAGCAGTGGGATGGGGTGCAGGTAAACAGTACTGACTAGGACAGTTGCAACATTATCTCAGGACCTGAAATGCCGGAGCAGGAAAGGATAGTTCAGGGTGGCACAGGTGGCCATCTGAAGGCCCAGCAGCAGGAATAAGAGAAGTCACGTGACACCAGCAGAGCAGATCACTAGGATGCTTCAGTGTAGAGCTCCTCATGAGTAACTAGCTTTTAGCACATTTTAACAATTTTGTATCCAACTTCTTATAGTGGGAGGAAAGTAAATAAAGTAAATCTTGGTATAGTGGATGTCTGCACAGAATACGATCCGTACACCTTGGAGGGAAGTGAAGCTGTTTGTTAGGATGATTATTCTGGGTCCTTTTGTAGCTAAATCCTCCCCTCACTACCACAAGGAAAGCAGAGTAAGAATCCTGGCTGCCAAATTTCATATTTTGGAGCCTCAAGGAGCTGGTCATAATAATGGGACTACACAGGTACAAGCTATTGGCAACATAGGGCTGCTGTTTAAAGACAGAAAAGCAGATAGAGAAAAATGGGGAGGTATGCTTATTAAATAATTTATGGGGATTGTTCCCACCCTACACAAACCCACACCTGAACATATGTGGAAGTAAGATGTTAATGATCCCCCCCCCCAAAAAAAATACATTTCCCTCCGACTTCCAGTTCAATTCTTAATTATTCACTATATAATACATGGTCAGCCCCTGTAATTCACAGAGAGACAATAGATACACTTTTTTTGTGGTGCCATTCACAGTTGTGACATCAGTAATCTCCTAATTCATGGTTGCAATGTCAGAACTTTGAATTTCATCTTTTTCAGAATGTCCACGTCACTCAAACAATCTGAGATGTCCCTCTTACTGTAGAGCATTCTGAGCTAAACAGTCCCTGCTTGATTCACATTCTGCTGATGAGAAGACAAATTAATTGACGAGTGACAGTTTTAAACCCTACTAATAATGTTTGACACTATATTATACAAAATGAAAAATAGTCAAACTGTCAATTACAGGAACTGCAATTCCATCTTGGAGTTCTGGCTCAGGCTTTGTTCTTGTGGTTTATAGAGTCACCAGAACCTCTTGATATAATTAGAGCCTTGCAATTCACAGTTGCCCATCATTTTTATGTTGGCACGCTTGTGCAGCCAACATCTTGCAGTAGTGCAGATTTGGAGGCGCGGTCACTGTTGGGCGAATGCAGGGCATGCACCAGTAGGTGCGTCCCGCACTCCCCAATCAGCCAGCAGCAGGGGCCAACACCCTGCCTAGCTAATGAGGTGAAGACATCACAGAAACAGTCCGCTGCAATGAGGCGAAGCTCTCATGCAGCGTAACCAACCGCTCCCCTACATGCAGGCAACATGGTGGTGACTGCCGCTGTTGCCTGTCAATATCTCTTTATTGTGTGCTTGTGGGGTGCCCCAATCCCCAGTAGCATCATGTAACCCCTCCTTTTTTTTGATTGCGGTGCCCAATCCCCTCAGCATCATACGCCCCCAACAGTTTTTTCTTTGCCGATGGGGCCCAATCCCCATCGGCATGTATCTCTCCTCCCTTGAATTTTGCTGATGGGGGAGCCCAGTCCCCGTTAGCATAATGTGTTCCCCACCCTATTTTTTGCTTGCTGAAGGGGTGCCCAATCCCCTTTGGCTCCTGCAGCCCCCCCTTCCTTGTTTGTCGATGGGGTGCCCAATCTCCCGTCAGCTAAAGCACCCAGCCACACACACACACACACACACTCAGGTGGCACACTGGGAGCCCACCCCAGCGTGCCAAAGCACCTGTTAAAACAAAAATGGTCCCCCGATGTCTTTTATTTCTTTTTTAACCTATAAAGTAAAAACAGTCCCTCGTACTCTTCCAACCCCCGTCCCACAACCCACACCCACCCACTGCACAACCTGCCTCCCCACACCCCCACCTCACCCCATACTTACCTCTGTAGTCTGGCGCGATGATCTTCGGTGGACTGGGAACACGTCTGCACTCTTCAAAGCCAACCGCAAACTGAGGAAATGCCGGTAAGCTGTATAATTGAATAAATAGGGTTTTTTCAACTTTAATGCATATCTCAGGCATTTTTAGGAATTTTTACACCAAATTTTCAACATGGGGTTTTTGGGACCCCTCCTCATGAATTCTGACACTGTCTTATCATTAAGCAGTTCCAAAAGGTGATTTCGCAGTCACTGCATGGAATCACCTTTTGGGACTGATTAACGAGATGACAGTGCCACTGTTCATGAGGTGGCCTCTCAAAAAGCCTATGTTGCAAATTTGGTGGAAAGAATCAAAAAAATGGCTGTTTTAAAAGCATGCAGTGCGCAGCTGCTATGCAGGCTCGTAACTTCGCGAATTCGCAATATTTTCATGCCAGATTTTCAACATTGTCATTTTTGTACTCCTCCTTGTGAACAGTACAACTGTCATTTTTTACATCCTGGCTGAAATGTGTTTCCACACTTTCAGCACACAATAGCTTGGTCGCTGTGGTAAATTAGTGTTCGGGCCAGATTGTGAAAATGAGCAGAGGTCCTAAACTGTCTATGTTGAAAATTTGGTGACAATACTCCATAAAATGACTGTGTTACGAGTGTGCATTGGCAGATTGCACGCACGCTCATAACGTCATGCATTTGTAATATTTTCAGTCTGGATTTTCACCATTGCTATTTTCCCACGCCTCTTGATGAACAGTACAGCTGTCATTTCACATATCCTACCCAAAATGTATTTTCGCATGTCTGACACAGAATAGCGCTGTCGCTGTGCGAAATCACTTTTTGGGACAGTTTAAGGAAATAACAGTGACACTGTGTATGAGCAGAGGTGCTGAAATGCCTATGTTGAAAATTTGGTGCCGAACATCCATAAAATTATTGTGTTACAAGCGAGCATTGCGCATTTCCCACGCACCCTTGTAACTTCACAAATTTGCAACGTTTACATGACACAGTTTCAACACTGACATTTTTTACTCCTCCTTATGAACTGTACAGCTGTCATTTTTCACATCCTGCCCAAAATGTTTTTCCACACTGCACTACCAAAGCCAATGCCAGTGTACAATATTCGGCATTGACAAATGCTTGTTTATATTACCATTGTCATGTTCATCCCTCAAATACAATGCATGCAGTAATGTCAGTCCTAGACAGTACAGGCCATATGGGAAGTCAACTCCTCTTTCCTGATATGGAAATCAGGTAGGAGACAACATGGTGCATGATGGCGGTACACAGTCCAGGCTATCCATAGGTCCGCTATTGGTCATGATGATGATGTGCAAATAAAACAGCCAGTTTGAACAAATGCTATAGAGTTGAAGATGCAGGACAGAAATAGTAGGGGCCACGCCAGGTGTTCCCATGGAAAAAGGAAGAAAGTTTGCTGTCATGATGGCCAAAAGAGGCAGCCTGACTTATGGGGAGAAGAATTCCGTAATTCAGTTCAGTCAGTGTATGAAACAAAAAACAGAAAGGAATTACCTCCATGCTGTTTTCAATGATCATTCAATCCCTTTTTTTCCAGCACACTTAACTTACTATATACATCCAAAAGGCCTTCCTCAGAAGGTGGAGGATTCTTAAATCACCACCTCTGTGACCAATCCTGACTTGCTCAATCACCATGAATGAAAAGGTATTCCAGAGCCACACTTAGCCATTATGAGAGGCTAACACATTGTCCAGATCCCCATTTGCAATGGATCATTAATGCTTACCAACCCTAACTTTTAATGTATGCTAGGTCTTATCTACATAAATGCAGCATTACTTTTCAGTATTAATAATTAAAAACATTTCTTACAATAAAACTGTCCCAGAAATTGATTTAGTAAAGGACCCAGATTTACTCATTACTTTAGAAGACTTGCAGTATCCACATAGGAAATTGCTAGTTGGTGTAGGGGGAAACCGATTCAATCTACTGTAGTTTAGGTTCATGCCCACTGGAAACTTTAACCCTGTCTTTAATACCTGTCTTGGAGACCATTCTGGGTTTAGCATTATTACATGCTTATAGTGATTTGTTAGAGCACAAGATACGCCAGTGCTCATCAATGATCTCCAGCTTCCCCCTGTCCCTTCCATTGTGTCCTTGTGGGACTATTTTACATGCCTTTTCTCCCTCTGCCATCTTTCTCTCCCTCTATCAGGCCATCCCTCCCTGCAATGACCCAGGCCCATCATCTGTTCCCTCTGCCATCAGGCCAGTGGAGATTGCTGAAGGGAAGCCCAACTGTGCTGGTGGCCATCATGGCAATGGAAGTGGGAATATTAGATTTTCCCCCCTTTCTCTGCCCCCTCCAAACCTACTGCACAGTACTCCTTCAAGCCTCACAAAGCAACACCTGTTTAGAGGATCAAGTTCCTCAGCCCACTACATGGAGTCACTGTTGCAGTAGAACCTTGGCACCAGCTCTCTCATCTGGGAGCATTGCACCATGGCAGCAACACCCCAGCCATCCCTGGCCTGCCCAGTCTATTCCATGAGTCTGTCCCAACCTAGATTGGCAGCACAGCATCGCTGCATGCTCCACTGGACCATATGCATTTCTTTACATGCTTTCTTTAAATGCTCTATCCCCCTCCCCCCTCCACCCACTCGTGAATAGATGCCCATCCTTGTTCCTTTGTTCCTTTCCTCCCAAAATCCTGGGGCAATACCTGAAAACATACTTCTCAAAGCCTCTTGCTTTACCACCTCTGTTGGTTCACCCTTTTACCTCTCAGGATCCATGACAGAGGTAGGAACCTTTTTCTGGAAGAGACACTGATGGACCGCTGGGGCATGGACACACAGTATGTCATGCTGCCATTCCTCACTGAAAATGTTACCCTTCATTTGTTATCTTCCACCTATTTCCCTTTGTATGAGACCACCCAAATGTGCCAGGCCAATTGGGAGGCAGGATTAGGGATTGCAGATACTGTCTGTTCTATTTTGGATAGTTCAGATACTGTAAACTATTTGCAGATCTAGAGCAGAGAATGTATTATCTGAATTCATTATTCAGTCTGACTGGATTGGATACATTTGGATAGTGCTCAGTCTGAGTATTTGGATATCCTGGTGGTTTGGAATAGACACAGCCCGAGGTGGGATGCCATGCGGTCGCTCGTACCCGATGCTGCTCCCCAACCCTACAACAGTGGGTGCTGCAGTGTCAGGGTGTTGGTGTCTGTCACCCCTGGGTCTGAGTTGTTGCTTCTGCAGAGCACCTAAGACACCACCAGGTCATTTCCAGAAGTCATCCTTGGAAACTGAACCTGTGTCTCCAGCGTAGAAGTGTGACATGCTATCTAAACCAGGTCACACGCCATTTCTTTAAATAAGGAATAACCAATAATGATGCAAGACCTTTTCATAATAACAGTAGAGCCATCCAAGTATAGTGTGTGCTACTTGCAGATGGTTAACCTTTACATAAGTGAAGATCCCCAGTAAATGGGACGTATTGCCCTGATAGGCAGGTTTACTTTTTCTTTGTTAACCGAGTAGTTACTCAAAGCATGCTGCCCATTTTCATGAACAGTTTGGGCCAAATGGTACAAAAGGTGAAAGTAAAATGAATGAAAACTTCAAGGTATAGTAATACGATTACAAATTATGGCATTTTAAATGATTTGCTAAAAACCTACATGGACACCATCAATTTTTCCTTTTACTAAAAGGTGTTTTCTATATGCAAGATGACTGGAGTCAGTATATAGTGAAACCAGCAGCCAGTGGGGCCTATGCACAAATGCCCAAGAACTGTGTCAATATGCGACGTAGCAGCAGTGCACCTATATACCAGGCAAGCAGTCTGTGTTGAACACTATGCAGAAACATGCATGTAGGACAAGTGAATGCATGGCGGGGCATAAAGACACATGCAGAACAATGTGGAACACACCCAAAGTGGGCTTACAGTACACTTGACATCCACACCACCCCAGGAGCATCCGTGTAAGCGTATGCCATGAAGGACGCCAGGGGCATGAAGCATCACAGGATGCCAGTGGAGGGGCACCACCTGCAGTACCTGGACAACCATCGGTACCCAATGGCCCTGAATGGGGCCACTTGGAGACATAGGGATATGGCCAGACATGTGGTTCTGGATGGACACGGCCCTTCAGCTTCTCTGGAGAAAAGGTGGCAGCCATGGTCTCTGATATATGGGAGAATTATGACATCCTGTATGGGGCAGAGTCATTAAGAGGTGTCAGATGAGACCGAAGCCAGGATATTGCTGGATTTTCAGGCTGCCATCAATGCCAATGCTGCTGAGCCAGAGGCACACACACTGGTGGTAATCAAGCACAACTGGTGTGGCATCCAGTCAGTTGTCAAGTGCAAGCTAGCAACTGTCAAGCAGTGCCAGATTAGCACTGGCAGAGGTAGGCTGTGCCCCCATAGCTTGCAACACACCCGTGAAATGCCCACTGCTCTGCCACACCTCACAACACCTGGTCTGTCTCTTGCCCACAAGTATGATGCAGGAGACCCTTGCCATGCTGGATGAGAAAGATGTGCCAGAGGACACAGACATGAAGACCTACACGGAGACACAAACGGACATGGAGAACAAAGACACACCTGCCCTAAATAGCCCACCCTCCTCCCTTGTACAGATCCCCTGACACAGAGATGTCCAGCAGGGCCCAGTCAACCCTGCCATGCAGCCATACATGGTGTGCCCACCACCACAGCCTGCCAGTTCCATCAGGCAGACCCATGGGATGGTATGTCATCCCACTGGAGCATGGCAGCAGAGCACAGGGGACCACAGGAGACCACACAACACCTCTATGACAGTGGGGATGAGGGCCTATCAACCCGCTCAACCAGAAGGGACATACTGAAGATTTGCCTCTCCAGTGCTATTTGTAGTTCCTGTTGTGAATTTTGATTGTTTTTAAAATAAGTGTTAAGTAAAGTGTGTATTTCTACTTATCTGTTTTGGTGTTTTGAGTATTGTTCGTCTGTTATGCGTAATAGGCTTCCAAGGGCAGCAGCATTTGAGCTGTAATTGACCACACCCCCTGCATGTCAATATGTATGACAGAATGCATATTTAAGCAATGAGGGACTGGTGGACCAATCAGCTCTGAGGAAGGTGTTAGCTGAAACATCAGCTGATTGGGCATGCATCATCACGCACGTTGGCTGTCTGTATGGCCACCGGTCATACCCACTACTCCATTCAGCACCAAATTTGGTGCTGGCATGGAGTTTATTTTAAAAAGACATGTTTTCTGTCACTGTTTTTCACCATGCTTTTGCTACATGTGTAATGTATTGAGCACCTGCTTGGAATAAAAAGAAGACTGCATTGGTAAGCATGTCTCTTATATTCTATGCTTTCACTTGCTCTTTGGGTCAATGTTGCAGTTTGTTTGGGGCAGTTTACCCCAGTGCTTTGCTTCAGTCTTTGTCACTGCATAGCACCAGACTGTGTTTCACATTGCATGAAGTGAGACCCTCAATTTTGTTCTGTTAGCTGTAACCCGTTCAACCTGCTATACATGCAGACCAGCCACTGGGTGTATACTCCACATTTTCTACCTCGAGGTGAGGCAGATGGAATGGGACTGGCTCCGATTACAGGAGAACACACAGGTGATGTGGGAGCTGACCATGGAGGTGAGAGAAATATGTCAAGGAATAGACTTCATAGAGGACATTTTTAGCTGAGGCCAGCAGGGTCACACCACCAGTACCTGAGGCATCCCTAGAGACAGCCATGCACCACACACACACACACACACACCAGCGAGCCAGTGGTGGAAGAGGACAGCAACCTGCCATAGCTGTTGGGTACACACGTACCAACACATGGGTGAGCAGAGGAGGAGGAGGAAAGGCAACAGCAAAGACCCATCCCCTGGGCACATGTACCTCCACAAGCAGGTGCAGCAGAAAAATAAGAAACAGTGATGCCTGTCACACATGACACAAACACTGAGGGTCACACAAGCACACGCTGTACAGACACCATACACACAGACCCCAGCACATATACCCTGACCTCACATACTCCCAACACATATACCCTGAGCATGAACACTGAAGGCTCCCCTTCCATATGGGGTCTTTTTGGCACTCTGGGTGGGACATCATCACAGTGCCACCCCGTAACACATCTGATGCTGAATGACCGCTTCAACAAGTTTGTGCTGTGCCACCCGGCCAGGCAGTCACTCTGAACCCTACTCCTGGAAGGCCCCCCTCCCCTGTCAACCCACCAGACATCTCCCATATGTGCTGCAGCATACATAGCCAATGCCTCAAAGCTATGTTGTGCAGTATGACACATGCTGTGAACACTGCATTCCTTCCCTGAAGCAAGCATCATCATGCTGCCTGTCAGATCCAGGCATCGGAACTGCATCTTCAGTAGGCTGATCATTCTCTCAATTATGGACCATATCTTCCTATGTGCCTCATTGTACTCCTCCTCCACTGGCCCATGTGCCTCCAGGTAAGGTGTCATCAGTATGGTCATTGTGGATATCTTCTGCCGCCTGTGCAGTGGGTGAGAATTAGAAATAATACTGTGTGGCTGCCTCTTGTCCACCGGCGTACCATGTGTGTATTTTACAGATGCCAACCTATCAACCATCCGTCCTTGCCTCTGTGGGTACTGAGGAGTGGGCTCAGCCTGGATCCATTGAAGAAATAGGTATCATGGTATGGAATGGAGTACTTGGTGCACACATTAGTGGTAATACCCGTGGAATCATAACAATCTGGCAGTTAATGGCAGTTAATGCTGTAATGCCCCTTGTGGTCACAGTATGTCTCCTTGTCCATGGGTGGTGCCAGGATTGCTACATGTATACAGTCAATGGCACCAGACACATTTGGTATGCATGCATGGCATAGAATGCCTCTTTTGTGGCCTGTATGTCAGCCTTTGTGGTGGGGAATCATATACATTCATGCACGTGCAGCAGCAAGGCATTGTTGATCTGGTGCAGTTCTCTGTGCTCGGAGGACTGACTAATGCCCATGAAATCCTCTGCCACCCTCTGGAAGAACCCTGTGGCATAGTACATCAATGCACATAGCAATTCTATCTCAACTGACATCGCCCATGACCAATGGGACTGTAGTGCCATCTGTGCACAGACCACGTCACACAGCTGTTCGATTGTGTCATGGTCCAAGATGAATCTCTCCAAGTGGCGAGTCTCCTTCAGGACACTGGTGACCAGCTATGGCCAGAATACATGTGGCTATAGCCATGTCCTCAATGCCTGCTCATGTTCCATCTCACCATCCAGCAGGAGGACATTCATCATTAGCCCCTGGAACATCCCATGTACCCCTGTGGAGATGCCCCTGCATGAATGCCAGGTGGTGTGTGTTACTTGCACATCCATGATTCATCTGAGAGAGGCCCTAACTGGTATGCTGCACAGGTATCCCAAGTCAGTGGAAGTGCCTTTAAATGTACCCAGCATGCCGGCAGGGTGACGCAGCATGCACGGACATCACTTGTCATTACTGGCCTGACTCTGAACGATGGCAGCAGCAGAACAAGGAGTGTGAAAATACTGTAGGGCCGGTTGCCAAATACATGTGAAAGTTGTGGAGGGTGTCCTCACAACATATCAAGATTCCACAGAGGGGAGGAGCAGTCTGGAAGATGACTGAGCCTGTAGAGGTTGGTAGCCACCTGTCACAGTTTGCCAGTGCCCTGTGTTATGTGTACTGTCTTAGTGATGTTGTTCTCTGCGTTATGTCTCAACCAGACTTTCATGAATGTCCAGGATGGCTTGTTCTTGAACAGATGAAGCAGATGGATGGTGCTACTTCGGCGGTGGTGGCCTGTAGG
This sequence comes from Neoceratodus forsteri, assembly GCA_016271365.2. Lineage (NCBI taxonomy): Eukaryota > Metazoa > Chordata > Ceratodontiformes > Ceratodontidae > Neoceratodus > Neoceratodus forsteri. The sequence goes on from CM057453.1 coordinate 959,024,330, forward strand.
CGGAGGTGGCCACCGTATCTTCCTTACTTCTTCTTCTTGTGGTGGGTGGACTCTACAGAAACCCACTACACAGACAATGTGAGGGAGCTGTGGGCCCTGGAGGAGCCCTCAAAGGTAGGCGTTGTGGGGGGTGCACTATGTACCAGCTGTGTACAGCTGTAGCCTTGTATGTGCAGCTTGCTCATGACTGTCTTCTGTGTTCATGTTATTTCAGGGGTATCGTGGGCCACTCTCAGAAGGATGGTCTTAGTGGGGAGGGGGAACATGACCACCACTCAGAAGGGGTCAAGTGAAGATTCAGAGGAGAAGGAAGAGGAGGAGGACTAGTCACATGACAGTGCCATTGTGCACCGAGAAACCTGACCATTGGCGGGGAGTTATTTACATTGTTTTACTTCACTGCACACAGAATAAATAGTTTTTTATTACATTTGTTTCATCGTTATTCTGGTTGGCAATGTCATGCCACCTTCTGGGACTATCAGCCCCAGGGTGACCATTGTCCCTTGGTGTTCTGTGGAATATCTGTGCTGTGTGTTTATCTTGAACATTTCACAATGTTACACTGCAAGTGTCAGACCTGTGTGTTACTATGGGTAATCCACAGTGGTGGTCCATCCAGTCACATGACCATGGTCCGTATACTACAGGCATTTTGCCTTGCCCCATATGCCTGCCCTGTGTACGTGTAGTTTATGGCAGCCCTCCACATGTCACTGTGCTGTGTGCGTGGCACCATGTGACCATCATGAATGAGTGGATGTGTGGGGTGTGCAAGTTTTTGTGTGGTCACACCACTCCACCCATGTGTAGTGCTGCTGTGGCGGTGTTATGTGGGGGACATGTTTGCACATCTTTGTGTCCCCTATGTGCATGCTGCATGGCCATAGCATGCACATTTGAGGGTCATAAGCCTTTATGTATGCCTGTTGCATGCTGCGCAACCATTGTATTACGTTTGTCTTTTTTCTTTTTATTTGTATTCTTTCTCCCCTGAACTCCCAACTATCCCCCTTCGGTCCTCCTCCCTGTCCAACCCAATTACCCACCTTCCTCGAGACTTTCCTCATTCCTTGTTCCCTGTGAATGACCCACCACAGAAAGGGCTGCCCAAGGGCCAACCCCTTACCCCAGGCAGAGTTGAGCTTCAGTTTGTGAAGCAAGAGACACAGTTGGTGGTGCAAGGCCTGCAGCAGAGCAATGGATGACCTCCTGTGTGGACGGGGAATTTTCCACTTTTTCTCTGCCTTTGAACATCATAGAGGAAATTCAACTGATGCCATAGTGTCAGAACAATGATCCCCCCTCCAGTATTGGCCACAGCTTGCACTGCCACCTGTGGTCACCCGGGGGCAGTACTGCGGCAGAGAACAGAAGCCCTCTCACCCCCAAGGAGGCAAGCATCCATGGGCTGCTCAACCATCCTCCTTCGGCTGACCCTTCAGCAACCCAGGCTCATTCTCGAACCCAGGTCCCTGGCTTAGTAAGCAGTAGCGCTACCCCTGCTCTGGCAGGCTGGCTATTGCATTGCATTTGTGCATAGGCCCTTATGTGAGGAATATCTCATTCCTCAATGTGTGATTGCTGAACAAGGTCATTTCTTGCACACCTTTTTGATATCCACCGTGACCATCAGGTCCACCTGCTCCTATCTTAGCCGTCCCTCCTGATCCCAATTCATGAAGCACTGTCTTTGTTTTTTAAAACGTGCTCTGCTCCTATCACAGCTGTCCCTCCTGACCCCAACTCCCAAACAACAGTCTTTGTTTTTTAAATCTCCTGAACTCAAAATGATTTTTTTTTTCAAATCTATCACTCATATTTATCCCCTGAAGTTCAGCTGCTTATGTCATTTGGTTGGACTGACTCCAGTCCCAACACAAACTAATTATCTCAGGTGTCCCTTCTTGTGCTACACTCTTGCACCTCAGCAGATGCTTGCAGTGGGGCTATAGCTATCCTTACACAGATTCAGACTGGGGGATGGAGACCACATTGAAAGGCAGGACTGCTAGTCTCTGTGATTATAGTGCCAGGAAAGGGCTGGTTGGCTCACAGGTAACTGCACCAAAGGAGGGCTGGTAAACTTAAAGGGCATAATCACAGAGTACAGCTGACAAAATCAGGGGTAATAGCACCATAGCACAGCTGGTAGTTAGAGGGGCAATAGTGCTAGAGTAGGGGTTCATAGGCTCAGGTGTAACAGTGCCACAGCAGGACTACCTTGGTTAATAGTAATAGTTCTAGAGCATGGCTGGTGAACTCAGGTGTGTTTGCACCATCAATGTTTTGGTTGGTTTGAGAGGTAATCACATCTGAACAGTACTGGTACATTCCACTATGATAACCCCAGATCAAAACTAATGGACATGTTTGTTTTTAGTGGCATTACTGTTTTTTAGATATGCATTGCCCTGCCACTCCTAGCTATCCATTATGCTTTCAAGCACATCACTGCCCACACTTGAAAAATCAAATACTTAAATGCATCCCTCTTTATGTTTGCTTGCAAATTGCAAAGAAAACATTGTGGATAGTATTGGTTTTCATAGTTGTGACAGGGTGGTTGCCAATGATGGATACTGAAATGAGACTCTCTCCCTTTCCAGCCAACTGTGCCATTGGCCTGTGCATCCATTTTCATGTACAGATATGAGAATTTGTGCACACTACTGTAGCCTATTGCATGGCAGAATAATCCATCACTGCCTACAGAAGTTTTACTGTTTATTTTGATTCACTGGTCACACTTCTAGTTTCAATGTAACTGTGGGCTAGGTAATCATTAATGACATGCAGTAATTACACTGCAGTTACATATTTGTTGCATGTAACTGCATTGTAATTGCAATGTAGTTATGGTATTGTTACACTGTAACTGCAGTGTAGTTAAAGAAACTTAAAGTAATGTATTACTGATTCACTTACTGTGGTGTCAGTCTCCCCCACCACAGTGTCTCCTGTACTGCCTAGCAAGCAGCCTTTCCCGCTGTCACCTGAGGCAGCTCATTTACTGCCTGCTGAGTGGACTTTACCTTGTTGCCTCCTGTGGTAGTTTTTGTGCTGACTGCTAATCAGGCTGTCTCTGCTACCCATCACAGTGACTCCTGTACTGTCTTTCTCTGTGGCTGCCCACAGTGGCTTATCTACTACTGATGCCTACAGAAACTCCTCTACTGCTTGCAGAGAAACTTTCCTCTGGTGCCACCTGCTGCAGCTTCTAATAGGTCATGCATTGCCATCAATTAACCTAGCAGATGCTTCTTCAGCAGGTGCATTTTTTTAATTTATTCTTCATCATTAACTACTTTAAATATAACAATTTTATTAATAAAACATGCAAGCAATTTTCATAGACCAGTGCTTATCAATAAAGCTTATTAATCTGGCCTCATGCTGCTTCAACAGCACAACCTGAATTTATTTACAATTTGGCAGTAAAGTTTCGTGAAAAATGGTGTTAAAAGTAAAATCATTACTTTGTGATTTTTTTTTAATTGTTAGTATTTACAGAATATACTACTTCACGTATCATGGAGTTGGCAGAAATCAGCTAATCGATGTCTTGGTGTAAACAAAGTAAAGTGCAGCATTTTTCCAAAGTGAAAATGAAGTCTTAGTCTAGTGGTTCTCCTTTAATAGAGAGCATGAAAAGCTTTTTTTGGCGGTCTTACTCCTGGTTACAGTCCTTTCCACATGGCTCATGCTTTCATATGGTCTGTGAATCTGTGGAAAATTTAAATTAGTCATTCTAACCACAGCCAAGCTCTAAAAGTCACAATTTTTCTCTTGAATTACATATGGACTTACCGATAAAGTGAAAGTTTTTACATGGGTGCAACCCATACACTGTGGTATTCCATCCAGCATGATCCCACTTTCATTTTAGCTGTTGTGAAGAGACTTTCTCATTAATTTTTATTTGCAGACAGCAGCTGTCATCCTAGCATTGTGGGGACAGTCAGTTCTGGGACATGTCAAGGTTACTGTGTTTATGAAGCTAAAGCAACAAGTACCTAGACTGTCCAGCCATAGGATTTGTTTCCTTAGACTTTCCAACCCTCACCCCTGTTTCAGTTACTAAACTCGCTTCACCTCAGAATCATTAAAAGAATCTGAGCAGAACTAAGTTGGTGTTCTAAGTCTGAATCTTAGGCAACGTGCATAAAGAAAAATGTAATGAATTCAGCAATCTGGACATACCCTAGATTAATGACACAGATGAATTTTCCATTGCATATCCCTCTAAAACGCCCACTGTTGGATTAGGACAAAAAGTGCAATCTCATCCACATTGGCAGTCACATTCATTGTGCTACTGTGGATAAATTAGGAGTTTTGAGAATTGTGACAGAAAGAGACACATTGTATAGAGCTTATCTAGTTTCCATTATATTAAAAAAACTGAATAGAAGAAATTTAAATAAAACATTAAATCATTTTATGTTTCTGTACTTGTGAAGGAGGAGGCTTTTGTGATAAAGTAGCTGATAAATTAACAGTGATAATCATCACTGTGATAACACCTTCATCCTGCTGATAAAATGTGTTCTTTCCCCGTCTCCTTTGTAGAGTATATATGCACAGACCTTTAAATCATATACATATAATACATTTTAGACAAAGAAATTACCTACACAGGGAGGAATGAGCAATATTGGCAGTCGTATAGTTCCCTAAACACTTAATCATGAGGGCAAATGAAAGCAGCTTCACAAGAGCGTGCTGCCATTTGCCAGTCTAAAGGTCCCTCTTGGAAAATAAACAGTCAAGCTCCACGACCTCATTTCAAATGCCTAATCTCACTTCGCAGTACTCTCTGGTGCTTCTGTCATCCAAACAAAATACAGGTAAATAATGGAGAAGCTCACCCTGCGTTCCTTAAATATTTACCTGACGGTCTGCTCTAAGCAGTACACAGTGTAGTGCTGAACTCAATTTCATCCTTCAATGGTTGACAGACAATCTGGACAACTTACTAGGATTATAGACTTTTTCCCTCCCAATGCCTCTAGGGAAAAACTGTTGCTATTCCTTAACTGAACTTCCAAAGAACCTTAGAGAGCTAGCAGAGCCAAAAATAGCAGGCTGAAAATGTTAATTTTTAAAAGTAGTCAGTTGTCACTTTTTATTTCTGAAGTTTTTTTCTTCTTTCCATTTGTTCAGTAGAAGTTTTGAAACCTGATTGTATTAGTTGCAGTGTAAAGAGCAGTACTTCACATGCAGACTGGCACACAGTATTTAGTTATTTTCTTCTCCATACCTCATCAGCATTGGGGCTTCACTTGGTGTGACACTACAACTGGCTGATCTGGCAGCATGTGATAGGCTCTTTTTGGTCAGCTGTGCTATCACACAGTGATGTCATAGGGCTGATGATGTAGGAGAAGAAACAGAAGTAGCTATGGTGGCCTCCAGGTAGAGTACTGTTCCACATTTGACACCAAGCACTCTCAGGTAGGTAGTCTTCTAATGAGCAAAAGGGAAAAGGAAAACAGACTTCAGACATACAGTACAGTAAAAATCTAATAGTTCACTACTTTTGAAACTTGATATTAATTACAGGCACTACATTAGTTGTTTAACACTTGAGTCTGTGGCATAATATAAGATTTTACAGTTTTATATCATGATGGGTTATCATCCTGCATCTCTCTATTACATTACAACTTTCCCTTCCAATCAGCTTGTGAGTTGCTGCGCTTGGTACAATCCCTCTACTAGTGGTACAAATGGCCTCTTCTTCTTTACTGAGTGTATGAGTCAGACGATTGGCTCAAATGTGATACTCATTAAGGGTGATCCCAGTCTAAACTGCCTGAGGAAAAATACCAGGTACTGTAGTATCAATCTCTGCTCTGAGCTCAGCCTCAAGCAACTTGTTACCTCTCCCCACTAGATTCTCCCCTAATGGAGGTCATCACACTCTCCTTGATTGGTTCCTGCTGAACAGAGCAAACAGGATCACTCAGTCTGTAACCTATCCTGATGTCATCACATATCATACACATAGCTCCTGCATATGGAAAGTCAAGCTGCTCAAAGCCCCCTGGCACAGGGTCATAACTGCGCAAAGAAGAATAGCACAGCAACAAATATCACAAGCAAAATGGTGTGTGCTACAATAAGGTCAGGAAATACATCAACCTACAGAAAGAGCGCACACTGTTGAAATCAATGGGGTACTCTGTTTTTTGCAGGGAGCTTCGCCCCATAAACCCCTCCATGCCCCCTGGAATTAAAATAACAAACCTCAGGGGTGGGTGGACTCGGGAGATGGTGAGAAAGTTGGGAGGGGGGAAGTTTTTTTTTTTTTAAATGACGGCAAAAGTAGTAGCACGGGAGGACCTGTGGGGATTGAAATACAGCCCCAGGTCTCCCAACTATGCCATGTGCTGATGCCTTAACTGCTCCACCACGGGAGTGGCTGGACCAGGCACCCAGCACATGGTAACTTGATGACTTTCTAGAAAATCATACAGCAACAGGGATAGCGATAATTCCTTACCACTGTTGTACCTCTGTCGCTGTAATTCATAGCACGCTCTTTACAGCATGGTTAATACTGCGCTGTATTTCATGTGTGGTTATGACCCAGTAGGTATCCCCCCAGATTATAGTCCACAGTGACATTTTGAAACTCAGTGAGGAGCACTTTCTTGCAGACCTAGCCCACTCTGACCAGCCCCTGTACTAGCTGTCCCAAATGTCTCAGTTGCCCTGTATAATTTTCTCATGCTCTTCCTCATACAAGATTCCTATGCCCCCTCATAAAAAGTAGAGTCAGGGGTACTATCACTAAAAGGTTAAATAATGATCTAATTAATCCCTAAACGGGCTGGCAGTATAGCCTAGAGGTTAGAGTAATGAGCTGTGAATGAGCTTGGTACATCCAGCAGACCTGACCTGGGTTTGATTCTCACAACCTCCACTTGCATACTGTGTGACTCTGAGCAAGTCACTTAACCACCCAGTACTCCCAGGTCACCCCTGAAAACAAGCATTTGTGCCTAGTGGGCCTTACCTGGTTACCAAAGACTAAAAAAAAAAAAACTAGAGATAAATGCTTGGCTACGTATAAATCTTTAAAATCACAAATAGGTACTGAATTTCTGAATGATTTAAAACCACACTAACCAGCTTGCCTGCCGTGTGAATTAAGAGCCTGTGAATCTGACTCTTATGTAGTTTCTGCCTGTTTTAAATGTGTAATGCTTATGTAATAACACACGACATGGGGTGGATTGTGAGATTTACACATGCCTCGAGTGTGGTGTAGCATGGGGCCACTGGCTGAGTGCCGTAAACCACCCAAAGTGTGTGTAAATCTCACAACAACACCCCGGAGTGCATTACTGCAATTATAAAAATGAATTAAGAAACAAAATGTGATTTTCATTGAGAATACATAAATATCTTTATTATTTTCAGGAAAATACAAGATTTTGTTAATTTGCCTGTAACAAAATAGTCCTTTGAGGAGGATTGTGCATATTTATTTATTTTATTTAAAATTGGTGACCGGGAAAAGCACGCTGAGGCTCATTTCCAGGTGCATCCCTGGTACAAGTAGTAGTACAAGGTGGTAGACAGAGAAATACAAATACAGCAATTATCAAGTAACAGATGAGTGATACAGTATGATACATTTACATGGAATTTGGTGGAGGGGTTACACTTTTGAATGAACAGCAGGCTTAAAAAATAATTTCTTCATTTCATTTCTAGACCATTTATTACCTTAAATTTAAATGCTGTGCATGCTGAGTAACTTTGTCTGTGTTTATAGGACTTGTAAAACTCTGTTGCTTGTGAACCGAGTTATTGTGGTTCAAAGCTGGTCACAGGAAGACTTCTTGAGGAGCTAGATAAACTGTAGAATTTGTCTGAAAATTCATGTTAATGCCCACCCCACGCACAGTATTGTCTATTGTCAGTGTGGCTGAGGGTGGAGTTGGCCTTGCCTTAGGTGTGGCCTGCATGTTAATTTGATGAATCACCCCATTGTCATCATCTCCTATTGAGGCAGTGCCTGAGGGAGGAGTCGGGTGCAACGTAATCACGGATGCTGCCAATGACGCTGGATGACTCCAGAGGATGAGGAAGGGTGGGTTCACTGATGTCTGGGCTGCTAATTTATACTGTCCCTGGTTGGCAACATTTCTGAAATTTCTACATTGGGATGCTGTGCTTCACCATTGGCCATTGTGGTTTGTGATCGGTCGTTACCATGCTAAGAGGCAGCCGTTGAGTTGAGTTCACAATCGGAGTTGCCGTCACAAAAACTGTCCATGAATGCCTCTACAGAGCCACCAAACAGCTTGTATTTTTTTGGGGGGTCTCTGTTTCTCTTTATGGCTGCAGGAAGATTTATGCTTGGCATAACTGCTATCTTGGACCAGTAAGGCGTAACTTTAAAACAAATGGTTTTAAAGGCTGGCAGCGTTCTGTCACTTGCTATCTATTTAGTAGATGTTATGAGATCAGCACTGGTCAGCTGAGACTTTATCCATGTGTTTGTAGTGAGATGGCAAGGGGTCATTCCACCGCACATCAAAACAGTGCAGCTAAAAATGCCGTAGCAAAACAGCACCAGACAAAAATAGAGTTGGGCAAAACACGACCTGTTCTATGCACCACGCCCATTGAAAATAATTGGTCTTCATGTGCAGTATTGACCCGGTACTTTTGAGATTTACAAATGCGCTATTGACCCAGTACCTGTAAGATTTATACACGGCTAAAGACCCATTCTGACCCATAAGACTTCAGCATTTTTCTTGTCCATTTTATAATGATGGGCAAATTATAGCCATTGTTCAGTGAAAATAATTTTGGTATTATGCAGATCAGCTCAGTATTTTCAATAGGCATAGCTAGTATTATTTGTGCTGTTTTTTGAACACTGGTTAATATAAGTAATAGCTATTAAAATTATTTCATGTCTAAGTAAAATGGTTTAAATGAAAAATATGTTCTTTTTAATAGATTATACAAGTCACATTGATTTCAGTGACCTTTTTGGCAAATTGTGATTGCTTGCTAAGTCTATTCATACAGACACTGGATTTATTTTTCATTTTACTTTATTTATTTATTTTATTTATTGAATTAGCAGAATTACAAACCTTTCAGTCAGAGACTCCTTTACAAAGGTTCCACGTCAGATAATAAATGGTTACAGACAGGTTGAGATTCAACAGATTAGATAGATTTCAATACATAATAACATAAATTGAGTAAAAAATGCAGTTTGTAAATTATAGGCAAGTTCACCAGGTACTGTAGTAGGCAAAGAGAACTCATTCAATAGCGAAGGATTTTAGAGAGCAGTCAGAGATAGACTTTGTCATATCAGCAAGAAGGGGGTAGTGGACATGAGACCAAGTGGTGAAAGTGGGTTAGAGACAGTCACAGCATCCTGAGGTCAGGAGAAGCTGATGGAGACTAGGTTTAAATTGCCCCAATTTGGCTGAGGCAGAGATCTCTCCAGGCAGGGCATCCAACCATTGGGGGGAGGCCCTGTACATGAATGCTCTCTGGCCAAAAGAGGTTCTACAATGGGGTACTTGCAAGGGAGACTTAGCGGCACTTCTGGTGGCTCTAGTTGGGGGCACCTGTGAGATGAGATGATTGAGGGAAGGGGGACAAAGACCCAAGGCAATCTTCTTGGCAAGAGGCATGTCTGATAGTTGAGCCATCCCTTGAATTTCAGCCAATTTTTCAGCGAGTACAGATCACAAGTGTGTGTAAGCCTACCACACTCAGCCACAAGCTGACAGGCCTTGTTTAGTGTGACATTTATCCTGTTTTGAGTAGTGTTAGCTGCTGACCCAATGGATAATAATGCCATAATCAACTAAAGAGGACCGAAGATATTACAGCTTGGCGGAGGACAAAAGGTGCAGGCAAGATTTGTACTTATAGAGTAGGCCAATCCTCCTATTTACAGTGGTACAAACTACATTAATGTGATCATGAAAGGATAGGGAAGCATCAAGAGTGATGCCAGAATATTTAAACTTGTGGACTTTTTCCAGGGGGTGAGCTGACAGTTAAATATATTAAGGAGGGAGTCTTTATGTTTGTTCTGAGGTTGAGCAAACAACATTACTTTTGTTTTTTGATAGTTGAGGATGAGCTTATGTCTGAGAACCAGAGTTCAGACTCAGTAAAATACCTTTGGAGGTCTTTTTGTAGGAGGGCGGGATCAGGGTGGCTGCAGAAAATGACCACATAATTGGCATATAAAAGCATCTTCCCAGAGCAGGCAGAAGGGAGAGTGCTCAGAAACAGATGGAAGAGGAGTGGGATGAGGACTGAGCCCTGTGGAACCCCCAACCTGACAGGAAGACAGGTAGAGAGGGTATTGTCCATTTTAACTTGTTGAGACCTCCCATTTAAGTAGTTGGTGACCCAGGAGGTGGCTTCAGATGATAAGCCCATGTAGGGGAGGGACTCCATGAAAAGGGCATAATTGACTGTGTCAAACACTTTAGTCAGGTCTATGTAAATAGGCATGACTAAGTGACCTCAGTCAAGTGCTTTCTGAATGCAGTCTGTGAATTCCAGAAGGACCGCGGAGGTGCTATGGCCCTTCCGAAATCCATGTTGCTGGGGACATTATAAATTATGGTCCATCATCTTTTCTGTGAGTTGATCAGAGGCAGTTTTTTCAAGGGCTTTGGAGATGGGGGAAGGATAGAAATTAGGCAACAGTTTCCATGAGAGGTTCTGTCACTACTCTTTGGGATGGGAGTGACCACAGCCAAATTCCACTGGGAGGGGAATTGACTGAGACACAGGGAGAGATTGAGTATTTTGGTTAGACGGGACAGGACAGTGTTGAGAACAAGATGCAGGAGCTTTAGATCCAGTGAGTCCCCACTAAATCAGGACTTCCCAAGAAGCCTAGATAGGTAGAATTTAGCTTCTCACTGTGAGATAATCCTGAGACGAAATGGGATATCCAGGGGGGGTGAAGTTGGAGCTGATGTTAAAGAAATCGGGGGGAGTACTGAGCTAAGATCAATAAACGCAGTATTGAATGTGTTGGCTATGAGCTGGGGGTCCTGGGAGAGGATACCACTGATGCTGAGCATAGCGGGGGGGGGGACTTTGTTTTGTCATTTAGTTCCTTTATGTTGTCCCAGAAATTCCACCCATTACCCCATGAGGATGTGAGGTTGGTTTGGTAGTGGGCAGCTTTTACCCAGCAAATTTCCCTGGTGCAGAGATTTCTGGCTGCCCTGTAATGTTGTCTAGCAGCAGGTAGACCTGTAGCTAGAACCTTGTGCCAGAGAGTGTCACAGTTGGACATGAGGTTCAGGAGTGCCTGGGTGATCCATGGAATTTTGTGGCCTTTTATAACTCTCTTAACATAGGGAGCAAAGATGTCACATGCAGAGTTGAAGGAGGCAATAAAGAAGGCCAGGGCATCATCAGTATTAGTGGCAGTGTCTATCAAGGACCAGTCTCAGTTTAGAAGGTAATTTTTGAATTTTTGAAAGGATTCTTTTTTGAGGGATCACTGGTAGAAGATCTTTGGGGTGTTTTTTTTACAGGAGTTTGACTATTTGCAAAGGATGGTGAAATGGTCACTTAGGGTGTCAGGTAGGACTCTGACCTCAGTGATTCTATAAGGTTTAGTGGTCAGGAGGAGGTCTATTAGCGAACTTGTGCCAGACTTACAGTTGATTCTGGTGGGTGATTGGACCATTTGGGTCAGATTGATTGCTGCAGTGGCATCCCTAAATTGAACAGCTGTGGGGGCTAACCAATTTATATTAAAGTCACCTAGAGCAAGCATCTCATCTTTTTAAGGTAGCTGGGTGATACACTCCAGGACAGCATTAAAAGCTAGTTTTTGGTTATGTGGCAGGATATAAACTGCCATAAGAAGTAGCGTTTTGCCTGTGTTCCCTAGAGCCAGCTTAATAGCCAGAGCCTGAGCTCCTTGTCTAGGGAGGCTCCTTGTCTTGGGGGTGGAGTTTGGAGTACATACCCTTGTAGGGAGTCCTGAATGTAGAAATCACAGCCACCACCCCTTTTCCCCACCCTATCAAGCCTGAGGATTGAGTAGCTGTTTAGGGCCATGGCAGAGTCAGGTGTATCAGGGGTAAGCCAGGTTTCAACTATAGCTAGAACGTTAGGTTTGTGCACTGCCACCCACACTTGAAGAAGGGTGTGTTTTTTAGGAGACTACATATGTTCACTGATGTCAGTAGAAGACCACCTGCACAACATTTGACAGGGTTTGCTTTTGTGTGTGGCCCTGGGTTAGGATGAACATTGCTAGAGAGAAGAAGCAGTAGGGCATGTCTATACAGGATATGTTGCAGTAATTTGGTTTTAGAATAAAATTTACTGTGTGATGGCTTAGAAATAGTGGAGGGGATTGGGAGGGAGTGTACATGTGGCATTATGAGATAGGTAAGGGGGTAACAGAGACTGACAAGAGCTGACACAGGAGCCTGTGATGGAAGTGGCTGTGGAAGTTTAGCACAGCTGGTGTCATTCTGCAGTATCATTGAATTAGCAACTAGTGGAGTGGCAGTGGGAGGGGTCTTTGTGGCTGAGAAGGTGGGAGATGTGATTGATAGTATTAGCAGGAGGGGAAGCAAAGTCAGGACTTGGGAATCCATGATTGATAAAGAGTTGGGGGGAGGGGCCTGTAAGAAAATGGAGAAAAGAAGAGAGATGCATTAGAATTACAAATAGCCCTACTCTAGTACCTGGTGCAGTGGTACAGTGGTAGAGTCACTGCCTCTAGTGGTGATGGTCAGGGGTTCGAATTCAATGTCAGGGGATCAGGGACAACAGGTGAAAGAGTGTCAGGAAGATGAAAAAAAGGCAGTATATAAGACCAAGAAAGGAATATGGGAGGTGGAGTAAGCAGGAGAATGGTCAGAGCACAGTAGGCCAGACACAATGGCACAAATGCAGTTTTCAGACCTCTCTGTTCACATACTCTTCTGTACAGGACTCACCTATGCCTCTCCCCTTTGTCCTCCCCTCAACCCCCATTTTACTTCAAACTGTAAGTACTGCTGAAACATTTAGACTTTTGAGAAAATGCTCCCCTTATGTCACTGCTGATAATGCCAACATGGAGCCTAAATGTATCTGCTTGGGTGCTTCATTCCTTTCCCCTTATATCTCCTATATTTGTAACTTTTCCTTGCTCTCTAGCACTGTACAAGATGCCTGGAAAATAGAATTGTCCTAATCTTTAAGCATGGGGCTCCTAAACTCATTGAGAACTATTGTCCATACTGTGATCCTATCATCCAGTAGTAAAGTGCTAGAGAAAATTGTGGCATCACAACTAGCATTAATTAATGCTATATGAAGTAGTTCTATTTGTTGGCTGTCTGGTAACTGCAGTGTTGATGATAGGCCCAGAAGACAAAATTTCATTTCTGATCTAAACTCAGTATTTGAATGCTACCACAAACTGTCTGGTTCCCGAATGTTTTCAGTTTCTTACATGTGTACATGACATATGTAAGCATACCAATTTCGAGTGTACACCTATTGCACTTGTTTTGATATTTCTATGTTACATTTATTCAAAATATGAGGACTGTAATACATTTTATGGCACATGTGAAACTGTTTCTGGCTGAAGTAACTGTTACTAGACAACTTCCATAAACCACAGAGTTGTTCCCATTTGTGTTGAAATACTTTTACAGTAAATTATTGCTGCAAGTTTAAAATAAAGTTTGCAAAAAAAAAAAAAAGAATGCTACAATTTATTCAGGTCCAGAGCATCAAACTATAATAAAATATTGCATAATGTGGATATCATCTTCTGTCTGTTCTGTGCTTGTATAATAGTATCTACCAGAAAATGACCGTCTTCCAGATTTTTGGCTATAAAAAGTAATTTCTTTATAATCTCCCTGAGCTGCATCTAAAAATAAGTGTTTATGTATATAATATTGATCTTGTAGTTTTTTTTAATGATTTGAAAATATTACCATCACACAGCTGTCCAATAATTGCAATTCCACTATTAATAAATGATTTTAATGCACTTATTTATAAGCCAAGACTAGATGGAGCACACGGTCCCCATCTGCTGAAACTTTTCTTATGTTCTTATTGAAAAGCAAGGATGAAACCAATTATTATAAATTTGGGAGTATTAATAAATCCCGATTGCTTATCTAACTTAGTAATAATATTCCAAGTTTTAAGCACATCATTTAAAAAACTATTATTGGTTTCCTGGGCTTTAGTTTTTTTATTTGTTTGTTTGTTTTTTAGATTTCTGAACAGAATACTCGGTCTTTGTGTAACTGAGATGAAACTTCTAAATGCACCAAGGGTACGGGTCATTGCTAAATAATTCCTTTTTGTGCTCTATTAATTTTTCATAATTATATAATGATAACTTAGGCAATTTCAAACCAACTTGATTATAATTTGCTTTTTTTTTTTATCTCGGTCTGTCCTTTTTCCATAGAAATTTGGTAATTCTTTTATCCATTATTCTAAAATACTTTTTCAGGATCAGCATTGGGTGTGCCTGGAAAATATGTACAAATCTAGGTAATAGATTAATTTTAACAATTTGTATTGGACCTTTCAACGATGTCAGAAGGCTTTGCCTTTTACAAAGATCTTCAGAAATGTTTTCAATCAATAGTTTTAGATTTTGTTAGACCAAATTATCTAAAGTATTGTTCAATTTAATTCCCAAGAACATTAAACTTTATTGCTTAAGCTGCATTGGACTCTGAAGCTGTGTTATAGTACACTCCTGAGGTAGAAATGGAAGAGATTCAGACTTGCGCTGATTCATCTTATACCCTGATTGTTGACCAAATTCTTCCACCAGATTTAATATTATCTGTATTTCCTTTAGAGGATTGTTTATATAAAGCAATACATCATGCAAACAAATATAAGTTCAGTTTTTTATTCTCATATTCAACCCCAAGTATTTCTTGATTTGCTCTAATAGAGTTTGCTAGAGGTTCTGTATCAATTGTGAACACTAGTGGAAATAATGGGCATCCCTGCCTTGTTTCTTATTACAAAAGAAAGTCCCCTGATGTGTAGTCATTGGTCAATACCCTTGCTTTTGGTGATTTATATATGAATTTGACCCCAATTTCTAAATGCCCAAGCCCTGCATTTTCCAACATCAAAAAGATAAAACCATTCCACCTTATAAAATGCTTTTTCTGCATCCAAGGATACCGCCAATGCATCCTGCTCTCTGGCAATACAATATTCAAAGCATTTCTTATATTGTTGTTCCCCTCCTTCCCTTGATGAAGCTTGATTGATCTGTGTCTATTATTGTTGGTAAAACCCTCTCTAACCTTGCCGCAAGATTTCTGTCAAAAAGTTTAAAGTCTGCATTTAAATGTGATACAGGTCTATAAGAGGAACAAATAGTGCTAGCTTTTTTTTTTTTTTTATTCTGATAATCAGGGCTTCATCAAAGGAAGGAAGCAGATGTTGTTGTAAGAAAGTTCCAAATAATTCAAACAAGTATGAGGCTAATAACACAGAAAATTTCTTACAAAAGTACACTCCCAAACCACCTAAGCCTGGTGCCTTACCCGCCTTAAACTGGGAAATATCTCAAGAATTTCTGGTGCTGAGATGGCCTCACTTCAGGCCACTCTGCAAAAGATATTCAGACAGTATTACAAGATGAATATTATTGACTTACAGATTTGTTATATATGAATAAATTGTTATTAAATGAGAAAAAAAACAAAGGTTATGCTGTTTGGCACTAAGCAGAGGCTGGCCCGGGGTGAGGCAGATTTTGTATCACAAGTAAGAATAGAGAAATTCTTTCAAAGGTTGATAGTTTTAGATATTTGGGTATGCAACTTGATCCAACTTTGTATTTCAGGGGTCATTTAGAAGTTACAGGTAAACAAAAAATCACCAAAAATGGGGTTTTCTCTATAAGAATATTAATTAATTGACAGACTAAGCGAGACTGTTAATTGCAAAACAGGTTTTGTTACCAATGCTAGACTATGGATTTTTATTGTTTATAAATCAGGGTAGTAGTTTTATGTTAAGGTACAGATTAATATTGAACAGTATTTGTAGGTTTGGCTTAAGAGTTCCATTACAAACTCATCATTACTTTCTATATAACTCCATGAATATTCTGTCTCCAAACCTGAAAATAGAACATGATGTGGTAGTTTTGACATACACTATTTGTAAAAACAAATTACCCAGTTGTTTATTTGAGAAATTCATACCTTTAAATGGGTTACATTCCACAAGATTTAGTGAGTCAGTCCTATTTTATTCTCATTCTTCAAACTTGTCTATGGCCAAGGGTTAATTTACTTGTTATGCACCTATGTTGTTAAATAAGTTTTCAAGTCAAATTAATTCAGCTAAAAGCATTAGGCACTTTAAATATATGCTTGCACATTTTTATGATTCCATGAACCATTGTTGTTGTTGTGTACTGAATTGAGATGTATGTGTTAATTGGATGTACTTGTCTTGTATTATTTAAATATGTTTTGTAATATTTTGTATTGTTTATTGTTAATTGTCAGGCATGACTGAAAAAGGGCTGTGCCCAGTCCTTTTTTTTCTGGTTAAAAATAAAACAAACAAATTTATCCAAGAAATTTCTCTGGGTTATGTTAATGTTTAGTATATCTGTGCACTGATTCTGTTGATTAAAGTTTTAATTTATTTCTGCTGTATAGAGTGTTTTATAATAAGAATGAAAATACTATTTAGATCCTGTGCAGATGGCTCTCCCCTCTCTACTGTCCAATCCTTCAAATGCCTTAGGGTCAGTCTGGATCCACAACTAAACTTTTCTCCACATATTCACAGTGTGTGTGTAGGGCAGTAAACAATAAACTTGGCATAGCCTACAGAGTTAAGCACATCCTCACTTCTGCCGCCTGGCTTGCCCTAGCCAGAGAAGTACTCAACCCTGAATTTAACTATGAGTTTATCCTTTCACATTTGCTGGAAAATCTATTTTGGCTAAATGGGATATGGTCTACAGCAACATCTGTAGGTTTGCTCACTCTGCAATGCTCCTCACACACAATATCTGTGTGCATAGACAGCAGTCCAGTATTTACCCTAGGCTGTTTAACAGATAAAGACATCAGGCCCAATTCTACAAGAGATACACCTGGTATAACAACACTTATGCCAAAAAGAATGGCTCAAGTAGCAAGTTACGCCAGCAGTTGTGACGTGCAGGATTCTACAATGTGGCCTTGGACATGTCGCAGGCCACTTGCGCCAAACAGCAGTTACGGCAGCAGTTCCACCATAAACCCCTTGCGACATAGCACTAGGGAGTTTATGGCAGCAGTTGCACCCTATTCTAGTAAGGCAGCAACAAAGTCCCCAATGTCGGGATTCTACAATGACACCCAGAGGAGAATCGGCAATATAAGTTACACCAGCATTTAGCTGGCGTAACTGTACATACGTCCTCCGAGGGTTCTCTATATCCACTGCACCTACTTCAAGATGTGTCCCTCATGCCCAGAACACCCTGTCAGTGCCCCACAGGGCAGCCCACCACCCCCCAGCCTCTTATCCCCCATAGCAGACGTGCCCATCTGGGCATCTCACACCCCCAGTCCCCTGACCCCCAAACCCTAAATGCCCTGCAGGGCAGCCCACACACATCATGCCCCTGAACCCCACACTGCTAGTGGCCCCGAAGAGCACCTGTGTCCCCAAATTCATTCCCTGACCCGATAGTTTGCCTCAAATGTGTAAAACATAAAACCCACGAGATCCCTGGTAGTCTAGTGGACCCCCAACCAGCAGTGCCAGTCCCCCCATCCATTCCCAGCCAGCGACTGGCACAACCCACCTCTCACCTCCACAGCCAGCTGCTGACTGAGCACCGCATGAGCACTTACTATAAAGATGCGCTCAGAAATTAATGAATGCTTGTTCATTTCTGAGCACATCTATACAGTAAGCGCTCATGTGGTGCTCAGTCGGTGGCTGGCCATGGAGGTAAGAGGTGGCTGTGCCAGTCACTCGCTGGGGATGGGTGGGGGATGGGTGGACTGACACTGCTGGGTGGGGTGGGTGGGGGGCCACTAGATCACCAGGGATCTCAGGGTTTTTAATAGTTATCCTTTGCAGCACTGAATTGGGTCAGGGACTGGATCGGAGACACAGCTGCCCTCTTGGTGCATTGGGGGCACTTATGCTTGCTGGGGGCTGTGACTTCACGACATGCCCTACAGGTATGCCCTTCAGTTGGTGTACCTGTCCATATGTTGCAAGTCATGGGACTTAGCCACAGAGACCCTGCCCCTTCTAGAATAGGGCACAGGGTCCATGTCGCAACAGCGTTTGGCGCAAGTTGCCTTTGGTGGCGACTTGTGCCAAGCTTCTAGAATCAGGCCCATCAGCTCTACCACCCCTGCCATCCTAGCAGGAACTCTTAAGTAACCAAACCAAATGTACATACTTAGGTATAATGAATGATTTCAGCCTAATGTCCCCTAATCCTGTTCAGCTATGAGCAACCAGGCCTTCACTGTAAGCACACCTAGGCTCTGGAATTCTCTCTTGCACTGCAGGTTCTCACAACTTCCTCCTCCCACTCACTGTTCAGAAGATCCTGATGGAACAGCCTGAAGACCGACTACATCTGTACTTAATCAAGTTATTTTTTTTTAATTTTATACGCTTTTGTTGCTTAGTCAGTCTGGCTCAATGTCATAATAGTGAGTGAGGAACAGCGACATGAGATAACGGCTCGAAACCAACATTGCAACCAGTTTTTAGAAAGTCTTTTCTTGCGGGGGGCTTTGCCCCTCACACCCCCTTACTAAAGATTACTACTCCAGGGCAGCACAACTTAGGGAGGGGGGAACCAGGATCACAAAGTCTGTCAGCACTGTGGTTCCATTGCCATTCTGAAGAGTTGCCATTCCTCACTCACTATCTTCATGGGCTACCAATCAGGTCTCAATAACTCTGTGCTGTTGATTACCTGTACAGCTACATTCCATATAGTTTCTTCATTCATTTATTGACTTATTTTAAAAGTTTCAACAGGACAATCATACTGAGCAGAATAGCAACTTGTTTCCAGATGTGTCTAGGGGGGAGGGTAACAGGAGGGTCATAAGTAACAATAGGAACAGAATTTACATAGCAAGAAACAACAGAACTAAGCAGCAAAAACCAAGGTACAATAGATAGACAAATTAAACACAAATGTACAATTGGCTAAGTGTCACAGACAAGCAACAATAAAGGGTAATTCAACATTATGTACAGTGTCATGGTATTTTGTAGAAATGCATCCAGGAGTGTAGCAAGAAATGGGTGCTACATTAAAGTGCAGAGTGCAATAAAATGTAGGCAAGTTGTACAGTACTGTACAGTGGCTGTATGCCTTCATCTGAAATTCTTTATTTGTGAGCAATGTCTGGACATGTCTTCAGTGTTTGTAGTGTTATTATCCCTTATTGCTTTGATTCAATTGTTTGATGTTTATTTTTTGTTCCTCTGTTACTCAGTTTTTTACTGCATTCTGTATGATTATATTGCGTGATATTTGCCTCATGTTCTCAGTTTGTGATATCCCAGGTTGCACCTGAAAATAGGCATGTATTTGTTTAGTGTGCTTGCCTGGTTAATAAAAACAAAATAAATGACATGAGAAGTACTGCAGAAGGGCAAGTAATTCAAGCAGTCTCATGCCTTAAACGGTTCAGGTTGGGCCCATTTTCAGTGATGTCAGTGGTGTTAAGTGCATGTACAGTACTTTGTAGCATGAAAAAGCAATTAGCACAATATTTAAAATTTGCAGGCAGACCAATAAGTCATAGAAATCAAAATGGAAATAAACACTTTCTGCAGGAGGTCCATGGGATCCATGCATGGCCCGCCTACCCCTATTTTCAACAACAGACTTGGGTCTACGTCTTTCTGAATATGTTAGATCATCTTTTTGATGGTCTCACATACCCATGCATCCATTAGAGAGTTGGAGATGAGTCAGCATCAAAACACTGGCATTGGCTATGAAGGCAGCCTCCTCCTCATCCTCCTTGCCAGAGGAGTCTTAGGGTGTAGTTGTAGAGACAACAAAAAAAAATAAAAAGCTGGCACACAACACCAGTCACTAAAACCACCAGGGGGATTATTCAAGTGCAAGTTTGGGACTAAACAGAGTGCAAAAAAAAAAAAAAGAGATCAACACAGAAGCAGGATGATCCCTTGATGAAGTCTAAGAACGAGGCAATACACAGGGGTGCCAGCCTCCACGTGGATGTTCTTTTTGTTGTCAAATGTTTGCTTTTGGTGTATGTTCTTGCTGTTGCAAGTTGTTGGCAGCTCTCTATAGGACTGAGTGTGTGTGTGTGTGTTCTCTTTTTTTCCTTTTTGATTGTAGCTCTGGAGAATCTGATCATGGTGGTGGGGGCAGTTAAAAAACAAAATAGTTCACTGTGAATTGAATGGCAGGAATGTCTGCCAGGTGGCACAGCTGAGATCCAGCAACTTGTCACACTGGCTTCACTCTTTTGATTCCAAATACTTGGGATGGTGCTAACAATGAAACTGAGGTCCTCAACATGCAGTGCTGAGTAATAAGTATTAGCAAACAAAGAACCCCAAAAGAACCTCTATTTATCTTTAAAGCAGCTTGGGATTCTGCAGTTCTAAGGTCTTATTTTCATTCATTCCATTTTGCAAGATGCTGTTATTAAGAATTTTATTAAAAATGCCTTTTTCTTGCTTTTTCTCTGTGTATCAGGCCCTGTGCATGATGTGTAGTGATTTTAAAAACATTTTTAAAAAGTTACACAACAGTGTTCAAGCACAGTTGACAGAGCAGTCAGACTGTGTACTGACACAGGGCTTGCCTGAGCAAGCTCCCAGGCAACGTTGTTCCAGTGCAAAGCACTGTGGTACCACAGTGCATGCTGGGATATTCTCAATCAGCAAGGAGTCAGACACAAAAAATGGAGAGAAATGGGCTCCAGGATAGTAAACAGCATGTGTTAATGTCAGGGAGGTCTTGTCAGATCAACCTAAAAGTATTCTTTGACTGGGCAGCTAAGGTAGTGGGTAAGGGACAGCCAGCGGATTTACTGTACTTCAGCTTCAGCAAGGCCTACAATTTAGTGCACACAGAAGGTTTCTGAAATGGTTAGAGGATCCAGGTGCAGTGAAGGCCTTCACTAGATGAGTTGGTAGTTGGTTGGAGAGACACAGTAGAGGGTGATGGTAAATGGAGTCAAGTCATGGGAGATGGAGGTCACAAATGGACTGCCACGGGGGTCAGTCCAGAGTACAGTCCTTTTCAATACATTCATCAGCTACATAGGAGAAGGAATAAAGAGCAAGATGCATCTCTTCACTGATAACACTAAGCTCTGTGACGAAAAGGACAGTGAGGAGAGGGTAAGGGAGCTGCAGAGTAACCTGCATAGGTTGGAGAGGTGGTCCACAACTTAGTAGCTGAAATCCAATACCAAAAAGTGCAAGGTGATGGACATAGAGGACAAGAACCCCAAGACGGAATATTAGATGGGAGGGGTTAAACTGGGCACTACATCTGAGGAAAGCGACCTGGGAGTCATCATAAAACAACTCCCTAAAACAAGCTAGTCACAGTAAAAAGGACAATAGTAAGGCATCCAGGATGTTGGGGTGTATTGGGAGGGATTTTGGTAGCAGTAGAAAGAAAGTAATACTACCTCTATGTAGATCAATGGTGATGGAGGCACCACATCTGGATCACTATGTCCAGTTCTGGAGTCCCCACCTATGGAAAGACAAAGACTAGCTGAAGACAATGCAGTACAGGGTAACCAAAATTATTCAGGGATGATAGGGAAGATCGTATAAAGATCAGCTAAGGGCACTGAACATATTCACTGATGGCCAGAAGAGATAGGGGTTGGTTGTTGTTGTGAACAGCCACAAAACTACAATGCAGTTCAAGCAGGCCTAACTTAACCCAAGTTACAGTATGGCATTACATCCACACTGCTGTTAATTCAGGTTAAAGCAACCATGTTGGTCTAAAAATGTGCTCTAGCCTACCTCCAAGCAGGGTTAGAGCATGGTGTTAGAACACAGATTGCAGCATGACTGGATGTGTTAGAACACGGATTGTAGCATGACTGGATGTGTTAGAACATGGATTGTAGCATGACTGGATGTGTTAGAACACAGATTGTAGCATGACTGGATGTGTTAGAACATGGACTGTAGCATGACTGGATGTGTTAGAACACGGATTGTAGCATGACTGGATGCAAACCTTTTAAACCATTTTAGAACAGTTAAAATGGGTTAAAAGTCCTGGGCAGCATAACTGAAGTTGAACCAAAGCACAGGGCTAAGTCCTCTACTGGTGAGCACATTTGCCTGATGTGTACAGAGTAGTATAATGGAACAGGTGCAGATCCAAGTTTGTGCTGTAAAGACTGTTCCATTATACCACTATGAGTGGCATAGTGCAGTGAAGGAGCAAAGTACATCCAAAGCCCCCTGCTAGCCTAGAAAAGAGGGACAGCTGCTGGTTAGGTATAGGCAGGCCTCACAAAGCAAAGCAGTTTGCTCATTTGACACACAGCCCCATAATATAACCATGATATTCAAATGACCAATTTTTCCAAGAATGGGGCAAAGAGAAAATTTGCATGTCAGGATACCCTCATTACAATAGGAGGAGCAAACATGTGCTCCTCTGAACTGGTGCTAGCCTAGTGCTCCACATTGCAGCCTATGGTCAACAGTGGTTCCAATACAACC
Source organism: Neoceratodus forsteri (assembly GCA_016271365.2). NCBI lineage: Eukaryota > Metazoa > Chordata > Ceratodontiformes > Ceratodontidae > Neoceratodus > Neoceratodus forsteri. Next base: position 959,047,106 of record CM057453.1, read on the forward strand.
AAGGACACAGCACGCAGCATTGGTCATACCCCTCAACTGTCCCTCAGTATGAGGGACATCTCTCATTCTACCACTCAGAAGTGCTTTGACGCCTGGCACATTTCCTCTGTTTTCCTGCAAGATGCACTGTTTCTGTTGCATGTGCTCTACAAGTTCATTTTTAGACCTACTGCATACCATAACTCAGTCTTTTCAGAACTAACAGCAATTAACTTTAAAATAAAATGAATGCATAATTAGATAAACGCCTGCATTTAAACAGAACCACCCTATCATTTCAGGAAATACAGAATGTTAGTACGTCTGGCACACTGCTTTTACATAGCAGCCCCACCACCACCATTGCCACATACTCTCTGTGACCCTAAGCAAGTTACTTAACCTCTCATCATGTCCGTCACCAGTTCTGGGCCTTGGTACACATCAGAGTCAGGGCCCAGGGAGTACAGACCCGGACTGATCACCACTCAGAGAAGAACAGGTACCAACACACAAGGGCAGGAACATGGAAACAGAGTTATTTGCAAAATAGTTGATTTTATTTCAACATGAGCAGCACACATCCAAAGAGGACAGCCAAATCCTGATTAACGCTCAGCAAGACAGAAAGAAACAGCTGCACAGCAGCACTTAGCAAGGTGGACAGCAGCTAAAGCAAAAGCATCCCACTGCAACAGGCAGCTGTATGGGATGGGGGACCTCTTCAAATTTGTAATGCCCACCAGGCAGCAGTTCCTTCTCAGCAGCTCTCAGTAAAAGCTGTAAGTGAAGCACACACACACACACACACACACACACACAAGCACTGTACTGTGAAATCAAAGTTATTGCCAAACTTGGCACAAACATTTCTAGGTACACACACACACTAGGGGGTTGATTCCATCTTGTGGTTGGCATGTGTGTGCACCTAGAAACTTTTTACATGCCAAGTTTGTCAATAAATTTAATTTTTCAATAAAGTACATGTGTGCATACTTCACTTACTGCTTTTACCAGGGGCTGCTATCTTTTTGATCTTTGTGATGAAGCCTGAGGTTAGCCATCCCATTCAGCAGCACTGCCTAGGCGTTACTGTAGTGTGGCTGCTTCTTTGAACTATTAATAGTTTCTTTCCCAGCTCAGTATAGGCATTGTAGACATTTCCAGCACTGGCATGTCTTACTGGCATGCTGGTCCTGGTACAGGAAACCCAGTACCTACACTGGCATTCCTGGTGTCAGATTCCATGCACCTACTCAGGTCTGCTGGCACTAGCTTCCAGCATGCTGATGTAGATGCAGGGTTTCCAGAACCTGGCTCTCCTGCCAGCAAGACCTGCCTGTGCCAGAAGTGATGTCAACCCATACTGTCAAATTGTTTTGTATGCAGCTTGATCAATGTGTGGGGGAAGTGGCAGGGGTCACAGTCAAAATATATTTTGTGCAGTCTGGTGAACAGACAGTGATGATGGTGGTAACTAGTTGAAATCATGTGCAGCGAAGTGAGTGGATGAGGAGGGGTCACTAGTCAAAATTACTCTTGTGCAGCCAGTAATGTGTGTGTGCTGGGGGGTTGGTCACCAGTTGAAATGTACTTTGTGCAGCTTGAGGAATGGATGAGTGCAGTTATGAGTTGAAACGTGCTTCTAAACAAGTGGGAGGTTGGTTCCCACTTGACTTTTTTTTACAATTTACACGTTTTCAGTGGTGCACTACTCCTTTGCCACTATACTGCCACTCCTGCCCCTTAATCTCTTGCTGGGGACTCTGCTTCAGCCTGCACCTGCCAACAGACCCTTGATCCTTGGCCAGCACCTCACAAATATGTCCCTCCCCAGTAGGACCCAGGCTGGCCAACCCAAAAGCCCAAGAGCAACAGTGTACATGCCAGAATTGGGAAGGAGGGTCAGCTGAGACAAGCCAAGAAGTTGGGCGTTTCCCTCCTTCATGACATTTGCACCTAGTGATCCAGATGCTAACATCAATATCTTTGCTGATGTCCAATTTTAATATTTGATTTTTTTAGGATTCCTTCAGGATAACCTTTAAGGAATACCTTTACAACATGGATCAATCACATAACAGATACATTTTTAGCAAACCAATACTATGACAGTGTGTAAGCATCTGTTGTAAGGTATGGGGGTGGGAAGTAAGCTGGGAAAGTACAGAGAATGGTGAATGACACACTTTTGGTATGTACAAACAAGAACAGAGTTGGCAAGCGCTGAAAGGGTAGAAAGGCCTGAAGCTGTGGGTACCTGGATGAAAGCACCATTTAATATATTATTAATGTACAGTAAGGTGCATACGTGCATGGATGTTTGAACTGGTGCAGCGGTAACACCATCACTTGCAGCTCCAATGACATGAGCTCAGGAGACAACCTGAGATGTCAGAGAGCCAGCTAGGTGGAGGAGTAGGACTGAGTGTCCAATGGACCACTCTTCTCCTCTGGGGAAGAAGGGGTGCAGCACAAGCCTGGCCTCTAGTGATAGCTGGGGTAATACAGCCAAGGACTGTAATGTCAGGAAGAGGAGGAGCAGTGGCCATCGCATCCTGAGTGTGGGCGCATGCCATGGCACTTCATGTCTGCTCCTCCCATGGAAAAACCAGTATTAGAAAAACATTCTGGCTAGGAAGGAAGAAGGTCCACCACCCCCGCTGGCCCCACACCCAGTGATATGGCATGCCTCCTGACTGTGTAACCATTCCACAGTCATTAGGGTGTCATGAAGAAGGAGGAAGCTGGACAGTAAGTCCAGAGGATGCTGCAGTGAAGGGAGTCAGACTCGAAAAGGGCCCAGCCAAACTGGAAGCAATAGTCCCCACTAGTGCTCAGACTATAGAGTAAAATATTGTTATTACTCAGAATTCACCTCATACACAGAGTAATCAAAATCCAACACTACTGGATGATTATAAAGTACCTGCAAATATATTTTAATAAGTAAACATTTATCTGAAATTAAAACAGTATTGGTGGTAACAAATCTATCTATGGGAGCCATAAAGAAGGAACTAGAGAGGCAAACAAAAACAAATCGAAGAGCTTAAGCAGTTGGTTCATATTGGAATTGAAAGAAGCAAAGAAAGGAGAAGTATTAAAGAAATCACTGAGGGAGTCACAGAAAAAGAATATAAGCAAATGCTGGAACACAGGGCTAAATTGGTAGATAACCCAGAAAAGCAAAAAGGGGGCACAGAAAAGAAAAAAGAATAGGAAAAAAGCCAAAAGTATAAGGAAAATGGGATGCAGACTATGCCATATCATTTTGAAAAATCACATGAAACTACGATATTAACAAAAGTAGATCCTCCTTAGGCCAAACGCCCTATAAGAAACTCCAGAATTAGAAACCAGGTGGAAAGCCCTAGGAGAATAGAAAAGAGAGATCAGGACAAACATGAAGGGAAATTACATGTTATATTTTTAATGGGGTACCTGAGTCTATGAAAGAACCCCCTTTTCATCTAAAAATAGCAATTTACAATATTCTTAAAAGCCAATTGAAATCTAAGGTGACATGGGAGGACTTAATATCAATATATACTGTAGATATAAAGCTTCACCTGACAAAGGTTATTGTATATCTGGTGGTTAAGCATCAGGCAGTTAAAAATGATATTCTAAGTATAAGAAATTAGACTGGGAAAATGGGCTTTGACCTGAATACTACTACAAGGGTTTTTAGAAGAAATAAGGAAATAGAGATATCAAATAAAAGGTGGCAGCACTCTCAACACTCCATAAAGACAAGACATGAGTCACAGCAGACTACAGTTAAGTACTTACAGAAACCAGTAATTACAGAATATTGTTTTTTTTTTTATTGTAGTCTTTGGTAACTGGGTAAGGCCCACTAGGCACAAGTGCCTGTTTTCAGAGGCAACCTGGGAGCACTTGGCAGTTAAGTGACTTGCTCAGAGTCACACAGTATGCAAGTGGAGGCTGTGAGAATCAAACCCAGGGTTGGTCTGCTGGATGTACCAAGCTTGTTCATAGCTCATTATTCTAACCTCTAGGCTATATTGCCAGCACAATATAAAATGAAGGGATCTCCAGAATATACAAAAGTCATTAGAGGAAGGAAACAAAGGGGCAAAAGGATAAATAACAGTATAGTATTGGAGGAAACAGAAGAAGGAAATTTGTGGGAAAGATCTGACAATTGCAATGATAATTATGTTGTAAGTGTGCCATGTTATAACCGTTATGAGATGCTGCCTTATTCGTCACACACCTCAGACTTTGATTGCTCAACAATTGAGCTTTCAGAGTGAATCATGAAGAAATTCATCAGGCCTCCTGTAGCAGAACCCAAAGATATTCATATTCTGCCATGGAACATAGCAGGGGTGAATGGTAAAATGGATGATGGTTCCTGGCTTTCTTTTCTGAAATCCTTTGATGTAATTTTATTCCAGGAAACATGGCTAGATCCAAGCCTAAATATAGGGTTCCAAGGATTTAGTAAATTTTCTGTTCCTGGGAGGAAATACAACTTAAAAGGGTGATTCAGTGGTGGCCTGATGATTCTTCAAGAAATGAATGGTCTATAAGAAATACCTACTCCTCAGAATTTTTAAATTGGTTGGCTATTCATATTATTACTGAAAATTATGATAATATTCTCCTGGTTAATATTTATTTTCTGCCTCGATTAACCAGCATGGAGTTTGATATTCAATTAAATGAACTATCTCATTTTTAGATGAGTTATCTACCCATAATGTTCATAGAAATATTTTGTTGTTAGGTGATTATAATGCACATATAGGCAATAAGAATGAAGCTGATCTCTTTATCTAGAAGAAAGATCGGGGATGCTAAAGAAAGATCAGGTATGCTACAGTGATTTACCATCTAGAACCTCACAGGACAAATGCAAAGATCAAAAGGGATATAAGCTGTTAAAATTTATTGTAAACACAACTTGTCTATTGTGAATGGACGGAATACACAATATGCACAGGGTGAATTTACATATCCCACTAAAAAGGGTGGTACATTGTTGCATTTGGACCTTATGGATATAACTTTTTTTCACAGAATCCTTAGTTTTAGTGTGCCACCAGAGAATACATCAGACAATTTTTCAATATTATTAACAATAAACCAAGAATATGAATGCAATAAAGTAAGGGATATAGTGAGGGAGGAGAAGGCAAATCAGCATTTACACGTTTGGAAAAAATGGATAAAATTGGGTCCTTTAATGCCAATAAAAATGCATGAGCTTTTACAGAACCAGTCAATATTAGAACTGAAAGGTTCTCTAATTAATGCCCCTAGTCAATTATCTTTGAAAGTTTTGAAAATGTGTTAAAGATTCTCAGAAATAGTATCTTGTCCAAAGTTCATGACAATAATGAAATTATAAGACCTTTAAATAAAGCCCCATGGTGTGATACACAGTGTAATAAATATGAAAAAAAAAATGCTAAATAAGATAACTCGACTTAGGAGGCAGACTTTTGATTACAACTATAACAATGGATTGATCCTACTAAAAAAAGAATACAGACAAATAATAAGAAAGCAAGAAATGAAAATATAATAATTACCTGTGGTCAGGATTACAAGAAGCTATTCAAAGCAAAAAATAATCTAGATTTCTGGAAACTTATACTACTGGATGAAAATATATATTGTTTAAATGTGGAAGCAACCATAACAGCCTCCAAATGTATTATTTTTTTAAGTCTTTATATACAGATCCTTTAGATTCAGATAAACAATTTTAGATTCAAATGAGAGAAATCAAGTAAAAGCCCACTCCCTTAGGATTATCAGTATCTAGAGATGCTATAGTATATGCAATTCATACACAAAAAAAGAATAAGGCAGCAGGTACTGATGGCATACCAGCTGAATCCTTTCAATTCAATACTTCATGGTGGTGTGATATTTTTATTAGGTTATTTCAGGTAGTAGTTGAGACAGAGAAAGTCCCAGAATCATGGCTAGTGGCTGAATTAGTACCTTTACATAAAAAGGGAATAAACAAATGTCCTCTAATTATAGACCCATTGCACTTCAAAATATTGCAGCAAAAATGTTTACTTTTATTTCATTGCAGGAACTTAACTTTTGGGCAACAGAGAATACTATTTTATCAAACAGACAGTTCAGTTTTGGAGAAAAATGTTCTACCCATGACTGTTTATTTATTTTAGATCATTTATATAGGAAAGCAAAAATAAGCAAATCTTCATTATTCTTTGCACGTATTGACATGGTATCTGCATTTGATAGCGTAAATATGGCAGTCCTATGGAGAATATCTAATACTTGCCATATTGACAGTAAAATATTGTCCTTGAAACAAAAACCATATTCAAATACGTCCATACAGATCTGTTTTTTGGCAGATGGAAAACTGACAAAACCTTTAAAGATAAACAAAGATGAAAAACAAAGTTGCCTCCTGGCACCACTTTTATTTAATGTATACATAGATAAGGTTGTATATAGGTTGGATAAATGTGAAACTGATACCCCTAGAATTAAAAGTGTTAAAATAAATATACTTTTATATGCAGATGACGTAGTCATTGTGTCAGGTACTACCAGTGGACTTTAAAGAGCTTTAGATAATGTGGTTTCAACTTTAAATGATCTCCAATTATCAATAAATATTAATAAAATGAAAATAATGGTCATCCATAAGCCCCCAAAAACTGAACCTTAAATGGAAAATTGCAGGAAGAGAAGTTGAAGAAGTGAGTAGCTTCCCTTATTTGGGTATTATTCTCCATAACACAAAATGGTGGGATTTACATATAAAGGAATACAAGACAAAAGGCAGACAACTGATATTGGCAATAAACAAATTTTCAAAGCAATTTGTTAGTAATTCAGTCACTTTGCTCTAAAAATATATAAAATGAAGGCTGATTCAAGTATATTATATGGCTCTGAAATCTGGGAGACTCATAATAAATCGGACTTGTTGGAACCTAAACATAATTTGTACATAAGGCTTATTTTTAGTTTGCCTAAATTCATTCTGGGTGAATTTCTTAGGGCTAAAATGGGTAATCTTCCATTAGCTTCCTATGCAATGACAGGCAATTTCATTATTTATAAAAGATATATAATAGCAGGGATATTAACCCCCCCTCCTATATCTATGCTGGTAGGATAGTTTAATTTATGATACCAGGAATAATATCTCAATCAAGGAGTGGACATGGATTAAGGATCTGGATTGCAGGTTTAAAACAAACTCTAGTCAGAGTCAATGCGGCAGCATATTCATTTGAGTAAATGTTCATGACATCAGGAATTAACATACTGTTTTGTTGTTAAAGGTTCTATTTAAAATTTGTCATATTACAGTGTAAAATGGTAAACAGTATCATATATGAAAGAGACATTAGCAGTCTGATACTAATGTGACACATCCTCAGGATACACGGAGGCTCATAAAGTTACAACTGGCAATAAAGGTAATGAAAAGTATAACATCAGACCTGGTATTAACTACCCATAAGGCACATTTTCAACAGTTGGGTAATAGATGAAAGTATTAAAAAAAAACTTTACATATAAACCACAATATCAGTAAATATAAATGTATATCAAGTCTATGTTGCACATGTTGGGGTGAAGCACTGAGGATATCAAATGTTTAGGTGTTCATCCATATATATTCCTTCTCTTGAGAGACATTTTCTCTAGCACTGTGGATCCAATGAACTCTGCGATACAAAATACAAATGTCAGGCATATATTCAAAAAAAAACAATAAAAAGCAGGAAATTATTACTGTATATCAGATGCTAATTTAGTCTTAATCATACAGTGGTAGCCATAGAAAAGTATTTCAGTACTAAGGTATACCTAGCAGTTTCTCAGTACTGAGGTATACCTGGGTATACTGAAGCAGAATGAGGCAGAACCACATTACAGTCAATGCAAATTGTAACTTGAGTGCCTCAGTGGTACCTCAGTGGCACCTCAAGGTAGACAGCTTCTAGATAACTACCACTGTAATACAATAAAAAAAGCACTTCTATTGCAAAGTATGCCTGCCATCTTTATATACAGGAACTAAAGATTGTCTACAGAAATCTTACAGAAAGTGCACAAGTTCAAAGCAATCATTTACACCTGGGCTATAGAGAGCCCCCAGGTATAGAGCCATTATGGTTGAACATCTGTTATAATAATGCCCTACTTTTTATCTAATGTTTTAGAAACAGATTCCTGATATTTGGAATCATTGTACTGAAGAGTTCATTGGTTCCACAATCCTAAAAAAATGTCTCTCAAGAGAAGTGATATATAAATGAATACTTGTTAATTTTATATTTTCATTGCTTCACTCCAACATCCACAAAATGAATTTCTATACAGTTTATATTTCCTGATATTGTGATTTATATGTAAAGCTTTTTTAATAATTACATGCACTAACCAACTATGAAAATATGCCTTTTGGGTAGTTTATACCAGGTTTGATATTATACTTTTCATTACTTTAATTGCCGGCTGTAATTTTATAAGTGCCTCCTTGTATCCCGAGAATGCATCATATTTGTTGTTTAAAATTTTTTATTTGTACACATTACTGGTGGTGGATAATATAATAACTGGATGCAATATTGCTACAAATATAGCATAAGGAAAAAACACTGATGTTCGAATGGCATATCACAGACAGCGACAGGGATTGGACAGTGTTGTGCAGTAAGCACTACCCAGGTCCCTAGCCATAGTACTAAGAAGAAAATAAGGGCTGGGAAATCAAAAATGGTGGATGAGCTGCTCCCATGGCAGAGAGGACTGAGACATACAGCTGCTTGGCCACAATGGTGGTAAAGATCAGGGTTCTAATCCTAGCATTCAAATTTTTGTTTTTCTCCTGTAATCCAACTCCAACTCGGAGTTATTTTAGTTAAGGGTGTGTGTGTGGGGGGGGCAGAGCCCTCACTAAAATAAGTGTTTGGACTGGTAGCAGTTGTCAGTGTGCTTTGTGACTGCTACCAGTGGCATTGCCTTTACTTGCAGCATTTGTTCCTGCCACTGTTCTGCATAGTGCTGTATAGAAGGTGTTGTTATTGACAGCTCTGTTCATACATGTGCTATTCAGACCTAGTGCCAGATAATATAGGGCATTTCTGCATTAAGTAACTAACTCTGATAAAACTCTGCTTCTGGAGTGAAACGTTAGTTGTTCTTGCCCCAATATGTAATAGTATTGCTCCCTGACAATCATTGCACTACTGCACTTTTGTGGTTCTTAGTTTTTATCCTATGAATTCCCATGTACTTTTCTATTAAGCGGGTTAAAGTTTTACTGCTCACTATGGAATAACATTGCTTTTTATTTGATGTACAAGTGACAAGTACACAAATGTACAATAGTACAATGAATATCAGGGAGCAGTGCTAATGCAAAAAACAGCTAATGTTTCTTTCTAAAACATCACTGGAGATGGGCTCCCATTGTCTACTTACTTTTTTTCATTAACTGTTGGACCGGGATGCTGGGCACCTAGTGTTAGAATGGAGGGTTGGCAGCACCAGGGTTTAGCTGTCATTGTTTGCTTACTTTTTTTTCATTTACTATCTGACTCTAGGTTTAGGCACTTGGTGTAAGAATTTGGGAAGTTTTGTGGCAACAGGGTTGACCAGCAAGTGGCTACTTGCTTTCATTTTAGTTTACCACCCAACCCCATAATTGGACCCCCAGTGTTGGGGGCAGGGATTGGCACTGCAGTTTGCCTCCTGGTGACTGCCTAGCTGCCTGAATCAGGAGTCACCCAGCCAACCATGGCCACCAAACCAGAACCGCATCGCCATTGCTTGCAAGCTGCAGCACAGAAGCCCCCCAACCCAGCAGTATAGCTATCCTTAAAAGAGCTGTACTATGTTGTGCTTTTTTCATAAAATACTAGAGCACAGTCTGGTTGGTAATGGGAGAGAGCAGCACCACCTAGCCACCCTACCCAGCCAGTAGCTGCAACACAGAGTCAGACCCTCAATTAAAGGTCCTGCCAGCAGCAAAAACAAACAAGAAAGAAACTGCCTGCAGAACCAGAGAGACAGGGTTCTGACTGTTTGTGCCTTTTCATTAAGGTAAGTGGCTGGGTTTATTTGAAACTTTCTCAGTACTGTGGAGAGGGGAGAGCAGAGACTCAAAAGAGAGAATGCATGTCCCTCTGTCTCCTGGTCTACCACTGTGGGTGGCCAATCCATTGAGGACCATTTTGGTAGGTGAATACCTGCTGGAAAGGGTTAGGATGGCCATTTCTTCTTGTTCAGGTGATGGGGATGGCTTTACTTCTCTTGACCCTGGGGGAATAGCTGTGCTTTTCCTGGTGGAGAGGAGGGGGAGGAGGCCCTGCTTCTCCTGGCTTAGGGGGGTGAAGATTGTCCTGCTTCTTTTGGCTTGGGGGAAGGGTACCTCCCTGTTTCTCCTTGCTCTGGGGTGGCCCTGCTTTTCCTGGCTTGGGGGGTGGCCCTGTCTTCTGGGTCATGTGGCCCTGCTTCTCCTGCTAGAGAAAGCAGGGGGCAAGGACCATTCCCCCCCTTCCCGAGCCAGGAGAAGCAGAGCCATCCATCTCACGTCAAGAGAAGCCAGGCCATCCGTATGCCCACTCCCAAGACAGGAGAAGCAGGGCCATCTCCAGTGAAAAAATAAAATGAAATTAGCATTTTTACTTTTAGAAACATAACATTCATCATTAGTTCAAATATTCCGAGAAGCAGGTACACATGAATATGAACATATGCTTTCCATTCTAGTTTCAGTAGGTGCCCTGGCTTCCAACTGTAGTGCCCAGCCAGTGCCCTGGTAACCAACAGAAGCTGAAGCTGCCACTGTTGCTGGCCACTCAGGCTGGGAAGCTTGATCAAACAGAAATAAAAAATGTAAATGTGGAGGTGGATATTGGAGAGCAAAATTAAGTGAAAGAGGTGAGGAATTTGCAAAAAAAAAAAAAACTCTGCAAAGACACAATGTCCTTATGGGACTGAACAAGAAAATCAAATGTCAACATCTATGTATTTAAAAGTACACAGGAAGACTGAAGATTAACAACCAGGAAAATCAAAGGTTAAGACTCAAATGTGTTGCAAGGTAATCTGAGAACAGTGGGAGTTGAAGCCAATAAAACACCAGAAAAGGCATACAACTTCATTAACTATATAATTATTATAAATATCTTTGTTTTAAAGACACATTTTGCAGGATATCAGCACATATACCACAGAATCAGGTAAATATGCAGCAATAAAAAATGATAAGCACATAATAGGAGCAAACTCTTTAAAGGCAAAATCTTGTAATGGTAAATCAAGCTGAAGCAAAGACTGGAATTTTACTACACAATGGAATGCAGTACTAGAGTGCAGAAAAAGATGTGCCATTGAAAAGAAACATTCTTTTCATTGTTTATGGAAGTCAGTTGTTCCATAGCTATTTATCTTACATGCCCTTAAAATGATGAATGTGTTTCAATAGAAATTACAGCCATTACTGCCTTAAGCTCTTTTAACAGGCACTATTATTTAAGAGGCTCTAGAAATAGTGCTATATACTACAGGCAGGGTTGTACATACACACACACACACACACACCACTGTGGTAAATGGAGAAAACAGCAAAGTAATATGAGTCATGCAGCCATTCAAATTACTAAATGGAAGACCACACTCTTACTGTCCTGTTAAATAGATCTCAGTCCCCTACTCACAGCAGTACATCAGCATGGTGACATCACCATGTTGCCATAAAAATGGGTCTTCCCTCGATAGTGAATCTGGACAATATTGAGTTGAATAATAAATACAACAGTACAGTAATTGAGAGAATTCAAGATACTGCCAAACAACAAGATATGGCAAAGGTAACATCAACCACATACGTCCCAAATTATAAAATGCTCAAAAAGATGTACATAAGAGTGAGATGTATTTATTTAAATGTGAAAATAACATACATTATAAAATGCTAGCAAACTTGAGATTTAAAATAGATGGGGGAGTTTACTCAGGTTTTATGAACTGGCATATCTTTAGACAAGATTTTGACTGTAAGGGCAAGTGCCCAGGGAAATTGTAAGTGTCACATACTGTATTTTATTTGACTGTTCAAATCTGAATACATTTAGGGATAAATGGCCGGGAAAGTACTTGTTGCAGGTTAATGGATTACCACTGAATGAAAAATTAAGGTTCTTTTTAAACACTGAAGATATAGCTATTATGTATAGTGTAGCTCAATTTGCTATTGCATCTAATAGACTGATGAAGGTGAGCAATGTTATTTTATAACACATACATTTGTATAGTAAATATATGATGTAACATGGTTTTTAACCTTAGGGGCCTGATCCTCAAAGTGGGCTTGCAGCGGCGCAAGCTGCAGCAAACAGCAGCTTGCACTGAAACCCAATGCACCAGGGACCCTGCATCTGATTCTCTAACAAGCAGGATCCTGGTGGCTAAGTCCCAAGGCTTGTGTCAAACCTGGCTATGCACCACACAGACAACAGACTGGGATGGTCAGCCGCAAGACGCTGCACTAGACCCTGGTGGTTTCCTCATCCCAAACCCTGATGCTGTCTGTAGTAAGTAATAAATACCAAGATTCCCCTCCCTGAGTCCTGTTGCAATAAACCAATTTATAGTTTCCCTGGTAGTCTAGTGGCACCCCCCACCAAGCTGTACTCATCTCGCCAGTGAGTTGGCAACTGGCTTTGCCCACCACTCACCTCCATGACCAGCCACCAACTGAGCTCCAGCTGAGCGCAGTACCGTATACAGTACGTGCTCAGTGATTGAGATGTCATTCACTGAGCTTGTGCTATATACAGTACAGTGCTCAGTCAGAGTTCAGCAAGGCAGTGACCAGGGGGGTGCAAGAGCTGCAGTTGCAGTAGGGCTCACATTATTAAGGTGCCCACTGCCACAGATGCCAGCATTAAGAAAACCTTTTCTCACAAACGAACTTACAAGTTTCACTTTGGAAATGCTTAGTCATTTGCAACTGGGTCTGTCAGCAGTGGTGTCAGAAGTTTCCAACTCGTTTCCCATGGTTGGGGGGGGGTACAGAACAAAGCAATAGGGCCCATTACTCAAAACATCTAATCATGGTGCTGGTGTCCCCAGGAGGAGCAGGAACAAATTACATTGTTCATGTTTTTAATCATGTTGCCTGCAAGGAGGACGGGGGCAGCATGGTCAAACTATGTATGTTCAGCAGGACTGATACAAAAAAACTAACACTATAAAAATTTTAGATGTGCTAATGGTTATTTTACATTTATTGGTGGGGAGGTGAGCCCCACAAAATATTTTGCAGTGGGGCCCTTGCAGTTGTTGGCACAGCCCTGGAGCTCAGTTGGCAGCTGGCCATGGAGGTGAGCAGTGTGCAGAGCCAGTCGCCAACTCATTGGTGACATGGGCACAGCTGGGTAGTGGGGGGGGCCGTGACACTAGACTACCAGGGAAATTGTAAATGGGTTTATTGCAACAGGAATCGGGGAAGGGAATCTTGGTATTTATTGCTTACTACTGACAGCATTGGGGTTCGGGGAGGGGGGATCTATTTGTTAATAACATACTTGGCTGCATCGGGGTTTGGGGAGGGGGGATCTAATTGTTACTAACAAACACGGCAGCATCGGGGATGAGGGAACACTAGACCACTGGCACTGTGCTGAGCTGTTCCAGGGGATTATTTCTAAGTTCCCTTAAACCAGCCTTGGCTGGGTACTTAGAAAACTGTCCATGGGGTGCATTTTGTAAATACCATTTTTGGGGATGTGGCAGCTTGCATCTGCCGCAGGGCCCCTAGTGCCTTGTTGCAACCCACTTCTGGCTGCAGGGATAGTGCAAGCCCCGTTTGGGAAATGTAGGCTGCCTTTGTGAATCACTCCTGGTGTATGTTATGGTGCACAGTGCACCTTGTGCTATTCTTTTTCATGCACACCACTTGCGCCATGCCGGAAGCTTTGTGAATCAGGTCCTATGAGTGTAACACTTTTTAGTACATGCACTTTATTCAATAAACTTGTACCTACCTACCTACCTTGTACCAGTAAGCCCAGAGGATGCTGTAGTGAAGGGAGTCAGACCTGAAAAGGGCCCAGCCAAACTGGAAGCAACAGTTTAACAAAATAAAAGCCATATTTATTAGAAAATAAAAGCCTAATAGAAATAAGCACTACCATCTCATATTAAACAATTCATTGAGCTGCCCTGACTTTTTTATTATTATTTTTTTCTACGTTCATCACCCCAAGATAAGGGTTGGCTGTTTGAAAAAATGATCCCCTATGCATCCCTCCCACTGACACTCTTGTAAAGCACTGTGGGCTATACTGTGTATAAATACATAGATACATAGAATTTGACAGCAGAAAAGGACTGCTTAGTCCACCTAGTCTGCTCAGATGTTCCCTATCTGTTCTGTCTTTGCATGCTCTATCTGGTTCTCTTCAACCCTCACCCCTTCCTGTAGCCTATCTGATATATCCTTATGCCTATCACATGCATGCTTGAAGCCCTCCACTGTTTTTGCTTCCACTACTTCTGCCAGCAATCTATTCCAGAGATTGACTACCCTTTCAGTTAAGAAGTATTTCCTCACATCATTACTCTTGTATCTATTTCTCAAATATTCACTCTTGAATTTACCCCCTCAAGCTTCGTTGCATGCCCCATGCCCCAGTGCTTGCTCTCATTTGAAAGAGACTCCCCGCCTGTACTCTGTTCACTGCTCTTCGGTATTTGTAGGTCTTTATCATATACCCCCCCCTTTCTTCTAGTGTGTATATGCTGAGATCCTACAACAAGGGGTCGGCAAATATTTAATTTCTGATATCGGATGAATAGTCGTATTCAGGTCCCCAAATATTTGGAATTTGAAGCCGGACCAGCGGTGTGGAGGGCTGAGGCATTGCGACTTACCTCCTGCCACACCAGTAACCCATGTTCAGTGGTGAGCGTCCGTTTTCAGCGGTCAGTGGGGAGGGGAAGGGAGGGAGAGGATCAAGCATCCAGAGGACAGCTCTCCTCTCCCAGGGAGGATGGATTGGTAGTCCTGCTGAATGACTGCCCCCTAGTGGAAGCCTGAGGGTAGAATGGATCAGGGATGCCAATGAAGAGAGCATGCTGCGGGACTCCGCAGTGTGAGTACACCTCCATGTGCACGCGCTGATGTGTCACGCCCCAGCAACAGGGTTGGGGAAGGGAGAAAAATGGTACAAAAAAACCTTAGGTGGCAGGATGATGATTGACCCCATGTAGGCTCTGGACCAGTGGCCAGGCACAACCACAGTCCTATGGCAGAGGACAATGGTCAAGGTAAGCCCCAGAGGAGCCGGTGATGCAGCTGGTGGGGGTCGATAGGAGTAGGGCTGCCGGGAATAACCGGGAGATAAAGAGAATATAGAAAGAAAAAAATGGGGAATTTGGTACAGTCCCACGATGGATGACCAGCAACACCCGCTTGCCTCTATGATCAGCCACTGTTTCTTGACTGGTTTTCCTTAGGCTGGCCACATGACTATGATCTTAAAGAAAATGCAGCATTTTCCTAATAAAAGCAAAGCTACCAGAATGAGCTTTAAATGAGTTTTAAAAGTTTCAAACCTTAAAGTTTTAATGTAGATTTAGGCTGGGTGGCATCTGGAAAATACACTGGTGGGAAAGTAATATTTCCAGTAATTTTCACTGTTGGTCCTGACTGGCAGAACTGAGCTGGTGTGGCCCAGTCTCAGAGCAGTGGCCAGAAGAAGTGGCAGCCCCTGCACATGGGGTAGTGGTTTGGTTAGTTTGCAGGGTCCTTTCAAATTGGACCATCTGCTGGGGAGTGTGAGACTCCATGTCCAAGCCCCTGCTGGGAACACTGGCACTAGAAGGAATGATGCCCCAGAACATGCCTGCCACTTCATGGAAGTTCTGAGTCACTTGTATAGTAATGGCAGCTCAAGGGTACTTTTTCAATGCAGGATGGATAAGGGAGGTTTGAAAAAGGGCTGCTTTTTCTTGTTAAACAACATCATACAAAGCAGAAATGATTAAAAAAAGTTGTAAGGGACACTGTAAACCATGCCAGATGGTGCTCGAGCAACCCCTCCCGCTCCTCTTCTGGAAGGCAACATCTAGCATCATTGGTGCCTTAGGTGTTGTTGCAATCCAGTTAACCATGGTAATTTGCAGGAATAATTTCTAGTCTGAGACTGCTTCGTAACTGGTATAATAAATTGCATGTAATTTTCGTGTTTGGGCCCATAATTTCCTGAATATGAATAATATTGCCACTGTTTGTTATTTGTATCCAAATAATGAATAGTGCATTATTCATGGTATTCGGGAAATACTATTCATCCCTCACACGCCCATACCAACAACCTCTCCTGGTAGGGCTTCTTGTGCAAACCATGAATCATTTTAGTTGCCCTCCTCTGTACTTCCTCCACTCTATGTCCTTTCTGAGATGCAGTCTCCAATACTGAACAGTATTCCAGGTATGGCCACACAAATGAGTGATATAATGGCAGAGCCACATCCCTCCTCATAATGGAGATTCCTGTCCCTATGCACCTTCGGCTGGCCTTAACCACTTTTTTGTCACGCTGCCCTGTTACCTTGAGGCCTCAGATAAGCGTCTGCAAAGAGTGCACTGTAAAAATAGCACCGCTTTTTCTTTTGTGGGGTGCTCTGCCCCCCGCACCCCAGTCTATAGGATTCTCACTCCGATGGGGAGCGGATCCCAGGGAAAGTTAAAATTCATGGGGCTGTGGAATACTGTTTCCATACCCCTATGTAAAAAAAAAAAACAAAGTCCCAATATGTTACAAAATGTCGAAGACCAGGATTAGAACCCTGGTCTCCATGCCCTAGCCCTCCACACCACAGGAGCAACTCAGCAAGCCTCCTGTCCCTTGCAGCCCTTGTCCTTTTACAGGACCACGGACAGCAACCAGGGGAGTGCTTACTGCAAGTGCTGTAAAAGCCCACTTGCTGTCCATGTGAGTGCTTACCAGAGTAGCATCGTATAGTGCTGCGCTATTCTGGTAGCACTCACTTGATGGGGTACCGATGTGATCACCCCGTATCCCTTTCTTGTTGGGTCAGCTATTACTACACCCACCCAGCCCCCATTTGATATTCAGTACCTGGGTTTTATGTATTGGGTGCATTACCTTGCATTTTTTGGCACTGAACCTCAGCTGGTATGTTTTTCACCATTACTCAAGCTGTTCAAGATCAATATGCATTTTTTTCTACCCCTTCCTGAGTGTCCACCCTATTGCAAATTTTGGTATCATCTGCAAAAAGGGACACTTCCCTTCCAGTTTCTCTGCAATGTCTCCTATAAAGATATTGAAGAAGAATGTTGCCAGTACTGAGCCTTGTGGTATCCCACTCATCACACTCCCCTCTTTAGAGTCAGTGCCATTAACTACCACCCTCTGTCTCTTATCCATTAGCCAGTTACTAACTCAATTTATCAAAATGGATCATACTCTCAGGTTGGTCAGCTTCCTAATCAGCCCTCTAAAATGAAATCCAAATTGGCCATGTCCACTGCACTACCCTGATCAACTTCCCTGGTCACCCAGTTAAAGAAATCCATTAGATTCATTCGGCATGACCCCACACACACACACACACACACACACACACACACACACACACACACGTATCCATGTTGCATGTGGTCTTGTAGCCTATTAGATTCAAGATAGTCTAGTATCCTTTTCTTTAATAGATTTTCTCATCAATTAACCTACCATGGAAGTGGGACTGTCTGGCCTGTAGTTACCAGCTTCATCCATTCTGCAGCCATTGTACAGTGGGACACCATCAGCCCTTCTCCAGTCTTCTGGAACTATTCCTGTTTGTAGCAGGTTGTTGAACAAGAATGTCAGTGAGGCAAAATCTCCCTTAGTGCTTTAAGTACCCTACAATAAATCCCATCTGGTCCCATAGCCTTGTGCACCTTTAGGTTTTCAAGTCGTTTCAGCACTCTTTCCTCTGAAAATAGACCTGATCTGCTCCCTCCCATCCCCATTACTATTTCTCCATGGTGGTTTGTCCCATCCACTCTGCAATGTAAAAACTGAGCAAATATAGCTGTTAAAATATTAGGTTTTTCCCTTGTTTCCTGCTAATTATTCTTCTTCTTAAGTGACTTGCTCAAGGTCACACAGCCAGTAGTTGGCTTTAGTGGGATTTGAACATGTTTATTCCTTGTTCCCAAAATAATGCTCTAAGCACTAGACCACAGGGCCTTAACAAAACATATCCAGGGAAGTGGTGCATATGGAGCCAAGGGCAATTGATATGGCTGCACTAGAAACTATGGGGAACAACATAGGACAGTAGCAATGGAGACCTGCAGGATAAGGGTATAATGTCACAACAGTGACAGGAAAACAGTGAAGACCATCACAGCGTCATTTTTGACAGGTCACTGTGATGGTCTGCTAGGCTCCCAACGCTGCTGCCTCTGGGTTGTTCACCCCCTCCCTGAACCAACTCTGACTCAAAGTTGGAAATGTTAAGTGTGGGGGGGTGCAGGGTGTAGAGCCCCCCCGCATGAGGGGGTTGGGGTGAAACCCCCCAAAGAAAACACACTTTACCCCAGGGATGACACAACACTAACTGGCGGTATTGTGCCATTGCTATTCTGACTGTCGCTGAAATCTGTGTTGCCACAGCATGGTGGAACCCAGGATAAAAGGAAATGAGTTACCTAGAGGCAAAGGGCCAGCTGGGACTGTTCTGAGGGTATACCCTTTACAAGAGGGTTACCAGGGAAGTACATAAAACAAGGACTCTGCAGGAATGAGGTCGGGTGGTGAAGCAGGGGCACTGAGATATATGGGTAAATGGATTTGATAGAGAAAGGCGGTACTAGGGAGCTGTACTCCACAAAATGGATTTGGGGCATTAAACGCTACAAGAGTATAGGGGTATTGGACTCCTGGAGTAAGGGGCATATAGTTTGGGGGTGGGAGGCAAGCATATATGTAGGGATCCTACCAGGCAGTAGCATACAAAATAAATACAAAATGTATTCAAGGATTTAATGTGAATACAAAACTCTAGTGAATCTGATTGTACTCATTTGTATGTGAATACAGAGCTAACTTAAATATTTCAGCCTATACAAAAACTAACAAGTTGTCAAATATATTTGAAATACAACATGAAGGCCTATAAAGCATGCAGGTGATTTATATTCAGCTGTTATTCAAATACTAAAGATGTTGACAAAAAATGTAGCCAGAGTACAACATTTACCACAAATTACATATAAACTGATATCCTCATGTTTGGTAAGGGTTCTTCATTTTAAAGGCCCTGTGTCCTACATTGTTCCTAATTCTGTTTGTAGGTGCCCTTCATTACAGTGAAACAAAGGTGAGAAATATGGAACTGGAGCCCCCTACCATTGCTGCAGATGGCCTTGTCATTGTGCAGTGGCCCCCTCCCTCACTTGATCCACAGCTCATGGTAAAATAATTCTTCCTGGAATCCAGTGGTCCACCCCCCCAAGTAGTCCTCAGTCCCCCCCACACCACCTAGTGGTGTGTGTTGTCAATACAGAATGCCTCCCCCTGCCCCAAACAGTGATAGTTCCAACAGTCCCACACCCATAATCCACCTGCCCGATCCCCTTCACTTAGTAACCCCCCACCCCACACACCCACTGGCACCCAACACTTCACCTTCCACACCCAAAGAATAAATCAATTATAGCTATCAGAAATAACCTGTAAAGAAGAAACTCATCCCCCTCAGTAGCCCATGACCAGCCTCTACCATCCCTGATGCCTTCACATTGAATAAATTGGTGAGGCTGTGGTTATAGCAACAGCTGGCTGGCTAACATCACTGACCAAAACTCACCCTCACCCAGCTACTGAAAATTCTAACAGATGAGTAGTGGGTTTCTGTTTCTTAAAATGATTAAACAGTGCCAACCCATCAGTGCAGTGGTTCTCCTACTGCTTGTGATGGTAACAGTCTGGGTTCAAGAATGAACACAGATCATCAGGGGTCAGTCACAGGAGGGTAGATCGAGCATCCCAGGCACAGTTGTCCTCCCTTGGGGTGGGGGGACTCTGCATCTTGCTGTAAGACTGCTCCCAGGGGCAGGCCTGGTGGTAGTATAGGTGAATGCCCCAGAAGGAGAGGGGCTGCTGAAAGTCGCCGGCACACATGAATGTGCAGCATTGCATACTGATACCCTGGGAGGAAAGCTGGAGGAAAAAATGCCCCAACCCTCTCCAGCACCTCCTTCAGGCAGACATGATCAGTCTAACATAACTATGTGTTGTCCCATGCAAGTTGTGCATAACAGGAGCATCCATGAGAAGGTCAGTGATGGGATAGGCAGGGGGTGTTGCAGGGACCAGGGGACAGAGAAGAAGAAATAAATAATGGGAATAAAATGAAACTACAGAAGAGTTTGTGTTTGGTAAGGGTCTGAGTTCCGTGTGTGTGGAGGGACAACGAAAGTAAAAAGTCAGGTGGCAGGAGTTTCCATTATAATTAAAAAGTTGTTGCACCACAGAAGGGTAAAACAGCTGTAACCATTCCCACCCACAAGGTGCACTGACTAAGCCTGGAGATGGTAAAGGGTAAAGTCTGTTGTGCTTTTGGGTGAATGGCTTCTGTGTTTGTGATTAGACATGGGCTTGGAAAGTGGTGTGGTGCTTCCACCTATGGGGATCCTTATGACAGAACACTGCCAGGATGTTTCCCCAAAAGAAATAAATACAAGCCCCACCCTCTGTGACAGGGAACACAATCACACAATCCCTTCCCCACTTATCAATCTAAGCATGCAAATAAACAACAAGGCAATAATGGCAAAATACATTAGCAGTTGCAAATAAATAACATATGGGATTATATTGGGTCTAGAGAACATGGTAGAGGACAAGGGAAGTGTTATCCATGGACCAACACCCCTGATTGGCCCCCTACCTTACAGACAGTAATATCTAGGGCACAGACACTTATCGTACAAGCATACGTATCAGGATTTGAGTTCTACTGTATTTATACTAAGAATCATAATGTATTTGCTATCATAATTGTACCACTTGGGAGACACCTCTGTTCATACCATTGCAGAATCATTAGTTAGACAATACTGCCATCTTTAGTACTAGTGCAGAACAGCAATTACTTATGTAATTATGTGTGTAACCACAGATGGCCTCACGAGTACAGGTCCTTTGTTTAGTTATCTCATCTCTCTGCTAGCTCAGCATGTTTTCCTAGGCTAGTGAGAAGTCAGGTTATTTGCCATTATCCAATGAAGAGACTTTTATATATCTTTGTAGTAGTTACTATGGTAATTATCAGAGGTATAAGACCCTTTGCATTGCACCTTTTTCTCTGAGAAGAAGAAACTTGTTGTTGCCTATAGGTAAGAAAGATTGGAGGTGTGCTCCCCAGTGTTTATCACTGTGATTTGGTTGTAAGCCTGCTTTATATACCAGAAATAAATCACTTTATGCACTGGACACCACTTGTCTGTCGTTTCTTCATTTTTGTGCAGTTCCAACAGAAACCTGAGAAAGGTAATTGTATTACCGAGTTACATTTGGAGACCGTGTGCAGGTTGGAATGTACAAAGTGAGGATTCCACTCGAGTTCTTTGAAATGAATGTTGAGTAGTGTGGTGCATTTTTACCCACTTGGACCTACTCAAACTTACTGTGGTTGCTCCTTTATGGACTTGTTCCATCTGAGTTTTGGGCGTGGCAGACCCACACTGAACCATTGGTACATTGTCTTTGTGAGTAGCAGCGTACTGCCTTGGCACCACCGTTTGCCCATGGGGGACTGGAAAGCCACTGGGTGATGGTGCCAAGGATTTTATTCCAGTCTTTCAATTGCTTTCTTTGTTTGTTTGTTTACCTCTTTGTTTGTTATGCCTGAACTGTGCACAGAACTGAGACTCAATGTCTCTAACTACCTCACCTCCCATGGAGGATGGACTGATTTCACGCTGGACGTGAGATCAGCTGAAGACCCCTTGCTTGCGATCTCTGAACAATATCTTGAGTTCAAGCCAAAAGCCAAGAAAAACCACACCAAAGGTCTCTTGGTAGCGGCTTTACACACAGCCGTAGAAAGTTTACTAGCATGATGTGCCTCCCTTGAACTACAAAACACTTCTATAAAAAAAGAGACGGGCTCGCAGGCCTCAGAGTTACTGGAAAGGGAACAGAAACTCATGGAGGAGACACAGTCACTCCGTGATCATAACAACAGACTGTTGCACTGCACTGCTCAAGACTCTGAGCGTGAATTGTGTATGTTAAGGGATGACAATGAAAGGTTAAAATGTGATAAGAAACAGCTATATTATTTGAATGACATTTTCAGTGATACGAATGAAAGTTTGAGAGAGGATAATGTTGAATTGAAGGAAGAGAATTTGAGACTGATGTATGAGCTACACAAACAGCTCAGGGAAAATGTCGAATTAGGTGCCACGTACCGAGTATTGCAGCTTGAGGTTGAGAAGGGTATTGCGCAGGGCACTTCTAAAGTTTGTCACAAGAAGTGTAGAGATAAAATGGCAAGAATACACCATTAGAGAGATATTCTCACTGGTCATGTAAAAGCCAGGAATGATTTTCAGTACACACCCATTGACATTACCTCATCAGGTGATGACGACTCTGATTACGAGGACTTAGGGTGCCTCGTCATGTCTAAGACCCCACGTCACAGGGTGGTGGCCTTTACCAGTCATTCCCAAGATGGCGGCCATTACAGCCCGTCCCCATGTCATGTTGGTACGCCTTCTATGCTGCCACGTCAAAACAAACATGGCGGCCACCATGATACGGGAGGCTGATCACCTCCAAGTAGGAGCCTTGCTTCCACTAGCTCCCCTTTCCTGGGAAGACATTGCAGAAGTTCAAGGCATTGTACAGGACGTCTTGACTAGACTATCCACCCTTGAGGGAAGCTCCTCTATGCAGGAGCAGGTCAGACATATGTTCAAAAATTCTGTAACCCAAGAGAATGCATTCAAGGCAATCACTGATGCGGCAGTGGAAGCTGCCCTTTATGGTGCTTTGGGTCATGGGGTACTCAACTTCAGCTCCCTGCTCGCCCACTTCTAATCCTCTACAGGTTGCTTATTCTATTCAACAGATTGCTCAAGGCATCAGACAGATAGGCCCAACCAAAAACCTCAGTTGTCATCTAGAGAATGTAAGCTCCCTCTGTTAGAAGCTTTCTCTCCAATGCGAGTACCAGGTCCAAGTTCAAAGACAAACCATTGAGTGTACCCTCTGGGCCAAACTCCCAGAGGCCATCTGCAATTGTGAGATGCTCGACTACAACATATTCCACAGATACTCCTTGCTGCCAATGCCCCAGGTATTGTTGGAGCCTGTTTGACCTTCAGGTTCAAGCAGAATGTGAAGGAAAGCCCAGCAGCTTACCATGAACAGTTGTGGCTCGCCTACGAGGCCGACAAAGGCCTAGCGGGTGAGAATGCTAACAAAAGCCAGATTAAGTACAAGGATTTGTACATCCTGAACATGACTCTTGCTCTTCAGGAGAAAGTTGAACTCATCGTCAACCTGCAGACCGACACCTTTGAGGAGATCCTCACCAAGACGGAGTGGGCCTTTCAGGTCTACCTCTGTAACCTAGCTTCCAGCAAAAACATCAACAAGGCTGCTGCCATCCAAAATCCAATGACCCAGGCCACCCCATCCCAATTTGCCACAGTAGGCACTGCCCCAACCCACTATGTGGTGGGAGGCAACAACGATAAACAGGAAGCCCCTTCTGACGACTGACAGTCGCACAAGGGGGAGGAACCAGAACTACAAGAATAACTATGGGAAATCAAATTCCAATGGTAAGTACCATAATGGGCCTAGCTATCAGAATCTAAAGGACAAAAATGAGACCCTCCACAAACAGCTGGAGGAGGCCCTTGCTGCAAAAGAGGCCACATCCACACATTCTGTGGAAGCCCTGGCACTGGCTAGTATTAGCACCAACCCTTTCTGGTCTTTGGCTACCGAACAACCAAGCAGCCGAGGGAGAAACCCTTTCATGGCAATGGGCACTGGCCAGGAATCACCCATTGAACAGTTTGAGATTTCGTCCCTGACGTCAGAGATACAGTATTCATGCCATGTGAAGCACCGAGAGGAGACCCAACGATCCTCCAAAGGCCTCAGGTCACAGAGACAGTAGGATGAAGAAGAAGCCAGGAGTAGTACCAATTGACAGTTATAGGCCCCAGTCCACATTGTGAGTGACCTGCTCGTTGACACAAATGGATGGCCTTGTGTAAGGACCATGGTTGGGGGCCACCAACTGGATATGCTTCTATATACAGGAGCAGCTATGTCTGTTCTCCATGATGAGAACCCAGACATGCCTGCCTGGTCTACCAGCTGGAAGACCAGTACACAGGGTGTAGATGGCCCCCAACTGCAAACTTATTGATCTGTGTCTCTGCCTGTGCAGGTAGGCCACCTCAAAATGAATTTTGCATTTGATCTTATGGTATTACGTCATCACCCCAGCATATTGGGAATTGATTTTCTTGCACAGCATGGCTGTATGGTGGACCTAGCTAACAGGTTATTGTTACAGATCAAGGAACAATGTCATGCTGTCACCATACCAGACTCCCATGCAGTGGCAGCCATCTCCCTCAACAACAAAGAGTATGACATCATGGTCCTGTTTGAAAGTCATGACTTGCTTCCTGAACTACAACCACTGCTACAGGAACATATTGATGTGTTTGCTACTAGCAAGCATGATTGTGGTAGGATGCACACAACCATTGAGATCCCAGGACCTAATCCTGTGAGGTAGAAGCAGTACCCATTTCCTGCTGAAGCCTTACCCTCATTGAGGGATACCATTCAGTCATTGCTACAACAAGGAGTGATTAGAACTTGTGTTTCCACTGTGAATTCACCCATTTGGCCTGTGAAAAAGTCAAATGGAGCTTGGAGACTTACAATAGACTACAGAAAATGTAATCAAGTTACCCCCAGCTATGCCCCAACCGTGGCATCAGCTCCTGATGTGCTCAAGTTGCTGACACCTGACAAAAAGTGGTTCTCAGCTCTTGACATCTCTAATGGGTTTTGGTCACTCCCATTAGCACAAGAAAGCCAATACAAATTTGCTTTTACCTTCATTGGGTACCAGTACACATGGACCTGTCTGTCCCCAGGGCTTCCACAACAGTATGATGGATGCTCTGCAGGGGTTTTCTATGCCCAATGGCTCCTGCAGTATGTAGATGATTTGCTGTTGGCAACATCCACCAAAGAAGAACACTTAACCCTTTTGGATGAACTATTGACTCTCCTCCAGAGAGCAGGCCTCAAGTGCAACCCCTCTAAGACACAGCTGTGTCAGAAGGAGGTCATGTTCCTTGGTCTATGCATCACAGACCAAGGCCAAAGCCCAGCTGTCAAAAAGATCCAGGGCTTACAAGATCTGCCACTTCCCACTAGCGTGGCAACACTGAGACACTTTTTGGGAATGGTAAACTACTCTAGGGAGTTTATCCCTGATTTTGCCTAGAAGGCTGCTCCCTTTATGAACTTCTGAAAAAGGGTGTCCCATGGACATGGGGCCCCACACACACTGAAGCTGTGGCCCAGCTCAAACAGGCCTTGGCCTCAGCTCCAGTACTGATCAACCCAAATCCAAGACTACCTTTCCATTTGCAAACTGCCACCTCTGATATGGTTATGTCTGCAGTGCTGGCCCAAAAATACAATGGGTACTACAGGCCCATTGCCTATGCACCTCAGATGCTATCCCCAGTTGAGAGGAAACACAGTCTCTGTGAAAGGACACTCCTGGCAACCTTCTGGGCTGTCTAACACTTTCTCTACATCATTGGGTATGCTCCTATGATTCTGCATACCTTTCACACTCCCATTAACTTTTTACTTTCAGATAAAGTAAAAGATGGATCAGTCTCTAATACCAGACTCACTCATTGGTCTTTGCTTTTGCAGGATATAGACATCAAGGTGTTGCCTGCCAAAATGCCATCAGTCTTGACTCATGGCCTACTATACACAGGTAAGTCCCATGACTGTGCCCTCCAACCACCTGATCTACCTGATCCAGGACCCTTCCTGTCAGCCATACCTGAGGTCCTGGAAGACAAAACAATGTTTCACATCTTTACAGATGGTTCTGCATCCTATATGGCAGGGGAACAGGTAGCAGGGTTTGGAGTGCTCATTAGGGATCATGCAGGTGATTTCAGGCGCATTGCTAGAAAGTGCACTGTTATCTCTTCACAGTATGCCAAACTGGCTGCTGTGACCTGTGTATTGGAAATCATGCCACATGGTGACAAGGACGCTATCATTTTTGTGGACTCCAGTTGGGTATGCTCATCCCTAACTGAGTTCTTTCCATTCTGGCAAAAGAACAACTTTACCTCATCTGATGGTATTCCTGTTAAGTATAGGGAATTGTCTGTGTACATACACGCCTTGACACAAATGTTCACCCACAAGCTGTACATTCACAAGGTAAAAGCTCATTGCAAGTCTGACCCTTACCATGAATTCAATGAATGAGTGGATTCGCTTGACAAAGCAGATGCTCAAGAGGGGAGACATGGGAAATGGCTCATCCACAGTGTATAGAAACAATTGTGCAATCTATAATTGCTGCCACCAAGAAACCAGTACCAGAGCTCCCTCTGGATCTATCCACTGCACAAAAATCAGATCCAGAGATCAGAGATGTGCTCAAGTTCTTAGACAAAGGAACTGAACAACCACTGCCCATTGGCAGTCCCTACAAAAGACACTCGGACAACTTACATTTGTCTGATGATCAGAAACTCATCTGGTATCACAAACAGGATATAGGTGACAAATTGTGGGTTGCACCACAATCTCTGTGAACCAAATTCATTGATGTGATTCATGACACTCCCACTGGTGGACACCAGGGGGACAGAAAATAACCTCCAGAGGCTCAAGACAGTCATCTGGTGGCCTGGCATGGCCAAAGATGTGGAACACTATGTAGATAACTGCATAGTGTGTGCTCAGAACAATCCTATTACAGTGAATAAAAATACCAAGCTACTGCCCCAAAGGCAGTCTGGACCATGGAATGCAATCCAGATCGATTTCATTGGACCTCTTACTAATTCTAGTAAGAACAACAAGTATGCACTTCTTGTCACAGATTTGTTCTCCAAGTGGGTAGAGGCATTTCCCCATGAAGAACAACATGGCAAAGACAACTGCCAGGATCCTAGTGGATTAATTGTTCTCCAGGTGGGACCTACCTTTAAAGGTGGACTCAGACCAGTGAACCAGCTTTACAGCTGAACTGATACAACAGACAATCCAACTCCTTGGAGTTGATCAGAAATTCCACATTCCTTACCATCCTCAATCATCGTGTCAGGTAGAAAGAGCCAACAGATGCATAAAACAGATGTTATGCAAATTCATTGATGATAATCCCGAGGATTGGGATTTCCTCTTGTCACTACTACTGATGGCAATTAGAGGTACACCTGCGGCTACCACTCAGTGTACACCTTATGAGGTTATGACTGGTAGAGCTATGAGACTACCTGAGCACCTGTTGATTGATCTCCACACCCCTACTGCACACAGAGTATCTGTAGACAAGTATGTGGAAAAGCTTCATGATGACATCATGAAGACACACCTGTTCACTGCCAAGCAAATGGGCAAGGCTAAACAACAAGCTAAAGCTCATTTTGACAAGCATGTCAAAGAGGTTGACTGGCAAGTTGGAGACCAAGTAATGCTCCTCCAATACAGAGAACCCACACACTCATTTGCCAGTAAATGGGAAGGTCCCGACTCCCTATCCCATTGTCAACAAGCTCAGCCCTGTTGTGTATCAGGTCAGAGTACAGCAGCAGAAAAAGACTGCTGACAAGTGGTTCCATGCTAACCAACTCAAACTATATAAAGGTGACTAAAAACTTACTTTTCCTAACCCCGTAGGGCAGAACAGTACTTTCAGCTAACTAATTCTTTTCTATCTCTTTCAGATATTGGCAAGATGGCTATCTTGCACTCTCTTCTCTTACTGGTGGGACTACTGCCTCTAACCATTATAGCACCCCCACTAAACCCCACAGACTTACAAGGACCGATTGGATCACTTGCTTGGTCAAATGGAACATTCGACTCCCATGGGTGTTCAGATTAACATTCCAAACAAAAACATTAAGGTTACTCAAGGCAAAGATGCCTTTCTGGATGTTGCAGTGGTTGCTCCAGATAAATCTTCACTTTCCATCCAATGGCAAACTGATGCAATGGGCAGTGTCAGTGGCTCAGTAGGTAGCACACTCGCCTCTGAGGCCAGGAGATCAGAGGGCTGTGGGTTCACTTCCCACATCTGTCACTTGGGTTAATAGCCCAGTACTGACCCTGTAGTGCAGCATGAGAGGGGTGCTGCACTTCTGAGGTGCCATCTTTCAGATGAGATGTTAAACTGAGGTCCCATCTGCCTAGATGGGTGGTAGTTCAGGTGGATGTTAAAGATCCCATGGCACTTATCGAAAAAAGTAGGGGAATGTTTTATTGCAAAATACATAATATCAGAGAAGAAACATTCAAAGCAAAAAGAGAACAGATGAAACACAGAAAAAAACATATACAGAATCATCAGAGTCACATACAAAATGAAAAAATTAAAAAAAATCAAGTAATCACTACAGCCAAAAAACGTTTCCAGAATAACTGAAACTTCCCTCTGTCAAATATCCTCAACTTCTTCATTTTAAGTTGCTTCAACGTTTCCGTAATTTGATTAATCAACACTACATTAGGAGTATTCACATGCTGTAAATAGAATTGACAACGTGCCTGCCAAAGATAATATTTGATATACGCAAACATAACATTTAACGTACTGGGATGGTACCTAGAATAACCTAAGATAAATACAATGTATTTTGAGAAATTTTCACATACTATTATGGAATGTATAGGCCAAACAAATATGATATTGATGGGTGATTTTAATGCTGCTTGGGGATGTCCAAGGGGTCAGGTCTTGGAAAATTCTATGAAATATTTAAACCTGGTACAGATAATTGATATACCTACAAGGAAAGGAAAGTTAACAAGTAAAGGTAATATATTGGACTTGTGTTTTGTTTCCCCAGAATTGACTGTAGTAAATAAAGGAGTTGGGGAACCAAATCTGGGGGATCATAACATAATAAAATGTACTATAAATTTGGAAATTAAAAAAAGCTCCAAAAATTAAAACTTCAATAGAGTATGAAAGAAGTTATACAAAATTCAATAAGCAGTTATTTCAAAAGCATTTACTGGGATTGCCATGGCATTGAATTTTCCTAATTCCTGACCTGAATTTAGCTGTACAGGAATTTACACTTATGTTTATTGAGGCATGTGACCAATTTGCACCTTGGAAAAAAGTTATTCAAAAACAAAATCATTTTCCCTGGGTGACCCCAATTATAAAGAAGTTAATTAGGGCAAAGAATCAACTTTGGAAAACAGCAAACAAAACTCTGAAACCTGATGTATGGGACAGCTTTAAAAAAATAAGAAATAGGGTGATTCAGGAAATAAGGAAATCAAAGGCTACTTATTATAAACAAAGGATCAATGAAACAACAGATCCTAAGAAATACTGGTCTTTGATAAAAAATCTTACAAATCCTGTCAAAAACCAAACAGAAATAAAACTCAGTCATAATGGAACTGTATTTGAAGCAGACAGAGCTGCGGAGTTACTAAATAAATACTTTATTGAACTTCCTGATTTGGATTTGGGAACAGAAACTAAAATGAAAAGTGTTCAGCCTGTGGATCAAAATATAGAATTTGATAATTATAAGAAAAATCATGTACCAATGTTACGGTTTAAAATAGTGACAACTTCAGAAGTACATACAATAATAAATAATTTAAAGACAAATAAGGCTTGTGGACCTGATAAGATAGAAAATAAATTTCTAAAGGAAGCTGTACAAGAAATATCACCCATCCTGAGGGATATTTTTAATTGGAGCCTAAGGGAGGGATTGTATCCATCAATGTGGAAGCAGGCAAGAATAATGCCAATTGACAAGGAGGGTGATTCAATGGCCATATCAAACTATCGTCCAATAGCACTATTGTCAGCAGTTTCAAAAATTTTGGAAAAAATTGTTCATGGACAGTTAATGGAATATTTTAAAAAATATCAGAAAATAACTCCATTTCAGTCAGGTTTCAGACAGGGCAGGTCCACGGCTACCACACTCATGGACTTCCTAGACCTAGTTGCTACTCCCTTGGGGGAGGAGAAGTCAGTGGGTGCGGTATACGTGGATCTATCAAAGGCATTTGACTTAGTGAATCATTGTACCTTGGTTAAAAAATTGAAACACATGGGTGTGAAGGAAGAACCCTGCAGATGGTTTGGATCATACTTAGACAAGAGATCTCAATTTGTAATAGTAAATGATCACAAGTCTGGTTTGGGTTCTGTGACAAGGGGGGTACCCCAGGGTTCAATCCTGGGACCCCTCTTGTTTTAGTTTATTTGAATGATTTACCAAGGTCAATGAAAAGCTCACAAGTTAGACTCTATGCAGATGATACAGTTTTGATTGGATCAGGAAGAAATTCAGGTGAAATAGAACAAAAATTACAATGTGATTTCTTAGCTATGCAGAAGTTTTTTTCACCACTTGGACTCTTGATAAATAGTAAAAAGACACAAACAATGTATTTTGGTACTGAGAAGAAAATTAAAATAATTTCAAAAATAACAGTTAAGACTCAGGAAGGAAAAATTTTAGAACAAACACAAGTTTATAAATACTTGGGTATTCAAGCTGATCAAAAATTAAGTTTTGAACAACACATAATAGAATTAATCAAGGAAAAAAATTCAAAATTAGGGGTAATGAGACATATATCAAGCTGCTTAACAAAAGAAATGTGATTAAATATAGCAAACCAATTAATATTACCAGTAATAGATTATGGGAGTCATATTTACAGACATACCTCAAAAAAACAGTTACAAAATTTGGATGTTCTCTATAATAAAATAGCTAGATGCGTATTAAAATGTGATATTGGTACCCACCATTGTGTGATGTACACTGAATTAGGCTGGAATACATTACATCAGCAGGCAGAGGGAAATTGGTTAAATCAGATAAAAGGATTATTTAAAAATGGTTCACAATATTATTTGACAAGAAACTTCTTAAAACCAGACCATGGATTAAATTTGTATAAATCAGGAGCTAGAGATTTTTTGGTTCCAAAAATAAAAAATAGTTTCAATAGCATGACCTGTCAATATAAAGTTTCAACTAGTTGGAATAGACTTCCCCCTTTTCTCAGGGACCTAAATCTGTCTTTTTTAGAATATAGAACCACAGTAAAACATGAACTGCATTATAGATGTTTGTGTAATAGGTAGTTTTTAAATAGCATTACACAAGTTGGTTGATTATGATGCTGTTGTATGTGCATTATAATGATGTGCATACTGTAACCTTTGTAATAACTTAAATTTTGTATAACACAGGTTTGCCTTGTAAATAGGGATTCTTTGAACCCTAATGGCAATAATTTCTGTATAAATACATTTTTACTACTACTACTAAATACCTGAATAATCCCCCAGTATCAAACATTCATACTGAATATGCTGTAGGGGAGACAAGTGCCAGCTAGTGGCTAAATCAATCCAGAACTGTTTAATATGAGGACATAAAATAAAAAAATGTTCCTGTGATTCTTCCATGCCAATACAGGAAAATCTCAAGCACAACCTGCCAGTCACGGGTTTATGCTTCCAATTACCCTTAACCCCCAATTTCCCATGACAACACAGCCACTGAACATCCCAGATATGATCAGGGATCCTAACATCTTTAAGAATATTCAATGCAAACTCAAGTTTAGTAGGAAGACAGCGAGGAAAATCAACCCACAGAGCATGATGTCTATCCATCACAAGACCATGTATAGATTTTCTCTGCATGAAAGTAATCTCAAGTTTACTCAAGTTCCACCCTTTCACTCTTTTTAACATAGAAAGGGCAAAATCAGGAACCCGTAAAGATTCACTTAACTGGGGAAAAGTCGCCTCCCATTTTTGAAAAAAGGTTGAAACAAACAAAAAGTCCCCTCTGCCCAATTTGAAGTAAGTCTCACTGTCCTATGGCAGGAAAAAAAAATACAAAAAGACTGAAAAAACACTACAGGGTTTAACATACCCAGTCTTTCCATAGAAACCTAAAGATATGTAAAATCTCTTTTCACCAGGTTCAGCCTACTACCCCAGACCATCTGAAAAAAACAACTAAACAGCCTAGTCTCGAGGTCAGTGGGTAGAGGAAAAACGTGTGCAATATACAAAAACACTGGGACGAGAAATTGCTTAATAATACAAACCCATTTTTTCTTCCCCATCCCCCAGGACTTCCAGTGTGAGACCTTCGCCTCTCCTATTTGCATCCCATCCTCCTAATTTACCCGTGCCATATCATGTTCTCCAAACTTTATACCCAGAACCTTAATAAAATGTTGAGATACCTGGACAGTACCTATTGAGTGTACTGGGTCCCCTTCCCCAAGCTGCAAGGTCATGATTTTTTGATGGTTAAATCCTGCCCTAGTAATCCCTGAAAAAGTATCCAATACCCTTAAAGCATACACTCCAGCCTGAACAGAAGTAGTCAACAGACAAATGTCATCCGCATAAGCCATAATTTTTTGAGGAAAAACCTCAGGACTGGGAGATAACCCAACAATAAAAGGATCATTCAGGATTACTCTAATCATAGGGTCCAAACAAAACATATACAGAAGGGGACTTAGGGAACAACCCTGCCTGACCCCCCCTCTTTATGGAAACTGGTGACCCCATTAGACCACCTACCGTAGGAATGGCCACAGCATTTTGATATAAAATGTGAATCCACGTAATCATAGATGAAGGCATACCATAAACCTGTAAAACTTTAAATAAAAAGGAATGAGACACATTATCAAAGGCTTTTTTCTGATCTAAAGTGATCAGAAATCCCTGCAACTTCCTTTGCTTCCCAAAGTCACAGACATCCCTCAATAATTTGAGGTTCTGTTGAATGTTTCTCCCAGGAATGGAACATGTTGGACAGGGTGAATCAAAACTGATGCAGCCTTCTGTAATCTATGGCACAGAATCTGTGAAAAGATTTTATAATCAGAATTCAAGAGGCTAATCGACCTCCAGTTCCCCAAATCCAGTCTATCACCATTCTTGTAAAGGTAAACCACCATAGCTGAGGAAAAGCAACGTGAAACAGCCACAGCCATCAAAAATTAATTAACAACTTCCACTAAAAGCGGAGCCACCAATTCCTTAAAGGTTTTGAAAAACTCATTTGTAAGCCCATCTTCTCCTGGGACACCCCTGAGCGTAACTGAGAAATAACATCCAAAACCTCAGACAAATTAATAGGACCAGCAATCTCAGCTGCAATGTCAGGAGACAAAATAGGCAATGAGCAATTTATCAATGTATCCCAAGCAACATGAGGGACAAACTCCTGTCCCAAGGAAGTCTGAATATACTCAGCCATAACATCCAACATCTCGGCATGGGAAGTGCGCAAACGACCAGAGCTATCATAAAGACCAATCATTTTTTTGTTTGCCAACTTTGTTTTACATGCCTCAAATGGATCAGAAAAAGGAGATTTAGTAGTACCAAATTTAAAAGTAGCACATACAAAAGCAGCACGCTGATAAAGTCTCTCATTTTACGCCTCACAACATCAAGCTGTGCTTTAATCCTACAATCTGCTATAGTAGGGAGGGATATGAGTTTGTAAAATTGATCTCTTAAAGCCAAGTACCCCAAATAGTCCTTATTTCCCTTAGCTCTCCCAAAATCAAAATACAAATTCTTAATCTCCATTTTAGTATCCTGCCACCAGGAGTACCAGGAGTCATAAAGGAAAGCCACATAACTCCTAAACTCAAACAACAATTCTACTTTGGTTTTAACTTCAGGATCATCCAAGACAACAGAATTAAGCTTCCACCACCTAGGCATCCCAGGGAAAGAGGCAGGTACATGTGAAAATTGAATATCACACTGTAAAATACAATGCTCAGAAAATTCACAATTCTTTAAACAAAAACCATCAACCATCAACCTCCTGGAAATAAAAAAATAATCAATACAGGTACAATATGCATAAGCCTATATGTAAATCCCCCATCCTTATACAAAACCCTATATGCATCCACCAAATCCGCAGTGAGAATAATATGATGTAATGCATGTGAATCACGATACACCTTCTGCTGTACACTATCCCGCATCTTCACATCTAGGCTACAATTCATGTCACCTCCCCAGAATAGCATTCTAGAAGAAAATAAAAATGGTTTAAAAAGAGTAAACAACTCTATTCTAGGCTTTTTACTTTGAGGGGCATAGGTATTTATGATACATATAAAAAAACCCTCATAAACACAATCTAACAACAAAGCTCATCCTGGCAGAATGTCTACTACCTTCTAAACCCAGATTTGGGGTGATTTAAAAAGAATCCCAAGGCCATCCGCTATGTCCACCTCAAAGGACCAAAAGGAAGGCCCCCAAGGCCAATGTTTTTTTAACTTGGACAATATCTTGTAAAGAAGCAAATCTGGTCTCCTGAATACGTAAGGCATCAAACGGACAGTGTTGAAAAAACTCCAACAAAGCCATTTACTTTCAAAAAGACTTAATACTACAAACATTCAGGGAAACCAGATGAAAAAAAGCCATCTATGAGGTTACAAGAAAAAATAGATAAAGATCTTCAAACCTCATCCTTATCTTTTTTCCTCTTCCTCCCTACTTTTTTCTTAGAATTTGGAACACTACGAGGAGTATCCTCTTCACATTCCATTTCTGAAACCACACCAGATAAGGAGGAGACATCAGACTCAAAACCCCCCTCCTGATCTTGAAGCACTTGAAAAGAATTTTGTGTGGGTATAGGGCCAACCAAAACCTTGGGCTTCAGGGAAGATCTAGTCACCCATTTTTGTGGAAGAAAATCAGCTTCCACCTGGCGGGGGCATCTGCCCCATGTCACCCTCTAAACCAGGAACTAACCCCTGTTCAGAAGCACAAAAAACAGTGGGAGCATTAGAAACAGTGGAAATAGTGGGGGCAGTAGAAGCAGTGGGGGCAGCTGGAGATAAAGCAGCCTGGGTAGGGACCGGAGAGGTAGACCAAGAGGCTTCATCTGGGACATCAGGTCCAGGTTCTGGTCTGGAAGGCCTATATCTCTCTTGGGCCTCAGAGACCAAATTCTCCTGGTTGAGTCCACAAGTCCGATTTTGGCCTGCCCAAGGACACTGATGATAAGCATGGCCAAGTTCGTTACAAAGATTACATTTAAATACATTTCTACAAACAGAGCTAGGATGATCATATTCCCCACATAAAGCACAAATGACCCTGTCACAAGTGCTACTAAGATGTCTGGGACTTTCACATTTGTAGCAGGCCTTTGGTTGTCCTGGATAGAAAACTACTCTATCCTTTCCTAAGAAAATGCTATTAGGAATATGCTGCACAGCATTACCAATTAAATGCAATTTCACATTAAACCTCCAACTACCATTCCAAATACCCTCACTGTCAATGATAGCTTCAGAGGGCCCCATAAACTGACATTTCTTTTCCATCCAGTAATAAATATCCCCAACATTCACCCCCTCATTTCAAAACATCACAATCACCGATTTATACAGAGGTTTAGTAAGGAGGATAGCCCAAAAGGAAGTCCATAAGGGCAATGTTTTATACATAGCATATTTTTTCCAAAACAAATCAAGCCTTGCAAAGGTCCTGAAACTAATATCGAAGGTGCCTTCTCCCTGATATTAATCAGAGCAAAAATATCAGCAGCTTGAAACCCCATGGAACCTTTTAAAAGGATTTTAGCCACATAAAGTCAGTTTAGGTGCTCCTGCAGACCCCCTCTGTAACAAAGACGTACAGCATTATGCCTAGGAGCTTGCTCAATTGTATTATTTTTAAATAAATCTGAATATCTGGGCCCAGTCCTACAGCCTTCTCGACGTGGGGAAGGGGGTGGACTAGGAGAACGTTACTGGCACCCTGCAAAGTTAGATTGTTAAGACATATCAGTAGTAGCACTCATCACAGAAGGTACAGTCACCGAATCTCCAAACCCAGTGATAGTCAAAAGAACAGGCTGCTCCCCATCCCCATTTCCAGATTTTACAGTACCTTGATCAGGGATACTCCCTGTTGAAGAAAAGGACTCCCAAGCCGAATCAGGCACCCAGGCCCCATGTGGGATTTGAATCCAGCCCGCATTACACAAAGAATCTTCTTTCAACCGCTTTTCAAAACCAGGCACCGCGGCTGGCCCCGAGATAGCGAAAGACTTCTGCATTCTGTCCGACATCATCATCGACTCCATCACAGGCTGTTGAACCACTGAAACTCCCCTGACAGCAGACATCAAGACAGGTTCCACTGAAGGAGGCAGGGACTGCACCGCTGCTTCTCCGTTTGTAGCAAGGGTCACTTCTTCATCACCCAAAGCCATATCACTCAGCACAGCATGTTCAGATGAAACACTCGGACCAGCTGTTTCCATGAGAGGTATTTCTACAAAATCTTCCTTCGCTCTCGGTGCTCGCGCTACCTCTGTCTACATCGTAGCAGACATCTCCTCCAGACATAGCACCACATTATTCCCGCCACAAGTAACAGAATCCCTTGGCAAAGAAGCAGCCAAGGCCAGGGATAGAACCTCAGACTGCACCAAACGTCCATCCTCCTCACCCTCCATCCTGCAACTGAGCAGCAATCCCCCTGCAGGCAGAGTAGGGGAATTTCCCTGGTGTCCTGGTCAAATTTCCCTCATTCACTAAAAATACCACCAACAGCTTAATCTGGTTCAAGGTCAGTTGGCATTCATCTGTATCCCTCTCCCCCGGGTCATGCCTGAAAATAGGCAGGATTAGTCTAGTGCACTTACCCAGTCAACAAAAACTGAATAAATAAATAAAAATACAATTCCTGTAGCTTGCCTGGCCAAAGGTACATTCCATGGCTGCCCTAACACT
The DNA here is from genome assembly GCA_016271365.2 of Neoceratodus forsteri. Taxonomy (NCBI): domain Eukaryota; kingdom Metazoa; phylum Chordata; order Ceratodontiformes; family Ceratodontidae; genus Neoceratodus; species Neoceratodus forsteri. The sequence continues at coordinate 959,084,245 of CM057453.1, forward strand.
AACATATCTCAAAATGGTTCTCTTCCTATCAGACAGGCTTCTCCATGACACACTGGTCAGTACAATCTTACTGCACTCATTGATCCTGCCTTTTATGAGAGACTCCCTTCACAGGGGGCCACTGACTTTTGTCTCCAAACCTATGCTGCATCCTCTTCTCTCTACCTCTCTGTAGTCCCACCCAGTCAGGAAGAACTGCTTGCCTGCCCTCTTATGGAGGATGGCCCTCTTAGTGGTTTGACTTCCACATCAGTCCCAGGAGCTCTGATAAACAATGTGCAATTTATGCATGTCCCAGTTATTTTCAATCTATCACATTGGAATATGGCTGAATTTGGTTTATGGCAACAAACCAATACTTCTAAGTTTCACAGTCTGATGCTTACTGATCTTGTAGCTGCCCACCAAACATGCACAAATGATACTATTGGTGGACCTCATACCACTGACCATATTGGTGTTTTTAGACCAGCCCCTAAATATGCTAAACCCAAACCAAAGCACACAGCCTCAGACATTGCTGGTGCAGCTGGTTCTGTCTCTGGTATAACCAGAGCAGCCAGCACTGTTACTGGCCTTTTTGGCTCAGGAATGTCTATTTGGAATAGAGGAGTTATTGCCTCCATTAAGGCCCAGGCACTTAAGTTCCAGCAAACACTTGGCAATGATGTTATGCCCCCTATCTTGCAAGGTGTTAATTCTCTCAGTGAGGAAGAACTTTATACAGTGTATAACATGAAGGAGATTGCTCAAGGGTTCAATGATATGAGATAAAAACTTAATGACCTTATCTTTCAGAATAACAGTGAGGCGGACAAGCAATATATTGGGCGTGAAAGTCTATGTTCTGCTTTCGGTTCTTATGTCATTTTTACTGTAAACGCTCTCTTCAGGGATTTGGAATCAGGCAAAATTCCAGGTGTTATTCATGATCTCAGACTGGGTAAATGATATTGCCCACATTGCTGAACCACAGGTTGCATTTCTATGTGTTTAAGGAATTCTCTTAATATTTCTATTTTCCCAGTACGTAATATTGGTTACGTTTCCAGGTTTCCTAACAGTGCACCATGTTACTTGACAAAATCTTGTACCATTAAGGACAATACGTTTGTGACCTTTACTGTCTCTTTACCATGCTTTCATCCAGCTACATCTGTCTTCGACAAGTTGGCCAATATCCTCTCCATCGGACATCTTGAAAATGACATTTTCTGTGAATGAACTGAACTTCCTTTGATGTTGGTTTACCACCCTGTTCTCCAAGCTTGGGTGGCTCCTCACATGAACTGTTGTGCCAAGAAAGGTTTCTACTTCTTGTGCCACTGTGATGTTTTTGATACTGTGAAACCAGTTTGTGGCTATTCACCAGAACATCTAGACTGGGCTTTGAGATTGGGCGATGATTTGCCGAAAAACCTTACCGATGTTGATCCAGATGACGTCCCTCCTGCTGCATCTTCAGTGTTCAATGCCAAAACAGCACCATCCAGAAGCTATCTTAAAGAGATACATCACTTCACCTCTCGGCTAACACATCAGGTTTTCACTTGCCCCATATGCTTACATCGCTGGCATGTACCAACACTCAGAGTCACTTATACTTCCGAGGGACAGTTTTGCATGGTAACAAATTCTCCATCCTTTGCTTATGGAACTCGTACCTGCAATATTAATAACCATAACTTCTGTTTTACTACACAGAAAAAAACATGATAGGTCACACTGTCATCATGCCTATTCCTCTCCCTGAACGAGACATTATTGATACTGATCCCCAATACTTGCTTGCCCTGTCTCTATATTTGCCTATTTTTAATGTGCACATTGATCCTTTTACTCTCTCCTTGTGATCTCTTTTAGCTAGAAAAGATGTTCACTTGAGTTATATTAGCAATAATAGATCTAAAGCAAATAGTATACTTAATGATCTGATTCATGATGGTGATTTAAGTCTTGCCATTGGCAACTATGGGTAGAACTAAGTTTTAAGATTTTTGTTATTATTCAAGTATTTGTGATTGTTTTCCTGATTTTTACTCTTTGCTGCCTGTGAAGTACCGTGAGGCAACATTGAGAACAACTCAAATTCCTTTACAAGACTAATGCATTGGGTCTGTAAATGACTTTTTAGCTTCATCCCTACCAGCTTACTTGGGATTGTTGCCCTTCAGAGGCAACAAGGTGGGGAAGTTATCCATGGACCAACACCCCCAATTGGCCTCCTACCTCACAGACATTAATATCTAGGGCACAGACTCTTATTGTACAAGCATAAGTGTCAGGTTCTACTGTATTTCTATTAAGAATCATAATGTATTTGCTATCATAATTGTACCACTTGGGAGACACCTCTGTTTATACTATTGTATAATCATTAGTTAGACAATACTGCCATCTTTAGTTCTAGTGCAGAACAGCAATTACTTATGTAATTATGTGTGTAACCACAAATGGCCTTCATGAATACGGGTCCTTTGTTTAGTTAGCTTGTCTCTCTGCTAGCTCAGCATGCTTTCCTAGGTTAGTGAGAAGTCAGGTTATTTGCCATTATCCAATGAAGAGACTTTTATATATCTTTGTAGTAGTTACTATGGTAATTATCAGAGGTATAAGACCCTTTGCATTGCACCTTTTTCTCTGAGAATAACAAACTTGTTGTTGCCTATAGGTAAGAAAGATTGGAGGTGTTCTCCCCGGTGTTTATCACTGTGATTTGGTTGTAAGCCTGCTTTATATACCAGAAATAAATCAATGTATGTGCTGGAAACCACTTGCCTGTCATTTCTTCACTTTTGTGCAGTTCCAACAAGAACCTGAGAAAAGTAATTTTATTACCCAGTTACAGAAGCTAAGGTAGGTAAACTATGACAGCATTTTGCATACATCCCCATCATAAAACGTGTCTCAGCACCTCTTCCCCAATTGGTATGCCAGTTAACCCCACAGTCCCTCTGGGATCCCCCAGTCACAGATAAAGTATGCATACAGATGCAGAGTTGCAGACCTTTAATGTTTGAACCTCGTTACGGTAATGTGTAATTTAATTTTTTCACTGCAACTGCAGACTGGTAAATTACACAGGTAGATGGACAGTAAAACAGTTGCTCCTGACTATAAGCTGTTCTTTTCTGTAGGCTGAATACAGATGAGGCAAACCCAACATGCTTCAGGTGGTGAAGGATGCAGGCTGTGATGACTTTGGATGATGGAAGCTCTGTTCTGTAAGCTGGGTATAGGTACGGCAAACCTAATGTGCTTCTGGTGGCAAGAGACATTCACCGTGATGCTCCAGGTGATGTTGATTCTCTTCACCCCACATTGGGACTTGCCCACCCCATCAAGCAGGCAGTCACTTGGAACTTTAGCTGGTTTGATCCCCTGTCAGGATAAAATACCAACAGCAGTAGAAGACAGTAGCTCACTACCATCCCAGATTCAGAGTAGCTTTCAGTGCAACCCCTGCTATAATTTGGTGGTAGAGGCCAGGCTTGGTACTCTAGTTGCATCAGTCCCCTACTCCAGGGGTCTCAAGTCTGTTTTTAGTCAGACAGGAATAGCGAGAGCTAGTCACAAATGCTCTCCACTCCTCAGAGGTTTTGTTTCAGACAAATCTGCTCTGTTTGCACATATCTCCCCTTGTGCAGAGATGCAGGGATTAAATATCAGTGTCTAGCATCTCATGCATTTTTCATTATGCTAAACCCCTGGCTGACAGTTCCAAGGGAAAAGCATGCATGAAATTCCTGAGCCAGCTTGCTACTTAGAGCTGTTTTGCAGAGCTAAGGCCCAAATTGATATAAGTTTCCAGGGACAGGATGTACTAATTCAGTTTTGCACTTTGTGCAGCTTAGAGAGCAGCTTGAAACTGAGCAGCCTCCTTGCTGTGGGCTCCATGACACTGAAGGCAGTCTAGGGCTGCTCAAGAGCAGGCAGGTGATGGTGCACTGGCCATGGTGAGAAGGGCACTGAATAAGCCTGCAGAACAAATGATAGTGTACAGTCCAGCCCTAGGTCCCTCAGCTGCAATCTAGACTGGGAGTGGGGTAAAGAAGCAATGCAGGGGAAGGTGGCAGCAGTGCTCCAGAGAGAGCCAAAGGCAAGCCTCTTTTTAGGAAGGGGTTACATCTTCCCCTCGCTGAAATCCTTGGTGTTCTCATCAAGGCCTGAAAAACATAAAAAACTAAAACTCAACACAGGGTCTAATACCCTTGATTCCTGTCAAAACATTTCTAACTAATACACCTGCATCCTATCCGAATTATATCAACAGTGTACTTCACAGAACACAGGGTAAACATTGGTATTAGCATTTTCCCACCATAGTAAACAATTACACCTACCACAGATGTCTTGAGAGAAGCACAACGGGGGCAGCAGTAGTGGACTTTGCAGCAGATTGACCTTTTTATGCACCACATTTACAGGGAGGTCAGCGTGTACACCAGGGACATCATAAGTGAGTTTAACTGGTTGTTTGACTTCTCCTCCAGAACAGCAGGGTGCCATAAACTCCTCTGTAATTATCTGATTAGGATAATTGATGAGTTCTGCATTCTTTGCAAGTACAGGTTCTGGTCTTTCAATGTCCTGAGGTGGTTCAGGTACTCATATCCCAAAATTCTCTGTGATGGGTAGCAGTGTCAGTGGCTCATCAGGTAGCACACTCACCTCTCAGGCTGGGAGATCAGAAGATTGTGGGTTCTATCCCCACACCAGGCACTCAGGTTAATATCCTGACACTGCAGTGCAGCATGAGGGGAGTGCTGCACTCCTGAGGTGCCTTCTTTAGGATGAGATGTTAAACAGAGGTCCCATCTGGCGGTAATTCAGGTGGATGCTAAAGATGCCATGGCACTTCTCGAAAAGAGTATCTATCTTCAATAATTTTATAGAACTGTTTCTTTTCCTGATTTAAAAACCAACTAAGTTCAATTTTCCAAGTTCTAATATATTTTAATGTAGTTTGTATGTAGGAGGGGAGGGTTTTATCAGAGATGTGCCACTTCCCCTACCCCACACTTGTGAAAAAGGATTTCCCCACAAAGATATACACAAAACTCCTGAATATGTATTTTCCACTAAAACTGGTTTTAAAGAACCATAAAACAAATTGCCAAAAAGAAACACCAAGGGGTGTATCATATTCAGCCCTCCATCTTTCCATGCCCTATATGTGTGTGCTCTTTTAACAGGATTCAATCTTCTTCCCCACAAGAGACAAAAGAAGAGACCCATCACCTTAGTATGCATACTATATGGCAGGGGAAAAATGTGAGAGACATACAGAAATACTGGAGCAATACATGCTTTTAGCAAAAAAAAAAAACAGTTTTTTCCTTGACATTTTCCAGTTCTGCCAGAAAAGCGCTTTCTGTGAAGCAACATCATACACATTGTCTCAGTTGAGCCTCTCTGCTCCTATGGTACCAAAATAAAGACCTAAAATCTTGACATTACCTTTTGTCATAGAAATAGGAAAGATATCAACCTCCCGGGCCACCCCCAAAACCAGTATGTTACTCTTATTCATATTAATCTGCATGCCAGTCACATGTGTCAACTGCCGTATAACTTGTAAAACCCTATTCCCAGAGTCTAAATCTGCCTCTGCAAAGATACAGTCATCCGCATAGGCTGAGATTTTACCAAAAATTACCCCTGCCATGTCCCGGATAGACCTAATCTCCTCGTCAGAGTCTATCAATCTTAGGAGTGGATCCAATCCAAAAACATACAAAATTGGACTCATGGAACAACCCTGTCAAACCCCTTTCTGAACAAATATGGGGATCCTTGGATGGCCATTAATCAGAGGGATAACCTGTGCATCAGCATATAAGGTCTTTAGTAAATCTAGCAAGACTTCAGGAATGCCATAGTACGGTAGCACTGCCCACACATACTCTTGCCTAATGGCATCAAAGGCTATCTCCTGATCAATAGTCAATAAATATCCATCCAAATTTGACTGCAGCCCTTGATCTACAATCTCACATATAGTAACTAGATTCTGAGTAATATTTCTTCCTGGGATGGCACATGTTTGGGTAGGTAATATCAATTTTTGTGCCAGTTTTGCCAATCGAACTGTCAATATTTTTGTCAAAATTTTGTAATCCAAGGTGAGCAGACTAAGCGGACTCCAGTTCTTTATGTCCTGAGGGTCTCCTTTTTTATACAAAAAGGTCATCACTCCCTCCTGCATGCTAGGAGCTAATCTATATTCCTGCCAAATAGCCTCATGTACCAATTGCAACCAAGGAGCCAGAACATCTATGAACATTTTATAAAAATCATTCGGTATACCATCCTTATCCAGTGTAGTTTGAGCTGATAATTTACTAACAGCCAACTTTAATTTCCTGTTCTGTAATAGGGGCTATTACTTCCAATTGTTCATCTGTAGACAGAATCGTAATCTCCAGATGCTCAAGAAAGGAATAATTCTGGTCTGAGCTCAATATCTGAAATTTATTCCATATGTGGTCTTGAATCACCTGCTGTATTCCCCATCTATCCTGTACTACCTCCCCTGTGCTAGTCTTCAAACCAGTAATGAAGATTTTTTTTCCACCCTATAATTCCATATCATAGGGGTTAACCTGCTGTGTTGTACCTCTAGTGTGGAACTGTTGTTACTTCTCTAGTTTTGACAGTTTCTCTTTATGAAAGAAATACATTCTCTATCGAAGTACGCATAGCTGCTCTGGGACAACACTCCCCTTCTCATACGTTTGTGAGAGAAGTCGAAGGTATTGTGCACACCACCCCAGGTATTGGGTATATTGAGATCTGGCCCTTGCTCCTGACACCAGGATAAAGCAATCTCTCAGGTCTCTCTTCATGTCCTCCCACCATTCAATGGGACTATCGTATAAGAAGCTCACATCCACCCGTATTTTAAATAGATCAGTAACTGTGCACTGTATATCCATAGTCTATAATATTTCCACATTCAGTTTCCAAAAACCTCTCCCCATATGTAATCTCTGTTTTTGTCCAATCACCACTTGTACTGCCACATGATCAGATGTTACAAGGGGGAACACCGAAACCCCCTCACTCATCAGTCTATCAGACACAAACCAGAAATCTATCCTTGTGGATAAACACCCTTTACGGAAAGCATGACATGGGGCTTTCTGTAACAAATCATAAATATCACATATCTTATTCTTTTCCAGAATATGCTTTGAAGTATTTGTGTCACTAAAGATTATTTTTAGTTTGTCTACCCCAATCTCTCTCATCAATCCCACAATTAAAATCCCCCCCACATAACACTAATTTTGCAGCATGTAAATATGGCCCAATCTTCTTAAAAAGAGCAGAATGATCTGCCTTCATTTGAGAACTATAAATACTTTTTTTTAATTTTTTTATTTTCTATTCATCTCTGGTGAGCCCTTCTGTCGGTTCTTCCACCCTGGTCACGGCTCCTGGGACTTCCACCTGCCATCCATTGCCGCTTCCTCCCCAGTTACCGACGGCTTACCCCCTGGAGGGTGGGGCCATGGCATTGGACCTCCATATCTGAGCCGTGGGCTTGTATCTGGTCAGGGATTGCGGTGATCGCAGGCTAATGAAGCCCCAGGAGGCTTCACTGAGACAGAGGGCTCACCCCCTTCTTTCCACTTTCCTCGGACGAGGCATGTGCACGACGCCAGCATCTGCCCCGCCTCCTGTATCTCAAGCCAGCAGCGGAGTGACTCCCGGCCTCCGCCAGGGGTCCTCATTGCGCCAGACACTGTCCTGCCCTTCCCCCTGGAGAAGAACATCTGTCCATAGGAAGCTCCATCCTTCTCCCCCAGCCAGCCCTCCAACTACCCAAGTCCATCCCCGAACCCAGATCACCGGCATCACAAGCAGAAATCCAACCACTGCACAGGCGGGCCAGCAAGGACTATAAATATTAACCAAGAGGTATGCAATGCCATATAAGATCACACCAATTATAAAGGCCCTACCCAGATGAATACCCAGAACTCGTAAAATTTTTGGTTGAAGATCCTGAAACAAAAAACCTAATCTGGAACATTGTTCCTCCCCTACAGACCACAATGATGGACCCTACCTCCAGTCTCTCTGTGCTGTCTTAATATCCACTAAAGTATGTAGTCTTGTGTCCTGTAGGAAAACAATCTGCCCTGTGTTGGTGGCTAAACTTGCAAAGGTTACCTCCCTTTTCTCCTGTGACTTTATACTATTAACATTAATAGTAGTAAAGGAAAAAAACTCTGCCATATAGAGCAAGAAAAACTGAGCACATATAGGGACCAAATATGCTAACTCTATCACTTCCTTTTTTTTCTCTTCTTAGGCTTTGGCTTTTCCCCCAACCCTCCTTCCTGCACCCTTTCAGACAGTGAAAATGTCACCAAAGAGATGTTAGATTCCATCTCTTCATCTTCTGGCTCCTGCTCCCGAAGGACAGCATATGAATTAGTCAATGGTACTTGGCCTAACTCTGACTCAACATGTAGGGCTTCCCCCATGTGTTTTCCTGACTTAGAGCAGGTGATAGGAGGTCTTGTGTTACCTCCAGTGATGGCATGACATTACTAACTATCTCTGATCCCTCAGGGCTTTGATGTGTCACTTGCTGCAGACAATTCTGTATGGGTACCTCCTGTAGGAGAATCTCCTGTGGAAAGGGAATGGGAGAAGAAGGTGGCTCATCCACCTTTTCAGTAACTAGTATCTCCCTAGTTTCATCCTGTGTCATGACCTGTCCCTCTTGTACTTCTAGGGCCACTACCGGGATAGTCTGACCCCTCAATTATGACCTCAGATCCTGGGACAGCTGCTTCGTGCCTAGCTTCGCTTTGTGGTCTAGGAGCTAGTGGGGCTGGATTTAACGTTAACTCTCTAATGCGCATCTGTTCCTTTTGAGCAGTAGCCACATAGACATCCTGCTCCACTCTTACAGCTTGATCCAAGCTATTATGAGGGCCCCATGAACATGTGTGAAAGGTATGCCCATATCCCTCACATAAATTACATCTCATCGGTTGGCGACACTGAGCCCCTATGTGGCCCACTTCCCCACACAAACCACATTTTTGTTTTTCATACGTATTACTTAAAAGCCCCACTTCTCCACATGTAAAATATGCTCTTGGCTGTCCTGGGTATAAAATTACCCCTCTGTCCCGGCCCCAAAAAAAACAGTTCAGTAAATGTTTCATTTGGCCCTGCTCCATTTTCAATGTAACTTGGTATTTCCATCCACCTGTCCACAATTGCTCATCATCTATGACTGGCTCCAGATAACCGTTTATCACACAATGTTACTGTGACCAGTAGGTTGTATCTGCAACATTGACCCCCTCATTGCGAAACATAATGGTTATTTTCTTTGTTGGGGTCTAGTTAAAGGTATAGCCAAAAAAGACCTCCACAAGGGGGTATGCTTCAACATCTGGTATTACTTCCAGAAACTGTCCAGCCTTGCTGGATGTTTAAAGCTGATATCAAACTGGGAATCACCCGAAACATGTATCAAGGCATAAACCTCATAAGCATAGTACTTCATGCTGCCTTTCAATAATTCTCTGCCCACAAAGTGCCTGTCAGGAACCTCAGACAAGTCACCTCGGAATTTCAACCAGACAGCATTCCACCTAGCTGCCGGCTCTGATGTATGTTGGACCTCATCAGGGAAGAGCTGCTCCTTAACTCTCTCATGCCACGCACTACTCAGTTGACGTGACACTACTTCTGGTTTCTCCAGTGTCTGAGGGGTCCCAACCTCCCCAGGCTGCTGTACTAAGCGTTGGTCTTCACTTTCAGGAGGGGGAGGGAGCCCCATCTTCAATCAAAGGAGTATCTCAAAAATACCCTGGCACAATATATCAGTTGGGGGGTGAGGATATAGCATGAACCAAGCAGGAAAGGGATCTTGGGGTTATCATCTCTGATGACCTCAAGGCAGGGAAACAGTGTGACAAGGCAGCAGGTAAAGCAAATAGGATGCTGGGATGCATAGGCAGGGGCATCACCAGCAGGAAAGGGAGGTCATAATTCCACTATACAAGACACTAGTGAGGCCCCACCTGGAGTACACTGTACAGTTCTGGAGACCTTACCTATGTAAGGACATAGACAGGGTAGAGAAGGTTCAGAGGAGGGCAACAAAGATGGTGCATGGATTGCATCACAAGTCCTATGAGGATAGGTTGAAGGAACTGAACATGTACTCCATGGAAGAGAGAAGGGAGAGAGGGGATATGATAGAGACATACAAGTATCTCACAGGGAGGAACAGGGTGCAGGAATACACTATTTTTAAGCAAAAAAGATGTTCCAGGACTAGAGGGCATGGGATGAAGTTGGAGGGAGGACGATTCAGAGGAAACGTGAGGAAGAATTTCTTCACAGAACGGGTGGTGGATAAGTGGAACACCCTGCCAGAGGAAGTGGTGCTGGCTGAAACAATCATGGGATTTAAGAATGCATGGGATAGACATAAAGGAATTCTGGAGGTCAGGGGTAAGGGGCAACAGACTTCTTGGAAAACATAAACTGAACTTACAAGCTCAAATGTGTAGACTGGGTCGGGCCATAGGCCCTTATCTGCCGACACTGTCTATGTATCTATGTATGTATCTATGTATCTCCTTCCAGACCTCAGATCACATTAAGAACTTGATTCTGATCTGAAACATCTACCATCTGTATCTCAGTAACAGGGGAAGTCTGTCCAGGTGTTATGAGGGATGTAGAAGGCTGCTCGGCCACAGAGGACCTATCAGTGCTTTGCATTATTAGCTTAGATAATGCTGCTCCTTCTTGTGATTTAGGGAGATTAGCATCCCAACCAGAACCTGTTAAGTTTTGGACCCAGCCTGCTGCCTCTACAGCTGAGGTTACCCAGGCTGCTGGAGTCACTGAGGGACTACCAACGGTCTCTGTAGTGGAATTATCTTCTCTGGAAGGAGAGTGATGTCCAGAATCAAAAAGCATAGCCTTCCCCTTTTTCTGCTTTCCACTCCCATCCTTCCCTGCTGCTTTCTGAACCCCTCCACCAGTTGTAACACCAATATTAAAGAAAACTTCTTTCGCTGACAACCCCTCTCTGCCACTGCCATTATCCCCCACAGTACTGTTAGTGCTAATGTTGGGCATCTCACCATTCTGTAACTATGCCCTATTTGCAGACAACTCTCTGCCCTGAGGGAGGAAGTTGCCCGTCTTCAGGCCACACTGGACAGTAGTAAGGGGAACCTTCCCCCAGGCCACACTGGACAGTAGGAAGGGAACCTTCCCCATTCAGGGAGCACCAGAGCCACCACCACTACCTCAGAGGTTGCGAAGAAAGCACAGCAGTTGGACCACAGTGGGCTCAGGGAGGGTGAGTATGGTGGAACAGAGGCACACCCAGTCAGTTGTTCCACTCCACAATCCATACACCATTCTGTAGGAGCATAGCTCCCCTATGGATGCACCCGCAGAGGAGACTAAGGAGGCTGAGGACAACTGTAACAAGGGAGGACCACAGGAAGGAGGCAGAGGACACCACAGGGAGAGGAAGTAGCTCCTGGTGGGGGACTCAGTTATTAGGGGGATAGAACTGGGGGGAGCAGGGAAAACTGAAAGTAAGGTGCCTGCCTGGTGCCATGGCTTGGAGTGACAGGAAGCGCATCCTCAGGATCACGAGAACAGCTGCACGGGAGTCTCAGATGGACATCATTGTCCACCTAGGGACAAATGACTCAGCTCATCATGAGATTAGAGCAGTGCAGAAGGACTTTGTAGAGTTGGGGAAGGGTCTAAGACAAGTAGCACACACAGTATCCTTCTCAGAGGTGCTGCCTGTCAATGGCATGGGTGGGGCGATGGTACTTTGCACCATGCAGTTTAATGAATGGTTGAAAAAATGGTGTGGAGCACAGGGGTTTGGCTTCATTGGGGGCTGGGGTTCAACCTGGAGGGACACCAGCCTATACTGGCAGGATGGTCTGCATATGTCCAGGAAGGGAACATGTCTTTTGAGCAATCGGTTTAAATGCTTCATTGGCAAGCTTTTAAACTAGTCAAGGGGGGGAGGCACTGATTAGCAGTAGGAAAATCCCAGCCTCTCCCTACAAAACAGGGTACTAAATGAGAAAAAGACCGAGGTAGAAAGGTCAGTGGGGGATGCTGCAACAGAAGGTAAAGCCATCAAAAAATGGAGGGCAATGAGTACCAATGCCCATAGTCTGAGTAACAAGCTTCCTGAATTAGTGGCCTTGATGGAGGAGGAACATCTGGATATCGTGGCAGTCACAGAAACATGGTACACACAAAACCATGACTGGGACATAAACATACCAGGATACACTATCTACAGGAGGGACAGGGAGGGTAAAAGAGGAGGAGGAGTAGCTCTTTACATAAGGGAAGGAATCAAAGCAACAGAACAAAAGGGTAAACAGGCAGAAGAAGAAGCACTGTGGATAAATTTGGAGACAGACAAAGGCACCACAATCCGCACAGGGGTTGTATACAGACCCCCTTCTCAGGGAGAGGAAATGGACAAGGAAATGATAGAAAGTATACTTAGAATGGCAGAAAAAGGGAAGATATTGCTGATGGGTGATCTGAATATGCCAGATGTTAACTGGAGTGCAGTTGAGGCAGCCACTTCAAAGAGTGGAGTTATTCTAGATGCCCAACAGGGGGCATGCCTTAGACAACTAGTATTGGAGTCCACTCAAAAGGGAGCAATCTTAGACCTGGTTCTCTCAAATGGAGATGGAGAGAGGATCACAGATGTAGAAGTGGGTAGCCATCTGGGAACTAGCGACCATCGAACAGTATGGTTCACAATAAACACAGCAATAGAGTCAAGCCATACAAAGGCAAAAGTACTGGACTTTAGGAGGGCTGACTTTGCCAAAATGGGTGAGTGCCTAAGGAATGCACTAGCAAATGGGCGGGGGGGGGAGAACAATGGGGAATGATAAAAACTGCCACCAGAGAGGTAACAAGCCTTTGTGTGAAGCAAATAAACAAAACAAAATGATGTAAGAAACCACTATGGTTCTCAAAGGAAGTGGCAGTGAAGATTCAAGAGAAAAAGAAAGCATTCAGGAAGTACAAGGAGTCACAGAAGGAGCAGGACAGAGAACTGTATCAGTTAAAGCAAAAGGAAGCTGGGAAGGCAGTCAGAACAGCAAAGGCCCAAACTGAGGAAAAGATAGCCAACTCAGTTAAGAAGGGGGATAAAACCTTTATAGGTACATCAGGGAGGCGAAGGAAGATCAAGGGAGGGATAGTGAGGCTTAATAAAGGGGACGGAGGGTGGGCAGAGGGTGACTGTGAAAAGGCAGAGATACTAAACAAATATTTTTGATCAGTATTTACAAATGAAGAGGGGGAGGTACCTAAAACAATCAGTAGAAACACTCTGGATACAGAAGTTGATACCAGTCCATTTACAGAAGAAAGGGTTCTGAAAGAACTCTTAAAACTGAAGGTGGACAAAGCAATGGGGCCTCATGGGATTCATCCCAGAATTCTAAAAGAACTAAGGGTAGAACTAATGACACCACTGACTACCCTCTTTAACAAATCATGAGAGGATGGGGTGGTACCCGAGGACTGGAGGAGGGTGGATGTGATTCCCCTTCACAAAAGTGGGAGCAAGGCAGAAGCAGGAAACTACAGACCTGTTAGTTTAACCTCAGTGATAGGAAAAATGATGGAATCAATTCTGAAGGAAAGAATTGTCGAGTATCTAGAGGCCAGAGGGGCACAGGACCCAAGGCACCATGGATTCACAGCGGGAAGGTCATGCCAGATGAATCTGATAGATTTCTTTGACTGGGTGACCAAAGTAGTAGATCAGGGAGGGGCTGTGGACATGACCTACCTAGACTTTAGCAAGGCATTTGACACAGTCCCACACAAAAGATTAATATACAAGTTAGCCAGCCTGGGAGTGGGTCCCAAGATGACAGCCTGGGTAAAGAATTGGCTGGAGAATAGGACACAGAGAGTAATAGTAAATGGAGTCCACTCTGAAGAAAGGGGGTTACTAGTGGGGTACCGCAGGGTTCAGTATTAGGACTGGTCCTCTTCAATGTCTTTATAAATGACATTGCAGAGGGACTGGAAGGAAAAGTATGTCTCTTTGCAGATGACACAAAGATCTGCAACAGAGTTGATGCATAAGGTGGGGTGGAAAGCATGAGAAGGGACTTGGCAAGGTTAGAGGAATGGCCAAATGTATGGCAGATTAGATTCAATGCTAAGAAGTGCATGGTAATGCACCTGGGAAACAAAAACTCAGTGGAAGAGTACACAATGGGGGGGGGTGAGATACTGACAACAACAGAAATGGAAAGGGACCTGGGGGTAGTCATATCAGATGACCTAAAGGTGGGCAAGCAATGTGAGAGGGCAGCAAGGAGGGCTGGGGGGATACTGGGTTGCATAGGGAGAGGCATCACCAGTAGAAAACAGGAAGTTATTATCCCTCTGTACAGACAGCTGGTCAGACCCCATCTGGAGTACTGCGTGCAGTTCTGGAGACCCAGTCTCCGCAAACACATAGACAGGATGGAAGCTGTCCAGAGGAGGGCAACTAAAATGGTGCAGGGTCTGCACCGGAAGACATATGAAGAGAGACTTAAGGAGCTTAATATGTATATCATCGAGGAAAGGAGGGAGAGGGGGGACATGCTAGAAACTTTCAAGTACCTCAAGGGAATCAACAAAGTCCAAGAGGGTAGCATCTTTCAAAAAAAGAGGTGTGCAAGAACAAGGGGGTACAATTTGAAGATGGGGGGAGCGGCTCAGAGGTAATTTAAGGAAGTATTTTTTCACAGAGAGGATTGTGGATGCGTGGAATGGCCTTCTGGAGGAGGTTGTGGAGTCAAAAACAGTGGTGGAATTCAAGCATGCATGGGACAGTCATAAGGCAATTCTAGGGGGTGGGGGTAGGAAGAAGTAGGCTGCTGGTTAACTAGGATCTGCAGCTTATCCATTAGGTAGGGAAATGGGCAGACTGGGTGGGCCAAGCGGTCCTTATCTGCCATCAAATTCTATGTTTCTATGTTTCTATTATCCCCTTTTCCAACTGCTGATTAGACTGTTCAACCTCCATGCTCCCATCCGAGACTGCCACCATAACATTAGTTACCTGCATGCTCAGAGAGCTGGATGTAGCCATCGGTGCCTGCAAAGGTAATTCTGTTGCATCCTTCGGGCCTTCCAAATGCATCCTCATGCCAGCTTGAACTCGTGCTAAATCTGGATGTATTGGCCACTCTGAAACATCTTGCTGCTGCAAAAGCTCCTTTGTGAGATGTTCTCGTAGGGAACCAAGTTTCTGTTTCTCTTCTTCTATTAATTTCCAAATCTCTACCACCAAAGCACTTGGTGATACTACAGTAGGCCCCATCTGAGCCTCTTCCAGCCCTTCACTATGCTGGACAGCATCCTTAGTAGCAGTCACCTCCTCCACTTGATCCATATTTAAAACAAACTTTTCTTCCATGGTAACATCCATGGTAAAAGCGCTGGTCTCTAACAAGGGGTAGGCTAAGGAGGAGACCCACTCCCCAGCCACCCAGATGTCCTGCTCCTGTGCTCTCTCACTCCTCTCTGATCACCAAAAACTCAGTCACAACACCCTCTAGCAAAAGAGTAGGGGAATTTCCTTGATGCCTAGGCCAAATTTCCCCCCATTTACTAAATTACCACCAACAGCTTAATCTGGTTCAAGGTCAGTTGGCATTCATCTGTATCCCCCTCCCCCCGAGTCGTGCCTGAAAATAGGCAAGAATGTCTAGTGCACTTACCTGGTTAACAATAAATAAATTAAATCCATGACTGTGGGCCCAAATTCAGTTAGAACAAAGGGTGCTGCTGTCTGATTCAGTGGTCTGGAATGATTCACATTACTTCCTCCACGTGCTGAAGGGTGAAATTCCCTTGGGAATGGTACAGGGAGATATTCATGTGGTACTGTGCAACTGGAGGGTTCCTCAGCCTCAAAGCCACTGTAGATCACATCAGACTGAGTCAGCAGGGGGTAACAAGCATTTGAGGTGGAGATGCATGGTTTCTCCATGTTCAGATCTCATTCCTGGTGGCAGGTCTCCTTGCTGGTGAGAGAGGTACTAGGTTGACTGGTTCAGGCAACAGTTGACCAGTTGATAAAAGGTAGTTTTGATGCGAGGTTTTGACCACATTTCCTCTTTCCATTCTCGAATGATAAATTGGCAGGTTTGGATACTGTTCCACAATTACATAGGGATCTAGTTTCCGTCTGTCCTTAATCTTATGTTTGCCTGGGATCCCCAAGTTCAGGACAAGTACTCAGTCCCCTGGCTGTAGAGAATGCTGTCAGACTTTTTTGTCATATCTGGTCTTGTTGGACTTCCCAGCAGTTCTTGGGCCACCCTGTAGGTCTCTTTCAGTTGAGCATGTAAGCTCTTGGTGTAGCTCAGGTATGTCTCTGGCAAGGCATCATCAACTGATACCCTGAAACACAAGTGTACTGGAAGTCTGGGTTCCAGTCTGAATATTAGGTAGTAGAGTGAGGATCCTGTTGAGTCATTTTTATGGTTGTGGGTGAAGCCTACAGACGTTTTGCAATCGATCTGTTGCTCCTAAAGCTGCTGATCATGGCACCTTCCATTGGACATTTGGAAGTATCCTTCTGAACGTCCAATGGAGCATGTAACACGTCACCCACTCGGCCATTGTAGAGTAACAGCTGCACTATTTCAGCTGATACATCTGTATTCCTGGCACCCCCATCTTGTTAACTGCAACTACGCATGCACAAATGCCGCACGTGCGCAGTTCTGTCACATCCGCCATCTTGTGGATGGCACTCCTCCTGCACCCTCCCACTGCTGCAGTCCTCCCTGCTCCCTCCATTTCACATTCCTGCACTGACACCAGGGTGCCCAATCCCTGTGTTGGCATCATGTAACCCCCAATTCATATGGCACACTGGGAGCCCAGCCCAGTGTGCTCAATTTTTAATTTATTTTCCTCCTGCCATCATCAGGGTGCCCAATCCCCATGTTGGTATCATGTTCGTCCCCCCCCCACTCATGTGGCACACTGGGAGCCCACCCCAGTATGCCCAAATTAGTTTTTTCCCTGTAAATAAAGAAAACAGTCCCCCATCTTTTTTTACCTATAAAAAAGCAAACGGTCCCTCATCATCAACCCAGTCCCCCTCCCCCATACCCACCTTCCCACTGAGCACCCACCTCCCTGCACCCTCCCTTACCCCATACTTAACTCTGGAGGTCAGCGCTGTCATCTTCTCTGGACCAGGACATGTCTGCACTCTTCAAAGCCGAACTGCAAACTGAAGAATCAAAGGTAAGCGCCATATAATGGCACTCAATGGGGTTTTCAACTTATCTTGATATATCAGCCATTTTTAGGAATTTTGGCCCCAAATTTTCAACATGACACTCTTGGGACCCCATGTCATGAACACTGTCACTGTCATTTCATTACTCAGTCCTGAAAGGTGATTTTAAGGTCCTGTGTGGAATCACCTTTCAGGACCTGATTAACAAAATGACAGTGCCACTGTTCATAAGGTGGGGTCCCAAAAAGCCCATGTTGCAAATTTGGTAACCAAAGTCCCCAAAATGACTGTGTTATGACCATGCATTGCGCAGTTTGTACGTACACTACTAACTTCACCAATTTTTAATATTTTCACTCCAGATTTTCAGCATTGCCATTTTTGCACACCTCCTTATTAACAGTATAACTGTCATTTTTCACAACCTGCCCAAAACATTTTTTCACACCTGTGGTGCAAAACAGTGCAGTCAATCTGTGAAATCACCTTTTGGGACAAGTGAATGAAATGACAGTGGCACTTTTCAAGAGGTGGGATCCCAAAAAGGCCATGTTAAAAATTTGGTGAAACAACTCCAAAAAATGGTCGAGTTGCACCCGGTCATTCAAAATTTTCAATGCACAAGTGCAACTCTGGTAATTTGGCAGCTCGCCACAGCTGTATTGGATCTGGATAGAGCTTGTTGGTACTGTTGTAGGCCTGGACTAAGAAAGGTATCTGCTAGCTCCTGTATGGCTTTTTTTGAAGGGTCCTGGGTCCTCAGCACATCAAGCAGCATTCTATCGAATCTCTCTGGCTCAGGGTCATCCTGTGGATGATATGGCATGGTATGGGACTTCATGATGCCCATAAAGCTGATAAGTTCTTCGAAGAGACAATGCTAAAAGTCTCTCTTTTGTTCAGAGTGAAGGCAGCTGGGAAAGCCACAAAGCACAAAGTACTTTTCCCACAAAACTTTAGCCACTATGGTTGCCTTCCGATCTTTTGCGGGGAATGTCTGTGCATAGCGGGTGTTGTGGTCGGTCACCGTCAGAATGTTATTGATCCCCTTCCAGTCAGGTTCATGGGAGAGGAAGTCCATGCAGACCAGTCCCATTGATCCAGTACTGGTGATGTTTACAAGTGGAACTGCCCTGAGTAAAGTCTTATGAGTGAACTGGTTGCAGCGTTTATGATGTCTCTCTATTTTAATAGCAATGTTTTTCCAAAGAATGTACTACATCATATAATCAAAATGAACCCTAGACCATGTCTTGGGCCGGATAATATTGATTATAGGATATTTAAAAAAGCTGGTCATTTAATTGCTCTTCCTCTCACAAAATTGTTTAATTATTTTCTTTGTCATAGTGTCTTTCCAGCTAAATGGAAAGGTGCTGTAGTTAAACCAATATATAAATCTGGCTCAAAGGCAAATCTGAATAATTATCGTCCCATATCTTTGTTAGCCCCACTTTCAAAGATTCTGGAAAAAATAGTTTCTGACCAGATAACTGAACATCTTGATACAGTATATACAAACTTTGGTTGGAATCTCAGCGTGGTTTCAGAACCAAACACAATACTGAAACTGCCTTTGATGATGGAAAGTATGGTGCAGCGACTTTTGTCGACCTCACCAAACCATTTGATTGGTGGACCATGCTGAGCTCCTAAAATTGTTGCCAACGTTTTTTTTTTCCTGCTGAATTTATTTCTTGGGTTAGAAACAGTTTGCATAACTGGAATCCATGAACTTTAATTGATGGTTTCCTTTCAAAAACTTTATTGCTAAACTGCAGTTCCCCAGGGGTTCATACTTGGACCCCTATTATTTTCTCGTTTTGTTAATTCACTTTCAGGTCTCTTTACTCACACTGAATTAATTCTGTATGCAGACAATACTATTTTATTTTGTTCAGGGAATAGTATCTCAACACTTCAGAAAATGTTACAATTGGACTTTAGTTTATCACATTATTGGTTTGATTCTCATAAAGTAGTTTTTAATTCTACCAAAACAAAGTCAATGATGTTAACTAGTCCTAGAAAAGCACCAATCACTATTTTTATGTTTGCTTACGTTCATGCACAAGAAACATTATGTGGCAGCTTAGGAGAGAAGTGGGTTGTGGAGGTGTGGCACTGTGGCAGCCAACGCTGGCATTGCATTTGTGGGTTTGGCGCTGTTCACCCAATGCAGGTTCGGTGTCCTGATGACACTGGTTCTGCAGAAGTGCCACTAACTTGAAACAATTTGGCCGCTGCAATGAGGGGCTGCCTCGTCATTACAGCATCAGCCATACAGCTGCAATGAGGGAGCGACCCGTCATTGCAGGGTGGTACCTTGCCTGGTGTAACATTTCCCTAAACATGGTGGTGGCTTATGCCACTGCCTCAGAGCCCCATGGAAGCAGACTGACGCTGTGCCCATTCCCCCTGTTGGCATGCCCTCAACCCAGTTCATTTGCCAACAGGGGAGCCCACTCCCCATCGGCATAATGTTTCCCCCTCCATTTGTTGTGTGCTGAGGGGGGTGCCCAATCCCTCTTGGCTTTTGCTCCCTCCAACACTTGGTATGTGCTGACAGGAGTGCCCAGTCCCTGTCAGCTACAGCCCGCCAAAAAACACTCAGGTGACATGCTGGGAGCCCACCCTAGGGTGCCAAAAGTCCCTGAAAATAAGAAAACCATCCCACGACATTATAAAATTTATTTTAAACCTGTAAACTAGAAAACAGTCCCTCGTTGAGTCTCCCCCAACCTGCACCCACCCACTGTGCACCCCACCTCCCCACACCCCCCCCACTCCATACTTACCTCCAGAGTCCAGCGTGACAATCTTCAGTGGACCGGGAACACATCTGCTCTCTTCAAAGCTGACCGTGAACTGAAGAAATAGCAGTAAGCTGTATAATGTCATAAATGTTTTTTTTTTCAACTTATGTGGATATCCCAGGCATTTTTGGGACTTATGGCACCAAGTTTTCAACATGGGGTTATTGGGAGCCCTCCTCATGAACTCAGTCACTGTCATGGCGTTATTCGGTCCCGAAAGGTGAATTCATGGTCACTACGTGGAATCACCTTTTGGGACTGAGTAACAAAATGACAGTTCCACTATTCATGAGATGGGCTCTGAAAAAGCCTATGTTATAAATCTTACTGGGTCATAATGTAGCATGCTTAATAGCGTACGACATTATGGCTAACCTGGTACAGCGCTGCTCTACTGAGCAAATGGCGCAATACCGCTTATACCACTGTACATGGTATTGCACCATTCTCATATTCCTAAGCAGAGGATAAGACCTCTGCTGGGAATAGGTTCTGCCTACCAGCTGCTGTGGCTCAACGGACTGAGCCACAGCAGCAAGGAACCTAGGCAGTCCTTCTGGGACCAGGTTTGATTCCTGGTCCCAGAAATTTTATTTTTTCAATCTTTGTGTGCACCCTGACTTGAACCCCCCTCCAAGGAGTTGAGAATTGATATTGGGGGGTTCGGGGCGCAGCTCCCCATAACGGTGGGTGTGGGGTGGAGTCCCCACAGAAAAAAGAGATATGCTACATGGCAAGAATCATGCTGCATTGGCAGCATGATTTTTCCATGCAGCATAGTGTTGTCCGTGGTAATGACCCAGTGCCGTTGCAAATTTGGTGAAAAAAATCCAAAATATGAATGTTTTATGAGCGTGCATTGCACAGTTTCCATGCACACTCGTAACTTCTAGAATTTGTAATATTTTCACTGCAGATTTTCAACACTGGCATTTTTTCACACCTTCTTATGAACAGTGCAGCTATCATTTTACAGATCCTCTCTGAAATGTGTTTTCGCACTTCCAGCACAGTATAGCGTGTTCGCTGTGGGAAATCAGTGTTTGGGACAGATTTAGAAAATCACAGTGACACTGTTCATGAGCAGAGGTGCTAAAATGCCTATGTTGAAAAATTTAGTAACTAAAGTCCATAAAATGACTGTGTTATGAGCGTACTTTGTGCAGTTTCCATGCATCCTCGTAATTTTGCGCATTAGTAATATTTTCACTTCAGATTTTCAACATTGGCATTTTTCACACCTCCTCATGAACAGTACAACTGTTATTTTTCATGTCCTGCCCAAAATATGCATTTACACATCTTGTGCAGAATAGCGTGGTTGCTGTGGGAAATCAATGTTCAAGACAGATTAAGAAAATCATAGTGACACTGTTCATGAGCAGAGGTCACAAAATGCCTATGTTGAAAATGTGGTGAAATAATTCCACTAAATGACTGTGTTACGTGCATGCATTGTGCGGTTTCCATGTCTGTGCAGAAGTTCGAGCATGTTTAATATTTTCACTGCAGATTTTCAACATTGCCATCTCTTCACACCTCCCTATGAATGGTACCGCTGTCATTCTTCACATCCTGCCCGATATGTGTTTTCATATATCTGGCGCAGAATGGCACGGTGGCTGTGGGAACTCATTGTTTGGGACACATTAACAAAATCACAGGCCACTGTTCATGAGAAGAGGTTCCAAATGTTTTCATGAGGTGGGGGTTACAAAAAGACCATGTTGAAAATTTGTAGTGCAAATACTAACAAACGCCCGGGGCATTAGGGTTTCTAACCATAACGTCCCATACTGTACAGACTGACAGGCATCGGGGTGTGCCTTTGGATTGCCGACTGTAATGCTCATGCCAATCCACCCCCCCCCCACAGCCAGTGACAGGCATTGAGGTGTGCCTTAGACTCTTCGGCCTCAGAGTTCACCCCATTCTCCTATACTGCACCCATTTCAGTGTATGTCATTATGGAATGGGGTGACTGTAAAGCCGAACACCCCAAGGCACACCTCAACACTTGTCAGTGTCTGCAGGACAGTGTGAGGTGAAAAGGCATGAACGTTATAAGCGATGACCCAAATGCATACCCCAATGCCTGTCCATCGCTGCAGGGTGGAGGTGGGGTTGATGTGAAGTTCAATACTTCACTGCCATTCCTATTCTGCATCTGTCTAACTCCTGCATTTCCAATGCTAATACCAGCAGGCATTGATAAATGCTTGTTTTACTCTGTGACAACACAGGGAATAATATTGAACAAGTATCAGTATTTAAATATTTTGGTTTAACTCCTGACTATCATCTTACCTATGAGCAACACATTACAGAACTAATATCCAGACTTCATAAGAGACTGGGATCACTATACCGAATTAATAAGAACCTTACTGAAGAAACTAGGTTAATTCTCACGCATAGTCTGTTGTTATCTATAATAGAAAATGGTACTATATATATATTCATGCTCCACAGACAGAATGATAAATAAACTCTGAACTACATTTAATAGTGTCATTTGTTTTGCCACTGGAATACCTAGACAGACACACCATTGTCATCTCTATAATTCTTTCAACTGTTTATCCCTGTCTGACACTTTCAGTTTCAGATCACTGCTCTTTTTGCAAAAGATTCAGTTGGGTTTATTACCTGATATCATAATTAGATGGTATGATTGTGATGTCAAGAGGTTATTAACCCCTCTTGACTATGTCACAACAATACCATAACTACATTGGCTCCTTTGTGCATGCACATCTCTCGTTGTTTGCTGAAAAGTTGTAGCCAGAGGTAGATGATTCTCAAAATCCTTTTGCTTTCTCTTGATTAGGTACCAGAAGAGATAAAAGATTGTCACCACTGCTTCGTTTAACAGGGCCCGTTTCATTTCTTGCCATCCTCGTGGTGATGCTCCCACAGTGCATTTCAGTTAGCTAATCACCTGACAAACTCAGTCAATGGACTATTTCTTACAGACTTGTAAGAAAATGTGCGACTTTAGGTTTATTTTAAATGTAGTACAACTGGATTTTAATTTTTTATCTAGCGCCTGCTTTTTAATCTATGAAATGCAGTTATTATGTAACCCATCTTCTCGATTACGTTTTTTATCAATAAACGTCATGCAAGAAAACTGCCACGCTGGAAACTGTGACTGATTCTTTCCCACACCAAGTATGCTGAAAACCTACACAACACAGGAAAAGTGAATTTATTTTGTAGTGGCGTTACCTGGTTTCCATACACTATAAAAGCTAATGGATGGGAGTCAGGTAATAACTGCACTGAATTCAATTCTCGAGGTTGCCATGGCAGCAATAAAAATCTGCCCGGGCAACCTCTCAAAGTGAATACAGCATGGTTATTACCTGACTCCCATCCATTATCCTCCATGTTCCCAAAAAATAATTGTACTGTATACTAGAATGCAAAATAGAAATTCTTTGATAGTCCCGTTTTCACACTTCTTTTGCTCAAAACTCACTTAATTTTACTGCTACTAAACTTTGCAACAAACTACCAAGTTCTATTATTTGTTACCCAATGTTATCTATTTTCAAGAGAACCCTCAACAATCATATGTTAACTAATTTTATTTGCAAGTGTTTTAATTGATTTTATAATTTTGTATTTACAGTGTTTGACTTTTTTTTTTATAATAATTGTTTATGTATTGTAAGTTTTGTTACGGTAGTAATGTATGCTTGTAACTGGACCACTGTGAAAATGGGCATTATTGCCAGTAAACCTTTCAGAATAAAATAAAAATGAAATGAAATGAAATGTGGGGCCAGTAGAATTTGTCTTGGATGAGGCCCAAAGTTTTATCAATCCCCAGGTGTCCCATCTCTTTGTGAGGTGATCCCAAAACCACTTTTCGAAACTTGCTGGAAAGAATGAGTTGCTTTTTGGGGAAAGGCATTTGCGTTTTTATGATTCAATACAGAAGTCCATTCTTTAACAAACATTTGTCCCACTCCCTCAGGAGAAGTGGCACATCTGAAAGATTTGATTTTACATGAGTGGAAGCCAAGCTCTTCTCTTTGGCTTGAATGATGCCCTGCAGACTAAGATCTGTCTGATGTGCAAGTCTTACATATTGAGTTCTGAGGTGAGACAAACAAATATTATATAGTGTGGTGAAGCAGGCTTACACCTCCAGTACAGCATCAGGATGCACTCCAAGCAAGTCTGCAGCCCAGTCAGGGTTGGTAGGAGCAGGCCAGTCATCAGGCACCATTAGCTAGCAGATTGCTTTCACTCCATCTTTAGATACAGGTCCATGGCCTCTCCATGGGTGGAGTATGATGTGGTAATCTGGACAGGGCGTTATCATCACTGTTGTTCCATCCTGGATGGTATTACATTTGGATGTTGTAAGCAGATGGAGTGGAGATTTATCTATGCCCAGTGACATCAAGCTTGGCAGCCATTAGCACATAGGTCAATGAGTTATTATCTGTAACATAGAAACATAGAAGTTGACAGCAGAAGGAGACTGCTAGGTCCAACTAGTTTGCCCGTTTGTTTTAGACCTATTTTGATACTCTAGTTGCCCTTTGTAGTTAAGGCTCCCTTGTGTCTATCCCATGCATTCTTGAATCCCCCCACAGTGTTGATCCCCACAACCTCTTGGGGCAGGCTGTTCCAGGCATCCACCACTCTTTCTGTGAAGAAAAACTTCCTGGTGTTGGTAGAGAACTTTCCTCCTTGCAGTCTGAGATCATGTCCCCTGGTCCTGGAGCTCTTCTTGAAGTGAAAAACTTCCTGTGCTTGTACCTTGCTAATGCCTTTTATGTACTTGAATGTTTCAATCATGTCCCCTCTCTCTCTTCTCTGCTCCAGGGAGTACATATTAAGCTCTCTAAATCTTTCCTCTTAGGACATGTACTGCAGACCCTGATCATTTTTGTTGCCTTTCTCTGTACTGTTTCCACCCAGTCAATGTCCTTCCTGAGGTGAGGCCTCCAGAACTGGACTCTGTATTCCAGGCAAGGCCTGACCAGTGATCTATACAGTGGTAGTACCACCTCTCTTCTCCTTCTGCTCGTGATTCCCCTCCCAATGCAGCCCAGCATTCTGTTGGCCTTCAATGTTGCCTTCTCATACTGCTTACTAACCTTCAAGTCGTCTGATATTATGATTCCCAGATCTCGTCCCTAGTTTGAGGCTGCCAGTCTTTTGCTTCCTAGGTAATACTCCTTTCTTGGATTTTTCTTTCCTATGTGCATGACCTTGCACTTTTTGACGTTAAATCTCAGCTGCCACACTCCAGACCATTCTTCTAGTTTCTTGAGGTCAGCTTCCATCTTGCTCACTCTTTCTGAGGTGTCCACCCTGTTACATATCTTGGTGTCATCTGTGAACAGACACACCTTCCCTTCCAGTCCATCAGTGATGTCTGCTATAAAAACATTGAAGAGCAGAGGCCTCAGCACTGACCCCTGTGGTACCCTGCTGGTCACCCTGCCTTCTGTCGATTGCGCTCCATTAACCTGCACCCTCTGAGTTCTGCCTTATAACCAGTTTTGTACCCATCTGACTACTTCTGGACCAACTCCCCGTGTGGTCAAGCTTCTTTACCAGCCTTCTATGTGGAACCAAGCTGAATGCCTTTCCAAAGTCTAGGTAGACCACATCTACTGCCCCACCGTCATCCACTATTTTTGTAGCGTAGTTAAAAAACTCAAGCAGGTTTGTCTGGCATGACCTATCTGCTGTGAAGCTGTGCTGTTTAGGGTCTTTTTGGCTGCTAGTTTAGAGGAATGCTATGATCCTCCATTTGAGTAGTGTCTCCATTAGTTTCCCTACTATAGACATGAGGCTCACCAGTCTGTAATTACTAGCCTCTTGGCAAATGCCTGATTTGTGAAGTGGAACCACTATTGCCTTTTTTCAGTCTTCATGTACCACACCTCTTTTCAAGGATTTCATGAATAGAAATGCCAGAGGGGCTGCTAATTCTGCCTCAGTTCCTTAAGGGTTCTGGGGTGCATCTCCTCTGGTTCCATGGCTTTGTTTGCTTTTAGTTTATTTAGCGCCTCCCATACTTTGGCTTCTGTAAAGGGACTTGGGTCTACCCCTGGTCCTGGGGTGTTGTGTTTTTTCAGAGCTGGGCCATCCCCTGGGTCCTGTTTGATAAACATTGAACAGAAGTATTTGTTGAGGATTTTGGCCTTCTCTGGGTCATGTGTTTTGCATTTTCCTTCTTCAGTAGCAGTCTTTACTATCCCCTCCTTTTGCCTTCCTACATTCCCTAATGTATCTAAAAAATTATTTGTCTCCTCTCTTTGCCCCTTCTGCTATCTTTTCCTCTGTCTGGGCTTTTGTATTCCCTCCCACATCAAACTCTCCAAATCCCACAAGGCCTTTAAACTGGGTCTTCGGGCACACCTATTAGAATCCGACTGCTGCTCTTGTGCTGTAACTTGAGCCTCTCTTCTAGTATTTTCTCCTCCCTATGGCACTTACTGATTTCCTGCTGGTCTCCAAAATCTGAAAGTTTCCCACATCCAGCAGAAATCCTATTGTTATAACGCTACTTCATTTAAGTTTTGTTTGCTGTTTGTCATTTCAATTTAGTCATTGATGTATCATTAGATGAAAATAATTAATGTAATGTTATCTGTTTCTCTTTGTCATCACTGATAATGACTGTACCTGTCTGTATACTGTTCAAATGTTTGTTCTCACCTCATGCTGCATCATGAAATACTCTTTAATGTTCACTCTGGTCTCCCCAGTCTGTACTCTCCCGGGTCGTGCCTGAATATAGGCAACCTTGTTGTCTAGTGTACTTACCCAGTAAACAAAAACCAAATAAATAAATAAATAATAGACTCTCTCATTTTTTCCTTGCACAACTCCCAGTCTTTCTCAGTTTTGGTTTCCTGGTATATGATGTACGCCTTCTTTTTTCTTTGACTGTGGTGGCCACTTCCTTGGAAAACCATAGAGGATTTCTTTTTCCTTTTGCTTTGCTGACCCATCTGGCACATTGATCTGTGGCAGTCTTTATTGCTCTCTTGAGTCTCCCCCACATGACTTCCACCTCCTCAACCTCTATTTCTATTAACTGGCTACTTATGTTGTTCCTCGTTTTTTGGAAGTCAGCCTTTCTGAAATCTAGCACCTTTATCTTTGAGTGGCTGGTGTCCTGTGTCATATTTACCCTAAAGCTTACCATGCGATGGTTGCTGTTGCCCATATGGCATCCCATTTTGAAGTCCTTGATCCTTTCCAAGTTTGTGAGGACAAGATCAAGAATGGCATCTCCCCTTGTTGGGGTTTAAACAAGTTGGCACAGTTCCACGCCTTGTAGTGACAATAAGAAGTCCTTGCTTCTTGTTGTTGCTGCCATTAGTGTACTCCAGTTAATATCTGGTAGGTTGAAGTCCCCCACCAGTATTACTTCACCCTTTATCAGATATTTTTGTGGATTTCCTCTGTTAGGTCTTTGTCTCCTTTATCTCCTTGATTTGGGGGCCTGTACGCGACGCCAATTCTGAAGGGTTTTCCTTTGCCTGTGTCTACTGTTAGCCACAGTGACTCGAAGTCTCCAGGTTGCCCTTTTACTTCTGTGGCTTTTATTTCCTCCGAATGTAAATGGCTACACCCACCCTTTTTTTTGCCTTGCCTAGTTTTCTTGAACAGATTATAACCAGGAATGGCTGTATCCCATCCGTGGTTTTCCATGAACCATGTTTCTGTTACAACCACCCAGTCCAACCTTTCTGTTTCCAAGATGGCTGTGAGTTCGGAAAGTGTGTTGGTTAGGCTCCTAGTATTTTCAACCATTGCCTTCCAGGAATGTATATCCTTTTTGTTGTGATGTTGTATCCTCTTCCTGGATTACTTCAGTTTGCTCTTTCCAGCCAAGAGAGTAAGGAGGTTGCTGGTTTGGGCAGATGTTGGCTCTTATTTGTTTTCTGAGGATGTATGTGCGCATTTGGCATTTTGGGGAGTGTTGACCAGCCCACCGATGACAGGGGGTGTGAGCTGCATCATGCTCCCCTTTATTTAGTTTAAACTACCTATATAGACATTGAGTTTGTGTCTGAGTGCTCACACACCTTCTCTGTTTACGTGCAATCCATCGTATTTAAAAAAAGATATTTCCCAAAAATTGTGCCAGTTCCCTATGTAGTGGTATCCCTTGTCTTGGCACCAATCACGCAGCCATAAGTTAAATTTGCCTGCTTCAATCTCTCTGGCTCATTTGCTGCTTTTTCCTTTTTCCCACACTGGCAGCACTGTAGATACAACAAACACGGATCCATAAAGATATTTATGGAATTGATCAGTCACTGCCACTTCACTGCAAGGAACTCCAACTTATGGACTAGTTAGTTCTTTTCAGATGGACTTAGATTGCAACTGTCATAGGCAACCAGTCTCATACCATGTACTTGGTAAAGTACAACGCCCAATCCTTCCATGCTGGTATCAATGTGAAGGGTATATGGCTTGGTATAGTCAACAAGAGACAATACAGAGACCTCCCCCCCTTCAGGCATCAAATGATCTCTTATAAAGCATTTTCATGGTCCGCAGTTCATCTGTCCCCAAATGTCTATTGGCATTTTGAAGGTGGTTTCTGTTTGATCCCCGAACCGTTGGTCTTTCAGGTCAGAGTATACTCCTAAGTCAAGTTGTTCAATGACCTCATCACAGAGGAGTAGTCCTTCATGAATCTTTACAGTATCTACAGAATCCCAAGGAAGACTGAACCTTTTATAAATAGTTGGGTCTTGGCCAGGTTGTGAGGGCTTCCACTTTTGCTGAGTCAGTGCTGATTCTTTGTTCTGATGCAATGTGCTCAACATATTTACCAGCAGTCTGACAGAAGTGGCATTTGTTCAGGAAGAAGTTTAGACCATATTCCTTCAGCTGGTCTGGCATCTTAGTAGTCAAGCTTTGTGTTCTCCCAAAAATTACAAGGTCAACCAGATAGATTAAGACCTCTAGTAGATTCGTATCCCCTACCACCTTCTCCATTAGGCACCAGAAAGTTACTGAGGCATCATATATCCCTTGTGGCATACATTCAAATTGATAAAAACCAAGAGGACAGATAAAGGCAATCTTCTCCTTGTCTTCCTCAGCCTTCAGTATTTGACAGTGTCCACCATGCAAGTCTAGCACAGAGAACCATCTACTTCTGTAAGGCTGTCCAGGTTGTCTTGCACTCGAGTCATGGTGCATTAGTTGGTCACAGTCCTTTGATTAAGGGTGTGATAGTCAAGGCAAATTCTTATGGTGCCAGTCTTCTTTCTTTTTTTTTTTTTAAATTCTTCTTTTTATTGAGTTTTCAACTTATATACATACAAGTCACGAACACTCACATATTTATGTGGATAGGCATAGTTTCTTACTGTACGGGTACTTATCACAGTATTATACCATACATTCACAGCAAGGTTTGTCTTTCAGTTTTACAGCTCCTGTCTGATTTTATAATATATTATAGGTCCATGCTGTCAGTCACTAGGTCTGGGGGGGTTAATATTTATTCTCCTTTGAGACCTGGGGCACCAAAGCTCCTGGCAGACCGACCCTTCTACCGAGGCTACTCAATGAGGCAGTCCTGGTCTCCCGTGGAGTGAGCCTCTGGTTTTGTGTGTCAGGCGGGTCCCTCCAGTGTCTCAAAGTCTCCACTGGGTCCCTCTCACTGTCCTCCTCTATTTTAGAAAGGAGGAGCAAGGAGACACCCTATGGTTTTATATATATGACCTCTCCCGTTTCGGGTTACAATCTGGTTGTAATAACTATTTAGTTTCACATGTCTCTCACTTCCAGATAGTTCTCCTTTCCCTAGTCCCACCTCACCCAGTTTAATGTCAATAAGCCATTGTATACATATATTCCCACTCTGCCTTCCCACGGGGGACCAGGGAGGCCAGGCCCAGGGGTTCCAGAATCCAACTCCTCCCCTCCTTATCCGTGACTCTTAAGAGTCCCCCGGTAAGATACCCTAGGGTATGAACGTGATGTCTTTCAGCATGTAGTATATTTGCCATCGTGTCCATCTATCTGCAAATTTCTCTCCCTGTTCATTTAGGTTATGTGTTATTTTCTCCATATTATAAATCTGTTTTGTAATATCCCACCAGTCCTGAATTGTGGGGACTTTTGTTGTTAACCACTGTCTGGTGATTGCTTTCTTCGCAGCCGTGAGAAGCAGAGAAAGCAGATACCTGGTGTTGGGCCTTCTATGTATTTTGGGAAATTAAGAAATAAAAACATCTCTAGTGTCAATTGAAGCTGTGGATCTATAATTTCTTGCAGCTGGGCCTCAAGTTGCATGATGAATACCTGGAGGGCCGGGCATGCCCAGAGAATATGTGTCAAGTTAGCCCGTGGTTCCCCGCATGACCTCCAGCACTTTGCCGTGCTATTTGGAGAGTAGTGGTTTGTGACCACTGGGGATCGGAAATAACACACCAGAACCTTCCATGCAAATTCTTGCCACTGATGGGAGCTAGTAACCCTAGCTGAGAGGCTACATGCCTGCTTCCACTCCTCCGGCGAGAGTTAGTATCCGGTTTCCTGGGACCAATGTGCCCGGATATCATCTGTTAGGGGTTCCCTTTGTAGATTAAGGGTCTGATAGTATAATGAGATCAGATGGTCTTGCCTTCCTGATGTGTTTAGCTGTATTTGACACTGGATCAGTACTGGATATCCCTGCGGGTTCCAGAGTGTTCTTGGGAGGCTCTCCACATAGTGGCGTAGCTGAAGGTAGCGATAAAAGTCCCTATGTGGGAGACCAAATTTTCTTTGAATCTCCGCATAGGACCAAATGTTGCCTTGCGTCACCACCTGCAACAGATACTTTAACCCATGCCCTTCCCATTTAAGGAAACCGTTATCTATGTTATTGGGGGGGAAGTCAGTTAAGCCTGGGATCGGGCAAATAAGAGCTTGGTACGGCTTTAGTTTGTAGAATTTTTAAGCGTGTTCCAATTTTAAATTGCGCCCTAACCAGGGGTTAGGAATCAGTGGGGTTCTTGCTCCGGTTCTAGCGGTATACGGTCCCCAGGAAGACCTGGTCAGGCATCAAAGTCCTTTCTATATCTAGCCGTGCGGGTGGAGGTTCTAGTCTGTCGCGCCATTATTTGCATAAGGGTAATCGCCTGCTGATAAAGCTTTAGGTCAGGGAGTGCCATCCCCCCGTAATGACGAGGGAGGGAGAGTACCTTTAGGCGGACCCGGGGTTTTTGGTGAGCCCATACAAATTTCCTTATCAGGCGTTCTATTTCGCGAAAAGTTTTTAGTGATATATATAAAGGGAT
The DNA here is from genome assembly GCA_016271365.2 of Neoceratodus forsteri. NCBI lineage: Eukaryota > Metazoa > Chordata > Ceratodontiformes > Ceratodontidae > Neoceratodus > Neoceratodus forsteri. Next base: position 959,115,684 of record CM057453.1, read on the forward strand.
ATTTTGAAATAGATATAAGGCTCTCGGTAGGGTTATCATTCTGATTAAGTCTACTCTCCTAGTGAGGTTTAGAGGCATAGTAGCCCAGGTCTGCAAGTCCTTTTTTAGCTGTGTGATGAATGGCTCATAGTTATGCTTATAATATTTTGTGGCATCTTGAGGTATATAAACACCTAGGTATTTCAGCTTCTGCAAGTCCCATCTACCTGGCAAGATATCTCAGGTCCTTTGCATAGGGGTATAATGGAAGGTGAGGATTTCCGTCTTAGTAAAGTTCAGCTTGTAGCCTGACACCGAGCTATAAGAATCTAAGACATGCTGCACGGCTGGAATAGTTTGATCGGGGTTCTGGAGATACAGGAGGATATCGTCCGCGTACAGTGCGACGCGATGTTCAGTGTTACCTATCTTAATCCCTTGGATTCGTTGAGATTCCCAGATCTGCTGTGCTACCAATAGGTGAAGCAGTGGGGCACCAAGACTCCTTTATGATCCTTGCCACTAAGAGTTTTTTCCAGATGTCATCTGACATCTTCAATGTCAGCAGGTGCCTGTCTCCTCAATCTTGCTCTGAAGTGGCAGTCATCATGTAGTCATAGACGGTGTTCTTTCCCTTTGTTACACACTCATGGCATACGAAAACTGGTCAGCCAATTCCCATTGCAGTCATTTCTTCCAGTTGAGGAAACTGGAGGTCAATCAAAATGGAAAACTTATTCATCCAATTCAGGGGTCATCTCCTGATGGGATGGTGCCACTACCACCTCAGCGGTGTATAGGCTGGCTAGTACCATACCAGAATGCACTGTTAAATCCTTATGTGCTTTGTTCTTTAAAATTATACTGATCCTTTTGACCATTTCATCTGTACCAGGTAGTACTTCTCAGTGAACCATCAGACCACTTGGCAAACCTCTTCCTGGACACTCTACAGTGATGATGTAGCCCAGTAAGGATTCATGGCAGTCCACAGGTCCTTCTACTAGGCACTCAGCCCCAGGAGGCACAATCAAAGACTCTTTTCATTCATTCTTTATGACTCCTACTATCCCCTCAGGTTGTTTCAGGCCTTGGCTTCCTTGTCAAATTGAGCATGTACTCAGTGGCATAAATTGGCAATGTCAAGTCATTTTCCTCCCCTGCTTAATGCATGCACATGTGGGCCAGGTCTCCAAACATATTGGCATTGGTTCCAATTGGCACTGGTGTCTTGTCCAATATCTGAGCATCTAGGCAAATAAGAGCAAGACATTAAATCTTTCGAGGGACTCCAACAAAAGTCTCTGGAAATTCAATTTGTACAGTAATGTATTCATCATAGTGGTAGCTGGCACTGTTCAAACCGCAGATGGAAAGTCTTTCTAGAGGTTACAAGGGTAGGTGTTTTAGGTACATCTGGTAAAAGGATCAGTAACTGATAGTGACCTGCAATCTGATGTACAATATGGCTTCACATGAGTATCCCTTGATGGATATCTATATGGTCGGGGTAGGTCCCATCAATCCAGGTGGCAACTTGTGTTGAACAGAGGTAGTGGGATTTGTACATCTTACAGAGCTGTTTTCTCTCGGAGTCCCAGGTCACTCCCTCACTGGACTCCACTGTCATTTCCCTGTGACTGTTGCTGTCTTTTCCATTTCTGGTTTATGAGCTGCTGGTTCTCAGGCCTGCAACATTCTCATGTGAAATGCTAATCTTCTCCACTGTGAAAGCAGAACAGTCCATCTAGGCAGTGTTGATGGCTGAGGCCTAACCCTGTGGGCAGACGAAAGATTCAGTGGATGTCCATGACCAGGTGAATGGGAGTTGGTTGTGGATGAGGTGACTGCACCATCTGCAAAGCCCTCTCACACTCTGTGTGTTCCTTCAGCTGAGTAGCCATATCTGGGGCATCACTCTGCTATCAGCAGCTGTCAACTTGCAGCTGCAGGGGTATGGCTTTCCCAGTCAGTACCCATAGTGAACTGGCAATGGCTTCTTTGTTTCTTCTTCTCTTACTTCTTCCAATAGCTGTCAGAAGTTCAGGGGGTCTGCTCTGCGTTCTTTCAACCTGAGAGATATCAGTGTCCAGTTGAAGTACACAGCTCCTAGCAAAATGTGATCCTGTCTCTTGCAGTCTGTGCAGGGGTAATTCCTGTGGCTTCCACAATTCTTCAAATCAGTCTCCATTTGAGTCATGTAGTAAGACAACGTTTCTCCCTCTTTCTGTGTGGTGGCTCCCAATTGGTAAATTAGCTCCTCCCTCAGCTCAACTGCTTCAGATGTACTCTTAAGCATGGCAAGGTGGTCCCTTGCAGTGCAGTTCAGCTAGCTGGCACATAGGGAATGGATGATGTCCAAAGCCATACTTCTCCAGCGCGCCACAATTCTTTTGCATTTCTCATCATCTGAACACTTCCACTCCTTCTCCATCTGTGTGACCTGGCTCACCCAACTTCCATAGTTGGCCACCCCAGGAGGAGTGTAGTGGCTCCAGAGAAAGTACACAGTCTCCTGTACTGTTCCTAGGATGTGACCAAATAGGGGTCCAGTCCTGTCTCCCAACCTGGAGTCTGCCAGATGGTATTGCCTATGCTGGGTCTTCTTCCTTGAAGAATGCTCTCACTTCTTGAACAGTCTTTCTCTCAGCTGCCAAAAAGGATTGCAACTTTTGTTCAAATTTGTTTTGCTTTTGAGGGCCCTTGGTGGGATGGTCCAGGCTTAGATGGGTTGTTATGAACCATAGGATGGGTCTCCAACATTAGTAAGCAGGTCAGGCACCATGGAATTCCATCAGAACACATAATGCCTGTCAAGTTGAATTGTAACTTTCTCACGAACAGGCACTTTTCCAAAACCTTTTATGCTACCTATGACACTTTCGAGATAGTCCCTAGAAGTTCCTTCAGAGATCCCCTTGCACCAGAATGGCTTTTTCCAGATCAAGGTCCTCAACCTTGCACCAATCTCTCAGTGAGTTGTGATCTGTCATGAAGTTGAAAATGAGGGATGAGTTACCAAAATCAGTCCCTGTCACAGGGTGAGGTGCTGCAGAAATGTTCCAGAAATCCCAGCGGTATCTCCAGATTTGTAAGGACTCCCACCCACAAGGTGTGCTATCTAAGCCTGGAGATGGTAAAAGGCTATTATGCCATCGGGTGAATGTCATCTAGTTTTGTGGTTACAAACATGCTTGGAAAGTGGTGTCATTTCTCCACCTGTGGGGATTCTTATGACAGAGCACTGCCAGGGTGTTTCCCAACAAGAAAGAAACACAACCCCTACCCTTTGTAGTGGGAAACACAATAAGACAGTCCCCTTCCCACTTACCATTCTAAGTTTGCAAATAAACAGCAAGGCAATAATGGCAAAATACGTCAGCAGTTGCAAATAAAAACCAGTGGGTTTATTTTGGAGTTGAAGAATAAGACAGAAAACATAAGAAGCAAAGGTAAAAATAAACAGACAGTAGTTTGCATTCACTTCCATTGTAAGGTATGATTCAGCTCCCCCCTTCCCTCTGCTGGTGCACCAGTTAGCCCCACATTTGCTCTGGGAGCTCCCAATTATAGTTCAAGCATGCACACAGATGCAGAGTTGCAGGCCTGTGATGCTTGGACCTCAGTGTGGTACCATGTAAATTAATTTGTTGGCTGCAACTGCTGACTGGCAAATTACACTATTAGCTGGACAGTAAAACAGTTGCTCCTGACTGTAAGCTGTAGCTGGTCAGGCAGGAATGCCCAGAATTAATGTTTCTCAGATAGTATCCTAGAAATCAGGATACCAACAGATACCTCCAATTTGGCCAGATAGTTGCTGTGGCCGGATAGTAGTGCTATCTGACCATGGAGCCTACCAGCTAGGATACCTGGATCCTAACCAGGATCCATCATTATCTGGCCCCGGAGTCTATCTGTCCTAGAATCTGTGGATCCTAACTAGGATGCCTGGATCCTAACCAGGATCCATCACTATCTGACCCTGCATCCTATCTGCCCTAGGATCCATGGATCCTGACCAGGATACCTGCAGTCTAACTAGGATCCATCACTATCTGACCCTGGATCCTGTATCTGTCTCTGGCAGAATATCTGGTAGGATCCAAGTCAGGATACTAGCACTATCTGACAGTGGTAGGATTCACAAAAGCACTATCTGAGCAACACTACCCAGAATGTGTCTAGCTAGCTAGATAAACAATAGGAATGATATATTCTGTGGGTAAAACCCAGTACCCATGACATTTAGATGACAGGCTGGTGCTGTTTCAATGGGGACATCTCTTCTGCTTAGGCAGGTGATGAAGTAAAACAAAGAAGCACTGCATTTCAGGAAGGTCGTGGTGGTGTAGTTACAGGTGGCTAACCGAGGCAATCTACAGAATACAAAGGAACTGCACACTGGTAACAAATGAATACACAGGAACTGAAAATAAAGAAAATAAATCAGAGTCAATTGCTCAAAACTGTTAGAAGACTCACTAGTCCCTTACGCCTTGATTCCTTGAGAAGACCTGCATAGGTTGAGGTGCTAGGGGCTAGAGAGTCCTCTGAAAGCTTTGAGCAACAAACTCCAATTTACTTTCTTTACTTGTAGTTCCTGCTTATTAGTTTGTTAACAATGTGCCGATCCTTTGTAATCCTTATGCAGGTGATGGCTGGATGGTCTTTTCTGTAGGCTGAATACAGGTGTGATGCACTCAAAGCACTCCAGGTGATGAAGGGTGTAGGCTGTGATGACTTTGGATGATGGTCAGCCCTGTTCTATAAGCTGGTTACAGGTACAGCAGATCCAACATGCTTCTGCTGGTGAGAGGTGTGGGCTGTGATGCTCCAGACAATGTTGATACTCTTTACCCCACATGGTGACTTGCTTTCACCCAGCCCAACAGGCAGACAGTCACTCGGGACCTCACCTGGTTCAATTCCCTGTCAGGACAAAATTGTAACAGCAGTAGAAGGCAGTGACTCAACACCTTCCCAGATGCAGAGCAGCTTTCAAGGCAACCCCTGCTCTAAGTCGATGCTGGAGCCCAAAGTTGGCACTCTAGCTGCATCAATCACTTTCTCCAAGGGTCTCAAGTTGCAGTTCAAAGTGGCTTTGCCGAGCTGATCCCCAAACTGAAGTCAATTTCCAGAGACAGGATGTACTAATTTAGTTGTTTTGCACTTTGTGCATCTTTGAGGGCTGTCTGAAACTGAACAATCTCAATCTTCTTGCTGTGGGCTCCCTAATGCTAAAGACAATCAAGGGGCTGGTTGAACGAAGAGAGTTAATAGTGCACTGTCCACTGTAAGAAGGAGACTGAACAAGCCTGCAGAACAAATGACAGTATCCAGTCCAACCTTAGGTCCTGCAGCTGCAGTCTGAACAGTGACCAGGGTGAAGGAGCACTGCAGGGTATTGTGGCAGCAGTGCTCTGAAGAGAGGAACAGTCAAGCCCCCTTTTAAGAGGGGGTTACATAGAAGCATAGAAAATGTCAGCAAATAAAGATATAGTGACCCATTCAGTCTGCCCAAGCCTAGTTACAGGACTGTGCCCCTGTAAGTCCTCATTTATGTATTACATGACCTTTAAACTGTGGAACAACAGCTTTTTAGTTAGGATGAAAATCCATACACAGCATGGGTAGCCATATACTTTATAGAGAATAATGCATGGGTAACCATGCATGAGGCTGTGTTTCTATGGAGGAGTTCTAAGGACATCAAAGGAACCTCAAGAATGAATGTCACTGGCCTGATGGCACTAAGGATTGAAGTGCCGGACGCTACGCCTCACGCCATGCCGGTGACCTGAGTTCAGAAGCAAGCTCGGGCGCCGGGGGTCTGCATGGGAGGGACTGGATTGAGCACCTAATGGCTGCTCTCCGATCCCGGTGGGGAGGGCATTGGGGTGCTCGGTGATCCAGTGGACCCTGGTGGAGATCAGGGGCATTGTAGTAGCAGGGCAGCATGTAACAGTGTGCCCGATGCTGGCAGGGTTGCCTTGCGCCAAGCGTCGGCGGGGTGCGCACGTGTGGGGGGTCAGGAGAACAAGGAAAAACCTGGCTTGAGGGATAGGCGATGGCACCTATCCTCCTTGCCCAGGACCGGGTTTGTCTCAGCCAGCCCCATCGATCCTCCATCTATGCCCCACCTGCATGCCAGAGTCTGTTTCACAAGGAGCCCAAGGTAAGGAGTCAGGCTGCCCTTCCCAGGTGGGTTAAATAGGGGTGCTGGCTGTGGGGGAGGGGGAAGGGGGCACAGGCTGCAGCGATCCTTAGGCAGGGCAGTACAGGGATAGGCTGCCTGAGAGAGTTCCCCTGAGCCGTGAAGGAGTGAAAGAAAAAAGGAAAAGAATGAATGTCAAGAAATCCCTGATGTCACCAGAACCCAAGATGAAAATATAGCAGAATTGTGCATGGTTGCCCATGTGGGTATACAATATGGTTGGAAATTCAAAAGAATAAAATGTTTTTTTTTTCTTTCCAAGAAATGTTCAATTTAATTTGTTATTATTTAAAAAGAACAGAATCCCATCCTTACCCAGCTGCTGAAAATCCTTATGGGTGGGGGTTGATATGCTGTCTGTTTTTTTTTTTTTTTTGTAATGATGAAACAGCAGAGGATCTTGTATCAGGAGAAGATCATGCGTGTGTGTGTGTGTGTGGGGGGGAGCTTGCATGTGTAACCCGGGGTCACTGTCCACCATGGTCTACTACCCCTGCATTGCAGGCCTGGACAAGGTTAAGGGTCCTTGGTCCTATTAATGATGTACAAGGGGGTTCTTTCCCAAGACAAAAAATAAAATATTGCGGTGCCCCCACCCAGAGTAAGATTATAAGTGGGTCTGATGTTAAGCAGTACAACCCCCTGGGATGCTGTACCTATGCACTACCCCATACAGAGATCCCACACATGGAGTACCATATACCAGAAACCACAATTTTAATAGCTTGCAGTCATTGACTTAAGCTAATAATATGCTCGTGAGTCAAAATTTTCCAAAATGGTTAAACCACCATTTATTTACATGAGGAGGGTTAGGAAAGGGTGAGTGGAGGCAGAGGTTAAGCATCAATCACATTTGGCAATTGGCATTTAGTAATTGGCATCAGCAAACAGTAAATAATAATTTTGCAATTTTTAAATCAAAACACCTTTTTTGTGTTCAAGCCACCCACCAACCCTTTGATGGACCAGAATTAGCTTTCTGACTGACTAGCTGCTTATATTGTTATAATTACACAATCCTTCAACTGGTACCAGTCCCCAGTCCAGATAAAGTCCCCAAAATTCTGTCCCTGGGTACCCAGTGCCAAATCTTTGCAGGCCTGTGATGCAGCTAGTTGGCCGGTGTTGGCGTGCTTAAACAATTAAATTTGCTTTTATCTCTGTCTTCAGGCTACCCCAAATTTCCTGTTTTTGTTTATTTATTTATCTATATCTCCAATTACAATACCTTTGAACTAGAGGCTCTTTTACAGAGGTTCCACATCGGAAAAAACACATAATTACAATGGCATATAAAAACAATAATTTTGACATACTATTTAATAGCAACAAGATATGTACAACTAAGGCAGGGTAGAATACTGTTATGTCGGTTCATTCCGAGGAATAGCCTAAGTGCACTAAAACGTGGTAAAAAACAAGTTAGACCAGAGGAGGAAATGAACATGGAGGTGTGGAGACAAATTCATAAATTCTACGAAAAACATAACCAATAAAAAGATCAAGACAATAGTAAGGTAATAATAAGAAAATGATACTTCACTTGGGAGCTTAAGCAACAGGTAGGTAGAAAAGAGGCCAGGAATTATATTTTGTTTTAAACTGAAATATTTGAATAGTTTGTTAGTGAAAACAGTTCTATGTGTTAAAAATTATTACCTTGAATTTGAACTGATACTTGGGCTGTGATATTGTAGGTTTGGGGATAGATGTTTGGCAGGGAAAAATAGAAGGTAATTTAAATGTGTTGTTTGCCTGGTGTTTGGAGGAGGGACATTAGCTGCAATTAACTTGTCTTTAAACAGGAATTACTGTGGCTTTCATTGTTCACTTGGGAGCTTAAGCAACAGGTAGGTAGAAAAGAGGCCAGGAATTATATTTTGTTTTAAACTGAAATATTTGAATAGTTTGTTAGTGAAAACAGTTCTATGTGTTAAAATTATTACCTTGAATTTGAACTGATGCTTGGGCTGTGATATTGTAGGTTTGGGGATAGATGTTTGGCAGGGAAAATTAAAAGGTAATTTAAATGTGTTGTTTGCCTGGTGTTTGTTGAAGCCCTCCCACCACCCTGTTTTGTAGGCTTTCTTAAATACTGAAAAGCCACTGGGGGTTGGGATTGAAGGGCTGAGTATTTCTGTTTGGGACTGAAATTTGAAGCAACAGGAGTTGGTGGGCCTGTGACATCATACGGTACCTGGAGTCTGCTTGCACACACTGTTAGTGGGACTGAACACATACTGGACTGTATGTGTTTGTGAGACTTGGGAACTTTGTTGGTGGGGTTGAAATTGGGTTTGTAAATAACTACAGTCAGTATAGAGAGAAACTGTACTCCAGGGGAAAGGGACTGAGAAAAGGGGGTGTGCTATTATAAACAGAGGGGGATAATCAGGGTGGCCATATTCCACCATGGCAGGCATCTTCGGAAGGGTTGTAGGCTGCACAGGCTGTGGGATGGCAATAATTCTAAATTGGGCCTGGAGAGAGGGAGGCTGCCCACTCTGTAGACAGCTATCTTGTATCAGGAGTGAGGTATATTGGTTAAGGAGTAAGCTGTGGGAGCTGGGGGTGTCCAAGGATAAGGGTGTGGATATGGGAGCAGCTCTGAAATTACAGGACATTATGCTACAGCAAGCAGAAGGGGGGATATTAGGGACAGAGGACCCTTAGATAGGGAAGTTGATGCTAAGGGAAAGTGTACAGGGTGAAAAGTCTGAATTCAAGGAGACTGGAGGGGGAAGAGTCAGGAGGGGCTGTTGCTGGAAGCCTAAAACAGCAGACTGTGGGAAGGAGCTCCTAAGGTGAACAGTGCAAGAGAGGAAGAAGAGGTCAGTTTAGAGATGCAGTCAGGGAAACTCGGGTTACTTGATGGAGGCTGACATAGAGTGTCACAATAAATTTGAGATACTAAGCATCCTAGAGGGGAGGAAGGGGTTGGAGGAAATGAGGAAACTTATACAGAGGCCGGAGGGAGGGTCAGATACCCATAGGGCATCACAGAACAGCTATGGAAAGGATAGACATAGTCCCAGAGGAGAAGGAACATATATGTTAAGCAAATGGGGGAGATGCAACATATTCCAGACATGAGTGAGAGAGCATGATTGGAGAGGAACTGGGTGACAAGGAGGTGGGAGGAGCCCCCTTCAGCAGGAAGGTCAGTACCAAGGATGGGGCCCTAGCTAAAGGGGACCCACGAGAGCCTCTGGAGACAGGGGTACTAATACAAGGGATGAGGGTGGGAGAGGAAACCATCAGGGCCAGGATAAATGGTTCAGATAAGAGAGGTTAAAGGGACACCTATTCAGAGGGTTTGAGTTAAGTGGGCAAAATAGCAAGGAGGCAGAAGGGAGGGTGACAGGGGTCTCTAATAAGGCAGGAAGACTCCCATGAAATTGCGATCATGAATAAAGTGGGGGAGGGGGCTGAGAGGGCATAGTGGAGGTAACCATAAGGATGATGGCGGTGTTAGGTTCTGTTACTGGGAGACTCGATGATTAAGGGTATCCATTGGGAGGACAGGGGATGGATGCCATAGCCAGGTGAAGGTAGTGAGTATCTCTGGGCTGACAGTGCACAGAGCAAAGTTCATGGTGTATGAAATGGTTAGGATTGTGGAGAGACCGGATTCCTGGTGCATTTGGGAACTAATGATCTAGAGGAAATAGCATTATGAAATCCAACAAGGTTCCAAGAACTTGCCAGAGTCTGTCGGGATAATGGATGCAACATTTCCTTTGAGATATTGCCAGTACCAAAGGCCTCAGTGGAGAAAAATGAAGCTCACAGAGGTTAATAAATGGCTCAGGAAGGAAGTGAAGAGAATGGGTTGAGTGTTAGGGAACTGGAATGGAGTTTGGGAGGATAAGGGACTATATGCCAAGGACAGGTTTCATCTTGCCCCATTAGGGAAGAAGTCCTTAAACAGGGGATGGCTGACTACATACAAGAAAGGTGGGGTTTAAACTTGTAGGGGGAAGGGATAAGGAGGGCTGACCAGAAGCCTCCCTCCAGATGAGGGAGTAGCCTTCAAGCCCAAGGGGAGGGAAACAGACTGGAGGTGGAGGTTTCAGGAGGAGCAGGGGAGGATGGAGAGTATAAGGAATCTGGGTGGGGTTAAGCAAAGGATCAGGGATAAGGGTGGGGTTGAGTGTTAGTAAATGCCAGGAGCTTGGGAAACAGATGCCAGAGTTCAGGCCATGCTGTTGGGGGGGGGTGGATGTGGCGGCATTCACGGAAGCAGTAGCCAACAAAAACCATGACTGGGACCTAAATGTACGGGGTACACTATGCTTAGGAAGGATGAAAGGAGGGCAGAGGGGTGGAGTGGCTATGTTCATTAGAGATGACATAGAAATTGCTATGGTAGAAGAGGCAGAGGAAACGTGGAGGCCTTATGGGTCACCTTATGATCCCCAGCAGGAGATAAGGTCAAGCTGGGAGTAGCATATAGGCCCCGGGATGAGTGATGTTCTAGAGGATGGTTTGCTGGACAACATCATTGCCCAGTGTGGTCCAAAAGGGAAGGAGTGGTGTTGATGGGGGACCTTAATATGCCAGGTACTAACTGGGGAACCATGTCCTCTAAGGTGGCCAAGGAGCAGAGGCTGCTGGATGGCTTCCAGGATGTGTTCAACACAGCATGTGATGGAGCCCACAAGGGAGGGGCATGTCCTGGATGTGGTTCTGGCAGATGGGGATCTGGTAAGGGACATGGTTGTACAGGACCCCCTGACTGGGAGTGACCACAATACTGTCTGGTTTCAAATAAGCATTGGGGGAGTGGGGGTGAGATCTAGGACACTGGCAGTGGACTTCAGGGGGGCAGACTTTATGGGCATGGGAAATATTCTCAAGGATCACTTGTAGGGGATTACCTCAACAACAAGTGTGGAAAGGAGATGGGAGGTCATAAGCAGGGGACTTCATGAGGCAGTCAGGATCTGCCTAAGTTGAAACGTAGGGAGCAAGGTCACATAAACCATGCTGGTGGTCCAGTGAGGTCCAGGTAGCAGTCAGAGAAAAGAAGGCGGCTTACAAAAATATAAAACAACAAGAGGATAGGATAAGAAATGTACCAGCTTGCATCTAGAAAAGTCACCCGTATGGTGAGGAGCAAAGTCCAGTAAAGAGCAACGGCTGGCACAGGATACATGGAGGGAAAAGGGTTCTTCGGGTACATTGGGGAGCGGAGAAAACTAAGGGCCATCTCAGCAGATTGAGATCAGAAGGAGAGTGGGTGGAAGAGGGACCAGGCAGAGGTATTTAGAGTACTTTGCCTCTGTGTTCACTAGGGAGGATGGGATATCTACAAAGCAAGGCACAAAGGGATAGAAGCGGCAGGGAGGCGGGATCAGGGAGCAGCAGAAATGGAGCAAAAGGGGAAGGTACCCCAGGGTGTCACATCTGGATAAGGATAAAAAGACCAGTAAGGTGGAGGACGGATGATGCCATCCCCACCAAAAGGGTGTGGTTTGCCCTCAAGGCCCTAAAGAAAGACAAATCTCCTGGGCCGGATGGCATTCATCCGAGAGTACTATGGGAATTGGCGGACATACTGGCTGCACCCCTGGCGGAGCTTTTCAACAGGTCACTTGAGACAGGGAGGGTACCTAGGGATTGGCGAGAGGCACATGTGGTACCAATCCATAAGGGGGGTCGAAGGAAGTACCAGGAAACTATAGACCCATCAGTTTAACCTCGGTGGTGGGAAAATTAATGGAGAGTATACTAAAGGAACGATTGAGGGTTTACTTGGAGGAGGTGGGAGGTCTGGATAGTCGGCAGCATGGGTTTGTGCCAGGTAGATCATGTCAAACCAACCTTGTGGAGTTCTATGAATGGGTAACATCAGAACTGGACAGGGGTAAGCCTGTGGATGTATTATTCTTGGACTTCAGCAAGTTTGACTCTGTCCCCACAATGGTCTGGTGGAGAAACTGATGGGGTTAGGAGTAGGCCCTTTGATGGTCAGATGGATTGAAAACTGGATAGCTGGACGCACTCAGAGAGTAGTGGTCTGTGGGGCTCTGAACCCTACAGAGGTTGGTAGTGGGGTACCACAGGGCTCGGTCCTGGGTCCAATCCTGTTTAATGCATACATATCAGACATCAGGGATGGTATAGGGTGTGAAATGAGTCTCTTCGCGGATGACTCCAAGATGGGAGCAGTAGTTGAGGAGAAGAGGGAGGTTGGCCCTGCAAGGGATCTGGACACCCTGGAAGCTGGGCTCACACATGGAAATTAAATTTCAATATCACCAAGTGCAAGGTGTTGCATCTTGGTGGGAAACCTAAACACATGTACACTCTGGGAGGGAGGTGCTGGAAGCCTCAACAGGGAAAAAGACCTAGGGGTCATGGTGGATACATGTATGAATAACACTGAGCAGTGCAGGAGAGCAGCTAGCAAGGCAAACAGGATGTTGGGATGCGCGCAAGGGGATCACCTCTAGGAGCAAGAGTGATTCTGCCACTGTACAATGGACTGGATTAGACCACACCTTGAGTACTGTGTACAGTACTGGAGACCACACTTGAAGAGAGGACATACAGCTCCTGGAGAGGGTACAGAGGAGGACAACAAAGATGATATGAGGGCTAGGGGATTTGACTTACGAGGACAGACTTGAGGAGCTCTGCCTGTTTTCATTGGAGGAGAGGAGAGACAGGGGACATGATTGAGGTCTTCAAGTACCTCAAGGGAATAAATAGGTAAACATGGAGGGATCTTTAGACTAAAGCAGGGAGGCATCACCAGAGGCATGGTTTGAAGTTGGAAGGTGGAAGGGTGAGGGGAAAAGAGGAGGAGGTTTTCACTGAGAGGGTGGTGGACCCTTGGAATGCTTTGCCTGGTGAGCTGGTTCAGAGATCCACAGTGGAGAGCTTTAAGAGGGTGGGACAGACACAGAAAGTGGATGTATCAGATGATAGCCTGTCCGGGGGTGGGGATGGATGATAGGGGTTTCTGGAGCACAAGGGATGGGAGGGTCTCGGCACCCAACTAAGGATCTAGGTTCGAGCAGACTTGATAGACCATAAGGCCTAATCTGCTGGCAAATAGTATGTTAGTATGTTAGTATACTGCCAGAGGTAGGCATTGTTAGAAGGCAGGAGGTGAAGTGTACAGTATGATGGGAGAGGGGGGAAATGACAGAAACTTATAAGGGGGGGTGGGAAGTAGAGGGGAGAGTGCAACATGATAGGAGAGTGGGTGGGGTAGGTAGGGTGAGACCATATTGAATACCATAGGGGTAGGGGTAGTGGAGGGATTGAGAGAGCAGGATAGTGGTGGTGAGAGCAGTATCAAGAGTAGGTGGGTGGGAGGGGATGGAGGTACTGAGAGGATGGGGGTTGAGGTATGAGGGGAGTGAGGTGAGGGGTGGGGTGGAACTCAGTGAAATGGGAGGGGGAGGGGTGGGGAGCAGAGGAAAGGTGCCTCATAGGGAGAGGAGCGACTTATAGTCAGAAGTCATAGCTACTAAGTGCAGGGATGATGTTTCCTAAGATTAAACTTAAAAGGGCAAATCCTGGACTCTTCCTGAATGCCAGTGGGGAGTTTATTTAGCCAGCAGGGTGCCCCATATGAAAAACAACTCTGCACTTGGGAGGTGCAGCAAAAAGCAACTTGATGCACCAGTTTAGAGATGAGTTTGGTGTGGGTTAGATGTGGGGATCAGTATTTCTGAGCGACATGGGTAGACTGGCCAAGACTGATTTTTTTTGCCAGAAGGCAGGTCTGATAGGTGATTCTGCCCTTCAGGTTTAACCAGTTGGTCTGCATATACAGATCGCAAGTATGCATTAGCCTGTGAGTTCCAGTAATCAACCTGCATGCCTTATTGAGGGCTGTGCAGATCCTTTTGAGCGTGTTGTCCGTGGCTGCTCCGTAAACAACTACTCCATAGTGTAGTCAATGATAGATAGAACTGAACTAGTTACTGCAGTCCGGAGTGCATCTGGGGTCATGCAGTGCCTATGTCTGTATAACAGTCCTATCCTGGTATTAACTGCCCTTGCAACAAGGTCAGTGTGCGTACCATAGAAGAGGGAGGCATCCAGCGTGATCCCAAGGTACTTGAAATTTAGGACTTGTTCAAGCGGTGTGCCTTCGTTGTTCAGTATGGTTAGCTTGTACAATTTTTATCTGTTATGTGGGCTAGAGAAGAGCATGGTCTTGGTCTTCTTGCAATTCATTAGCAGATTATGGTTTTTAAACCAGGCCTCAATGTCAGAGAAACTAACCTGGAGCTGTGTTTCAAGCGGGAGTGGGTCAGATAGACTGGAATAAATGACGGCATCATCTGCATATAGCAGCATATTATTGGAGTATGCCTTAGGGAGGTTATTGAGGAAGAGGCTAAAGAGTAATGGGCCCAAGATCGAGCCTTGGGGGATGCCAGATATCACTTGCCTTCTATCAGATAAGGTGCCACTTATTTTGACTCGTTACCACCCAACTGCAGCATTTGATAAGCCAGTCTCACGGACAGCGTTTAAGAGGAGGGTGTGGTTGACCATGTTGAAAGCTTTTGTGAGGTCAATATAAATCACCCCCACAAGCTACCCTCAGTCAAGGGCATTGTGTATAAAGAAGGTGTACTCAAGCAAGGCAGTGGTGGTGCTATGTGCCTTCTGTAATTCATGCTGTTGTGAGCATTGGATTTTGTACTTCTCTAGGTACTCATTTAGTTGATCCACAACAAAATGTTTAAGTGCCTTCAGGGGGGGTTGAGATTGGGAGGTAATTAGTGTGCTGGGCACGGTAACCACTTTTATGTATAGGCATAACCTCGGTTGCTTTCCACCACTGGGGGAACTTGCCAAGGCATAGTGACTTATTTAATAGCTTTGTGAGAGGTGTTAGGACTTCATCAATGGTTTGACTAATGAGCTTAAGGTCTAGTGAGTCACTACTAAACTTATACGAACATATGAACATATGAAATTGCCAGCAGAAACAGGCCTCATGGTCTATCAAATCTGCTCTAGTGTGTAGATAGCCCCTCATCACGCAGCTGCACTCCTGCCCCCCTTCCCGGTATCCCTTACCCTTACCCTGTTCCAACCCCTCTTGAAACTGTCCACTATGTTACAGGACACTATCTCATCTGGTAAGGTGTTCCACTTGTTCACCACTCTTTCCATGAAAAAATGTCTCCTCATCTCCCTCTTGAATCCCCCCCCCAATCTAAGTCCATGTCCTCTCATGTCCCTTCCCCTTCCCATCTGAAAAATCCCTTCTGTGTTGGTTTTTTTTATCAGCCTACTGGAGCCAGTCCAGTAGTTAACCCTGATAGGGGAATCAATCATTTGTGCAGCATTGATAGAGGAGATGGCATCACAGAAACATTGAAACATAGAAGTTGATGGCAGATAAGGACCGCAAGGACCATTCAGTCTGCCCATTTTTTCTACTTTATGAATGTGCCATAGGCCTTTACTCTGTCAATGGCCTAGCTATTCATACTCATCTGTATTGCTCCCTAATGCCTATCCCATGCCTGTCTGAAGATCTGCACTGTATTCATATCCCCCACTCCCTGAGGTAGGCCGTTCCATGCATCTACCACCCTTTCTATGAAAAAAAAACTTCCTCACATTACCCCTTAATCAGCCTCCCTCTAATCTCATGCTATGTCCTCTTGTCCTGCTATTTCTCTTATATTGAAACATGTTAGACTCTTTCACCTTGTTAATGCCCTTAATATGTTTGAATGTTTCGATCATATCACCTCTCTCCCTCCTTTGCTCTAGGGTATACATATTGAGCTCCATTAATCTGTCCTCATATGTTTTCTGATGCAGTCCCTGCAGCATTTTTGTTGCCCTTCTCTGGACTGCCTCCATTTTGTTAATGCCCTTGTGCAGGTGCAGCCTCCAGTACTGCACACAGTATTCCAGATGAGGCCTAACCAGTGTCTTGTAAAGAGGGATTATTACCTCCCTCTTATGACTTGTGATACCCCTACTAATATACCCCAACATCCCTCTAACCTTACCTATTGCTTTAGTGGTCTGCGTTGATGATTTCAAGTCACCTGTGATAATGACGCCCAAGTCTCTTTCTTCCCTTGTGATTGCCAGCAACTCCCCTCATAACCTATAGGCAGCGTCAGGGTTTCTCTTCCCTATGTGCATGACCTTGCACTTCTTTGCGTTAAACCCCAGTTGCCATTCTTCAGACCATTTTGCCAGTTTTTCCAGATCTCTTCACATTCTGCCCACCCCATCTGGATCATCTACTCTGTTGCAGATCTTGATGTCATCCGCAAACAGGCAAATTTTGCCCTCTAGACCATCTGCAATGTCGCTGATGAACATATTGAAGAGGACTGGCTCCAGGAATGATCCCTGAGGTACTCCACTTGTGACCTGAATCTCTTCTGACTGTATACCATTTACCACCACTCTGTTTTCTGACCGCCAACCAGTTTGCCACCCAGTTGACCAACTTCTGACCCACCCTGAGCTTACCCAGCTTATTTATCAATCTTCTATCTTCTATGTGGAACAGTATTGAAAGCTTTGCTGAAGTCAAGGTAGGCAGCATCAACTGCACCCCCTTGGTCCATCACTCTGGTTACCCAGTCAAAGAAATCTATGAGATTAGTTCGACAGAACCTTCCTGTTGTAAGCCCATGCTGTCTTGGATCCTGTGCTCCTATGGATTCCAGGTGTTGCACAATCCTTTCCTTAGGGAGTGCCTCCATAATCATGCCCACTACTGAGGTAAGACTGACTGGTCTGTAGTACCCTGCCTCCTCCCTGCTGCCACTTTTGTGGAGCGGGATCACAGGAGCCCTTCTGCAGTCTTCTGGGACCTCTCCTGTGCTCAGAGACTCACTAAACAGTTTTGCTAATGGCTCTGCTAGTTCCACCTTTAGCTCCTTTAGTACCCTGGGATGTATGCCATAAGGTCTTATTGCCTTGTCCACCCTGAGCTTAGCGAGCTCTTATAGGACCCTTTGTTTTGTGAAGGGACTTGTGCACACTTCTCTCCCCCCTGTGTCCATGGTGCTGAGCTGTGTGCCCTGCCCTACCATCTCCTCAGTAAATACTGAGCAGAAGTACCTATTTAGGATAGATGCTTTTTCTTGGTCCTCCTCCACACACACATACACCCTTATCCCCTTTGATCTTAGCAATACCCCCTCTGGACTTTCTCCTTTCACTAATCTAGCTATAGAAAGTCTTGTCCCCTTCTTTTACTGTTTGTGTTAGTGTTTCCTCGGTTTGGGCCTTTGCTGGTCTTACTGCCTTCCCTGCTTCCCTTAGGGAAGTTTGGTATGGCTCTCTGTCTTCGTCCCACTGTGTTTCCTTATATTTCCTGAAGGCCAACCTTTTGGCTCTGATCTTTTCTACTACTGTTTTTAAGAACCAAAGTGGTTTCCTCCTTCTTTTGCTCTTGCCTTTCTCCCTAACACAATGGGATGTTGCTTCAAGTATTGCATCCTTAATGCTGACCCACTTTGCCTGTCCCCTCTCACCTGTATTTCTTCTTGCCAGGGCTAGCTTAACTCTGTTGGCCATCTTATCAAAGTCAGCTCCTCTGAAGTCCCATATTTTTGCCTTGCAATGGGTTGATTTGGTTCTAGTGGCCAAATTCATCGAAAAAGATGGAGGCCACGCTGGGCGGCCATCTGTGAGCTCTCCGTTTTGCTCCGTTTTGCTCTTTGTTTTTGGCTCAAATTTGTTTTAAACTGTCTCTTTTTGGCCCATCTGTTGTGTAGTCTACATCGCATTATCGCATTATACCGCATTACTGTTGTTCGGCTTTATACCGACTATTCAGTACAGCCACCTGGAATTTGAATTTAAAGAATGATTTTTCAAAACTGAGGGGACTTGCCTGCCTGCATCATGTCGTGTTCAGCTGTCGTATGGTCGTGTTGTTGGCTGCTGGCTGTTCACTGAGATCAGTGTGTGTACAGCTGATTTTTGACTGCCGCTGCCATTGTGGAAAGGTTTGGTTGCCGACAGTCTGAGGGTTTGGCAACTGCTCATGTGCTGGAGGATTGGGAGGAGGAACGTTTTGCGGTGGAGCTCTGGTTTCCATTCGGTGAAGGAATTTTGCTGAACTGCAGGAAGAGGAAGTAATCGGTTCCACACTGTGACTGGACCTGCTGTAAGAAGGAAGCGTCTGTGGAGAAATGGACAGTGGAAACCATGGATTATTCTGAATTGTGTGTCCAGATTCCCTGGCCCATACAGGGTAGTGGGTTTCTCTGCCTCCGGAGGGTGGTGGGGTTAGCTTTGCTTCCTTGTTGAGACAGGGGTACCACCAGAGGGTGGTTCAGCCTGCCTCATCATTGCGAGGGTTAGGTTGAGTTTGGACTTTTGGCTGGTGCTTTCTGCTGGATGCCTGCGGGACTTGGGTACTGAGGTCGGATCTGTGTGGATCGTGGTGTGGACTGCTGCTCTGGTGATGTATACTTGAACTCTTGCTACTTCCAGTTTATGATATTCTGGGAAACTATTGGGGAGACTAAAACTTGAGTTAATTAGTCTAGTCTTGTGAGAGGAGACAGACTAAAGTTTTGGGCCATACTAGTGGTGAGAGCACAATAAGTGTGGACATCAAAAAAAGAAAAAAAAAAGACCTTGAACTCTTGTTTTGGGTTTCCTTTGGGTAAATGAGAGCACTGATTTTAGGATTGCGGGAAATTCAAACTTTGGGCAAAAATTTTAAAGGGTTTTGTATAGGTGGAAAGCTCCTTTCTCTGCAGTGGTGAGAGCACTGTGGGTGGGGGTAGATGGACAAGTGCCTCTGATAAAATTTATGTGCAAGCTCTAACACACTGTTAGGAAAATGTTTTTTTGTTTATAATTGCTGTAGTTATGTTTTGATATTGGAATATAGTGTTTTTAGTTTTATTTAGAATGTTCTGTTAGGGTATAATTTTGTTTTATCTAATATAATATTTATATTTTGTTATTTGAGTGTTGTGTTTCAAAATTTTGTTATTTATATAAACCGGTGGGGTTTATTGTAATTAGTTGTGTTATTAATTATGTGTTGGAGTGAAAATATGACAGTCGGCTATTATTCCCCCTCCAGGCAAAGGGATCTTCGTCCCTTCTCCTGTCCCCCCCTGTCACCAGGAGTCTATAGAAGGTGTAGGGCTCTGGGGATTGTGAGGAGGAGGAGAAGGGTTGGAGCTGGGCCTGGGGTGGGGATGTAAAGGAGCGGGAAGATAGGGATTGTGAGGTCAAGGAGATGCCCTGGAGTGAAATGGGCATGGGAGAGGGGTTCTCCCTGTCTTGTGCCCATACCCAAGGGTTCTGGTTATCAGCAGGTAACGCGGTCATCGTTGGAGGCCCATCTTGCTCGAGCGGTGTTGTGCAACACTAGGTCTATTAAAAACAAGACGGCCATTATAGCCGATCTTGTTGGGTCAGCTGACCTAGCGTGCATCACCGAGCCCTGGCTGGATGGAAATGCTGGGCCAGTACTAGCCGCAGCGGTTCCGGGCCGGGAACTCGGTGATACACCACCTGAGGCAGGATCGTAGGGGCGGGGGTGTTGCCATCTGTTTTAAATCAGAATTGGGCCTGGTGGAGGTACCGGTGGGAGTCACCAGATCCTTTGAGTGTGTTTTAGGCAAGGGTGTGGGGTGCAGGATACTTCTCGTATACCGTCCACCAGGTGACGGGAATGCTTTCCTTCAGGAAGTCGCAGATTTCATTGTCGACCTGACATTGAGGTCCCCCAGATGGTTGGTTCTGGTGACTTCAATGCCTGGGTCGACGATGAACCTCTCACATTTTGGTCAAGACTTCCTCCAGTTGATGTTATTACTGGGCTTCACACAGGTAGTTTCCTTCTCGACCCGTATTGGTGGGCACTCATTGGATCTGGTGTTCCTTCTGGGGATGGGGATATCTGATTTGGTGGTGGAACCACTCGGATGGTCTGACCATCACTCCATTAGGTTCAATTTTGAGGATGCCCCTATTAGGTCAGCCCCTTCGGAGATGGTCCGGTACTGCCCATTAAGGGGTGTGTCCCCGGATGACCTGATGGCAGTGCTGGACCTATAGGACCTTCTGACAGATTGCTTGGATCCAGGTGACCTAGTTCAGGCCTATAATAGGGCGGTTACGGGGGCCCTGGATTCTATTGCATCTGTTCGTGTTCATCCGCTCACTCTTCGCCCCAGGTCTCCATGGTTGGATGAGACCATGAGGGAGTTGAGGAGGGTTGGATGAAGGCTGGAGAGGCGTTGGCGGAAGTCCGGTCTGGATGATGACAGACTTAGTTTGATGGACCATTATATGGCCTATCAATCCACAATCTCTCATAAGAAGGCAGAGTTCCTGTCCAGGGAGATAGCAGCTGCACAGAATAGACCAGCCCAGCTCTTTCGGACTATGGACAGACTATGCAATCCAGTCTGTCTTCAGCCCCGGAGGGCCTTTTCCACAGAACAGTGTGAGGAGTTTGCTCTTTTCTTTGCAGATAAGGTTGCCAAAATCAGATCAGACATCCATTCTTCCCTCTCCAATGGGAGCGGTGATGATCGGCTGGAGATGTTAAACACCCAGTTTGCATGGTCTGACTTCAGCCTCCCCAAAATCGATGATATTGTAATGGTCATCCGAGCACTGCGACCAACCAGCTATGATTTGGACCCTGGCCCCACACGCCTCTTAGTGGATTGTGTGGATAAAATTGGCCTAGTCCTGGCTTTGATAGTCTGGAACTCTTCGAAGAGGGGGATCTTTCCAGATCCCCTTAAAGAGGCCATAGTTAGGCCTCTTTTAAAGAAGTTCTCCTTAGACCCAGATTGTCTAGCAAATTACAGACCAGTTTCTAACCTACCCTTTGTGGGTAAGGTTATTGAGAAGGTGGTCACAGTGCAATTGGAGGATCATCTGACCAACAACAATATCTACGATTCTCTCCAATCTGGATTTAGGAAAAGGCATAGTACCGAGACAGAACTTGTTCAGGTACTAAATGACCTCCTAATAGCGAGAGATCGTAGGACCCGTTCTATCTTGGTACTTCTTGATCTCTCTGCAGCATTTGGCACTGTTGACCATGGTGTGCTGTTAGAGAATCAGCGGTCCATCTGTGGATTATCTTGTATGGTCCTCAGGTGGTTTAGATCTTACCTCGAAGGTAGGACTCAGAGGGTGGTGTCGGGAAATTTTTCCTTGGCATCAGTCTCCCTATCTTGTGGGATACCGCAGGGCTCTATTCTAGCGCCTATGTTATTCGCGGTGTACATGCTGCCGTTGGGAGTGATTATAAGACAATACGGTCTGGGTTTTCATTGCTATGCCGATGACACCCAGCTGTATATGTCTTTTGTGCCTGGCCAGGATGCTGCCTAGTCGGTATTTAATAACTGCCTTGCAGAAATCCAAGATTGGATGAATGGGAGTTGGTTGAGGTTAAACCCGGAGAAAACTGAGGTGTTGGTTGTGGACTAAGGTTGCTGTGAGGTGGGTTTGCCAGCTGGTTCGCACTCTGTCTTATGGCTTGCAGGCGTTCCGCTGACGACCTCAGATCAGGTGCGGAATCTTGGTGTAATAATTGACGACCACTTGACGCTTAAAGCTCAGGTGTCAGCAGTGGTCAAAACTTCCTTGTTCCATCTGAGGAATATCGCCAGGGTGAAGCACCTGGTTCCTCCAGAAGATCTTCCAACATTGATCCACGTCTTTGTTACCTCCCGCCTTGACTATTGCAACTCCCTGTACCTAGGGCTATCGGGGGTTGAGCTTCGCCGTCTGCAGCTAGTGCAGAATGCCGCGGCCAGGTTGTTGACTGGTTCTTCTAGATCCAGCCATATAATGCCTGTGCTCCGTGGACTGCACTGGCTGCCAGTATTTTGGTGAATCACTTTCAAGGTCGGTTTGCTGACCTATAAAGCCCTACATGATCAGGGACCTACTTACCTGAAAGAGCTCCTTTGCTCCTACAGTCCCTCCCGCCCCCTCCGATCCACTGACGAGGGATTGCTGGAGATTCCCAGGGTCCGTTTGAAAACCTCAGGGGCTAGATCATTTAGTTTTACGGCCCGACCTTGTGGAACTCTCTACCTCGTCAGGTGCAAAATAGTCCGACTGTCCTGAGCTTTAAAGGAGCCTTGAAGACCCACCTTTTTAGTATAGCTTTTAATGATTTATAATAGTTTTAAATTCTGTTTATTTATTGTTTTATGATATTGTGAAGGCGCTTTGGATCTGAGAAAAGCGGCTTTTTATAAATAAACTTTGATTGATTGATTGATTGATTGAAATTGAACCATACTATGTGATGGTCACTGGAACCCCAGGTGATCTTCTACCTGGAGATCTGTGATCCATTTCCCATTAGTCTGTACCAGATCCAGGATAGCCCTATCTCTCGTGGGTTGTTGCACCAATTGTTTGAGGCCCTCCCCCTGCAGGGAATCCACCATGTGTCTAGTTCTGGTGGATGTTCCTGCTGGTATTGACCAATCTGTATCTGGCATGTTGAAATCTTCCATTATCAGAACCTCCCCTTCAGCTGTCATGTTTTGTACATCTTCCAACAGTGATGTGTTTATGTCCTCCCCCTGGTCTGGAGTCCTGCAGACAACCCCAGTTTATATGGCTGTCCCATTTCCTGTTTCCAGTGTGACCCATAGTTCTTCTTGCTCCTTATATGTATTCTGAATTTCTGTAGCTTTCATATTTCCATTGACATAAAGGGCCACTCCCCCCCCAATTTTTGCAACTCGGTCTCTTCTGAACAGTACATAGCTGGGTACTGAAGTCTCCCAAGTGTGGTTACTGGTGAACCACATCTCACTAATGGCTACTATGTCCAGTTTAGCCTCTGTCATTGTTGCCTCCAGGTCTGGAATCTTGTTTCCCAGACTGTGGGCATTTGTGTACATGATTTTGCATTGGCCAGATTTAGGTGCGTTAGTTGTGGGGTGAGGTCCTGCTTTTCCCCTGCACATCATATGGGGAGCCAGACCTTTTTCCTTACCTGGTGATGCAAATGAACTACAAACATGTTGAACTCCTGTTTGATCACTAGCAGAGGGGGGAGGGGTGTTGTTCCTGTTAGATGTATCGGGTGCTGCACCCACCTCCCCATTTGCTAGTTTAAATATTCAGCAAAGATATCAAACTTCTGCCTCAATGCACTGACTCCCTCCTTAGTCAGATGCAGTCCATCGAATTTAAATAACTTTTGGTCCCAAAACTGTTGCCAGTTACCTACAAATTTGTGTCCCTTTTCCTGGCACAAGCCCTTGAGCCACATGTTTAGCTCCCCATCTCCCCTTCTCTGACCTTCTGTCCATCTACCCCCTTCTCCTAAACCAGCAGGATCTCAGAGAAAGAGATTCCAAGATCCTTAAAGGAGTCAGCTTCAAGGGCCATTAAAATCCCCTAGAAGCACCACTTCAGTATTTTGTTGTAGCTTGGTCAGATATTTAGTAACCAAATTGATGCCACTGGCCTGGTTTTGAGGGAGATGTAAAGAGAGACTACAGTGAGAGTATTGCTATTGGTCCCTAGGAGTAGTCATATGGCCAGGGTCTGGATGGTTCTCCCAATGTCCAGTAGGCAGAGGGCATGCCCCTGTAGAGTATTCCTGTGGTAGATAGCACATCCCCCACCCCTTTTACCCAACCTGTCATGCCTAAAAAGGGTGTATCCATCTAGGGAAACAGTAGAGTTTGTGATCTTAGGGATAAGCCAGGACTCAACCACCAACTGCAAATCCAGTCTGTGCTGGGTGACCCAGACTTGTAGAGCATCATATCTGGCCGGGAGGCTGCAAATATTGATTAATGCTAGCTTTAGCATTCCAGAGTTAGATCCATGTTGGTGCAGCTGGTGCCAGGGTTTTGGTGGATGTTACCTGATAAGAGCATGAGTAGCATGGCTATCCTTAGTAGGGAGCATTTAAATATCTTGAGCCTGTTTTTTGGCTTGAGCCTACTATTTGGCCCATGCATTTTGTAGCATAACAGTAGGGCAAGGTGGGTTATCAGGGAGAGGCTGGGTGAGTACAGCGAGCTGGTAAAGTGACCAGGCTGTCCAGTGAGGTGATGATTGTTACCGGTAATATTGCACATAGTGACAGGCCCGGGGGGGGCACATAGTGGGGCAGCGCCGATTCAGTTGGTGCTTGTATTGGCTAGTAGGGATAATTACCACTATTATCAGGGCAAGTATTACTAAGCCTTTAGGGTCCTGCATGGCAGTTGTACAGCAGGAGAGTGTATAGGGGGTGTCGGGTGGAGCAGTACTCTGATGCAGATATAAATAGTGGAGCAGAGGGCGTAGGGCAGTGATACACTAACACACAAGCCGGGTGACTCAGGATCAGTAGTGGAAATGGGGGGGTGGTGGCACAAGAGGGTATAAGACTGGTGTAGACTAATGGGGTTTAAGGGGCACAAAAAACTTAAATAAAGTGGGCTTCATACTGAAAGTAGGCTGGTGAACTTAAAGCTTAGCCCCAGTGCCACTTATCCACTGAACTTGACAGAAACTTGTTAGCAACTATTTACAGTTCCCCAGATGCAGGACAATCCCTGCTTTTACACATGGTTCTGCTGACAGTCTCGGGTGGCATGTGGACTGTAGATCTGGGGTGGATGAATCAGCAGAACTCTAGTACTTGAGAAGCTTGAGATGAGTAGCAGGCATCTTGCAGCTTGGGCCTTTTCTTTACAGCAGGATCTTGCAGCTTGGAAGGCTGGCACCTTTCTCAGCTCCTCTAGCAAGTGAAACTCTAGATAGACTGAAGTCGCAATCTGGAACACAGACCAGCACAGGGACCTGAGCCAGTATGTCTTAGACCGCCACGTCCAGGCTTGACCCCTCAGAGGGAGGTGCAATGGCAGTGCCTAGCTAGTGACACTACCAGGCTTATTCCCAACACTGACCTTGATAGAAGACCTCTTTTTCCCTTCCTCCTTACGGAACCTTAGACACACCCGGATACTATCTGTATCTTCAGCCACACTGCCAGCCTAGCAGCTGTGGCCCTTTCACATCAGGACACAGTCTCTAGATGCTCACTGGAGACACAGTTGCATACAATGACTTCCTCTGAGGACCCTGAACCTGGCACTGAAAATGTAGACCTTTACTCGAACAGTCCCTTGATACTGGACATAACTTTCCTCACCGTGCAGGTGCTCACAACAGAAGAGGCTCTCTCTTCTACCTTCTGAAGACAAACCTTGGGAAAACTGGAGAGCCCCATGGATCAAGGAGACTCCCATACCATTTTCCGCAAACCAGAACTATTCATGGCCATTCCTTTAGACAAAAACCCTCCAGAGTCATTCCTTTAGACCAATGTCCACTCCTCTTTGTGAAGCTGAGTTAAATGCAGGGTAACAGACAGACTTTAGTACCTCCTGGAACCAGAAGCCCTGCAGCACCAAGAAGATCTTCATCTTACTTGAAATCCTCAGTGACTTTTCTCCCTCTGAAAGCTTTAGGCAGAACTTCTCACTGTTAGAAGTATAGATTCTTATTGCCCTCTCATACACTTGCAGCTCTCTCACAGCTGAAGCTGCAGAAACAGGCTTCTTTGAACAAAGTTCCTCCAAAATGGGGAAAGGCAAAATGCAGGCCTTGGGGGACAGATAGATGGCAACCTCCAGGCAGGCCCTTCCCCAGCCTTGCAGCCCCATCATTCTGCAAAGAGGCTGGAGTCCCCCTTCCTCTGAAGGGGCTGTCGCCAAACTGAGCCCAGAACCGAACGTCTCCTGGGTTTGGGAGCTTCAGACTGCTCCTGATTGGCTGAAACAACTGTCCCAATGAAGAATTAATATTAATTAAGCTCCTTCGATGCCTGATTGACCCTTTAAATGGGCACCAAGATTTCCCCCATCTTTTTCCCCACAAGTCCTTTTTACTGTCCCATAGTCCTTGGCAGCAATCCTGACTTTTTGATTGGTTAAAACTGGGATCAAAGGATGCAAACATGGCCGTAGTCACAAACAGTTTACATGTAGTCCTCACAAGCACCAACTTCTAAGTTCTGGTGCAGCCAGAATATATAACTTTATTTATTAATTGCCACACACTTTTTTTTTATTTTTTTATTTTATTTAAATCTTGGATTACATATACCTTTGAGCAAAGAGCTCTTTTTCAAAGGTTCCACGTCATTAGAAAATATAGACATTAGACAGGACAAGTAAAGTATGGTACAATTGAGTGTAAAAAAAGGGGAAGACAAAGCATAATGAACAATCAAAGTGAAATAAACAGAGATGCATATGCTAAACAATTACAAGCACATGAAAGTGCATACAGTCAATTTGATAGCAGCCAAAAGCTTTGTTGAGACACACATGGCACAGAGTTGGGGGGCTGGGAAGAGAGGGGTGGGAGGGAGGGAGGACGAGGAAAGGTAGGGCAGGGAGGGATAGGGGAGGAGAGGAGAAGGGAGACAGAGCAGTCTTAAAGCAGCTTTAGAGCCCTTTAAAACAACCACCAAATTTAACATTTTCATGTAGCCCCCACCTGTTGCTGCTGTCAACATACACTGCCCCAGGCAACAGGCAGCCTTACTCATTAATATTAATGCTTCCTTATTAATATTCGTGATGCCAGAGCTAGCCCTCATTGGCACCCTTTATTTAAAACATGTAGAGGCTCCCCTTATACCTCCTCCATGTCTCCAACCCCCATACTGCTAAACTTGGGGACCAGAACCACCAGGGAGGCATCCATTCATCTACAGCAATGGCTAAAAAACAACAATGTGTTATGGCACATGCAGGGGCCACCAGCATGCACCAACATGCAGAAGCAGTGCAGCAGCTCCATGACTTGCTCCTCCGGCCCCATTTCCAGCCACAAAACCATACAGGGGCTGAATGGAGGATTCAGGGGCAATCAGGGACTCAGACCAGATGGAGGAGCAGGACTGGGGGATCCAGGGGAATGGGATGCACTGGGCAGCCCAAAAGGGGCAAATTAAAGTAAACCCCCACAGGGGGGTTATACTCTCCCTTGCCTTCAATGCCTGGTGTCTACACCGACTCCATGGTATGGCTTGACATTCAACAATAAATGGCATTCAAACACATTTTTTAACATTTAACATCCTGATCTAGACACATGGCTTCCTAGCTAGCACTGGCAACTAACATGTCCTAATCTGGACAATTACAAACTATCTACTGTATATAACAATAAACATTTGCTGAACAGACTCTGTGCTTTAACAGATGTTATATTCCACAGGGACCCTTGGCATTAACAGCTTTTAGGTTGGTACAAACGTTACACACATTTCTCCCTTTGGCCACTAGGAGGTGTGCACTCCCAACTACCTCATCAACCAGCAATGAGCAGCCTAAGACAAAAATTGGTGCCAAAACACTTTACCAGTACCTTCCATAGATTCTAACCATTTTTGTAAGGGTCACCAACACATTGGTGAGCAGGTGGGGTCCTTGCTGGGCGTGACTGGTAACAGGTGATCCCAGTGGTGCCTCCATTTGTGTAACTCAGGAGGTGCCGTCCACCATGGGCTACTACCCCTGCCTTGCAGTCTTGGACAAGGCTGAGGGGCCTGGGTCCTATTACTGATGTAGAAGAGGGTTCTTTCCCAAGACAGACAATAAAATAGTGCAGTGCCTCCACCCAGAGTAAAATAACAGTGGGCCAGGTGTTTGAGTAGTACAACCCTTGGGATGCTGTATCTACCCACCTCCCCCATCCAGTCACCCCACACACAGAATACCACTCCATTTAGCAATACTGTAAAACATATATAATTAACGCCTGTAGCTAATAATACACTCATGACCACTTTTAACATCAACAACCATCAATTTTTTATTGAGGGAAGGGGAATAGGGTAGCAGAAAGGTATTTGTGCTTTAAATGCAAACAGATGTTAACAACAATGCCCACCTCCCCACAGCACCTCAACCCACCTTTCCACTGGTACAATGCCCCTTTGAGTCTATTTGAGTACCCAGACCAGTGCTGGCCTGTACATTGCCGCAGGTTGGCCTGCATTGGGGCCCTTGGAATGCTGTTGAAGCTTGTAGGAGTTAAAGCTTTACACTTGCAGACAACTTTAAACTAGACCCCCTTGTCAGCGCGAACCCTGAGTTACTCAGTTCTGTAGACACACTGGATCTCAGGTTCTGCACAGTGGGCTTGAGGGGAAAACAGTGGCATCGGGGGCAGTAGAGCACATGGACAACAGAAAGACTGGATGAAGTAGCAGAAACTGGCAGCTTTCCACTTTTTTGACTTGCTTGCAGAGTCTAGCAGCCTGTCACCTTCGGCCTGTAAGCAGTCTGGAGAATGGGAGCCCCACGCAAGGCTTCTTGGTCTGCAAGTGAGCCCAGACCCATGAGTGACCCCACGGTCTGGCTCCCAAAATGGGTCCAGAGTTCCCTAGCACTGAGGCACATGCCCATGGTTCTCTGCAGCCCAATCCACCCACTTGATAAGGGTTAGCATTTCCAGTACCTGGCTCCAAATTGTGGCTGTGCAGCTTGCAGTCTCTCTCATTTGCCTGGACTGGAAATATCAGCTCTGGGGTGCAGCAATGGTTCCTTGGAATTCCACCTTGCCAGTGGCTCTTGGCTAGCAGCATGCAGTCTCTGGAGTAGCACTCCACCTTTACAGAGCTGAATTTCAGCATTACAGGCACGTTCCTGAGCACTGGATCTCTCCAGGCCTTTTCCACAATCTCCTTCAGCTTCAGACCAAGTTGCTAACTTCAAAATCTGGCCCACACAGTTCCAAACCCCCTTTTTACAGCTCGGGGCCTCTCGAACTGCTGCAGGATTGCTGCAAACACTGCTTCTTCAACACAGAAGAAAACCCTTTTCCAAATTACTCAGACATTCAACTGCAAGATCTTTAGGCCAATTTCCAAACCTTTTTCAGTACAGAAGATTAGCCCTCTTGACTCTATAAGAACGCATGCCAGACCGACCCACACAGCAACAGTCTCTGGGGTTTCACACCAAAAATTCCAGCATCCAATTGGCTGAAGCCTGCTGTACATAAAAAAAAGTATTAAACATTAGCCAATTTTGATTATTGATTGGTTATTAGTTTTAGGTGCCTAGAATAGAGTGCACACGTCTCCCAGCAGTCATTTCAATGGTCTTTGGGCACCTAAGTCATTCATTGCCTGGCACTGGGGGGGGTCAAAGTAGCAAATATGGCTGCTTAGTACACAGTCCCATACAGTTTATACAGCAGTCCCTATTTCAAAGTGTCCCCGCAGCCAAGGTACACAGTTCTTAAGCACAGTTGCCCCATGGTCCAGTAGCAGCTTTTGTTCCCTGTAAAGAGACTTCTGAATTATAATTAAAGAGTTTTTAGATTGCCTGTCTCTGGCTCCGTTCTATGCAGTCCCCAGGAGTGGTGATCAGGCTCATTAATATTCATGAGAGGCTCATTACTATAGGCGCTCTTAAAATACACACTGAAGCAACTTTTGAGGCACCTCCTCTGTGTGTCAGACCCCTGACTAGATTAACCTGTGAGTTGAGAGCACTGGAGAGGCAATTAGACAGTTGCTACAGCAGCGATTTCCCTCCTCTGGCCCCAAAGGACCACAGTAATCCATGCAGGGCCAGATGGAGACCAAGGGACACTCCAGGACCCAGGACTTGGTGGCAGGAGGCAGCAGGAGGTATGGGCAGAGCCCCGGGGCCACCAGGTAAGTCTCACACATGGGGGGGTTACACATGGAAAATGAAAAAGTAAAATGGCACATAGCAGGAGTTTCCATTCTAATTAAAAAATCTGTTGAAGCACAGAAGGGTACAGCAGCATTCTTTGTTCTTTAAACTGTGGAACAACTGCTTTTTAGTTCAGATTGAAATCCATGCACAAGAAGAAGAAATACAGTATATAAGGAATAATCCACAGTCGGGTGTGTGGCAATATTGTAATAACCGAATAACCTGGGTGGGTTGTGAGGCCCAAGATGCAGCCAAGTATCTTCAGCTACCCAGGAAGTGATGTTATTACAGCATTGATGCACACTTGGAGTGGATTATTACACTTATTCATAAAATGGTCAAAAGTGTTATAATACTGAATACTATATAAGGAATGTGTGGGCAACCTTACACAATAAACCTGTGTTTCCATCAAGGTGTTGACATAACAGCATTTGGGCCTCAAGAGCATAGCTTGAAAGGTCCATGCTGTTATCTCAACCCTGTGATGGAAACAAAAGGCAAGTTATGTATGGTCATCCATATTTTGTTAAACATAGAAACATAGAAGTTGTCGGCAGTTAAGGACCTCTTGGCCCATCTAGTCTGCCCTATATTCCCTAGCTACAGTGCCACTGCAGACCCCACTCAATCTCTGTTTTTGTGCACCCCTTGCCTTATTCTAAGGTCCCGTTGTCTCTATCCCATGCATGCTTGAATCCTGTTAGCACCCACCACCTCTGCTTGGAGGCTGTTCCAAGCATCCACCGCCCTCTCTGTGAAGAAGTATTTTCTCACATCTCCTCTGAGCCCCCTTCCCGATTCATTGCATGATCCCTTGTCCTGAAGCATCTTTTTCTATGGAAAATGTGGCATGGGGTTATGATGTTGTGCACAAAAACAGCACGGCACAAAACTTCACAGGCAAAATGGCACCTGCACAAAAAACATTGGTCAAAACACCAACTGTAACAAAAATGTCTTCTGCCCATTCAAACCAATAGGGGCAATGGAACAACTCCCTTGTTTTGTGGGAGGGCTGCACTCCCTATACCCCCCAACATGGGGGGCTTTGTCCCCACACACCTGGAATGATTATAATCAACTCCGAGGGGGTGTGGACCTCGGGGGTAAGTTACAACTCAAGAAGGGAGAAACTTTGTTTCTCAGCAAAAAATAAAAAAAATAAAATTTAGGAGACAGGGAATCAAATCCTGATCTCCTGGTCTTCTCTACTGCACAGTATAGTGTCTTAGCCACTCTGCTATGGTAGCAACTCAGGAAGGCACCAGACCTCCAGCCTCTTGATCCCTTCCCCACTCCTCTGTGTAGTGACAGGTGTAACGGTAATTTCATACCGCTATTACGCCCATGTTGCTCTGAATGGATTTGTGCTTTACACAGCACAGTTGTTGCTGCACTATTCTTGTAGCGCTATGTTGATCTGGTACCGGAACATGCTACCTCCCTGTACCTTACTAATACCTGTGAGGCATTTGAATGTTTCTATCATGTCCCCCCTTTCCTCTAGACAGTACATATTTAATTCCTTGAGTCTTACTTCATAGGGTTTTTGATGCAGGCCCAGCACAGTTTTGGTAGCCCTCCTTTGTACTGCCTGTACCCTATCAATATCCTTCCAGAGGTGTGGCCTCCAGAACTGGACACAGTACTCGAGTGGGATCTTACCAGTAATTGATACAGGGGTACTACTTCTTTCTGCTGGTGATGCCCATCCCTATGCACCCAAGCATCCTGCTAGCCTTCCCCACTGTCTTCTTACACTGGTTGGCTACCTTCAGGTCTTCAGAAATGATTACCCCTAGGTCCCTTTCCTGTTTTGTGGTTACTTATACCTCCCAACTCAATTGGTATGTTGCCTCTGGGTTTCTGTGCCCCAAGTGCATGATTTTGCACTTTTTTGCATTGAAACCCAACTGCCATTCCCTTGACCATTTGTCCAGCTTTCTCAGATCGTCCCTCATTCTTTCCACACACACCCTGGTGTGTCCACTCTGTTCCCGATTTTTGTGTCATCAGCGAACAGGAATACTTTCCCTTCCAGCCCCTCTGCAATGTCGCTAATAAAGACATTGAAGTGGACAACGTATAGTACTGACACCTGTGGCACCCCACTGGTAACCTTGCCTTCTCCAGAGTGGACTCTATTTACCACCACCCTCTGACTCCTATTGCTTAGCCAACTTCTTATCCATTTTACTACTTTTGGACCCACTCCTAGGTTGCCCAGCTTGCTCACCAGTCTTCTATGTGGAATGGTGTCGAAGGCCATACTGCAATCCAGGTTGCCCACATCCACTGCTCCTCCCTGATCCACTTCCCTGGTCACCCAGTCAAAGAACTGGATCAGGTTTGTCTGGCATGACCTCTCCCCTGTGAAATCATGTTGCCTTGGATCCTGTAATCCACTGCTTACAAGGTATTTACTAATCCTTTTCTTCAGTAGTGATTACATTACTTTACCCACCACCGAAATCAGGCTGACTGGTCTATAATTTCCTGCCTCCTCCCTATTTCCACTTTTGTGTAGTGGGACCACAGCTACCCTCCTCCAGTCCCCCAGAACCTCCCCAGTTTCTAGTGATAGGTTGAAGAGAGCTGTCAGAGGTGCAGCCAGCACCTCATTGTGCTCCCGCAGTATCCTAGGGTGCATGCCATCAGGTCCCATTGCCTTGTTTACTTTTAATTGTGCTAGTTCTTTGAGGACTCTCTCCCTGCAAAAGGACTAGTGTCTACCTCCCTTCCTTTAATGCCCTTGTCTCTTATCTTTGACACTGTCACCTACCCCTTCTTCCATAAATACTGAAGAAAAGTAACTGTACAATATGTCTGCTTTTTTTTTTTTTTTTTGGTCCTTTTCCTCACAAACTCCTCCTTCCTCTTTTAGCCTTACTATCCCTCAGTTTGTCTTTCTTTTCTTACTTATATATCTAAAGCATGTTTTATCCCATTTTTTTACAGATTGGGCAATATTCTCCTCTGCGCTTTTGCACTCCTAACTGCTCTCCCTGCCTCTCTTTGCTTCTCCTGGTGGCTCTCCTTATCCTCCTCCTTCGGAGTCCTCTTGTACCTTCTAAATGCCAGTTTTGTTTTGCTCATACTTTCTCCACTACTTCTCTAGAGAACCACAGCAGTCTCTTTTTTCTCTTGCCTTTGTTAACCTGCCTGACACAGAGATTTGTTGTCATTTCAATGCCACCCTTTATTTTTGCCCATTGTTCCTCGATTTCACTCAGTTTCCCTATCTCTGCTAGGGTGTCCCTGAGGCATTCTCCCATTTTCGTAAAATCGGCCCTCCTGAAGTCCAGGATCCTATTCTTAGTGTGGTTCGATTCTGACTCAGTTCTTATATTGTGCCACACCATACGGTGATCACTGGTCCCCAGGTAGCCACCCACTGTGACATCAGCAGCACTGACCCATTTGTCAGTACCAGGTTCAGTATTGCCCCCCCCATGAGTGGGTTCCTTAACTAGTTGCCTGAGGAGCGTCCCTTGCAGGGATTCCAGGATATCCCTACTTCTGACTGTTGCTGCAGTTGGTAGGCTCCAATCCATGTCTAGTAGACTGAACTCCCCTACCAGCAACACCTCCCCTTTGCATGCCATCCTTTGCATTGCTTCTATCATATATTTATCTGCTTCTCCTCCCTATGCTGGAGGTCTGTAGATCACTTCTGTGTGAAAAGCAACCCCTTCCATGTCTCCAGGGTGACCCACAGTACCTCAGCTCTTCCCTGCTCTCCCTGTATTTCCTTAGCTTTTAATACATAGATACATAGACAGTGTTGGCAGATAAGGGCCTATGGCCCACCCAGTCTGCCCATTTGAGCTTGTAAGTTCAGTTTATGTTTTCCTAGAAGTCTGTTGCCCCTTACCCCTGACCTCCAGAATTCCTGTATGCCTATCCCATGCATTCATAAATCCCATGATTGTTTCTGCCCCCACCACTTCCTCTGGCAGGGTGTTCCACTTGCCCACCACCCGTTCTGTGAAGAAATTCTTCCTCACGTTTCCTCTGAATCATCCTCCCTCCAACTTCATCCCATGCCCTCTAGTCCTGGAACATCTTTTTCACTTAAAAATAGTGTATTCCTGCACCCTGTTCCTCCCTGTAAGGTACTTGTAACTCTCTATCATATCCCCTCTCTCCCTTCTCTCCTCCAGGAGTACATGTTCAGTTCCTTCAACCTGTCCTCATAGGACTTGTGATGCAATCCATGCACCATCTTTGTTGCCCTCCTCTGAACCTTCTCTACCCTGTCTATGTCCTTACGTGAGTAAGGTCTCCAGAACTGTACACTGTACTCCAGGTGGGGCCTCACTAGTGTCTTGTATGGTGGAATTATGACCTCCCTTTTCCTGCTGGTGATGCCCTGCCTATGCATCCCAGCATCCTATTTGCTTTACCTGCTGCCTTGTCACACTGTTTCCCTACCTTGAGGTCATCAGGATGATAATCCAAGATCCCTTTCCTGCTTGGTGCATGCTATATCCTCACCCCCAACTGATAAATTGTGCCAGGGTTTTTGTGCCCCATATGCATTATCTTGCACTTCTTTGCATTGAATTTCAACTGCCAAACCCCTGACCATTCTTCAAGTTTCTGCAGGTCCCTTCTCATTCTGTCTATACCCTCTGGTGTGTCTACTCTGTTGCAGAGCTTTGTGACATCAGCGAACAGTGAAATTCTGCCTTCTAGGTCCTGCGCAATGTCACTGATGAAGATGTTGCATAAAATTGGTCCCAGCACTGATCTCTAAGTTATCCCTGACATAAAGAGATGCTCCTCCCCCCTTTTTACCTAACCCGTCTTTTCTGAACAGAGTATACCATGGTATGGCTACATCCTAGTCCCAGTTTTCATTACACCAGGACTCAGTAATTGCTACTATGTTCAGGTCCACATCTGCCATGGTGGCCTCTAGGTCTGCAGTCTTATTGCCCAGACTTTGAGCATTTGCACACCTGGCTCTCCAAATTGTCCTGCCACTCCCCTCTTATTTCCCATTTGCCTTTCTTTATATCCTTCACTATGTTCTTACTATCTCTTTTGCCTTTTACTCCTTGGATTCCTTTGTTATATAGTTCCTTTTGGGATTTCACTCCTATTGCTGATCTCATGAGCCTGTGGGGGGGGGGCAGTTTATATCTTGCTGCCGCATTCCACCTTAACCCTTGGCTAGTTTAAATGCTTGCCAAAGTAGCATTTAAACCATTGACTGAGGATCACGGTTCCCCTCCTGGATGGATGGATGGATGGATGGATGAAGGCCATCACCCCTGTACAGGCCCTTATCCCTCCAGGTGGGGCCCTATTCCCCAGTGAAGCAGAAACCCTCCTCTCTGCACCATTCCTCAAACCATGCATTGAAGATGTTGGTACAGACAATCCTGTCCTCCCCCTTTCCTAGACAGGTAGCACCTCTGAGAAGGTCACAGATCATGCTACTTTCTTAGGCAAGTACTACTCCTCTCCAATTCCCTAAACTCCTCCTGAACTATTGCTGGCTCATCCCTAGCCAGGCCATTTGTCCCCAGATGGACAATGACATCCAGCTTTCCTTCCCTTCCTGCTAGCCCCAGCGATCCTTTGGACCCTCTTTCCATCCCTGCGAGCTGTGGCACCAGGACAGCACCTAATCTCTCTCTCTCATCCTTACCTGCCCCCATTTGTATCCCCCTCACTATGGAGTCCACTATCAGGATTCGCTTCCTCTTACTCTGGGGTCCTTTTGTCATCCCCCCTCTGGGTCTCCACTACGGAGGACACCTACACCCACCCCAGTCTCTGCTTTAGGTGCCTCTGTGGGACATTCCAGCTTGGCCAGTGCAGTGTATGTATTTTGTAGTGGTACCAGATGGGGGATGTGCCTACGCTCCACCACACTAACCCTCCCCAAGCCAACAATAGTCCAACTGCTCCTCCTTCTGGGCAACCACTGAGGTAGCAGTGGCAGACTAGGTGGTTCCTGGGTGGAGCAGTAGCTCCTCTGAAACCAAGACAACTCAGCCTTGAGTCTGGCAACCTCCTCCCTCAGCCGAGAGAGGTGCATGCAGATGGGGCAACAATGCGATCTCCAGAAAGTCTCCCTGAAGACTGCCATGCCACAGCTTCTGCACTGCACCACTCCCAGCATAACTATATCCTCCCTTGCCTGTTTTATTGTTTTGCCACCATTAAGTCCTTTTTACCCATTGGCCAACTGTTGCTTGACCCCAACTCGCCTCTACTCTGCCCATCTGTTTTATTCACTTTAAACCATTACTTATGTTTTGTTCACCTTAAACCCTTAATTACTCCTACCCTAGATACACTGTTTCACCTATGACCACACTGTTTCTAGACCCTAACACACCACTACCTTTTTTTCTTTCTTTTCTTACTCCTATCTGTACCCTTCCTATTACATGTCCCAACCTTCCTCGTTCCCTTGCAATGGGTGAGCAGTTACAGGGGTTTAAGCAGAAAGCTTACCTCTGGTGTAGGGTATGTGATCCTGATGTCCTGCTTTCTCCTGTGTTACTCCTTTGTTGCTGCTCCCCCACCAACTTGTTAAGGTGCAGAGTGTCCAACCTTTGGTTGCCCTGTTGGGCTTACTCCAGTGGGCAGACTCCTCTGTCTTTTTCATGTGGATGGTCTCCGAGTGGTCATAGCATGGGGGCCACTTGTTATAGTGTATGGTTTTAAAAATAAACAACAGAATACAAGTAATAAAGTTGCAGAATTTGTTTCCTGCAACATGAAACTGCTTTAGAATACTGTCGTGCTCTTCACAAGAAACAGATTAAGAATAGTGTTTTTTTATTGAAAGTGCAGTTGCAGTAAACAAATTTAGCAACTTTATTATGTTTATTTTTAAAACTATACACTATCAATTTTCACTCACTGAACAGCTCTTGGTGTCCTCACAGATTGTAACCAAAGACAGTAAACAAAACACTCAAAAAGATGGTCTCAGACATGAAACTTGTGACCTTATTTGTTCTGGTAAAGCTGAGCTATTTTTTATTATACAATGGGGGTCTAAAATAAAAGCATATTGATTGGTCGTTTGATACTTTATGTCATGGGGTAATTTTTTCATAACCACTGCATAAAGTGCCAGCCAACTGCATGTTAAAAAAAAGGAAAATCATTCCATGCAGAATGCGAAGCATTCCTATACACCATAAAACTACCATTTTGTTCTCACGCTAACTGCCCTGTTTCGCAAAATCAAAAGCCTTTAGTGAAAACAATATCAAATGTCAGATCTACCCTGCAGTTTATGAAGTGGGAGACAACTGGAGTTAAAAGGCATATTTTGAGTTAAATCGCTGTCTCACAAGGCTCAGCTCAGTCACTTTACTGTCAGCTGGCTTCAGGGGCATGAGAGAGCTTTTGCCCAGCATCAACAAACTATTTTGTGGAGGGGAAGGACATTTTATTAAAAACATCATATAAATAATAAACAAAAGCTTTTCCTTCACTTTTTTTCCTTTATTCTCATGTTTCCTAACTGTATAATTGTAACAGCCCATGAAGGGGTGTGAGTTGGGCTGTGATTTACCCACGGCTGGCATTGTTTGGTCACTCGGGCTGCACCCTCGTGACTGAACCACGACAGCCATGGGTAAATCCCAACCTAACCCACACCCCATTGTAGATTATTCCATAATTCTTTTATGGTGTAGAGTAGAGCATGGTTCTTTATAGAATTCCATCCCTTTCAAAATGCTGTTGCATCTCAGTTCAAAGATCATGGAATGTCATTGTACCCTTCTGTGGTACAATAGCATTCTAAAACCTCTTGAGACTGCCCAAGTCAGTTTCATTCTGAAAGTGAAAGAACCACTGCAGGTACATTTCGCATAATAATATACACTATAAAAAATACAGGGTTAGCAATGTTATGCACAACCAGTGTGTTCTGCCACCTGGGGTTCTCATTCCCACAGACCTCTCGAGCTTCACTCTCGAGGTCAGAGAGAATCAGAACCCCTCTGTGGCTGGACACACTATTGTTCATAGTTGTCCATCTACTGTTCTCTATATTCTGTTGGTTGGCAATAAACTTTTCTTTTTAGTCATCTCTTTTGAAAAAACCTCGGCTGACATTTCTTTTTAATGCAGTTATGATCTGAGGTGAATCTGAGTGGTGTTCAGTGAGTGAAAGAGGTGGGAGTGAGTGTGGGGGCAGTGCAGATGCAGTTGATTGTATAACATGAACAATATATAGATTAGTGGATGGGCGACCATCCACAACAAGGCTGTGTTTCCATCGAGGGTGTTGATGACATCATAGAGACCTCGAGAGCGAAGCTCAAGAGGTCTCCATGATGTCATCAACTTCTGAAATGGGAAACGCTGTCTTAGTTGTGGATGGTCACTGATCCACTATTTTATATAGTATATGGTTCCCCTAATGTTTAACATTCATTTTACAAGGTTTCATACCTTGTGTGTGTCCGCAGCCCCGCTTTGTCCCAGTCCTCGCTACAGACATACTCTGATCCCGAAGATTGCGGTCCTCGTTGACATTCTCTCTGTCCCCAGTCCGAACCCGATTTAAATAAAAAAAACTGACAAACTGAAATCTTGAATACATGGAGCGGACTGTGGCACAATCCGTGTATAAACTTGCTTTGAACCACTCACCGGACAGCTCGCTATGCGACACCACCATTGTTGTTTGAATTTTTTGTGAGGAGTGGAGTTTCCACCAATCAGGTGGCAGCTCAAGGAAAAAAGTTGTACTACCGATATGATGTCAGAACGATAGTACAACAACTTTTTTGACCTTTGAACTGTCCTACAACAGGATTTCGCGAAAGCCACCGTTTTCTAGTAACAATAAACCCTAACCATATACTATAAGGTTTTTAAAATGTGCATAATAACTTAGAACACACACACAAGGTTTCTGAAGTGGCTGATTTTAGTGCACAATAAGCCCTAACCATGCTCTATATGAGCTCTTTATAATTAATGGGCTTCCCTTTTTCCCATTGGGAAACCGTGGCATAATTTGCCATTATAAAGGAGCGTTTATAACGGCAAACGCACGCACGGTTTTCCACACACTGCGCATGCTCAAACTTCTCACTTGCTGTGTCCTTCCTGAACAGGAGATTGTTCCCCTACGCAAACCCACCATGGAAAGAAACTGCCACGGACACTCGGCAGTAAGTAATTTTTAAATTACTTCAGATGATCCACATGGCTACCCCCATGACAATATTTTAAATAAAGTGAAAGTGGATCTCGCGCACCAAGGTAATCTGACTGCGTCGGCACAGCAGTCTTTTTTTATTTTCTATAATTGCTGGTAGAAAAGAAGCTAACAATTACATAAAATAAAATATGGGTCAGATGTGTGGCTTCATTTACACACACCCTCAGGGTTTGATGCTATGCATAGACCCTCGAAGCTCACACTCGGGGTTTATGTAGCATCAAACCCCTCGGGTGTGTGTAAATTCTCGTTACACACCGAGACCCATACTTTATTCTATATATTATGAAGCTAGACAGAGCAAACCAGTAAATAGCCCTCCCCTCAAATGTCTGACTTTACTATGCCTTGAAGGACATTTTTGAAAGTTACAAAAGCGCCACTTAGTTTGCTAATCAAACTGCTTCCTACTAGGAAAAGAAGCATCAGAACCTTTGTTAAGTGCACTTTTCACTCTGTATGCTGGATAACAAAGACATAGCAGTGGCTGTGTCAGTAATATTGAGAGACAGCAGTGTCTTAATCATGTGCTTCTCTTCATATATTGTAGTTCTGTTACTTGATAATGTAACAAAATGATCATGGTTTCAAGGATGGAGTCTTACTACTGTACAGCTCTTCTTCGTGCACAGCAGACTTAGTTACACCTGCCTAGGGTGTACGTCACGCAGCTGCTGTTAAACTGTTGAGAAAACTAGATGGCACTTCATAAATAAAGTAGATTTCAGTGAAGCAGTACACATCACATCCATGAACAGGCCAGAATATCAGCATCCGAGGCCTCAAGTGGATCAGTGACTACCAGTGTTTGCTTTCGTATGGGGCTTAGGTAAGGCCAGCTACCTGCACTAATACCATATTTCCAAAACCTACATTTTAGCAAGGGATAACTGATACCACATGCTCTATTTTACATAAACAAGGGACAGACCACACAGGCACAACCAAGGAAGTTGTTCAAAAAGTGCAGCAAGGGGTTCCTTCCAATTTCTGATGATCTACAGAACTCAACATGAGGAAATCTGTAATTCTTTATGCGTGCCCTTGAATATTTTGCTGAATAGGTTACTCTGCATACCTCTGAATCTGCAGTTTGTTTTATTTGCAAAAACGAGATGAAATCATATGTACTTTAGATTACAGTACATCTACTGTAAAAAAATGTAAAAGAAATTGTGAAAAAGGCTGATTTGTTTAAATGCATTAAATACACACTTTTTTAGGGATGAAGGAGTTTTCTTTCTGAAACTGTCAGTTTTATAACTTTAAATCGAATCAGTGGTGTATTCCCAAAATGTTGGCTATTAATAAACTTCCAATTTCTGCAATCACGTGGATAAAGAATACTGAGGAGACCTCAGGTTGTCCTGTTAATGTTGCTATAAGAAATGCTTAAAGTGCTAAGACAGTTTTTTGATTTGTGAATGTTCAGTGTGAAAATCCCTGCAATGGAATCAAAAAGAAGAGGAATTAGAATTAGACACATCCTATTGCATTCAGAATCCAGGACATTTGTTTTCTGAAGGGGGGACGCAACTTTCATGTAGAACTGGGCAGAAGGTGAACATCCACTCTAAATTGTGTTTTACATATCCATGTGTGATCCATTAAAACGTTTGGATGGGATACAAGATAGACATACATGTTTCTCTCTGTTATCTGAAACAATCTGAAACCATCCCAAAAACAGCATCTGAAAATATTATGTCTGGAAAGGTCATAATGATCATTTGTGCACTTCAGATATCAGCCTGGTTGTTGATACAATTCCTGTATGATTCAGACTTCTGAAAGTGGATGTACTGTATTCAGATAGAATGTAAACTAGCTGACCTGTCCAATCTGAACACAATTTACACTACCAAAAAGTACCAATAGATACTATAGAATGGCTGCATTGCATGCTATAATCTGGGTGCTCAAGTGCAGTTTTACATATAACATAGCTTGTCTGTGGTAGTTGATGTCCTGGCACCAATCTGTCCTCGTCTAGTCACTTCTTGTTCAAGCGTTCCTTGGTTTAGTGATGAACTCAGAACATGCCAGCTCAGCAATTAGAGTGCATGTGGTAGAAGTTGTGAATACATGCCACTAGGCTAGCCCTACTAGTGTATTACAAGAGGGATCAGGAAGCAATTCACTAAGAGAAAATGGAACATTTCTTTAGGCTTATTGCCATTCAGAGGAATCTGCCAGCTGCCTTTTTCACATAGGAGACAGTTTTCTCCATCTGTCTTGTTGGAAGTGCAGGGAGACCATGCCTCTCAACTGGCTCTAATTTTCAGAGATATCCCTGATTTGGCTTCAGAAAATGTCTGCAGTCCTTCCTATATTTGGCATTTCTGTTGCTGAGGAATAGAGATTCAGATCATAAAACTACACCAGACATTACTACTACTGATTAGTTGCTTTCAGAACATGTTTTTTCCTTTTTTTTTTTTTCTTCTATTTTCTCTTTAATCTCCGGAGCCCTGGCAGTCGGCTTTGCCCCTCCTGATAGAGGGACTCTCTCTCTTTCTCTCCAGTCTCACCACTCCCGTACTTGTGGTCCCCAGTAGTTCCCCACCAGACTGCCCCCCACGGCAGGCCCAGGAGGAGGTTGCCAGCTTCTCCCCCTCCAAGACCCAATCCAGAATCTGGAGCCAGCCCGGGAGCGGCAAACCATCATCAAGCCTGCCAGGCTAATTTTCCTTCATTTTTGCCCATCCCCTCCCTTCTGATGTGAGGATGTCAGATCAAGCCTCCTGACCCATACTGCCCTCCAGCCACCACCAGATGGCAGTCAATGAGTGGGATGACAAGCCTCCCTCCCCCCGAGAGAGAAGAGCAGTCCTCTGGATGCTCGATCCTCTCTCCCCCCATTGACCCCCGGTGGCCTGGGCTCATTCTCGAACCCAGGTCACCAGCGTGGCGTGAGATGTAGCGACCAACGCCTTAACCTCCAGCACTACCGGGCCAGTCAGAACATGGTTTATAGACTAA
The DNA here is from genome assembly GCA_016271365.2 of Neoceratodus forsteri. Lineage (NCBI taxonomy): Eukaryota > Metazoa > Chordata > Ceratodontiformes > Ceratodontidae > Neoceratodus > Neoceratodus forsteri. Next base: position 959,157,772 of record CM057453.1, read on the forward strand.
GCCACACATACTATAGAAACAGATTTTTGCAGCAGGAAAGGACTGCATAGCCCATCTAGTCTGTCCTATACCTACCTACTGTATGTGGTGGCAAGGGACCCTGTGTGGCCCCCAGATTATGCCACCCTCTCTGAGTGATTCTTTGTTTTAGTGATACCCATGTGCCTATCCAACATATGCTTGATATCTGTCACTGTCTCTGCCCCAACCACCTCCCTAGGCAACCTGTTTTATCTATCCACCAACCTTTCTGTGAAGAAATGCTTGAGCACCTCCCTCTTGAAACTTCTCACTATTGACTTAATTGTGTTCCCTCTTGAAATCACATTTGTACTCATCCTAAAAAGTTCTGCGCAATCCCCCAGAGATATTTTAAAGTTTCAGTCGTGTTCTCCCTGCCAGTCCTGTTCTCTAGGGAGAATATATTGAGGCCATTCAACCTTTTTATGTAAAGGAGGACTATTTCATTAGTCTTGCCTTAGGGTGATGAAACAGAGTATGCAGTAATCTACTGTTGTTTTATTTGTAACTTATGTAATACTATACAGAAGGCCATTGTAAATGAACCTTTGCTCAATTGGCTGTTTGTCAGCAGTTCCTGTTTTAATAAAAAACGTGAAACTTTCCCTGTATGGCTTCTCCTGCATCATCTTGGTTGCCCTCCACTGCACAACCTCTACCCTTTCAATATCCTTTTTAAGGTGAGGGCTCAATAGCTGTACACAGTACTTAAGGTGGGGGCAAACAATTGGCAGGGTGAGTATAATCTCACTTGTTCTGCTTGCTATCCCCTTCCCTATGCAGCCCATCATCCTATTTCCTCTCCCCATTGCCCGTGAACACTAGGCTGTAACTTTCAGGTTGTCCCTAATTATAAACCCCAGGTAATTTTCCCTTCAAGGTACATGCCATGACTTCCTCTCCTATCCTGTACTGTATAGCCACCTTGTTGAGACAACTGTAACATACACTGTATTTTAAAATCTGCCCCATATTTTGGGTGCTTGTCCCTAACTTGTTTTTAAGCCTTCTCCCTGATTTACAAGGCAGGAAGCTGAGAGGTACTGTATGAGGATCTCCCTGAAGAAGTGTGAGTGGCTTGTTCTTTAAAGTCAAGGTTGTCAGAATCCAGGAGTGCATTTTCTCTCCTTCCTCAGATGTATGTGACATGAGCACCACCTTTGTGACTTCAAAAACTCCCCTCTCCTGGACAGAGCTCCACAGGTTGGATGACTGAGATGTTTTTCCAGTGTCCACTTCTTTACGTTGCATACCTCTAGACTGGGCCTGGCCTCTACTTAGCTTCTTAAGGCTGAGGTGGTTACTCTGGCCATTTTTGCTGGTACCATCAATGCATATTTGAGCAAGTGTTTTTTGATTGCTCCATTGAAAGAAGCAGTGGTAGGACAATTGCTAAAGAAGTCTTTGCTAGATCTTGATGACCTGGCAAATCATTGACTAATCTCCAGCCTGTTGTTACTGGCCAAAGTTATGGAAAAACTGGTTGTGTAGCAGCTAACAGAGCACTTAGACATTAATAACATCTTCAAGACATTCAGTCTGAGTTTAGAAAGTAATGTATCATAGTATAGAATGTGCTGTTGCAAGGGTCTAAGGTAGGACTAGATAGGTGTTCTTATTCTCCTTAACCTGTCACCTCCTTTTGACACTGTTGATCACCATACGATGAATGATGGACTAAAGATGGATGGAGTACTGTTGGATGCTGTGCTTACATGATTTTGATCACTTCTCTCAGACTGACAGCAATTGGCTGCCATGGGAACTTTCCAGTCATGACAGATAGCCTTGGACAGCAGTGTACTTTAAGAGTCAGTCTACTCATGTGTGTTATTTGCAATGTATAGCTTCTGCAGGGTGAGAGCATTAGACGATACAGCATTGGAGTTTCATTGCTATGCTAATGATACCAATCTGTATCTGTCCTTGACACCTGACAGGAGCACATCTTTACTATTGTTAGAATGGTACCTGATAGACATCAGCAGTTAGATGGCCTGCAAGTGGTTATTGCTGAATGCACAAAAGACAGAGCTGCTATGAGTTGGCCTCAGATTGGCAGCTATCAACGCAGTTGTTGTCTCAAGCTATCTGTCTTTGATGGAGTTTAACTTGATGTGGTTAGCAGTGTGCATCCTGGGAGTAGAACTTGATGAGGGGCAGACACTTGACTCTCAGGTGTTGGCAGTAAACAAGGACTACTTTTATTAAATTAAACACATTGTCAGGCTGTGTCCCTTTCCTGGTCCTGCTGACCTGTGCATTCTAATACATGGCTTCCTCTAATCCGGACTGGGTTACTGCTTTGCATTCTATAAGGACTAGCTTTGTGAAAAAAAAACATTAATATCTGTACTGTACTGTAGCTAGTGCACAAGGAGACAATGAAGATTCTGACCTGTGTCTGGAGGTCAGACCATATTACACTATTATTAAAGGAGAACTGCCCTGAACCTGAAAGTAATTGTTCCCAATAGAAACATAAAAGCACAAGTACAAATTATGTTATTGTTGCATCAGGCCATTTAGTAATTGCAGTGAACATTTCTGCTTTACAATCTAGTGGCAGGCGACATTTTAGAACTGTTTGATGTAGTTTATGTCCCAACAAACACACAGTTCTGTAGCAGAACATAGATGCATTGTGTCAACAATAGCAGGGCAGACCAGGGGCATCACCTACATCAACCTCCCAGGTCGTGCCTGAAAATAGGCAGTGCCTGCCAAGTGCACCCTACCCGGTTACCAAAAACCTCAATACAGTTCTAAAATGATTCTTACCAGAAGCACATAAATCAGAAACGCACACTAGGATAACTAAAAAGCCTGGATAGCTACTGTAGAAGAATAACAAAATTTGAACCAGTATTTAAAAAACTGCTTCTTCTTCTTCTTGGAAAAATAACTTACATGTTCAGCACAGTTCTCCTTAAAGCTCTGTACCCTGGCTGTCTATAAGCCATAGGTCTGACATCAAGGTTCTATTATCGATCTTTAAAGCCCTGAATAATTTGCGTCCCTGCTATGTATATGAGGTCTTGACTGTTATTCATCTGTCAGAACTACCTAATCCCTAGGACAGGGGCTGTTGTCACATTCCCTGTGTTGCTTAAAATCAGTGGCAGACCATGCCATCGCTGTGGTGGTCCTATCGTAATGGAATTGTCTTCCAGCTGATATTCATTTTTTGAAATTAACATTTTTATTGAAGATTTCAACATACATGGATATGAAACCATGTGAGCATTGCAAATACACCAGATAAGATAAACTGTTAGTCTCATACCCCCTTTCCCTCCAGCTGATATTCATGTTGCTTCCTTGCATTCCATCTTCAGCAGGAAACCATGCTATTTTTATTACATAAAGCATTCCCAGCTCTCATGGTATCATTGGCTGATGGTGTGCTATACTGTCAAAGGGAGAGACCTGGACTGAATCTTAACCCTGACTCCCACACTCCAGACCAGCAGGGCTTTAGGCACACAGCAGAGACAGTGTGCACAAGCCTCAGGAAAGGAGGGAGGATTGCAACCACCTGCTCTGCAGTGCCTCCTGTTGACTTTGAAGAGACTCGGCATTATGAGTGATGGCATGATGTCAGCTCTTTCCACACAAGCCAGCACGAGTGTGTCAGATAACATGTAGCATCACGGGGAGGTGGAATGGGTTTCTGAATAACACAGGACAAAATCCTCTTTAGGCCAGCCACCTACACCACATCATTAATCCTGACCTCGCTTGCACCTTTCCCTCTTAACACCAACACAAGTAGACATGACTGCCTTAGGTCATCCTGTCCTGAGCCCTATCTAAGGAGGCATGTCTCAGGGCTTCACTTGTGGCTGAGGGTCTGGGAAGGCAGCAGATGGACAGAGAACCTGATGGACGCCATGGGGGCAGGAGTTGCCCAAATGAGTTGGCAGTACCACCAGTCACCTGAAGTAGACTGGAATAAAATGTCAATTAAAAAAAATAAATAAATCAGGCATCCCCCCCAACATGTATAGCTGCCAAGCACAGCACCACACTGTTCTAATTCAACTGACAGACAACATCAAATCCTGCATGGATAAAAGTGCCCTCACTGGGGCCATTTTCATTGACCTCCCAAAAGTTTTCTACTCAGTCAACCACTCTCTTCTCCATAATACATTGCTTTCAGTAGGCCTCTCCTTCCACATTGCTTCCTGGTTTGAGAATTATCTTATGGATAGGTAGGGCTGTCACTATAGCCTACAGGTTAGAATAACGAGCTGTGAATGAGCTTGGTACATCCAACAGACCCGGGTTTGTTTATTGTTTATTTAGATCTAGGATTACAATTACCTTTGAGCCAAGGCTCTTTCACAAAGGTTCCACATCAGGAGAGTACATACATGTTAAACATGTTAAACAAGGGCATACAACATTAAAGAGAGCATACAACAATATTCATCAGTTCAAGTACGGCATCACGGTAAATAGGATACATGAATAACACATACAAGGAATCATTTCAGAAACCTAGAAGAAATCAGGGAGGAAGGGTGAGAGGGTTGGGGGTGGCAGCCGAAAAAGAGACTCGAGCAGCTCACGTCATTGTCAAAGTGGTTTGATTCCCTCAACCTCCACTTGCATACTGTGTGACTCTGAGCAAGTCACTTAACCTCCCCAGTGCTCCCAGGTCACTCCTGAAAGCAGGCATTTGTGCCTAGTAGGCCTTACTTGATTATCAACAACTAAAATAAAAAATAAAATAATTCAGATAGCTGCCAGTGTGTTACCTTTAATAATGCTGTTTCCTCCTCAGCCCCCATCAAGCCTGGAGTCCCCAGGGTGCCATACTTGGTCCCCTGCTCTTCCCTATTTTCATTAATGACCTTCCTCCATTCCCTCCAGTGGCTCCTCCATCATGTATGCTGATGAAATCATACTTTATGTCAGTTCACCCTCCACCCCGAAAATCAACACACAACTAAACCTGGATTTTCCCTGGGTTAAGTCTTAGCTCATTAAAAGTAATCTGGTCCTTAACACTTCAAAGACCCAAGCTATGTTATTCAGTTCTCAGGACAAACGGGTATTCTCCTGGTGATCCAGTGCCTGGAGGGCTCCCATCTTCCCACTGTTTAGGATTTCAGATGCCTAGGCATGACCCATTCCTAGACTTCTTTCTACATATTTCCCTCATAAACTGGTGCAGGGTGCCCTCCCCCCCAGCAGAGATCCAACATTAGCCGCAAGAAGGGCTGTTAGACCAGCACTTTGCAGCCATGGCGGGGCTTTCAAACTAAACCATAAACTCCAGGCTCAGACTTGCCTACTGGGTGCATCATGCCCTCATTTCACATCCAGGCTTACTATTGCCCAAGGCATCCTCCACCCATGACTTCAGTATGGCCAGTTAGTCTTTTCACATCCCCCAAATTGATCCTCCACAAATGGGAGGTGATTTACAACAACATCAGTCACTTCTCTTTGTCTGCACCTCACCTAACTCATCACTGTTCCCTTTATTATGTACTGGTACGGTTCTTACTTGCCACCTCTCGCCTATACTCCCTTAACTACTTCATTGATAATCTGCTCAGATCTTGCTCCCTGGCCCCATCCATATTTCTCACCTACAGTCCAGAGCAACCCTACTAACTCAGATCCTCAGACTCAGGTCTCCTTGTAGTCCTGAAATCTTCTACTATGATGGATGGATAGGTCTTCTCTTCCTTCACCCTGAAGTCTTGGAACTCTCTCCCACTTTGCTTTCACAGTCTTCCCTCTTTTGGGCTATTCAAAGATGCACTATGGAAACATATAACGAGTTTGTCCATTTGTTCTTGCACATAGCAACTCTAACATTACCAAGTGCACAGTGTACCTTGATTAGCCTACCTGATCTGTTTAAAGTAGGGCTCATAAACTTGTAGTATTGTTGCTATTCACACACTGAATAGTGCTCCTTACATCATTGCTCTGTGGGAACTTCACTCCTGTTAACACATCTAAATTATATTGTTTTTTTTCTGTTCTATGGACTGCAACGTTTATGATTCTGCTTACCTTGGTCGAATGGCTACTGTCTTTTGCCAAGTGTACCTTGTTTGTTTACTCCTTCTGTAATCTCCCAGGTCATTCCCGCAGATAGACATTAATTTGCCTAGTGTACCCAGCCCGATAAACAAAAAACAAATAAATAAATAAACATATTTATAGAATGTGTTTCAGTTATTTGTTAGAAGCTGTTGCACTTTGCACATCTTCACCTGCACTTAACTGTTTGTAAATCCACAAATTATGTTATTGTCTTTGAACATTTACAGCTTGAAGTTTGATGGTTTTCCCCTACTCTGTTCCACTGTTTCAGATATTGTTTATAGAGTAGTTGGCATCCTGAGCTCCAGAAGACTTATGCATAAATGAAACTGACTTCTACTGCAGTGCAGATTTCACTGAAGCAATGTTGCAGTTAGTTGAAAGTGAGATGTGATTTGAGATGAAAATGAAATGACCTCAGGAACAGTCATGAGATTTACAGTAAATGAGTTGCCAGTGAATTCTACATTCCAGTTTGCAAGATGCATTTTGTTACAGGCACTGCATTAGAAATGCATTCAGAAGAAAACTGAATAGCCTAAGAAGCCAGTTTAAAACAAATTGGGCTTGATTTTCAGAGCACCCGTAGATCTGCACAAGTTTCACTGACCCACCACTGCAGCAACCTCCTGGTGGGCCAGGGATCCTGCACCAGATTTCCAAACAACAGGGGTCCCTGAGCAAAAGACCCCAGATTTTCTGCAGGTAGGGTGCTGCGCAAAACAGGTGGTGCACCAGAGGGTGATGCCATGTGCCCCCGCCCAGCACACAGCCAGCACCTGAACAGCAGCGCAGTTGATGGGGGAAGGCACCCTGCAAGCGATGTGGGACACTGGCCAGACTTCCAAACAACAGAGGTCCCTGAGCAAAAGTCCCCAGATTTTCTGCAGGCAGAGTTCTGCGCCAAACAGGCGGTGCACCAGAGGGTGCTGTCATGTGCCCCCACCCAGCACAGAGACAGCACCTGAACAACAGCACAATTGATGTGGGAGGGCACCCTGAAAGCGGTGTGGGACACTGGCCAGAGACCTGTGGGAGCGCCCTGATGGGTGCTGTGTGCATGGATGACTGTGCCAGGGTGAACAGTGACATCTGGCAGGTGTGTCTGCATCAGGCTCATAGACCAGCAGACAGGGTACCACTTAGTCAGACTTACTGTACAATGCATGGGCTGCACCACCTGCAGGCCTGTGAGCCTGATGCAGGCACACCTGCTCAGTGCCACTATTCACCCAGGTACAGTTGTCAATGCACACAGTGCCCATCAGGGCACTCCCACAGGTCCCGGGCCAGAACCCATGCTGCTTGCAGGGGGCCCCCCCGAACACGTCTGACTTTAGCTGCAAGGGTTGTTAGACTAGCACTTGGCTGGTCTAACCACAGCCACACTTTGCAGCCATGGCGGGGCTTTCAAACTCCCAAATTAGGGGATGCTACAGCCTTGCCGTGGTGCTAGCCCCCTTGAATCATGATGCACCGGTGCGGCCATTGCAAGGACAGTGCAAGCCCAGTTGGTGCAGGTGGCCCCCCCCAGTGGCACATGGTCCCTTGTGGAGTCAGGATTGGTGAAAGGTGCAGCACAAAGAGCCCTTTGCACCATTTCTCCTTTCTACAAGCCCCCTTGCACCAGTCCCGACCTTTGAAAATTGAGCCCATTGTCTCTGCATAGTGCTGACTCAGGCTGTACTGTACATCCCTGTTAATGTGGGACTCATTTTAGGTGCATCACACAGCATTTTTGTAATATCAAATCTAATTTTAATTCTTGAAGTCAAGAAATCTAGTGGCCATTGCTGTCTCAGAGACCAAAAGCAAACTGGCTGTATATGTTTATTTTACATATTAATAAGTTAACTTTCTTATTTATTTAAGTTGTAGCAGGAGATAAATAGTTCTTACAAGATGTCAACCAAGTGTTGTGTACAAGAATCAAAGCTATATTTGCTTTTCCTGTAGGTCATTCCTAGAACCGTTTCTGTGGCATTGAGAAATGTTAATTCATTCATCAATGTAAGAAAATTAGTAGAATGCGTTCTGTAATCACTTTTTCCTTTTTAGTTTCTCCTTCTTGTGTTCTTGACATTTTAGCAGAGCAGCCATCATCACAGGAAGTCATGTAAATGAGATGTTACATCTCAGTTGGCCTACCTTGTATACATAATCTTCTTAACTGTGCCATCACGTTCTAAAGCAAGCATTCAAGCTGACAACTTAATTTAAAAAACACACATGGATACTATAAATGGATAAATAACCAGCCAAGCTGTACTGAAACCAAAGGCGAATGAGCCAAACAGTCTGACCAGCCCAGGCGGAACTAATCGGTGTATTCCGTCCAGGAATAGAATCTCTCACAGCACTTCCTAAAGGGAACAAGCACTCCTTAGATTAGGCCAGTAGTTCCCGACATAAGGGAGACTTGCAGCTGGAGAACGTGGTTCCCAGCTGATAGGTAAATCGTAATTTTCACACTTATGAGTTGACTTACCACCTCTCCCAGCACTGAGTACTGTAGTTATGTATGGTAGCTTAAAGGGACACTGTCAACCACCTTTGGCATCAAAGCGTCTTTAGTTTAAAAAACCCATGTTATTTTATTTAGTTGTTAACCAGGTGTAGCACACTAAGCTGAAAGCTTTTTTACAGGAGCGACCTGGGAGCACAAGGAGGTTAAGTGACTTGCTCAGGGTCACACAGTATGCAAGTGGAAGCTGTGGGATTCAAACCCAGGTCTGGTCTGCTGGATGTCAGCAAATTTGCAGCTCAGAGCTTTAGACCACTGCGCTATACTGCTTCCATGTAATGAATAGTTACATTCTGTACAGATACTGATGCAGCTGGTAGTTTGATTCAGATTCCTTTTCCATTTTAAAAGTGAAAAACAGACTACCCACCATACTGGTGTTACCACACAGAAACATGTTCATTTGCAGTCCTTGATCATCTCTCACTGCATCTTTCCTGGACTTGGAAACACCCCCAACACAGTCTAGCCACTGATGGTACTGCGAGAGAGGAGAGGAGGAGAGGAGAGGAGAGGAGAGGGAGGGAGGGAGGAGGAGAGAGAGGAGAGGAGAGGAGATGAGATGAGATGAGATGAGATGAGATGGGAGGGGAGTGGAGAAGAAGAGAGGAGAGGAGAGGAGGAGAGAGGAGAGGAGACGGGAGGGGAGAGGAGAGGAGGAGGAGGAGGAGAGGAGGAGAGGAGAGGAGAGGACAGGAGAGGAAAAGAGACTATTTCATCACAAGTGACTGTACTGTTTGGGGGTGTTCTGTATTTTCAGGAAGTATATGCAATAATAAGAGTAGATCACAGATGTGAAACAAAACAAGAGTGTGCACAATTACACCATTAGCATGCATTTCAGTTCCACTACAAAGGAAAGCAGATAAAACAACTAGCAGCAGCAATGAAATTTAGAGTAGCAAGGCAATTATAAAATGTGAGTTTTCAACTAGAAATAATGCGATGCAAAAAAGGCTGACACAGGAACTCATGGTGCCTGCAAGATGGTGGCTGTGGCTGTTTCAGACATAAGACCATAGAAGGTCTAGAAAACCGAATGGCAGACTTGATGGACCATGGGTCTCTGTCTGCCATCATTTTCTATGTTTCTCTGACTGAAACACTCCTTTTAGTGAAAACTAGTCACTCCAAAATTGATATCAGACACAGAAAATGAGTTCCTCATGGCTAGTGGTCAGCATCAATATTTAATCATTATATCTGTCCATGGTAAGTCTTAACAAAGCAGTAGCATCTCCAGGTTAGTTTTGCCTTTCAAAGAATATTTGAACCCACTGGACAAAATGCTTACATGCCTCTGTGTAAAGCATGGTCTTCATTCTGTATTTGCAAATTAAATCTGCTTTTTAAAGGAGAACTGCACAAATGTGACAGACCTACACAGCTGATAGGTATTCCCCCAATTGGGGGTTCCAGCTACTAATTACATTTGTATGTGTAAGCCTCCTCTGGGGAGCTTTCTAGTGCCCAGTTAGGTGCCTGCTTGGTTCCCATGGGACCCCTGCTGGTTGGTGGGGTCAAGGGGCCAAGAGGTATAAAGGGAAGATGTTTTGGCACCAAAATGGATGTTCCTGTGGGAAGAGAGCGGGTTGGAGTGTGGCATATTTCGATGATAAGGGCCGAGGTTCAAGGTCAGGGTGGGCTGTTTGCTATCCCGGCCCGCCGCCCTTGAAGAACAGTGGAGTAATGGAGCAGACAAGATTCCAGTTAACTTGTGGGGTACTGGTGCCTCTGTGCATCAGGTTGGGAGCTGGAGCCCGGGGAGTAAAGTGGAACCCATCTCGTGAACTCTGGCACCAGGGTAGGTAGAGGTGCAGAGAGGCCTGGAGAGTTCTGGGAACATGTGGAAGGAGTCTGGTGCATGGCCTGGTAGTGAGAGCCCATGCCATGATGGAGTGGAAGTGAGAGCCGGCTCCATGGTCACCCCCTGCTGGAGAGTTGCGGTGCCTTGTCATGCTGAGCCGGAGCTGTAGGGGACAGGTAGGAGGTTGCAGAGGAGCCCAGGGCATCAGTCTCTGTGAGCAGCCACCTTGCTAGTCCCTGGCCCCTCCCTGGAGTGCCCTTTTTTGTCACCCAGCTTGGGTGCCCTGCTCCAGTGTGTTGGACTTGATTGCAAGCCAGTATGTTGGACCCCCCCCTTCCCCCGTTTAGGCTCCCTGCATCCCCCCCTTTTTTGGAGAGACTCCCTGGAGGTTTCAGTAAAAGCTCTGTGCTGCTCCATGTGGTGTTCACACCCTGGTTTGGGGAGAAGAGTATGTGGGAGTAAAGGAGAAGGTTGTGCAGGAGTAAAGAGGAGTTTTGGCCCTGCAGCATGTGGCTGCACCAAGAAAATGTTGCTGCCATCAAGTAGAGCCTTATTCGGCTCAAAGGGAAAAGCAGTACTGAAGGGAAGATTTCACCGATCTGGATGCTGCTGTTCATGGTATCAGCCACCCTAAAGAATTTGATGGTGCTCACTGTATCAATTGCACCTGGTTACTCCATGGAGCTGTGGTTTAATGGTTTAAGCAATGAAATCATTCTGCCCTTTTAACTTTTTGTGTGTACCATGGACTTAATCAAAGTACCCTGTGATTCTGTTAACCAAATTTTGCCCCTGCAGCTATCAGCACTCCCTCAAGCCATGATTTTCCTGCAAACCCCAGGACCACCAGCAAAACCCAAGTAAATTATTTATTCTTTAACAGTTTGCTGTCAGTGCCCCCCCTTCTTCCATGTAACATCTTGGCATACCACTAGACTGGGGGGGGGGGGCTTGCATGTGCATTACCTTAAAAAATATTCTCTACATTTTTTATACCACTGAGTTACTTCAGTTTGAAATAACCACTGCCATTTTGTGCTCGGCCTACACTTCCGCTGCTCACTATGCCAGCAGCGCTGAGTGAGTGGCTGAAGCTCATAGTGCCTGCAAGATGGTAGCAGTGGCTATTGCAAACATAAGCAAATAGCCTTAAAAATGTGCATAATAGTGCTTTGAGGACTAGGGCTAAGTGCGTGATGATAGTATGGCCAAAATGCCATGGTTCATTAGTCCCAGAAGTCCACTGATTCCCCTACCATTGGGGTTATGTCTCAAATGTTTTCTGCTTCTTCACTGTGATTAAATAAACAAGTGTGATAAACTTATCCTAGGTCTCTCTATATTTGTAGATTGAGACTATGCCTCAAATGCAGACTTTTCTGTTTTGTCCCTACTATACCAAGCAGCCTTCCCAGCTGGTAACCCAGTACATCTGGTGATGAAACCACCCCCAAAATTCCTGAGGCACACTGCTTTCCTCCTTTTCCTCCTTTAAGTGTTGCCACTGCCAGTTCCAGTCACAGGTCCCCTACTGTAACTCAATAGGAGTGAAATGATCCATCCAGAAACATAAAGGCCAGCCTGTTCTGTCCATTTCATATGAACAACACGGCAACAGATGCCACAGCACATTGTGTATGAGTGCCACCAATGGCCAGTCTGCCTTGGACCACTATATTATACCCCTCCTCCATCCTCCAAATCATACATCAGAAGCAACACTACATAACCCTGTGCTCCTGCTCAGTCATCTAATATGCAAAAGGAAGGTGACATTTAGTCTGGCCCTGGCGCAGCATCAGCCCTGTACCTTTCGACCTGCTTCTGCCCTGCTTACCTAACCCAGCCATGTCACTCCACAGTGCCTGAAAACAAAGTCATCTCACAGTCACTGCCCATTTCCTCATGAAGTAAACCTATGGTCGCACCAGGCCATTGCCACTAAATAAACAGGGATCTTCTGTGGTGTGGGAGTATTTTACAGATGAAACCACAAATCCAAGGAAAGCATGGTGCAATCAGTGTAGTAAAAAGCTCATTCATGGTCGGTCTAGTCAAACTTTGGGACCCGGTATTCTGGCTGATCATTTAAAGTGCGAACACGGCATCCTCCTAACAGCCTCATCTATTCCTATCCCCCACTTGGGTCCGATGGGCCAGCAGCAGGGACAGTCAGGTTCAAGTAAGGAAGTGGCGGTGGGATAAGATGGCTCATCCAAGTAATCAAGCCACCACTGCAGCAGCCTGAGCCAACCAGTAGATCACCAGATACTGGCACTGCTTCGCAAGGACTCAAACCACCATCAGCCCAATAATGAGTTGTGCTGAGGCAGAGGCAGAGCAGTAGAAGTGCCATACTTAATGTGGCAGCAATAGAGGGGAAACACATAAGGGAAAATGTTGCGGGATTCATCCAGTCATTGTTAAACATCTTAGCACTCTCAGTATCTCTCATTGGGGTGATGCTGCTGGTGTGTCCTGTCAGTGGGGTGTGGCCAGGTGGTCTCACTCTCACTCGTTGTCTAGTCCCTAGTTCATGTCACCTAGAATAATGCACCCATTCAAAACTAACTTAGTTTTACTTTTTTATTCTTCTTTGATTCTGTACTATGTCATCTTTTCCAAGGTTTCCTTCACTGAACACCTGGGGGCCATATTTTTTTTTTATTTCTATGTGTAATATGGGGTCATTTTTTACTTCTCTTTTTTTAGTGCTGCCGATGGAGCTTCCTTGCAGGTTGGCACTGGTTCACACTTTTTCAGTGATAGTGATTGAGTTAGTTAGTTGATTGATTGATTAATTGATTGATGTACTATATGTATGTATGTATTTCAAAAGTTTTACCAGGAAAGGCATACTGAGATGGTGACCATACATTTTCAGATACATCCTTGGACGGAGGGGGTGGGGGAGATCACTAACGATATAACAAGGTGCAATAAGTACAATAAATAAGCAATAATATCGGACAGGGTGGGCAGTATTGGGGAATACTGGACTGCCCAGGGGCATGATGAGGTCCGATGCCACAGGCAGAGGGCCTTATAGCCCCTGGAAAGTCTGGTATTTCTCAATACCGCCCACCCTGGAGGGTATTATTGCACTTAGAAAATGGCAAACTGTGGCAATTTTAGATGGGATTAAAAAAAAATGTAAAAACATTTTAGAAATATAGAAGAAGAATGACTTTTATGTTTCTTTTTTGTAAAGTAGTCCCTTCATTGTATGATGTTCCATCTTATGTTGCCCCCCACAGAGACATTCTGTTCAACTTACCCCCCCACACACACACACCATCACCATTTCAAGTACAAGATGAGGATTTTTTTTACTTCTCCCAGAAGTCTCTTGTTAATGTTGTGTTATTAAATACAAAACAAAGCAAAAACCTGTTTTCTGCTCTTCTTGGTTGACTTTTTCCTTGTCCCCCACTTGGGAGCTGTGGCTGTTAGATGCATGACCTTTCACACCCTGCCACGTAAAAGCCAATAGTGCACACCAGCAGGTATGATGTAGCATGAGAGGTTTGGTAATTTTTTATATATATATATATATATATATATATATATATATGTTTCACAAAGCAGCACTGTTTTACTTTCAGAGAACAGAGCTATTCTAGTTTTAAAATGCTGTCTTGCGGTAAGTTGTTGAGTGGTTTCTGTTAGCAGTAACTCGTTGAGCGGTTTTGTGTTTGGTGGTGGATCACCATCGGGGATGTCTGTGGCGGGCTTACAGTGTAAAACATATTCAGAGGTACTACTATTTTTGACCAGTAAGACTTTTTTTGTGTTGCTTTGTCTTACATTTGTGAACATATAGTAAGACCAACGGAGGTGGGGAGGGGGGGGATTGGCCAGCTGCCTGTTTGTCCAGTAAGTGAGAGACAAAAACTAGTGGCTGGTCACTTTGAAAATTAAGGGTGCCCAATGATATACTGAGTAATGCGGCACCCTGAATTGGCCCTTGTTTTGAGCAGGGCTCTATCGAAAAATACCCACCCAGCAATTTAACTGTGCTAGCCAATCACATTTACATTGCCATTTTCTAATTTAACAATTGTGAAACATGCAAACATAAGACACACAATACAATAAAGTGTATTAGGTTAAATACAAATTGCAAAATATTCAAAATGTGATATAAAGTACAGAACAGGAATTATAACTGAGATTAGGAGAAGGTGGACATGGAGGGACTATCCTAGTGCAGACGTGGAGCACAGGGACAGCAGTGTCTGGGTCACCTGAAACAAGGTCAGAAACAAATGCAGGAACGTGTAGTTAAGTTATGGAGGAAAGATCAACAACAATGGGGTGCTAAAACTAGCCACCATAAATATCTGTAGTCTCCTTTCAAAGGTAGACCAGCACCAAGTATGGTATGCCAGCATAATCCAGATGTGCTCTCTATTATGGAAATGTGGCTCACTCCCAAAACCCCAGACTGGGCCGTATAACTTAATGGGGACACCCTTTTCAAGTTAGATAGAATTGGCAAAAAAGGTGGAGGCTGTCTCATTCACATACGGGACACCCTCCGAGGCCATGCACGCCTCCAAATATACTCTGGAAATGAGATAGACATCCTAGCCATTAGGATATAACTTGGCAACCACAACAAATCCCTAAGTGTAATTTCAGTCTACATACCCCCAAGAGAACAAACACATGAATTCAACAAGTTAATTGACCTACTGAAAGATCCACGCCATAACTGGGAAGTCATAGTCCTAGGAGACTTTAATATTAACTGGATGTCTATTGAGGCAGCACTCTTCAAGGATACTCTTTCCAGCTTATGCATTTCCCAAATGGTGGATGCCCCGACTAGAATTAATTACCGGACTGGTACAATGACTCTGTTCAACTGGGTATTTACGAACTGCCATGAGAGAATCTCTGATGTCTCTGTACTCATGGACTCACTTACTGACCACTCCCCAGTTACCTGCCTCTGGACCAACAAAACCAATAACCCTCCCCCTAATATAACCATAAGTTGTGTCCTGAAAAAGGTCAGCTAAGCTCATTTTTTTTTTTACACTTACTCTTTTTGCTCCTCTCTCACCAGGCCCATCCCTTTCCTTGGGGTCTCTAATGTGCCACTCAGCTACACTGGGAGGGTCTGGAGGATGCTAGCCCCCATAACTGCCCTGCTCCCAAGTGACCCTTTAGCTTACAGATAACCCCCAGGATGGGACGGAGGAGGAGGAGGTCTCCCCTTACCTTCCCCAAGTCCTCAGGGGGAGCGGACAATTGAAGCTGCATCCCTCGGCACTCCCAGTCATTGGTGCAGGGCTCATCTCCTGGCATGGACCTGGGGTATTTTCCTTGTTTCTGCCCTCCCCCTGCAGGCATCAGTGCTTGAGGAGGACCAATAAGTAGGAGGCACGCAGAGACGCACATCCACTCCGGTCCTCGCCCAATGCCTGTCCCTCCCTAGTGATCCGCCTCCTCTGCTGCAACAGTACCACTTGTGGTCACCCAGGTGGTGAAGGTATTGTAGCAAGAACAGCTGCCCTCCCCTCCTGGAGAAGGAGAGTGGCCCATCAGGTGCTTGATCCCTCTCCACCCGGCCAGCCCTTCGACGACCCTGGCTCTCTACTTAACCCAGATCATTGGCATTGTGAGTGGTAGCACTGCTGCTGCATTGGTGGGCCGGCCCTCAGCTAAGCTCATTTAAATCTCATCTTAGACAGCTTGATTGGTCCCCTCTCGAAACCCTCCAATCTGTTTATCAGGCACTAGACTACTTTATCACCACATTTAATGCAGTATGTGACATCTATGCACCTGTAAAAAAATATAAACTGAAGGGTGTTAACAATACCTGGATCATGCAAACTCTTCTGGATGTCATGGGAACAAGGGACCATTTCTGGCACAAAGCTAAAGCCACTGGCAAACTAGCTGACATCCAACGTATAGGACAGCAAGAAACGCCTGTACCCATGAGGTCAGGCTAGCCAAAGTGCAACACTTTAAAGACAGCCTCAGCAAAACATGGGGGGATGGTAAACAATTTTGGAGCAACATTAAAGATCTCACAGGAAAGGACAAGGCCTCCCCCTCTATGCTTCTGGTAAAAACAATTGCCGACACCTTCAATGTCAACTTCTCTCACCTAAGTCATAACCTCCCTCCAGATCTCCTAGATGCAGATAAGAAAAACTTGGATGATACCCTGACTGTTCATAATTTGCCCCCCAATATAACCCCTCAATTTTACTTCAAGAAAATCTCCCCCTTCAAAGCCAAAAAATACCTCCAGTGCACCCTTGGCAAATCTAGGCACAGTAGCAACTCTCTCAACCTAAAACTGATAACACTTTCCCTCAATGAAATTGTACAGCCACTCACTACAATACTAAGCTTATCCCTTAGATTTGCACAATTCTCCAAGAGGTAGAAATCTGCTGTGGTCACACCGGTTCACAAAAGTGGGGATTGGTCCCTACATGCTAACTACATGCCCATCTCCATCTTACCCCCTCTCTCTAAAGCCCTTGAACGCATTGTATCAGACCAGCTAGTGGACTGCCTTAACAAATATAATATCCAGTGCCCCCAACAACACTTCTGGAAGGCTCATAGCACCTCCACAGTGTTAATAGAATACTTTGACTTTATCCATGCAGCTCTTGACAGCAGCCAGATAGTAGGGTTGATTTACATAGACCTCACTAAAGCATTTGACACTGTCGATCACAATATTCTACTCAACAAACATCTTGCTTCTGGGCTATCTCCTGATACTGTTGCATGGTCTAAAAGCTACCTTGCACAGAGAACACAACAATTAAAAATAAATGGGACCATCTCTGACAGCAGACATTTGACCACTGGTGTCCCTTAAGGCTCCATCCTGGGCCCACTTCTATTCAGCCTGTTCCTAAACTCCCTCCCCAGGGCCTGCCCTGAAAATATCTTGCTCTACATAGATGATGCAACCATTTTTGCAAGCCCTTCACAACCACACCTGCTAGAATCTAAGCTTCAAAACAGTTTCTCCTTAATAGAGGAGTGGTTTACTCATAAAAAACTTCTCTTGAACTACAAAAAAAACTGAATTAATGCTGTTTGCAAACCCTCAAAGCAGATATAAATCCAACCAGCTAACTATCCTAAACAACAAACATGAGCCACTTGACCAGGGTAGCACATTTAAGTACCTAGGCATCACACTTGATAGCTCCCTCTCCTATGCCCAACACACAGATCGTGTTGTAAAGACAGTCAACACCAGAATCGGACTGCTCTACAGACACCAGCACAATATGACATCCAAAGCCTTGTCTCCTGACAATCACTATAATCTTTGTCATAGATTATGCATTAGTAGTGTATTTCACTGCCATGGATACAGCTCTAAAAAGGGTCAGAACCACCCTAAACAAATCATGTATGTTGGTGCAAAGTGCACCTAGGATCACGTACACTTGTGACCTATATGCCCAGATCAAGTGGCAAACTCTCCAGGAAAGGGTTAAATACCAGGCCTGCCTCCTTTGGGAAAAAAACCTCATTGTTTTAATACTGCCAAGCATTCAAAAACTCCTTAAACCCGTACCTAACTCGCTCAAGACTAGAGGCGAAACATGAAATGCCCTACAAATCCCCCTCCAGCATGCTGCCCTAGCCAGCGGTCCTTTGCCATAAAGCACCCCTATGGCTTAATGAACTCCCATCAGACGTAGTAAGTGTGCCAAAGCTTGGAACATTTAAGAAATTATTCCTCCAACACCTGACTGCACTTGGTACCTTTGACTGCAGGTCCTAATTCCCTACATCCCCTACTTCACTTGCTTACCTATCTCCAGCTCACTTGCTACCCCCCTCGCTCTCCCTTGTATGCCTCTTTCTCCCCTCTCCCCCACCCCTTTTAGTCTCATGACAAAGGCAACCTCTGTCTGCTCTGTTCTGCACCCTCACCCTATTTCTTCTATTATCCTTCCTCTAATGTATTGTGTCTCAAGCACTTGCCGTTTAATCTAGTACACTATAAGTCTTGTCTGTACATTATATTATGTATTTATGTTTCTTGTTCCATTTTTTTTACTCCCTGTATAAACCAATGTCTGTTCCCACCTATAATTCTATCACATTACCATGACATGGAACCTTTGTAAATGAGCTCCTAGCTCAAAGGTGAGGAAGGAAGGAAGGAAGGAAGGAAGGAAGGAAGGAAAGAAAGAAAGAAAGAAAGAAAGAAAGAAAGAAAGAAAGAAAGAAAGAAAGAAAGAAAGAAAGAAAGAAAGAAAGAAAGAAAGAAAGAGGTTAGATTTGAGGGAGCAGAGGAAAAGTGGATGGTCAGGGGAAGTGAAGACCACAGATTAGGGAAGTAAAAGGAGAAGGCAGTTTGGCCTACAGTGGATTTCATTGGAGACAGGGAAAGGAAAAAGAGACAGTGTTGGGAAGAGAGTATGAGGGGTGGGGTGAATGAAAGTAGAGAGGCAAAGTATGTGGAAAGGGAATCAATTGACTAGATGTCTGGAAGCAAGGGAGGAAAGGGAGAGGGAGAAATATAGGGAGCAGTAGTGGGTGCAAGGGGGAACAGCCCAGGGGGAAGCAGTGAAAGAGGGGGCCCAATCTGACAAGGATGGACTTGGGAGCTGGGTGTATACAATGTTACCATAGTCAAAGATAGGGAGGATTATCTTCAAGGTGATCTCTCAATGGGCAGGAAGTGGGATAGTTGCTTTATTCCTGTAAAGCACACCAGGTTTGGGATGGTGTACCTGGTGGATGGCACCCACATGCACTGAGAAATTGAGGTGATGTACAGCCAAATCCCAAGGTACTTAAAGGAAGAGACACCCTCAATCACCACACCATCAAGGATGTGGAAGAAGGGGAGAAGGGTGAACCTTGCAAGCCTCTGTTCAGTGCCAAAGGTCATAGAGACCATTTCCGTGGTTCTGAGGGACAGTTGATTTGCCAGCAACCAGCACTGGATGTTGACAAAATAAGCATAAAGCACCATATCATTTGCATACCTGTGGACAGATGCAGAGGAACAGGCAGTGGGGAGGTCATTCAGAAAAATGGAAAAGAGAATTGGACCCAGGACAGACCTATGGGGCATGCCTAAGCAGATAGGGAATGGGGGAATAGGGTGTCTTCAATGTGGACAGCTTGAGATTTGCCCCCAAGGTTGGAGAGGAACCAGCTGACTGAGGAGGCAGAGATCCCTTCCCTCCAAAGCTTGTCCAGAAGAAAGGTTGGGCAACAGTGTTGAAGACTTTGGAAGTGTTGGCAAAGATAGTGGAGGTGACCTGGCCCAGGTCCATGCCAGATAGGATGTAGTCAGTGAGCTGAAGAAGCAAGAAGGCAGTGGAGTGGGACTTCCTGAAGGCTGACGTGAAAGGGGTGAGGAAGGTAGAGTAGTCAAGTAAAGAAGAGAGCTTAGTGAGGACAAGGTGTTTCTGGAGCTTAGCTGGGTGAGGAGGAGAGAGATTGGATGGTAGTTATCAGGAGAGGAGGGATCACTCCCTTTGGGGACAGGGATGACTGCTGCCAGTTTCCAAGCATCAGGAATAGTGGCTAAGGAAAAGGAAAGGAAGAGGAGATAGGTAATAAGGATGGCAATGTAATGAGCAGAGAGATTATGTAGCCTGGGTCAAGATCATGGAAGCTCACACCTTTGTGGGAGTTTAAGTTAAGAGGGACCTGAGGGAGGCAGAAGTAGTGGTTGGAGAGAACAAAGAGGTGTGGGAGGAGGAGGTTGGGCAGAGACATGTGGTGGGGAGAGGAGACAGTGAGCATAGGAAGTGAAGAAGGAATTGAAGGATGAGGCAATGTTAGTAGAGTCAGAGATGGGAGAGTTAACCATCTTGAGGACTGAGGGGTGAATGGGTCAGAGGGTAGAAAAGGGTAGAAAAGGGAGTGGATAACCTTCCAGAACATGGTGAGGTGGTTAAGGTTGCTCTGTGATGTGGCTGACAAATATTTAGATTTTGCAAGCCTAATAGTTGTGGTACAGATGTTATGAATGATCTTGTATTTAGAGTTGTCAGCTCAGTGAGGAAGACAGTGGACTTGTGGGCCCACCAGGCTAGGTGTCTTGCACAAAGGCAGGCCAACAATTCTGCGGAGATCCACAGGAGGTGAAAACCCCTGACTGTGTTTTTTTCTAGGGGGAGAATGGTGGTGAAAGACAGCCACTAAATTGGAATGGAAGAAATGTAGGGCAGAACTGATGTGCTTGGTTGCTGAGATGGGAGACCAGCAAGTTGCAAACAGGTCTACATGGATGGAGAACAAGTTCAGCAACCTGTATGACCAAATTTGGATGAATTGGGGGGGAGCTTTAGGACTGCGAATTTTGTGCACACATTAAACCATATGATGATAACTGTGGGCTTCAGGGAGGATTTCAACATCCACTATGCCGTGGGGTTATAGGAGAGGACCCAGTCCAGGAAGAAATGGCTTAGGCATTTATGGCTGAGACAGATGAGGTCCAAGATCAGTTGGGAGAGTTGAAGGGCTTTTTAGTTTTAGCATAATTTATGTGAGGAGAGGGAGACTCAGTTGATACTGAAGTCTCCAAGGAAAAGCAACTCACTAGAGGGAGAGTGGAAAGAGATGGAGGAGAGGAGTTTGGTGACCAATGGACAAGACAAACTAGGACAGCAGTAGACCCTGCAACAAATATAGGGGCAGAGAAGGAGAGAGTTTCAGGAGCATCTCACAGTCAGAGGCAGAGGGAGAAGAAGCAGAAAGCATAAGCTCAAAATGAATGCTAGTGGAGGGGAATAAAGCTACTCCACAGCCCCTCTTGGCTCAATCCTGCCTTTCTATGGTGTAGCCAGTGATGCGAACTGAGGTGTTGTGGATCTTGGGGGAGAGTCAAGACTCAGAGATAACTAGTACATCCAGTTGGAGGTTGACCATGAGTGGCTGCAACTGATCCAGCATGATGAGAAGACTGCAGATGTTAAGAATAGCCACTCTCAGGCCTTATAGGTAGGGAGAAACTGGGACAGGACCAGAATTGAGCTCAATGTCACCTGCCACCATGAGCAGGAAGGAGACAAGGAGCTTGAGAGAGCCTATGAACTATTTGGAGGGAGAAGAGGGTGAAAGGGAAGAGGATGGGGAGATAGTGGGGCAGGAGACACCAGAAGGTTTCAGGGTCAATCTAAGGACAGGGGAGGAGATTGCACCCAGGATGCAAGGGGGAATGGGATAGTGGAGTGAGAGAGAAGGAAGGTAGAGTAAGGGAGAAGGAATGGGGGAGTAAGAGAGAGGTAGGCAGGTGGCGATGGCAGGAGGGAGGGAGGACAGGATAAAAAGGAGGGGTAAAGGTTAGGAGCAGCATAGTAGAGGGGACAGTGAAACAATAGTAATAACTAAATAGGAAGGAGATAACACATGGAGTGTTGAGAGACAACAGCAGTACAGGGGGATGCAGTCCTCACCCAGATAGGGAAGAATTTGAGTTACAAAGGGTAATGTAGGTTTCACCCAGATAAGAAGAAAGCATAGATTACTAAAAGGGAAGTTAGCCACACCCAGACAAGGAAGTAGATGAGATACTAAGGAGGAGAAAGCCAAGATTACCAAAGGAGACATAAGCCTCACCCAGATTGGTAAGAAGCTGAGTTGCTAAAGGGGATATAGTTTTCACCCAGATAAGGAGGAAACTGAGATTACAAAATGAGACGTAGGCCTCATCCAGAATGGGAGGAAGCTGAGTCATAAAAAGGGGGTGTAGGCTTCACCCTAGTAGAAGGAAACTAGGAGATTAGAGCGGTACTCAACACAAGGTATCTAGCACTACGAAGTAATTAACAGAACCAGAGTAACAAGGCACTAGCAATCAAGCACACAGAGTAGAAAAGATTGGATAACAGTTGGACTGCTAAGCAAACACAGAAATGTGAATTCTGGCAGCAGAGGAGCTACAGACTCTTACTGAGGCAGGGGCAGGTGCACACCAAATGGACAGAGTGGCCAGCCAGCTGACAGGAGACTTCACAGCAGACACCTACAGTGTTATGCCCTTTAGCTTCTACCATTACACTCCAGCCAGCAAAACAGAGGCCCACTTGCAATGTGGCCCCAATTAAGCAAGGAGAGCTCCGCCCACATTTTTTTTTTAATTTATTTATTTATTGAAACGTTTCACCAGGAGGGCACACTGAACAACAAGTTGCTCATCTCACGGTGTGACCTGGGGGGAGGGGTTACATAGGGTTGTGATGGATGATCAGTTATAATAGTATGTGGGTAGTACAAACAATACAACATTGTAAGATTGTGCAACAGTTGGAACACAAGGTATTATACAATAAACAGTAGTGGAACAGTGGATAAATTACAATACATGTCCAAAATCATACAAAAGAACATATAAATATACAAAACAGTAATAATGTGATAGAACCATATATAGTGCATGAGTGTACCAGGATCAGGCTTAAGGTAGTATGCAAGTGCTGTTGGAGTAAAAAGGATGTGGTTAGGTTGTGCACACTGGTGACCCAGAAGGGCAGGTGGAGAAGAGAGGGAGAGAGGGAGAGAGGAAAGAACTGAATATGAGGAGAAAGGGTAGCCATTTCCTGATTTCCCCCATCAGGATGTTGAGAACCCTGCCAGGGGGAGGTTCATGGTAGGAAGGTAGAAACTGGGGATAGGTATTAAGTTGGGTTAAAGCAGGAACAGCTGAGGTAAAGGTAATTGTGTAGGGCAGAGGTAAGGGAGTAGTTGGAGGAGGAGTGTCATATTTCGGGAGGGGAGGGAATTCCAGAATTTAAGGAAAAGATGGGTGAAATCAGTCTGACCCATGAGGGTGGAGCGGCGATGGACCATCAAGGTGCAGGCATCATTTGATCTGAGAGAGTGGGTGGGGGGAGGTGGAGTAGAGAGCCCCCCAAACCAGAATTTGGAGGTTAGTTTGGCGCAGTGAGAGATGCATCTGTGAGATAGCAGAAGGAAGGTTAGAGAGCGATAGAGTTCACAGTGGTGGGAGTGGGAAAGGGAGTCAATAGCAAAGCTGCAGAAGGAGTTAAAGAGAGTGTCCAACTTGGTCAGGGAAGATTTGGGAGCAGCACCATAGACTACGTCACAGTACTCAAAGATGGGGAGAAATACAAAATCACACATATCCCCATAATGCAAAGCACCATGGGCTGTATTAAGATGGGGAGTATCATTTTCTGGACAATTTCATGCCTCGTAGTCAGTGGGATGCAACTACAATTCCTGTACAGAACACCGAGCTTGGGGTGCAGTTTCTTCAGGATAGCATTGATATGCACAGAGAAGTGGAGGTGCTGGTTCAGCCAGACTTCCAGATATCTAAATGAGGAGGTGCTCTCCAAGATGGTCCAATCAAGGGCGTGGAAGGTGGCTAGGGCCGGGAGCCTAGAGATTCTCTGCCTGGTGCCAAAGATCATTGAGACTGTCTTCTTGGCGTTTAGAAAACGCTGGTGAGAAGCAAACCAGACCTGAACTTGTTTGAAGTCGTGCTGTAAGTTGGTTTGCACAGCTGTAGAGTTTTTGCCAGAACTGTGCAAAACAGTATCATCAGCGTACATGTGGATTGAAGAGGATGAGCAGGCTGTGGGAAGATCATTAAGGAAATGGAGAAGAGTAGGGGACCAAGCACTGAGCCCTGAGGGATGCCAGTGTTGATGGGAAGTGGAGAGGAAATGGAATCAAGGATTCTCACCGATTCAGTCCTGCCAATGAGGTAGGATTTAAACCAGTTGGTGACTGATGGAGCAAGGCCAGCTGAGGAGAGGGAATCAAGAAGCAGGGGATGGGAAACAGTGTCGAAAGCTTTGGCTAGGTTGACAAAGATGGCCGAGGTAATCAGGCCATCGTCCATCCCTGAAAGGATGGAGTCAGTAAGCCTGAGGAGGGAGGTGGCTGTTGAGTGGTTCTTCCGAAAACCAGATTGGAAGGGGTGAAGAAGGAGGAATCAGAGAGGAAGGGTGATAGTTGAGAGAGAACTAAATGCCCTTGAAGTTTGGCAAGGTTTGGAAGGAGGGAAATGGGGTGATAGTTGACAGGAGTGGATGTGTCACCACCCTTGGGGAGAGGAAGGACTACAGTGTGTTTCCAGGATGAGGGTACTTGGGCAGAAATAAAGAACAGGTTAAGGATTAGGGAGATAGGATAAGCAATTGCCGGAGCAGAAAGGTAGAGAAGTTTAGGATCGAGCTCATCTGGTGAGGAGCCCCTAGAGGGGTTGAGGGATAGGAGAGCATTAAGAGCTTTGTCAGAGGAGATAGTAGAAAAGGAAAATGAGGGAAGGGTAGACATTGGCTGAGGCTAAGGGCTGAAGTTAGTAGGTGGCAATGGGGAGAGGGAATTTAGAAGAGACATGGCAGACGAGGTGTAGTAGGCATAATTCGTTGGCCACGGAGCCAGGGTCGGAAACTAGGGAGTTAATTATTTTGAGAACTGGAGGGGGAGGAGAATAGGGCATGAACTAACCTCCAGAATTTAGATGGAGAGTTAATGTTAGTCAGGAATGAGGAGTTGAAATAATTGGACTTAGCCAGTATCTAGTAGCTTTAGTACATGCATTAAGTAGTGTTCTGTACTTGGCATAGTCATTTAGATGTTTAGTAGATTTGTGTTTTCTCCAGGCCTGGTCATGCTCCCTGAAGCAGGACAGTAGTTTAGGGGTGATCCAGGGGAGGTGAGGCCCACGGACTCTGGTCCTTCTGAAATGAGTAAAGGCATTCCAGGTGGCAATGAATTTATCCTTAAAATAGTCAAGCACTTGGTCAACAGAAATAGCAATGGAGAGGGGGCCCCAGTCAGTGGAAGCGAGTGCAGAGCTGACTAGGGTAAGGTCTAAGGATTTAAAGGACTGGAGCTGTATGATTTTAGGGGGCGGTTTGGGGCGATGAACCTTACGTACAATGAAAATGGGGTTTTGGTCACTAACGGTATTGGGGAGGAGACCAGATTTAATTATGCAGTGCAGATGGGTTGTGTATGCCCAGTCAAGCAGGGTATGGAATTGTGTTTTGGGATTAGGGCACGTGGGCTCAAGTATAAGTTGAGTAAGGTTTAGAGCAGTGACGTCATTGCATAGCTTGTTTAACTTGGGAGACAACCAATTTAGATTCATGTCACCCATTATGAAAAGTTCACCAGTTTGCGAGAGGGAGGTGATATTGGCTAAGACTTCAGTTGTGACTGAGGGTTGAATGCTTGGGCACAATAGATGCCAGCCACAAAGATTGGGATTGAGAAAGGAAGGGTAATGCAGGTGACAAGGGCTTCATAGGTAGCTGGTATGGAGGTAGATTGGGTGGTAGTAAACTGCAGTGAGGACAGGATATACATGGCCACTTCCCCTCCATGACCCGATCGATCTTGTCTGGTGATGGAATACCCAGGGATAGCAATGGCACTGTCAGGGGTGCTTTTTTTGAGCCATGTCTAGGTAATAATTAGGATGTTAGGGGTGTGTGAAATCATAAGAGTTTGTAGGAGGTCGATTTTAGGTAGCAGGCTGCAGATGTTCAGGTGAAGAAGCTTCAACCCATTAGGGAGGGTTGTAGTAGAAGTGGGGTTTAGAAACATGTTATTTGGGTAAGGAGCCAGGGTAGGAGAATAAATAGGGCAAGGGCTGGGGTGGATGTTCCCTGATGAAAGAAGGAGGAGGGCAAGGATGAAATAATGAAGTTTAGGACTTTTGTAATTGGAGTAGGAAATACATGAGGGAGGGGAAGAGGGATGGAGGTGTGGACAGAAGGAGATAAGGAAACGAAGAAAGGCAAAGTGGCTAGGAAGGGAAAACAGATAAGCCGGAGGGTAGTAGGTAAAGTGGGGTCTGTTTACAAGGGGAGCTGTGAGGGGGGGTGATTGACAGAATGAAGGCAGTATCTGGAAGGGAAGGAAAGAGAAAAGTGGCAATAGGTGTAGAGAAGGAGACTGGGATAAGGGTAAGAACCAGGAAGGGTGTGAGTAGAAGGGAGATGGAAACCATACTGGGTAGGGTAGTAGAGGCTTTGTACAGGCTAACAGATTCAGATCACACCACTGAATGTTAGGACATTGATCATTTACTTTAGGTATGAATGACCCAGGACTAGAAGTGTTACTGGAGAGCAGTGGGAAGAGGATTGTAACCTACACGTGTTGTTGTCCTCTAGTGGCTTTACAGTATAATTTGCAAATGGAAAAGAAGACAAAAAAAAACACATGCAGACCAATTGGTTGCTGCTGTCCAAGGGGGTCAGTTTCTGTCCTACAGTTGAGTCCCCGTCCGTTGGTGAACAGATGCGATCTGTGGGGGATGGGGTAGAGTGCAGATTGGAAGATTGCTATAATTACAAAAAATCTAAGCAATTACCCACTAACCAAATGATGTCACTGGCACAAAAGTATAGTGGAAAAAATTAATGGCAACATTATTAAATCTGCACATGTAAGACTGATAAAATGCCAAAGGCAGCAGCATACTCGTTTCACACTTGTAGTGCTTTTTTAAGAGTAATGTAAAGTGCTCAGAGTTAACATGCTTTAAATAGTGGTATCTATTATGTGTCAATAGCCATGTGCAAAACATGTAAAGTGAAGAGCTACTTAAAACAGAGCTAATCTAATTATGAAATAATGTGCAAGTAAATACTCAAACTGACATTGCTATTGTATTGAAACAATTTAAAGATGAACTACTGTGAACTACTATAAGGTATATAAAAGTCTCTGTCATATCTTACCTCTACCTCCTCTCTTCCATGGTGTACATATTGAGGTCCTTTAGTCTCTCCTCATAAAGCTTTTGATGTAGACCCTGCACCAATTTAGTAGCCCTTCTCTGGACCACCTCCACTCTATCTGTCCTTTCAGAGATGTGGTGTCTAGAACTGGACACAGTACTCTAGGTGTGGTCTTACCAGCAATCTATACAGAGGCAATACCACCTCCCTGTTTCTGTTGGTGATACCCCTTCCTATGCACCACAGCATCCCATCAGCCCTCCCTACTGACCACAGCATCCCATCAGCCCTCCCTACTGATGTGTTGCATTGTTGGGCCACCTTTAGGTAATCTGATATGATTACCCAAGGTCTCTTTCCTGCTTGCTGGTTGCCAATACCACTCCACACATTTTGTGCTCTGCCACTGGATTTCTGTGCCCTAAGATCTTTATTTTGTACTTTTTTTGTATTGAAATCCAGTTGCCAACTGTAACTCAGTACAAAACTATCACCCAGCCACAGGAATATAAGGATACTAGAGGAATACACCTAGATGTGGGTTAGGGAGTTCTACTACAGTCGCGTTTGGGCAGTCACGGGGTCAATAATTTAGAATCTCAGTGGTGCCTCCATTTGTAACAGCCCCTCTTGTCTCACTCACCTGGGCTGCCCTGCAGCACAAGGGGTCCTCAACGTACTTCCCCAAAGGGGCCGGGCCTGAGTCCTGGCCAGATTACCAATGGTGACTTGATGCCTCCACCTGGGGCAATGGTACGGCCTCCTGTGGGCAAGATAGGTTACCACCCCCCAGGAACAATGATATATCCTCTTAGTGACTGACCCCTCTGGCACAGTTAGATCAACACTCCCACCCTGCAACAATGATAACAAAGCACAAACACTCATGTAAGATGGCAAACAATAATTCCTCTTTATGTAAAATAATCTAAGAAGAGGTGAGGGCTACTCCCTCGAGCCTCCACATAATCAGGCACACAACCCAGTATGAGCTCTCCCCCCTTCCCTGGGTGCACTCAGAACAATTCCAGATGGTGGGTACCTCACCATTCTCAGCTGCAGGCCTGCAGTCTCTTGTTGGGGTCCTTGCAGAGCAACACAGGTTCAAGGAAAATCAATGTCATTGGGGGTGGGGCTCTTCCCCAACCCTCCTAGCTGATACAAACAAAGAATCTCCAGAGCTGCAGCTCGGGGTACTCACGGCTTCTCCAGGAGGAGGATGGTCTCCCTGATTCAAGGATATGCACGGAGGGTGGAGGAGGCACTGTTCTTTACCTGCCTGGCCTTTCTAGCTTCGCCCAAGTGCCTTTGTATACAGTATTCACCAGGCAGGCCTGTTCATCCTTCTATCTCTCTGGTTTCTACTGCAGCAGTGGATTCACACTGAAGACACAGGGTAGATCAACTTCCCCTAGGCCAGACCTGGGCTAGTGGCCACTCAGCTTGCAGGGCTCTCCCCTGACTGGAATTCAAGGGCCCCTGTGTGGAGCAGTCCCCAAAGCCAGAGGCTCACTTTAACTGTCCCTTCCCGTCCAATCACTTAGCCCCCCCAGTCCCCCTCTCTGGGAAAAACTCTTCCTCTCTCTCTCTCGCTTTTTGGAGGGGGGGGGTGGCTGCCTTTTCTCTTTATCCCAGCAGGTAAGCCCATTTTGGGGGGCTTACAGTAGAATTTGGACATGGATTCAAAAGAGACAACATGTCATCAAGACATCTTTATGGACCCCAGATAGGAGTGTAAGGGCTATTAGGAGGCAAGTGGGTGCATTTCTGATGAAATTTACACACTCACTTCCATGGAAGTTGCATACAATGCCTGAAGAATGCATTGGCAGAATTAATGTTGAACTGTGGAATGCCATTTCATCATTTCCCTTAAGCCCGCCTTGTGAATCAATAAGCAAACCTTAGAATCGCAGTTCAAGGATTCAATAAAATAATGACTCTAAGGATTGTATTTGAAATTTCACAGAATGCCCTTCAAAAAATTCTGAAATGCATTCTGTGGTGGAATCGCTGAATGAGTTCCTCAGTGGAATTCTGCATTCTGCACATCTCATAGTGCTATGAATGCTTCCTCTTCCCATCTTGTATCCCCACAATAATTTTTTTGGTTAGTTCCTGCTACGTCCCTATCTTTTATTTGAAGTTTCAGGCTCTGGCTTTTGCACCTAGATTAGATACTTTGTACCTTTTCATATTAAATCTCGTCTGCAGCCTGCTTGTCCTTCCTAAATGGTGTAAATGTCCTTTTGCAGCATTTCTGCCTTCATGTCAGAGACTACCACTCTCACCATTTTGGTGTTATCCACAAATCTAATCATGCCACCTTTACCCATGCCATTTATAAAGATAATGAACGGGAGTGGTTTCATAACTGAGCACTGTGATACTGCACTACTGACCTCTCTCTCTCTCTCTCTCTCTACCTGGATGGGCTCCCTGAACCATCACCCTCCACTTCTTGCTCTGTAGCTATTTTCTGACCTACCTATAAGTACCTTAGATTCCATATTTTCTTACTTTGTATGCTAGATTCTCATGAGGTACAAACACATTGCCAAAGTCCAGGGATATGCAATAATATCCACTGCCTTCACATTAGATAAAGCAGCAGTGCAACAAAATGGGGCAAGAATTGGATCTTACCTTTTTCACTATAAGATGCCAGGCATCTTCCAGTTTTATTTGGTGATGCAATTTTCGAAATCCACTACAATTTGAGTATTTCATAGGTATTTTAATTTAGTTCTTTGTCAAGAAAAAAGATGGCTGTCACATTTTGCATAGAAATAGCATTGCAGACATCGTAAGGGATAGGATCGAGAAAATGAGAAAAAAGACTCATGGTGGCACTGTGCAGCATAGGCAGGATATTTGACAGCTGTGCTTATATTTTTATTAATTGTAGCTGAAACTAGCTTTTTTGGAAAAACAGTTGTCATTCACAGCTGCTGCTTTAATGTCTTGATTACTCCTTTAAAGAATTCTTCCAAATTAGTTTAGTATTAGCTCCCCTTTGTGAACCCATGATGACAATCTCTTATCAAAATAAACTGTGCTACGCTTTACCATTCCTGACTATTGCCTCACACATTCTACCTACAATCAAAAGTCAGGAATGACTTGAAGGCTTCATGGGTCACCCCTACTTTGCTTTCTAAAGAGCTAGTGAAACCAAAACAGACAGACAGGAAAATGATTCACATTTTAAGAAGTAGTCAGTTGCAACTTTTTATGTCTTAAGTATTGTTCTCCCTTTTTCTCATTAGAAAGTTTTCTATATGACAATATTGTGGGGGATGTCTGGAATAGAGCTCAGACTGGCAGTTGACATTTATATCTTTAGTCCCCCCACTACATTATCAGCATTGTGATCTCACTGACTATGATGTCACAGGTGACTGATATGGTAGCTACTGAGTGGGTGCTCTTAAGCGGCAGTGATGTCCCAGTCAGGCAGGTCACAGTGCTAATGATGTATTGGAGGGAACAGAGCTAGATGTGTCAGCTGCTTGGGAGAGTGCTGCTCCACACAGCACACCTACTAACATGAGGTGCACAATGTTTTTAATAACCAAAGGGAAAAGAAAAAGTACCTCAGATACAGTATAAAAGGCAATGATGGATTGCTTTAAAAACTAACATTAGTTTTAGGCAGTACACTAACTCTTTAAATGGAGGGATAACATTGCTACTCCTGAAGGCTTCAGGTGTCTCCCCATGTCTACTGATTTCTGGAAAATTCCTGCCTGTGCTTCTGCTACTTAATTTTGAACTCTTTACCTATCACAGGATATGACTCATCTGTTCCCTGGGACTAGCTCACCTTCATTTTCCCTGCTATATCACCATCTTGCAGAGATGTCACAGCAGCTGTCCTCTGCCATACCTGTGTATGCCTCGTCTATTTGAGGCATGCCTTGCTTGATGAATACTGAAGCCAAGTACTTAATTAGTCTTTCCGCTATAATGCTATTCCCAGGTACCATATTGTCACCTGTCTTTGTGTTCTGCAGCCTTTCCTTGCCACTCAGTGTCATCTTCTCTCATGAAGCTGTACAGTATATTCTATTATTTTTATTGTTGATATCCCTTGATAAACTGCTTTGTGCTTCTGCTTAGCCTTAATTATACACACCTGACATTTCTTCTGTGCCTCTTTGTAGGTCAGTTTATTTACATCAGGAGAGGTATTTTTCTGCACTTTGTATGCTCTCATATTTTTGTTTATTAGTGGACCACGTGGGACAGCCTTGATGGCAGTTACAGTAGCTGCACTTAACATGGTGAGATATTTCTGTGATATTTCTAGAGGAATACCCTGCCTGTCTGCAGTACCACTGTAGGGCCACCAGAGAATCTCTTCAGAAATATAATGCCAATGCCAGTTTTATTTATATAGCACTGTTATCCATGGTCCAGCACCCCAATGGTGCCCCCACCTAGCAGACAGCAACTTGTATGTAGGTATATGTACTAACCTTAGGGAGAAGACACATCATATACATGTCAGGATTTGTGTTCTATTATGCTTTACTGATGTTCAGCTATAAGAAATGTTTTTTGCTCTGTTCTTATTGTATTTTTTATATGTAAGGCAACAATGCCATCTTCTGCCCTTGTGCATTATTGCAACTGACCTCAAAGAAGAGTAACACCATTTTGCTGCTAGCTATGCAACTTTTTACACTAGTTAGGACAGTTACTCAGACCACCTGTTTTAGTCCAATTATATGCATTATATGTATCATCCTTAGCTGTTGCTGTAGTAATTATCAGGGCATAAGACCCTCTGTAACATATAGCTCTTAGAGAGAAACTGTCTGTATTACCTACGCAAGGAAACCTGTATTCTCCCAGTGTTTATTCTGTACTGGTAGTAAGTCTGTATTACCTAATCTGTAATAAATTTCAATTTATTACATGAGTACCACTTGTCTGTTGTCTCTTCCTTTTGTACTGTTCCACCAAGAACCTGACAGGAGAAGTTATTACCCACTTACCTTTGGTGACTGCATACAGGTGGAATGTACAATGGAAGATTCACATTCAATTTATTTTGAATGTCGACTACTGTAGTGTTATTTTCACCTACTACGACCTACTCATGCTTACACTGGTAGTGGTTGTGGCAGACCCACATTGTCTTGGTCTCGGGCATGGCAGACCCACAACCGGACACCTTACACTCCCTTTGCAAGTGACAGCATACTCCTCTGGCACAATCAATCAACCACCATGGACTGGAAAGCGGTAGGTGATGGCACCAGGGTATTTTACCAGGTTTCCAAACTGCTTATTTGTTTGTCTACCCCTTATTTGTTATGCCTAATCTATGCACAGAACTGAGACTTGATGTCTCAAACTACCTCACATCCCATGGCGGATGGACAGATTTCGAGCTGGATGCAAAATCTGCAGACACACCATTGCTGCTAATTTCTGACCACTACCTCGAGTCCAAACATACAACCAAAAAAAATAACCTCAAAGGTCTTTTGGTTGCGGCTCTACATACCACTGTTGAGAGTCTCACAGCAAAGCGTGCCTCCCTTAAACTGCAAAATGCATCAGTAAAAAAAGAGATGGGCTTGCAGGCATCAGAGTTACAGAAAAAGGAAAGGAAACTAGCGGAGGAGATACAGTCACTCCACGATGCTAATTCCAGGCTGCTGCATTGTACTGCTCAAGATACTGAGTGAGAGTTATTGTATGTTTGTTAAGAGATGATTGTGAAAGCTTGAAATGTGATAAGAAACAACACATTCAAGTGACATTTTGAGTGATATGAATGAGACCTTGAGATGAGAATGCTGAGTTGAAAGAGGATTATAAGCATGTGAGTTGCGAATTGGATAAAGAGCATAGGGAAAACGTCGAATTGGGTGCTGCGTATAGAGTGTTACAGCATGAGACTGAGAAAGATATTGAGCAGGGTACTGCAAACATCTGTCACAGAAAGCGTAGACAAAAGATGGTGAAATTGCACCACCAACAGGAGGTTCATGCTGGCCATGTTAAGACCATGAATGGGGTCAAGTATACACCCATTAATACTGTGTCATTCAGTGATGATGACTCTGATGATGAGGCATGCCACGTCACACACCAGTTCAACCCTCATAGTGAAGCAATTTCTGCTTTGCTATTCACAAAATTGCACCGACGTTGGCTCACATATTGCGTCACCACATCCCTTCCAACATGGTGGATATCACATACGATGTAAAGATGGTGGCCCCATAACACAAGCGGCGGCCCTGTATACTGTAATACAGCTCCAGTCACTCCCATCACTACGAGCGATGAGTCAGAGATTTGCAGCATGATTAATGATGCAACCAGTCGGATCACTGTCCCAGAGGATCAAAAGAAGGCCATCCAGGACCAAATAGAGAATATGCTTAAAGAGTCAGTCACTCAGGACCAAATGTACAAGGCACTCACTGATGCAACAGCAGAGGCTGCTTTCCACAGAGCCATGGCATGGGCTAAGCTGGGTGCGACTATGCATATTTCCAACCCCTTACAAGTCGCTCAATCTGTCCAGCAAATTGCACAGGGTATCAGACAGAAGGGCCCAATTGACAATCTCAATTGCCACTTGGAGAAAGCGCACTCCCTTTGCAAGAAACACTCTCTCTGTCCAACCCGAATACCAGGTTCAAGTCTTGCAACAGACAATTGAACCAATCCTCTGGACCAAGCTATCAGAGACAGCGCAGAACTCTGAGGACATGACTTTTGAGGAGATTGCAGCTGCACTCCTCTGTGCAAATTCCCCAAGAATTGTGAGTACGTGCTTGGCCTACAAAGTCAAGCAAGGCACAAAGGAAAGCCCAGCAGCCTACCATCAATGGTTGTGACTTGCATACAAAACTGGGAAGGCCCTCGCAGACAAGGATTTCAACAATCACCAAACTGAGTACAAGGATTTGTACATCCAGAACATGTATCTGGCCTTGCGGGAAAAGGTTGAGCTTAATGTTTTCCCAGATACCGACAAGTTTGAGGTTATCCTAGATAAGATGGAACGAGCCTATTAGGTCTATCTCCATACCCTCTCTTCCAGCAAATCCAAAAAGGTAACTGCAGTTCAGCCTATCTCCAATGCCCCCACCCATTATGCAGTGGAGAGAAACAACCAGAAAACTAATACCCATTCCGATGACAAACAGTCACATTAAGGGGGAAGGGGAACTGGAACTACAGAAACAACAGGAACAGGGACAACAGATGCAGGTGGAAAAATCCAAACTCCTAACAGAATAGCCAGAACCATTGCCAAAATGGTCCTTGCTAATGACAAATCAGAGAGGAGAATAAAAACCTTCTCAAACTTTTGGAGGAAGCCCATGCCGGGAAAGAAAGCACTCCTGCATGACAAATAGCTGCCCTAGCCCCGGCTGTTGAGTCAAGGAGCAGAAGAGGGAAGGTTGCCTCAGTTACTGACCAGGCTGATGCAACATCAAAAGTAGAACCACCTGTGCAGGCCATCACTGCACCTGAGACATCACAAGTACACTTGTACCCAGTGCAAGACATACAGGAGGCCTTAAATGATCCTGCAGGCCTTCAATTTCAAGAATAGGCAGATGATGCCGATTCTGAATGTTCAGATTGACAATTACAGGCCCCAGTCCAGATTGTGAGTAACCTGATTGTTGACATAAACAGATGGCCTTGTGTGAAGGTCACGGTCAGGGGCCACCAACTTACCATGTTTTTGGACAGCCATGTCAGTCCTCCATGATGAGGACCCAATTTCATCTGACTGATCTGCCAGCTGGAAGACCAGTGCACAGGGTGTAGATGGTACCTAGCTACACACCTACCAATCTATTGCTCTACCTGTGGTGGTAGGCCACCTCAGGATTAATTTCGCTTTTGACCTCATGGTTCTACATCACCACCCCAACATTCTGGAAATTGGCTTCTTAGCATTACACAGTTGTGTAGTGGATCTAGTCAACAGGCTACTCATTCATATCAAAGGACAATGTCATGCTGTTACCATCCCAGACTCACAAGTGGTGGCAGCTATCTCCCATAACAACAATGAGAATGGCATCATGGCCTTGTTCAAAAGTCATGACCTGTTTTCTGAGTTTTCACCCTTGCTGCAAAAATACCTTGACGCGTTTGCCACCAACAAACATGACTGTGGTAGAATGCACACCACCATTGAAATCACAGGGCCTGACTCTGTGAGGCAGAAGCAGTATTCATTTCCTGCTGAACCTTTACCATCACTTAAGGAAACCATCCAATCACTTCTTCAACAAGGAGTGATTAGGACCTGTGTCTCTACTGTCAGTTCACCTATGTGGCCCATTAAGAAACAAAATGTGGCCTGGAGACTCACAACTTTACTACAGAAAACTCAATCAGGTTGCTCCTAGCTGTGCACCAACAGTAGCATCGGCATCTGATGTACTCAAGCTGCTGACACCTGACAAAAAGTGGTTCACAGCTCTTGACGTTTCTAATGGGTTTTGGTCACTCCCATTAGCGCAGGAAAGCCAATACAAATTTGCTTTCACCTTTGATGAACATCAATACACCTGGATGTGCCTTCCACAGGGGTTTCACAATTGTCACTCCCTCTTCCATCTCCACATGATGGATGCTCTGCAGGGGTTCCCCACACCGCAGTGTCTCCTGCAGCACATGGATGACTTGCTTCTGGTAACCACATGAAAGAAGATCATTCAGCCCATCTAGACAAACTTCTCTCTCTCCTCAAGAGAACAGGCCTCAAGTGCTATCCCTCCAAGGCGTAACTATGTGAAAGAGAGGTTATCTTCTTTGGCCTGCATATTACAGACCAAGGCAGAAGCCCAGATGTCAAAAAGATTCAGGGCTTGCAAGATCTGCCACTTCCTACTAGTGTGGCAACACTCAGACGCTTCTTAGGAATGATAAACTACTCCAGGGATTTTATCCCTAACTTTGCCTTGAAGGCCGCTCCCTTGTATGAACTTCTAAAAAACGATGTCCCATGGAGATGAGGCACCACTCATGCTGATGCTGTGATGCAGCTCAAACAGGCCTTAGCCTCAGCCCCAGTACTTATCAGTCCTAACCCAGATCTTCCATTCTGTTTGGAAACTGCCACATTTGATGTGACCATGTCTGCAGTGCTGGCACAAAAGTACAATAGGTATTTCAGGCCCATTGTCTATGCTTCTCAGATGCTGTCCCCAGTAGACAGAAAGTGTAGTCTCCGTGAAAGAACAATCTTGGCAACCTACTGGGTTGTCAAACATTTCATGTACATTATTAGGTATGCGTCAATCATCCTGCATACCTGTCACACCTTAACCAACTTCTTACTTTCAGACAATGTGAAAGATGGTTCAGTTTACAATACCAGACTCACCCACTGGTCTTTGCTTTTGCAGGACAGGGACATTAAAGTACTACCTGCAAAAATGCCATCTATCCTAGCTCATGGCCTACTCTACATAGGTAGCCCCACAACTGTGCACTCCAGCTTCCTGACATATCTGAGCAGGGACCATTCTTACTGGCTACACCAAATGTTTTAGAGGATACCGGTATGTATTGCATCTTCACAGATGGCTCCACCTCCTATGTGGAGGGAGAACAGATAGCAGGATTAGGTGTGTTCATAGTCTATCCAGATGGTGACTTCATGAGCATTGCTAGGAAATGTACTGTCATTTCCTCACAGTACGCTGAATTGGCAGCTGTGGCCTGTGCTCTACAGGTTATACCCCATGGTGCTAAGGATGCTGTTATCTTTGCAGACTCCAACTGGGTCTGCTCCTCCATAACTGAGTTTCTACCATTCTGGGAGAAAACAATTTTACATCATCTGATGGCACACCCGTCAAATACAGGGACTTGTTCGTGTATATAAACACACTGACTCAACAGTTTATGCACAAACTGTACATTCACAAGGTAAAGGCTCACTGCAAAACTGACTCTTACCATGAATTCAATGATCGGGCAGACTTGCTTGCCGAAGTGGGTGCCCGGGGGGGGGGAGACATGGTCAATGACTCACCCAGTAGCTGTGGCAACCATCTTCTTAGCTGCCAACACCCGGCAGAAACTGCAACCAGCACCTCCACTGTACCTTTCTGTTGCACAGAAATCTGACCCAGAACTAAAAGATGTGTTCAAATACCTAGACAAAGGAATTGAACAGGAACTATCTACTAGTAGTCCATACAAAAGACATTCTGACAACATACACCTATCTCATGATCAGAAACTGATCTGGTATAGGAAGGACAACACAGGCCACAAACTATGAGTTGTACCCCAATCCTTATGAAACGAATTCATCCATATGGTTCATGACACCCCCACTGGTAGACACCAGGGGGCAGATAACACCATCCAGAGACTTAAAACCTTCATCTGGTGCCTGATATGACCAAGAATGTGGAGTACTATGTGGACAATTGCATAGTGTGTGCCCAGAACAGCTCTATCTCAGTGAAAAGAAATGCCACACTACTACCATAAAGGCAATCTGGATCGTGGAATGTGATACAAATAGATTTCATCGGCCCACTGACTAACTCCAGCAAGAACAACAATTTGTTACAGATTTGTTTTCCAAGTGGATTGAGGCATTCCCTACTCAGGATAACATGGCAAAGAAAACTGCCAAAATCATGGTGGATCAGTTGCTCTCCAGGTGGGGCCTACCCCTTAAGGTAGACTCAGACCAGGGAACCAGTTTTACAGCTGAGCTGATAAAGAAGACACTCCAAATGCTTGGAGGAGATCAGAAATTTCATATCCCATCCATTCACAATCCTCAGACTAGGTAGAAAGAGCAAACAGAAGAATCAACAGATGTTATGTAAATTCATCGATTACAATCCCAAGGACTGGGATTCCCTCTTGCCAATACTTTTGATGGCAATCAGGGGCACCCCAGTAGCAACTACTCAGTGCACACCATATGAGGCTATGACTGGTAGAGCTATGAGATTACCTGAGCACCTATTGATTGACCTCCACACCCATACTGCAGATAGGGTATCTGTGGACAAATACATTGAAAAACGTCGGGATGACATCATGAAAACACATTTGTTTGCTGAAAATCATATGGGTAAAGCCCAAGAAAAAGCAAGAGCCCATTTTGATGAGCATGCCAAAGAAGCCGACTGGCAAGTTGGAAATGAAGTCATGCTTCTCCAATACAGACCACCGGCTCACTCATTTACCAGCAAATGGGAAGGCCCATTTTTTATTGTCAATAAACTCAGCCCTGCTGTTTATCTGGTGAGAGTTCAGCATCAGAAACAGACCACCAACAAGTGGTTCCATGCTAATCAGCTCAAGTTGTACAAAAGTGACTAATTACATTTCTTGACCCCATTGGGGCGGAATAGTACCCTTCACTTAACAATCCTGTTCTGTTTCTTTCAGATACACTGTCAAGATGGCTATCCTGTACCTCCTCATCCTGGTGGGACTACTTTCTTTGACTTACCTTCAAGACAAACCCCTTTCAACTGATCAGAGATGATGCATGTCACATTTGCTTCAGAACCTTGAACATACAGCTAGAGATGTACCCATCTCCAGCCCCCAGGGAGTCCGTATAAACGTCCCCAACAAATTGATCAGATGCCTATTCTAATGCCATGGTTATAGCCCCAGAAAAATCCACATTGCAGATACAATGGGAAACTGATTACAATGGTTGCACACTTCCTGTAGCACATTGATCTAAAGGAACTTTTCATTAAAGGCCCAAAACAGGGATTGCACCAAACGGTACACTGTCTATTCAACAAGCCACTTCTAAACATACTGGTCTCTACAACTTAAGTGCCTTAATAGATCCTACCTTTTGTGACCATCTCACTTCTGAGAAGTCACAAGCTTTCTGCCTTCACAACTTTATGGCTACTGAAGCTATGTCCCACCCATGGAAGAAGAACTGACTGAATGTCCTCCTCAGAAGCCTGGTCCTCCTAGTGGTCTGACAGCCACTTCCCTTCCAGAAGCTTTGATTAACAATGTACAAGTTATGCATGTTCCAGTTATTTTTAATCTTACACATTGGAATATGGCTGAGTTTGGTCTTCGTCACACAACCAACACCTCTAAATCTTTCAGTATGATGCTCCTAGACATTGTAGCTGCTTACCAAAATCGCACAAATGATCCAATTAGTATTATCTCTTCCTTTTGTGCTGTTCCACCAAGAACCTGATGGGGGATTTGTTACCCACTTACATCACCCAATCCCAAAGGCTCTGAGTGCCTTACAATAAAACAATTAGATAAGTAAATAAAACCTAATACAAATAAATTAAGAAGCCAGGCCAAAGCATAGGGGGCTTCAAGCCTGCATAGAATAGACATAGAGGAATATTAGTAAATAGGCAAGGAGGAGGGATGGTCACTAAAGACAAACTGGAGTCTGTGGAGACAAACTAGGCAGGGACTGCCTGTGCAGACTGGGTGGGCCAAGTGGTCCATTTCTGCCAACAACTTCTATGTTTCTTTGCCCACCACCCTGTCTTCTCCCCTAATCACTGAATCCCCAGTCAGTGTGATTTTCCTTGCTGACTTCCTCTGGCTCACCCCCTGAGTTCCATCAAGTCATCCTGCCCATTTTCCCATACTCACTCAAAGTCTCCCTTGGTGGAGTTAGGTACTTGACCCTCTTTGTAACATGGATATACATATGGTATCTACGGGTTCGGGGAAGGATGAGGTTACCTGGCACAAGAGACCTAGGTTTGGCTACTCTGCACAGGGGCACCCAAGTAAATCCAAGTACAGGAAGCAATAACTGTAATGTCCAGAACCAGAATTGGGATTTTTCAGTGTGGCTTTATTTATTAACTCACTGAACATAAACAAAGCACTACATGGTCCCCCAAAGGGCTACGTAACTGTAATGCAGATTAGAGGTTAAACACAGTGGTCCATTTGAGGAAAGAACACATTACAACAGATGTCTGGCTTTGGACCCACCAGGCTCTCAGCCCGGACTTTGCATGCGCATTGGATACATAGCCCGACTGGCCCGGCTCCCCTGCTGGCCACTCAACTGATGGTCCACTTGGCGAATGAACCCAAACTTTACTTGGAAAGACATCCCATCAATCGAGGAGGCTCCCAAACTGTGGCTCCCCACACCACTTGAAGTCTGCGACTCCTAGAGAGATTTGTTTTCATACTTCCAAATCAAAACTCCCCTCAAACAAGTAGAGTCCCATCCAACAAGGAGTAATTTTCTCATCCTGTGGCTCCCCACACCACTTAGAGTCTGTGACTCCTAGAGAGATTTTCAAGTTGCGACCCACGTCTGGGTACCCACCCCATCACTGGCCAAGCGCATGAGGCAAGTAGCAAAAACACAGAAGAAATCCGTAGAGGTGGACCTGGTTACTAAAGATGGGTGGTTTTCCCACCTCCAGCTCCCACAGCCCATACCCGGCCATTTCTCTGGACACACAGAACTTTAGACTTTAAAATGTAGATTGAATGGTGGATGACCTGAAGCACCCCCTCTACAGTGAACTTTAAATCCATTAACACTTTAAACAGATGACTGCTCTATTTGTTTGTCCTAGTTGACATAGTCCTCCCAAATAGCAGTCCACATTTACTTGAAATCCAACTGAAGAAAAGAAGTTGTTTGCCCCTTAAAAAGGATCCAAACACTCACCCATTCGTTGCAGGTGCCCCACAGGCGAAGAACTGTAACCTTTGCTGTTCTACATGAACAGACTGAACTTAAATTAAAACAGGCAGCTTTCTTCCCAGGGTGGGAGAAGGGGATTGCCCCTGGAACCCACAAATAACTTTTCCTCCCCCCCCCAGAGGGAGGGAGGGGGATAAACAGACAACTACTGGTGTCCTTCTTGTTTACTTAAGGACAAACTGAAGACTGACTTTGAATTCCCAAGGTTCTAAACTTACTCTGAGCTGAAGATTCCAAATGTGGCTCATGCAGCTATGACAGTTCTATTATGATGTCATCTCTCAAGTCTCAGCTGTGACTGAGGACAGAGTGAGACAGTGTGAAACCCATTTAACTGGAGTTTCACAAGCTGCCTTCCCTGCCTACCACTAGGTCTTACTGGGATGTTAGTAACCCCGGGTAACAAAGGGGTTACATTAGTAAACAGGCAGGGAGGAAGGAGGGTCACTAGAGACCAATTAGGGTTTGTGGAGACAGATTAGG
Organism: Neoceratodus forsteri; assembly: GCA_016271365.2. Classification (NCBI taxonomy): domain Eukaryota; kingdom Metazoa; phylum Chordata; order Ceratodontiformes; family Ceratodontidae; genus Neoceratodus; species Neoceratodus forsteri. Next base: position 959,199,093 of record CM057453.1, read on the forward strand.
CAGGGACCATCTGGGCAGACTGAGTGGGCCAAGTGGTCCATTTCTGCCAACAACTTCTATGTTTCTTTTCCCACCACCCTGTCTTCTCCCCTAATCACTGAATCCCTAGTCAGTGTGATTTTCCTTGCTGACTTCCTCTGGCTCACCCCTGAGTGCCACCAAGTCATCCTGACCATTTTCCCTGACTCACTCAGAGTCTCTGTTGGTGGAGTTAGGTACTTGAGCCTCTTCCATGGTTACAAAGTGATTTGCTGTTGGGATGGCGTGGGATTGGTTGACCATGTTGTGGCTGCCCCTGCCACCCTTATCCCTCCTCCTCTTCCTGACCATCCTACATCCCCATGGACCAGTGGGTTTGTGGGGGATCGGGGCTAGACCCCAGCTGAGCCAATGCCACAGCTGAGATATCTCATCTTTTGCTGCTACCAGGTCTGCAAAAGTCCTGCAAATGGAGCATTGCCCCCTCCTCCAGAGTGTAACCCTGGAGAAGAGTACACCACAGTCCCCACAACTGATGCAAGGAAGTACTACTTTATTGAAAGACTTGTAGTTGCTTGGAACAGACTGCCATAAAAAATGATGGAGGTGAAACTGGAAAGGGGCTACAAACATGAATGGGATGGACATAGGAGAGTATTAGTAAACAAGCAGGGAGGAAGGAGGGTCACTAGAGACCAATTAGGGTATGTGGAGACAGATTAGTCAAGGACCATCTGGGCAGACTGAGTGGGCCAAGTGGTCTGTTTCTGCCAACAAATTCTGTATTTCTTTGTCCACACCCTCTCTTATCCCATAACCATTGAGTCCCCAATCACTCTGATTCTCCTTACTAACTTCTTGCTCACCCTCTGAGTGCCACCATGTCATCCTGCCCATTTCCCCCCGATGACTCAGAATCTCCCCTGGTGGAGTCAGGTACCTGAGCCTCCTCCAGGGGTGTAAAGCAATTTGTTGTCGGTATGGACAGGGATTGGTTGACCCTCATTATGACTGCCCCTGCCACTCCTACCCTCCTCTTCCTCACTATTCTCTATCCATTTGGATCAGTGGCCCTCTGGGGGATTGGGGTGGGCCCCTGTTGAGCTGGTGCCAAAGCGAGATTGCTCATTTCTTGCTGCCACCAGCTGAGCATGGAGTTCTACAAAGGTCCTGTAATTGGAGCAGTGTCCCCTCCTCCAGACAGTAACCCTGAAGAAGAGTGATTCACAGTCCCTATAACTGACTACCTCATTGCTTTACTTCATCTCTATATGGATCCTATGATAACAACTAGAACACTGTTAATGCTTTCCAATATCTGCCTAGTACCCTTAGACCAGAAACAAAAAGGCCTACCTTTTTATATGGAGTTCTGTTACAGTTCCTGTCTTACTAGGTTTACTTGGATGTCCTCCTTGATTGCTACCTGTCACAAACACACTCAGCAGGTCAGGCCCTCTGCTCCCACAGTGCCAACCTCCGAGCACAAGAGTGTGAACAGGTAACAGACAGGGTAACCCTCCTGTCTGATTGTGGGCCCAAATCACCTTTAGTCTCAAGTTCTGGGGGGATTCAAACTGTGAACCTTATGCTAGCTTACCCACACGTACAGGTTCAGATAATATTTTCTTTGGGGGATGAAATATATCTTTCGCCTAAGGGCACCTAAGCAGGTATCCAAAATGAACCATTAAAACTCTATAAAAGACCTTGGGTATATTCTTACCTTCGCCCAGTTTAGTAACACCATCAAGCTTTTTGAACAGTTTTTGTCAGTCTTAACCCTCTATTCGTCACATGCAAAAAAAAGAACTTGAGTAGACACCTAGGCAGTCTTTCCAATAATATATTTACCAAAACTGGATAAAAATATGAAAAATGCAAACACAGAAAAATATATCAAAAAGCATATAATCACTTGAAAGAAAAACAAAGAAAACTACAGACAACTCCTACCTAAGTACATTTAGATATTTTCTACCTAACATATTTACCTCTAAGTGCCTAAGTTAGAGAACTTGTTTAAGAGTCTAAAAAGATATGTCACAAAGATCAGACACAAGTCGTAGTTTAACTGTGTCTCTCTCACATACCCCTTCTGTGATGTCATCTAGCTCCTCCTTTTAGAATATAAAAAATATATAAACAATGATCTCCTGCCAGGAGATATATTAAATAATGTGACATCAGCAGGAAAAAGATATTTCCTAAATATGATTCCTTAATTAAACATTTTCTTTTTGATCTTGTGTGGTTCCTTTGTAGATTTACAACCCTGCAATCCCTCACCTACATGCAATCCAGCTTTACAGAAAGCAGGTTATCTGAAGTCATAAAATGTATATTTTAGTTTCCCAGCTACAGAGGCAGGAGGTCATAAAAAGGCTATAAAATGCAACTTCTCAAGGAAGTTAATTACATTACAGAAATCTCCTTGTAAGTTATATACCTCCTGTTAGCTTCACTAAAACCTGGTTGGGGGGGGTCACCCAGGTGCACAGAATGTCTCATGTGAGACAATCACACACCACATTCTATATTACAAATATCACAGAACAGTCATAACCAGCTGGTCAAGCGTCACAATCCTCCCTACCTAGACTGAATTTGGGGGCTCTATCCCCTGCATGGGATGAGCTTCCCAAGTCAGTTCACTCCTCATACAGATGCGATAAGCCACCTGTGTTCTGATTGGTCGCTCCAGCATTAAATAAGATTGTCATGTTATACCCTTGCAAGGCAAGACTCCATCTTAATAGTCTACCATTAGTTTTTCCCATTTGAGTCAGCCAAACCAGGGGGTTGCAGTCAGTTTGTACCACAAAATGCTGCCCATATAAGTATGACTCCAACTACTTTAGGGCCCACACTATGGCAAGACACTCTTTTTCCACAGTAGAGTAGGCCTGCTCCCTGGGAAGTAACTTTTTACTCAGGTACACTACAGGGTGATCTTTCCCTTGGTTGGATGTCTGACTCAGTACTGCCCCAATACCCACGTCTGAAGCATCAGTCTGGTCTATAAAGGGTCTGCTATAGTCAGGACTTGTCAATACAGGAGCACTGCACAGTGCCTCCTTCAGTCTGGTAAAGGCTTTTTCACAGGCTGGTTCCCAGGTAATTTTCTTAGGCATATTTTTCTTTTCTTTTCTTTTTTTTTTCGAAATTCAACATCTTTATTATTTTTTGTCATAACACAAAACTAATAAACAATAAGGAAAATTAACCAAACATAAATAATAACCAGTATAAACTAGAGGTAACAACACCAGACTGCTTCTGGATCAAATAAAACCAAAATAACAATACCAATACACCTATGAAACCCCCTTCCCTCCACCCCCCACCTTATCCCACCACCCACCCTACTCCCCCTCCCCCTGGAGTGTGCCTGATATACTCAACATGACAGGGAAATAACAAGAAATTATAACCCAAACAGTTAACAAGTACCAAAAGAGAGAAACAAACAGAAACAAGCAGAGACATGCATTACCTATGTCTTAATTCAAGTATAAGGCATATAATTTACCCCTTTTATGATTAAATGAGTCCATATGATTCTGGGAGCTGGCTATCAGCCTCTCGGTATTGAAACAGAGTGATATTTCCCTCAACCATTCAGCATATGTTATAACCAATTGGTCTACCCAGTGCTTAAGAACTAATCTTTTAACTACAATAGAAATTAAAGCCATGTGAAATCTACGTTCCTTGACTTTCATAGATGAAAACATCCCAAGAATACATATCTCTATGGTAAACAATTCACCCAATCCTAGTAGAGGATCTAGATTGGATTGAATTGTGTTCCAGAGTGGTGCCACCTTGTCACAATGCCAGAAAATATGGATCAGGTTCCCTTCAGATGTACCGCATCTAGTACATATTGCTGCAGGAAGCCTACCCAATTTGGCTAACTTGACTGGTGTATAGTACATGTTATTTAAGATATAGTACTGGATGAGTCTGTGCCTGTCTTGGGTAAGGTATCTGTGCAAATCTTTCCAGATCTGACACCATGTAGGAATAGTGTCCGGCAGAAGGGAAGTCCATATTTTAGATCCTGGGAGGGCATTAGGGAACTTGATTCCCAACAGAAAGGAACAGATCATTGATATTCCATGGGATTTGTTGACATAGTCCTGTATCTGTTCCAAGAAAGGCCTAACCTGAGACTGCTTAAATGTGGTTCCAAAAATGGAAACCATAAGGTGTCTCAACTGGAAAACCTTGAAAATGTGTTTCTGAGGGATAATAAATTTGGTAATTATATCAGGGGAAGAAAGGAGAATGGCCTGAGAGAACAGGTCTTCCACTAGGACACCATGTAGCTGAGGAAGCCAATCAGGGGAAAGCAGTGAGCTCCCTATTTTAATATTCAGGTTCCGAATAAGGGGTTGAGCCGTATCCCCTTTAGGTGAAATGCTGAAAAAATTCCAACATTGGGCTAAAACTTTAATAGAGACCCCAACCACCGAGTTTTGTATTCAATTTGATAATGCAGAAATTGTGGTGAAAAATAGCCTGGGGGAATTGAGATCATGCAGGCCAAGAAGCCTCCTCTCCAATTGAAGCCATATAGAAAGGTGTCCGTCTGCTGTATCCGAAAGCCATCTCCCTGCTTTAGACAGGTGACTTGCCCAATAATAGAAAGTAAAGTTGGGGAGATGGAACCCATCTTTTTCTTTACCAGGTCAGATAGGGGAGCAGCCAGGGCACTGTAATTGGCTACAAATTTCCTGTAGTAGCCTGCTGTCCCTAGAAAACTCCTGACCTGCTTCTGCATTTCTGGTCTGGGCCATGCCTTGATCACCTCTATTTTTACTTGGTTAGGACGGAGCTGTCCTCAGCCTACAACATGCCCGAGGTATGTCACTTCAGCCATGGCCACCTGGCACTTCTCAGCTTTGACAGTGAGCCCGGCCCTCTGTATCCTGCCCTTCACTTCCCTAAGGTGGGATCAGTGTTCCTCCCAGCTGCCACTAAAGATGGCAGTGTCATCCATGTATGAAATGGCATGCTCCTCAGCACCATTTAACACCTGATTCACTAACCTTTGGAAAGTGGCCGGGGCATTCTTCATTCCAAAAGGCATTACTTTAAATTCAAATAAGCCTATTGGAGTGATGAAGGTCGACCTCTCCCTAGCTCTGTCAGTTAACTCTACCTGCCAATACCCCTTTATCAGGTCAATAGTCGTAAGGTAGGTCACCCTTCCCAACTTGTCCAGGAGTTCGTCCATCCGGGGCATCGGGTGGGTGTCTGACTTTGTGACTGCATTCAGTCCATGACAGTCCACACAGAAATGAGTAGAGCCATCTGGCTTGGGCACAAGGACTACGGGTGAGGCCTAGGGGCTGGGGGATCTCTAGATTACCCCTAAATCCAGCATTTCCTCCACCTCCCTCCTAATGTCCTTTTGGATAGCCTCTGACACCCAATATGCTGTCCGCCGTATGGGTGTCTGTGTCCCTGTCTCCACATCATGCATCGCTAAGGGGGTTAGTCCAGGCTTGGCGCTAAACAGTGGGACAAAGTCTGCTAGTACCTCCCTTACTTCCTGGATCTTGTCTGGGGCCTGCTGGGGAGACAATTTAACTGTATCCACAGAGGACTCCCTCTTGCTTTCTTCCAGCAAGTCCAGAAGGGGGTCTCCTTCATCCGTCCCCTCCCCAGGACTACATACTGCAAACGCCATGTCAGCTGTATTACCATATGGCTTCATCGTGTTAATATGGTACATTCTTTCTGTCTGTCTTCTGTCAGATAACTATGATATTGTTCTCATCGTTTACCTTTCTAACTACTTTGTATGGTCTGGCCCACTCAGCCTATAGCTTGTCTTTCTGGACCAGAATAAGGACCATGACTTTCTGACCTACTGTGTATGAGCGAGCTCTGGCCCTAAGGTCGTACCACACTTTTTGTTTCTGTTGAGCAACTGCCAGGTTGCTCTGGGCTGTCCCCATAAGCTCCTTCAGCCTTTCCCTAAACCTAAGGACGTAATCCACTATGGGAGTGCCCTGGGTGACATGCTTGCCTTCCCAGTCTTCCCGGATCAAGTCTAGTGGCCCACATACCTGGCGTCCGTATAAGAGCTTGAAGGGAGAAAATCATGTCGACTCTTGGGGCACCTCCCTGTATGCAAACAACAGGTGGGGAAGGTATTTCTCCCAGTCCCTCCCATGCTGTTCAGCAAACGCTTGGAGTATTGACTTCAGGGTACCGTTAAATCTTTCCACAAGCCAAAGGTGTCATGCTTCTCTGCACCACCCCACACTTCTCCCACAAACATTTCATCAGGTCCGACATGAAGGAACCCCCTCGATCAGTGATAACCTCCTGCGGAAACCCAGCACGGGAGAAAATCCCCAGTAAGGCATCTGCCACTTTGTCTGTCCTCAGTGATGATAGGGCAACTGTCTCTAGATACTGGGTGGCATAATCCACCACAGTCAGGATGAACCTCTTCCCAGAGGAGCTGGGAGTATTTAAAGGCCCCACAATATCCATTCCGACCCTCTGGAATGGCTCCTCCAGTATGGGCAATGGAATTAGGGCGGCTTGGGTTTTCTTACCTGCCTTCCCTATTTCTTGGCACCGGTGACAAGACCTGCAATACTCCTTCACATGTTAGGTGAAGTTGATCCAATAGAAATTCTGGGCCAACCGCTGTATCGTGTGCGCGATTCCCAGATGACCAGACAAGGGAGTATCATATGCAATCTTGAGCAACTGCTCACGATACCCCTGGGGAATGACAAGCTGCCTGCCTATCACCCCTCCCTCTGTCTTCACAACCTGAGTATACATCAGTCCATTTTCCCAATAAACTTTATGTTTACCATCACCTCCTGTGCTCCATCAGAGTCTGCCCAAGCCCTCAGCTTCTCTAGACTAGGGTCACTTTTCTGAGCAGCTGCAAACTCCTTACACATTCCCAATGCATGGGACAGGTCCCTTTCAGTCTCTAAACTAGGGTCCCTAGCACTAGCATCAGGGCACTCAGGATCACTGTCATCCCTAACCCTCTGACAATGGGTCACCCCTCCTTCTTCGGAGTAACCCTCCGTAGCTGTGTGGTAAACTGCTACTGGGGAAATTTCTGCCCCCTTTTCATTAGTCTCCAAATCAGGAGACACAGGCTGGGGAACCAGCCTCCCAGTGGTTTCCACACTGGCTTCTGTGGGGTCCAGGGAACTACAATTTTCCCTTGCCGCGTGGCTACAGGTAACTGCACACACCATCCCCTGTTTGAGATTGTTGCCAAAGATGACATCAACTGCTCAAGTTTGGGCTACAGCCACCTGTTGCACAGGTCCCCCTGTTTCACCCCAGTCTAGGAGAACACTAGAGAGGGGCAATGCCCCCCCAGTGAAGTCTTGTACAGTTATAAATTCATTGGGTATAAGCTGACCAGGCTCTATAAGATCCCCTTTTACCTATGTCAGGGATGCCCCTATGTCCCTTAATGCTTGTGTCTGTACACCATTCACTGTGACTGGGTGCATGTGTTCCCTCATGTTCACAGGCATGCTTCCAAGGATGCATAAACAATCCACTTCTTTCCTAGCCCCATGTTGCGCATTGCTCACCCTTTTGGGACACTGTCTGGCAATATGCCCAGTTTCTTTACAGAACCAACATTCATTTCTTTTCTCAGAGAAATCTTTTCTCTGAAACCTGGGGCTAACTGGTTTCAGTGGAGGCAGTGAGGGTTTTAGCTGCCCTGAAGGTGCACTTTTCCCTTTCTGTGCAGCCACACCCATTCGCTCTCAGAGCAGGTCTGCTCTTGGCATAGCAGTCCGAGAGTTCAGCAGCCTCTTTCACTGTTTTGGGATCTTGGTCCTCCAGCCAGGTTTTCAGCTCCGCTGGGCATGCCCAAAAACACTGTTCTAACAAAATAGCATTTTCAATTTTATCTACAGAGTTTGCTTCAATTCCTTCCCACCAACATTTTAAAAACTGATATTGTTTCATGGCTAGCTCCTTGTAGCTCATATCAGGGCTTCTCCTGAGCTTACGGAATTTAGCTCTGTATGCTTCTAAAGTTAAATCAAACTTTTTTAAAAGTGCAGCTTTAATTTTGCTGTAATCATTACTGTTCTCATTGTCCATTTGACCCAATGCATCCTGAGCTTTCCTGGTAAGTAGCAGGGATAGCTGGAAGCTCTAGAACCCTCTAGGAATTTTAGCCTGAATACAAACTCTTTTAAAGGAATTTAAAAAGGCATCCATATCCTCCCCCTCTTTAAATTCAGCTATCAATTTGGAATTCAATTTGTAACCCAGTCCTGTAGTTCCAGTTAAACACAAGCCACTCACCTGCTCTGGTGCAGGTGGTTGGAGTCGTAGCTTCTCCAGTTCATGTCACCTCTGGCACTCACACTTCTCACGGTCCACCTCTCACTGTTCATGGTCCGCTTCTCACCATTCTTGCTCCCTTTTCTTCTCTGCAGCTTGCTGCCCTCACTTCTCTTCTCTCTGGAACTCCAGCTCCATTCTGCGCAACTCAATCTGCAGCCTGATTGCTTCTGTCTCCAGAATGCTGGTGACCTTCCCCTGTTGCTGTGACCCTTCACTTGCACTGGCCCTGCTGTCCTCCCCACTGGATCTGGACACTGCACTGGCCGGTAGCCTCTCCATGCCCAAGGTTTAGTCTTTTACAGTCACAGTCTGTGACTCGATGCTCTGGGCATCTGCTGCCATCAGGACATCCACGAGGTTCTGCTTGGTGGCTCGCACCTCGTGCAGGACTCCTCTGTCCTGGCACAACTGCCTCAAGTAGTCTGCAATGTACCCGCTGTAGTTGGAAGCCATCTTCTTCCCTAACTACTGCTACTCTAACTTGCACTTTAGAAAAAAAAATCAAACAGGTAGGAACTTGACTGTAAGCAAAATGATATCATTTTGTTTTCTTTTTAAAAATAAATCACTGCCTTATTTTGCAAGTAAGCTGTACAGTATTAAGCTGACTCACTGAACAATTGAAGCATGTGGTACCAATTTTATCCACACCGCTGCCAACCAAATCTGTCACAAACGCACTCAGCAGGTCAGGCCCTCTGCTCCCACAGTGCCAACCTCCGAGTGCAAGAGTGTGAACAGGTAACAGATAGGGTAACCCTCCTGTTTGCTTGTGGGTCTGAATCACCTTTAATCTCAAGTTCTGGGGGGATTCAAACTGCAAACTTTACGCTAGCATACCCACACGTACAGGCTTAGATAATATTCTCTTTGGGGGATGAAATATATCTTTTGCCTAAGGGCACCTAACCAGGTATCCAAAATGAACACTTAAAACTCTATAAAAGACCTTAGGTATATTCTTACCTTTTCCCAGTTTGGTAACACCAGCAAGCTTTTTGAACAGTTTTTGTCAGTCTTAACCCTCTATACATCACATGCAAAAAAAAAAAAACTCGAGCAGACACCCAGGCAATCTTTCCAATAATATATTTACTAAAAATGGATAAAAATATGAAAAATGTTAACACAGAACAATATATCAAAGAGCATACAATCACTTGAGAGAAAAACAAAGAAAACTACAGACAACTCCTACCAAAGTACATTTAGATCTTTTCTATCTAATGTATTTACCTCTAAGTGCCTAAGTTAGAGATCTGGTTTCTTAAGAGCCCAAAAAGATATGTCACAAAGATCAGACACAAGCCCTAGTTTAACTGTGTCTCTCTCACACACACCCTTTCTGTGATGTCATCTAGCTCCTCCTTTTAGCATATAAAACATTTATAAACAATGATCTCCTGCCTGGTGATATATTAAATAATGTGACATCAGCAGGAAAAATACATTTCCTAAATATGACTCCTTAATTAAACATTTTCGTTTTGATCTTGTGTGGTTCATTTGTAGATTTACAACCCTGCAATCCCTCACCTACATGCAATACAGCTCTACAGGAATTAGCTAATCTGAAGTCATAAAATGTATATTTTAGTTTCCCAGCTTCAGAGGCAGGAGGTCATAAAAAGGCTATACAGTGCAACTTCTCAAGGAAGTTAATTACAGTATAGAAATCTCATTGTCAGTTACATACATCCTGTTATTTTCACTAAAACCTGGTGTGGGGGGGTCACCCAGGAGCACAGCATGTCTCATGTGAGACAATCACATACCACATTCTATATTACAAATATCATAGAACAGTCATAACCAGCTGGCCAAGTGTTACACTGCCTTAAACATTTTATTTATTTAAGCAATAGGATGAATACCTTTGAGCAGATATGCTCATTTGCAAAACTTCCTCGTCATGAACTAAGACTCTACAATAATTCTTTGGTACAAATAAAGAAGAAGAAATACAATTAGTAACAAATGAACCACTAGAAATAAATCTTTGGAACACAAAAGGAGGAATACAATAGGTAACAATCAATCCAGGAGTGGCAACCAGTGTAAGCATTGTCAGCAGATGGATAATACAATGGAGCAAGGTAAACAATGGGTAACAATCAGTTCAGGAGTGGCAACCGGTGTAAGCATTGTCAGCAGACAGGATAATACAATGGAGCAAGGCATACAATAGGTAAGATTCAAGGCAGGTGTGGCAACCAGTGTAGGCACTGTCAGCATTCAGGATAATACAATGGAGCAAGGTACAGTATTGCCTGAGTTAAAAATTATCAGCCCTTTCAGGCATTGTCAGGCTTTCAGGATGCAGGGACACATCAGTGTGGGGATTGCAGCAAGGCTGGAGCATGAGAACTTCCAACATACTTCAGTGAGCTAAGGTGGATAGGTAAACTTGTGTGCGGGGAGAGGGAGGTGTAAGTGTCAGGTGGGATGGGGTGTACTTGCTTGAGGCAGCTGCATGGGGTGCCAAGTGAGAGAGCCTTCAGAAGCTCCCTTTTGAAGAGATCAATCTTGGAGGGCCCCTGGAGAGCCCTGCAGGGCCCTGGGAGTGTTCAGCCAATTCATTTAACCATAGCAGGGCTCTGGCACCAAATGAACGCAAGACCAGTTTTGTTTGGCAGTAGGGAACTGTCAGGTTGCTGTGGATCGAGCTCCTGGTGGCATAGGGGCTATGTGTGGGGACTGGAAGTGTTTGAACCCCAAGTGATCATGCCTCAGTATGTAGAGGGCCAGTAGTTTCCTGGTGATGTTGCACATCAGCAGATCAACATGAGGAGAGAAGGTGAGGGATTGGTTGATTTTCACCCATAGGTATTTAAATGTTTCAGCCTGATCTAGGCAACACCACTTGAGTTGAGGCTGATAAGTGGGGCACCCTTGTTTCTCTTCTATAAGTTGGAGAAGAACATGGCCTTCATCTTTTTTATAATTTAAGACTAATTTATTATCCAAGAACCACTCTTCAAGTAAGGCAAAGCTGAGTTGCAGATCATGGTTGAGGGCTTCTTGGATGGGGTCACTTTTGCTGATGACCTCGTCATCTGCATAGAGTAACAGCCTTGAGTTTGCTGCAGGCTTGGGGGAGGGCATTGATGAATAAGCTAAAGAGGAGGGGGTCCCAATACAAATTCTTGAGGTACCCCTATAGAGACAGGTCTGGAATCAGAGCATACTCCATTGATCCTGACTTGCTGTGATCTGCCTGTAAGGTAACTGCTAAACTATTTTACGGTGTCTGCTGAGAGTCCTAGTGTGAGGAGTTTGGAGAGTAGAAGTTTGTGATTTACCAGGTTGAAGGCTTTGGTTAGGTCTATAAAGATGGATCCAACCAGATGGCCTTTGTCCAAAGTCCCATGCAGAAAGTTGGACTATTACGGCAAATGCTGTGGTGGTGTTGTGCAACTTGCGAATGCTGCTGGGTACAAAGGAGGTTATGCTGACTAAGGTAAGATACTAGTTGGTCACAGACCAATCTCTCTAAAGCTTTAGACAGGGGTGAGAGGATAAATATTGTCCTGTAGTTTGAGACTAGGGTGCGGTCACTGCTTTTATGCACTGGGGTTACGAGGGCAGTTTTTCCAACATTGAGGGAATTGGGAGGATCTAAAGGGGATGTTGAACAGCTTGGTTAATGGGAGGGCTAGCTCATCCAAAGCAAGGGAACTAATTTCATATCTAGTGTATCCCCCCCATTCTGGTTTAAGTCAGCACTCACTTGACATACTTGATAGTATCCTTGGCAGTCATAGAGTGGAAGTAGAATTTTGGGAGGTGAATGCCGTCAGTGACTGCTGGCTAATCAGTAGGAGAAGCTGTTCTTGGGGGGGGGTTGGTACGTCACTGGGGGGGTATGGCACTGAGGTCTGTGAATGCAGTGTTGAAAGCACTGGTGATATCAGTTTGGTCAAGTGTGGCAGGGTAACCTGTGAACAAGGCAACCACAATCGAGTACTTACAAAAGTGGTAACTCAGTTACAGCACCTGTATTCAGGGCTACTTGGCAGGGGGGTGACCGTATCCTGGGGTGGTGACATACTGCGACAGGAAGTATGCACGTATGTGCTCACACGCACACACTCGGGGGGGAGAGGCAGGGGAGGGAAGGCATGTGGGAGGGGGTGTGGTGGGAAGCTGCTGAGCTGGTCCACTAGCGTGGTGGGGAGGGTGGTCAGTTGGGAGATGCAGGGTTCCGTTCCAGCGTGGCGCATTTTTTTTTTGCCAGCAGGCGGGTTTACAATTTGTACATTTTTCATCCCCCCTGACATGCACCCCCCCCAGAGTTGAGAATCCATTAGTAGGGGGGTATGGGGAGCACAGCCCCCCCTGCATTAAAAGAAATCCCCTAGTTCGCTGAAGCCCATGTACACTTGCAGTAACGGTGATCGCTATTCCATGATCGCTGTTATGACATAGAACCATGTGGCAGTACCATTAGTGTTGAGCATTGCAGGTGCGGTTTTGTCACCCTTCCCCATGAGGTTTTGTAGTGAGTCCCAGAAATCTCTTCCCTTTCCCCAACTATGTGATTGTTGATCCTTAAAATAGGAAGCTTTTGCCTGCCTGATCATCCTAGTACACTGGTTTCTGGCTGTCTGGTATTCCTGTATGCGTGCAGGTGAGCCAGATGCCTTGACCTTGTACCACAGGTTGTTCTTAGTTCTCATGTGAGTGAGGAGGGAAGGGGTGACCCATTCGGCCAATGACCCTCTAACAACTCATTTTCTAAAAGGGGCAAATTTGTCTGCAACTGCATTAAATGCAGGGACAAAATAGTCCAGGACTTAGTCTATGTTGAGTGTGGAATCCAGATGTCTCCAGTAAGTTTGGGCCAGGTGTTTTTTAAATTCACTTACAGAGCCCTTCCTAAGTACCCTACTAAAGGCAATTTTGGGGGGTGATTTGGTTAGTTTGACAGACCATGCACACAGCATTTGGGACATCTGGTAACACAGTGACTTTGATAATTCTTTCCAGGTGGGTAGTAAGGATCCAGTAAATGAGGGTGTCTATGCTGGTTCTGTAATTTGTGCTAGTACTATCCCTGATGACTTGGGTCAGATAGAGGTTGTGTATCTCATCTTTAACTTCAGTATTTGAATTTGCTGCCCAGTTTATGTTGATGTCCCCTTCTACAAGGGTCTCCCAACCCTGGCTGATTTGTTTATATTTCTTGGTGAACATTTCTAGACCAGGATTTTGTTTCCCGGGGGGATATAAACTGTCATACGTAGCAGCAACTTCTACTCTAGATGGCTAGTTACATACAGTTGCTAAATTAGCCACAGTTTTCAGTACAATAACACAAGTACCAAACCCTGTACTCCTAACCTAGATATGTAGTTAGTTATGGTTGCTGATTTTATTCAACAGTTCAGCAGATGAGGCATTATAGTCATAGAAGTAGTAGTAGCAATACATATTTTTTATTCGGCAGAATAAGGGAAAAAGCATTCAATTGAGCTTAGCTCATTTTCAATGAAGTCCCAGGAGTTCATAGCAGCACATTTCAGTTACAGTATAAAAAGAATTAAAACACATTTTTAGAAAAATACAAATAACATAACTACAAATACAAATATCAAATACACAATAAATAACGATTGACAAACATCACATTCAGTGCATTGAGAGAAGCCATTAAACCAGCATAAACACCAGTCATTCAATTGAGAGATGCATATAATTCGATTTGATTCATGTAGCCCTACTGGAATTTTATTCCACAATACTGCTCCCCTATAGGAGACAGATGACCTACCTATATTTAAATTACATTTATTAACAAAATATTGTAATCCAAAAGCTGTCCTCAAATTATCTTTTATTGTTCTTATACAGTAGGAAACATCTCATAGATGTAGGAAGGAACCACATGTTTCTGGATTGTATACATAAATTTAAGAAGATGTAAATTCCTGCGGGCCAAGGGTTTAGGCCAATTCAAGCTATTATATAACAAACATCTATGAGTTTTGTAAGGTACCTGCAAAACAAAACATGCCAATCTATAAAACATTATATCCACCTTATTCAATAATATGCTAGTGGCGCCTCCATATATAATATCTCCATAGTCTAGGATAGGTATTAACAGCGAATTGACTACATCTAATCGAACATCCCTAGACATAAGGGCCCGGATAGTCAAACTGCGCCAGACTGTGGTGGAAGCCTGGGCACAGCTCAACTTTATTGTGCCAGGGTGTGGCCTGGGCGATATTCAACAGAGCTGCGCTATGGAGCAGCAGCTTTGAATATCGCACCCTGGCCACCCCCACTGTGCATGGCGCAGTGGCACTGCGCCAGCACAAGTGGCCAGAGTGGAGCATGGAGATGCGCTAGCACAAGTGCCATTGCTCCATGCACAGCACCTGCGATATTCAAAAGGGGACATACAAATGGGGCCATAATTTATGCAAGGTGCACAGGGGGCCATTTGCATCTCATTACAGCCCCATTTGCATGCCATTAGCATGCAGGTGCACCAATCCCTGACAACTTGCACCTGGCGCCCTGCCAGGCAGCAGTCATCGGGGACCAACACCCCCTGCAGCCCAATCGCGGGCATTCATGTAACCCCCCCTTCCTATATCCCTGGTGGTCCAGTGGACCTCTACGTGCCCGATCGCAGGCATTTGTCCTGAAGAGTAAGCCCCCCATCCTATATCCCTGGTGATCCAGTGGACTGCACTCAGCCCGATCGCGGGCATCAGTACTAGAACCCCCCAAGTCCAATATCCCTGGTGGTCCAGTGGACCAATCGCTGCCCGATCATGGGCATCTGTAAGTCATCAAATACCCCTACTACCCTGGTGGTCTAGTGTACCCCCCACTCAACCCACCCACTGAGCCCCACTGCCCCGCTCCCCGTCAGCGGTGGCGGCGGCACCCTCCCGCCTGCGCCCACAGCCCACCAACTGACAGCTTGGGCGGTCTGCACGCCATTGGTTCTGGCGTGAGCCAATGGGCATGCAATCCATATCGTACTACTCCAGTCCAGATACGTGAATGAATTCATTCACATATCTGGACTGAATGTCTGATATGAGCTGCATGCCCATTGGCTCATGCTGTGAACCATGGGCATGCAGCTCATCGAGCTGTCAGTCGGCGTGCGTGGGGCGGCAGGCAGGTGGGCGCCGCCGCCCGCCAGCTGACGGGGGAGCAGGGCAGTGGGGCTCAGTGGGCAGGTGGGATGGGGGTACACTAGACCACCAGGGTAATAGGGGCATTTGATGACTTACAGATGCCCGCGATCACGCAGCAATCGGTCCACTGGACCACCAGGGATATTGGACTTGGGGGGGGGGTTCTATTACTGATGCCTGCGATCAGGCTGAGTGCAGTCCACTGGACCACCAGGGATATAGGACAGGGGGATTTTGCTACATGGATGCCCATGATGGGGCATGGGGAGGCGCCACCAGGTGCAGCAGGAACTCGGGTGGCCACCCACAGGTGGCAGCTGCTGTGTTGCGCCCTGCAATGCGGCAGCTCACCTGTGGGAGGCCATCACTTGTTCCTTTTTTTTTTTGGGCTTAACTTGTGCATACATTACTGATGCACTCCGGTGATGGGATCTGTGGTGCACCTTCCCTTTGAACATTACCGGCGCATTAGTGGTTGCGATGGTGCAATACTGTTGCGCCATGCGCAACCCTTTTGAATATCTGGGACAAAATGTCTAAATCTATAAATAGAACAGAATAGAAGTATTTAATTAAAACACCCAATCATACAAGAAGTTTGCACAATACCACTTTTATAAGGGCAAAACCAGGATCCATACGTTTTCCTGACATACGTTTGCTCATCAATACATTGCCGACACCAATTGACTGACAAGTTTCACTCACCACCAAAAAACTGACCGAAATTCATTTGCCCAAC
The DNA here is from genome assembly GCA_016271365.2 of Neoceratodus forsteri. Classification (NCBI taxonomy): domain Eukaryota; kingdom Metazoa; phylum Chordata; order Ceratodontiformes; family Ceratodontidae; genus Neoceratodus; species Neoceratodus forsteri. The sequence continues at coordinate 959,215,347 of CM057453.1, forward strand.
ATTTTCGATTCATTTGCCTGACAATGCAGTGGCTGTTAAAACAAGCATTTGTCAATGCCGAATGTTTGCTTGCTGGCATTGGCAGTGGTAGTGTAGGAGTTACAGAGCTGCGTAATAGGAATGGCAGTGAAGTATTGAACTGAAGCCAACCCCACCACCACCCTGCAGAGAGTGACAGGCATTGGGGTGTGCCTTTGGGTTGTCAGGCATAACGGCTATGGCATTTCACCACACCCTACCCTGCAGACACCGACAGGTGTCAAGGTGTGCTTTAGAGTCTTTGGCCCTTATGTTGACCCCATTCTACTAGGAAATACGGTGAGATGGGTGCAGTATAAGAGAATGGGGTGAACTATGAGGCCGAAGAGTCCAAGGCACAACTCGATGCCTCTCACTGGCTGCAGGGTGTGGGTGGGGTGGAATGGTATGAGCATTACAGGCGACAATCCCAAGTCACACCCCTGAGGCCTGTCAGTCTCTACAGGGAATGCCTCAGACGTTCATTGGTATTTTCGCTCCAAATTTTCAGCATTGTTTTTTTGTGACCCCCACCTTATGAACAGTGGCAATATCAGTTCGTTAGCTGAAAGCTGATTTTGCACAGTGACTACACCATTTGGCGCCACAGTTGTGAAAACACATTTCAAACAGGATGTGAAAAATGACAGCTGTACTATCCATGGGGAGGTGTAAAAAAATGGCAATATTGAAAATCTGGAGTGAAAATATCAGAAAAACTGGTGAAGTCATGAGTGAGCATAGAAACTGCACAACGCACATACGTAATGTAATTAGTTTGGGGATTTTTTACAGCAGATTGTTAACACAGGCATTTTGGGCCTCCACTCATGAACAGTGTCATGGTGATTTTCTTAATCTGTCCCAAACAGTGATTTCCCACAGTGACCACGCATTTCTTCGCTGGAAGTGAGAAAACACATTTTGGCCATGGTGTGAAAAATGACAGCTGTACTGTTCATAATGGAATGTGGAAAAATGCCAGTGGTGGAAATCTGGACTGAAAATATTACAAATTTATGAACTTATGAGGGTGCATGGAAACTGAGCAATGCTCACTCGTAATAGTCATTTTATGAACTTTTGTCACCAAATTTTTAACATAGCCATTTTAAGACCTCTGCTCATGAACGGTGTCACTGTGATTTTCTTAAACTGTCCCAAACATTGATTTCACACACCAACTGTGCCATTGTGTGCTACATGCACGGAAACACATTTTGGGCAAGATATGAAAAATGACAACTAAAATAGTCTCTGTTCATTTGTGTGCTGTGGAGGAGCTGCCAACCATTGAATTATGTAGAGCAGACACTTGGTAAAAGGTATGAGGGAATTATTTTGAAACTATTTACAGGATATTAAAAAAATCCCCTTTTAAAACAAGCAATTAAAAGCAGGTGAATTCAGGTAGCTGCTGTACTATTGCTGTCTTTTGACATGACAACAATGCCTTCCGCATGTGCGTTGATTTCATTTATATATCCTGCATTATCTTAAGTTATTTAATTGCTGTTTTTTTAAGTTCTGTGGCATAGTTGAAACCATTGTCACACAGGCTAGAACATCCCTTGTAAGTTTACTCATGTAAGCTTCAGAAGAAGACCTTGTTGGGGCAAACACTTAGACACTTTGTTCTTTTTGTAACATCCATGTATGTTGGTTCAGTACAAGGCAACAAACCATTTGCTTCAGTATCATTTTTTTGAATGCACTGCATTAAAATAAGAATTATATTGTAAGACCCTGGCAGACTACATACAGCAGGGCTCCCAGATCTATAGGGAGTCATTTACAGGGAAATTGTTCCCATTGACTTGCATTGGTTACAGGGGCATCAGACATAAGCCCTTTTACTCAGGATTTCATGACAAGTTGAATTCCTTTTTTTTTTCCATTTAAACTTTATTGATTTTCAGCAGAGATCAAACCAGTCGAGGACATTACAATGATGTACTACATTACAGCAAAATATGTCCAGTCGCACAGAAAATATGCAATACTCTGCAAATACCCCCCATCAAAAATACACATAAATCATAAAACCCAACTAAAACCCAACCATCCCACCCCCAACCCTAACCCCCCGAACCCACCAAGAAGAAAAAAGACGGCCCCTATCCCCCAAGAGGCACTCACAGAAGGTATGAAAACCCCAGATAAAATCTAGGTCTATCCAGTATAACAGGCATCAAATAAGGCCCAAACCTTGTCAAGAAACGCAACTGGTTGTGGAGGATAGCTATCATTCTCTCCATCCTCAGAAAGGCCAGGAGCTCGTTTAGCCATTCCTTATACGAGGGACAACACTTGTCTTTCCAGTGCCGAAGCACCAGTTTTTTGACTGTGATGGAAATTAAGGCCATGTAAAATTTCCTGTTTTTCACAGGAAAAGCAGACATCTCACCCAAAACACAAACCTCCGGCCTAAACATATCCTCTAGCCCTAAAAGCGGATTTAGGTTATTTTGAATTTCAGTCCACAAGGGAACTATCAAAGGACAATTCCAAAAAATATGTAATAGATCTCCTGAATCAGCTTCACATCTGTAACATTTGGGGTCCCTCAGTAAATCCAAATTTTTCAACTTCTGGGGAGAATAGTAGATATTATGCACAATCTTAAATTGAATCAACCTTAGTTGGTCATGTTTAAGATATTTATGACATGCAGTCCAAATACCGTCCAATCTAAAGAGATATCTGGAAACACCTCGCCCAATATATGCAGAGCATATTATTCGGATCGCCCAATGGAATAGAGTTAAATAAATTTTAGAAATTGCTTTGAAGCGCCAATCAATGGGCTGATAGTTTCCAGAAAATCAATAGAGGACACCTGTCCTTCTCTCCTACCCACCTCTCTAATAAAACATGCCTAAGCTGCCAAACTTTAAAGATATCCTTCCTAGAAAGGTTGAACTTATCTATTATAACCTGGGCCGGAAGAATACCTCCATTTACATCCATAAAGTCCCTAAGAAGATGCTCCCTAAGCATTTCCAGCCACCCCGGTTTAATGAGCCTATTACCAATCCGAAACCGTGGATTACCCCAGATCGGCTGTCCCCCATCCTCAAGATGATTGTGCTTAATAAATCCACAAAGCTGACCATGAGACCTAACCGCTACTCCAATTGGGGACTTGTTCAAGACAGAGGGAAGCGCTTTAGGGGATAAGAAGAAAAGGGCAAGGTGGGTGATCCCATGATTGCTGATTAGTGCCTTTCAATTTTCACCCATAAGGGAACATAGTCAGATGGGTTAGCCACCTTGTCCAACAAGGCCCACCTACCATATTTACTTAGCTGGGCAGCCCAAAAATAAAGGCCAAAGTGAGGTAACCTTAAGCCACCAACTAGCTTAGGGGCGGCTAACTTATAATAGGCCATCCTGGATTTCTTGTGTTTCCAGATAAACTTCACAATTATATTATGAATATTCTTGAACCAGGATAGCGGAAGAAAAATATCTAACCTACTAAAAGGGTAGAAAAGCCTGGGAAATATATTCATCTTAACTATACTGATTCTTCCCCATAAAGATAAGGAAAACTGCGCCCACCTCTGGAGATCGAGCTCTATAGTGCGAACCAAGGAATCCAAGTTCAGTTGGCCATGTACGAGTAGTATTATGGGTTAAAGCTAGGCCCAAGTATTTAAGAGAATCCGCATTCCATTTTAGCCCAAGTTCTGTTATCTCCCTTTTAAATACCCATGTATTAAGAGGGTAAACCACTGTTTTATCTAAATTTAATTTATAATTAGAAACCCGACTAAATTGTTCTAATAATTCTAATAATTTAGGAATAGCGCTAGTAGGCCTCGAAACGCATATCAGGAGGTCATCTGCATACGCCATTACCTTGATAGGAAGTCCCACTACCTTAATGGCCTCTATCTCCAGCACATAGAGTATCCTCCGTATCAAAGGCTCTAAATATAAATTAAATAACAGTGGGGATAAGGGACATCCCTGTCTTGTGCCCACACACAATGGAAAGGCGTTAGAGATCACCCCGTTGCAACTAACTCTAGCAGATGGGTGAGAATAAAGGGCTCTCAACCAAAACAGAAATTTTTTAGGGAATCCAAACTGGCGCATAGCTTCAAACAAAAAATTCCAATAGACCCTATCAAAGGCTTTCTCGGCGTTCAAAGAGACCAAAGCCAATGGAAGATTGGTCCCTTGAGGCCGAGAAAACATGAGCCAAGGTACGGAAATGATCAATCGAAGATCTGCCCTTCATAAAACCTACCTGCTCATTCCCTATTAATTTAGGCAATACCTTGCTTATGCGATCCGCTAGTAATTTGGCCAAAATTTTCAGGTCGCAATTTAACAGAGATATGGGTCTGTAACTAGCCAGGTCGGTACTGGGCCTGTTGGGTTTAGGGAGTAAAACAATAATAGATTCAAAAAAGGATTTCTCAGTCTCCTTCCCCGCACATATATGGCGAAACAATCTAAGAAGGTGCGGAGCTAACAGGGAAGCAAATCTTTTGTAAAAGTTGGACGAGAACCCATCGGGCCCAGGGGTTTTATCTAAGGCCAACCCCTTAATGGCTGATTCAATCTCAACAAGAGTGATATCCGCCATAAGGGAGTTTCGTTCCGCATCCGTAAGAATAGGCAGATCAAGGTCCTTAAAAAGCTGCAATATGACTATCCAAGGGTGGAATTGCCATCTCCTTATACAAGTCCCCAAAATATTGACAAAAAAGTTGAGCAATTTCAATTGGGGACGTTTTGACACAACCCTCCTCCCTCGAAACAATACCTTCAATTACCCTGGAGGATTCCAGCTGTGATAAGCACCAAGCTAATAATTTCCCAGGCTTTTCACCCTGATCAATACAATTAGCTTTCGTCTTAATTAAAGCAAGTTCCGCTTGCTCCCCATGCAGCCTAAGATATGCATCCCTGGTCTTGACTAGTTCTTCTTCGCACTTCTTGGTGAGATGGTTGATACACTCTATCTCTAATACCCTAATGCGTGCCAGTAAGTCCCTCATCTTTTTCTTCTTTTCTCTCTTACTATTCACTGCTATGCTGATTAATACCCCCCTTAAATAGGCCTTAAAGGCTCCCCAAAACATATCAGGGCGGGTCTCATCATTCAAATTATCCAGCCCGAACTCTTCAATCTGGTCTGCTATAAACTTGACCATCTTAGGTACCCTGAGACATTGGTTATTAAATTTCCATCTAATTCCTTTCCTCAAAATGGATGTAAAGGAAATAGAAACCATTAAAGCAGCATGGTCTGAAACAGGACCAGGTATAATTTTAGAATTGAGCACTCCTTTAAGGAGATGCCGGGAAAGAAAAAAATAATCCAAACGAGATGAGGTCCCGTGGACAGAGGAGGTAAAAGTATACTCCCTCAAGTCTGGATGGAGGACACGCCAAATATCGGCCAATCCAATCTGATCAAGCAGATCCGCCATAGCCCGCCTTGCTGGAGTCAAGCATGGCTGAGACTTAGCCAATCTGTCCATCAGAGGATCTAAAGCCAAGTTGAAGTCCCCGCCCAAAACCATTGGAAGATGAACGAAGGGTAGTAACACCTTTAACAGATCCACAAAGAAGTCCTGGGTGTCAACATTAGGACTGTATATTGATCCCAATAGGATTTCCATATTCTGTAACTTCCCTCTGACAAGCACATACCTGCCCTCCTGATCTTGAACCACCTGCAAGGGTTTAAAGGAAAGGGATCTATGTAACAATAACATAACCCCCCGGCTTTGTGTGTTGCCCTGAGAGGCAAAAACCTGACCTATTTGTAGCCTCCTCAAGGCATTTGCTTCCGAGAGTAACAGATGGGTTTCTTGTAGAAACACCACCTCAGCCTTGACAAGTTCAACATGTTTAAGAATTCGGTATTGCTTGTCTTTAAGGCGAGCCCCTTTGACATTCCAAGTGAGGAAACAAGTTTGTATCAATGCATCTATACTCGGTTAAAGGGCTTGGTCCAGATAGACTCCCCAATTACTACCGGTGTAAGAAAGCCTGCTAAAAACACCTACCCATAAACCCTTCTGTGTAGTGCCTCTGTTAAAATAAGACCCCCCGACCTTAACTCCTGCTCAAAATAAAATATCCCAACAACACCCACTGCATCCCTCCCCCACCCCAAAAATGTCCGCATGGGCCCATGATCACAGGACACTCAGCTGCTCCCTGTCCCCCCGCCCCGATCCAACACAAACTTCCCTTTATAATACCAGCTCCTGTTAAACAAAACGTGCCACGTGAAAACACCATGCAAACAATGGTAATATCCCAAAAATACTACCCATGTACTTCCAGCAACCACACTAACATAAAATAGCCATGAAGGCATACATTAAAGGAAACATACCCTTACATAGAGGATAGTTGCATCTATCCCACACCAACTTAAAACAGCGTGGTATCAATCTAACCATTGTCTACCAAGTAACCCCAAGAAATACTTCAACCATGGGGAACCCAGAATGAAAGGCTGGTTATGGTGGTAGGCCACCATAAAATTATAACCTCCTGAAGGCCCCAGAGCAAAATGCTACCTTGCAGCGTGATAATAAAAAGAAACAAGTGCAATACTACAACTGCAGGGTTAAAAGTACAAACCATTAAGAGGGCCCCTTCCCCCTCATATATCGACCCCCCAGGGCCAAACCAAACTTAATAAATGAAAATAGCCTCATAAGGCCGATAATTCAAGACCTCAAAAGCTCAAAGTCTCCAAGGTATGGCATAAAGTAAATAAGGTAAACAGTCACATGGACGACCAAAATCCCTCAGGGAAACGCCACAGCCCCTTGAACAGTCTCTTCAGGTGTCCTTAAATAAAGCAGGCAAAGTCTTTTGCAAGGCTTCCTTAGCCAATTCTGGAGACTAATGTTTTCACTCATCTTGAATTTTCACCTGAAGTCTAGCAGGATAAATCATCCGGTATCTAACCTCAGCTGCAATCAATTTCTTGACCACAGTGTGGAAAGCTGCTCTTCTTTGCGCACCGTAAATAGTAGATCCTGCACCACTCTGAGCTTCGCCCTCTCCCAGTACAACTCTTTATCATCTCTGGCCTTCGTAATAAACAACTGCCTTTCCTGATAATTCAGAAAACGAAAAATAAATGTTCTCGGTGGGCCACCTGGGGGGGGGGCGTAGGGCATGGTGCGCACGCTCAGTTATATAGGAGGAACCAAAGGGTGAAGGCCCAGCAATTTTTTCCACAAGTTTTTGTGTGAACTTGATCGGATCCGAACCCTCAGCTTTCTCAGGCAAGCCAATAATCACAACGTTGTTGCGACGGCTTCTCCCTTCCAAATCTTCAAGCTTGGAATCCACTTTACTGAACCTATGTTGCAGCCCAGCTATATTAGCTTCCATTGACTCCCTGGAACTTTCCAGTGATTTAATTCTGGCAAAATTATCAGAGATCTTCCTGTTCAGGTCATCCATTGTGGTTGAAAGAGACTTAATCTCACAAGCCATGTCATCTAATGTGGCTTTAAAAGGTCGAAATTCAGCAAGAAATTTAGCCAAAGTAAGAGGCTCCTCAGCCCCAGGCAGCTCTCCCTGGCTCTGCGCTAACTGCAAGGTCGAGGCCCTGGTCTTCTTGGTGCCTTCTCGGGGGTCGTCGGGGGAGTGTGCTTTGGCGGAGCTTTCCTCATTTCCGCCTCCATGAAACCCCTTCGCGGCGCTCACACTGACCTCGCGACTCTTTTATCGCCAAGAAGCAATCGAAAATATCAGCAGTGAAGAGGTCAAAGACGGGAAAACGGGATCGGCTCGCGGAGCTCACGAGAAACCCAGCCGCTACGCGCTCTGCATCACGTGACTCCCGACAAGTTGAATTCCTTTGGGGAACAATTGCAGTGACTGAAGTGAATATAGGTTCACTAGGAGAGAGTGAGTGTGTGTGTGCGTGTGTGTGTGTGTGCGTGTGTGTGTCTGTGGGAGAGAGAGAGAGAGAGAGAAAGAGAAGGAAAAAAAGGGGGAGTGAGAGAGAGAGAGAGACAACATCTCCTTAAAGCTATGTATCTCCCCCACCCATATTATGGTGATGTGGGGTGGGTTAGGGTGTATTGTTCGTATGAAGAGGAGGAGAGAAATTACATTTGTATCTCTTTTTCAGATTCCTTAGACACTTGTGGTACATCAAGTCGTTACATTCTCAGTGTACATTGACATCAGTACATATCAGGCTATGTGGTCTTAATTCCTTGAGGTTCCTCGACTAGAGTTTTTTGTTTGACACTAACATTATCAATTTATATTTAATTATCATTTATGTAGTCCTGAGGTTTTTGAAATTTCTTGGGCCTTATATCTAGCTGGAGAGTACAGCTGGGTGACAGGTCCAGCTAGGTTTTGCACACCACACAGTGTGCACTTATGTCTTTAAGACAACTTTACTGGTAAATTCTTGTCTATAATGCAGACATTGAAACTTCATGAGCCCTATAACAATCTTAGTTTGTCTTTAATCTGGGTGGGGGTTGCCTTTCAGTAATCACATCCTTATACTAACTGTGACACTCATTGCTTGATTTAGGAGTTATCTGCTTCAGCACTGTTATCTTATGTCAATTAAATTTATATGCAGTAGGATTCTTTGTATGTGTGTTCCACCAAGCACGTTTAACCCAAGGTTGCTTCTGGCTGAAGGCAGTATAGTACTGTAAAACTTCTCTGACATCATCTTCTGTTTTTTTTTTTAAATGAGTATTTTAAACCAACAGGGATTTTTTTCTGTTTTTCTCTGCATTATCTAGCTGTTATAAGTATTGTATTTTCTAAACAACTGCCATGAGCTTCTGAAGAAGGACTGGTTGGTCCGAAAGCTAGAGCACTTTGTTCGTGTTGTTACATCTATGTTGGTCCATGAAAAGGTAAATAATCATTTGCTTCAGGGGCATCAGAGCAATTCTGCTTCATGTGAAATAATGAAATGTACGGGTGGGAGGAAAATTTGCACTAGAGTTACAGGAAAATGCAAAATCAATGTGATAGCACTGCTACTGTGTCCTCTAAAGTCCATCATTTGTTTCGTGTTTTTACATTCGCTTGAGCGCATGCGCAAGGAACGTCTTGGAAGAATGGGACACTTTGAAGGTGTGCCTGCCCTGTTCAATCCCCTGCTCTGTTGAGCAGGCGTGGCGGTCCTGCACCAATCGCTGCGGTGCTGTGTATGACAGCAGTGGCCTTCTCTTCAAAGAAAACCACTGCTGTGTGCTTGCAGCACGTCATGCCCCCCCAAATGTTTGCTGCCACGCTGGGAGCCCACCCCAGCGTGGCAAACATCCTGCGTCATCTGCCAAAGGGGGTGCCCAATCCCCACGTCGGCTCCATCTCCCCCCAAACAGCTTTCTCTGCCACCACGCTGGGAGCCCACCCCAGCGAGGCAAACGTCCCATGTCGTCTGCCGACGGGGGTACCCAATCCCCCGTTGGCTCCACGGCCCCCCCAGCCATCCTTCTGCCATGCTGGGAACCCACCCCAGCATGGCAAACATCCCGCGTCATCAATTATAGAAAAAAGAAAACCTGTAAATTGAAAACGGTCCCACGCAGTCTCCCGCCCTCCTCCCACAACCCACACCCACCCACTGTGCACTACCTCCCCACCCCCCTCACCCCATACTTACCTCCAGAGCTCAGAGCTGATGATCATCGCTGGACCGGGAACACGTCTACACTCTTCAAAGCCGACCGTGAACTGAGGAAATGCCAGTAAGCTGTATAATGGGCTAGATGTTTTTTTTAACTTTGTTGCATATCTTAGGCATTTTTTGGAATTTTTGCACCAAATTTTCAACATGGGGTTTTGGGACCCCTTCTCATGAATTCTGTCACTGTCATGGCATTATTCGGGCCTGAAGGGTGATTTCACAGTCACTGCGCGAAATCACCTTTTGGGCCCAATTAACAAAACAACAGTGCCAGCGTTCATAAGGTGGGCTCTCAAAAAGCCTATTTTGAAAATTTGGTGGAAAAATTTTAAACTATGACCGTTTGATGAAAGGCAAGTGCTATGCAGTTCCTACGCAGGCTACGTAAGTTCACGAATTTTCAATATTTTCACCCAGATTTTCAACATTGCCATTTTATTACACCTTCTTATGAGTAGTACAGCTGTCATTTTTCACATTTCACCTAAAACGTGTTTCTGCCCATGTAGTGCACAATGGCGCAGTCGGTGTGCAAAATCAATGTATGGGACACATTAAGAAAATCACAATGACACTGTTCATGAGCAGAGGTCTTAAAATGGCTGTTTGAAAATGTGGTGAAAAAATTCTTAAAAATGACTGTTTCATGAGTGTGCGTTGCACAGTTCCTATGCACGCTCATAAGTTTGCGAATTTTCAATATTTTCACTCCAGATTTTCAACATTTCCATTTTACCACACCTCATCATGAGCAGTACAGCTGTCATTTTTCACATCCTGCCCAAAACGTGTTTCCGCCCATGTAGCACACAATGGTGCAGTCGGTGTGCGAACTCAATGTATGGCACACGTTAAGAAAATCACAGTGACACTGTGGCTATGTTGAAAATTTGGTGACAAAATTCCTAAAAATGACTGTTTTATGAGTGTGCATTGCACAGTTCCTACTCATGCACGTAAGTTCACGAATTTTCAATATTTGCACTCCAATGACTTCCAAATACCTAAACAGCACATAGAAGCAAGCAACATTCGGCATTGACAAATGCTCGTACTTCTTTGTCACTGATTTTTTTAAGCCATGTCCAAGTGCCAAATACCACTGCAAATATCTGCAAGTGAACGTTCGGCATTGACAAATGCTTGTTTTCATAGTGTAATAGACCAACAACATGCTTTTTCCTGATTTGAAAGGAAGTGTGAATTATTAAGTATCTGAATGTGCTAGTGTGAACTAGCCTTCATGCTTTGCCCAAGAGAAGTGGGGGTGGAGGGTTGAAACAAATAGAGTGGATGAGGCAATGTGCAGTGTATCTGGCACAACTTCTGAAATCCATGTAACTCTTCTCAATTCAGTAAGCACCATTGGCTTTGTTTGAGAGGTGTGAGGGGGATGAGTGTGGGAATGCAGACACATGGCTGACATACCTGGTTAAACAACTAAATAAATAAAAAAAATACAGCATCTTGTTTCTGCAGTTACATAAAAATGTCAGCTCATGGCAATTCAGAGAAAAAAAAATATTTTGAAGCTGCATTACCAGACTAAGTGTGCAATTTAGTGAATTACCACACAGGGGTGTGTATATGACAGCACTAAAAGGCGCATTAAAGTGCTTCAGTCATGAAAATCTCCCCCACTGGCTGCTGCTGAAATGCATAGCAGTATGTTCTCCTTTGTGCATTCTGGCTGTTCTTTGCTTCAGCTGCAGGTAGTACAGTATGCTCAAGTTCGCTCTTGCATAGGTTTTAGCAGCGGGAGTTACATTGACAGAGTCTAGTAAGAGAAAATGCTTGAATTACACACAAACTAAGTCTGAGTTTTCACATCAAATGCTGAGGTTTTTTTTTTCTGGAGGATTAGAACCCATAGAGTCCATGAAGGTGTGCTTTGGAGAGCTGGCGTGTGTAAGGACTGTTAGGCACCCACACATTTTGGTGGTCCTGCTGTGGCAGGGAACAGTTTATTAAAGTAATGATGTGTGGCTTGTCTCTATAAGCTAGACAAGACTACAGCAATCTATCAGGTAACCAACACAGTTGATCTGTGTGTGTGGGGGGGGAGCTGCTCACTGAAGCATAGCTCCCTCTTTCAACTGTATGCCACTGCATTTTCAACTGCTGTCATAGACAGCTCCAGCAGTGATTGGAGAACTGTGACCAAGCCTGCAAACACACTGACTGAATTGGAAGATGCTGACACACCTCTGAAAAACTCAGATGATGGCACTATGTTGCTTGCACATGCGTGCAAGCAAACATAAAAATCAGTACAAATAAGTATCACAAACTATCACGAACAAGATTTTAACATTTCAGACCTCATTTTCATGTTGCCCGAAGTTACATTATTTTGTTACCTGTATCCCAAAGTTTTGTCACCTATAGCCCAAAGTTTGCAAATAAAATGACCACTTATTCACTCCTCTCAGAGTGAACTTGAATCCTCGCTACACAAGGAAGCTCTGGAGTGGCTTTCTGTGTTGATGACGGAAATTGCCACATAATTCATGTACCTACGTTCAAAGGGAGAGAGAAGGAATGGGGATGGGAAGGGAGAGATGAAAAACAAATGAAATCATGACAAAGTATAAATGAAATTGACAAGTGCAATCTGAGCCCCTTGTGACATCAAAAGTTCCAGATAGGGGAAGCACTTTGCAATTCACAGGCTACAATATATTCAACACCCATGTTAAATTCATCTGTTCCCGGAGCTGCGGCCATTAGAGAGATGATCTGGCCATTAGAGAGATGACCTGCATGAGTGACACTTAAGGGAAACTGTTTAATTTCAGCCAGTTATTTCATTATGATGAACATTTTCCAAGGGACTGGGGTGGAGAAACGGAGAACTGACAGAATATATGGAACTGAATACACAAGACAAATAAACAATCAGACCTATGATGTCAAGTAGGTTGACAGCTTTCCAATAAGCACAGGGGATGGTTATCTCTTGTGACAGCCAGATCTATCATAAAATCAAACTTACCAATTGGATGAACTCAAAGCCGTATCGAACTTTGCATGTACGAAAACACCGGGCTACATGTAACACAAGGTTGGGGGCAAGTGGTCATGCACATGAGCACAGGAGCTGAGCATTTTATTTGTGAACTTTGTTTGAGCTATAGGTAACAAAATGCAAGTTTTTTTTTCAGTGTGGGACTGATGTCGGGATTGTGATTTGCGGTAAAACAACCAAGACAGGAAGCCGCATTTCGTGCAATCGGTGCCAGGAATAAGTATATCGGGGAAACACATGTCGGGAATTCATACTAGACCTGGTAAAACCACAGTTGCAAAACAGGTGTACCTTAAATTGGGAGTTTTATTCTTATAGGTTTGACAGTTATAACACCTGAGGCCTGCCCAATACCTTCAGTGGCAAAGTCCCCTGCAGCACTGTGAAAGTACCTGTAGAAGCCCTACAGACCCACCAAGGTCATATGTCACTTTTCTGCCACACTGCACTCACACCGCAAGGCACAAACTTTCTGGGGTCACTAATGGGCTGGCCTTACATAGCACAAGCAATAGAAAGGAAGACAGCTCAGCACTCAGCGTCAGCAGTGATGTCACAATGAGGGTTACACAGCAATCTACCTTTCCCTAAATCTTTAAAAATCCCCACACAACTACCAAATAATACAATCCAAAGGTTAAAACAGATACAGCTGTTCACTTTTCTGGATCAGTGTAGTGGTGTTTATCAGGCAGTCCTCCTCTCACACAGTCCAGCCAAGAGATCTCTCCAACCTACTAGTAAACTGAGGTTGTATAAATCGAATACACAATGGTCTGACTCAAAATATACCATCTAGCAGCATTTTGTAATGAGGCATGACTTTCATTACTCACTTGTAACTTTGACACTCATGACTTGCTGTCCTTCCCCCTCACACTTGAACATAAAACGCAGACACTGAGTTAGGATATTGCATATTTTCTATAAATCTAATGTTTTTTAAAAGTTATTTTTTTTTCTATATTGTCTCAGAGGTGTCAGTAACTCTTTAAGTAGTGTGACAATGTACTTTAATCAATGCCCCTGGAAATCCATGATTCCATTGTCATGGAATTTTCAGAATAGCCACAGAATATATGCAATTCCATGAAATCCTAGGTGAGAGGTTTAAATGCTTCACTGGCAAGCATTTAAACTAGCCAAGGGGGGAGGCACTGAAAAGGAGCAGGGAAATCCCAGCCTCCCCCCACAAAACATGGTAATTAGTGAGGTAAACACCAAGGTAGAGAAGTTATTAGGGAGCAGAACAGAGGTAAATGTAAAAAAAGGCAAAGGCAGTAAGGACAGGAATGGGGCTAAAAGGGGCAAGGCTATCAAAAAGTGGAGGGTGATGAGTACCAACGCCCGTAGTCTGTGTGACAAGCTCCCTGAACTAGTGACCTTGATGGAAGAGGGTTGCCTGGATATTGTGGCAGTCACAGAAACATGGTACACAGAGAACCATGACTGGGATGTCAACATACCAGGATACACAATCTACAGGAGGGACAGGGAGGGTAAAAGAGGAGGAGGAGGTGGAGGAGTAGCTCTCTATGTAAAGGAAGGGATCAAAGCAACAGAACTAAAGAGTAAACAGGGAGCAGATGAGGCACTCTGGGTCACCCTGGAGACAGGAAATGGCACCACAATCCCTGCAGGGGTTGTATACAGACCCCCATCTCAGGGGGAGGGTATGGACAAGGAAATGATAGAAGGCTTCCTTAGAATGGCAGAAAAAGGGGAGATATTGTTGATGGGGGACCTGAATATGCCAGATGTTAACTGGAGCACCTTTGCTGCAGGCACATCCAAGAGCAGGGTCATTCTTGATGCCCTACAGGGGGCATGCCTCAGACAGCTAGTATTGGAACCCACTCAGGAGGGAGCAATCTTAGACCTGGTACTCTCAAATGGGGATGGAGAAAGACTCTTAGATTTAGAGGTGGGTAGCCATCTGGGAACAAGTGACCACCAAACGGTGTGGTTCACGATAAACACAGCCATACAATCAAGCCATACAAAAGCAAGAGTATTAGACTTTAGGAGGAATGACTTTGGGAAAATGAGAGAGTGTCTTAGAAAAGCACTAGCAAACAGGTAAGAAGGAGGGGGTGGAGGAACAATGGGGAGTAATCAAAACAGCCATCACAGAGGCAACAAGCCTTTGTGTAAAGCAAATCAATAAAACACAATGAAGGAAAAAACTGCTATGATTCTCAAAAGAGGTGGCAGAGAAGGTTAAGGAGAAAAGGATAGCATTCAGGAAATATAAGGAAACACAGAAGGAGCAGGACAGAGAGCTTTATTAGTTAAAGCAGAAAGAGGCTGGGAAGGCAGTCAGAATAGCAAAGGCCAAAACCGAGGAAAGGATAGCCAATTCTGTTAAGAAGGGGGATAAGACCTTTTATAGGTACATTAGGGAGCTAGAGAAAGACCAAAGGAGGGATACTGAGGCTTAATAAAGGGGAGGGAATGTGGGTAGAGGGGGACAGTGAAAAAGCAGGGATACTGAACAAATATTTCTGCTCAGTATTCACAAAGGAAGAGGAGGGGGAGGTACCTAAACCAAACAAGAGAAACACTCTGAAGACGGGGGTCAGTACCATTCCATTTACAGAAGAAAGGGCTCTGAAAGAACTAATAAAATTGAAGGTGGACAAAGCAATGGGGCCTAATGGGATTCACCCAAGAATTCTAAAAGAACTAAGGTTAGAACTAGTGACACCGCTGACTACTCTCTTTAACAAATCATGGGAGGATGGGGTGGTAGATCAGGACTGGAGGAGGGCAGATGTGATTCTGCTTCACAAAAGTGGGAGCAGGACAGAGGCAGGAAACTACAGACCAGTTAGTTTGACCTCAGTGGTAGGGAAAATGATGGAATCACTTCTGAAGGAAAGAATTGTTGAGTACCTAGAGGCCAGTGGGGCACAGGACCCAAGGCAGCATGGATTCACGATGGGAAGGTCGTGTCAGATGAATCTAATAGATTTATTTGACTGGGTGACCAAAGTAGTAGACCAGGGAGGGCTGTGGACATGGCCTACCTAGATTTTAGCAAGGCATTTGATACAGTCCCACACAAAAGATTAATACAATGTTAGCCAGCCTAGGTAGGGCCCCAAGGTGGTAGCCTG
This sequence comes from Neoceratodus forsteri, assembly GCA_016271365.2. Lineage (NCBI taxonomy): Eukaryota > Metazoa > Chordata > Ceratodontiformes > Ceratodontidae > Neoceratodus > Neoceratodus forsteri. The sequence goes on from CM057453.1 coordinate 959,231,179, forward strand.
GATAAAAATTGGCTAGACAACAGGACACAAAGGGTAGTAGTAAATGGAGCAATACAGTGAAGAAGGAGGGTTACTAGCAGGGTACAGCAGGGTTCTGTACTGGGACTGGTCCTTTTAATGTCTTTATAAGTGACATTGGAGAACACCTGGAAGGAAAAGTATGTCTTTGCAGATGACACAAAGATCTGCAACAGGGTTGATACACAAGATGGAGTGGAAAGGATAAGAAGGGACTTGGCAAGGTTGGAGGAATGGTCAAATGTATGGCAGCTCAGATTCAATGCAAAGAAGTGCAAGGTAATGCACATGGAAACAAAACCCAGGGCAAGAGTACACAATGGGGGTGAGATACTGACAACAGTAAAAATGGAAAGGGACCTGGGGTAATTATATCAGATGACCTAAAGGTGGGCAAGCAATGTGAGAAGGCAGTAAGGATGGCTGGGGGATACTGGGATGCATAGGAAGAGGCATCAATAGTAGAAAACAGGAAGTTGTTATCCCTCTGTACAGACAGTTGGTGAGACCCCATCTGGAGTACTGTGTGCAGTTCTGGAGACCCCATCTCCGCAAAGACATAGACAGAGTGGAGGCTGTCCAGAGGAGGGCAACCAAAATGGTGCAGGATCTGCACCAGAAGACATATGAAGAAAGACTAAAGGAGCTTAATATGTATACCCTTGAGGAAAGCAAGGAGAGAGGGGACATGATAGAAACTTTCAAGTACCTCAAGGGAATCAACAAAGTCCAAGAGGGTAGCATCTTTCAGAAAAAGAGATGTGCAAGAACAAGGGGGCACAATTTGAAGATCGAGGGGGAATGGCTCAGAGGTAATGTGAGGAAGTATTTTTTCATGGAGGGGGTTGTGGATGCATGGAACAGCCTCCCTGAGGAGGTCGTGGAGTCAAGAACAGTGGGGGAATTCAAGAATGCATGGGACAGACATAAGGCAGTCCTAGTGGGGGGTAGGAGGAAGTAAGCTGTTGGTTAACTAGGATCTGCAGCTTATCTGTTAGGTAGGAAAATGGGCAGACTAGGTGGGCCAAGCGGTCCTTATCTGCCACCAAATTTTGTGTTTCTATGTTTCTAAATTATTTGCTCTTGGAGAGTTTTCATTAAAAAATACAGTTTTTTATAGTGCCAGGCTCCCTTCCCTTCCTTTTTTATCCTGAAGCCCATCCTCTATGCTTAGTATGTAATGTTTTGGATGACATCCCACCATATTTTAGTCAATGACAGGACTGCATTCTGCCACAGCAATGAGCAAGGTGTACTGCAAGAATGAACTAAGGCTGATGTACTGTAGGAGCTGAGCAGCCCTGCCACAGAAATCAAGACTGAAGTGCCGAAGAGAACTAGTGACCCTGACAGTAATTTGAGAGGAAGTATGGCTTTTATATCACTTTTAGAGGAATGCTCATGCCCTCGCTACCACTGTATCACCTACTCTTTTGTTACATACTTTAAAGGGAGAAGCTATTGAGAAAGTTCAAACTTTTAAATATTTGAGGCTCATATTAGATGAAAGTCTATCTTATGAGCAACGTATTAGTACTATGATTAAACAAGCCCATCAGAGACTAGGCTCTCTTTATAGAATTAATTTACTCCTTCTTCCAACGACTAGATTAATACTTGCCCAGAGTTTTATTCTACCACTGGCAGACTATGGTCTGCTATTCTACCATTCAGCTAATAAGGGGCTGTTGAATAAGGTTAAAATGTTTACTAATTAAATAGCAAGATTTTTCACAAAGTTACCAATTTCCACACATCACTGTAGTCTTTATGATAGTTTGGGTTGGTTACAATTAGAACAGAGGTATCAGTTACAAATAGTGATATTGGCAAAAAAGATTACACTTAACAGGGTTCCATGCTGTTTTCATGAGCTTTTCAGAAAACATGTCTCAGTAGCTAAAACTCAAACCAGATCTACTTAGTATACTAGGTTTGCAGTTCCTATGATGAAAACATCTCTTATGACGAAAATCATTATTGTACTTCTTACCGTGTGTATACAGTACTTTACCTTTAGTGACATCGGACGCTTGTAGCACAGTACCTGTCTTTAAAAAAGTGTTGGGGAAACATCTTCTAGATGTCAATGCTTGCAAATGTTTGACTGTATTATAATTCTGTCTTCTATGTATTACTGTCATTTTTATATGTGTTGATTGTTCTGGTCACCCATGTAAATGGATCTTTGGCCCATGGTCTTTTCCAGATTTTAAATAAACAAAACAAAACAAAGTAATAGGACCAGGAGGTCCCAATAAGGAAAAGAATTACAAAAAGAATAAAGTTTTGGAAGTCTTACTTTATTTTCATTTCAGTGTATAGTTAATGCTGTGAACCCCCCCCCCGGCACACACATACTCACTTTCCCTAGTGAATATGTATCCCGCAGTCCCCCACTGCTGATATCAGCCAGGAACTCAGCCACACAGCATCATCCAAGTGCTGGACTGCTTATAATGGATTCCTTATACATCAGGGCATATGTCATCATCGCTAAATCCTGCTGATACTGCAAGTGTTGATCTACCTCCCCAAGCAGAAGGAGATCAAGATGGCAGTGTCAACAGTGTTCAGTGACAGTGATGTACAGTATGTCCCAATGCTATCAGGAATCCATTAAAACTAGTCCAGCACTCGGATGACTCTGCAGCTGAGTCACTTGCTGACATCTGCTGCGAGGGATAGTGGGATACTGTTTCAATTTGGATAGCCAGCTAGTGCGGGGAGGGGTGGGGTCGAGGCAGGATAAACCAGAACCTGAAATAAAATTAAGGGAGGTAAGTTCTCCAAAACTTGTTTCTTTTTGTGATTTTCTTAATTGGGACCTCCTGGTCCCATTGCAATGCTTTCCAGATTGATTGTTTTCCTTTATCGTTTTCTCTGTAAGTCCTGGATGATTTTCCTGTACATCCTATTATTTGCTAGAGCACTTGATGTGCACTCATTTTGCTGTATAACAAGTCTATGGTAGCAATTCAATTTCTATATAGACTTCACCATTCCGTTATACAATACATGAATACCTTTAGAGTTGAGAATTCCAAGACAGCAGAAACTGTATGAATTGATAGAAAGTCAAGTGGCAAAAAATTACTTGTTTAACATTGCATGTGAAAGTTGAGGGTTCATTTACTTGCATTTCTTTTAAATAAATGTCAGATCTGAGTTTTAATACCCTTCTCTACCTCCAGTCTCTTGATAATGCATGTCAAGTAAATATAGAATAACCCAGCCTTCAGTTGTCTAACTGCATTGGAGCCCATAACTCATTGGCGCACATTGCAAATAGTAAACCACGGATCACGTGTGGACCATCAGCAATTTTTATTGTGGACACCTGCCCATCAACTCAGTTGTGGCAAATCATGCTGCAATCCTGCAGCCAAGGAAGGTATCTGTGTAACAAAAAAAACTTAAGCGAGGGTCAGCATGCAAAGGTGAGGTAGAAGTAGAAATCCTTCTAGAAACCAAGCAGATATTTCAAAGGACTGCAGAATGTTCCCTCAAATTGTCCCATTAGTTTAGCAAGTCAGTTGCCATGTTAGAAGATGTTACCTTCATCTGGACCCTGGAGCTCGCTAGAAATCTTGTTGCTAGACTCTGCTCAACCTGTCGAAATGTAATTGTGCCCCATTATATAGATGCAAATTTGCCAGCTATAGTACTAAATGCAGTAAAGACCCTGCAGACAGAAATTGTCAGAAATTCTGTCCCACCTTCCCATTTTAGGAAAGCTTTCATAATCATGACATCTGTCCTTTGGAGAGCTGCATTTGTGGGAAGACAAAAAACTGGAATGATTCAAAATTGAAGACAGAACCCCTCCCCCTTCAGATAACATTCAAAGCATTCCACTAAGAAATTTGGGATACTTCAAAAATTGCCTGGGGAGTACATTAACAACACAGAAAGCAAAAGATCAGGCTGTGATGCTCCAGATTTTAACACTCTTGATTCTTTGATTTCTTTAATTAGGGCTGAATGCACCCCCCCCCCCCAATCATCCTACTATAATGTATTGCAACAAACTGCCTGAAATATTGAACCATGCCTTCAAACCTCAGGAATTCCTCACTTAAGTTTAGCAAGTACAATCATTCTCCTGAAATGAGCAGCTCTGGAGCCTTTAGAATTGTATGCAAATTACAAAATTTAGAAAGAAATTCAAATTTTGCTCTGTGCTCATGCTCACCCCCGTACTCTAATGTCAGATTTATGACATACCGGGTCAATACATAGCACAAAATACCTCGCATGTAATACTGATCCACATATATTGCGCAGTGCACAAGTGTGATAGGGTACATAACCCTGCAAGACAGATATGTCGTATGCGCAGTTATGTACCCTATCGCACATACATGGGGTGGAGCAGTTAAGTGGAGGTGAAGACCTCCGTTTGGGAGCTAGTCCACCGAGCTGCTGCCGTGGCTCAGTGGGATGAGCCATGGCAAGTACAGGAGGTTGCTGTGCATCTGTGGACTGGGACTCAAATCCCAGTCCCAGACTTTTTGGAAACCGCATTGTCCGTTTTTCTTTTTTTTAATTCCCCGCAAACTTTCTCCATGCCCCAAATTGACCCCCCCCCCAACATCTTTTTTTCGCCGACATGCTTCTGCGGAGATTGTATGTGTGGCAGCAATGTTTATACTGAATTCACAGCATGGTACATTGCTGCACACTACTGACCTGCAACATTATAACCTTGTGCTGATTTATTTCTCCACCTGAAGAGAGTAGTCACCCCAAAGTCTTCTCTACACTTCTGGCTGGTTTACAGTTTATTATTTTATATTTATAGTGTTTAAGTATTTTCTAATTAACTTTTGATACTCGGGCCTGGATATAGAAACATAGAATTTGATGGCAGATAATGACCGCTTGGCCCACCTAGTCTGCCTAGTCTGGATATTCAAAGCAGTTGCGCACGGCGCAACAGGATTGCACATGTGCAACTGCAGAGATGTGCCATAAAGTGACATTCAGTGGGAGCAACTGTGCAGCGCTAGTAGCAGTGTGCCAGTGCACAATAGTAATGAATGCATGCACAAGGGCAGGGGGCGTAACCATGAATATGCGGCACAGTGCGATATTCAACCCCCGACCAATGACGCAAGTGAGGAGCAACTGCCAGATGCACAGAGCAGACTTAAGCCTATAACAACAGGGAGCAAGCAGGAAGAGGACACTTGTGCCAGAGGGGAAGAAGGCAGAGGGAGACAGACAGGCTGTCAGAGAGAGAGAGAAAGAAGGAGGCACAGAGAGAGAGAGAGAGAGAGAGAGAGAGTATGACAGACAGGGAGTCCAACGGAGGGAGTAAGAGAGAGAGTGGACGTGAGACGGAGCCACTAGAACCAAAGGGAGTGACACAGGCACCCACAGGGGTGGGGGACAGAGCCTGTGGGCAACAGCCAGCCAGTGTCAGGGTACACAGGAGGGGGCCCTGCCAAGTGACAGACACTGCCCCACAGAGTCGGATGGGCCAGTGGAGCAGGACGCCCAGGGGGTGACAGAACAACAGGGGCCATGGCCAGTGTGGCATTCCAGATGGAGGCCATAATGAGGGGTGTGAGGAGGCAGGAGGAAGAGTGACATGGCCATGGAAAGGCCCATCGGCGGTACACCAGGAACAGGTGGTACCAGCTCCGCATCAGCTTTGAGACCCACGCTGACACAGAGATCGTGGGCCTGTATCACCTGAACTGGGCAATTCTGAGGCAGCTCTGCGAGCTGTGCAGTGAGGAGATGCAGGCACCCACTAGACAGAGCCATGCCCTGACAGTGGCGATGAAGGTAACAGCTGTCATATGCCTGCTCGCCATGGGCACCTTCCAGAAACCAACAGGGGACACCACAGGCATAACCCAGTCAGCCACGTCATGGCTCCTCATACAACTCCTCAATGCCCTGTTGCCACATGCTGTGGAATACATCCACTTCCCCAGCACACAGGAAAAGTGTACAGCAACCATGCAGGAGTTCCACAGGGTAGCACGGATGACTGGCATGCTAGGGGCCATCGACTGCACCCATGTGGGTATCCGTATGCCACCTGGCCTGGAGGGGGTAGCATATGTCAACAGAAAGGGCTACCCCAGTATCAACTGACAGGTGGTGTACAATGCCAGGGGGTGCATAACCAATGTCTGTGCCACACACCCTGGGGGTGCACATGGAGCCTTCATCTGGCACAGCTCAGCACTGTGCCACAGGTTTGAGAGTGGGGACATCCCCACAGGTCACCTAGTGAGTGAGTATGGCAAGACCACAGGCAGCTAGGTACAGCAGGGCATGAGAGAAGGTGGGCAGGGCTGGGACACCGGCAAGTGCACCAGGGAATGACATGGGGCACAGTGACGGAGGACACCAGGCTAACCATATCTCTGTCCACACAGGTGACAGTGGCTACCCACTCAGGCCCTGGCTGCTCACCCCCTACCGGCGCCCATCATCCCAAGCGGAGGAGCAGTACAATGAGGCACAAGCCAGTACATGGAACATCATTTAGCATGTGTTTGGGATGCTGAAGGTACAGTTCCATTGCCTAGACAGGTCCGGCAGTGCCCTATAGTATAGCCCCTCAAAAGCCTGCAGCCTATTCCTGGCCTGCTGCATGCTGTACAACATGGCCATTGACCATGGGATAGCTGTCGAAGCCGAAAAGGGAAACAGCAGTGTTGACAAATGTGGGTGATGGGCCAGGAGGTGGTGGGCAGCCCCCCCCCCGGGCAGAGGGATCCCCGGCTCCAGAGGATGGCACGCCAGCATCGCAACACAATTGCACAGGAGCACAACGGTGCACACAGGTAGGTGAAAAACACCCATGCACAGAACAGACACAGTGGCAAGGCACACAGGCATGTGCAGGCATGGCCATGGGCATGCACACACAGGCGTGAGGCAGTGGCGGGCGGGCCATGCCAAACAGCCACAGGCAACACCATGCAGCACTGTACAGAAACCAACACACACACACACACCCACGCACACATTGGCAACCACAGGCAAGCGGCCAGGCACTAGCACATGGTATGGATCAAATGCAGGGCACCAGTGCACATGCGCAACCAGTGCGGTGATGGCATCATCACGAACATGCCATATGGACCAACAGCCGGGCAGGTGCACACATGGGCAGTGTGTGGTGCAAAACACAGATGCCACAACTGTGTCATGCACACACACACACACACAATGTCCATGTGCACACAGGGCAGTGGCTGCAGACAGCGGACAGGGTGGAGTGCACATCAGGTCTGCCGCGCAGACACACGGCCACCATGGACACAGAGGCAGCTGCGCTGCATCCACCCAGCAGCCACAAGCTGTGCAATGGCCACGGGGGGGGTACTGCGACCACCCCCCAAGGGTGGAACTGCTGGACCGTGACCAGGTCCTCGCAGGGGTCTGCAGGCTCCCAAACAGGCCCACTCCAGCCGTGCCTGGGATGCCCACAGTGGAGCCAGACGATGACACTGAGGGGGTCGCCCAACACCGGGGCTGTAGGGTGGACATTGCACTCTACAGTGTCTGTGGCAGGTGGCCATGCCCTGTGGCAGCCAGTGGTGCAAGGCCGACCATGATTGCATTGGCAATGCAGTCCAGGGCTGCGGTCGTGTCCTCCCACAGGTGATATATGGGCTGCAGGACCTGCGCAGTGCCCCTCTCATGCTGCTCAGCTGCCTGGTGCACCTCTGCGTGGAGTGCACACACCCCAGCTACAAGCAGCACCTGTTGCTCCACAGAGGCCCGCAGCAATCGGGTGTGCTCAGTCAAGGGGTCAGCACCCAGGGGTGTATGGGTGTGGTACCAACCCACCGCTGGCGTATGACCACGCTGCATGGCCCCCCACTCAGGTGGGTGCTGCAGTGGGGTCAGCATAGTGTTGGACATTGTCAGGTGCACTGGCGGCAGATGCTGCGCCCGGCCACCCAACATCCCCAGCCGTCTGCTACTACTACCCCTCTAGTCCCGGTGTGCTGGCCAGTGCCTGTGTGGCTGCACCACCAATGCCACCCAGCGCCGCTATGCCTGTGCACACAGCGGTAACAGGGGCAGTGACAGGCAGCTGTTCCACCACCAATAGGCCACTGGCTGTGCTGCCAGTGATGGTGGATGGTATGGGTGTCTCCCCCACGACAAGACCCCCGCTGCCCAGGATTATAGTCACATCATTATCAGTGTTGGACCCCGGCCCTATCTGTGTTTCTGCACAGAGCATGCCATGGCTGGCATCCCACTGGAGCACAGCCAGGGTTTCATCCACCACCACACCCAGGACATCCGACTGGACAGCGGTAGTGTGCTGCAGCTGATCGAGCCCCCAGATGCCCGTGGAGGTGGATGACTGGTCCTCCAGGGCTGGGCATGCCCCCACAGCAGCCCCAGGTTCCCCTGCCACTCATGCTGACGAGCCGGTGCTGTAAGGAAACACAGATGCCTTAGTGCTGCTGAACCATCCGTTCCCCGCCCCCGAGCCGCCATACCTACAATGCAGTGATTGTCTCCCTCCAGTCTGGAAACCACTGCCCAGTACACCTTCGACTGTGCTGCGCCACATGGTGGAAGCCACCAGCTCCTCCTGCGCTGTGAGCTGTGGCACGGCAGCCTGCCCCCACCTGTGGATGACCTGGCAGCCCTTATGGCCGCCACCTTCTCCTTGATCTGATGTTTGTCGGTGCCCACCTTTTTCTTGCACTCCTGTGCAGAATGCTGGTGGCTGCCCTGCTGGTTCATGGCCAACGCCACCTCCTCCCAGGCCGTGGCCCTGGCCTGGGGTGTGCCAGTGGTGCCACTCAGCAATGGCTCCCTGTCGAGGTATGCCTCGAACAGGGCATCTGCCTCCACTTTAGTAAAGTTGGGCCTCCGCTTGCAGGCAGACCCATGCTCCCCAGCCTCCTCATGATCAGACATGTTGCTACCTCAGGACATGGACATGTGGTTAGTGGCTGCAGTGGCCCAACCCTGCGATCCATCCTGCTGTGCTGGCCATCCCCTCGGCAGGTGCAATTTACCTCTAATAGTTGCAATACCGGTCCATGGCCTGTGTTGTTGTGTGGTGCCTTTATAGTGCATCGCATGCAAATGGGCTGTTGCACAATGGTAATGACATGCAAATATCCCCATTGTGCCATGGATAGGCTGATGAGCTAATCTGCATATGACAGCTGAATATCGCGCTCTTGCACCTTGCGCAATGAACTTGCTCCGGCGCATGTCGTGGCATAATGCCACGACATGCGAAGTGCGCCCTCGTCAACACGCATGCACCACGGCATGTTTTACTGCCTATTACTCACCATGCACTAGGAGCACTATAGGGGGCCATGGCACCCTATTCGCCATGGACCGTATGGCACTTGAGTGCTATTGGGCCTATGGAGCTCAGGCGCTATTGGAACTATGGTGCTCCAGCGCTATTGAACCTATGGCGCTCAGGCGCTATTGGGCCTATGGTGCTTGGGTGCTATTGGGACCATGGGGCATGGTGCTTTCATGGCCCTATTGCACACCATGAATCATGGGCCCTATGGTGCCCATGCGCACAGTGCACGTGCTGACCCCTGACCTGTCCTTTGCCCTCTTGAAACCCCTGCTCCACATGCCGGTGTGGCCACACCCACACTACACATCTCCGGAGATGCACGATTGCCGGAGGCAGCACAACTGCTTGAGAGGCATGCATCTCGTGCACATTGTGCACGTGTGCTACTGGGTGCCATTTTGTATCGCTGGTTTGCATTAGCACCATGGCACGCTGTGCTGTCCAACGGTCATGAAACCAGAGCAAGGTGGAGCTTGTCAACCTGGTGGCTCAGGTGGAGCCCCATGCTGCCAGTTTGTTCGGGCAGCAGCCTCTGCAGCAGCCCAGGACCAAGGTGTGGCAGGCCATTGCCGATGGGCTGGTCCAGGACACAGGGGTGCAGTGGACCAGGGAGCAGTGCTGCCACCGGTATGGTGACCTGGTGAGGAGGGACCCAGAGCGGATGAGGGCACTGCTGGTGCATATCTGCAGGGGGGCCATGCCATGGCCAGGTAAGTGGGCTCATACTGCATCTGTGCACGACCACTGTACCATGGTGTTGGTAGGACTGCATGCCATGCTGGGGGGCCCTGTCATTGTGTGCCCTGTGGCATGGCATTGCCTGTCACTGGGTGCACTGCACCACTGCCCTGCACCCTTGCCCAGCTGGGGCGCACACTGTGCTTGGGGGTGGGGGTGGTGGGCTCATGCTGTGGCTGTGTTTTGATGTGTGTCTGTCTGTATTCCTGTCCTAGGACCTGAAGGTCAGTGGCATGCCCGAGCAGCAGGGGCTTCTGGCAGGCCACAGCAGGCTGCTGCGGTCCCTTCAGCTCAGGGAGCAGGACCTAGTGGTGGTGGAGGTGCAGCAGCAGGACCGGCACATGGAGCACCACGGCAAGCAGGTAGGCACTGTGCATTCCCTCATTCCTGTGCAGGGTGGTCAGTGGAGGTGGGGGTACGGCCATGGCCTCCTGTGCCTTGTGCTGTGGCAGCTGTGTGCAGCACACAGTGCAGTGTGCATGGCACAGTGGGGCAGCCATTGCCCATGTGTGGCAGCTGTTGGTGGGCTGGGTGTGAGTCCAGCTGCCACCAGTGCAGCTGTGGTTCCACTGCAGCACCATGCCACCTGCCTGCCACTCTGTAGTCGGGTGGCCCTTGGGCAGCAGTGTCCAGTTCTGTGCACTACAGTGGCTTCAATGGTTGGCTGCAGGCATAGGCCCACCCACTGCGGGTGGCCAGGGTGCCACTCCAGGGGCATGTGTTCCCACTGTTATCTGCGCACAGTGGGGGGCTAGGGTGCTATGGACAGTGATATCATGTCCCTTCCTTTGCCATAGGTGTCTGGAGGGTTTCCCGCCTTCCTCTGTATTGTCACCTCCTGCGACAAATAATCCTGATAACCTCCCACACCATGGAGATTTCGGACCAGACAAGACGGATACCGCTCAGGGACTGGCGCAGGGGGAGGCACCAGGCAGCAGGCCGTGGCTGGCCTAAATGGTCTACAGCTCCCTTCTTGCCTCTGACCTCCCTTCCCCTACCTTCCCCTGTCCTACTTTACAGACCCTGCCCCCTGTGCCCTTCCCTCAGTCACCTACCCTCCCCCTTGTTTTCAACTGTTGTGTTTCGTTATTGTTGTTTACATTGAAATATATTTGTTACTTGCTTACCCATCTGTGTCCCTGTCTGTTTTGCAGCTGGCAAGTGGAACCATGCTGCAGTGGTGTGGTGGGTGGCTGTGTGGTGCGCTGTGTCATTGTGTGGACCGTGTATGGTGGTGACATGCCCCTCGGTCCCTGGCTGTGCCTTGGAGTGGCCATGGACTGTCTGTATAGGCTGTGTGGTGTGTGTGTTGGATGTCAGACTGCTGTTGTCCGGACGGGCAGGGGCATGTCATCCGGTGGGTGGTGGTCAGTGGGGGCTCACCCTTGGATGTTGGTGCCACCTGTACCATGCGTCCACTGCCCCGGTGCTGGGTGGGGGTGGCTGGCTGCATGCCTGCGCTCCTTGGGCGGTGGTCACCTGTGGGCCAGCTGTATGTCCCTGCCAGTGTTCCTGGCCTGGTTCCCCCACCTCCCCGCGCTGTCCCCCCCACCTTCCCTGATGCCTGTCTCCCTGCTGTGCCTGCGGCTGATCCTGCTGTGCCTTGGCACATCCTCCTCTGCCCCTTGCGCATCCCTGGTTGCACTATAGTGCATGTCTGGTTGCTCTCTTTTGCACCTCTGACTGCACCATGGCATATCTCTGCGATATTCAACCATGTTGTGCTGGCACATGTTGCAATGCGCAACCGTTGAATATCGCAGTCACTGTGCCATTGCGCAGTTGAGTTGCGCTGTGCCAGTGTTGCGCCTGCCTTTGGTGCATTTCCGAATATTCAGCCCTCTGTGTTAGTTAGGGTGTTATTTGTATCTAGTAGTGGAAGTTTTTATTTTCTCTAATTCCCAATCGATTCCCAGAAACCAGAAAAGGCTGTTCTCAACAGGGTTACCACTTTAAAGGACCAGCAACTTAAAACTTCTGAAACTAAATAAAAACAGTTTTTCTTTAGCTGCTTTGTGGTTTTACTTAGAATTATTCTCAGTTCCTCAATTTTAGGAACTGAGGAAATATTTTTACTAATTCTATTTAAGAAACCTCCTCTGATGTGTATAGTACCTGTGGTTTTAAGTTTTGAGGAACTAAACCACATTTTTCACTTTTAAGCCCTTTTTTTACATTTCTTGGGCTTATTGGGTATTTCAGTTTATTCTGTTGGGAACCAGAAGCATCACCTTGGGGTCATCAGTGTTTGCAATGACTGACAGACTCCAAAAGAAGACAGGACATACAGGCTTTAAAAATGTTACTGTATGTTTTCAACTCCTGGCAAAAGCAGACCGTTACAAGCTATGTTTAAAGTGCCTGGGTCCAGCCCATGATTCTGTCAGCTGTGATCACTGAATACAGTTTTGCCATAAAATGCATACAAAAAGGGCTAAAAAATTAGAACATCATATGGGTTCTCAGTTTATCTCCACATCATCAAAAGGCTCTGAAGAGGGTCCAGCCCCTCAGAGTAAGCAGCAGTCCCTGTTAAAGGTGAAAGAAAAGAGAGATAAAGCTGCTGAAGATGGTTCAGAACTCAGGGTGCCTGAAATGGGGTAACCCTGAATCCAGTAAAAATAAAAAAGCCTCTGAGCAGACACTGTAACTGGTGCCTGCCAAAAAAAAATAAAAATAAAAACATGTCGCTGTCCTTCCTCGAGAAAAAGGAAAGGAATCACCAGTCGGCACAGATAACATGCCCTCAGCAGAGGACATGGCAATCCCTCCAGGCATTCCAGGCTTTGGGGGATTTCACTAATATTCTGATCCCCCCTCCCCAGGCTCCTATTCCATTCCCAGTGCCTGTAGAGGAGGAAGTGACATTTGTTATGAAGATGAGTAGAAAAGAGAACAAGGCCTTAGGACCAGATGGCAGTCCTGAACAAGACTTTGGCTCTCCTCCTACGCCTTCAGAGGACTACACTTCCCACTGTACTGTTGTAAGCATGTGGCAAATACCCTCGCCGTCTCCTCCCATGAGACTGAGGAGGATGAGGATGAAGCAGAATTAATGGATATGATGGGCCTAGCACTCACAATGAGGTTAATGCTGCCCACACATGAATCCCTCAGGAAAGCCACATGCAAAATCTTGTCAGCACCTACCCCAGCTGCTGGTATAGGTAAGAAAAAAGAGAAGAAATATCAGGTAGACAGAGCACAGAGTACCTGTACTCCCACCATGATCACAAGGAAGTTGTCTAGGCTGCTGCTTGTAGAAAGGTCAAAGTGCCCCTTTCCTCCCAGCCTCGAGAGAAAGATTTCAGGAAACCAGATAGCATGGACAAACAAGTCAGTATGTCAGATTCCCTGCTACAAAGGCAGGCAGCTTGCTTGACTTACACAGTACGGTACTAGAACGCCCTATGGACTTCCATACTGGCACTGAGCAAAAAGCCTACTGCAGACCTGGCACATAATATGACTGACAGAGCAAGATCAGCCATACATTTATTTAGTTATTGTAAAAGTTTCACCAGGAAAGGCATACTGAGCAGCATTGCTCATTTCCAGATACGTCCTGGGGGAGAAGGGAAGGGGGTAACAAGCAAGCAATACAGGAATTTACATAGCTAGCACAGATGCCACAAAGTATCAGTTCTGTATGGCAGTGGGCACAAATGACACCGCATCTAGGTTCATGGCCCATACAGTGTTTTTAGGAAGATTTGTTTGGCTTAGAACAATGAACTAGGGGTGGGTGAAAGTTGCAAATTCTTTGTTTGGTAACTTGACAGAGGTTTACATGAAAAAGGTGGATGAGCACAAAACCACCTACAACAGCAAGACTAAGAAAGAAAAGGCCTCCACTTCCTACAGGCCTTATGGAAGGGGGGTAGGGGTAGGGGATACCGCGCTCGTGCGTATGTTTCCTATGAGTACCCTGCACAAAGGGGTTACTATAGGGGCAGGGGTAGAAGGAGCACTGGGTATGCAGCTGCAACACCAGCCACCAAACCTCAGAAAAAACAAAACCCCTGACAAGTTTGTCCAGGTTTCCCATCCATTGCCGGGGGGAAAGACTGGTTTACTACTTCCAGAAATGGACAAATGTCACCACGGAAAAGTGGGTCCTAGAAATAGCACAGTAAGTCAGGGTCTGTCCCTAAAGTTCCAAAAATTTCCAGAACTGCAGAACTCAAAGTTATTTCAGCCTCACACCCCAGCAGAAAAAATTCTGTTGGAGATAGAAGTGAAGAAATTGTTGGAAGCAAATGCAGTGGAAAACTGCCTGCGTCACAAAGGGGCAAGGGACTTTATTCCAGATACTTTCTGACCGACAAGAAAAATGGGGAGTGCTAATCCATTTTAGACCTAAGATATCTGAACAGACATTTAAAGAAATAATATTTCAAGATGGTAACACTGGGCTTAGTGATTCCATCACTGCAAATAGGAGACTGGCTGGAATCACTGGATCTGAAAGACACCTACTTTCACGTACCACTCAGGCCAAGTCACAGAAAATACCTCAGGTTCAGGTGGGGGAGCTGTCATTACCAGTTTACAACCCTTTTTTCGACCTCACTTCAGCTCCAAGAGTATTCATGAAGTGCCTAGCTTTGGTGGCAACACATTTGAGAAGGAAAGGGGTGCTGGTTTTTCTCTACCTGATGACTGGTTGATCTCAAGAAACACAGCAGGAAGCAAAGTCCTCCATACTGCTGACACAGGACACCATGGGGGATCTGGGTTTCCTCACAAACCTTCAAAAGTCACAAACAAAACCAGTTTACATTCTGAACTTCATTGGTGCACAACTAAATACCCTGCAAGAAAAGGTATTCCTCCCTCAAGCAAGGGTAGCAAATCTAGTTACAACTACAGAATGCTTCAAGGTGGGTTAGCGAAGGCCTGCAAGGTACTTTCTAAGACTACTGGGTCACAATGCTTCAACCACTGCAGTGGTGCCCGGGGCCAGGTTCCAAATGAGGGACATTCAATATCACCTAGGAGACCATTGGTCCCACAGGTGGGATTGTTTGTCCAAGCTAGCACCTGTTACAAAAACTTTGTTAAGGGCACTGGAATGATAGGAGGGAAACAACCTCAGAGAGGGGATTGCTTTTGAGGGCAGATCGTTGCCTTGCTGGCCAGTCCTTAATGCTAACTCAGGGCCCTTTTGATTACCCAAGGGGGCTGGCCTGGGTTCTTAAAGGACAGGACCAAACTCATTAGACCTTTTAAAGTGTGGTGCCTCTATCTGAGTACATGGGCGCTATAACAGTGACTTTTCCCTGTTCCCAAGGAACAATACTTTCATCTTCCACACCCCTTAAGGCAGTCCCCAACAGGGTTTACTATCCAAAAACAGTTGTGGAGACAGCAATTACCATAAACATAAGAAAGTTTTATTTTTGGGAGAAGGAAAGAGGAAAAGGGACTGGCAACTTGGCTGTAAGGAAACAAGGTTAGGTTAGGAATTTATACAACACTTTTTAGCACCAGTGACTGTATCAGTAATACCATTAACAATGCCCAGTGTAACTTCTCCCAGGCTCTCACCCTTCTGGTTCCAGACCTGTCCAAGAGCCTTTCTTAGGGGAACCCCACTATGGTGGCAGGCATGCAATGCTGTGGGTTGGGGCCCTAGGTGCAGAAATAACACAAGGCAAAGCAACTTGGAGCAGAGGTAACCATTTGTAATCCACTGGTGAAAAATGTATACTTAGCTGACACAGTGCCAGTGGAAAAGGTGTCCTTGGCTTCAGATCATGCTGGAGATCATGCTGGAGCACTTGGTAGACAGCAGCTTGAGCAGGAGCTTCTTGGCTAAAGATGAACTGCAGCTCCGTCATCCCAGCAGGAACAATTCAGTAATGCAGATCTCTATTCTGGGCAGGGTCTCAGGCCAACAGGTCAGTACCAGTATCTTGGACCAACAGGCAAGAACCCTTGAGTGCAATGTCCATAGCAGGATCGTCTGAGCTAAAGACAAGTTCCAGACCCTTGCTTCTTGAATCTCAGGCCTCCTCTCTGGAGCGAGACCAAAGTTTCCTTTAAACAGCAGTAATCAGGCAGAAATTTCACTGGAGCAGCAGCTCCCCAATCGACTTTAGCACAACTTCACAAAGGCTCAGTATAGCTTGCCCTTTTCTGTGGCCAAACAAGACCAAGGAACAAAGCATACAGTCCTTAGAGTTTTCAAACTTTTCTTCAGAAGAAACCTTAACTCTTAAAGTCAGAGTCCCCCACAGTGCTGCTGCCACTGATGCCTCAGTCACTTACAGCTCTCTCACGGCTGGATGGAAGAGGGCTCACTTCTCTCTCTTAGCTGAAGGCTTCAGATCCTTAGGGCACCAGGGGACAGGAAACTGGCAACCCCCAGGAAAATTCATCTTTAGGCCAAAAAATAACATTTTCCTCTGCTTGGGACTGGAGCCCCCTCCTGCAGAAGGGGGTCCTGATGGACTGACCCTCAGTACTCCAAGTCTTTCAATTTTGGGAGCTCTGAAAGGCTTCTAATTGATGGAAACACTTATCCATCTGAAAAATTAATATTCATTAATCTCACTCGACACCTTACTGGTCTTGTATAAAGGTGCCTAAAGTTCACCTTCCTTTTATTCCCATGAATCTCTAAGTTAGTCCTATAGTCCTCTGGGTGCCTTCTGAGCCCCTGATTGGATGAAGCAGATGGCAAAGGTGACATTATGGCTGCAGATCTTCAGTCCCAAACAAGTCCCAACTTTTAAAAGTACAGCGCAGCCATAAACATCATTTTTCACACTCTTTTCCCCCAGCACTTAATAACACTCCCTCTGCCTCCTCGCCCAAATGCAGAGTTTAACATTTTTATTGCTTTGGCAGCTTGACGCAGCTGCTGAAACACTGTCGTCCCAGAAAAAGCCAGGTTCATCAATATTCATGAGCCCTTATTAATATTTATGATGCTGCAGAACACGAGCGCTAAAGCACTCCTAAATTAAATACCTCTGTGACCCCTCCCAGACTGTCTCCAGGCACCCAGACCCCAAGGGGGGGGAACGAAGGGGTAGGGAACACTGGAGAAACCCCACATCACAGCAAGAGTGTCCAGAAACAAGGACCATGAATCGTGCATGTGCAGCTCGCCAACCCGCCAAAAAGCAGGTGTTCCATTCTGCGGCACCACGAGAAACAGGACAAACAAAGCTAAGCCCAACAGAGTCTGGGGGGGGACTTACACTTTACTCTAGCAATCCCCTGCAGTGATAGTCACAACAGATGCCTCCCACCTAGGATGGGGCACCTACCTAGAGGAACTTATTGTGAGTGGTGCCTGGAGCACACAGGAGACTTTAGAGTACTAAAATCTCCTGGAACTCAGGGCAGTTTACCTGACAATGCAGGCTTTCTCTTCCCATATTCAGGGTCAGTATGTTCAAATTAAAATAGACAACACCACAACAAGTGTTTTATATATACAGGCAAGGAGGAACAAGATCTTCAAAACTGTGTACAAAGGCCATTTAGATCTGGAACCCAGTCTACTCTCTAGAAGCTCAGGTTTCTGTAGTACACACCCGCCAGGGAAAGACAAAGTGCTGGCAGACTCACATGGGATCAGCCAGAGCAATCACAAATAGACCTGAAATTAGCAGGTGCTGTCATCAGTGTTCAGATGGTGTCGTACACCAGAAACAGACCTCCCAGGAGAACAATCAGCTCCTACTTTTTTTGTTGCAGACCCAGCTGTGGGCTCAGTCTGAGTGGATGCTCTAGTCCACAGCTGGTCAGGGAATTTTCTCTATGCCTTCCCTCCATTTCCACTTTTAATCTCCTTTCCAGCCGGCCCTGCCTCGAGCACCCAGTGACCATAGGGGCTCTGGCAGGCAGCCAGCGGGTGGTGACAGCAGCTGCTAGCCGAAAGGGAACCAGGAGGCCGGGAGAGACAGCCAGAAAGCCGGCCCTGCCTCGAGGCACCCAGTGACCGTAGGGGCTCCGAGCTGCCAGCGGGCGTGCGGCGACCGCTAAGCCGAAAAGGGAACCAGGAGGCGGGAGGACAGCCAGAAAGCCAGCCCTGCCTCCCGAGCACCCAGTGACCGTAGGGGCTCCAGGCCGCCAGCGGGCGTCTTGGCGACCGCTAAGCCAAGGGAACCAGGAGGCGGGAGAGACAGCCAGAAGGTGCAGGAAAGCCGCATCCAATCGGGAAGACCGCCAGCTGAGCCTTGCCTCTGATTGTGCGCCTTCCCAATTGACTTTGCTTTGCTTGCACCTCCAAAACTGGCGGGATTTCTGCTCTTTTATAGCAAAATTCTCCAAAAGAGCTGTTTTGCCTTTATTTTGTGTGAATTGTAAAATGTTTCACTGATTACTGTTTTGTGACTACAGTCCTTTGGTGAGACTTGTGCTGGGTTAGACGCAACGGCGCCGAACCCCCCACCTCCAGTCTTTGTTGTGCAAATCTTTTTAGCACCAGTTGCAGAATCTTTTGATTGCTGCAATCTAAGTGCTTTTTCTGACTGCCCTCTCCTCTGTCTCCTCCTTTCCAGCTGGCCCTGCCCTCGAGCACCCAGTGACCGTAGGGGCTCCAAGCCGCCAGCGGGCGTGCGGCAACAGCTAAGCCGAAAAGGGAACCAGGAGGCCGGGAGAGACAGCCAGAAAGGTACAGGAAAGCCGCAAAATTTTTGCCCACCCCCCCTCCTGGGTGTTTCTTTTATACACACTTTCCCGCCTAATCTCCGATCTCCGCCCATAGCTAATTCCTAGCCAATACCGAGCTCCACTCCTCACACCACCATTAGTATTTTAACCCCTACTACCTTCCACCATGCTGCTGTTACTCTTAATGCTGCTCTGCCCCTCACCTTCCTCATACCCTGAGAAGGAGCCGATTACAGCCATGCCCTGGTGTTCCAGGCGTATTCAAGCTGGCCCCTCTTTTATCCATAGTGGATGTCTTCAATTCTTCAAGTATACACTACCGCTTCTACTATAATCCTTAGGTTATCCACAAAAAGGCTGCGTCCAGTTCTGAACTTCATAAGCCCCAACTCCATTCTTGGCAGTACAGAGCCCCTATACCTGTCCATCAAGCTGGTATTATTTGACAATTTACCTAACCACACAGCAGGCTCAAGACCCTCTAAATACTGGACCCCAAGCAAGAAGAGAAAATCTTCTGGCTATTCCTTCCTTCTATCATGAAGCCCTCATTAAATTAATTTTCTTTCTGCTGATCTGTGCTGGCTGTTGAAATCAATCCTGGACCCACAGAAAGCTCTATCTCCCCAGCTGATTTAGCCACCATAAAAGGCCTAAAGTTTTCTTCATATCAACGTCTGCAGCCTCCTAAAAGTTCTCATTAATACAGGCCTGGGTTGCACATACCTTACCTGACTTTCTGGTAATCTCAAAACATGGCTCAAATCTGCAACAAATGACAGAGAAATAAATCTTCCCAACTATCAGCTCTTCAGATCTGATCGTCCATCCAGGGGCGGTGGAGTGGCCATTATGTTAAAGCAAATATCTCTGCATCCAGCCTCAATATTACATCACAGCCAAAGGAATTGAATGTTTATCCCTCAGATATCTCTTCCCAATATGTCAGCTTTTCAATTGATTGGTTGCTATAGGCCCCCTCAGCAGGCCTAAAACTCCTATCCCACCTGGACACTATAATTAAATTAGGACCAGAAGACACACCATTATTTTAGGCGACCTGAATCTAAATTGGCTAGCCAATACATCACCCTAGTATCCTTTTGTGACACTCAAGGTTTCACTCAATTAATTAAAGAACCAACAAGGATTAACCCAAAAACAAAAGTAACAGCACACTTCTGGACATTATGTTGGTTAATAAGCCTCATCTGTATTCTCACGCTGGAGTGCTATTTAGTGATATAGCGATCATTGTCCCATAGCTGGCATAAGATCATCATTCAAGCCATCCAACCCAGCAAAATTTCTCCCAAGAAGGTCTAAAAAGAACCTTAATATCACAGGATACCTCCATGATCTGTGTCACACCACACGCTGGTAAGATTTCTATCTCACAACTTCAGTAGAGATAGCTCTACAGGTCTTAAATGACATTATCACAAGTGCCCTCAGCATACATGCACCCCTCTCCAGTGTCAGAACCAAGCTCAAATCTTGTCGCTGGTTCTCTGCTTTGACATAAATCCGCATTGCTTGCTAGAGATAAGCTCTGGAAAAGGGCAAAGAAAGACCAAGGACCCAAATGATTGGCTTCAATTCAGAAAAAGCCAGAAACTCCTGCACAAAAGTGAGAACTGCCAAGGCTGCCTTCTATACAGCTGAACTGGATGCCTCCTACCATAACCCTGCCAGATTCTGGGGGACCATAAAGGGGATCTTAGAACAAGATTCTACCCCTGTCTTACCACCCAAAGTGCACCTAAACAATGTGGATATCACTGACAAGCAAGAAATCTTGAATGCCTTCAACAATCATTTCACTACAGCCGGCCTAGCACTCGACTCCTCTCCCAGAAAATCTAATGCGGTCACAATTAAACTTCCAGTCTACTGAGGGACAAAAGGCTGCTTCCACATTTTCCTTCAAGCCAATACTATTAAAACAAGTAGAAGACCTACTACTCCATTTGGACACAACTAAAAGCGCAGGTGCAGACTCTCTGGACCCCTACTTTCTAAAAGTTGTACTGCACGCCTTAGCAGCCCCCCTAACTCACCTTTTCAATTTGTCCCTAGCCACTGGATCTATTCCTACAATATGGGAAAACAGCTCAAGTGTTTCCCCTACTCAAGGCAGGTGATCCCATGGACCTCAATAACTATAGGCCCATATCCATCTTACCAGTATTGTCCAAAATGCTTGAAAAATTAGTGAACAGCCAATTAAGTGCCTACCTTGACACCAATAATCTCCTTAACCCAGCTCAATCTGGGTTTAGATCCATGCACAGCACCATCTCTGCCTTAGCAAAAGTTTCTAATGATTGGCAGACTGAATTAGACAAAAAGAATAATATCTGTGCTGTATTTCTGGATTTAAGCAAAGCCTTTGATACTGTGGACCATGATCTACTAATCTCCTCTCTACATTCCATGAGGCCTCGACTCAGTCTCTCTTCAATGGTTCAGGCGCTACCTCTCGGTAGACTACAGCATGTAAAAATGAAGGTGACCTATCTACCTCAAAACCACTCTAAGGGTGTACCACAAGGTTCCATCTTGGGCCCTATCCTCTTGCCATTTATATCAATAATATTGACTCCAATCTCACCAAATCTAATATTCACCTTTTTGCAGATGATACTGTCCTATATGTCAGTAATCCTACACCATCAAAAGCCTGTGAACTTTTACAATCTGAGTTCTCTCTGCTGCAGCACAAATTACTAGAAAAGAAACTCCTACTGAATGCCAAGAAAACAAAAGCCATGTTCTTCTCCTCCAAGAGCTTCTCTTCCACTCTCTCACCAATCACCCTTCCCCAATTATCTACCATCCTTGGTGAAAGTCTGGACTATGTAGATAAATTTAAATATCTTGGGGTTTGGATTGACAATAGACTTGACTACACTAGCCACATTGAAGAACTCCTGAAGAAGCTCAGAGACTTGGCCTATTTTACAGAATAAAACATTACCTAACCAGAGATTCTAAACAAAGATTAATCCTGACATCATTCCTATCCCTCATTGATTATGCTGATTTCCTATATAGTCACTGCTCCCTTTCCCACTTAAACAAACTGGATACCTTGTACCATAGAGCTCTTAGATTCATTACAGACCTTCCTTTCAGCACCACCACTGCTCTCTATACTGCAGTCGGCTGGACATCCCTACATCATAGAAGAAACAAAAATGCTGCTCTATGGATCTACAAAGCTCTAACAAACAAATTACCTTCCTACATTTCAGATTGTTTTACCCAGGTCATATCCAGACCATATGCCCTAAGGAATAATAAACTCATCATGCTGAAGATACCTATTACCTGTACCCGGCATGGGAGGGCTGCAATCAGCTACTCTCTAGCACTTATTTGGAACTCTCTTCAAAAGATCCTGAAGTTGAATACCCTCATTCCAATAGCATCTTTCAAAAAGCTATACAGTAGTCTCTTTCCAGAGCCATGCAACTGTTTCCACACGGCCTAGTCCTATCACAACCCCCTTTCTCCCACACCCCTTTTTCTGCACTTCCACCCCTAATTTGTTTTGTAGCTTTCACCCACTTAACTCATACCTGACCTTATTCCCAAAATCCCATCACCCTCGCTTTAATCTTTCATTACTGTCTTATTTTGTTCCTTTTTTTATTATAACCCAGTTTCTTTGGCTCATTGCTTTGTATATATATGAATATTCTTGTATCTGTTCATTTACAATGTCTTTGTTTTTTGTATTCAATCTGTATCTTGTATTTGTGTAAAAATTTGTACCTTTATATTGTTATGACCAATCAGGTCCATCTTGTAAATGAGCTATGCTCAATGATGCTCTCCTGAATAAATAAAGATTTTGATTGATTGATTGATTAATGAAGGTTCTGATGAAACTGAGAAGGGAGTCAGAAACAATGATTCTCATAGCTCCAGACTGGGTTAGGCAGATCTGGTATTCCATGCTCCTGTCTCTCTCCAACAGATCTCCAATCAACCTGCCCCTGAGGTACAATCTATTCACACTGTCCTGGGGCAGAATAACATTCCCAGATATGAGGACTCTACATCTTAGAGCATGGCTCTTGAAGAGCTAGAGTTCCCTGGGCTAAGTCTTTCTGAAAAAGTAATGGAAGTGTTGAATGTTTCTCGGAAACTATAGAAACAGAGAAACACAGAAACAGAAATTGATGGCAGATAAGAACCGCTTGGCCCAACTAGTCTGTCCATTTTCCCTACTACCTACTCTAATACCACAGACCCTACTTGATCTCTGACATATCCCTTCCTTCCTCAAACACTAAGGTTCCCTTTTGCCTATCCCATGCATTCTTGAATCATGTTACTGTTTTTACCCACACACCTCCGCTGGGAGGCTGTTCCAGGCATCCACCACTCTTTCTGTGAAGAAGTACTTCCTCATGTTTCCTCTGACTCTACCCCCTCCCCCCCAGCTTCATAGCATGTCCCCTTGTTCTTGAGTATCTTTTTTTCCAAAAAATGCTTTCCTCCTGTACCTTATTTACAGTGAAGCTCACCAGGATGAAACACAATTCTGCAGCACAGTAACTGCAGGAAACAAGGCAATTTCAATGGGAATTATTCCCTTTTGTCATGCAGGAAACTGTAACACTGCACTTCATCCCAGTGGGCTTCACTGTATACCCCTGAGGTATTTGAAAGTCTCTATCATATCAGCTCTGTCCCTCCTTTCTTCCAGGGTGTACACATTGAGGTCCTTTAGTCTCTCCTCATAGGGTCTCTGGTGTAGACCTTGCACTATTTTGGTTGCCTTCCTCTGGACAGCCTCTACCCTGTCTGTGTCCTTCTAGAGGTGTGATCTCCAGAACTGGATACAGTACTCTAGATGAGTTCTCACCAATGATTTATACAGTGGTATCACCACCTCCCTCTTTCTGCTGGTGATACATTTCACTATGAATCTCAGCATCCCACTGGCTCTTCTCACTGCTTTGTCACACTGTTTAGCCACCTTTAGGTAATCAGACATGATTACCCCAAGGTCTCTTTCCTGTTTGTTGGTTGTCAGTACCACTCCCCTCATCTTGTATTCCACCCCTGGGTTTCTGTGCCCCAAGTGCGTGATCACTTCCTTGCATTGAAACCTAGTTGCTTGCCTGACCATTCTTCAAGCTTTCTTAGATCCCAATTTATTTTTTCCACACCTCCCCCCCAACAGAGTGTCTACCTTTTTACAGAGTTTGTAGTCATCTGCAAAAAGGCATACCTTCCCTTCTAGCTCCTTTGCAATGTCACTTATGAAGACATTAAAGAAGACTGGTCCCAGTACTGATCCTTGTGGCATCTGCTCATCACCCTTCCTTCCTCTGTGTGAACTCCTTTTACCACCACCCTCTGATGCCTACCCCCAACCAATTTCTTACCCAGTTTACCACTTTTGGAGCCACGCCCAGGCTGCCAAGCTTATTTTCAAGTTTCCTGTGTAAAACAGTGTCAAAGGCTTTACTGAAATCTAGGTAGGAAACATCCACCGCTCCACCCTGATCTACTTCCTTGGCGGCCCAATCAAAGAAATCTCAGATTTGTTTGACATGACCTCCCCCAGTGAATCCATGCTGCCTCAGATCCTGTAAGCCACTGGTTTCAAGGTATTCCACAATCCTTTCCTTCAGCAGTGATTCCATTATTTGCCCACCACCAAAGTCAAGCTGACTGACCTGTAATGACCAGCTTCCTCCCTGCTACCACTTTTGTGAAGTGGGACTACATCTGCTTTCTTCCAGTCCTGGATCACTCCCATCTCCAATAAGTGATTGAGCAAGACTGTCACAGGTGCAGCCAGCATCTGTTTGAGCTCCTTCAGCATCCTTGGATGTATCCTGCTTGGCCCCATTGCCTTCTCCACTTTCAGATTTGTCAGTTCCTTCAGGACTCTCTCCTCTGTAAATGGACTAGTGTCCACCTCCCTTCCTTCCTTCTATGCTCCTGTCTCTTATGTGTGATCCTTTACCTTCCCCTCCCCCCATAAACACTGAACAAAAATATTTGTTCAGAATGTTTGCTTTTTTCCTTGTCTCCCTCCACACACTCCCTCCTTTCCCTCCTTAGTCTTACAGTCCCTCCTCTGGTCTTTCTCCTTTTGCTTACATACCTGTAAAATGTCTTATCCCCTTTCTTTACTGTCTGTGCTATTTTCTCCTCCATTTGTGCCTTTGTGCTTCTGACAGCTTTCCTTACCTCCCTCTGCTTCTGGCTGTACACATCCCAATCTTCCTCTCTCTGTGTCTCCTTATACCTCCTGAATGCTAACTGTTTTGTACTTACCGTATTAGCTACCCCTTTTGAGAACCATAGTGGTCTTTTTTTTCCTCTTGATTTTGATTACTTGCCCAATGCAGAAGTTTATTGCCTTCACTATGCCCCCTTTTAGTGCCACCCACTATTCCTCTGCTCCTTTCATGCCTTCCCCCTACCAGGGCATCCCTGAGGCATTCCCCCATCTTTACAAAGTTGGCCGTCCTGAAGTCCAGGATCCTTGCCCTTGTGTGGTTCAATTCAGGCTCAGTACTTATATTGAACCACACAGTACGGTGATCACTGGTCCCCAGGTGGTCACCTACCATGATGTCTGCAATGCTGTCCCCATTTTTGAGTACAAGGTCTAACATTGCTCCCTCATGAGTGGGCTCTCTTACTAGTTGCCTGAAGAATGCCCCCTGCAGGGAGTCCAGAATGTCCCTGCTCCTAGCTGAAGCTACAGCTGAGATGCTCCAATCCACATTTGGCTGATTGAAGTCCCCCACCAGAAATATCTCCCCCTTAGTCACCATCTTTTGGATGGCTTCCACCTGTACCTAATCTGTCACCCCCAGCCCTGTGCTGGAGGTCTGTAGATCACTCCAGTGCAAATAGCGGTTCCATTCCTTGTCTCTACAGTGACCCATAGTGCCTCCGCTCCTCCTTGTATTCCCTGTGCCTCTGTTGCCTTTATGCTATCCCTTATGTAAAGAGTCACTCCTTCCCTTCTTACCATCCCTGTCCTTCCTAAACAGAGTATAGCCTGGTATGGCTATATCCTAGTCATTGTGCTTATTAACCATGACTCGGTAATGGCAACAATGTCCAGATCAGCCTCTGCCATTATGGCCACAAGGTCTGGGATTTTAGTTCCCAGACTATAAGTATTTGCGCACATAGCCCTCCAAATTCTTTTACCACCCTTCGTGGCAGACCCCTTTTTTCCCTTTTGCCTACTCTCTTTACCCCATCTACCTTCATTCCACATCTGGAAGCGAGCTACAATATGTAGTTCAGTATGGGTGAAAGGTTTCAAAATAAAATCCCATCCCTGTTCATTTCTTCCATACTGCTTTTCCTGCTATTAGGTACCCTTAGGGATTTCCTCCTCTTAGGGTTTTCCCTATTGACTACTTCAGCTTATGGGGGTGGACAGTTTATGTCTCCCTGGTTCCTTCTGCCACCACCCTCAGCTAGTTTAAATGCTTGCCACTGTAGCATTTATACTGCTCACTGAGGATTGCGGTTCCCCTCCCAGATGGATGCAGGCCATCCCCCCGTAAAGGTTCTTATCCTTCAAGTGGACCCCAGTCCCCAGTGTAGCTGAAATCCTCCTCTCTGCACCACTCCTTCAACCATGTGTTGAAGCTCCTGGTTCATAGTACCCTATCCTCCCTCCTGTCGTACACAGACAACACCTCAGAAAAGGCCTCTGAGTATGCTACCTGCCTAAGACCCCTCCCCAACTCCCTGAACTCCTCTTGCACTCGTGTAGCCTCATCCCTAGCCAGGTCATTCATCCCCATGT
This sequence comes from Neoceratodus forsteri, assembly GCA_016271365.2. Classification (NCBI taxonomy): domain Eukaryota; kingdom Metazoa; phylum Chordata; order Ceratodontiformes; family Ceratodontidae; genus Neoceratodus; species Neoceratodus forsteri. The sequence continues at coordinate 959,257,704 of CM057453.1, forward strand.
GGACAATGACACCCAGCTCTCCCTCCCAACCTGCTGCCATAATGATCCCCAGGATCCACTTCCTATCCCTACAAGCCATGGCACCGGGTAGGCACCTAACCTCCCTCCCTCTCCCTTCCTGCCCCCAGATATGTCCACCTAACAATGAAGTTTCCCACAAGGGGTTGCTTCCTCCTCCTCCTCCTCCTCTGGGGTCCTCTGCCACCCCTCTTGGGGACTCCCCTATGGAGGACCCCCACATCCTCCTAGTCACTACTGAGTGTCTCCATGGAACAGTCTCACCCTGTGACCCATTGTAGGTTGTGTGGTACCATCTGGGTGATGTACCTCTGACCCACCACCTTCACCCTTCCTGAGCCCACCATAGTCCACCCACTCCCCCCCTTGGCATCCCTTGAGGCAATAGTGGCAGATTTGGTGGTCCATGGGTGGGGGAGGAGGCCCCCCAAATCCTAGTCAACTCAGCCTGGAGTTCAGCAACCTCCCCCTCTCAGCCCAGAGAGGTGCACACAGATGGGGCAGCACCGCAGTCTTCAGAAAGTCTCCCTTGAGACTGCCACTCCACAGCTACTGCACTGCACCACTCCCAACATATCTATTTTTTAACTTGCCTGTTTCTATTTTGCTAACTCTAATCCTTTTTTTAACCCTACTCTAGATGAGGTGTTTCATCTAGTCCACCTTTTTACTTACTTTAAACCCTTATTTTACCCTTTCCCTAGCTAGGGTGTGCCTCCTAGTCCCAAGATTGCCTGCTTTAAGACCTTTTTACCTACCACTGCCCCTCGTGCTAGGTAGTCACCTAATTTGCTCGCTGCTGCTGCCCTTGCTGCCTGCTGATGGCAGCATCCGTCTGCTAGCTGCCTCATTGACATGACTGTGGTGGGCATTCTCCACTGTGCTGTCCTTGTCTCAGGGGTCCTTAGCAGGAGGTCTGCTTGGTAGCCTCTGCATTTTAAATCTACAGGTAGTGGAGCAGGCTTCCTGATTTGATTGGAGGAGCTGGTGGCAGGGGGCACAGCTAGTTTTCCGACTGGCCCCTCCCTGATCCGCTCCTCGAGTGCCAAGCTTGGCTGAAACTGTGTAGATCTGCTACAGGTGGGAGGGCTTCCTTCTCTCACACCAAGGGACCTTCTCTGCCCTGAAGTGTTGTTCTGCCCAAAGGAGTTTTGGTCTCTGACTCACCTGGCATGGGGTTTTAACTCCCTGGCAGCTTCATCCTGCTTAGGAGAGGGCTTCCAGGTTAGAGGAGTTGGCAGTGAGGGCAAGGCTAGAGTTCCCATTACCCACTGCCCTGATCCACTCCTCAAGTGCCAAGCTTGGCTGGAACTATGCAGATTTGCTGCAGGTGGGAGGGCTCCCTTTTCTTACACCAAGGGACCCTTGCTGCCCTGAAGTGTTGTTCAGCCCAAAGGTGTTTGGTCCCCGACTCACTTGTCGCAGGGTTTTAACTCCCTGGCAGCTTCTTCCTGGTTTGGAGCAGGCTTTCTGATTGGAGGAGTTGACTGAAGGTGGGGCAGCTAGTTTTCTGATTGGCCACTGCCCTGATCTGCTCCTCAAGTGCCTAGTTCCACTGGAATGGTGTCGATCTGCTGCTGTGGGGAGGTCTTTCTTTTCTCACACCAAGGGACCCTCACTGCCTGAAGTGTTGTTCTGCAGAGCAAATAGGAGAACTTGCAGAAAAGATTCTCCTTCTGGTGTTCTAGATAGATCAATCCCCTCTGGGTAGGCCTGTCTACTGGACTACCTAGTCCACCTCCAGTCCTTGGGCCTAAGACCTTCAACCATGAAGGTTCATTTGGCAGCAGTATCAACTTGCTCATCAGCTGGCAAAGACAGGTTAGTGGCCTCACAACCCATTTTCATAAAGTTTTTCAAGGGCTTTAATCACCTTTATCCTCCAGTGAGAGACCCTGTCACTCATTGAAATTTGAATGTGTGCACTGCCCAGCTGATGAAGGCCCCATTTCAAGCCCATGGCCACTGCCACACTGAATTATGTTACCTGAAAAATAGTTTTCCTGGTGGCAGTCACATCTGCCAGAAGGGTGAGTGAGCTACAAGCCCTTTGAACAGATCCTAACCACATCATTTTCCATACAGACAAGGCAGTCCTAAGGACAAACAGGAAATTCCTCCCAAATGTGGAGTCTGAATTCCATCTGAATCAGTCAGTTGCCCTTCCAGTTTTCTTCACAGAAAAATCCAGCACAGGTGAGCAAAAGCTCCACAGTCTGGATGTGGAAAAGACACTGAATTTCTACTCGGACCACACAAAGGACGTAAGGTCCACTAGCACTCAGCTGTTTATTATCTACAGCAAAGTGGATGAAGGCAAACTAACATTCAAGAGAATCATTTCTCGCTGGATAGTCTCCTGCACACATAGAAACATAGAATCTGTTGGCAGATAAGGACCATACAGCCCACCTAGTCTGCCTATTTTCCTATTTGGTTTGGCAATCCCTACTCTTATCTGGACTGCCTCTCCCCCGCTCTGATATACAGCAGGGTGCCTTTATGCTTATCCCATGCACTTTTGAATCCCCGTACTGTTTTCACTTCCACCACCTCTGCTGGTAGGCTGTTCCACTGATCCACCACCCTCTCTGTGAAAAAATACTTCCTAGCATTCCCCCTAAGCCTCCCTCCCTCCAGCCTCATATTATGTCCCCTTGTCCTTGTGCATTTTCTTCTTTGAAATATGCTCCCCTCCTGTACCCTGTTTATTCCTGTAAGGTATTTGAAAGTCTCTATCATATCCCCTCTCTCCCTTCTCTCTTCCAGTAAATAGATGTTTAGTTCCTTGAGTCTTTCCTCATAAGGCTTGTGGTGCAGTCAATGTATCATTTTGTTGCTCTTCTCTGAGTTGCTTCCATTCTATGTCCTTCCTGAGATGCGGTCTCCAGAATTGGACACATTATTCCAGATGAGGCCTCACCACATCTAATCTGCATTTTTTTGCGGATGACACCATGCTATATACCTCTGGTTCTACACTATCCGAAATTAAGGGAGTGCTTCAAGCAGACTTTGCTCAACTCGAACATAATCTAATAAAGGCAAAGCTCCTGCTCAATGCAAAGAAGACCAAAGCTATGATATTCTCTCATAGTACCGTCATAGGTATCTCCCATCCCCCGCCCATCGACTTTATTGTTACCATGTTAAATGAACCATTGGAAGTCGTCTCAAATTCAAATATCTGGGCATCTGGATTGATAACAAACTCTCTTTCAGTGACCATATAGAGGATGTTTCCAGAAGGCTTAAAAGCCAGGTTAGGTTTCTTCTTTAGGAATAGGCCCCTTTTCCCTCTTGAAACTCGAAATAAACTCGTCCAGGCCACTTTTCTCCCCCTTCTTGATTATGGCGATGTAATTTACTCCTCTACTACTCATGCTAACCTAAGTAAATTGGACATCCTCTATCACCGTGCATTACGATTTATTACCAACTCCCCCAACCGTTCGTACCACTGTGACCTATATGCAGCTGTTGGATGGACATCTCTTACTACTAAACGCCTGCTCCATGCTGGTCTTTGGACCCTTAAGCTACTCCTGCACAAACTATCAAGTTATCTTTCATCTCTCATTAGTATTTCACATAGTGCATACTCTCTAAGGAAATCTGATTTCATACTGCTCGATATACCTAGGACTCGGACCTCCTTTGGTAAACCTGCTATTGAGCATGCCCTTCTCTCTAGTTGGAATCAACTGCAAAACGTGCTGAAATTACTTAACACAGTTTCAATTACTTCTATAAAGTGCTAGAGTACAGCCAAGATAAAAGACAAATGCAACTGTCATTAAACCCCTTCTTAGCCGGATGAGAGCTTGTGCTTTCCGCGTAAGTCCATAATTTGCTTTGCGTAGGTTAACTGCTTATTGTTCGCTCTATCTTTTAAACTAAGACACTACTTCATTCTCCATCATCTGACCTTTACTGCAGCAATCCCACTCTTACTCCCCTCCACCTTACCTACTCTATATTTTTCTGTTGCTGCTCAATTGTCTAAAATGAATGTATTGCAAATACCAGTTACCATGTCTTGCATTGTTAGTATACTTCCTAGAAATGTTCATCATCCAATGTGGTGTTCTCGTATGTATTAACCAACTTGTATTATACGATTACATGCATACATGTTATATTACTGTCCATCATTTAATTTCTATTTATTTTTATTTTTTTCTTATTTATTTATGTATGTTCGTTATCAGTGCATATGTCTCAGGACCTCCTTGTGAATGAGCTTGCTCAATGGAGTTTTCCTGCAATAAACTTGAACTTGAACAGTGGCATCACCACTTCACTCCTCCTACTGGTTATGCCCCTTCCTATGCACCCCAGCATTCTGTTTGCCTTCCCTACTGCTTTATCCCATTTGTTTGGCTGACTTCAGGTCATCGGATATGATAACCCCTAGGTCTCTCTCCTGACTTGTGGGGGCTAGAACCCAATCCTGTATTCCTCTTTTGGGTTTCTGTGTCCCATGTGCATTGTCTTGCACTTCTTAGCATTGAAACCCAACTGCCAAACCCTTGACTATTCCTCAAGATGTCTTAGATCGTTTCTCATTTTATCTAGCCCCTCCTGTGTGTTGACTCTGTTACAGATCTTGGTGTCATCTGCAAACAGGCATACTTTCCCTCTGCAATGTCACTTATGAAGACATTGAATAGAACTGAACACAGCACCAATCCCTGGGGAACCCTGCTGGTCATCTCCCCCTCTTCTGATTTTATGCCATTTACTACCACCCTTGGGGTCCTGCTTTTAGCCAGTTTCCAACCCATTTTACTACTTTAGAGCCCATACCCATATTCCCCAATTTGTTAAGCAACCTTCTATGAGGAACGGTGTCGAAGGCCTTACTGAAATCCACGTAGGCCACATCCATCGCCCCTCCCTGATCCACCACCCTGGTCACCCAGTCAAAGAAATCAGTAAGATTAGTCTGACAGGATCTACCATCAGTAAATCCATGCTGCCTTGGGTCTTTTCCACCACTTGACTCCAGGAACTTCACTACCTTCTCCTTAAGTAGGGACTCCATCAGCTTCCCCACCACTGAGGTCAGGCTTATGGGTCTGTAATTGCCTGCTTCAAGCCTTGTCCAGGGGGACCACCTTTGCCCTCCTCCAGTCCACAGGTACCTCCCCTGTCTCTAGTGATTGGTTGAAGAGGGTTGTCAGTGGACCTGCTTGGACTTCCCTGAGTTCCTTTAACACTCTAGGGTGAATCCCGTCTGGCCCCATTGCCTCATCTGTCTTTACTTTTCCTAGTTCCTCCAAGATTCTATCTACCGTAAATGGGCTGGTGTCCACCTCTGCCTCCTGTACAGCTTCCCTTGTGAGTCTTGGCCCCTCCTGTGCCTCTTCCTTGGCAAATACTGAGAAAAAATATTTGTTCAGTATCTCAGTTTTTTCAAGGTCATCCTCCACCCACCCACCCTCTCCCTTCTTTAGTCTAGCAATACAATTTCTGGTCTTCTTCCTCTCGCTAATATAACGGAAGATGGTTTCATCCCCTTCTTAATAGCCTGTGCTATTCCTTCCTCCATTCTTGCCTTAGCCCCTCTGACAGCTTTCACAGCTTCTCTCTGCTGCTCCAGATATTTTGTTCTCGCAAAGCTGGTAAACCACCACCCAGAAGGCTGAGGGCACACTCTACTAGACAAACCTCTACCTCTGTGGCAGCATCAAAGGATATTCCCCCTGCAATAGCTTTGTAAAGTAGCTACTTGAAAAATAGTTCACACTTTCACAGAACACTGTTGTCTGGACATGCAGTCCAGAAGGGATGTTAGTTTTGGCACTGCTGCCTTGAAGAAACTTTTCCTTAAATAGGTTCTGTACCCACATCCCAAGGTACTGCTATGGAGTCTGAACTTGTTAAACCTAAGGGATTCCTGTCTGAAGAAAAAAATACTTGCTGTAGTAATGTTTCTTCCAAGGGGATCCCTCACTAACTTTAACAATCCCTGATCCCTGCCTCGCCTTCCAGGACCTGGGAGAAAGTTCAGACCAGAACCAGTTTCTTTTCCACTTGCTTGTGCATTACTTGTTACAGTGCTTTTACAATTATTGCTAATGGTCTGAGTGACTTTATTTTATTTGATAGCAAATTAATTTGTTCTGCCTTGTTTTAACTAATTTTAAAACAATTTTTGATAAAGATGTTAGCATTTTTGATAGCCATTTAGCTACTTTTAGTGGACACAGGTCACCCTAGCATTAGAAATAAATCTGATGTTAGAGTGCAGGGGTGAGTGTAAGCACACAGTAGAGTTTGAATTTCATTCTAAATTCCATAATTTGGATAAAATTCTAAAAGCTCCAGGCTGCTCATTCCAGAGGAATGATTACTCTTGTTAAACTTAGTGAGGGATCCCTTTGGAAGAAACAACATTACAATTGTAATTTTTTTCTTACTGAACATAATCTAATAAATGAAAATAACAGTAATTTTTGCCTTTTCATGCCAGTCACATATGCAGCATCTTCCAGAGTATGGAAAAAAAACCTACAAGAATTTGTTTAGTCTATTGTGCCAGTGTCAGGTTTGATGTGGGCGAGTAGGTTGAATTCCCACTGTTTGTAGACTCAGAAGGGATTGTTGCTATTCAGTTATGCCTGGCTGAAGTCACTGCATTTTCTTCTATGATGTACGTGTCAGTTTTCATTAACTCTGAGAGGACTGCTACTTTAAAAACCAGGGCAAACATAGTGGTGGATTGGATTAGATCTCTGCCGTGAATAAATTTATTTCCCAGCAAGTGTAAAAAAAATGAGCAAGGCCAAAACCCCTCGGAGCAGAAAATGTCACAGTGATTGCTAATACATTACTGTGCAGAGAAATGCCTAATAAAACCCCTATTAGAATGTCATACCTGCTTACTACTGAATTCTCCAGAAAGTTTATTTGATATGTCTGCACCAATTATCAAAGTCTTAGCGATGAGAAGCAGCTCACTGGGCCCGAACAGTGTCAGGATAGAATAACTAAATTGTGGGAATTCATGGGCCTCTGCTTTGAATAATTAACTTGGCTCCATGTAGAATGCATACGCTTAGGAAACTAATTTTCTTTCTTGCACTAAGGTTTTTGTCCTTGCTTTGCCTTTGAAAAGTAAACTGTTTGACTGTGAGGTTATGTGGTTTGCCGTGAGGCAATTTTTTTGTCCTTGTTGTTCAGCATGGGTTGCTCTTTGTGCAAACTATACAAATTCACACTATATTAAACTAACCAATACACATGGATTAGAAAAGCAAGCTACTGAACAAAATGTTATCTTACCTTGCTGGGAATCAAATCTAGTGTTTTCTAAATGTGACTGGCCTTGCCACAGCTGTATCAAACAATAATTGTGAGGCTATGCCTGAGATTCAGTTTGACATTGGGCAGCACTCCCATGTCCCCCACTGGATGTTACATAAGAGTGCATGTCCTAAGCATCCTTTGGACATTCATTTCTTTGCCTTAGCTGCATGGTCATTGGCTGTCCTGCCCATCCTCTTCCTACCTGACTTGCTGTGCAGCTGTAGCTTGGGGCATTCTGATATGTCTGTCCATCTGTCCTAGTCCTTTGGGGATGTACTCCTTGGGGAGGCCTTTCTCCTCCTGCTGGCTCCCAGCCAGTATCTGCCCCTTCTGGCCCCTCCCTCCACGCCTGGTTTTCCTCCAGGGGTCTGTTGGGGGTTGTCTTCTCCCTGCCAGGCCATTCTAACAGACCCTTATGGGCTCTATTTGGGCCTCTGCCCTGCCCTTTCTCCTGTCCCTGGCCTTCACTGTGGTCATGATTCAATCCTGGCATTTTTGGGCCTTTGATCTTCTGTTCATAAGTTATACCCATGAGACTGTTCATGTGGTTGTTCAATCCACTTCATGGGGCTCAACTTTTACCCTTTCCTACCACTTCCATACCTACCATTCCTGCTTTACCTATCGCTCTCTGATGAATACCTCATCAATCCAGCACGTACCTCAATGACCTTTGGACAAATGCTCCAAGGACAAACTAGTGCAGACACCAGTGACAACTGGGCACAGACCCCTCCAACAACTGGATATATGCCCCAATGACAGTCCTTCAAGAGCTCAGTATGCTTTCCCCTTCTTTGACTTCATGCTACAATGAACTGAGATCCTCAAGGGCTTGGCTTCTTCTTATATCTGCAAGCCTTGTTCAGATTAGAAGAAAGCATTAGCACTTCCAAGTTAGAAGCAGTTGTTCTACATTATCTCTTTTTCCCTGGGATGTTTCCATGAACTCAGTGTTCCTTTGGCACCCAGATTTAGCCCATTTGCACCTCAGAAAGGTGGAACCTCTTCCCTCTGGAACCCCTATGGTTTCAGGGCCAAGTTCTGAAGCAGCTTTATAGGGGTGGGTCTCAAGATAAAGGAGAAGCTTACTAACTCCTTAGCTTACAGTGGCAGGTCGCAGGTCCAGCTACATGCTGGGGGTTTAAATAATATTGCATAAAGCCTGGAGAGATTACCTAGTGCTTTGGATGCCCAAGGTTTCCCCCACAAGTGTGTTTTCTCTCCTCCATTTTGAAGGTCATAAAGGAACTTAATAATTCTTCTGTTAGTTCCAGTTCACTGGATATGTGTGGACTTGGATGGTGGCTCATTCATTTCTGAAAGATCTTCCAGCCCCACAGCCTTCCCTATCTCCTGCATGGAAGAAAATATTTTGATTGTTCTATTTTTACCTACACTCTGACTTTTTGGGCATCTTCCCTAAGGTACTTTCGCCAGTGGACCTGTCAACCAGCAGCACCTCTAGGGGTGGAACCTTTATCAAGAGTGTTCCTGAGCCACCGGTACCCCAAAAGGGTGGTAGTTCCTTGGGAACAGACATTATGAAAGGCTACACATTTTCAACACATCCTAAAGACTACCTGAGTACTCTGACTTCTGCCCACAATCTGCTTAGCAACTGCACTGAGCTAATGACAGTACTATACTCACTAACCTCCTCCAGTTCAGTTGCACAAGCACTATACAATGTTGCACAAGCATCCAGTATAGTACTAATTGTGCAAGCAATAACAGTAGTTCATCTAATTAGTAGCCTGCTGAACCAGTGAAACTCAATGTAAGAGGTGCAGCTCAAAATGTAATGTAAACAGCAATTCATTATTTTAGAAAATACAAGGGGGATGAATGCAAAGGCAATAGGTGGTGGGGATGATGGGCTTGGATTCATAAAGAGGGGCTGGAATTAAAAATAAACTGTGCTGGTCACCAGTAAGTTATGGTTAACATTTCTGGTAGCCACCTTGTTTAAGGCTTGTGAGACACTGTCTTAAGCACCTAGCATCATAAAACACAAGGATCGGGCACTCTCCACCTTGCAATACACATTGTTATCCATGGTCCAGCACCCCGATGGTTCCCCCACCTTGTGGACAGCAACTTGTATGTAGGTACATATACTAAACTTAGGGTGAAGACACTTATCGTAAAAGCATAAGTGTCAGGATCTGTGTTCTATTATGCTTCACTGATATTCAGCTATAAGAAATGCTTTTTGCTCTGTTCTTATTGTACTTTTCATATGTAAGGCAACAGTGCCATCTTCAGCCCTTGTGCATTATTGCAACTGACCTTAGAGAAGAGTAACACCATGTTGCTGCTATCTATGCTAGCTATGCAACTTTTTACACTAGTTAGGACAGTTACTCAGACCACCTGTTTTTGTCCAATTGTATGCATTATATGTATCTTCCTTAGCTGTTGCTATAGTAATTATCAGGGTATAAGACCCTCTGTAACACATAACTCTCAGAGAGAGACTGTCTGCATTGTCTAGTTAAGGAAACCTGTATTCTCCCTGTGTTTACACTGTACTGGTAGTAAGCCTGTATTATTCAATCTATAATAAATTTAATTTATTACATGAGCACCACTTGTCTGTTGTCTCTTCCTTTTGTACCATTCCACCAAGAACTTGACAGGGGAATTTAGTACCCAGTTACAACATGGATGCCAACAGCTTCAGAGATTCATTTAAAAGCCATTTATCAACAAAAACTGGAGTGTACAACACCCCATAACATGTCCCACCTGACGCATTTCAGACAGAGACTGTCCTTTCTCAAAGGCTGGGGAACAAACATTTTACAAATGCTTAAATACATATACCATATCTGTGGCTCTGTGACATCAAAGAAAGTAATAAGAGAGCTAACTGGTCAAAAACAATTAATCCTACAACAATTAATGTAAAATCCACTTAAAACCAGAACATAAAAAAGCAGTGCAAATCCATAGTAAGCAGCAATTAAATAGATATGGCTGATATAAATAAGCACCTGAAAAAGAGATAGTATGGGGGGAGATAAAAAGGAGATCCAGGAAAAAAATATTATTTGACACCATAATTCCAGTTCAAACTGTAAAGCTCTGACATGCCACAATAAATAATAAATATATATGGAAAGCCTGTTATGAATGTCCTTAATAAATACCAATAAAAATGACTAAGAAATAGTTTTTTTTTTAAACTTCATGATATAAATCATACAGCATTAACCATATCTAGAAAATGAGTACATCCGAATAGATATCAGGTCTAACCATGAAACATACTGTATAATCTGGCAATATAAATATTTATTAAACCATAATGGACCGACCATTCTGGGTGGGATTGCTGACTGGAAATTAAGCCAGCTAGAACTTTCCTGACTTGAGAAATGGCCGGTGGGCTCAGAGGTATGGGTGCACATCTGGGCAAGGATAGCATGGCAGCATCATTAGCCTGAGTTGTGCTGCTGTTTCCACCTGTTTTCCATCCCTCCATGTCTTACTTGCACTCCACTGAGGTTTAGTCTAGGACCGGAGACCTGTCAGGCCAGTCAGAAGAGGGCTGCGTTCAAACTAACTCACCACACTTGTTAGCACAGAACAGAATGTAGATTCCACATCCTTGGTTAGGACTTCATTAGGCCAGTCTGTTACCTGCACTCATGATCCCATCATCCTGGGCTTGGGATGCTCTGTACTGCCTCTGCTGTTCCATACAAGACAACCAGGGCTTAGCATATTGTCTCAGATACAAGGATGACAGAAGTGGGTTATTTGAAAATTCTGCTTGGCTTTGAGTTAGGACCCATAAATTCCATTCGACTTAGGGAATTTAGCAAACCTCTTCATGTCCTAATATGTTAAGTGTAATTGATTAAATCAGACTATATGTGGAGGGTTAAACAAGCCCTGAGGTCAGCAGTGGGTATTTATTACTCTGGTTTTCATGCGGTAGGTGGTGCTGCCATGCCACTGATGTAGACTGATATGTTTGGGGTGCTGTGACAGAGTCGACTGTCATGGCCTGGTGGTGAGCTGCAGTGAAAGTTAATACTTATTGCTGACCTTAGTGCCTATATCCCCTGTAATTTCTGCTTTATCACCATGGTAATTACTGCATTCTTCAAACCTCTTGATTTTTCATATGTAATCATTCCCAACAAACACACAACTAAACAAATAACCACAAACAGAATGCAGCAAGAATCATACAAAACGCATGAAAAATCAAATTAATGGCATTATATTGTCATTCAAAATAGTTTGGAAATCATAGCAAAGTCCAGGATGCTCACTGCCATTCCTGTGCAAATCCAAAAAAAAAAACATAAAAACAAAAACTGGGAAGTTTCAGAGGAGCTGTATTCAACAAAGCAACTGTCAGTGAATATCATCTTCTCAGATTTCTCAGATTTCATCAAGCCTGTGTGGCTGGCTGTGTGTGTTTGTCTCTGTCAGTAGTTTAGTTTTTGTGGATTTTCCTGTGTTTCTGCTTGGAGGAACTGGACCATTCTTGGACATAACATCTATGAACATTTCCTGGACTAAGAAACTGCAAAACATCACCACAAGGTATTGGCATTCTCATCATAACTCAACTTTTTTGGAAGCCATCAAAACCAAAAGTAAGGTCAGTAAATCTGTTATAAAAGTACTGAGTTGTGGAGTGCTGCATTGAATCCACATTTCCATCTGACTTGTTCTTAAAAGATGTGTACTTGTCTTTGAGGTCTATTCCCAACCATTTCGGAGAACAAAGGCTAGATACTAACAAAGGATTTTTACATCCTGCATATGCCCCAGGCCAGTGTTCATCACCTTCAGGAATTTATCACATTCTGGGTCTTTGAGCTACAATAACAGTTTTCTGGTCCCTGGTAGTTCACCATTTCCTGTTGATTTCATTACTTTTCATCAATCACGTGGCACCTCTGAGAACACGGCACATATATTGTGCTCTGCAATATCACAGGGCAAACGCAGACCAGCAAGGCCAAGAGGACTAGATACTTCTACAACAAAACTAGTCTGCAAAACGATTGAAGCGTACCTTCTTAGGATACTACTTATGCTACTTCTGATATCTGGAAATGTTCATCCTAACCCAGGGCCTACCAGCCGAGCACCCCATGCCACAAAAAGGTGGGAGGGGTCCCTCACATTAGCCTCAATCAATGTCTGCAGCCTTCTTAACAAACTTGACATCTTGCAAACCTGGGTCCAGCAACATAGCCCTGATGTACTCTCTGTTGTCGAAACATGGCTTAACCCCAAGATACCAGATGCTGCAGTCACCATCCCTGGATACTGTATATTCAGGCAGGACAGGGTTTCCAAACGAGGTGGAGGCTGTGCCATCTACCTGAGGAATTCCTATCTGGGTCAAGTCTTCCCGTTCTCAAACCCTAAACCACCCTCGCAGGTTCTCACTATTAAAGTTCTACTCGGGGCGCACAACAAGGAGCTTACCATTGCCTGTTGTACCTACTAAAGATCAGCCCAATGGATTTATGAGCATATTGGAAAGCCTACAGGGATTGCACCATAACTCTGAACTCATAGTACTAGGCGACTTCAACATAAATTTGCTATCGCTGGAGGCCAGAAACTACAAGGATGCTGTCACGTCACAGAACCTCACCCAGCTTGTTACCACCCCCACCAGATGCAACTATAGGACAGGGTCACACACACTTCTGGACTGGATCCTTACTAATCACCCTGAATGAATCTCAAAAGTCTCAGTGCTCCCTGATGGGATCAGTGACCACTCACCTGTCACATGTACCTGGACAAACAAATTCATTAAGCCCCCTCGTAAAATAATCTACACCAGAGTGTTAAAGCAGGGGTACCTTGAGCTACTAAAGACATACCTAAGCCACCTGGACTGGACACCAATCAACTCTGCCATTGATGTAAACCAAGCCTTAGACCTTTTCATCAGCCACTTCACTGCGGCCTGCAATATCTTTGCACCTCTCAAAAAGCTGAAGGTCAGGGGCAGAGCTAACCCTTGCATAACCCCTGATCTAATCACTTTACTCAAACATAGGGATCATCTCTGGCACAGTGCCCGTGCAACATCCAAACCTGGGGATATTCAAAAGTATAAAGCTACCAGAAATGAGTGCATGCGGGCAGTTAGGAGCGCCAAAAGCAAATACTTCAAGGAAGCTCTCTCCAACTCCTGGGGTGATGGAAAAAAATGTTGGAGTAATTTGAAAGACCTTACAGGCAAGGACCCTAAGTCACCACCCCACCATGCTCAACATAAATGGAACACCAACATCTGACCTGTACACAATCACCACCACCTTTAACAATGCGTTCTCCAACTTGGATAGTGTTCTCCCTTCTAATTTCTTTGATGCCCCCTCTAGTAGTAACCCTCCTGCAACTACTCCTCTCCTACACCCTGCCCCACAATTCTACTTCAAGGAGATCCCAGTTCATGAAGCCAGAACCTATATTCGGAAGGCCATTCACAATGCAGGCTACAGTGGTGACTCCCTTGACCTGAAGTTGTTAGCACTTGTCCTTGAAGAAGTCCTTGAACCCCTGACAAAGGTCCTCAATCTATCACTAAGGATGTCCCAGTTCCCATCTCGCTGGAAACAGGCGACCATCACACCGGTACACAAAAGTGGAGACAAATCACTGCACTCCAACTACAGACCTATCTCCATCCTCCCTCCATTGTCTAAGGCCCTGGAGCGCATCGCCTCAGACCAACTAGTCAAGTACTTGGAAAAATACGACATCCAGTGTCCTGAGCAACATGGTTTCCGAAAAGGGCACAGTACCACCACTGCACTATTAGAATTCATGGGCTTCATCCATACCACGCTCGATCAAGGAAACTGTGTAGGGGCAGTATTCATCGACCTTACGAAAGCCTTTGATACTGTGAACCACCCACTCCTACTCAAGCAATTATCAAACATTGGGCTCTCCAATGAAGCGCTGCTCTGGTTTTCAAGCTACCTTGGGAAGAGGGTCCAGTGGGTTAGGATTGCCGGTGTCACCTCGGAAGAAAAGCCAGTCCTTTCAGGGGTCCCATAGGGGTCCATCCTGGGGCCACTACTCTTCAGCCTCTTTCTCAACAACCTTCCCAGTGTCTGCCACCAGAAATTACTGCTCTACGCTGATGATGCAGTCATCTTCACCAACCATCAAAATGCAGAGCTCCTTGAGAAACAATTACAGCTTGAATTCATGTGCATCGAAAAATGGTTCAAGTCACACAAACTGGTCATGAACTACAGCAAAACAAAGGTTATGGCCTTCTACAATGCCAGGAGCAAGTACAAATCCCGTGACCTCACCATCCTAAACAAAACAGGGACCTTACTTGAACACATTCCTGATTTTAAATTCCTAGGTATCACATTGGACAGCTCACTCTCCTACCATCGGCACATAGATTCTGTTGCCAAAGCCACCAACATCCATATAGGCCTGCTCTACAGGCACAAACACTACATGACTCCTGACACTCTCTGGTTGGCTATCAACAGCTTTGTCATCTCCTTCATCGATTACGGCCTAGCAATTTATGGCTCTGCCTCCGTCTCTGCCCTCCGCAGAATTACAGTTGCACTCAACAAAGCATGCAGGCTGCTAACTGGGGCTGACTGACTTACACACACTTGTGACCTGTACACTCGGGCAGGATGGCTTCCTCTCATCAGCTGGATACAGTATCAAACCTGCCTCTTAGCCAAAAAAGTCCTCCTCGGGGTCATGCCCCCGGGCATTGAAAAGTTCCTTATTGACCACCACAGCACCCAGCGAACTAGAAATTCACAACAACTAACCTTCCTTGTCCCCAGATGCAGGACTACCATGGGCCAGAGGGCCTTTGCCCACAGAGCACCACAGTGGTACAATACTCTCAACAAAGAAACTCTTACTGCTGCTGCTCTTGGCCCTTTTAAGAGACAACTCTGACTTCATCTCATTTCAACTAGTCATTGTGACTGCCTCGCCTAATCAGGGACCCACCGCTCACTGCCCTCCACTTCAGTCTTGACAGCTACCTCTCCCGCCTTGCCCCCTCCTACCTGCCTACCCCTTGCCCCTCTCCTTTCCTCCCCCAGGCATTTCCTGACTTTACCCCTCCCTCCTCCCCTTTAGAGCTCTTACCCTCACCCTCATCCCTCTGACAATGGCTTCCTGCCTGCATACCCCCTCTCACCTGCAGCACTTATTTCTAAGATTGCCCTTGGCTGGTATGTCATGCTACCTAACATTTGGCACATTTTGAATTCCTGGAATTTCCTAAGCCTCAGTCTCTTACTACTTTTTATTGTGTAACTATGTATTACTATGTTGACCTTTGTATGTATGTATACCCCCATTCCTTCGACGTGGAACCTTTGTAAACCAGCAGTTCCTGTTCAAAGGCATTTGTAATCCTAGATTTCAATAAAATAAAAATAAATCAAATAAAGAAATGAAGGCTCCACTCCAGGTTAAGTTCTAAATATCCAGTTTAGTGAGTTCTGTTTAACAAAATTTATCTTTGGTATTAGTACAGTTAATTTGGCCATAAAAAAGTAAAGTGTAAACCTCAGAAAACATAGAAACATAGAATCTGTCAACAGATAAGGCCCACCCAGTCTGCCTATTTTTTACCCTGCAATACTGTCACCCCAGACTCTAACTTATCTTTAGCTACTCCCCCTGCTTTCCTACCAAGATTCCTTTGTGCTTATCCATGCACGCTTGAAGCCTACCACTGTTTTTGCCCTATCACCATTGCTGAAAGACTGATGACGCATCCGAACCAAGTCATAATGTCGCATGCTTAATAGCATATGACACCTTGGCTAACCCGGTACAGCACTGCACCAGTGAGTGAATGGTGCAATACCGCGTATACTACTGTACGCGGTATTGAACCATTCTCACTCTCCCAGGAAGAGAATAAGACCTCTGCTGGGAGTGGGTTCTGCTAACCAGCTGCTGTGGCTCAATGGACTGAGCCACAGCAGCAGGGAACCCAGGCAGTGTGTCTGGGACTGGGTTTGATATACCGCATGGCAAGAATCGCACTGTATTGGCAGCATGATTTTGCCATGCGAGAATCGCGCTGTATTGGCAGCACGATTTTGCCATGCGGCATAATGTCCTGCGACATTATGACCCCGTGCCACCAACATCCACTACTCTTTCAGTGAATAAGTACTTCCTTACATCTTTCCAAAATTCTCCCCTTCCAGCTTCACTGGATGCCCCCTTGATATCATGCACCTTCTCTTCTGAAAAATACTCTACCCTGTACCTTATTTACCTCTGTGAGATATTTATAGGTCTCACCGTTTCAGGGTTTACATATTGAGATCTCGCAGTCTCTTCTCATCAGGCATATGATTTAGCCCCTGCACCATTTTAGTTGCCCTCCTCTGCACAGCTTCTACCCTGTCTATGTCATTCCTGACATGTCATCTCCAGAACTGGATGCAGTACTTCAGGGGGGTCTCACCAGTGATCAATACAGTGTTAACACCTCCTCTATCCTTCTGCTGATGATGCCCCTCCCTATGCACCCAGCATCCAATTGACCTATCAGCTGCCTTGTCTCACTGTCTCACCATCTTGAAGTCACCAGATATGATTACCTCAAGGTCCCTTTCCTGTTCAATATCTGCCAATACCTCTTCCCTCATTCTATACACTTCCTCTGAGTTTCTGTGCCCTAGGAACATGATTTTGCACTTTTTGCATTGAAACCTAGTTGCTATACTGTACTCTTGAGCACTCCTTGAATTTTCTCAGGTCTCTACATATTTTCTCCATATCCTTCAGAGTGTCTGCCCTTTTTTGATGTCTGCTACCAGGAGGCATACTTTCTATTTTAGCTCTTGTCAATTAATAGTGACATTGGTGAGGACTGGTTCCCATCACTGAGCCCTGAGGTACCCCGCTGGTCACTCGCCCCTCATTAGAGTGAGTGTCATTTACCACCACCATCTATTGCCTATCCATAAACCAATTTCGTACCGAGTTAACCACCTTTGGTTAACTGGGTATGCAATTGGTTGATGGACACGAGGAGAAAAGGAGGGATGAGTACACTATACAACCATACAAGACTACAACCAGGAAAGAAGTACAATCCCTAGTATGCATCATCATGCATTAAAGCAGTTTACTACTGTATCACTGATGGAGTGGTGTAAGTCCACAAAACATCTGTCTGACCTAATGTGGCTTCTCGGCTGGCAGTATAGCCTAGAGGTTAGAGTAACAAGCTATGAATGAGCTTGGCACATCCAGCAGACAGACCTGCGTTTGATTCCCACAGCCTCCACTTGCATACTGTGTGACTCTGAGCAAGTCACTTAACCTCCCAGTGCTCATGAGTTGCCCCTGAAAACAGGCACCTGTGCCTAGCAAGCCTTACCCAGTTAACAAAGAATAAAATAAATTAAATCAGGTATTTTAAACAACCACGAGTGAAGCCTTCATTTCTTTATTTGACTTTCACATTGTTTTACCATCCATTGATTCAATGTTTTTAATTTTCTTTATATTTTTTATTACAGTTAACGTACATATATATTTATTTTTAGAGTAACTGAGCACAACTAACAGTTGCAGTGGAGAATGATACAATTACGAGGAGCTGTGAAGTGTGTAGTTACTCATTCCTTTCCCATTCACAGTGGTGTCAGATGAATTTGTGTGTAAGATGTACTATAAAGCTGGTTGGTAATGAAAGTGCCACGTCTGACACTGGCACCCTGAGAAGACAGACAAGGAGGAGGAAGAAGGAGCCATAAAGTTACAGTAAACTGATATAAGTAACTGTGAAGTGTATTGTCACTCATTCCCTTCCTGTTCATGATGGAGCTGGTCAAATGTTAGTGTATGTAGCACATGATATTGAGCTAGCTGGTAATAACATAAAAGCTGACAGCAGATAAGGGCCGCATGGCTCATCCAGTCTGCCCTTTTTGTTGCATTGCTTAGACCCCTTCAGGTCTACGACACTGTCTCTGCCACCCCTTTACCTACCCCTTATGACTCCCTTGTGTTTATTCTGGGCTTTTTTGAATCCCAACACTGTTTTCGCCCCCACAACCTCCACTGGAAGACTGTTCCAGGCATCTACCACCCTTTCTGTGAAAAAGTATTTCCTCATAACCCTCCTAGACCTACCCCCCCTCTAGCTTCATATCATGGCCTCCCATTCTGGAGCACCCTTTTCTCTTAAAAATACTTCCTACATGTACCTTATTCACCCCCATGAGGTATTTAAAGATCTCTATCATATCCCACCTCTCCCTCCTCTCCTCCAGTGTGTACATATTTAATTTCTCTAACCTCTCCTCATAGGACATTTGATGTAGACTCTGTACCATCTTGGTAGCCCTACTTGGGATGGCCTCCATCCCATCTATGTCCTTCCTGAGATGTGGCCTCCAAAACTGGACACAGTACTCCAGGTGGGGGTCTTACTAAAGATCTATATAGCGGCAACATCACTTCCCTCTTCCTGCTGGTAATACCCCTTACCTATACATCCCAGCATCCCACTAGCTCTCATGATCGCTTTGTTGCATTTTCTGGCCACCTTCAAGTCATCCAATATGATTATCCCCATGTCTCTTTCCTGCTTGGTCACTGCTAATACCTCTCCCCCCATTTTGTACTGCACCCCTGGGTTTCTGTGACCCAAGTGCATTATTTTGCACTTTTTTGCATTAAAACGTAGCTGCCAAACCTGCCTGTGCACCATGCACAGACAGACAAGAGGATCATTTGATGAGACAAAGTAGACAGGGCAGGCAGGGAGGGGAGAATGGAGGGGAGGATGTAGGGAGAGGGCACAGGATGTGAAGAAATTGTCAAAGGTTATGGTGACCACAGTTGAGTCAGAGATATGTGAGTTTCCTAGTTTGAGAATAGGGGAGGCAGATGGGGAGGGGAGAGGAGAGTGAATAACCTTACAGATCCTATCAAGGGATTTAAGGTTGTTCTGAGGATTGTTTGAAAGTAAATTGACTTGGCCTCCCTGGTGGCTTTAATGCTGGCATTATATAATTGTTTGTATCTCAACAAGTCTCCAGGAGAACCACAGGCTTTGAAGAGATGCCAGACAGAATCATGAACGTTCAGCAAGTCAGTGACATCTGCAGCGATCCAGGAAAGGTGGAACCCACAGACATGAGTCCTTCTGAGAGGGACATGTTTCGCGCATGTTGCAATGAATCTGGCCATGAATGAAGTTAGAGCAACATGCTTAATAACATGTGCTGACCAGTCAGTGGCCTGAAGACTGTTCAGTAGGGAAGGGAAGTTCAGAAATTTGAGACAACTAGGCCAAATTTTGGTGGATCTTTAGTGCGGCAGATCTTAAGGCTACAGTATGTAACCAGCCTCTCTCTTCATCCAGCTCAAGGCCATTTGCTAGAGAACACTCAAAAGATTAAGTCCAACCCTGAGAGCTGTTCTTGAGTAGGTCCCAGCTTGGAGACAGGGTGTCTGGAGTTTGTGCTCTGAGTTTCCTGACTCCCCCAGAAGGGGGAAACTTGGACATGAATATTCATGGTCTGTCCCTTCTCCCTTTTGCTAGTAGTAGTAATATGTTTATTTCTTAGGTGCCCAATCTCCCAGGCTCTGGGTGCCTATCAATACAGAGACAATAACAGCAGCATAATAAATTACCATCTATAAATAATAACATTATAAAAACAGGTTAGGAATCACTAGGGACATTTCTTATAAAAAGATAATGTTTTAGCCCCCACTTAAAACTTTCAATTGAGAAAACTAGAGCAGCCACTACAAAGGCACAGTCCCCAAACAGCTTCAGATGGGATCTGGGGACCTTCAAGAGGCCCACCTCTTACACTATATAGTATATGAAGGGAAGGCAGGCTGAGAGGCCAGAGAGAGCCCAGCAAGAGAACAGCAAAGAAGAGTTCAGCCTCTCCAGCAGCAATTCAGTCAAGCGTCCTGCAACCTCAGGTATGGTGGCGAGGTCCCTGGTTGCAGACCCCCTTGTTCAGGTGGCACTGGTCCCCTCTGTTGTGGTCTCCTGAGGTTTGGGACTCAGTTGGGGTCCTGGAAAAGACAAACAATCCAGAACACCAGCTATTAGAACATAGACCCTATCTGAATGTCCAGTGTCCAGAAAAGGGAAGCTTGGGTCCCAGGGTGGTAACCTAGGTAAACAATTGGTGGGAAAACAGGACGCAGAGGGTAATAGCAAACAGAGTGCACTCTGAAGAAAAAGGGGTTACTAGCAGGGTACCGTAGGGTTCAGTACTGGGCCGGTCCTCTCTAATGTATTTATTGGTGACATTGTGGAGGGACTGGAAGGAAAGGTATGCCTCTTTGCAGATGACACAAAGATCTGCAACAGGGTTGATGCACAAGGGGGGGGTGGAAAGGATGAAAAGGGACTTGGCAAGGTTGGAGGAATGGTCAAAAGTATGGCAGTTTAGATTCAATGCAAAGAAGTGCAAAGTAATGCACCTGGGAAACAAAAAACCAAAGGACGAGTACACAATGGGGGGCCGGAGGTATTAACAACAATAAAAATGGAAAGGGACCTGGGTGTAGTCATATCAGATGACCTAAAGGTAGGCAAGCAATGTGAGAAGGCAGTAAGGAGGGCTGGGGGGGGATACTGGGATGCATAAGGACAAGCATCACCAGTAGAAAACAGGAAGTTGTTATCCCTCTGTACAGACAGTTGGTGAGACCCCATCTGGGGTACTGTGTGCAGTTCTGGAGACCCCATCTCCACAAGGACATAGACAAGATGGAGACAGTCCAGAGCAGGGCAACTAAAATGGTGCAGGGTCTGCACCAGAAGCAATATGAATTGAGACTAAAAGAGCTTAATATGTGTACCCTCTAGAAAAGGAGGGAGAAGGGGGGCATGATAGAAACTTTCAAGTACCTCTAGGGAATCAACAAAGTCCAAGAGAGTAGCATCTTTCAGAAAAAGAGATGTGCAAGAACAAGGGGGCACAATTTGAAGATAGAGGGGGGACGACTCAGGGGCAATGTGAGGAAGTATTTTTTCACTGAGATGGTGGTGGATGCATGGAACAGCCTTCCTTAGGTGGTCATGGGGTCAAAAACAGTGGAGGAATTCAGGAATGCATGGGACAGACATAAGGCAATTCTAGTGGGAGGTAGGAGGAAGTAGGCTGCTGGTAAAACTAGGATCTGCAGCTTATCCAGTAGGTAGGGAAATGGGCAGACTGGGTGGGCCAAGCAGTCCTTATCTGCCGTCAAAGTCTATTTTTTTATGTTTCTATGTTGAAACCTCATGGGCAGCCAGGATTTGTGCTGGGCCTCCACTCAAGGGAGGTCACGGGATGTTTGTAAATCCACTCCCATTCGCAGAATGCAAGGGAGAATGCAGCCATGTGAGTAATCCTCCATTAACGTGCTCTGTAGGAGAAAGGGGTAATAGGTACCTAATGTAGTTAACCCCCTTGGAAAGAAACTGGAATGAAATATCATCTGAAGAAGGGGGCCTGATATGAGTTGGGGTTGGTAAGGCCCAAGATGGGACTGGGCATGGAAGTCCATTCTTTGGGCCATTACAGCTATCAGTGTTGAGTCGGAGGGAGGCACATATGGCTGGACCAGCTAAGATATATTTAGGAGAAGTTTATAATACTGGTATGCAAGAAAGTTTCACTGTGATGTCACTTGCTGGCGCAGGAAGATATGCACAGCCACAGCTCCCCCCGGGTAGTGTTCGCTCTGCCTGGGAGGGTGCCAGGGCACAAATAGTCTTGTGAGCTCCATTGCTGCAGATACCTTTAAAATGAGAGATGGGTTTTATGGTAATTGATGTAACATATAGCAGCAGAGCTCATTTAACACAAAGGGAGGGAAACCTGTAAACAAAATATTGTGCAATGTAGTATACTGGGTGTGAGATATGCCTTTTGAGATTGAACATGGTTAATGGTGACAATGGAAAAGATATGAACTGAAGAAGTCAAGGGTAATGCCCTTCTAAACTGTGTGAGACCTAGCAGCTAAATAAATATGCATCCTGCTTCATCCCAGCTCTCAGTGTGGACATTTCTTAGTAACTGGCCTCCTGTTTGTGATAACCCAAAATGTGCATTGGTTGCCCTTGGTCCCCAGGCCATTTACCCTGACCTGTGGTGGGAATGTAAAGGTAGAGAGACTGTATTCATGGTGTAAGGCAGGGTGCATCTCTGGATGAGTATGTATGCCCCTAAATGTGGGGGATGTCCGGCCCTTACAAGTAGACTACGGTGCAGTGGCCATTGAACGCATCTGGTAGGGTGCCTGCAGAAATAATGTGGTGTGGTATGAGGACAGGGCCCAGTCAATAAGGAAATGATTTGTGGAGCGGGGTTGAGATGTGTGGGCTCAGTAAAGAGTGGCATGAAATTGAGGGACTTAAATCGATGAATGGTATTTTTTGCTAAGGAGTAGAGTCAATCAATATCTGGATCCCCAAGGACTAAGAGCTCTCCTGAGGCTGAGAGGGAGGAAATGGTTGAGAGTGTGGCAGGAGAGGCATCAGATATAGCTTTGGAGAGCAGTAAATGCCACATATGAAAAAGGCAAGTGAGCAGGTAAAGATAGCTTACACAGGGGGATCTGGGAATAGGAGACAGCAGGGGGAAATACAGAGTCACAGTTAAAGTTGTGGTGTATGTGGAGAAGCACTTCACCACCATGCTTCCTACTGTCCTGTCTGTGAAGCACATAACCAGAGAGTGTAATGATCAGGAAGACATCAGGAGTGTAGTGTATGGCCCACAAGCATAGCTGATCAAGCTTGAGGAGTAGACTTCTGACATTTATTTGAAATATGCTCGGTCCTTTGGCAATTGTCATGGATGGGAAGGGTGGGGGGAGACAAGGGTTTAGCTCCACATCTCTCAACATCAGTAACCAAAAGGTTGAGAGGAGAAGAGTGTGTAGCATGTGCCTACAAACAGAAACTGGAGAAGGGGAGCAGTCGTGGCATCAGAGGGAATGGTGGTAGGAGAGGATCAAGGTGGTAGGAGAGGATCAAGACTGAGAGCAGGGGAGGGGAGGAAACCTGCGTGAATGAGGAAAGTGAGTGGAAAGGTATGGGGTGGAGGGGTAGGAGAGGGGATAGTGATGTAAGATAGGGAATATGATAGAGGGGAAATGTGAGGGTAGGGGAAGAAGGAGTAGAGGGACAGAAGAGACACAATGAAAAGGAAGAGAGGAAGGTGAAGCATAGTCAGTAAAAGCTGCTGTGGAGTAGTGGAAGCTGCAAGTTATAGCAGCTAGCCAACAGGAATGGCAGGGGAGCCTCTACCAGATGTGGTTAGTGGTCAGCACAGGGACAAAAATATTTAAATACAGAATAATATTTGCAGGCTTAGCTACCAATTAAACAAATTACTAGAGAAGCTGTCACTGCATAGCTGGCTAGTACAAACAAGCACAAGGTTAGCAAACTAATGAATTCATTGGAGTAAAGTAACAAATATTGAATTAAAAAGACCAGAGGGGCTAACTATGACATTGCACTGCAAGAGAAATGCATTTAATCTGACTAGAATGGGCTAGCTAAGCAAAAACAGGGCTAGAAAGGGCTAACTAAGCAGATATAGTGAAGCCATAACATTACACAAGCAATGAGATTCACAAATACCAGTTTGAGAAGGCAGGTAATATACCAGTGCACAACTACAGACTGCAAATGATTCCATAAGCAGGAACGCCGTGGTTTGAGAGTAAACAATTATAGTCAGCCATTGTTAATATTTAAATAACCTGTGTTTTCTGGACCTAAAAGATCAAATAAAACTGTGTTGATTGAGATTTTTTGTCATCTTCAAGAAGCCGCATGTTCAGTTCCTTTTTTACATTTTCAGTTTTGTATTTGTGCTGATCTGAACCTGGTTCCTGGATTAAATTCTGCAATACTGAATTTGATGTGAATGTTTTGTATGTCGGCATACGATATGTCAGTATTTTATGCATTGTAGAGGTTTCCATAAATCAAAAATCCGTGTCATCTGATATCATCTTTCTATGCAGAAGGATCTCTGATTTTTTTTTAAATCTTTTTTTTTCTTCGAGAGGTGTGTTCCCCTCTTGGATTTTTCTCAATGCTGAACATGACTGACGAATACGACAAATCCCTAGACATCCCTTGCAGCCTGTCGGGGACCACCAGCTCCATGTCCCATGTTGATTCCAATTCCAAGTCTCCAGTTTCTCTTGCTGGCTCTAAATGGGCATGGTCCCCATGTCAGGCACCCAGGGGCTGGTGGGAAGTTGCAGAAGACCAAGGCCATCGATGTGGATGATTACTTCCTAACCTGCATACGAGACACCATCTCCCAAGTGCTCAAGGGCTACGACAGGAGCCCGGTGCCCATGCATGACAACAGATTCCTCAAAGTTAAACCACACTTCAAGAGGCCCAGGAATGCCTTCATGGTCTGAGCTCAGGTTGTCTGGTGCAAAGTGGCAGACCAGTACCCCCACCTGTATAACGTCGAGCTCAGCAAGACCCTGGGCAAGCTATGGTGGTGAGCTCAGCTTTCCATCTCTTAACACTTGTCTGTTTCTCTGTTTGTATGCATTTTTTCTGTTTCTCGCTCTGCAGTCTAGACCAAACCAAATATATTACCATCTTTCCCGCCCACATTGAAACAGAATATTGCAGATGAAATGTGAACCAGCAAATCATTTTTTTTTGCAGTCTTCATGCTTGTTCTGCAATCTAGATACACATGATCCCATAAACTGTACTACCACACCCCTTTAGCACCACTGTAATAAGGGTTGGTTTTGATGTCTTGTTACCCCTTCCCATATTGTTGTCTTGCTGGTGTATTTAATTTAACCTCCAGGCTCAGTTTTAAATACATTATAATACAGGCATACATTTGGTATGCATTTCTTGCTGCTAGCAAGCTGCCCTTCATTTCTTGTTCCTCAATACAAATTGTACCACTTGGTGCTTTTTTTCTGCTGGCTGCGTGCAAGGGTATACAAGTTTCAACAGGGGTGTTATATAAGCAATAAGACATGACGGAGTGTGCGTTAGACAGTTCTAATACAGGGCTAGAGGGGTGTAGTGAGGCACAAGGCCGCAAGCTGAGTGCATTCAGTCCCCTAGCCATGTGTTAGAACTGTCTAACGCACATCCCTGGAGTGGCTTACTGCACTTATAAAATAGGTCTGTGTGTTCTACATCGGGTTTCTAGTTTTAGCCATACATTAGACACTTTTAATGCACGGCTAGCAGTCAATCAGATTGCTTGAAATCCTTTGCCCATTTTATAAGTATCTTTAAATCTCAAAGAAATGTTTCCTACAGCAATTAAATCAAGATTCAGAGTTATCCATCACTATGGCTATTGGGCTCTGTGTGCTCTGTTTCAGTTGCATCATATGTACTGCTTTTATTTCTGAATTCTTCAGTTAAACTGGAATGTTTGAATATGTTGTTACAGAGAATGGATTGACAGGACACAACTGCTAGTCATCCCTTACTTGCGGTCCTGCAGCTTCTCATCCTTTAATTTTATAATATTACCAGCAATGCTTCATTTCCGATGCTTATTATTGCAAAAACTTACAAATACTTCTCACAGTTTGGAGTCCTTTTTACGTTCACTTGCGCGCATGCACAAGGAACGTCTTGGGAAAATGGGACACTTTGGAGGTGTGCCCCTTCCCTGCAATCCCCTGCTCCATTGAGCAGGCGTGGCAGTCCTGCACCAATCGGACGTGGTGCTGTATGAGCTGTGATGGTCTCTCTCTTCAAAGAAAACCACTGCTGTCATACTAACTGCAATCCTTCCTCCAAATCTTTGCTGCCACAGGAACCCACCCCAGCGTGGCCAGCGTCCACGTCGTCTGCCGACGGGTGCCCAATCCCGTCAGCTCCAGGCCCCCAGCCATCCTTCTGCTGTGCTGAGGCCCACCCAGTGTGGCAAGCGTCCCACGCCGTCTGTTTTTAAAACCTGTAAATTGAAAATGGTTCCACGGCGCTTCTCCCAGGCCCCCCTCCACAACCCGCACCCACCCACTGTGCCCACCTCCCCACACCCCTTACCCCTATGGCTCTCCAGAGTTCAGCACGACGATCTTTGTGGACCGGGAACACGTCTGCACTCTTCAAAGCCGACCGCGAACTGAGGAAATGCCGGTAAGCTGTATAATGTGCTAGATAGGGGGTTTCAACTTTATTGCATATCTCAGGCATTTTTAGGAATTTTTGCACCAAATTTTCAACATAGGGTTTTTGGGACCCCTTCTCATGAATGATGTCACTGTCATGGCATTATTTGGGCCTGAAGGGTGATTTCACGCAGTGACTGCGAAACTCATCCTTCGGGTCTGAATAATGCCAACAGTGGCATCTTCATGAGAAGGGGTCCCAAACCCCATGTTGAAAATTGTGCAAAAATTCAAAATGACTGTTTTATGAGGCATGCTAAGCAGTTCCTACGTAGGCTCGTAAGTTCGTGAATTTTCAATATTTTCACTCCAGATTTTCAACATTGCCATTTTACCACACTTCTTATGAGCAGTACAGCTGTCATTTTCATCCTGCCCAAAACCTGTTTCCGCCATGTAGTGCACAATGGCGCGATGGGTGTAGTGAAATCAATGTATGGGACACATTAAGAAAATCACAGTGACACTGTTCATTAGCAGAGGTCTTAAAATGGCTATGTTGAAAATTTGGTGAAAAATTCCTAAAATGACTGTTTTACAAGCGTGCATGCGCAGTTCCTCGCTTTTCGTAGGTTTGCGAATTTTCAATATTTTCACTCCAGATTTTCAACATTGCCATTTTACCACACCTCCTTATGAGCAGTACAGCTGTCATTTTCAATCCTGCCAAAATGTGTTTCCGCCCATGTAGCGCACAATGGCGCAGTCACTGTGCGAAATCAACGTATGGGACACATTAAGAAAATCACAGTGACACTGTTCATGAGCAAAGATCTTAAAATGGCTATGTTGAAAATTTGGTGAAAAAATTCCTAAAAATGACTGTTTTACAAGCGTGTGTTGCGCAGTTCCTACGCACGCTCGTAAGCTCGCGAATGTTCAATATTTGCACTCTAATGTCTTCCAAATACCTAAACAGCACATAGAAGCAAGCAACATTCAGCATTGACAAATGCTTGTACTTCTTTGTCACTGATTTTTTTAAGCCATGTCCAAGTGCCAAATACCACTGCAAATACCTGCAAGCGAACGTTCGGCATTGACAAATGCTTGTTTATTTCTTATACTGTGTGATTCATATAATTTTGTGCACGGGTTTGACAAAACAAGTGTTACTTTTGCACATCCTTGGTGTTACATTTTGTATAATCTTACCATGAATTGCTTTAATATGAAAATTAAATGACGCAAGTGGAAATGCCGTGTAGATTTTTTGGCTGCAGTAGGCGGAGCCCTGCAAACGTCTTGCTGTCAGGAAAAGGACTCACTGGATTCCGACCGAAGAACAAAATTTGTAGTTGCACCACAATCCCTCCACAGTACCTGAATGACTGTTGTGTCAATTGATTTCAGCAGTCCCGTGGCGCTATTTTCTGTATGTGGGGTACAGTATTGTTGGCCGTCACTTCTGCATGGTGATGAGCATGTGCTGCAGAGTCTACTGTACCCAAGATGGCCACCATGAGCTCTGTACGCATGCGCAAGTATTGCGGCCATGATGTGCATGAGCAAAAGAGCCAGCCAAGCCCAAGATGGGCAGCAGTTTCTATGCGTGCATACGCACCTACCGAGGCCACAATGCACATGTGCGTACATTGTGTTCAACTGCAGCAGTCGTGGCTTCTGCCAGGACTTGTTTATTTCATTTTTGTTGACTGGGAAAGGAAGTCTAGACAACATTGCTTATTTTCAGCCTTGTCCTGGGACAAGGGGGAATACAGACGCAAACAACAGAAATTGAACCAGATTGAGCGGTTGGTGGTATTTTAGAGAATGGGGGAAATTTGGCCAGGATACTTAAGAAATTCCCCTATTCTTTTTGAGAAGTGCAACACAATCTTTAACGTCCACCTGTGCTACCACCAGAAAAGTTAGAAAGGACCTCGGTTTAATGTCTCAATCAAAGGACAGTACACCCTAACATTACAGCATGCCCTTAGTACTGTGATTGTGTGCCAGTGGTTTGATGGTATGAGCCAAATCCTGGTGTGGGACAAGCACCCACAACCCTTTGGCCTAGAAGCATATGTGCTACCATCTGAGCCACACTGACACTTTGTCTCAATAGCATTAGTCCTGATGGTGGAGGACAACTGGTTACAGTCATAGTCAACTGTAAGAGTCCTGCAGGTCAGTGACTACTGACTGGTCACTCCCAAATCAAAGTGCTAGCATCATACATAGGCCAGCTTGCAAAGTATTGGTGGCTGGCAGGGTGGAGCCTGCACACAAAAATCCTTTTAGGGCTCCCACAGGCCAGTGTCTTGCTAAGGTAACCCACAGATTACAGTGAGCTGCATTCGGGAGTGTGCTGTCAGAGGCGATGTGTTTCCACCAAGTGCTTTTTATGTTGGCTTCTTGCAGCGCCAAGCAACATGTTAACTAATAACACATTTCAGAGGTGTGTCAGTGTTGGCGAATGCAGGGGTATGCTTTAGTAGGTGCGTCCCTCATTCACCAATTAGGCAGAGCTAGCGTGGCACACACATCATCACCAAAGTGGACAAAACTTCTGAAAAGTGCACGCCATAGGCGTCGGGTTGTATCAGGCCCGTGGGCTCTGGCCCCATCAATATTTACTGATCTGGGCTGAGCCCCAGCAATATTTTCCAGTGCTGCAGCCTGCCTTGACTTTTCCACCTTAATTGTGGCTCATTGTGCGCGCGTGCATGCACGTGCCCTCTGCTGCTGTCCGTCAGTGATCGTGACCAGCTGCGGCAGCAGTTCGCCCCAGTTTAATTTGCTGGCGGCAGGCACGTACATTATTTAAAATTTGCACCTTTTTGCGTGTCAGCCCCCCCCCAACCATTGTGGAAGTGTGACACTCTGTAACTGCTTAAGTTCTGGTTGGTTGGCAGCATTGCCGGCATTTGCCTCACTGTGATTGGCCAGGGGGAGGATGTATTCGGTGCCATAAGCGTGCATTTGGCGTTGTGAGGTGGCGTGCTGGGGACGGGAGAGAGAGAGGAGAAAGATGAGGAGTCCATGATGACAGGAGCGATCGTGACGGGCGGGCGCCGGTCAACAAAGCAAGCAACAGCACAGCAAGCAACCTTTTGGCTTCTACTGGCCAGATTTGGAGTCTGTGACAGTCAGGAATCCAGGTCTCCGGGAAGAGAGAAGAGCAGCCAGCAGCAGCAGCAGACGAAGAGGTGAGGTGAGGTGGTGCTGGTGGCGGTGTCTTGTCTGGTCGGGTGTGTGGTGGTCAGGGGCAGCGGTGTGATTCCAGTCTGAGAGGGAGAGGGCCCGCCTGAGGTAATTGGCGAGTGAGCAGGTGCAGCTGCCAGCATCAACAGCCATGACAGCTGCCTGCAAATTTGGGATTGTAACTTGTAAGCCAAACCAATGTCAGCCATTAGTTACAGAGAGCCTTAATAGTCAGAAAATGCATTTTACTTTAACTCTGTACAGCACCCTGACATGATATCACCAGTTTTAAGCTATGTCCCTGATTTTTTTTTTTTTTTTTTTTCAAGCGTGTCCTCCCTGATTTATGAGACAAGGAAGGGGTTAAGAGAGATGTAAATGATTCATTTTATTATTGTTATGTTAAGTAGCACTGACTGAAGTGGAGGTGCAGCAGACTGCTATTCCAATCAGAAAGGGGCCAAGGTTTATTTATTTATTTATTTTTAGTGAGGTGGTAGAACAAATTTGGGGTTTGGAGGTCTGGGTGACATCAATCCGAAAACTGTAATCTTCGAATACGTGTTCTTTTTTTTTTGGGGGGGGGTGGAGTGCTGGTAGGCATTAAACTTTCCAGGCATTGGGTGGGTCAGAACTAAAATTAACTTTACAAGCAGATCCTCGTCCCTCCTGCAGTGCTTTAAGGGACGAAAAGAGAACCTGATAAACATTTATTGTCCCAGGCAGGGAATCTGGCCTTAACATGGAGGAACACTTGGAGATAAAGCAGTTTAAAAGGACATCTGAAGCTTAGCTTCTGCCCACTCACATCTGATCATCTATTTCGGGAAATACTTGAAGTATGGGCAGCCAGTGGTCTCTTAGGGGTGAACTGATTTTGCATTTTTTCTGTACAACATGAACATTGTATGATGCATCCCTTTGCCTCCCTTGTTAGACCATATAGCTTACTGTTTGCCACTATATCTTTGTAGTGCAGACTCATGGTCTTGGACCAAATGTGGTGGCCATAACATGCTGGAGTGTGAGAACTTGGAATGCATCCATGTTTCTCTAGTCATGTCATTGGTGGTAGTTCAGGTGGATGTTCAAGATCCCAAGGCACTTATCGAAAAGAGTAGGGGAATTTCCCTGGTGTCCTGGCCAAATTTCCCTCATTTCACTAAAAAATACCACCAACAGCTTAATCTGGTTCAAAGTCAGTTGGCATTCATCTGTATCCCCCTCCCCCGGGTCGTGCCTGAAAATAGGCAGGATTTGTCTAGTGCACTTACCCGGTCAACAAAAACTACATAAATAAAAATCTTTAAGATCTGATAAATATTATCTTCCAGTGATTTAATGAGCTAAGATGCCCTACCCAGAAATGGCTGTCATATAAATGTTTTATATTTTGAAAATTCTGGTTGTTCCATATGGGTTGGAAATTAGGTAAGGGGTTTTGCTTTTTGAAGGTTATGAGGTTATGTTGCAGCTTACTGAGTTCCCAGTTGGGATGTGCATAGGTGTCCTACGGTGTTTACAGAATTAATGAATTTTCTTCTTGTTGGAGATGGTGGTGGTGGGGGGAAGAGAACAAATGCCGAGTGTTACTGCAGTGCCTGCATTGGAAAGTGGAGAAAATCTGTGTCTGACCAATTGATTTCTTTGTAGCTTGTCCATCAGGGGTTCACTTTCAGCTTCTGGGGTGGGGTCTGGACAAGTGTGGGGGGTAATTTTTATTATAATGGTTTAAAGAGGTGTGGCTGACCAAACCTTTGATTTTTATAGCATGTTCAGTTTATTTGGGGGGCTTGCTGCTGGGGTAGGTGTCTGGATGAGTTTAAAAAAAGGGGGTGTTTTAATGGTTAAAGTGCCAAACTGGCTAGAAAAGAGCACTGTGAGAGGATTGAATTTGATATTTGACTACAAAGTTCTTGCCCAGTACTAGTAACAGGATGGTGGAAACTGGGTGGGGGTGGGGGGCAGTGCACAAATTGGATACAAGCATTGTGAATATTCAATAAGAAAATGTCTGCTAGTGCTGAAGTCTACTTTTGACTAGTAGAATGTATGGTCTGTTTCTGCTGGCACATTCGTATATTCATATTCCTTGGGAACCATTTTATTTACCCTTCTGGACTGCTTCCTTACTGTATGTTATTGCGGAGATGGGGTCTCCAGAAATTTTATACTGGTATACTGGTGGTGCCTCTCCCTTGCATTACAGTATTCCCCCAACCCTCATTACTGCCTTCTTACATTGCTTGGCTACCATTAGGTCGTCTGGTGTGACTGGGTCCTTTCCAGTTTTGTTCTTGTCGCCCCCATTGTGTACTCTTCACCTGGATTTTTTGTTTCCTAGGTGCATATTGTTGCACTTCTTTGCAGTGAATCTAGTTTAGAGTTTGTAGAAATGTCTTTTTAAGCTCTAGAGAGCTCATCATTCCTGGCTGCCTGAAATTTTGGTCATGGTCCAGCAATCTCTGCAAAAGGGGCTAACAATAAGAATATGAACTCCTCTTCCTTATACAAAAATATTGGGCTCTAGAGCTCATCCTGTGTGGCCGCTTCAGTCTTTGCTCATCCAGACTTCAGTCTGCAGCAAAAGCTAAGGGAAATAAAGACCGAACTCCTCCATTTTGCCAGGCTCCTGTAAATCTGTGTTTGAGACCCTGTGTGGCTGCCTGCATTTTGTACGAGTCTCATAGTCCAACTGCAGCGGAGCAAATGCCTGATGCATTTTTATTTCTGTCCTAATGCTGTGTATAGATTGTTTTTCTACATTTGCTTTATGGGTCAAAACAGGTGTGTGGATCAGGATGCTGAAGTAATCTTATGTCCTGTACTATGTGTAGATATTTTTCTGCAACTAAGTCAAAGTACTACAAATCCTTGGCTCCTACAGGGTTTTTTTGTGCCCAGCCCTGTGATCTAGCTACAGGGGGTCTGTCACAGTTTAAGCAAGATAGGCAATCATGGTTTAAGTCCACCAGCTTGTGAACTAGGGATAAACTTTTCATCCAGAGCCAAATACTGTGTAACATTGGGCAAGTCACAGTAAAATCCTACTGCTAGTCTACCTAGACACATATTCAGGGTTCATTTCAGACATTCATCTTGATGGAATAATTGAGCCATTGGATAGAAAAAGTAAGGGTCAAATGAAAAAACTAATGGGCAGGGCTTGTATTTGCATGAGTAAAATGGTGGTCAGTACACTGACCCTGGCTATCCTCCAGTAAGGACTATATTATTAGTATGTTGTGAGCCACATGGATGGTAACTGTCCTGACAGCCAGGAGTGACAGAGAAACGACAGATGACTTCTTAAGCTTTACAGTTAACCACAAAATGAACCACAGTAACCCAGGGCTTCTCTGGGCCTAGCTTCCCCAGATCCCTAATATCTGGCTGGCTGGTGGCTGCAGGGTAAAATCGTGCTTCAGTTCTGTATGTGAGGTTAACAAAATGTTGACATTAGCCTGGCTTATGTTAGGACGACAGGTGATGGCTGCAATCAAAGTATGTATCGGTTATAATGAATATCATCATTTTGCTAAACTCACATACAGAATACTATTATGTATTCACCCTACAGTCAGACACCATCATTTTAGAGCAAGGGGGTAGAGTAGAGCTAATATAAGATTTATGTAGCATCAGAATAAGCCAAGAAATGCACCACAGAGAAACATAGAAACATAGACTTTGACGGCAGATAAGGACCGCTTGGCCCATCTAGTCTGCCCATTTCCCTACCTACAGGATAGGCTGCAGATCCTAGTTAACCAACAGCCTATTTCTTCCTACCCCCCCCACAAGAATTGCCTTATGTCTGTCCCATGCATTCTTGAATTCTCCCTCAGTTTTAGACCCCACAACCTCCTCATGAAGGCTGTTCCATGCATCCACTACCCTCTCTGTGAAATAATACTTCCTCACATTGCCCTGAACGCTCCCTTCTATCTTTAAATTGTGTCCCCTTGTTCTTGCATCTCTTTTCTGAAAGATGCTACCCTCTTGGACTTTGTTGATTCCACTGAGATACTTAAAAGTTTCTATCATGTCCCCCCCTCCCTCCTTTCCTCAAGGGTATACATATTAAGCTCCTTTAGTCTTTCCTCATACGGCTTCTCTTGCAGACCCTGCACCATTTTAGTTGCCCTCTTCTGGACTGTCTCTATCCTGTCTATGTCCTTGCGGAGATGGGGTCTCCAGAACTGGACACAGTACTCCAGATGGGGTCTCACCAACTGTCTGTACAGAGGGATAACAACTTCCTGTTTTCTGCTGCTGATGCCTCTCCCTATACATCCCAGTATACCCCCAGCCCTCCCTACTGCCTTCTCACATTGCTTGCTAACCTTAAGGTCATCTGATATGATTACCCCCAGGCCCTTTCCTTTTTTGTTGTTGTTACTACCTCCCCCCATTGTGTATTCTTCCCTGGGTTGTTGTTTCCCAGGTGCATTACTTTTGCATTTCTTTGCATTGAATCCTAGCTGCCATACTTCTGACCATTCCTCCAACCTTGCCAAGTCCCTTTTCATCCTTTCCACGCCTCCTTGTGTATCAACCCTGTTGCAGATCTTTGTGTCATCTGCAAAAAGGCATACTTTTCCTTCCAGTCCCTCTGCAATGTCACTGATGAAGACATTAAAAAGGACTGGACCCAATACTGAACCCTGTGGTACCCCACTAGTAACCCCTCTTTCTTCAGAGTGGACTCCATTTACAATTACCTTCTGTGTCCTGTTGTGCAGCCAATGTTTTACCCAGGCTACCACCCTGGGACCCACTCCCAGGCTGGTTAATTTGACTATTAATCTTTTGTGTGGGACTGTGTCAAATGCCTTGCTAAAGTCTAGGTAGGCCATGTCCACAGCCCCTCCCTGGTCTACTACTTTGGTCACCCAGTCAAAGAAATCTATTAGATTCGTCTGACATGACCTTCCCGCTGTGAACCCATGCTGCCTTGGGTCCTGTGCTCCCACTGGCCTCTAGGTACTCAACTATTCTTTCCTTCAAGTGACTCCATCACTTTCCCTACCACAGAGGTCAGACTGACAGGTCTGTAGTTTCCTGCCTCTGTCTTGGTCCCACTTTTGTGAGGGAATCACATCTGCCTTCCTCCAGTCCTCGGGTACCACCATCCTCCCATGATTTATTAAAAGAGTAGCCAGTGGTTTCACTAGTTCCTCCCTTAATTCTTTTTAGAATTCTGGGTGAATTCCATCAGGACCCATTGCTTTGTCCACCTTCAGTTTTAGGGTTCTTGCAGAACCCTTTCTTCTGTGAAAGGACTGGGATCGACCCCCTATCAAGTGCTTCTGTTAATTGGATTAGGCACTTCCCCTCCTCTTTCATGAATACTGAGCAGAAATATTAGTTCAGTATCCCTGCTTTTCACTGTCCCCTCTGCCCACCCACCGTTCATTCTATTCAGCCTCACTATCCCTCTCTTTGTCTTCTCACTCGCTGATGTACCTATAAAGGTTTTATCCCCTTCTTAACTGAGTTGGCTATCTTTTCCTCAGTTTGGGCCTTTGCTATTCTGACTTCCCTCCTGCTTCCTTCTGCCTTAACTGGTACAGCTCTCTGTCCTGCTCCTTCTGTGTTTCCTTATACTTCGGAATGCTATCTTTTCTTCCTGACTTTCACAGCCACCTCTTTTGAGAACCATAGTGGCTTTTTCTTTTATTTTGATTTGTTTATTTGCTTCACACAAAGGCTTGTTGCCTCTGTGATGGCATTTTGATGATTCCCCATTGTTGCTCCACACCTCCTTCTAGCCTGTTTGCTAGTGCTTTTCTGAGGCACTCTCCCATCTTGCCAAAGTCAGCCCTCCTAAGTCCAGTACCCTCACTTTTGTATGGCTTGACTCTGTAGCTGAGTTGCATGAACCACACTGTTTGATGGTCACTTGTCCCCAGATGGCAACCCACTTCTAGATCTGAGATCCTCTCACTGCCCCGTTTGAGAATGAGGTCTAAGATTGCTCCCTCATGAGTGGGTTCGAAACTAGCTGTCTGAGGCCTGCCACCTGTAGGGCATCAAGAATGGCCCTGCTCTTGGATGTGGCTGCAGCAAATGTGCTCAGTTAACATCTGGCATATTCAGGTCTCCCATCAACAGTACCTTTCTCTGCCATTCTAAGAATGCCTTCTATCATATCCTTGTCCATTCCTCCCCTGACATGGGGGTCTGTACATAACCCTGTGTGGATTGTGGTGCCCTTTCCAGTCTCCAGGTGACCCACAGTGCCTCCTCTCCTCCCTGTTTACTCTTTTGTTCAGTTGCTTTTATCCTTCCTTTACATGAGAGCTACTCCTCCCCTCTTCTCCCTGCCTGTCTCTCCTGTAGGTTTATGCCCTGGTATGTTAACATCCCAGTCATGGTTCTCTGTGTACCATGTTTCTGTGATACTCGATATCCAGGCATCCCTCTTCCATCAAGGCCACCAGCTCAGGGAGCTTGTTGCCCAGACTACGGGTATTGGTACTCATTACCCTCCATTTCCTGATGGCCTTACTCCCTTTTGCCCCATCCCTGTCCTTCTTGCCTTTGTCACTTTCTCCATTTACCCCAGCCCTTCTCCTATCAACACCTCTATGTTGGTGTTTGCTGCACTTACTACTGTGATATTTTGGGGGAAGCTAGGATTTCCCTGCTCCTTTCCAGTGCCTCCCCCCTTGGCTAGTTTAAATGCTTGCCAATGAAGCATTTAAACCTGTCACCTAGGATCCTGGTTCCCCTCCCGGACAGATGCAGCCCATCATGTCGGTATAGGCTTGCATCACTCCAGGTGGACCCCAGTCCCCAATGAAGCCAAATCCCTGAGCTCACACCAGTTTTCAACCACTGATTGAATCCCATGGTGTGGAACACCCTAACCTCTCCTATGCCATAGATGGGCAGCACCTCCGAGAAGGTTACCGTGCGTGCTACTTGACTAAGGCCCTCCCAATTCACAAACTCTTCCTGCACTTCTCTAATCCCTTTCTTAGCCAGGTCATTTGTCCCTAGGTGGACAATGACATCCAACTCCCTCCCTGTGCAGCTGCTCTGGCAATCCTGAGGATTCACTCCCTGTCTCTCCAAGCCATGGCGCCAGGCAGGCACCTTACCTCCCTCTCCCCTTCCTCCCCCAGTTGTACCTTCCTAACAATGGAGTCCCCCGCCAGGAGTTGTTTCCTTCCCCTGAAGGGTCCCCTGCCATCCTCCTGTGGGTCTCCTTTGTGGAGGTTCCCAGCATCCTCCTTGGTCTCCACTGCGGATGCCTCCATAGAGGAACCACACTTTGCCAGAATGGCATAGGAATTGTGGAGAGGTACAACTGGAGGGATGCACCTCTGTTCCACCACCTCACCCTCCCTGAGCCCACTGTGGTCCAACCGCTCCTCTTTCTTGGCAACCTCTGAGGCAGCGGCAGTGGCACTGGTGGTCCCTGGATGGAAGAGGAGGTCCCACAAATCCTGGCCAACTCAGCCTGGAGATGAGCAACCTCCTCCCTCAGCCCAGAGAGGTGCCTGCAGATGGGACAACACCGCATCCTCCAGAACATCTCCCGGAAGACTGCTGCTCACAGCCACTGCACTGCACCACTCCAATCATGTCTTATTTCTGCCCCTTAACTGTTTGCAATCCTTACTCTTTCCTCTGTTTTCTCTCTCTCTCCTTACTTTCTGCCTGTGTGCCCTTTAAGCTCCTGATTGTCCTGTTCTGAGACAAGAATATCCTATATTCTCAGTAGACCCTTACTTGCTCAGAGGCAGACCTCCAGCAGCTAGGGGGCCGGAGGCTACTCTTGCCCTTCTAGGATGGTGGGTCTTTGGTGGTTCTGTGATCACTCACTTCCTGCTCCCAAACAGGAAGTTCCTGTTGTCAGTCAAATCCTGTGCCTATAAAATAGAACTAGCTTTGGGTGGGGTGGGTGGAGGGAGGAAGGGGCAATATAGTTCCAGTAGAAGTTCAGTCACACAGCAGTCCTTTCTCCTGGTGTCTTTTGCCAAGCTATTAGCAGAATCTTTCTAAGGCAGTCTTTAAATGTAGCTTCCTTCTAGCTAAGCCACTCCCCTACTTACTAGATCTTTCTACAAGTAATTTAAACCTCACAGCTATTAAGTCCTTTCAATCACCTGAGATTTACACCTAGATAACTGTTCAGATAACCATTCAGTTCAGTTAATAGACAAACACACAATTTTTTTTTGTTTTGTTTGTTAGTTTTTTTTTACCCTAAATTAAAGGTCCAAGTACAAAAGTTCTTCTTCTTTAGTCCTAGCAGAGAAGTCCAGTCACACAGCAGTCCTTTCTCCTGGTGTCTTCTGCCAGGAACATCTAGCAAGAGTAACAGTCTATTAAAAAAAAAAAAAACTACCACTTGAGAAAATCCTGGTTGGGACCTGCCAGCACCCAAATCCCTATTATCTGACTGGTTACAGGGTGAATAAATACTTCTGTTCTGTACCTAAGGAAGAAAATGCTAACATTTATTGCCTGGCCTATGTCAAGCCAGCAGGTGACAGCTGCAGATAATAAATATATCACTTGTGTGACAATCAGCTTTTTGCTAACCTCATGTAAAGAATACAAGTATATAGTGTATAGTGGAATGTTGTAACTTCTGTATAGAATTCCACCCCTTTCAAAATGCTGTTCTACCAGGTTCCAAGATCATGGAATGCTGTTCTACCCTACTGTGGTAGAACAGCATTCCTAAAACTCTAGAGACTGCATGAGTCAGTTTCATTTGAAAGCAAAGAACTCACAAAACACATTTTCACACAGTACTATACACTATAAAAAATACAGGATGAGCAACTCTATACACAACCAGTGTGTTTTGCCACCTCAGGGTTCTGATTCCCATGGACCTCTTGAGCTTTGCTCTCACGGTCAGAGGGAATCAGAATCCCTCTGTGGCAGAACACACTGCTTCTGCATAGTTGTCCATCCAGTATTCTCTATGTATTCAACCTGCAGCCAGACAATGCATAAGTTTAGAGCAAGGGGTAGAGGAGAGCTAAGATAGGAGTTATTTAGCTTCACAATAAGCCAGAAAATGCACCACAGAGCATCTAGAACCCATGGGCTTCTAGGGGCCTGGCGGCCCCCAGACCCCCTGCTTTTTTGAAGAAGTCAGACTCCAAATCAAGAACCTCCTTGTAAAAATCCTGCCAACGGCCTTGGGGTACATTACCAGGGCTCTGATAGTTATGCCTGTCTTGAACTGAAGCACAGATCACTTTCCATGAGCTGTCATTGTAGTCTGTACGTATTTTGTATTGGTCCCCAGTCACATCTTTCCACCATGAGAACTGGCTTGCCCTGGAAGCTAAATGTTAAAGTTTGAGATCTGGGAGTTGAAGACATCCTTGTGGTTTACTGGAAGTCATTTTGTTATATGATCTCATGGCAGTCATTCCATTCCATAAAACATTCTAAGTGTGGATTACCACCAGATAGAATACTGTAAGGGGAGTTGCTGCCCATGGCAAATATTTGCTGCTCTTTGTAAATCTAGTCCATGCACTTGCTAGAGACAGTGATTTATTCAAACCTCACTGTCTATAATTCAGCCCTGTCTGATAAAGTGTGCTCTGCCTTTTGATGCACAGAACAGAATAATTAGACAAGAATGAAGTGACCTTTGGAAAACCTTTTTCTATTTCCAGGTCAAAAGCAGACTACGTCTACAGAGCTGCAGATCTCTTGAATCTGGTTGCCTTGGTTACATCACAACTAGCTACCAACTCAAGTAGGTATTACTACAGGTGTGATATTCTATGTAGGAATATTTCAGGCCTACTGTTGTATCTGGGGATAGGGGCTTAACACGCAGACCCCCACGACATGATACAAAGGCGCTCTTTCTCCCATAGATCCCTGGTGGTCGTGGGATTGATCTCTGACCCCCAGCCCATGGGTGTAGGACTTTAACCCCTAGAACCCCAGTGTTTCACTTCTGACCCTGGGCCAGGGGGCAGGGTTTGACCCCTGGGCCCCACTAAAAATTTTATAAACCCGGCTTCTATGAGTGCTGCTGCAATCAGAGACAAGCTCGTCATGCAGCGGAGCAGATAACAAGCCTGCTGATGTGCTTTTCCTGGTGAAACATTGCACATCAAGTCTGCAGACAAAAAAAAATGAGGTACAGTAAGACTTTTAAGACAAAAGCTCCAACAGCAATAAGTTATGTTTCAATTTGTAGATATTTATACGACGCTGCTGTATTGCCAAGTATTGAGCGGTTAGGCTGAACAGCGTTGTGCTAAAATTCACATTACACTAAACTATTTTCATACAAGGGTGCAGCTGCGCAGGTAATTTTTGTGAAAGGTTCTGGAGAGCTAGTAGACTACACATTTTGATTTTCTTCCAGAGTTACCATTAAAAAAAACAACATTTTGTATTTGTCACTAAAAACAGATACACTCTTTACTGCACTGGTGGATTGTGAACTAAACTGCTGTTGATCACAACCACACAAGAACACTACCTTGAAAACAAATATTTAACGTGAAACAACTTTAAAATATGTACGCTCCTTTCTTCATGTGAGGGACTAACGACTAAATACTACAACTTTAAGGAGCTTGCTCTCTTCTCACCTGACCGGTTCCTACAAGAAACTAGGCTAACTCTGTTAAAGTTGCACTACCAGACAGTGCTAGCCGAGCAGCACCTCAACCTCCCTCCCTCTTACCCATTAGCCCTCAACCTCCCTCCCTCTTACGCATTAGCCGGTTAGGCACGCGGTTTCGCACAGCAGTTGGTTTCTGCTTCTAATTTCCACAAGCCCGTCATAGCTCATGCCAAAGTCCCTGTCTCGTTGAAAAATGGGAAACCTTTTCTGAGGAAGACATCGAGTTCCATAGTGCCAGGTTTACGCACGTCTGCATTTTTTTTTCTTTACTTCTGACATTACAAGATGCAGTGCCTCTGCGGTTTGCACCGCATATCACACTGACTTATTAAATTTTCAGAGGTAGTTGAGTGAGTAATGGGTCTGGTAGAATTGAAAGAAAAGTTGCAGCCCTCCAGTTCGGTCGTCAGCACAATCCCTATACCCGACATATATCTGTTGAATAGCAACTGAAAGCACAACATATAGATGCCAGGGACTGGGTTTTCATCTTCTAACAACTGTTGAATGGGTTCACTGGGTTGAAAAGCTGTTCTGGCATGCCAGTAAGCCAGGTGAAGTGTTCAGGTTTGCTCTTGAATGCCACCCTGGTATGGCTTATGCCTACATTATGTGCCAGAAAAGGGTTGTAGACTGTTCAGTCTTAGTTAAGCATGTTGGCATATCCTCATCCTTGGCAGGTAGGGAACCTGGTTGTATTTGATAAAGAAAAAAAGAATTTGACAATAATGTGCATATACTGAGTCAGTGAGCCTGAATTGGGGGGGGGGAGATGGATGCAGTATTTTGAAATCTATATTTATTTAAAAAAAAAAAACACATGACTATTATTCCTATTCTGAGTCATGAATCAGAACCTGCTGACACCACTTTATGCACTCAGACTTGAAGTAAAATAACACTTCAATTTATTTATTTTTTTACAGCACTTGGAGGTAATTTTAAAAACTTTCATTCCTGTCCAAAAGCCCTAATCAGGCATGTTTGTAGTGGCTGGGAAACGCTGTGGCTTTTCCACTGTTTTCCATTAAATAAAGACAGATGTCACTATTTTGAAAAGTTAGGTGGACTGTATTTAATTAACAAAAATAATGTCACTGTTGTTTTTATTTCTACTTAGTGTTGCGAGAGGGATGTGCTTTGATGTAGAATTGAACTGTGTGTATTAAAAAAAGAATGCCATTGTTTTTATTTGAGTCACTGTCCATGAAAAGGTGAATATTGCTACACCACTGTTGCTGAAGGGTGCTCAGAGATCGCTTGGACTGTCTTGATTGATTAAAGAACCAGAATTTTACTTTTGTGTCCTTTCCAGACAGTGCGTATGAAGGAGGGTGCTTAGCTCTGGATCATTGATACTGAGGGGCTCAGGATCCCTGTTGGGTGTGTGTGTGTGTGTGTGTGTGTGTGTGTGTGTGTGTGTGTGTGTGTGTGTGTGTGTGTGTTGAAAGGAGGGGGGTGCTTAGGTTTGCTATCTTGCTTTGCAAATCAGCAGTGTTGCTGAAAATATTTTATCACAGTATAATGCCTTGTGTCTCATCTGCAGCAGCCTGCATGTGCAGCATGTGAAGTCCAACTCAGACACACTCGCACTAAGATCAGGAGGCAGAAAGCTGCTGGTCTGCAGAGCAGGGCATCATTCCAGAGTACACACTTCCTCTTCATGCACATCAGCAGCAGTTCAGAGCCCTCCAGCACCAGGGATTCAGAGCACAAGCACTCCTCCATTTCAGGCACACTGACTAGAAATGGCATGAAGGTAAATTTTTTTTTAAATCATTCTTATCAGAGAGAAACAATCAAGTGCCCTCCTCCCCCACACACACACACACTCACACACACAGACATGACTACAGCGATGCAGAACACATGCACACTGACTGGAAAGAATCAAGTCAGAATTATTTTTTAATTAAAAGTTCTCTATACTTTGCAATTACAAAAGATGCTAAAATATAACTGCACCATCAACAACCCATTTTCTGACATGCCAGTCTCTCTTTCTCTCTCTCTCTCCCCCTCTCACTCCCTCTCTCTCTCTTTCTCTCTCTCTCTCTCTCTCTCTCTCTCTCTCAGCAGAGCAGTGTGCCGTATGCCAGAATACAACTGAATACATCTCACACCTCACACACCTCATAGTTTGGGCCATGGCTACACCTATACTGCTCTGCTGAGATCTGGCACTGTTAGCAGATCGGAAAAAGTGTTCATGTAGCCGGTCTGACATGCTGCTCTGTCAAGATGTTAGCCAGACAGAAAGGGGATGGAGTGGGTTCAGTTGTAGTTTGCATGTCAGCATCTTCCAGCATGCCCAAAGGTGGATAATAGAATAGCATTGTTAAAAAGTGAAGAGTTTTCTTTTGTCCTACGCACCAGCAGGCTGTGCCTCTTCCTGGAACAATCACAGCTCTGACACCTGAGCATCTTGTTGGTTTTACATCTCCCATGTCTGCCCATGACTTATCCCGCTCCCCATCATGGCTGTGGCAGGGCCTCAACCACTGCATCATGGAAGTGGTTCTCTCGGGAGGGCTGCCACGTTGCCACTGTGCAGCCTAATGGAGGCGGTCCATCATTGTACCCTGGGCCTACCATTTTCCTCCTGTTTTCTCCCTTTCTTGAAATGCTGACCAGGGGGTATGTAAGCACACACAGACCAGCGTGTGGTGCATGTCAACCATTGGCATCTCTCCTCCCACCTTACCCACTAAGCTGCTTCTGGGTGCACTGCCAGCTGTGGTCACCCAGGTGGCAGCACCTTACAGAACAGGCTGCCCTCCCTTCACAGGAGAAGAGCATCCCTGGCCTGCTCAATGCTCCTCCCTGGCCGACCCCCAATGACTTGGCCTCACTTCTGAACCAGGGTCATAGGGGTAGCAAGCAATAGTGCTAGAGCTGTGCTGATGGGCCAGCTGAAAGCACAGAGATCTGACTTTTCATTTTGTTGTTGCTACCAGTGCACAGGAATGGTAGTGGTAGGGTCCCCAGATTGCAAGTCATCAAAATACAGTGCAATTAGTTGTGTTTGGAATTGTATACACTAATTTATTTTATTTATTTATTTCAAAAGTTTTAAAAAGGAAAAATCAAACTGAGCTAATAACTACATACTTCACGAGTCTATAGGGGATGGGGTGATACGGAAGATCCATTAACTATGCTATAAAGTATAATAAATTAACATTTATGCTAGGTAAATACCAGGTGCACAGACACGCAGTACAATAAGAACGTAGGTTTAATAAAATTGCAAATGTGTAAAGGCATTATAAAGTGAAGTAAGAACAACACTGTAACTGTAAATAGGGAGGGTTGGTATGGTGGGATATGCACTACTGCAAATTCAAAGTGTTGGGACAGCAGTCGCTGTGGTGTGTGGTGGACAGCAGGTCATGACAGAGGTCAGGAGCAATTGCAGGAGTGTGTTAGAAGTCCCTGAGAGAGACCTAGGGGAGCAAAGAAGAAGGCAGAGGGGATGGTCAGCTGAGGGAGGAACAGATTATAGAAATTAAGGATAAACAGCTAGCTTGATCTGCAGTGGATTTCAGGTGAGGAAAATGGAATGAAGGTAAGTGCTGAAAAGAGTATCAAATTGGTGGGGAGATGAGAGGAGAGGAGAGAGAGGCAAAGGTACAGGGAAGGAGCCAAGTCTGAATTTGGAGTTAAGGCAAGCACAATGGTCAAGCTACCTGACATCAAGGAGGTGAGAGAGAGGAGAGGAGGAAGGTACAGGGGGCAGTGGTGGGTGTGAGGAGGACAGTAGCAAGGCAATGTGGCAAAAAGTGTGCCCAGTCAGCTAGAGTGCACTTGGGAACAACCTACTGTATACAATGTCACAATAATTGAATAGGGAATATCATAATTGAAACACTGTCTAGTGGGCGAAAGTAGGACCTTAGTTTCTTCCTGTAAAGCACACCATGTTTAGAGTGGAGCTTCTGGTGGATGGCTTCCACATACAGTATATTGAGAAATCAAGGTGACAGTCCAACCAAACCTAGCTATTAAAAGGAGACATCCTCAATCACTCTGCCAATAAATACGGAAGAAGGGAGAGGAGTTAGCCTGGCAAGCCTCTACCTGGTGTCAGAGGTCATTGAGACCATTTTCTTAGCTAAATGGACAGCTAATTTAAAAGAAACCAGCACAGATCATTGCAAACATATCAGAGCTATTCACATTGAAGGGACGGTAGTATGTTTTTTATGTACCTAGTGAGATTACCACACCTGGTGAGCATCATAGGTTTTGTTTGTTTTCTTTTTTGTAGTATTCTTTTCACTTTTTTGTCCCCATTTCTCCCAGCACCTGGGACCCAGCACGTGTTGCACTTGCGTGGAGCGCACACCAAATACCAGCTCGGCCCCTCCCACCCCATCCCTGGTGATCGTCAGCTGCCCCTTCCTGCCTCGCTTCCCGGACCTCCACCCAGTGGGAGCGGAGCTACAGGGGCAGACAACCACCCTGGGAGAGGAGAGCTGTCTAGCAGCTGCTCAATCTCACTCCCCACCCCACGCTGGCTCCCCGATGACCCAAGGTCGTTACCGAATCCAGGTCGCTGGCAAAGCATGAGGTAAGGCATCCAGCTCCTCAGCCTTCAGTGCCACTGGGCAAGCCATTATGTTTTTTTACATAACTCATGAGTTACACCCATTTGTCTAAGTACAAAGGGGGGGTATCAACTTTTTACCTG
The DNA here is from genome assembly GCA_016271365.2 of Neoceratodus forsteri. Lineage (NCBI taxonomy): Eukaryota > Metazoa > Chordata > Ceratodontiformes > Ceratodontidae > Neoceratodus > Neoceratodus forsteri. The sequence goes on from CM057453.1 coordinate 959,302,697, forward strand.
ACCTTTTGCACAGATCTTTGTAACAGCTCAAACAAGGGAAGACCTTGTTAATTATGGCACTGATATGCTACAAAGCCATTATGTGCTGTACACAGTGTTTCCATAGCACCTCACCACCCATTACACATGGCACCAAGACCCCGATGACCACAAGAAGTACTTTTAAGCACTTTTACAACTGTTCACTGCCTTGTAAGCTAGAAGATGCATTTTTTAGAAGTTAATCATTTTATTGACATAACTTTTATAAACATACATCTATACTTCAGTATTCCATATATTGCAGATGACATCAAAATGTACAAAGGAAGGCATTGTTGCTGATATATGGTTCAGTTAAGGAATCAGTGTTCAAGCACGTGAGGCCAGTAGGTTTTTCCCACAGTATGTAAAGGGTGGCCGTCTTTATATGCCAAAGTATTAGCTAACAAAAAGATAACATTAAACTAGTGATATTTCATGTAATAGTAGTACAAAAACTGTGGCACTCACACCCACACTATATACTGGACACCGGAGCTTCCAAAAGGTAAACTTAAGTCCTTTATCAAAGGCTTTATCTGAAACATGTCAGGCTGTCTGATGTAGCATTTAAAACATTAAAGTTTACCTTCTTGAAGCTCCAGTGTCCAGTATATAGTGTGGGTGTGGGTGCCATGGTTTTTGTACTGCTGTTTATGTTTCTCTGCATGAGCACCATAATCCTTGTGCACACTCTCTTTACTTGTGATATTTCATGCAATGTAACTTCAAGAATTCAGAGGTAGTATAACTATGTGAAGACAGTAATTATACAATGGAAAGAAAGAATCCTGGTCTCTGATCGGTCAGTCTGGGACTGGACCCATGATGTTATTCCAACACAGCATCACGGCTCTAGTCTCAGTACTGTGAACCATAATGGAGGAGCATTCGGATACTCTTTTTTTTTTTGCATCTCCTCTTAAGAAACTAAAATATTTTTCCACACTAATAAAAACATTCTTTAAAATTATTTTTTTATTTTATATAGAACAACGAGCCATTGTATACTAGCAATAATGCGCTCCAGGGTGTGCGTCATTTGGGATAACATCATGCCTCAGGTATTGGATGCACTCGGCCTAGGCCCTCGTGGCTAATCACCTGAAGTGTGACGTTATCCTTAGCACAACACACACCCTGTTGGGCATTACTGCTTACACACACAGGTAATATAGTGAACTACACAGAATCCTAGTTAGAATGAGACCAATAGTCCAGGTGTAAAGAAAGCAGGAAGGTCAGCCTTTTCCTTTCCTGGGCACTAGAGATTGACAGTACGTGACCAGAAGGCTTGGCATTTCGACAGGGAGTCCATGCTAAATGGGAGAACCAGTCAAGGGTAGCTACCTGTGAGAAGGGGGATATCAACTCTTGGTGTGAGGGTAGTCTGTGCAATCACCACCTACAGAGGAGAAGCATTTGGGCCTGAACACTTACATACTTAGTAATGCCAGCCACCTGTGGCCAGTAGTTGTTATGGGTGGGACTGCAAATGTGATCTCTAATTTTAGAAGGGACGCTGAACATGGTACTAGAGTGGCTAGTACATCAGTGCCCAGGTTGCAAACCTTGTCCCAGAGGGCTTGAATGGCTGGGCATTCCCAGAGGATATGGAATAGGTCACCACCAGCTTCTCCACATCTCCTGGATTTATCTGTGGGTGACAGAATTAGCTGGTGTAGCATTGACCGGATTCTGTACCAGGAATGTAGAATTTTATTCTGGATGAGTCTACTACATGCATCCTTGAAGGTTGTAATTGCAGAATGTCCAGCATTTTCCCTAGTTCTGTTCAGGGGTCTGGGTGGATTCCCATTTTGGCTTAGCTTCTGTGGGTTGGCTGGGAATGTAACTACAGGCATCTTCATAGGTTTGCCAGCTACATGTTTATTTAGGGCCTGCCATGTTGCTAGATTCGACCAGAGTCCAGCCTTGGGGGATTGTGCTGCAATGCTTGAAGGGTGCCTACCAAAGATGCCTGTGGTGCTAGGATGCCCTTGAGTTGTAGCAGACCGTTGATCATCCAAACTTGTCATTGGAGACTTTCACTGTCTACCATGATGAATGGGTTATCCCAAAGTGCGATAGGTTCCCTAGGGCATGGAACTGTGCTTAGCCACTTGTGCAATTTGCTTCAGTAGCTCAGGGAAGGTGCTGTAGTTAGATGTGTCCTCCCTTCTTGAGGAGTGGGGGAGCACAGGAGGGAGACCAAAGTCTGCTGTGGGAGCCTGGACTTTTCCATAACTACCCATTATGTTAGGTTAGGGCATGGCTGACTGACCCAGTGCAGAGTCTGGAATGCCCTATAAGCCTAGAGGTGGTCTATGGCCTAGGGGAAGTTCCAGCCATCTTTCCATGATGCATGAAGTATGTTAAAGCTGTAAATAGGGCGTGCCTCTTCCCAAATAAAATTCCCCATGAGTGCACTGAATGCGCTGAGCCATTCTAAGGTGAGAACAACTTAGATGTGGGACGCCACATGGAAGAGTTTCAGAGCTGTAACCATTTTAAGGGTGGGCATTTTTCCAGCCATTGTTAATTGTAATGGTTTCCACCTGTCATATTCCATTTTTAGTTCCATCATCAGTGAGGATAGGTTGGCATCACACCCACCCTCTGAAGTCTGACCGGCGTCGGGGGCATAACTTGGGTTCATCAGCCAAAATGTTTGCAGAATTGTACCCCCACCCTACAGCCCCTGACAGCCATTGAGGTGCCACTTGGGTTCTGTTACCCTAACGTTCACCCCATTCTCCGATATTGCACTCATCCAAAGACCCCAATGCACACCCTGACACCTGTCGCTCTCTGCAGGGTGGGGTGAGGTGGAATGGCGTAAGTATTATGGCTGAACCAAAGCTACACTCCCAATGCCTTTCAGTCTCTGCGGGGGGAGGGGGTTGACGTTATTTCATTACTTCACTGCCATTCCTATTTTACATTTCTAACTCCTGCACTAGCAATGCCAGTGCCAGCAAGCCAACATTCGGCATTGACAAATGCTTGTTTGAAATAGTGCTCAGGTTCTGACATTATCAACCTGAGTGGTGTTGCTTGTTTGGGCCAGTCAGGCCAATTCTCTTTCATTACCAGCCTCAAATACTTTATTCCTGGACCAATTTCACCTTGCTCTGGGTGTCAGCTGCTGTATGAACTGTGTGCTGAGCTCCAGTCAGGAGTGTGCTGCCAGGGGATGTGTCTTCTCTTGTATTTTAGTTTCTGCACCGTAGCAGACTGTAGCACTGCAGACTTTATCACAAGGGCCATAACTTAAGGGCATCACACTGGGGGCATCAGCATGGGACAGCAGTCGTCAGGAGGCACTGCACCCTAAGGGTAACAGTTTGCAATGCCTTGTAAGACAGCTACTGTAGATGTACAAGAATTGTACACATCAATGTAACAGCTTCAACTATCCAGCATCACAGAAAATATTTATGAATTTATTTATTGAACATTGATAACTGGGAAAGGCACACTGATCCAAGCCTCCTTTCCATGTGTGACCCAGGGGAGAGGGGTACTGGGAGGCAAATACATTCAGTGGAAAAGTGTGGTCAGTATTAACCAGCTGATGTATTGGTTAAATAAATTACCCAAAGACAAAATAAACAGTAGGCAGGTACAGACAAAACATACAGTAAAAGGGGCAGGTAAAATGTTCAATTTGTGTAATATAAACAGTGGGAGATTAACAGACAATGTATGCAGTGAGGTTGTACTAGCAATAATAACAATAAAATATCCAGTTGTGGTGCAGTTAGGAAAGAGTGAAGAAATGGTATTTACGAACTACTCAAATCAGGACAGGCTTTCAGGTCACAAGTATAAATTAGGTGAAGGTTCACAGAGGTCACAGATAACCCAAGACAACATAGAGGACAAGAGACTGACTAGCTGGGCAACAGTAAGAGGCAGCAAAGAGGACTTTGAGCTGATGCTTGAATGAATGATAGGAGGAGTACAGAAGAAGTGTGGGGACAGGTTGTTCCAGGTAGAGGAAAGATGGGAGAAGAAAGTGGATTGCTCAGTAGCAGATTTGGAGTAGGGAATGGAGAAGGTGTGGGAGTCCCTAGACCAAAGAGCATAGGAGGTGGAAGGGGCAGAAGAGAGGTGAAATAAGGAAGAAGAGACAAAGTGAAGTAGCCCTGTGAATGAGGTGGCAGGAGGCAAGGGACAGAATCAAAAGGGTAGAGTAAAGGGAGCAGTGATAGGTACGAGAGGGAGTATTAGAGGCAAAATAGTAGAAGGCAGTGCAGTGTATCCATTCTGAGGAAAGAGGACACAGGGCAATGCCATAGACTGCAACTGCATAGTCAGACTCTGAAGGCACCGTCCTAGGGACAGTTTCCTTGTGGACTGGGATTGGTAGACAACCTTTGTTGCAGTAGAGTACACTGACTTTGGGGCAGAGCTGTCTATGAATGGTATTGATATGGGTGGACTAGAGAAGTTGAGCTTTCCATCCAGCCACACACCTACAGTAGGTGCCTGAAGTGGGGAACAACTTCATGGGGTTTGCCATTCAGGGTAGAAAAGACAAGGATGGATAGGAGGGTGGCAAGCATATGGCTTGTGCCAAAGGTCATGGACTCCGTCGTCTTGGCATTGGCCCAGAGTTGGTGGGATTGGAACCAGCATTGATGTTAATGTAAGTAGAGAGAGCAGTATAATATAATACTTCAGTAAATAAACAATTGGGGTGAGTATTATATTCTAGTACATTGTTAAGGTTTATCTGCTAGTGTTTACATATTTACTTAGCAACATCAAAAACAGCCTAGAGCAGATTATTCTGTTGAATATTGCTATAAACATTAATCTTGCAGTGATGTTGTGGTGTTTAAAATTTCAAAATGCATTAAAGAACTGTTGACAACTCAGGGAAAAACTTTGGAAAACACAATAATTAGGCAAATTCAGCTGGTATTTCATATCTCTTTTGTATATGTCGCCTCTGCATTATTTATTGGTGAGAACATTTGCACATGGACAGGATCCTAAGCTCTTACAGTTCATCTGTCCCAGCAGCTCAGTTCCCACTTGAAGTTATAATCCTGTGTAGTGACATCAGTCTGTTGCTCTGGGAATGACTGTGATGTCACAAATAGAGGACTGTGACCTATGGTGGAGAATCAACAAACACAGCAGAGGAACTCTGAAGGAACAAAGGCCTACATATTCAAAGTAGATGCACTGCACAACCCAAAATGTGCCAGCACAAACCAGAAGATGTGCCGTGGTGCAATATTGAAAAAACAGGGATACGCAGCACAAAGCCAGATGCACCTGAGTGCAAATATAATGTATGAAATGCATGTGCAGGGGGCATTCCCATGAATGTGCTGCACAGCCACATATTCAGCAAGGATGAGCTGCACATCCATAACGCAACCAGCAGATGCACTATGCAAAGATAGGCACATAAAAGCATGCCTAAGTGCAGTCCACCAACAGGCAGAGAGCAGCATAGCAGCCATGGATGGGATAGCATTCTTGATGGCAGCAGTCATGAGGGGAGTGAGGAGATGGGAGGAACAACAGCATGGACATGGAAGAGCACAGAGTAGTATGCCCAGCAGAGATGGTACCGTGCCCATCTCACGTTCGACCACCTGAGTGACATAGAGATCGTGGGCTGGTACAGACTCAACAGCGCACTGCTGATCGGCTCTGTGAGCTGCTCCATGATGACCTGCAAGCACCAACACACAGGAGTCACGTTATGATGGTGGAGGCAAAGGTGACAGCAACAATGTGCCTGCTCATCACGGGCACCCTCCAGACGCTGGTGGCTGACACCACTGGCATCACACAGTCTGCCACATCCCGTCTCCTCATCCAATTCCTCACTGCTCTGCTGCTGCATGCTTTGGAGTACATCAAATTCCCAAGCACACAATCAGAGCAGACAGAAACCATGCAGCACTTCCACAGGGTGGCGCACATACCAGGCGTGCTAGGGGCCATAGACTGCACCCATATGGCAATACACACACACCTGGCCCAGAGAGAGTGGCATACATCAACAGAAGAGGCTACCACTCCATAAACTGTCAGGTGGTGTGCAATGCCACGGGGGTGCATTGTCAATGTGTGACCACGCACCCTGGAATTGCACATGATGCCAACATCTGGCACCAGTCGGCCCTGTGCTGACTGTTCGAGAGCGGGGGGATACCAAGTGGCCACCTAGTGGGTGAGTGGGGAATGACAATGGGCCTACACAGCACACAGTGGCACACAATACAGTGTGCATAATCGCTGTGAGGGAAACAGACAGGGCCTGCCATGCCAAATAAGCAAGCAGTGCCATGGGCCATGTGTGGCCACTGCACTGAGAACTACATGTGGCTGGTGTGTGCTGGTTGAGGAGGGGGGCATGTCTGGTGACACACACCGCTACCGCATGTGTACCGGCAGGCAGTGGTATAGGGCATGGGCTTGACACAGGCACCGTAGTGCTACTGAGAAGTACACCTAGACAGGACAGTGGCTGTCACCAGTAGGGGCAGGGCACGTGAATAGCAGCACCTGGCCGTGGGAGGTCATGGCATGCCAGGCACATGCCCTGCATGCAACGCACATGCAGCGCACACAATGACGTCATGATGCGTGCATGGCCTGTGTGCCATGGGGTGGAAAGGTCAGGGTGTGGGACACACAGAGGTAATGGCAGACATGCAGTAACATTGGGTTGTTGTAAACCTGTAAATGACAGATTTACACATAACACTTCTCTCTTCCACATGTGACTATGCATACCCCCTACGGTCTTGGATGCTCAACCCCATATGCCAGCCCACATCCATGCTGGAGAACCGGTACAATGCGGCACATGCCACGACACGCAACATCATTGAGCGTCTGTTCAGCATGCTCAAAATGAGATTCAGATGCCTGGACAGGTCTGGCAGTGCCCTACAGTACAGCCCAGAGAAGGTCTGTGGCATATTCCTGGCCTGTTGCATGCTACACAACATGGCCATAAACAGTGGAATCCATGTGCAGGCTGAGTTGGGTGCCAGCTCTGAGGATGTGGGGCCACAGGCAGGGGGTGGGCAGGAACGCCACGACTGTAGGGACCCAAGGGTGGTCGCCAGAGTGAGGCAGCACAGGGACACGATCATGGAGGAGTGCTTTGGGGACCGTAGGTGGGTAACAGAGCTGGATACTGTGGGGTTGGGCAATGTCCTGTGGGAATGGGGGAATAACATGTGAAGGTTGGCAGATGTGGCATGTCTGACAGGTACACAGTGTCGGAGGTACACACACATGCAGGTATGGCCACTGCCAAACAGTCATGTCCAGGCCTACATGAGGCACTGTGGTGTATGGCATGGATCAGTGGATAATGCCCTCACACATGCACAGTGGACACACAAGGCTGCACTCATCACACCCACGCCAGACTACACAGAAGCAGTGTCCCACCACAAGCCCAAAATACCGCACAGACAGCATGGACATGCAAGCCATAGGCCCATGCATGTGTCCCGCATGTGGATCCGGGAACAGACAGCAGGATGGGTAGGCAAACAACGGCTGGATGGTGACTGTGCCATGACAACCGCACACAGGTGGGATCATTGTGACCTACCACGGCTGCCACAGACACGTAGGTGGCCATGCCCATGACATATGCCCCCTCTGGGGTGGCAAACACATTGGCAGGGGACCCAACCGTGCTAGCAGGGGTAGACCCATGCGACTGTGATCGTGTGCTCATGGGTGTCTCATTGTCAAAGTCCAGATAGGACCCAGGGGTGTTGGGGATACCTGAGGCAGGGGATGGCATCAGAAGCAATGGAGCCACGCTACGCCATGAGGCGGGAGTGCTGGTGTCACTATGCAGTATGTGGTGGGCACTACTGCATCCACAGGGTGCAAGGGCAGCACAGTCCACCTCGATGGCCTGTGCTGTCCTCTCAAATCCTGTGGTCATGTCCTCTCACAGTTGGCGAATCTCACCAACAACGTCCACCCGGAGTTGGCATATCTCTCCAAGCAACCGGGAGCGGCCCACAGAGGCATGGTCATCCATGATGTCCACTTGCACACGCAGGCCCTGACACACCTCCCTGAGCTCACCCTGATGCTCCACAGAGGCCTGCAGGAGCTGGGTGTGCTCATCAAGTCCATCAGCAGAGGACCTGTCCTGGGGGCGCTGATGGGCTGGTGGTGTACCAGCCTGCAGTGCAACATCCACAGCTTGTGGACGCTGCACAGCTGGCAACTGTTCATGTGGGAACTGTGCGTGGGCAGGCACAGTGGGTCCCTGTACAGCCACGTCATGTGCACGGGTGGAATGTTGTTGCCACACAAAGCCCTGCTGCTCAAGGGTGATGGCCCCTGTCCCCACAGCCATACCCCAGACCTGGCCGCCAACAACTGCCGCAGGTGCAGTAGACGTTGGACCATCCTGTCTGGGGCCGTGCATGGGTGCAGGGTGCCCAACCCTGTCCTTCGCAATCTGTGTGGCCACCTGTGCTGTGGCAGTGGCACTACTGTGTGTGGTCACCTCAAGCTGTGCGTCATTATCATCATCATCCTCCGTGGCCGATGCCAGCACTGTGAGGTCATCAGGCAACTCAATGTCAAGCAGGGTGTTCAGACCCACAAATCTCAGGAGGTCCTGGAACAGACTGTCCCTGCCCGCACCAGCCACATTCCCTGCCGATGTTGATGGCCTTGATTCCTTCTCCACCACCTCCACCAGTCCCTCCACCTGTGTGCCGTGCCCTGCAGCTCCCCTGAGGCATGATGGCACTGTAAGGCAGACAGGTATGCATGGTCAGGACAGCCTTACCTTGCATATCCATTGACAGCTGTACATGGGGAATGTGTGGCATGAAGCACAGATGTGTGGACACTGCCACACATGGCATGCACCACTGTGTGCTGCACGCAATGCATGATGGAGGGCCATGCACACATGATTCCATGATGTGGATGACCACCAGGCCATGGTTGTGCACAGGCCCACCCCCGGGCAAGGAGCACTTCTGCCTGTGTGCGGACACACCTGCAACACTGACAGTCCACAACGGTGCATTGCACAATCATGTGTTGCCGACATTCAGGAACATGGCACATGACCACAGGTGGACAGTGACCACCACTGGCTGCACCACCTCAGCAGGCAGATGTCCCTGGTGTCACAGCCAGTCATGGCAGCACACATGGGCTGCATGGGAGATACTGCATGGCCATGGGGGGGATATGCAATGGTGGATGCACCGCATGACAGCATGGTGATAACATGTGCATCCATGTGTGGCATGTCCTGCACACCCAGGATCACAGCACACAGCCAGACAGACATTGTGACACATGCATACCCACAGTGCTGTGCAAGGCCCCTGCCTGTCTGGAAGCCACCTCCAGGGATACTCTCCACAGATTCCCAGGACAGTATGGATGTGAGCACCTCCTCCCATTCAGTTAGTGGTGGCACAGTGTGTGGCCCAGCCCCTGTGGCATGCAGTGATGCCTGCATGGTGGCCAGGCGATCCCTGGTCCTAGTCCTCTCACTGTTCATGCACTTCATGCATTCCTGGGGGGTGCAGTTGTACACATCATGGGCGTTTACCGCCTGTGCCACCACATCCCATCCCTGTGTCCTCTGCTCCATTCTTCCCTGACAGGAGGTCCACCTTCCAGACGTATGCCTCAACAAGGGCCCCCAGCTCATCATCCGTGAAGTTCAGACATCTCTTCCATCTCAACTCCTCCTCCGCTGCCATACTAGTGCCTGTGGGGTGGAAGTGTGACAGCCGTTAGCACAGTACACAGTGATAATGCACAGCTCCCAGGCATGGAGTCTTTCTGGCCAGAGACCCATTAACAGTGTAGCTGTGGTAAACAAACCTCCAAGGTGCAGTACCTGCTGGTCACCAGTGGTGTGTGGTGGTGCAGAGCAGCCTATTTATAACTTAGCACATGCAAATTAGGGTCTGTGCAGCCTATAATGAGATGCTAATGTGCGGACTTGCGCTAGGATTGAGCAATGAGGCAATTTGCATATCCTGGCTACATATGGCCAGGGCCCCTTGTTTACTGCAGCAAAGTGGACCCACATTCTGCAGCAGGACCTCATACTTTCTGCAGCAGAACAACTGCTGATTCTGCGGCCATTCTGCAGCAGATAAATTGTGGTTAAACAACATACCTTCAAGGGGATTAATTCTTAGTTTACTAGGGTTACCACCTTTTCAGAAGCCCAAAGTGGGACATTTCTTACTGAAACATGATTTTTCGCAGGACAGTACATAACCTTGACCAATGCAACAGACTGGTTTTCTCTATATAGTCAGAATTAAGGCTAAGTATTGTAGTTTCATAGTTGCTTCTATTGTTTCTTATCATTTTAAGGTATTTTAGTTAAGGTATTGTAGTTTTCTGCAACATTTAGTGGAAAGTTAGAAAATATTTTTTCTACTATAAAATCAGGACATGTAGTATTTTTCATGTTTTTTTTTGCAGGACACAGCTGCCCAAATTAGGGCTGTCCTGCAAAAATCAGGACAGGTGGTAACCCTATAGTTTACCCTTTGACTGCCTTCGTGCAACCACTCCACTACACTGAAAGTGGAACAGCAGGCCATTTAACAGCATGTAGTCTTCATATCACAAATATTAAACTGCAATAACCCAGACCTGGTGTTCTCTTTTAATAACTTTTTCCTCCCACCCAGAATTTGAAGGCTCATCTGTTTTTCTGCACTCTGGTGACGTTTGCTGTTCTCCTAGGTTATAATTGGAGGAGGACAGAAACACTCTGCTAAAACTACACAGAAGGTAAAACCTACTTGGATTTCTTTTGGTTTATATTTACAGTTAGCAGGAATAAAGAGAGACTCCAACTTGAAAGCCATTTATTTTATTTTTTTCTGATTTTGATCATCGTTCTTTTAGATTATAATGTTTTAAAACTAGGAATACTCAGCTGTCTTGCAACAAACATGTTGAATGCAGTGTGTGTTGGGGGGGATTATCTTCCTATAATAGTGATGGAGGGTGTTACTTGCAGTGTCTGTATGATTTGTTGACTCCTGATTTTTCTTTTGGGGAACTCACTAAACAAGCATTTGTCAATGCCGAATGTTTGCTTGCTGGCATTGGCAGTGGTAGTGTAGAAGTTACAGAGCTGCGTAATAGGAATGGCAGTGAAGTATTGAATTGAAGCCAACCCCACCACCACCCTGCAGAGAGTGACAGGCATTGGGGTGTGCGTTTGGGTCGTCAGGCATAACGGCCATGCCATTTCACCACACCCCAACCTGCAGACACTGACAAGTGTCGCGGTGTTCCTTGGGGTCTTTGGCCCTTATGCGCACCCCATTTCATTAGGAAATATGGTGAGATGGGTGCGATATAGGAGAATGGGGTGAAGTTTGGGGTCGAAGAGTCCAAGGCATACCTCGATGCCTCTCACTGACTGCAGGGTGTGGAATGGTATGAGCATCACAGGCAAGAATCCCAAGTCACACCCCTAATGCCTGTCATTCTCTACAGGGTTGGGCGTTATAGTTGGAAACCCTAATACCTCAGGCATTCGTTGGTATTTTCACTCCAAATCTTCAACATGTTTGTTTTGTGACCCCACCTCATGAATAGGGGGGAATATCAGTTGGTTAGCTGAAAGCTGCTTATGCACAGTGACTACGGCATTTAGCACCACAGATGCAAAAACATTCCGAACAGGATGTAAAAAATGACAGCTGTACTGTTCATGAGGAGGTGTAAAAAATGGCAATGTTGCAAATCTGTAGTAAAAATATTTAAAAAAATGGTGAAGTCACGGGCGTACATAGAAACTGTGCAACGCACACTCGTAATATTATTAGGTTGGGGATTTTTTACAGCAGATTGTCAACTCAGGCATTTTGGTGCCTCCGATCATGAACAGTGTCACTGTGTTTTTCTTTATCTGTGCCGAACAATGATTTCCCACAGTGACCACGCATCTCTGCGCTGAAACTGTGAAAACACACTTCAGCCATGTTGTGAAAAATGACAGCTGTACTGTTCATAAGGAAGTGTGGAAAAATGTCACTGGTGAAAATCTGGACTGAAAATATTACAAAGTCATGAAGTAACGAGAGTGCGTGGAAACTGCTCAATGCTCACTCGTATCACAGTCATTTTATGGACTTTTGTCACCAGATTTTCAACATAGCCATTTTAAGACCTCTGCTTATGAACAGTGTAACTGTGATTTTCTTAATCTGTCCTAAACATTGCTTTCGCACACCAACAGCACCATTGTGCGCTACATGTGCGAAAACACATTTTGGGCGACATATGAAAAATTGCAGCTGTACTGTTCATAAGGATGTGTAATAAAATGGCAATGTTGAAAATCTGGAGTGAAAATATTGAAAATTAGTGAACTTACAAGCATGCGTAGGAACTGTATAACGAACGCTCGTAAAACAGTCATTTTTTGGAATTTTTTCACCAAATTTTCAACATAGCCATTTTAAGACCTCTGCTCATCAGTGTCACTGTGATTTTCTTAATTTGTCCCATACATTGATTTCGCATACCGACTGCGCCATTGTGCGTTACATGGGCGGAAACACATTTTGGGTTAGATGTGAAAAATGACAGCTGTACTACTCATAAGAAGGTGGCAAAATGGCAATGTTGAAATCTGGAGTGAAAATATTGAAAATTCGCGAACTTACGAGCGCGCAGGAAGAACTGTACAACGCACACTCGTAAAACAGTCATTTTTTGGAATTTTTTCACCAAATTTTCAACATAGCCATTTTAACACCTCACCTCATGAACAGTGTCACTGTGATTTTCTTAATTTGTCCTGAACATTGATCTCGCACACCGACTGAGCCATTGTGCGCTACATGGGCGGAAACACGTTTTGGGTGACGTGAAAATGGCAGCTGTACTGCTCATAAGAAGGTGTGGTAAAATGGCAATGTTGAAAATCTAGAGTGAAAATATTGAAAATTCGCGACCTTACGAGCGTGCGTAGGAACTGCGCAACGCACGCTCGTAAAACAGTCATTTTCATGAATTTTTTCACCAAATATTCAACATAGCCATTTTAAGACCTCTGCTCATGAACAATGTCACTGTGATTTTCTTAATTTGTCCCGTACATTGATTTCGCACACCGATTGCGCCATTGTGCACTACATGGGTGGAAACACATTTTGGGTGAGATGTGAAAAATGACAGCTGTACTACTCATAAGAAGGTGTGGTAAAATGGCAATGTTGAAAATCTGGAGTGAAAATATTGAAAATTTGCGAACTTACGAGCCTGCGTAGGAACTGCTTAACGCACGCTTGTAAAACAGTCATTTTTTGGAATTTTGGCACCAAATTTTCAACATGGGGTTTTTGGGACCCTTTCATAGATTAAGTCATGGCACTATTCAGCCTGAAGGGTGATTTCGCAGTGACTGCGAAATCACCCTTCAGGCCCAAATAACACCATGACAGTGACATCAATCATGAGAAGGGGTCCCAAAACCCATGTTGAAAATTTGGTGCAAAATTCCAAAATGCCTGAGATATGCATAAAGTTGAAACCCCCTATCTAGCCCATTATACAGCGTGCGACGGCATTTCCTCAGTTCGCGATCGGCTTTGAAGAGTGCAGGCGTGTTCCCGGTCCACCGAAGATGCGTCGCGCCGAGCTCGGAGAGGTAAGTATGGGTGAGGCGTGGGGAGAGCTGGAGTGCGCGAGTGGTGGGTGCGGGTTGTGGAAGGGGGCCAGGGAGACTATGTGGGACCGTTTTTCTTTACAGGTAAAAAAAAAGCGGATGGCGTGGGATGTTTGCCACGCTGGGGTGGGCTCCCAGCGTGGCACAAGAACGATTGAGGGGCGCTTCAGCCGACGGGGATTGGGCACCCCTGTTGGCTCAGTGATCGCTGCCACGCTGGGGTGGGCTCCCAGCATGGCACTTACTACTGGGGAGTTAGGACAGTGGAGCCGGCGAAGTTGGGCACCTGTCGGCTATATCATTAGTTGCCACACTGAGGTGGGCGCAAGCGTGGCATTTCAGAAACTTTGCAGGGAAGGCGGAGGCATGACTCAGCTGACGGGATTGGGCACCCCTTGGCTAACAGCGCGCATGCGGGAGCTGGAGCGTGCACGCCTGCATGGGCGCTAGGTGTGGGGAGCTGCGAGCAGCCGATATCTTATCGCTGCTCACCTGCGTACGCTTCCCCTTTCAACTGTATGCCACTGCATTTTGGAGCTTGTCATGAACAGCTCCAGCATGCATTGGCTTACAGGGGCCGCGCCTGCCAACACACTGACTGAATTGGAGGAGGAGGTGATACACCTCCGAAATCTCCGACGATGACACTATGTTTCTTGCACATGCGTGCAAGCAAACATAAAAATGCAAGCAAGTCATTCTTATTAAACTGGAGTAACCTTGGTTAGCATGTTCTCTTCTCCTCGCAACTCAGGGGGTTGTGGTGTTCTTCAGTCAATGACCCTCATTTCACTTATGTATAGCAGCAATCAGTACAACTCTCCATTCTGATATTTTTCCTTATCTGCTCGCACCAGTTCTAGTATACCCTGGTCTCCAACTCTACTGCAGCTGGGCAACTTGACCCTCCTTAAGAATTGGGCTTGATGCCACCACTTAGGCTGCAGGTTCAAATCTGCCATGAAATTACTCTCACACTTGCAGGTACAGATCTGCAGCCCACAAATCAAAACTGTGATCAATGTCCTTCAGTGGGGACTGAGTCCTCTTCCCAGTCTGCTGCTAGTCACATGGTTCTGCAATCAGCTCCTCCTCTGATACCTGCCACCACACCGAGATCGGTTCCACCTTCATGGGCACCACTGAATCTTCTCACTTCTTGACTACTGCTCACCATTCTCACAGTTCTTCCTTCCAAATTCATCTTCCAGGGACTCAGCATGCACTGTCAGCAGTCTCACAATGAAACACTAACATGGCTGAGCTAACCACACCTACACAACAGCAAATCATAACTGCTGTGGATCTAATCAAGCTCTGCTACTCTTGCGTCAGTCTCCCCCCATAATACTGGCTGGACTGAGTTATGTATCAAGAGCCAGCAAGAGTCAAGATGCCATGTGGCCACTAGCTTTTCAGCTTTGTAGCAGGCGGCATCAGTTTGTTGCACCTTCTAATGAGTATGTATGCGACGCCATACTTAACATATCAGTAGCTATGCCCTTTCCTTGTGTCACCGTATAGCATAGTTAGCATTTCTGCAGCCATATGACTGTTTTTCCTGATTTCTGCAGCCAGTACTGATTTCTGCAGTTGGACCTGATTTCTGCGGCCACTGCTGCAACCGCAGAATCGCAGAAAACACGGGGCCCTGAATATGGCTCATTTGTGCCCTGCCCATCTCAATTTGCTCAGCGCATGTCATTGGGCCCATTACATCTGCATTGCGCATCTTTGCACATGTATGGCTCTCTGGCACATACCAGTAATGTGCGGCTGTGCAGCCAGATGTTACCTGGCAACGCATTGTGCAAAGCGGCACAGCGCATCATCACGTATGTGCAATAGTATGCCGTGCTCACATCATGCATGGCAGTGCATCCGCAGTGACATTGCACGGAGCATGTACACATTGATGAATAATACCATTGGCTGATGTGTGACATGTTGTGCCCTTCCCAAAATGGCCGACATTCCGGTCATGCATGCACACTGTGCAATCACCTGACCCTGTGCTCCCACCCAGCATTGTAGCACCAAGCATGCCGCTAATGCACAATTGACTGTGTAGCGGGCATTGGCATTGCACATCCATGTGCTGCGCAGGCCATTGCATGCATGCCTGTTGTGCATCAGCTATGAGCAGGCCATATGGTGTGCAGAGCTGCATGCTGGCAGTGTCATTGGCAGCACACTGTGTACACAATGGCACATGCAGGGGTAGCAGGCCCACAGGCTCTTAATTGGAGTGACACTGAGCTGGCCAACCTTGTTGCATTGGTGCAGCATGCGGAGGACCAACTGTTTGGTGCTGAAGCCTTGCATGAGGCTAGGTCCCAGATCTGGGCCACTGTGGCCAACAGGCTCATGTGGAGGACAGGGGTGCCTTGCACTGGGGAACAGTGCAGGCACCGCTATGAGGACCTGAGGAGGAGGGACCCTGAGCAGCTGAGGGTGCTGCAGGAGCGTGCCTGCAGGGGTGATATGCCACGATCAGGTATGTCTACTGCTTCCCACTCTGCCATAGCTGGCATGCTGTTCCTGTACATGAAGGGTTGTGGTGCTGTATCCTGTATGCACTGCAGGGTTCAGGTGTGTATTGTTGGGGGGGCTGGGGGGTGGTGACAGCTTGCTGCTCATGTCTCCCTTCCATTGTGTTCCCCTTTCAGGCCAGAAAGAGTGCTAGTGGGCAGTGGACAGAGGCCACGAGCGCAGTAGGTCCAGGGGTCCGCGGGTGCAGGGCTGCGCAAGGTGCCATCTCAACCTGCAGAAGGTAGGAATGCTTTTATGTTCTTGTACTGTTCTGTTTGTAGTGGGGGGGTGTGGTGAGGGGTTTGTGTGTCCACCATGGCACATGTGCTGCTAGCTGTGTTTACCCCATTTGTGCCAGTCGGCACAGAGTGGCCATTGTCCTGGCACCATGTGGTGGTCCCACTGTGCACAATGCCCATGTGTGTCCAACATGTTGTCTGTGTCCCATCAGGAATGTGGGTGCCCGGCATGGCACACGCGTGGTCCACAGGGCCTCCAGACGTGGTGCACATGGCTATTGGCCATATCCGGTGTGTGTGTGGCATGGCATCATGTCCCATGACAATGTCAATTGCATGCATCTGCTGCCATTACAGTGCACTGTCCCACAGATGGGCCACTGTGTGGCACTGTTGCGTGGCTGTTCACTGGCATATCATGTGCATGGTGCGTTGTTGGGTGCATGTTTGTGTCTCATCAATGTCCAGTGTGCGCACATTCCTGGGGGGGTGCAAGTCTGTGCATATTGTGGCACTGACTGCATGTCCTTTGTTTCACCACACAGGTCATCCTGCTGAGGGTGGTGCCCGTGGTACGGGTCGGTGTGGAGGCAGAAGATGGGACCAGGTCCGAGTCTCCCCAAGGACGTTGACAGCAATACATGGCAGGCAGAGGACAATATTCAGGCAGTTGGGGTCCATTCTGTGTGACATATGGGAGCAGATGATGGTGCTCAAGGGGTTGAGCCAGATCAACCACCCTCCTGATGGGGACCAGGACCCATGAGAACATATCTGTGGCCATTGGACTGATGGTGCCCAGACTTTAATCTGAGCACCCCTACATCACCCCCTTCCCCTGTTACATCTCCTGCAGTTCTTCACCCCACCTGCATTCCCTGTACCCTTATCATCCCCCCATTTAGAGGATTTGGTTGCTGTTCATGTTTTTGTTTCATATTTCTGTTGCCTTTTTGCCTGTGTTTTGCATTAAACCATTTTATATTGGACATTCCCTGTGTCTTCCTTGTGTCTGTGGTCTGTGGTCGATCTGTGTTGTATTTGCAGTCTGCTGTTCTGTTGCTTCCACTGTCCACTGCCCCTTGCCCTGCATGGCTTTCCTGTTTGTCTCCTGTAGCGCATGACCTCCCTGTCTGCCCACATAGGCCACCACCATGCTTGCCATGATCATTTCTGTGGTGCCTCTATGCTGACACCCTGTTGCCCACAGCAGTATGTTCACTGTGTGTACCCCCCCAGTGCTGTGCCTTCTGCATTGTTTGCACTGTGCACCGAGCTGCTCAGCTTCCCACATTGTGTGCCCCTGGATGTGTGCACCCTATGTCGCCTATGCATATCTTGCACATCTGGCTACCTGGCACTGTTATGCCACTGCCTGTGTTGGCCATGCTGTCCATTGCCATCCCCAGTGTTCTGTCCCATCATCCATGTCCTTGTCAGTGCCATGCCATCAGTATGTGCTGGGCATGGTGCATGCTACTGTATGTGTTGCCATGTCCTGTGCCCCTGCTGTGCTGCGCGGTACCCATCCTGCTCCTCTGCAGTGCCACTCTGTTCACCATGGCTATGGTTGCTGTGGCCACATTGTCTTTGCACTTGCATTGTGCTCATGGCCCACCATGGGCACTGACATGTTGCTCCAGTCTCAGGCAGGCCTTCTCCACCTGCTATAGTCTGTCCTGCCCTTCTGCGCTGCGCATGTGCAGTTGCGTTATAGCACATCTGTGGTATATTCAGAGGTGGTTGCGTTGGTGCATCCTGTGGTGCATTGGCTGAATATGGCAGTTGTTTGGGGTGGCACATTTGGGTCGCGCTGCACAGCCACTTGCATTGTGTGCCTGGGGACCTTTGAATACCCCATTTACATGCCAATGGCCTCACTAGTAAATAAGGGGGTGGAGAAATACAGAACTAATGTGAAATATAAGCTAACTTGTGTCAAAATGCTATATTTTCCAAAGTTCTCCCTTGAGGCTTTGGCTTGTCTTTAAGGGTTGTAAACTCTGAATTATATTCCATGGAGTGCAACTGTTTTAGAGTGTTAGCTGAGGACAAACAACCATTTACACTACAGGAACACAGATTAACAGTTGGCTTGCTATTAAGATAGTCTTCTAATGGGAACTGCCAAGGTTAAAGCCTAGTCCTTTGGCTCAGAGCCTGTTGTGTGGCTGGCTGTTTGTGTTTGTCTCTGTCAGTAGTTTAGTTTTTGTGGATTTTCATATGTTTCTGCTTGGAGGAATTAGACCATTCTTGGACATAACATCTATGAATATTTCCTGGACTAAGAAACTGCAAAACATCACCACAAGGTATTGGCATTCTCATCATAAATCAACTCTTTTGGAAGCCATCAAAAGCAAAAGTAAGGTCAGTAAATCTGTTATACAAGCTCTGAGTTGTGGAGTGCTGCATTGAATCCATACTTCCATCTGACTTGTTCTTAAAGGATGTTTGCTTGTCTTTGAGGTCTATTCACAACCATTTTGGAGAACAAAGGGACGATACTAACAAAGGATGTTTATATCCTGCATATCCCCAGGTCAGTGTTCATCACTTTCAGAAATTTAACACATTCTGGGTCTTTGATCTACAGTAACAACAGTTTCTGGCCCCCAGTAGTTCACCATTTCCTGTGGATTTGATTACTTTTCCTCATCTGACTCCTGGAACCTTGGACAAATTTACTATACTACATATCCCTGAACATAACTATCTGCATGGTTTAATATTACTACATCAAGAATGCAACCTAACCTGATCCTGCTGCACCTGCTCCTTCTGACCCTACTGGCATCCCAAACTACCAATATATTTAAATGCCCACTGCAACCAACCTCTGATTGCCTGGTTGATAGCTCCTTGCACAGAAGTGGAATGGTTACCAGTAGTCTCAGCTGCAACAACACTCATCTCTTCTCCCAAATACTAGGATACATGAACATGCTACTGTGCCCATGGTCAACCCTATAATTAAACTATTTCTCCCTGTTCATACTATCGGGAGTCAGGTCACTACAGACAACTAAGAATAAGTATAAGGGAAAAAGTGCACGTAGTGGTCACTGCCGATACCTTAAGGAACTCCTAAAAAGACTAATACTGCTACTGCTACTCCTGCTAATATCGGGCAACGTTCACCCCAACCCTGGACCACCCCTAGATACCCCCAGGGAGCAATGTAGAACAGGAACCCTCTTGCTAGTTAGCATCAACATCTGTAGCCTTACCAAAAAATTAGATGCAGTCACCGCCTGGACAGCACAACATAGCCCAGATGTACTATCTGTAGTTGAAACTTGGTTGTCTCCAATTATCCCTGACACTGCTGTGGCAATACCTGGGTATACTAGCTTTCCGCAGGATAGGCTATCCAAAAAAGGGGGCGGTTGTGCCCTTTATCTTAAAGATTCTATGACAGGGCATGCCCTGATCCTACCCATTAATGGAGATGAGCTTCAGGTCCTTGCTATTAAAGTCATTCTTGGGGCCCATAACAAAGCTCTGACAATAGCCTCTGTATATATTCCACCTAAACTTACAGCAACAAGCCTGAACCCATTCCTTACCTGCATCAGTAGTCTAAAGCTTAACTCAGAAGTTATATTGCTAGGAGATTTTAATGTCAACTGGCTTGTCCCCAGTGCAAGCAACTACAAGGATGCCTTGGCAGCTGCACATTTTACACAGCTAGTTACCTCTCCCACTAGGATCAGCTATAGAACAGGGACCAGTACCTTACTGGACTGGGTACTCTCAAATCGCCCTGATCATATTAGCCACACTACAGTTCTCCCTGATGCCATTAGTGACCATTCCCCAGTCCAATGCATATGGTCACATAAATTCAATAAACCCCAGCGAAAACTATCAACAGTCAGATGCTAATCAAGGGACACCTTGCACCACTTAAGGCACTCTTGCGACAGCAAGACTGGTCCCTGATTGACACCGCTCTGGATGTTGATGCTGCACTTCAATACTTCATCTCAAAGTTCAATGCAGCATGTGATATCCATGCCCCCTTTAAGAAATGCAAAATTAAAGGACTTGACAACCCTTGGATCACAGGCAAATTCCTAGACCATCTAAATGCTCGGGACCTGCTATGGGCTTGTGCTACAGCCTCTGGCAACCAAGCAGACTTTCAGGCATACAGGGCCTCCAGGAATGCCTGTACCAGAACTATCCGCACTGAAAAAGCTAGCTACTACAAGAGCACCCTATCAAACTCATGGTCGGATGGAAGGAAATTCTGGCAAAGTCTCTCTGAAGTGATAGGGAAAAAGTCCAAAGCAACTCCTAAAATGCTAAAGGTTGATGGCAGCAACACCCTGGACCCCACCACAATTGCTAATACTTTCAATCTGGCATTCACTGACCTCAGCCATGTGCTTCCCTCTAACTTCTTTGACACCAACCAAACTACGGCCTCCCAATAGCAACAGCCTCAGGATGCAAATCACCCACATTTCTATTTCAAGGCAGTTACTGAAAGGGATGCCAAAAAATACCTCCTCACGGTGCTCGGAAAATCCAGATCAAGTGGGGACACACTTGACTTGAAGCCTCTCTCCTCACCCTGACGATGTCCTGCACCCTCTTACCAAGATTATTAACCAGTCCCTCATGCTCTCCCAGTTCCTGCTCAAGTGGAAGTCTGCCCTGGTGACCCCAATACACAAGTCTGGGGATAGGACATTACACTGTAACTACAGGTCCATCTTCATCCTACCCCCTTTATCCAAAGCTCTTGAAAAAATTGTCGCAGACCAATTGGTGGAGTACTTGGAGAAATACAACTTGCAATGCCCACAGCAACATGGCTTTCATAAAGGACATAGCACCACCTCTGCCCTCCTTGAATTTACAGGCCACATTCATTAACACTAGACCAAGGACAACTTGCTGGTGCCACCTTTATAGACCTCGCGAAGGCCTTCGATACAGTCAACCATCCATTACTACTGGAACAACTTGACAACTTAGGGCTTTCTCATGACACTTTACAATGGTTCAATAGTTATCTCTCCAACCAGTCACAACAAGTCAAGATTGGTAACTCCCTGTCCTACAAACTACCTGTCCGGGCTGGTGTTCCCCAAGGGTCAGTACTGGGACCCCTTCTTTTCAGCATCTTCCTGAACAATCTCCCTTCTGCCTATGATGAAAACATCATTCTGTATGCTGATGACGCAGTGATTTTCTCTAAGAATTCTGACCCCTCCCTCTTGGAGAAACAACTGCAGGAAAGTTTCAAGCAAGTTGAGGCTTGGTTCGTCTCACAGAAACTAGTGATAAATTACAAGAAGACAAAGACTATGCTGTTCCATGGCATGCATAACAAACATAAACACCAACAGTTGGCAATCAAAAACAGCTCGGGTGTGACCCTGGACCAGACGCAGACTTTCAAATACCTTGGTATAACCCTGGACCCTACTCTCTCCTCCAAACATATTGCTTCAGTTGCAAAATCCGTAAATATCCATACAGGCCTTCTCTATAAACATAGACACTGCCTGACACCTGGCGCCCTTAAGCTAGCAATACACAGCTCTATTGTCTCCATAATTGATTATGGGATTGTTATCTACGGAGTAACCATAGCTATAGGACTAGGGCAAATTCTTACAGCGCTGAATAGGGCCTGCAGGCTGCTTACTAGTGCTGCCCACCACACGCATACCTGCGACCTCTATGAACAGTCAAGCTGGCTACAACTTCAGAGAAGGATTACTTTCCAAACCTGCCTACTAGCAAAAAAGTCATTGATGGGACTCGTGCTCCCTGGTGTTCAGTCTCTCTTAAGCCCAGCCAACTGCCCCCGTTACACAAGAAGCTCTGACAAATATTCTCTGGCTGTTCCCTGCTGTCGCACCACCCAAGGCCAGTGGTCTTTTGCAGGTAGATCCCCTAAGATGTTTAACTCCCTGGGCAGTGAACTCACCAACTTAGGTACCCTCTGCTCATTCAAACACAAGCTACAGCAAACGCTTGTGTCCAGAGCCACCTGTGACTGTTTCTCCTAACCCCCCCAGGTAGTCACTTCTGTTCTTCTCACCTCTCTACTATCACCACCTCTGCCTGCCACCACCCTTCCCCCTCCTCATATCTACCCCTACCTCTCTCCCTAGCCCAGGTCCACCACCTTCCTCTCTTACCCCCCTTCAACTCCCTTCCTCTTTCCCTTTTCTAATCTGCTCGCCCCACCCAATGTTGCACTTGTTCCCCGATCCTTGCCTCCCACCCACCTCTCCTTCTACGTCCCTCCCAGTTACCTCTCTACACCCACTCTCTCTTCCACTTTCCTACGTTACCTGGCACAATTGGCAGCAACTCAGTTTTTTCCACTCTACCTTTACCTTTGACAGTGCCCTTCTGGGAACTTTAGTTCATGTAAATATTATTTGTTGTGACTCATCATTCGTAAATGTATGCCTGACTATGTTGTTCTAACTGTTATTTATATCACCTGTAGCTTTGGACCATGTATACCCTGTACAGAATTTTGTATTCAAGCTGCTTGCCTGCTAATCTCACACAAACTGTACTTCTATTCTTTGTATACTGATGTGGAACCTTTGTAAAAGAGCTACTGGCTGAAAGGTATTTATCCGAAATTCTAATAAATAAATAAAGCAGTGGAGAGTTAAGCTTATATTACTGATTAAGGAGACCTTATGCCCTAGTAGTGGTTCACATTGGTTTAGGATGTAATTAAATTCTCATTTTGGTCATTACTCATTATCGGGGCCAGTTAGTATATAATAAGGGAGGATGATATTGGTTATTATTAGATACTTCCAATATGGGGCAGACCCAACTGTGGCAAAATAGGTAGTGAATTTCAATATTGTTTGATACTCCTCATCTGGGGTAGGCCCAACTGTGGTACAGGGAGGGAAGGTGATTCCACATAGGTCACTGCCCCCTAACTGGCATATACCATTGTACTTAACTATAGTGTACATACAGTACATATTGGTGACCTACTGTAGGTCATTACTATTATAGTCTAGTTGCTACCAACTTTCTCCCTCATATGCAACACTGCACTCTGTACTCCTCCATATCCATAATCCCCCTACCCTCATATCGCCAGTCCCACTGTGCCTCCTTCATCTCTAAATTCTGGTTTGGGTCCCTGCCATCTTATCTGTCCTCACTCCTTTGTCCCACTCTCCCATTCTCTCCGTCTCATGCTCCCTCCTCTCCAGGGATCCACACACTTTCTCCCTTCCCTTCACTCATTCCTCTGCTAGGCAATCAGTCTTCTCCTATGCCTTTGCTCCCTCTGGAACCTGCTCCCCTCCTCTCTCTGTCTCTTCCCCAGCCCATCTCCCTTAGGCACCAGCTAAAACTCCTTGCTGCCCTCCTCCTGCTCCTGTCATTTATTTTATTTATTTAAATTTGTTAACTGGGTAAAAGCACTGGATAATTAAAGGAAAGCGATCTGTATCTTAACTGTCCCACTCCCGAAAGCTTTAACCCCTGATTCAGCTTTTGGAACATTAAAGCAAATTTTTTCATCATGTTTACAAGGCGAGCGGTGAGGTGCTACAATTTCAGATGAAGTGGAGCCACACACCATCTGCCATATTTGAGAATCGCAGACTTTTCTAAAGTAAAATTTAGTAAGTAAACATGAGAAAAAAAATTGCTTTAATGTGCCAAAAGCTGAATCAGGAGTTAAAGCTTTCGGGGGTGGGACAGTTAAGATAAAGACTACTTTCCTTTAAAAACCTTTTTTCAGGCCCGACTCGACATAGCACAAAATAAGACATAACAGAACAACTAATAACACATCAAATCAAATACAATACAATACAAACATAGAACGATTACTTGAGAAATAGCACACATACAATAAATAGCAAATAAAACAACATCAGTTATAACATATACAAACATCCTTGGATAATAAATATTCTTTCCCCCTCTCTGATTCCCTCACCTATTGGAGCCCCTATCTCCCAGTTGTTGGGCTTACTGCTGGGTTCTACCTTACCCTGTATCATGCTCCTTTCTGTTCTACATCTACATTGCTATTTATTCCACCAGATTTTGTCTATTTATTTTCAAATCATAGGCCGGCCTACCAGCACAGTGGTAATGCTGCCACTTGTGGCGTGGATGACCCAGGTTCGGAAGCAGATCCGGGAGTCTGAGGATCAGCTGGGGAGAGGTTGATAGAGCATCCAATGGACCGCTCTACCTCTACGGGGGGCTCTACAGTGGTCCAACTCCTGTGTGCCACTTAAAGGAGGCTGGGTGCCAGGCCAGGACCATTAGGAGAAAAGGTGCTACGGCTGATGGCAGATGTCTGCAGTGCACGTGTGGGTGTACACACATGCTGCATTGATGTCATTGCAAGTCTGCAGCCTGTAGGATGGAAAATGGCCTGGAAAAATGGAAGGAGACGACCAGATGATGCAAGCTCCTCCACCCTGTGAGCCTGGTCATGAGTAGGTCTCCTCTCCCACCACCTAACTGGATCCTGTGTGTGGTGGTGCAGCTGTGGCCCCTCCACCCCTGCCGGGGGGGAACCCTGGGGGCATTGACAATGGGGAGCGGTGTTCCACGGAGGTGCCTCTATGCTGGGGGTCAGAAGGGGGAGAGGAAGCTGAGGGCAGTCAGTTCCCCCAGCCAAAAATAGATCATATATTTTTAAATCAAAGCCACTTTTTGCACCTTTGTTTAGCTCTGTTTACTTTTTATGTGCACTTGTAATATATTTAATTGTACTTTTACTTTGTACCAATCATTAATACTGCATGTGCTGTTCTGATTGTATTTCCTGTTCCCTCACCCCCTGGTCACACCTGGAAATGCTTTTGGCACAGTGTACCTTCCTTGGTTACCAGTTTTCAAATAAATAAATAAATAAATAAATTCATGAATAAGTAAATAAATAACTAAATAAATAATAATTAAATAAATTATCTTAACTGATCAGTGTGTTATTTTGGATAACAGGCATCATATATATTATGAGTTTCATCAAGAAGTTATTGACAGAGAATAAACTAGCACCTGCAGTCTTTAACAGGGGACAGTAATACTCATTAAAGTGCTAGTGGCAGAATGTGGGGCCCTATGTTAAGAGGAGATGGGGGCAGGAAGGGAGACTTGGGGATGGGATTTAATCAATTGTGTAAACTGTGGGGCCACAATCAGAAGAATGTTCATTTGGAATTGCAGGGGTTGATCAATTTATAAGAGGTTAGGCACTCTGCAGGCTGAATTATCAACTGCGAGGTCCATGATATGACAGCTGCACTGGAAATTTGAATGGGATCAGATGAGACCTACATCCTCTGCACTACCTCAAGGGTTAGGGACCAGGGATGGAATGTGGTAGGAAACAAAAGGCTCATACCAGAGTTTAAGCACCAGAGGGGTTGTAGCTGTAGCATTCAATGGTTCAATGGATTCTCCTCACTAAGAGAGTTGGGTAGAGTGGGTCCCTCACCTGAAGAGAAGCACTGCAATACACTCAATGATACAGCTGTAGTGGAGAATCCTAAAAGGAGGGAGTTTAGACAGAGAGAAGGAGAAGGGAGGATAGTGCTTGTAGTAGGGACTCGGTTGTAAGGGGGGGGCGGAGCTTGTTGTCTGCGTAAAGAACCAGAAAGGAATGGTAGTTCACTGTCTACCTGAGACAACAGCTGTAATGCTTTAAACTAGGCTAGATGGGGCAGTTTGAGAAGTGGGACAGAAACTGGACAGCGTTGTTCATGTGGGAGCAAATGACTTGGTATGGAATAATCTTGAAGTAGTCAACAATATTCTTAGGGCTATAGGGGCCTGGCTCAAGAATTTGGCAAAGTCTGTGACCTTCTCGGAAGCAGTAACAGTACATGGGCGGGAGTAAGGCAAGGAAGCTTAAAATGTCATTGTATAACAGCTCGCTAAAAAGTTGGTGCACAGAAGAGGCATACCTCTCAACCTCCTGCCTCATAAATCAGGGACAAGGCTTACAAAAATCAGGGACAAAGGACCAAAAACAGGGTCACTTCTTCAAAATTGGAGATATCCACTCAGCAAGCTGGTAGAATAAAGGGCTTAGTGTAAAATGCATTTTCTAAGGAAGAACAAGTCTATAACTTTAATGTTTGACATTATTTTGTGCTTATAACCCCCGCTGTTTGGTCATGGGAATACAATTTATGGGAGGGACGGAGTAAAATTTTGAGGTAAAATCAGGGACAGTTGAGAGGTATGAGAAGAGGAGTTTCACTTTCTTGGGGATTGGTTGAACCACTGTGGTGGTAAGAGGCTATTTAAGCAACATAGCCTTCACCCCAATAGGGAAGGAACAAGAGCACTGTAACAAAAGGTTTGAGGCACATGTGCTAAGGCATTTAAACTTGTGAATGGGGAGGCTTGGGCCAGGAATAACCTAAGTACTAAATTCCAATTATATAAACTGGTGAAAAAGCAGGGATACTGAATGAATACTTCTGCTCAGTATTCACAAAAGAGGAGGGGGGTGCCTAATCCAATTAACAGAAGCACTCTGGATAGGGGGGGTTGATCCCATTCCTTTCACAGAAGTAAGGGTTCTGAAAGAACTCCTAAAACTGAAGGTGAACAAAGCAATGGGGCATGACGGAATTCACCCCAGAATTCTAAAAGAATTAAGGGGAGAACTAGTGAAATCACTGACTACTCTTTTTTAACAAATCATGGGAGGATGGTGTGGTACCTGAGGACTGGAGGAAGGCGGATGTGGTTCCCCTTCACAAAAGTGGGACCAAGACAGAGGCAGGAAACTACAGACCTGTCAGTTTGACCTCTGTGTTAGGGAAAGTGATGGAATCACTTCTGAAGGAAAGAATTGTTGAGTACCTAGAGGTCAGTGGGGCACAGGACCCAAGGCAGCATGGGTTCACAGAGGGAAGGTCATGTCAGACGAAGCTAATTGATTTCTTTGATTGGGTGACCAAAGTAGTAGACCAGGGAGGGGCTGTGGACATGGCCTACCTAGACTTTAGCAAGGCATTTGACACAGTCCCACACAAAAGATTAATAGTCAAATTAACCAGCCTGGGAGTGGGTCCCAGGGTGGCAGCCTAGGTAAAACACTGGCTGGACAATAGGACACAGAAGGTAATTGTAAATGGAGTCCACTCTGAAGAAAGAGAGGTTACTAGTGGAGTACCACAGGGTTCAGTACTGGGTCCAGTCCTTTTTAATGTCTTTATAAGTGACAGTGCAAAGGGACTGGAAGGAAAAATGTGCCTCCTGCAGATGACACAAAGATCTGCAACAGGGTTGATACACAAGGAGGCATGGAAAGGATGAGAAGGGACTTGGCAAGGTTGGAGGAATGATCAAAAGTATGGCAGCTTGATTCAATGCTAAGAAGTGCAAAGTAATGCACCTGGGAAACAAAACCAGGGAAGATTACACAATGGGGGTAGTAATAACAACAAAATGGAAAGGGACCTGGGGTAATCATATCAGATGACCTTAAAGTTAGCAAGCAATGTGAGAAGGCAGTAGGGAGGGCTGGGGGGATACTGGCATGTATAGGGAGAGGCATCAACAGCAGAAAACAGGAAGTTGTTATCCCTCTGTACAGACAATTGGTGAGTCCCCATCTGGAGTACTGCGTCCAGTTCTGGAGACCCCATCTCCGTAAGGACATAGACAGGATAGAGGCAGTCCAGAAGAGGGCAACTAAAATGGTGCAGGGTCTGCAAGAGAAGCCATATGAGGAGAGACTAAAGGAGCTTAATATGTATACCTTTGAGGAAAGGGGGGCATGATACAAAACTTTTAAGTACCTCAGTGGAATCAAAAAGTCCAAGAGGTGCATCTTTCAGAAAAGAGATGTGCAAGAACAAGGGGACACAATTTGAAGATGGGGGGTGGTTCAGGGGCAATGTGAGGAAGTATATTTTCACAGAGAGGGTGGTGGACGCATGGAACCACCTTTCTGAGGAGGTTGTGGGGTCTAAAACTGTGAGATAATTCAAGAATGCATGGGACAGACATAAGGCAATTTTTGTGGGGGGTAGGAAGAAATAGGCTGTTTGGTTAACTAGGATCTGCAGCTTATCCGTTAGGTAGGGAAATAGGCAGACTAGGTGTGCCAAGCAGTCCTTATCTGCCGTCAAAGTCCATGTTTCTATGTTTCTATGGTAAGCACTCACAAAAACATAGTAGTCAGGGTGGGTGTGGGAGATGGAAGTGTCAGGTATAGGAATTGCCCAAACAATAGAAAGGGGATGGCAATGCTGTGGGACAAAGTGCAACAGTCAATAGAAATAGAAATCAGGGAAAGTTAGGAAGCAAGACATCTGGACAGTTACAAACTTGAATGCCAGAAGCCTTGACAATAAGCGGGTGATCTCCATTCCTTAACTGAGCAGGGCAAACTGGATATCATGGCAATTATGGAGACATGGGCCACACCATATAACAACTTGAACCTAGCAGTCCCAGGTTATGTCCTATTCACAAGAGCTAGGCTAAAGGGTAAGGAGACAGTATGGCTCTACAGTATTATGCTTGGAACGGTATTATGGTTACACAGAACAAGAAAACAAGTAGGGGTTGGGGAACAGAAACACTATGGGTTCAACTATTACCAGAAAGTGACTTATTTGTGTGGGAGTGGTGTATGGTATCACATCAGAAGGGCGATCTGAGTGAGTCATATTGACCAAAGTGGTGAACAGCTACCCTGCAAGGGTAGTAACCTGGTTGATGGTGACCGGAAGGCAGGAATAGTGAGGGGAAGGAGAGGGATAGTAGCGAGGATTTCTGTGGGGAGGTGTTCCTGGTTCTGCTGAGCCAGCCCATGTGGTGTGGTGGTGATTGTGGCTGGCTCCAGCATAGAAGGTTCTGAGTTTGGGGACTGAATGGGGAAAAATATTTTGCTGCTGCCTGTGGCTCTTGTTTTGTTTTTAATTCTTTTTGGGACTCTTGCCCCTTCCCCATCATGTACCCCTCCTCAAGTTGAGAATCCTTCAGTAGGGGTATGTGGGGAGCGAAACCTCCTGTGAGGGGGTCATGGGGGGCACAGCTCCTTCTCCTCCGCATAAACACTGAAAACTACTGGCCAGAAGTAGTGTCGCCATTTTGTGTAGATCGCTAAATTGCTTTTCAGTGATATACACTCTTCATAATAGCGGTCGCTCTATTGCGTTCATTCTTATGACATGGAACCGTAGTGTACAGACGACCCCCCCCCAGTTGAAATAAGACATGGATGATGAATTAGTAATTCAAATCAAAAAGGTTATGCTGGTGGGGAGAGGCACTGGTGGATGATGTAAATTTACCAGTTGTAGACTGTAGTGTCCCAGTGGCACATAGCACTAGGAGTGAAATAATGCTGGATTTATTAGATGGATCAGCCAGGAGGAGGCACCCATAACAGTGGGAAGGGAGAAAGTATGGGTCCTAAGAAAGGGAGGTCCCAAGGAAGGAGGGAGGGATAGGCTCCCAGCTCAGGAGGAAGCAGCTGCTGGTGAGGAATTCTATAGTTAGGGGGCCAGACTTAGGAGTGAGAGAGAAAGGGAGACGAAGGTGAAGTGCATGAGAAGTGCTTCAACTTGGAGGGATATAGAACAGATCCAGAGGATCACTAGGGCAGCAGGAGATGGGAGGGAGCTACAGTGGCATCCCCCAGGATGAAACCCAATTCTGCAGCATTTTGCAGAACTCTAAAAAATGCTGCAGCAGACCTACTGAATAAAACAATGTAATTTCAATGGCAATTAGTCCCTTTTGTCATTCAGGAAAATGTGACACTGCTAGGATGAAGTGAATGCCACAGTTTCTTGCATGACAAAAGGGACTAATTGTCATTGAAATTACACTGCTTTATTCAGTAGGTCTGCTGCAGCATACTGCAGCGTGCTTTAAACGTGCGTTTCATCCTGGGGGACGCCACTGTAGCTTTCATTATCCACCTGGGGACAAATGCCCTGTCAAGGGAAAGAGTAGTGGTAGTGCAGGGAAACTTCAGGGAGCTGGGGACAGGCCTTAGGCGAGGGGTACACATGCTGACTTTTGCAAATGGTAAGGAAAAAAAGGTGGCATTCAGGTAGTATAAGGGAAAAAAGGGAGGAAGACATGGAGGTATACCAAGTAAAGCACAAGGAAGCAGGAAAGGCAGTGAGAGGAGCAAAGGTACAAACAGAGGAAAGGATAGCCAATGGGTAGCTAAAGGAGATAAGACTTTCTTCAGGCACATAAGCGAGAAGAGAAAAACAAGGGGAGGTATTCTAAGGTTAAGGAGGGTGGCAGGGGTAGGCTGTGCAGAAGATAATCAAGAAAAAACAGACATCCTGAACAGGTACTTCTGCTCAGTCTTCACAGTGGGGAAGGTGCAGACCACCAGTGAACTGCAGGAACAAAGAGGAGGAAGTGGACACAAATCCATGTTCAGAAGAAAGAGTCCTGAAGAGACATGCAGCTCTGAAAGTGGACAATGCTATGGGACTGGACGGGATACACCTACGAGTAGTAAAGGAACTCAGGGAGGGGCTAGTTGCTCCATTGACTGCCTTATTAAATGGCTCACTGGAAATAGGTATGGTTCCAAAGGACTGGAGAAGAACAGATGTGATCCCTGTCTGTAAGAGAAGCAGCAGGGAGGAGGCTAGCAACTATAGGTGGGTCAGTCTTACATCAGTGGTGGAGACATTATTGGTAATTCTGTTAAAAGAAAGATTGGTACTGTATCTTGAATCCAGTGGGCTACAAGATCAAAGACAGAATGGATTCATGGAGTGGAGGTCATACCAGGGGAATCTGACTGATTTCTATGACTGGGTGAACAAGGAAATTGATCATGGGAGGGCAGTTGATGTGGCTCATCTGGACTTTAGCAAGGCCTTCAACACTGTGTGACACAGGAGACTGATAAAGAAATTCAGCAGCCTAGGATCCAAAGTGGGGAATTGGGTAAGGCATGGAATAATGGATAGGTGAAAGAGGGTCTTGGTTAACGGCATTCATTCTAATGAGGGAAGAGTGAACACTGGGGTGCCACAGGGCTCAGTATTGGGCCCAGTCCTCTTCAAGTCTTTATAAGTGACACTGCAGAAGAATTGAAAGGGAAAGGTATGCCTTTTGGCAGATGACACCAAACACTTTAGTAGGGTGGACACGCAGTAGGGGTTGTAGAGGGTGTGTTGGGACCTTGGGAAACTCAAAGGGTGGTCAAGAGCATGGCAGTTGGGGTTCAGTGCCAAAAAGTGCAAAATCATACACCTAGGGAATTGAGACCCAGGAGCTGTGTATAGGATGGGGGGTTACTGACAGTCATTAGGCAGAAAAGGGACCTTGAGGTTATCATATCTGAAGATCTCAAAGTAGCAGGGCAGTGTGGCAAAGCAGTGGGCAGAGCCATTAGGATGCTGGGATGCATGGGGAGAGGTATCTCCAGCAGGGGGGAGGTGGTTTTGCCACTACATGGCTTGCTTGTGAGACTCCACTTGAAGTATTGTGTCCACTTTTGGAGGCCACACTTCATAAAGGACATAGGGTGGAGGCAGTCCAGAGGAGGGCATCTAAAATGGTGCAGAGGTTGCACCAAAAGCCATATGAGGAGAGGCTGAGTGATCTCAACATATACACACTGGAAGACAAGCGAGCGAGAGGGACATGATAGAGACCTACAAGTGCCTTATGGGGGTGTCTAGGATGCCAAATGAGAAACAGCACCAGGACCAGAAGGCATGCGATGAAGCTGGAGGAGGGAAGTTTAAGTGGGATGTGAAAAAGTACTACTTCACTGAAAGAGTGCTGGAGGTCTGGAACAGACTGCCAATGGAAGTGAAAACTGTGGGGGGCTTCAAGCATGCATGGGCTAGACATATGGGAATATTAGTAAATACTGTAGGCAAGGTGGAGGGAGGGTCACCGGCAGGGGTCACCGGAGACCAGTTAGGGTCTGCAGAGACAGACTAGGAAGGGACCAACTGGGAAGACTGGCTAGGCCAAGCGGTCCTTTTCACTGCCACAAATTCTATGTTTCTATATTTCAGAACTATTTCTTCACTCAACACGAGGATGAAGATACTCGGGTAGGAAACATCTTGGCTCTAGTCCTGACCAGTGGTAACAGTGTGGGTAGACTACTAGTGGATGAATCGTTCAGTACAAGCAATCATTACATAGTAGGTTTTGAGCTAGCATTAAAAGAACAGAGACACGATAAGAAAAATTGGTTTTAGATTTCTGTAAAGTGGACTTCTGAAAGATGAGGAGTGACCTTAGAGCAGGGCTTGTAGGTTCTCACCAGTATGAGGGAGTGGAGGAAAAGTGGGAGTTTAGTAAGAACATAATCACAGAGGTTACAAAAGGGTGCCTTAGGCAGGCTGGAAAGAATAGAAAGAGGAGTAGGCCAATTTGGCACTTAAAAGATGTCAGGCAGGTGGGCATTTAGGAAATATGAGTCTTCTCAGTTGGAAGCTAGTAGGAAAACATACCTCAGCTGTACCAGGGAGACAAACAAGAGTTTGAGAAAGGGGAAGGTGAATGCAGGGCTTAGGACAGAGGGTAGCATGAAATATAATGACAAGGCTTTTTTTAGTTACATAAGGGAAAGATAGAAATGTAAAAGAGGTATGGAGAGATTAAAAAAGGGAGGATCTTGGGTAGAGGGTGGTAAACAGATGTATGAGATTCTTAACAAATACTTTTCCTCTGTCTTTACTATTGAGAAGGGAGAGTCACTACCAGATTGTAATATCCAGGCATGCAGTTTAGCCTAAGGGTTCTATCACAGAAGAGAGGATTCCCAAAGGATTATTGGGTCTGAGGGTTCAGAAATCACCAGGACCAGATGATCTGCATCAGTGAGTGCTAAACAATCTGGCACAGGTACTGGTGGCACCACTAACAGATCTACCTCATTACTTCTTGGACACAGGAGAGAACCCATGTGACTGGAATGTGGGAGATGTCATACCACTACACAAGAGCAGAAATAGGGTGATCTGGGCAAATACAGGTTGGTGAGCCTGGCATGCATACCTTGTAAGCTCCTTGGGCTCGATTCCAAGAGAGCGAGTAGAGCATGGTACAAGCTGCGCCACTGCATAAAGTTATGACCAAACCCTTGCGACATGCGAGCTGCACCCTATTCCAATACATATGCTAGTTACAATGTAGAAGAGCCAAATTACACATGTCACAAGTTATGCCTGCAACACATGACAGAACCCACAATAGTGGGCGTAGCGGTTACACATGTAATAACCTGATGACCATGGAAAAGTGTGCAAGACGCAGACATGGTGTAGGAGCTATGCATGAGAGAACGATGGCAGGTAGCAGTGCAGAGGTGGCAAGTGCAGCAAAATGGAGAAAAAAACTTCACGAACGAGGAGACAGATGTCCTCCTCGAGGAACTTGAGTTCCAGGCAGACCTACTAATGGGCAAGGGTGGGGAACGTGAACTGCACTGTAAGCGCAAGAAGGCATGGGAGGAAGTGGCCAAAAACATCAACGTAGTGGCCAACACAAAGCGTACCATGTGTGACCTCCAGAAGCAGGTGAATGACCTCAAGATCCACACAAAGGCAAAGGAGGCCTATAATAGGTGGCAGGCATTGGCCACAGGTGGTGGGCCATGGGACGAGAGACCCCTCAGTGCCCATGAGGAGAGGATGCTGGTGTTTCTGAGCCAGCACAGCATCCATGGGGATACAGATCTGGATATGATGTGGATGGCTGCAGGGGCAGGTACATGGATGATCAGTAGTGCTCCCTGTGCGTGAGGCAGCACTGCAGGGGTGGGAATGTTGGCATGAGTGGAGGGCATGACATGGTAGGGTAACACTGAAGCTGGTTGCCCCCCCAACAGGCACAGCAGCAGTGGACACAGGTGCAGAGGACAGTGGAGGCACAGGCAGCAAGCAGGAGCAGAGCAGGGTGCAGCCAACCACACAACAGGCCACTGTGACAGACACCCCTGGCTGCACGAACATAGCGCAGCTGGACCCAGCCCCAACACCGGTGGTGGGGGAGCAGCAGACAGCAGCAGGACCCCTGCAGGAGGAGCAGGAGGAGGAGGGATGGACCTCTGTGACATATTCAGTGTTGGAAGTATAGCAGACAACATTGCTCAGGACCTAAGCCCGGGCTCCTACAACAGGCTGGAGGCGACCCTGGAAGAGGCATCGCAGTTCCTGCAGGAGAGCCACACGAATACACCCACAGACTACGCTGGGTTCTGATAGACACTCATGACCATGCATGAGGAGCAGTCAGAGTTGCTGGGCTATATCACACTCAGCATCGACGCACACCACACAGCCATGGAGGATCACATGGGCACCCTCATAGGAGTGACAGAAACAAGGACACGCACCACAGAGGCAGCCATGGGGAGGCTGGTGCATGCCATGGAAGCCTCTCAGGTCTGTGTCCAGGCACAGACATATGCACTCACCCAGCTGGCCATGGCTGTGGAGGGGTCTGTGGCACAGCAGACCAGGCAGGTGGACATACTGGCTGCATCATTATAATGTACACTGACCACCCAGCCAGTGCGAGCAACACAGTCGAGGGACACCGCCACACAGGTGATACACATGGTTCAACAGCCACACCAGCACCACACCCCCCACCGGCAGCGACAATCCCAACACCAACAACACCACCAGCAGCACCACCAGCACCACATTCCCCACCACCGCCACCACCATCACCACCTGCAGAACCACCAGCACCACAGCAGCTGCCACCACCAACATCACTTGCAACATCACCAGCACCACAGCAACTGCCACCACCAACACCACCTGCAGCACCACCAGCACCACGGCAACTGCCACCACCAACACCAACTGCAGCACTGCCAGCACCGCAGCCCCCACCACCGCCACCACCAACACCACCAGTGGCACCTCTGGTGGCAACACCGCCACCACCAACATCAACAGCACCTGATGCTATGGACATGGGATGTGCTGCAGTGGCAACCAGTCGCAGTACAAGCCGAAGACGGGGTGTGGTGCCACCAGCAGATGCAGCGGGTCAGAGCACAGCACAGGTGGCAATGCAGGTGCAGGCTCTGGAGGCTGGCAGACCTCCTACACAGGGACAGAGTACAGTTCCAGGACCGGCACTTTCCACCACAGGGAGGCAAGGGAGACACCAGAAGGGAGCAGTGCCTCAGTGACTACTGGACAGTGGGGAACCTGCAGCCATGCAACCGGGGCAGGGTGGACCCAGTGGTTCCATAGGGGCAGCGGAGCCGGTGACACAGGGGGCTGCACAAGGTGGTACAGCCATGAAGCGAAAGCAGACATAGCTGCTGCAGCAGCCAGACATGGACTGTGCCACAATGGGGTGGTGGGCATAACGCAGAGTGGCACTGGAGGAGGGCAGTGGTGTGATGTGTGGGGTGTGTGTGTGCGTGTGCGTATGTGTGTGTGTGTTTTGTTTGTGTGTGTGTGTGTGTGTGTGTACTGTGTGCAAGTGTGTGGGAGATGTTGTACGGCATGACTGGGGTGTGTCTGCTGTGATCAGTCACTCGGTACGGGAATGTGTGTTTGGGGATTGCACTATTGTAATGTAGCACTGCACCATACCACAACAATTCTAAGCAAACACTGTGCACTAAACATCTGTGTTGCCTCAGTCATTCCCACTGCTGTGATAGGACATGACGCATGTAGTATACATCCAGTGACTGATTAAGGTGCATGGCCCATGTCGCACATGCTCATCAGAAACATAGGCTGCATGTTCGTATATGCTGCAACTGCAGCATGCATCTGCATAGTGCGCATATGTGATCTGCATATACTCATGCTGCATATGCGCGCTGCACCCATAGGCCACATATGTCGCACATACGACAGCCATATGCAAGGTGCACCCGTGACTACACAGCCCGCAAAGTGTGTGCACACAGCTGACACAAAGGAGGCCTAGAAGCACTGGCAGAGAGCTACAGGGAAGCAAAACACCGTGGAGAAAGGCCACTCTAGGACACCAACAACAACAGCAGGACAGGGGTAAGCATAGCTCTCACCTGCTATGAATTTCACATACTGTGGATTGCACACTCCAATATACCGTTACTCTGCATAATTCCTAATAATGCTACAGCTGTTACTGGACACACAATCAGATCATTGAACTAAGGTGCAGACACGTTCCTTATCATTAACTACATGGGTCCCACTATTTGTAGACATATTAGTGTTTAAAATAATGAAGTGCTACACATTCTGGCCATCTCTGTGAGAGTTGAAGGCTACTGCTATGAATGCAATGCAGAGAGGCCAAGAGGTATGGGGTAAGGCGTGGGCTGGGCAATACCTCCAGCACTGCAACAGGCCTGTGGCAGTGCAATACACTGACCATGGGGCTTGTGGACTACACTGTGTGCAGCAGGTGGGGACTGACAGGAACATGTGCAGTTTGTACCATTGGGCCTCACATTGAGATGTACTGCCTGAGATGTACTAATGACAGAGCGTAGAACAAGTACCACACACGTGTACCCCAGAACAACCGGGACAGTGCTGCATGATGTAGCTACAGAGGTGCATCAACAGCTATCATGCCTTGAAGGGTGGCATTGCCAGGGTGACATACAGTGGCGTGAAAAAGTATTTGCCCCCTTCCTGATTTTCTCTATTATTGCATATTTGTCACATTGGATGTTTTCAGGTCTTTAGACAAAATATAATATTAGATAAAGGGAACCTGAGTGGACAAATAACACTTTTTTTTTTTACTTATTTCATTTATTTAATGAAAAAAGTTAACCAACACCAACTGGCACTGTGTGAAAAAGTAATTGCCCCTAGTTAAATCAACCCAATTAAAGGGATAATTAGAGTCAGCTGATTGAACACAGCTAGGCTTGATTACAGCCAGCCCTGCTCAATATAAACCTCACTTATTTTGGCCCTTACCATCAGAGTCACATTGTCAGGACAAAGAGTCAACAAGCACATTATGCCATGATCAAAGGAAGTTCCTGAAAAGATCAGAAAAACATTTTGTTGCCCTCTATCAGTCTGGAAAGGGTTACAAAGCTATTTCTAAGGCTCTGGGACTCCATCGAACCACAGTGAGAGCCATAATCTCCAAATGGAGAACACTTGGAACAGTAGTGAACCTTCCCAGGAGTGGCGGCTCACAAAATTACTCCAAGGGCGCAGTATAAAAATCATCCAAGAAGTCTCAAAGGATCCTAAAACAACATCCAAAGAACTGCAGGCTTCTCTTGCCTCAGCTAAGGTCAGTGTTCATGACTCCACAATCAGAAAGAGACTGGGCAAAAATGGCTTCATGTGAGAGTAGCAAGGCGAAACCACTGCTAACCAAGAAGAACATAAATGCTCATCTCTCATTTGCCAAGAAGCACCTGGATGATCCACAAGCCTTTTGGGAAAATGTTCTATGGACAGATGAGTCCAAAGTGGAACTTTTGGACAACATGGATCCTATAATGTCTCACGGAAAGCAAACACAGTATTCCACAGTAAGAACACCATACCAACAGTCAAACATGGTGGTGGTAGTGTGATGGTGTGGAGATGCTTGCTGCCTAAGGACCTGGATGACTTGCCATAATTAAAGGAACCATGAATTCTGCTCTGTACCAGAAAATTCTAAGGAGAATGTCCAGTCATCCTTCCATCAGCTGAAGCTGAAGCGTAGTTGGGTCATGCAGCAAGACAATGATCCAAAACACAAAAGCAAGTCCACATCAGAATGGCGAAAAGAAGTAAAATTAAAGTTTTGGAGTGGCTAGTCAAAGTCCAGACTTAAATCCGATAGAGATGCTGTGGCAGAACCTGAAACGAGCAGTTCATGCTCGAAAACCTACCAAATGTTACTGAATTAAAGCAGTTCTGTGAGGAAGAGTGGGTTAAAATTCCTCCACAGCGATGTGAAAGACTGATATTGAATTATAGGAAGTGTTTGGTTGCAGTCATTGCAGCTAAATGTGGTGTAACCAGTTATTAAGTGTAAGGGGGCAATTACTTTTTCACACAGTGCCAATTGGTGTTGGTTAACTTTTTTTCGTTAAATAAGTGAAATAAAAAAAACAAACAAGTGTTATTTGTTCACTCAGGTTCCCTTTATCTAATATTACATTTTGTCTAAAGACCTGAAAACATCCAGTGTGACAAATATGCAATAATAGAGAAAATCAGGAAGGGGGCCAATACTTTTTCACACCACTGTAGGTGGCTGCAGCATGTAGCAGGGGTGGAGGCAGGCATACCCCATAGACATCACAGTGTATGGTGATGCAGGGATTGGGGACGCAGAGTGGCCCTGGAACGCAGCCAGTGTCCATGCCACCATACCAGTGGTGCGGCGGCACCCGGTTGTTGTATTGGAGCATAATAGATACGTGTGGGTAGGGTGGGCACGGATGATGACTATGACACCCACGGGCAAAATAGCCTACCAGGCCATGGGCCATTGTGTTCGTGTCATGGGGTAATGCAAGTGACCCGTCAACACCCATGCATGGGGGGATGGTCAGCGACTGGTGACGTGTGTTGCACAGGGCGCATGTCAAGTGCCCCCAGGGTGCATTACATGCTCCCGGTGCCTGTAGTACTAGTGTCTGGCTATGCCCCTGCCCTGCAGCGGTATCTCAGACCATACTTGGAGTGGAGCACTGTCAGATCATGTCATGTTGTTCATTTGTGTTTGCAGATCACAGCCACACGGTGTAGGTCAGGCCAATGGACTGCGGGACAGAGGTGCACACAAAACAGGTCTTGGCATGCAGGGACTTGTCCAGGCTGAGCAGGCATGCGCCCAACTTTACGTCTGCTGAGATGGCCCAGATGGCCAACCTGGTGTAGCAGTGGCACACCACACTGCTGCCCTCTCCTTCAGGAACCAACCCCCGCTGAAAGGGAGAGGGCATGGCAGGCCATCGGGGTGTGTCTCAGCAAGCTTATTGGCATGTCCCACACCACAAGACAGCTCCAGCACAGGTGGCAGGACCTGGCGCGCCGTGACCCACTGATCCTACGCCGCATGATGGACATGGTCAAGAGGCATGATAGGGAGATGCAGACCGGCCATGGCGGCGGTGCAGGTGGGTCCTACTACATGGTGCATGTACCCACTTATACTGGCTACACGTGCCATGGCCAGTGGTGGTGTGCAGAATTAACTGTGTCCCCTTTCCCCACAGGTGCAGGGCCTAGTGGAGTGGGACAGCAGGGGCTGCAGGTGGTGGTGCACAGCCATGACCACCCACAGCAGCAGTCACAGGGCCACTGGACATCAGATAGGTGCATGTGCAGTCCATGTGGTGTACCAGCCTCGCCACAGTGGTGGCGGGGGGTCATGTGCCACCCAGTCAGGCACATGTGTGCAACTGCATGCCAGCATGCCCAGCCTGTGGCCAGGGTGTCACCATGTGCACCTGCGGCACCTGTGGCTGCTGTGCACCACCAGTGTGCCTGCCACAGTGCACCCTGGGCAGGCACGTGTGTGTGTGTGTGTGTGTGTGTGTGTGTGTGTGTCTGGCACCCCTTGCATGGTGTACTGTGCCCATGCATGAGGCGTGTCCCAGTCTGGCAGTGATCAACGACTGTTCTGCCTTGCAGGTGGGAGGAGCAGCCTTGCCCCAAGGCACCATGCTCTGCTGAGGGATATGGCAGACCAAAAGGCATGGGACGCAGAGGAGTACCAGTGCCACACCCACCGCTGTTGATGCGTGGCACGGCCATTGGTGGAGACGACATCTGAGGAGGAGGATGGGGAGGATGTGGCCCAGGATGACCCGGTGGCAGGGGAGGTGGCAGATGCAGGGCATGCCAGGGACTCTGAGGATGCTACAACCTGTGCAGCACCACTGCCCACAGAGGGCCCCATAGTGGAGGAGACACTGGGCCATGTGTGCCAGCAGAGGCTGTCGGCAGCCCTGCTACAGGAAGGGCCGGCGGAGGAGGATATGCCACCAGCAGAAGGGCCCAACATAGGGGCCTGTACCATTGACATGCCCCCACCAAGCCAGGGCGGGCATGCAGCGGCAGAACACCTGCCCACCAGACATCAGGGACCTCAGGACAGTGCTGGGTGGCAGGGGGCAATTGCACTGTTCCTAGGGCAGCCAGTGGACAGGGTCCAGGAGCTTGTATGGATTGTCACCGCTGTAATAGAGGACGTTGCCCGGCTGCATACATCCCTTGGTTTGCTGCTGACAGTGCTGCGAGACCAGTAGGCCTGTGCTGCAGTTGACTGTGGGGTGGGGACATGGCAGGGGCTCAGGGTGGGTATGTACATAGGGGTGGACTCTGATGTGAAGGGAGGGGCGTGGTGTTGGGTGTTGTTGGTTGTTGGCTGTTTTTCCCATTGTGGTTTTGTACTGTGCATATGTTTGTTTATTAAACTGTTTTTGTACATCCCTGGCTCAGCATCCCCATACTTGGCTGCATGTGCTTGTGTGTGTGTGGTTCACTGTGCTCGTGTGGTCTCACCTGTTGCAGTGCAACCCTGTACCAGGTGCATAACCCTACCCTGCATATCATTCATGTGTGCCAGCAGTCCATTGCATGGTATTGGGCACATGCTGGTGATCATGGTTGCATGGCAATCTGGGTGGTCAGCAGTGCCATGTGCTTGGTCCAGTTTACATGCTGTCACACTGTGTGTGTCATGCCTGTGTGGTGGCCCTGTGCCAGTATGCACCCTTCCACCCAGGGCATGGTTAGCCCTGTGGGTGGCAACAGAGGCACATGCAGTGGTGTGACATACCACCATACATCTGGAGGCCTGTGCCACCCAGTGCTGTGTCCCTGTTGTGGTTGCACTGTTAACATGCATTAGTGGCCATGGTGGGTGCATTGTGCCTGGCGGTGCCATCATCACCACGGTGTGCCTCCATCCTGTGTGTGTCCGTACCCACCTGTGTCTGCATGTCCATGGTCCATGTGTGCTGTGGTCCTCTGTGCATTGCCTGGGGTGCTTTCACTCAGTCACTGTCATGACTACTGAACACTATACGACACACATGGGCACTGTTACAGCTCCAGTACTGCCACATGTGTTGCATGGCACCTGGCAGGCAGTATCCCGTCGCTCTGTGGCTCGTTGATAGCACCATGAGTGCCTTGCTGATGGTCAGGCTGCATTGCACCACACTGTGCCCCCCGTACTGCTGCAGGTGCCACCATGGTGTTGGTGGTGGTGGTGGTGGCCATGTGCCGCATTAGAAGAACTGCAGGATCAGCTCCTGTCTTGCACGGTGTCCCTCTGTTGCACCACCATGCATCATCAGTCCCTCCATGCCATCTGGCTCTCCGTCACCCTCCTGCAGTGCATCTTCCTTCTGGTTGCTGTTGGGCGTAGGTACACAGTGTGCCAGGGCGATGTTGTGGAGGATGCAGCAGGTGAGCACTATCCTGCAGACCATCACAGGGCTGTACTGCAGCACACTACCTGAGGTGTCAAGGCATCGGAATCGGGACTTCAGTAGCCCAAAGGTGCACTCGATGACCTATCTCATGATGCTGTGGGCCTCGTTGTATCTCCCCTCAGCTGCTGTAAGGGGCATCCTCACAGATGTCATCAGCCATGGCATTTGGGGATATCCATTGTCACTTGTTAGGGGGGGAGAGGTTAGATGCATATTGCTGTGTGCTGAACTCTCATCATCATCCTACTATCCTCTGCATGGCACGCACTGCTGCAGGCATGTGCACACACATGCAGGCACACACTCTCAGTCACATGCACATCCTTAGCTGTGTCCATGCACTGCATGGTCTTCCCTTGACATTGTGTGGCCATCCCAGGCCCCTGTGTGTTGCACAGTGTGTGTGTCTTGCCCTTGCCTGCGTCCTGTGTGTGGCATGTCTCATGTCTGCGTGGCTGTCACCTCTGCCCACTGCAGTGCTTGTCCACCCTGTGCCCCTGTTGTGCCACTGTATCCACTGACACCTGCATGCACTGTATGCCACTCACACGCACACTGCTACTTGCACACCTTTGAAGTTATCATTCCCCCTGGTACATACCTACAAGCTATCCTTCAGTGACGTCCCTTCTGTCAAAGGCCTCCTGTAGTCCACAGTTTCTGTAGATGTGGGAGTCATGGCAGGATCCAGGGTACTTAGTTACCACATCTAGAATGTGACATCCACTGTTGCAGACCACCTGGATATTCATCGAGTGCAGGGGTTACATTGGGCAGAAACTCTCAGGAACTCAGTTCCACCTCCTCTGACACCTTTTTCCATTGAATAATATTGGAGAATTCAACCTCCAAAGGATGACAGTTCCATCTCCTACAAATGTAGAGATTATAATTCCACCTCCTAAAATTTCCAGTTTAACCACTGATCGAGTGGTATCCCTTCCTATTTATGTATGCATCCCCATCCTCGCTTGGGGACCTGATGGCCACGTGAGTGCAGTCAATGACACTTAGCACACAGGGGGAATTGCACCACATTATAGAACCCCTGCTTCACCTGACACTGCTGTTGGGCATCCCATGGGAAGCTGATGTGTTGCATGGTGCAGCATATGAGGGCTGCAAGGAACTTCCTCAGGTGTCTGGACACTGCCGGCTGGGAAATGCCCACTGTGTCCCCTGTGGGTGTTTGGAAAGTGCTGGTGGTGAGAAACCACAGCACTGCACTCACATGCACCTCCAGTGGCAGTGGGTGGCCCCTGCTGCTGGTGCTGCATAGGTCCCCACACAGGTCCTGGGATAGCTCCTTTATGCTGCTCTTGCTGAGCCTATAGTGTGCTAAGCACTGCTGCTCAGTCAAGTCCTCAAAGGTTTTGTGAGGATGTCTTACTATCTGCACTCATTGCCTTGGTACCATTGTTGGATGCTGTGGCTCAGTCCCCTGGGTCTTGCCTGTACTCCCAGTGCTCTTCTATCATAATGCCCAGTAGGGCTTCTATTGCTGGCATTGCTGTGTGTCTCACTACACTGCTGTCTGCTGTCTATGTGTGGGGGGGGTTATATAGCCTGTGCTCTGGTTAGACCAGCTATTCCTTGGTCTAACTTATGTCGGCCTCTTCTGACGTATGTACTTACGCCTCCTGTTCTGGAATAGCACTTCTGTCGTACTGGTGCATTACACATGTTGCAAGCCGCAATATGCAGTGGCACAAGGTTTCTTTGGCATAACTGTGCCACAACTTGCGTTTAGCGTAGCGGTTGCGGATTGCAGCGTAAATGTTCTTTTGGAATCGCGCATGTCACAAGTCACGTGCGTAACTTGCAATTTGTGCCACTCGGGACTGGTGTACTGTGTTTACATCTGGCATAGCTGTCTTGGAATCGGGCCCCTGGAGTCTGTCATAAAGGAAAGGTTAATGGACTTCCTGGAGATACAAGGACTCCAGAATAGAGATACTGAAAAGATTTAATTCACCTGCAAAGCTCAGACGGATTGCTGAAATCCATCTTCACAAAGAATTTTGTGAATTTTTGTCCCTGTTTTAAAAATTCACTTTTTCTAGCCTTGCCTTATAACTTTTCCTTGTAACTTCTCCTTTGGTGTTGCAAAGGCAAATTGTTGTGAAAATTAGGCTTTTGGCAAACAACTTGTCTAAAGGTCACATGGAAGAGCTTCTGCAGGTCACATGGTACAGCTCTAAACATTGACTGTTGCCTGACTTGCTTCCTGTTTTTTATTTCTAGTCAGACTGAGAGAGTAGAAGTAGCCTGTTATGTACTAGCAGAGGGAAAAAAGATACCTTTCAAACGCTGTTTACAGCAAATTTTTTATCTTTTTTTTCTTTTC
The DNA here is from genome assembly GCA_016271365.2 of Neoceratodus forsteri. Lineage (NCBI taxonomy): Eukaryota > Metazoa > Chordata > Ceratodontiformes > Ceratodontidae > Neoceratodus > Neoceratodus forsteri. The sequence continues at coordinate 959,346,925 of CM057453.1, forward strand.
TGTGTTGTAGTTTAGTTAGGGAACATTCTTTTAATAGGTAGTATTTTATTCTCTTTTTAGACCAGTTTTGTTAGTTTCATTTTACGTTGAATCATTTTTGTCTTTCTCTCTGTGTCTATTTATGTTGTCTTGCACGTGCGCAAGCAACACCCTCTGGTAGTAATAGCACAGTGAGAGGTGTGTCAGTGTTAGAATGCAGGGCATGTTTTAGTAGGTGCATCCTCATTCTCCAATTAGCCAGCATGCTAGCACTGACTGAAGAATTATGTAAAGTGCCACCAACTTGAAAGAAATGTGCCGCTGCAATCAGAGACAAGCTTGTCATGCAGTGGCAGAGATGACACGCCTCCCGTACGTGCCTTTCCTGGTGAAACATTTCAATAAACATGGTGGTGGCTCCTGCTGCCGCCACACAATCCCCAAACAAAGCCAACATTGGGGGTGCAATCCCTGTCTCAGCATGTCCCCCACCTCCCCACATTGTGTGGCACACTGGGAGCCCACCCCAGTGTGCTGCTGCTCACACAAAGCGGACTGTGTTGGCATGTTCCCTACCCCCATTGTGTGGCACACTGGGAGCCCAACCCAATGTGCCTGTGTTGCAATGTCTTTTTGTTTTTTTTATGTGAAAAAAAGAAAATGATCCCTCGTTGTCCCGCAGAGCCACCCTCCCCAACCCACACCCACCCTCTGAGCACCCCATCTCCCCACAGCCCCTCACCCCATACTTACCTCTGGAGGGCCGGCACTGCCATCTTCAGTGGAGTGGGAACATATCTGGACTCTTCAAAGCTGAACTGTAAAATTAATAAATGCCAGTAAGCTTTATAATTGCCATCAATGAGGGAGAGGATTCAACTTAGGTGGATATCTCAGCCATTTTTTTGAATTTTGGCTCCAAATTTTCAACATGGGGTTCTTGGGATCCTATGTCATGAACACATGCATTGTCATCTCCTTATTCAGTCCCAAAAGGTCACTACATGGAATCATCTTTCGGGACTGATTAATGAAATGACAGTGCCACTGTTCATGAGGTGGGGTCCCAAAAAGCCTATGTTGCAAATTTAGTGAAAAAATTCCAAAAAATGACTGTTATGAGCATGCATTGTGCAGTTTCAATGCACGCTCATAACTTCAATAATTTTTAATAATTTCACTCCAGATTTTGAACATTGCTATTTTCACACTCCTTATGAACAGTACAGCTGCCATTTTCACATCCTGCCCAAAATGTGTTTTGCACATCTGGCACACAATGGCGCGTCGCTGTGGGAAATCAACTTTCAGGACAGATTTACAAAATCACAGTGCCACTGTTAATGAGCAGAGGTCCCAAAATGCCTATGTTGAAAATTTGTTTAAAAAATCCCAAAATAATTGTGTTACGAGTGTGCGTTGTGCAGTTTCTACACACACTCGTGACTTTACCAATTTTTCATATTTTTACTCCAGATTTTCAACATTGGCATTTTTTGACACCTCCTCATGAACAGTACAGCTGTCATTTTTCACATCCTGACCAAAATGTGTATTTGCACCTGTGGCACCAAATGGCACAGCCGCTGTGCAAAATCACCTTTTGGCTATCAAACTGATAGTGCCACTGTTCATGAGGTGGAGTCACAAAAAGCCCATGTTAAAAATATGGAGCGAAAATACCAACAAGCGCCCAGGGCATTAGGGTTTCCTACCGTAATGCTCCACCCTGTAGAGATTGACAAGAGTCATGGGTGTGACTTGGGATTGTCGGCTGTAATGCTCATGCCATTCCACCCCACCCCTGCCCTGCAGCCAGTGACAGGCATTGAGGTGTGCTTTGGACTCCTCAGCCCCAAAGTTCACCCCATTCTTCTATACTGCACCCATCTCAGCGTATTTCCTTATGGAATGGGGTGAGCATAAGGCCTGAAGACTCCAAGGCACACCGTGACACTTGTCAGTGTCTGCAGGGTAGGGTGAGGTGAAATAGCATGAGCATTATGGCCAATGACCCAAAGTCACACCCCAATGCCTGTCAGTCTCTGCAGGGTGGGAGAGGGGTTGGCATCAGTTCAATACTTCACAACCATTCCTATTGTGCATCTCTTCAACTCCTGCACTACCAATGCCAATGACAGCAAGACAACATTCGGCATTGACAAATGCTTGCTTTGTTTTTTTTGTGATTAGGGAGAGTCATGGTCATAGTGGATGTCTTCACACCCATGGCAGTGCCATAGTGATTCGTCGTCTGGGCTTTTTTGGGAAGTGTGCCTACCCATGGCATCTCAATACCTTCTCTAAACTATGCAGTGGCAACAGTCCCTCCTAAACCTCCAATATGCAGTGTCTGCAGCAGGAGGAGATGTATCTTGCTAGCTTGCAGCAAGCCCCAGACCAGCAGCAGGAGACATAAAACAGTGAGGAACAGCAGTAGTTTGTTCCACATGAGATGGAGTGGCCAGAATCCTCTCTGCCCCCCCCACCATGGTTCCACCACTAGCACCATCCCCCCCCCACAAACAAGCCCCTCTCATCATCCTTGGGCTATTCTGTTCCTCCAGCACCAGCAGCTCACCCATACCACCAGTACCCCAGATCTTCCCTGGTGTTGGATTTTTTTTACAACTGACCCTAGTGACCACACTGTGGTCACTTGTAATTTATGCAAGGCCAGGGTCAGCCAGGGCAAGCAGGGTATACACTTGGGTACTGGCGGTCAAAGAACCCATCTAAAGATAATGGGAGAAGCGACAGAGGGAAAAAGAGAGAGGTGCTGATGGAGGTGGAGGCGGTAGATTGTCTGTGCTGTCAGAGGTCCGATGAACTTAGCATCAGGGAAGTTCATGTCAAACGATGGGGCAGCAGGCAAACCCCCATGAAGTACCTGCCCCCAGTTTCACTTCTAGCAGTTGAACAAGCAGCACAACATCATCACTGGAGCTCATCGGCCTCACTGACTCACCTCGGTGGAGCAGGAGATTAAAATGATCCTCTCCAATCAGGAGACGCTGCTCAAGGGGACGGCCAAGCTCCATGGCAGCAATGCAAGTGTGGGTGGTAGTGTCCATCAGTGATCTTGGTAGCTGGCACTTCCTTAAAAATAGTAAAGCAATTTAAATCCCTGTTAATGTTTAACTATTTCTTATCCAGTTTCTAATATTTGCTTCAAACTGTCCTATTCATCTGTTTCTAAAATAAACAAACAAAAAAGTTTAAAAGTACAAAAAAAGGTACTCTGTATTTACTATCCAACTGTATTGTTTCACTTGTTGTTCCTTGTCTTTATCTGTACTCTTGATACTGTCTTTAGAAAACAAAAACAACAACCCGCATTTATATTTCCTACCTGTATTTTCTTGATACCTTTTCCCTTGATTTCTATCTGTTTCTTTAATTTTTCTTCACTACCAGAATAAATGTCAGGCTGCTACAGGTGTTACATGGCACTGTGCTGTATGTTTTTATTGCCCCCGAAATTGCTGTTGTGATTCACTTAATGTTAACTGTGCATAAATCACAATTTACATAAATTCTCTTCTCCCAGAAATTTTCTCGAGTGCACCAAAAATTGCATAGGCTACTACATGCTGCCACATGGTAGTTCACAGTGTGTAAGTGCCAAGGACATTCTTGTTGTATTGCACTTTGTGCTAATTGTGTGTTAGTCACAAGTCACATTAATTGGGTGAATTCTAAAATTTTTCTCTAGTGACGCAAACAATTGGACTGGCTGCTATATGTTGCTACACAGTAGTTCACAGTGTGTGACTGTCCCAAACACTCTTATTATAAACACACATCATGTCAATTGTGCATTAATTACAATTCACATTAATTTTGTGAAGTCCAGAATTTTTCTCTAGTGCCACAAAAAAAATTGGGCAGGCTGCTGCCACATGTTAGTTCACAGTTTGTAACTTCCCCAAACACTTTTATTATAACACACTTTGTGTTACCTGTACATAAATCACAATTCAAATTAATTATGTGAATTCCAGAATAAAAAAAACAAACACAATATGCATAAATTTGGTATTCCAATATTTTTGAGGCATGAGTGACAAGATCAATAGGTCATGCTGCTATATGCATTGATGCTGTGAATTTTTCTGATGACACCATTAAATGAGATGTGCTTGCTCCCCCAAGTTATATATGCTGCTGGTGCTAGATGTGCAGTGCTGTGCAAGTCTTCACAGCACCTGTTAAGAAGTACTTTAGTGCCTGGAAAAATAAAAGGAATTCTCATGACTGGAAAAATTCTCATGACACCCTGAAATGAGATGTGCTCCCAGAAATCTTACATGCTACTGCTGCTGCTTGCTGGTGCTGTGCAAGTCTCCACAGCAACTGTCAAGATGCACTTTAGTGCCCAGAAAATAAACGTGAATTTCCAGGACTGTCAAAATTCTTATGATGCGCCAAAATGAGATGTGCTCCCAGAAATCTTACATGCTTCTGCCACTGCTAGTTGGTGTTGTGTGAGTCCCTACAGCAAAAGGAGGTATTTTTTCACAGAGAGGGTGGTGGACACATGGAACGGCCTTTCTGAGGAGGTCATGGGGTCAAAAACAGTGGGGGAATTTAAGAATGCATGGGACAGACATAAGGCAATTCTGGTGTGGGTAGGAAGAAGTAGACTGTTGGTTAACAAGGATCTGCAGCTTATCCTATAGGTAGAGAAATGGGCAGACTAGGTGGGCCAAATGGTCCTTATCTGCCGGCAAAGTCTATGTTTCTATGTTTCTATATAACAGTCAAGATGCACTTTAGCACCTGGAAAATAAAAGTGAATTTCCATGGCTGGAAAAACTCAAATGACACCCAAAAATGAGATGTGTTCCCTTAATTCTTATATGCTGCTGCTGTTAGCTGGCACTATGCTGTGCAAGTCTCCATATCAACTGTCAAGATGAATGTTAGTGCCCAGAAAATTAAAAGAAGTTCTCATGGTTGGAAAAATGTGCATGATGTCCCAAAATGAGATGTGCTTCCATAAGTCTTATACACTGCTGCTACCTGGAGCTCTGCTGTGCAAGTCTCCACAGCAACTGTCAAGATGTATTTTAGTGCCTGGAAAATAATAGTGAATTCTCATGGCTAGAAAAAATCTCATGACACTCCCGAAATTAGATGTGCTGTCATAAATCTTTTATGTTGCTGTACTTTGTGAATGTAGTCTACAACAACTGGATCTGCAACATGATCTTCAAGTATCAGTTTGCTGTGACCATACCATACCAGCAAAGGTAAGTATTTTTTTGTCTTTTTAGGGCTGCAAAGGGTATAGCCCTGAAAACTTATTGCATTCAGTAAAAAAATGGGCTAGCGAATTCCTACTGAACTAATAACATGTTGGAGTGTGACAGAAGTCACCTCCGCGTGGGAATGCTCGCACTTGCACTATTTTTTTTTTTTTACATTCTGGCCTGATTGCAACACCCCCCGAGCTATGTAAAGAAAATAATCTTACACAGTACCCTAGTTAATAAATCATGTAGACTGTAAATCCAGTGCTTCTGCGAGACTGCGGAAGCATTTTCCATGTCACACCCGTGCTCCCAGGAACCCTGATGTGCAACGACTGACACAGGGATTGTGTGGTGGCAGCAGGAGCTACCACCATGTTTATTGAAATGTTTCACCAGAAAAGGCACGTACGGGAGGCGTGTCATCTCTGCCACTGCATGACGAGCTTGTCTCTGATTGCAGTGGCACATTTCTTTCAAGTTGGTGGCACTTTACATAATTCTTCAGTCAGTGCTAGCATGCTGGCTAATTGGGGAATGAGGGATGCACCTACTAAAACATGCCCTGCATTCGCCAACACTGACACACCTCTCACTGTACTATTACTACCAGAGGGTGTTGCTTGCGCACATGCAAGACAACATAAATAGACACAGAGAGAAAGACAAAAATGATTCAACGTAAAATGAAACTAACAAAACTGGTCTAAAAAGAGAATAAAATACTACCTATTAAAAGAATGTTCCCTAACTAAACTACAACACAGAAAAGAAAAAAAAGATAAAAAATTTGCTGTAAACAGCATTTGAAAGTAGAGCTGAGTATCATCTGCGTAGTAGTGAAAACTCAGCCCATACCACCTTACAATGTCTCCCAATGGCAGCATATACACTGCAAACAACATGAGAGATAGCACCAAGCCCTGCAGCACCTCACATGACAAGGAGAACTTGTCAGGGGAGTACACCCCTGAGACAACTCTCTGAAACCTGCCAGTGAGAAAAGATTCAAACCATCTTAGGACCATACCTGACAGTCCATAGATCAGCCACAGGTGCTCTACCAATAAACTATGGCCCACGGTGCCAAATGCCACAGCGAGATCGAGAAGAACCAAGATGGAATGGCTCTTCTGAGCTCTCGCTATCAGAAGATCATTAAGAACCTGAACAAGGGCCATCTCGGTGCTGTGCCTTTTCTGAAGTCCAGACTGGAGAGGATTGCAGATGTCGTGGACGGTCAAGTGATCCTCTAGCTGCAGCACAACCACCTTCTCAATAACCTTACCCACAAAGTGAAGGTTAGAGACAGGTCTATAGTTTGCAAGACAGCCTGGGTCAAGAAAGGATTTCTTAAAGAGAGGGGTCATCGCCGCCTCCTTCAGGGTGTCTGGAAACACACCTGACTAATGAGCACCAGATGATCTCAGCTAGGACCGGGCCGCTGACCTCAACACACCACACAAGGGGGTGCGTTGGGCTCGGGTCCAAACCAGAGCAGGTCAGCTGTGTACTCTGGATAATCCTCAGAACATTCTCAATCGCCGGCCAGCCAAAGTCAGAAAAGACAGACCAAGGCGCTGCAACTTCCCACCGACCACTGCCATCCCCATTGGAGCAAGCTGCATGGATCTCAGACCTGATGTCGGCAACCTTATAGGCAAAGAATTGAGCAAACTCATCACATTTCTCTTGTGACAATGCTCTCTGAGTCTGCAGACAGGCTGGATTACACCGTCTGTCCACAGTCTGAAAGAGCTGAGCTGATCGATTCTGCACCGCAGCAATTTATCTGGACAGGAATTCTTACAGGAGATAGCTAATTTATAGTCCTTGTACTGGGCCATCAATCTAAGTCTGTCGGCATCAAGACCCAATTTCCGCCATCAATGCTCCATCCTTTGTCCCACTCTTCTCAGCTCCCTCAAAGTCCCATCAAACCAAGTGGACCGAGGGTGCTGAGTGGGGGGGGTGAACGCAGACAGGAGTGAGTAGATCCAGAGCCTCAGACACAGCACTATTATAGCTCTGTACCAGAGTATCCAGATCCCCACTAGTCCTCAGAGATGCAATAGGTCCAGTACCACCGCCAGGCCATCGGGGGTCAAATCCCTTAAAGGGCGGTATTGGACCATCTCCATAGGGGTAGACCTATAGGGGGGAGCCTGGAAATTGAACCTTATGGTGTGATGGTCAGACCAGCTGACCAGCTGCACCACCAGGTCAGAAGTCTCCATATCCAGTAGGAAGACCAGATCCAAGGAATGATCATGATTATGCATCGCAGAGGTAATCACCTGTGGGAAGCTTAATGAGTTCATCAACTGGAGGAAGTCTTGACCAAGTTGCGATAGTTCATTGTCGATCCAGGCATTGAAGTCCTCCAGAATCATCCATCTGGGGGACTCAACACCATCTCGACAATGAAGTCCATGACTTCCTTCAGGAATTTCTTCTCGCCCCCCCAGGTAGACAAGAAGAATCCTGCACCCCACATCTGTGCCCATGACACATTCGAAGGACTGGGTCTCCCCAACTGACACATCCATAAGGCTCAATTCAGTTCTAAAACATATGGCAACACCCCCGCCCCTACGATCCATCCTCGGGCGGTGTATCACCGATAACCCAGACGGAATAGCTGACTCAAGAACTGGGCCAGAATTTTCATCCAGCGAGGTCTCGGTGATGCAAACCAGGTTCGATGACCCAACAAGATCAACAATAATTGCCGTCTTGTTTTTAATGGACCTGGCATTACACAACACCACCTGAGTAGGATGGGACCCCGAGGCTGGCCAAGTCATCTGCCCACTCATGCTGAAGCCCTTGGGTATGGGAACCAGATGAGTTCATACAGTGTTCTATGTCATGCCCCCAGCTCCCAGCGAGCTTCGGCTACCGGGAATCTGACGGTGTATGCATCGTCATCAACTCCTCGTCACATGTGGAGCAGAGGAGTGTCTGCATTGACAACACTGTCCAGTCACTGCTTGTTGTGCTGCTTTTGCAATTGCTTGCTTGGTGCAACCATGCAGGTTAGAATGGTGCTTGCTGTTGGGCTGCCACGCCTGCTGCAATGAGTGCAAGCCCAATATGCTGAATGGTCATTATCAGTAATTTTTTAACCCTACCCTACCCTACAACTTCAAGCCCCTGTCTTAGAGGAATGGAGCCACTGCTTGGAGGACTAGGAGAGAGGACACCTCGCTGGCCTGCCACTGGCTTTGCTGCTGTTAAAGTAAGTGGTGACTGAGTGACTATTCAAACATACAAAATGCCAGCAGAAATAGGCCTCATGGTCTATCAAGTCTACTTGATTGTGCAGTTAGCCCCTCAACCTGCAGCTGCCCCACCCTCCCTCCCCTCCTCATAACCAGCCCTTCTCACTCTGTCCCACCCTCTCTTAAATCCTCCTACCATTCTACATGATACCACCTCCTCGGGCAGAGTGTTCCACTTATCAACCACCCTTTCTGTGAAGAAGTGGCTCCTGATTTTCCTCCTGAATCTCACCCCAATCTCAGTTGATGCCCTCTCGTGTCCCTCCCCCTTCTGATCTGAAGAGTCTCTGCTGTATTTATTTATTTTTTGAACTAGTTCATGCTTCCAGCTCCAAACTTTGTGGTGATTGATCCTCCCACCAGCAGATCTGTAGACTCCTCTCCCAGGTAACATTCTCACAGCACACACTGTGTTTAGTAATCCTCTCCCAGAGCAAACTGGTACTGTCAGCCAATCAGCCTCTCACACACACACAAATTAGTAACCAACCCCCTACACACACACACACACACACACACACACACACACATGATGGAAAGCCATCCCTAATATTGGCAAGAACCTAAACTATTCAAGTATTGTATGTAAACTGTTTGTTATTGCTGTCATTGTCACTGTCACTGTTTGATGTGGAACCTTTGTAAAAGACCTCTGAGCTCAAAGGTATGATCCGAATCCCTAAATAAATAAAATAAAAAGAACCTGTCACCCCATCCCCAGAGTCTGTACAACAGGCACTGAGAGCCCAACAACCTGTTGCCACAGCTGGGATCCCTCTGCAGCAGCCTATATCTTGCTCTGTCTCCCTGTCTCTCTCTCTCTCTCTCTCTCTCTCTCTCTCTCTCTCTCTCTCTCTCTCTCTCTCTCTCTATCTCGGTCCCACTCAGTCTACTTCACCCAGTGTCATAGCACACAGGTGCAGAGTCCAGTCACCTCAGGGGACAGATGTGTCAGAGTGAAGAGTCAGCAGATAGTAATTGAAAGAAAAAAATGACCATATTTTTTTGCTGTCTTTAATTGCTGCAAATTTAGTCTTGGCTTGTCTGACTTGCCCTCTTGTCTGGGTGAGAGGTGTTAATTGTCTGGCCTCTGACCTCAGCTGCGTGATAACTGGAGGTGGGGCTTAGTCAGAGTTGAGGTAGCAAGTGATTTTTGTTTTCTCAGAAGAGGCCAGAAGGGGAAGGAAACATATTCATATCAGTGCTTTACAGTAACTGGTAATTGCTATTTTTCTTTTAAACTTAGATTGTGGGCTTTTAGTGACACTGTAATTTCTTTGCCGTCTTTACTTAGAATTGTTTTTGGTCTGTTGAAAATTTAAAATGTAGTGGTGGTGTATTTCTTTGCTGTCTTTAATTGCTGCAAATGTTCACCCCCTCCCCTTCCCCCAACTCTTAATTATATGCCCTGTTAAATCTGATTGACAGGAGCTAAACACAGGGATAGTAGGGGGTGTGGAGTAGGAGGGGCATAAGGGGAAGAAGCCCACCCTCAGCACCACAAGTGTTTTGACTCATTTATTTATTTATTTATTTTCTTTTTTTTAAAGAAAATTGTCTGAGGATCAGTGGCAGGATCATTAGGACAGTAAATTAATAAAAAGGGAACTAGGAGAGCTTCAGTAACAGACAAGTAGTGGAATAGCAGTATAACTGCAGTATAATGTGGGGAGTGGTGCAATGCAGTTGCTGCGGGGCAGCCATATTCAGGCAGACCTTCTGGACACTGAGGTGCTGCCCTATCTGTATGCATCTCTCTGGACTGTGGGATGAGGTAGCCAGACTCAGAGCGGAAGTAAACTGGGTCAGGAGTACCATCACCCCTATCCAGAGACCACCCAGTCCAATGCCGCTGCCTCAAAGGATGCCAAGAACGAGGAGTACTTGGATGACAGTGGGCTCAGGGCAGGTTAAGACAGTCAGACAGAGGCTCATCCCAGATCCTATTCCGCTCAAGAACTCATATGCCACACTGGCAAATGGGGGCAACCAAATAGAGGTACCCAGAGAAGTGGAAGGAAAGAATGTGGAGGTTAGCCAAGCAGGTGAGCTCAGCAAGGAGAGCAGTGGACCCCAGAGGAGGAGGAAGTGAATCTTGGTGGGGGACTCCATCATAAGAGGGATCCAGCTAGGAACACAGGAGGGGGAAGGGGAGAACCGGGAGGTGAGGTGCCCACCAGGTGCCACGGCACTGAGGGATGGAAGGAAGATCCTGGGGATCGCTGGGAAGGCAAGATGGGAAGGTGAGCTGGATGTCATTATCCATCTAGGTACTAATAACCTGGCAAATGGGGAGCCAAAGGAAGTTCAGGAAGAGTTTAGGAAATTGGGGAGGGGTCTCAAGCAAGTAGCTACTTCTGTCACCTTCTCAGAAGTACTACCTGCGAGAGGCATGGGACAACATAGGGGTGCATGCACCAGGAACTTTAACTCATGGTTGAAGAACTGGTGCTGTGAGGAAGGGTTTGGATTCATTGGTGACTGGGGACCCACTTGAGGGATGGAGGTTTGTTCAAGCCTGACGGCCTGCATCCATCCTGGAGGGGAATCCAAGTACTCAATGATAAGTTTAAATGCTACATGGACAAGCATTTAAACTAGCCAAGGGAGGTGGCAGGCCAGCAAGGAGGGTACCTACTTGCTCACCCCCCACAGCTAGCAGTGGAACCAGTGAACCGGAGGAATGGATATCTCAACAAAGCAGTGTGCAAAAGATGGAGATTAGCACCCAAGAGGTGGATAGGCAGAAAAGGGGCAAAAATCAGCAGAAAGGCAGACAGCAAGGAGAACCAGGGATAAAGGACAACCAGGGAAGGGGCTGGAGTAGAACAGCTAAACAGTCTAGGGAGGTCAAATCATGGAAAGCCATGTGTGCTAATGCCAGGAGTCTTAGCAACAAGATGGAAGATCTGGAGGCTGTCATGGTGCAGTCAGACCTGGACATTGTGGCCATCACAGAAACCTGGTGTAATGATAACCATGACTGGGAGATGGCCATTCCTGGCTACAACATATTCAGAAGAGATCGGGCAGGTAGGAAGGGAGGAGGAGGAGTGGCATTGTATGTGAAAAATGACATAAGGGCCACAGAGATCCAGGAGAAACAAAATGGGGGAGAGATACTGTGGGTTAAGCTGGAAAGAAAAATGTGGCCAGCCGTCAGCACAAGTGTGGTCTATAGACCACCAGCCCAGGAGGAAGAAACAGATAAGGAGCTGATGCTAGCCATCCAAAGGATGGCAGGCAAGGGTGAGGTAGTACTGGTTGGAGACTTCAATATTGCAGAAGTGGACTGGAGCATCCCAGCAGCAGCATCAACTAGAAGCAGATTTATCCTGGACTCCCTTCAGGGTGCCTTCCTCAAGCAGCTGGTCATGGAACCAACTTGGCAGAAGGCAATACTGGACCTTGTGCTCACAAACAGTGGCAGTGTGATGGGGGTAACAGTGGGGAAGCACCTGGGGAACAGTGACCACCAGTCATTGTGGTTTGAAATCACAGAAGGAGCAGAACCAAACCACACAAAAACACGCATCCTGGATTTTAGGGGGGCAGACTCTGAGAAAATGGGGAGATACTTGAAAGAGGCATTAAGGGAAATGGGGCAGGAATCAGAGGTTGAGGAATAGTGGGCAGTATTTAAAACGGGAATTAAAAGAGCCACAGAATTATGCATTAATCAGGTTAGCAAGAGGAAAAGGAAGATGAAGCCATCATGGTTTTCCAAAGAGGTAGCAAAGAAAGTGAAAGCCAAAAAGACTGCATTCAGGCAATACAAAAAGACACAGGTAAAAGGAGATAGAGAGAAGTACCAGGAGAAGCAAAGGAAGGCAGGAAGGTCAGTAAGGGAAGCCAAAGCTCAGACAGAACAGCACATTGCAAAATCAGTGGGTAGAGGGGACAAAACCTTTTACAGGAACATAAGTGAAAAAAGAAAGGCAAAGGGAGGGATAGTGAGACTGAAGAGAGAGGATGGGGGCCATGTGGAGGATGACAACAGTAAAGCTGACATACCGAACAAGTATTTCTGCTCAGTCTTTACTGAGGAAGAGGAGGGTAATGGTTCTGAAGGGAGTACAAGGGATGAGAATGGTGCAGAAATGGACACAAGTCCCTTTACACGAGAAAGGGCCCTGAAGGAACTGGAAGTAATAAGAGCTGATAAAGCAATGGGGCCAGATGGAGTTCACCCCAGGGTCCTTAAAGAACTCAGAGAGGTGGTGGCTGAACCTCTGGCTATCCTGTTTAGCCAATCACTGGAAACAGGGAGATGCCAAGACTGGAGGACAGCAGATGTAGTCCCCTTATACAAAAGTGGAAACAAAGAGGAAGCAGGAACTACAGACCAGTCAGCCTCACCTCGGTAGAGGGAAGATCATGGAAGCACTACTGAAGGAGAGATTGGTGGAACATCTGGTTGTCAATGGACTACAGGATCCAAGGCAGCATGCTTTCACCAGGGGGAGGTCATGTCAGACCAACCTCGTTGAGTTTTTTGACTGGGTGACTAGGGAGGTGGATCAGGGGAGGACAGTGGACATGACCTATCTGGACTTCAGCAAGGCCTTTGACACTGTGCCACATAGAAGACTATTACACAAACTAAGGAATATGGGTGTGGGCAGGACAGTAGTGTGGTGGGTAGGTAACTGGCTGGGCGGCAGAACACAGAGGGTGGTGGTAAATGGCTGTCACTCCACACAGGGAAGAGTGTCCAGTGGGATACCACAGGGATCAGTGCTGGGACCAGTCCTATTCAACATCTTCATCAATGACATTGCGCAGGGCCTAGAAGGCAGAATTTCACTGTTTGCTGATGACATAAAGCTCTGTAACAAAGTAGACACAACAGAGGGTGTAGACAGAATGAGAAGGGACCTGCAGAAACTTGAAGAATGGTCAGGGGTTTGGCAGTTGAAATTCAATGCAAAGAAGTGCAAGATAATGCATATGGGGCACAAAAACCCTGGCACAATATATCAGCTGGGGGGTGAGGATACAGCATGCACCAAGCAGGAAAGGGATCTTGGGGTTATCATCTCTGATGACCTCAATGTAGGGAAACAGTGTGACAAGGCAGCAGATAAAGCAAATAGGATGCTGGGATGCATAGGCAGGGGCATCACCAGCAGGAAAAGGAAGGTCATGATTCCACTGTACAAGACACTAGTAAGCCCCCACCTGGAGAACAGTGTACAGTTCTGGAGACCTTACTTAGGTAAGGACATAGACAGGGTAACGAAGGTTCAGAGGAGGGCAACAAAGATGGTACATGGATTGCATCACAAGTCCTATGAGGACAGGTTGAAGGAAATGAATATGTACTCCCTGGAGGAGAGGAGGGAGAGAGGGAACATGATAGAGACATACAAGTATCTTACAGGGATGAACAGGGTGCAAGAATACACCATTTTTAAGTGAAAAAGATGTTCCAGGACTAGAGGGCATGGGATGAAGTTGGAGGGAGGACGATTCAGAGGAAATGTGAGGAAGAATTTCTTCATAGAACGGGTGGTGAACAAGTGGGACACCCTGCCTGAGGAAGTGGTGGGGGCTGAAACAATCACAGGATTTAAGAATGCATGAGATAGACATAAAGGAATTCTGGAGGTCAGGGGTGAGGGGCAACAGAGTTCTAGGAAAACATAAACTGAAGTTACAAACTCAAATGCGCAGACTAGGTAGGCCATAGGCTCTTATCTGCCAACACTGTCTATGTATCTATGTAAACATTAATCACAGATGAAGGTGACATCTAATGGGGAGTTAATGCATGGTTGGGACAGTTGTGGCATGAGGCCGGAGGCCGAGTAAGTACAACGGTCGAACCATGTATTAACTCCCCATTAGATGCCACCTTTGGAGGGGATTAATGCGCTTGTAACATGGTATGTGCATTATTGGGACTGTGGTAGATGAATGTGTATAGGTATCATGAATGACACAGTCACACAATTTTATATAGGACGTAAACTTCACTGCACTTTTGACAACATTGGGTGACGTTCTGTCACATACAGATATGTTTTTTTAATACTTTTGCATAAAAAACAGAGAATACATGCATTAACTGTTGAACTTATTTTGTGTCCATTCCTGATGGCAGTTTATCTCCCAGCACACTCAGGAGGACCGTGACTTTTCAGTTTTCTTCACTCAGGAACCCCGTCTGACACTGATTTGCATACCGCTTCCTACGCCTTATACCTGACATGCTCATCTCTGACTGAACCCTGTTGCCTACTGTCTTGCTTATCTTCTCTCCCTCTACATACAGACACCAACTTGTTCCTATTGCTCTCAGTCGCTGCTCCGTGGTAGTAGAAAATGCCTGTTTCGTGCACGGTGACCGACTGCAGCTGAAATGGATCTCTGCCTCCTTCCTCAATTACACTGTGTGCCCCTCCGACATCCCGTGCGGCTCTCTCATTTGCTCAGCATCGTTCCACCATTTAGCCGGCTTCATGTGGTATATCCTACTGTCTCAAGCTGCTTTGCTGCTGTCCCATGTGCGCCTCTGACCTGCTTGTTCTGCTGTGCTGTCCTCTGCCCCTGCGATTCTATTCTTCATGTCTTCCTCCTCTATCTCCCCAATACAGTTTTTCTCTGTCTCTCTCTCTCTGTTTTCCTTGCACTGCTCCTACTGCGCCATCCTGTCTACCTACTTGCTGTCCCGAAACTTGATCGCTCCCGTCTTTTCCCTGTTGTCTTTGTCTACACTGCTCTTTCCTCACCTGTGGCTACTTTATGGATTACACAAGCAACACGGCATTATCGTGCCATAATGCCGTGTTGCTCATGTACCACCTGATGCATTCTACCCAATTGTTTTGCTAATTTTTCCTACTGTTTCTTTTGCCATGTTACAAGTATGTATGTACCACCACTTCCCTAGTCAGAAATCAGCTAAAGTGGGGGCCCTGGGTCATGTTACATCACACCTGGGAGCAAAACTGCCTCTGCACAACAAAGCATTAAGTGGATGAGAAAAACATGAAGATCTGTATCATTAACCCTGAAGCACTACAGTTACAAATCACAGCAGTGCTAATGTGTATAAAGACCTAACAAATCCTTAAAGGTTATATATTTCAGCAGTAGCATTAGTGCTGTATTATTGTCAGTAGAGCTGTATTTGTTCCATAAGGCTGAAAGATTACTAGCATAGTGTTTTGCTACAGCAGCTAAAACATTATCAGTTTTGCACATGGGGCACAATAGGTTTGAATCTATTTATAAAAAAGTTTTGCCTGGAGAAGCACACTGAGCTTTAGCTCATTTCCAAATGTGACCTAGGGGAAAGGGAGCATACAAAAAATAATAAAAATAATATTTCCAGAAATACAAATTAGGCAAATACATAGTACCATGAGTTAGGTAATGTACAGAATACAAATGAGGAAATATACAGAGCTTGTAGTACATTCAGAAAAAATGTAAGCACACAAGTGTTGTAGTTGCAAAAATGTATAGAAGCACAGCGTGACAAACATCCATGGTAAACCATTCTGAGAATCACCCTCAGAGACCAGGAATTGGGTGCTGGATATATAAGCAAACAGGCAAGAGAATGCAGTGGTGGGTGCCAGGGGAATTGGCAGGAAGGAGACCTATCAGACAAGCACAAGAGCAGATAAAATGGTGGCTCTGGGAGCAATGTAGATTTTTAAATTACTGCAGGGAATGCAATGCAACAGGCCACAGGAAAGGTCACCTTCTGAAGCTGTGATCTGAATTCCATGCACAGGTACTGTTGCCATGAACACTGATCTAAGTCAGAGTTTCTGCTGCCTCATGCTCACTTTCCAGGACCATCTATGCATCCCACAACTGACTTTTGTCTGCCGACACTGCTTGGACTTGAGCCCTTTGCCTCATTGAAACTTTCAGATATTTATGTATTGTGTTGTTTGAGTCCCTAACATGCAAGGGTACAGCTATGGGCGCTGTTTCTTTGCAATCATACTGGGACTGTAAGATGGCTGAGTCTGTGATTTTTTATTTCTTTTCAGAGCAAACTTAGCCACCTCCAGCTTGTTTTGGTGACTTCTGTTTGGTTATTTGGCTTCAGCGGCATCCTTGTAATTGGGGGGTAGGCAGTGGTCATCCTGAAAGGAGGGGGTTGAAGGAGAGTGACTACATTTAGTTTTGGGGTGCCAGGTAACTGGCATGCCTCCTTTTCACCAACCATTGCCTGTGTGGGGCCCACCTGCAACTTTCTAGCTGACTGGCCTAGGTTAAATTAGTGCCTTTGTGGAGCAAGAGGGAGCAGTATGCAGTTACTTTCATTAGCTCTGCACTTGAAATTACTGGTGCTAAGTTCTCCTGAAACACACATTTTCTTCCACAAAGGGAGAGAAAATGCACATTATTAAATCAGTGTTAACTGTCTGAGGATGAGATGTTGCCTGTAGAATGCAAGCCATTCATGCTGGATCGAGGAGGGGGAGTATCAAAGTCTAGATGTAGTTTCTTGGATCCATGATGGAACTGCTTTTACTACTGACTTGGAGCCTAAATGACCAACATTTGGCTCATGGGGTGGCCCTCCTATATGGTGGCTGAATTGCCACCACCACCATCTCCTTCACAGCCCCAGGAGAGTGGAAGTACGGACCAGTGGAGGGGAATGGAGATCTGGCTATCTTACCATAGTGCAGCTTTAAATATATGGCTGCTGCCACACTTGTTGCTGCCATCCTCCCTTTCAGGGCACTTTACATTTTGCCATGCTGCGGCTTTAATTGCTGGTGATTCCTGCAGCTTTCCACTCCCAACCGGGAGCTTTAAATAGCCACAAGTACGTCTCTCTCCCCAGCTGCCTCCTAATCCCCTCAGAGCATTCATAAATTGCCACTGGAGCGGTGGTTCAGAAAAGTGGAGGGAGACATTCCTACCATGGCCTCCTCCACCTCCTGCTGAGCTTCTGTCTCCCTCACTCCCATCCGCATGGAGCAGGCTACAGTCTGAGCTCAGGGCTGGGGTAAAAGCACCCCGGACTTTCACTTTCAGCATGTTCACTTGGGCTAACTGCAGCTGCAGCATCAGCTCATAATTCTCCATCCACTCTAGCTACATGCCTGCAAAGGAACAATATTGGTGCCAGGCACCCCCACCATCACCACTAGACCCCAGCAAAAAAATTCTAATTTTGTTTAAATATATAGGCCACTGCCCACCAGGGAAACTAGCCCACCAGTGGCATCATATGAATCACTGACCTCCACTGTGGCCCCTGGACCACCAGTACTTACTTATTTTAAGAATGTTGGGCCACTAGCCCAACTGGGATGCTATTTTTAAATTAATTTATTTTCAAAGCTATGTATGTTGACTTCATTGTAGCCCATTACTTTAAAGCAGCACTAACCTGTTTCTGGCAAATGTACAGCCCAATTAGTTGAGCGGTGGCTTTCATTGTTCACCAAGGTTGCCTAAGTGTACATAAATATGCATTGAAAACTGTCCCCATAGACTTGTAAGGGGCATGTCACCATGCTCTCCCTGCTTAGATGTCACAAAAATGTCTGAACATGGGAACAGGACTGACAGACTGGGAAATGGAAAGGATTGGCTGGCCATGGTTTTGGCTCCAGTTACAATCCCATCCCCATTTCCCCTTCCCCACCCCCACCCCCACTAATCATGACATGGTGCAAAATTCTGTTTTTGCCAGAAATAAGATAATGCTGCCATAACATAATGGCCTATGATGCTCAACCAGATAAAGTAACATCTTGGACATTTATTTAATTACTGCCCACTAGACCATCTAGGGGCAATAAGTGGTTTTGCTGAGCCATTTCTTTTCCTATCTGTTTATTGGAGGCCTTTGGGGGCTTGGCCTGCATTCCCCAATGGAGTGGCGCGCTGCTGCTGACACTAGTTCAGCTAGTATGCCATCACACTGAAACATTTTAGCTGCTGCAATCAGGGGCCACCTCGTCATTGTAGCATCATCCACTGCAATGAAGGAGTGACCTGTCATTGCAGGGTGGCCTCTTGCATGCCCCTGACACAGTTTGCCAACTGGGAGCCCAGTCCCTGTTGGCATAATCTCCCCAACCCCACATTTCTGCCGTTTGCCGAGGGGTTGTCCAATCCCCCTCGGCATCATGTGCCCCCCCCCATTCTTTGTTTGCTGATGGGGTGTCCAACCCCACTGGCTTCAGTCCCTCCTTCCTGACTGAATTTGCCAACGGGGGAGCCCACTCCCCGTCGGCATAATGTACACCCCCCCAATGTGTAGTCTGTCAAGGGGGATTACCAATCCCCCTTGGCTTGTCCACCACCCTCGTAAGTGCCGACAGGGGTGTCCAATCCCCCCTGTTGGCTACAGCCCCCCAAAACAACACTCAGGTGGCATGCTGGGAGCCCACCCCAGAGTGCCAAATGTCCCTGTAAAAATAAAAAACGTTCTGCAATGTTTTTTTTTTTTTTAACCCTGTAAACAAGAAAATGGTCCCTCATCGAGTCCGGTGACCTCTCCCAAAACCCACAACCACCCTCAGTGCACTCTGCCTCCCCACACACCTCCTCACCCCATACTTACCTCCAGAGTCTGGTGTGGTGATCTTCAGTGGATCGGGAACACGTCTGCACTCTTCAAAGCTGACCGAGAACTGAGGAAATGCCGGTAAGCTGTATAATGTCACAAACAGGGCTTTTTTTCAACTTTGGCGCATATCTCAGGCATTTTTTGGAATTTTGGCACCAAATTTTCAACATGGGGTTTTTGGGACCCCTCCTCATGAATTCAGCCACTGTCATGGCGTTATTCAGTCCTGAAAGGTGATTTCGCAGTCACTGCATGGAATCACCTTTTGGGACAGATTAACGAAATGACAGTGACAGTGTTCATGAGGTGGGCTCTCAAAAAGCCTATGTTGCAAATTTGGTGGAAAATCAATAAATTACTTTTACGATGCAGTGCAGTTGCGACGCACGCCATAACTTTGCGAATCTGCAATATTTTCACCCAGATTTTCAACATTGGCATTTTCTGCACCTCCTTATGAACAGTACAACTGTCATTTTCACATCCTTGCCGAAATGTGTTTTCGCACTTCCAGCGCAAAATAGCGCGGTCACTGTGAGAAATCAGTGTTGGGACACATTAAGAAAATCACAGTGACACTGTTCATGAGCAGAGGTCCTAAAATGCCTATGTTGAAAATTTTGTGATGACAGTCCATAAAATCACTGTTACGACCATGCATTGCGCAGTTTGCTTACACACTCGTAACTTCACGAGTTTATAATATTTTCACTCCACATTTTCAACATTGCCATTTTTCCACACCTACTTATTAACAGTACAGCTGTCATTTTACACAACCTGGCCAAAATGTGTTTTCGCACTTCCGGCGCCGAATAGCGCAGTTGCTGTGGGAAATTAGTTTTGGGGATAGACTGAGAAAATGGCAGTGACACTGTTCTTAAGCAGAGGTACTAAAATGCCTATGTTGAAAATGCGGTGATGAAAGTCCACAAAATGACTGTGTTACAACTGTGCATTGTGCAGTTTCTACGCACCCTTGTAACGTTGCAAATTTGTAATATTTTCACCACTGGCATTTTTCACACCTCCTTATGAACATTACAGCTGTTATTTTTCACATCCTGGCCAAAATGTGTTTTTGCACTTCCAGCACAGAATTGCGCAGTTGCTTTGGGAAATCAGTGTTTGGAACAGATTAATATCGAGCAAGTGAGAAAGGGGGAGAACCAAGCTAACTGAGCTCTGTCGGGACTGCTGCAGATTTCTATGTGGGCAGAAAAAGGCACCAATGCAGGCAGGAGCCCAGTACAAAAGGGCAGCCTGCAGTGCTGGGAGAAACAGAACTAGTGAGTGAGGGAGGGTGTGAGCTCAACAGAGCTCTATCAGGACTGCTGCAGATTTATTTGTGGGCAGAAAATGACACTAATGCAGGCAGGAGCCCAGTACAAAAGGGCAGCCTGTAGCACCGGGAGAAGCGGAATGAGCGAGTGAGAGAGAGGGAGTGAGTGAGCTCAGTGGAGCTCTGTTGGGACTGCTGTGGATTTCCTTGTGGGCAGAAAAAGGCACCAATGTAGGCTGGAGCCCAGTACAAAAGGGCAGCCTGCAGCGCTGGGAAAAACAGAACAAGCGAATAAGAGAGGGGGAGTGAGCGAGCTCAACGGAGCTCTGTCAGGACACCTGTAAACCTCTTTGTGGGCAGAAAAACGCACCAATGCAGGCAGGAGCTGAGTACAAAAGGGCAGCCTGCAGCACCGGGAGAAACAGAATGAGCAGTGAGAGGGAGGGAGGAGCGATCAGCGGGCTGTGTCGGGACTCCTTCAGATTTCTTTGTGGGCAGAAAAAGGTGCCAATGCAGGCAGGAGCCAAGTACAAAAGGGCAGCCTGCAGTTCCGGGAGAAACAGAATGAGTAAGTGAGAAAGGGGGAGTGAACAAGCTTAATGGAGCTCTGTCAGGACTGCTACAGATTTCTTTGTGGGCAGAAAAAGACGTCTACACAAGCAGGAGCCCAGTACAAAACGACAGCCTGCAGCGTTGGGAGAAATAGAATGAGCGAGTGACAGAGGGGGAGTGAGCGAGCTCAATGGATCTCTGCCTGGACTTTAGAGTTGCACACCCTCCTGCCCAGGGTCCTCGGTGGTCCTATATTACAGCAGGGTCTCTGGAGTGGAGACAAAGCAATGATTGGATACTTTTAGGATTGCTGTAATAATGCAAATTTAGTTGTTCTGCTTATTTCTCTAACGAGCTAAGTACTGAACTATACTGTTATGACTGCTGAAATAATATATATTTATTTGTTCTGTTTATTTATTTAAGTGAGCTGAGTAATACTTGGAATGCAATAAGATTTCTAACTTGGCTAAGTGAAACAATATGAGAGCTGAGAACAAAAGTATGGTAGCTGAGGGTGAAAAACAGACAAGGAGGCTTTAGGATTGCTACAGTAATACAGTATCTAATGGATTAGATTTGAGACTGAATTAACTCAGTTGGCAAGGCATCAGTAGGGGGACAGTGTGGGGGGGGCAGGAATTTCAGTAAATAGGGCCTAACCATTGTAGTAGGGTACCGAACCTGGGAGTAACAGTCTGTAACATACAGAGGAGTAATTTTGATGCCAAGGTTGGGGGGGACAACCTCAATCTCAACCAGCTTCGGATAATGGGTACTGTGGTACATACGAAAATGTAAACGTTATATGGAAAAATACTAAATTTCCTATCAACATGCCTTTGAAATGTAATACATATGGAAAACAATGAGGACAATATTTTCACAGGACACGTTTTTATTTTAAATATATTGTTTATTTGTTTTCCTTAATTTTATTGCAGTTCTCAGTATATCAGAGTACTTTACTTGGTGACAATTAAGCAATGAGGCATGACCAGGGGTTATGTTAACGGTCTATTAATCACCTTCTGGGGTGTACCGTGGCATGAGGTGTGGCCGGTGCCACATGCTAGAGGTGATTAACTGACCATTAACATAATCCCTGGGAGTGCCTTATTGCTATTATAATAAAAGTATTTTAAACAGTGTTAAACCTTGTTCAGCATATGGCTAAGCTCTACATGTGTGTAATAAAAGATTAACATAAGGCTGTTAGAATGTTTGCAGCCAATAAGAAAGTCCATTTCTCAGGCCCTTTTATATAATACTAATAAGTATTACAGAAAAGGAATGTGTAAGAAAAGGATAATTTTCTTGTCTCTCTTTGTTACAACGTCAGTGGAACCAATACAGAACTGTAAATCCTGCAATATGTACATATAGAACACATGTGGCAAAAACACCAAGACCACAAGCCAAGACCCTGAACCATAACTGTAGTAACTTGATAATATCCAGAGTGCTAAAACACTCGAGACTGTGTCCTTTTGGACTGTAATGTAGTTTGTGTCATACCAAGAATAACATGAGTGTCCAGAAAGGCTGGAAATAGCCCTCAAGAACTGCCTTACCTGCTTCCTAATATGGCCACCAATTGTGTTAAGCAATGACATCATTGGAGCCAGATAGCTACATGGCTCTTATAGTGTTAACTAATTATTTTTCCTCTGTATAGAACTGTTACACCAAAATGGTCAAGACCATGTGCACTAAGTTGATCACTACACATGCAATGCTATGGTTCTGTTCATTGTGTTTAGTTAAACATGTTAAAATTGTGTTTAATCGAAATAACTTTATCTTTTGCAAACCACAGTGCAGTACAAATCTTAAATAACCTGATGGTCCAGTGGTCATGGCAGATTCAGGATGTTACAATAGTAATGCTGGGTGGTATGCATACTTGATATGCACTTTTAACATTTTTATTAAACCTTTGTATTGTCTGCTATTCTTTTTAGCATGTTTTGACAGAATCTACAAATGTGATCAATAGATTTGAATGTAAACATTTGTACAATCAATAAATCAGACTTTAACAAAGTGAAATGTAGCAAGCAAGTAATTTACAATGGGTGCAGCATGCAGCTGCACTAACCCAACCCTCCCTTGATCCAACACTTATTTGTAGCAAAATGCTTGTGTAGTCAATGCCAGAGTTAATACTTTCTTATAAATCAAAATATGGTTGCTTGACTTCTTTTCCCATGGAAATAATAATAATAATAATCAAAGAAGAATCAACATTTATATAGCGTTTTCATACACAGTGTATCTCAAAGTGCTTTACAGGTATGCTAGACTGGTAGTGAAGTGACTGAATGTATAGTGGCAGTCATTTCACACAATAATATTCACATGTAGCATTGGACAATTGCATGAAATGGTTTTATGGGAAGGGTAATGTTGGCCTGGACTAGCGGGGTCAGAGTAGCGATCATGGTGCTGGCAGCCCCAACTCTTATATCTCACAGTGATCTACTCATATTTTTTCCCTTATGTGTTCCCTTCCTGAATATGCCAGTACCTTGCAGGAGTGTCTTCTCGGTACCCTCTGGTATTCATTGTTCACTACTTCTCCCCACAGCACAAATGGATGAGCTCATCACCTTTCTGCATCATGAATACAGGCAGTACAGTTCCTGAGATAAGCAGATCTTTCCAGTAAGTCAGGCTAATAGCAGCAGGGAACAAGGGAAAACTGGGCAATCTGTCCTTCAAAGATTTAGAGCTACCTTTAATTAGGCACTATTAAATGATGGGTGTGTGCATCATTATGCACATCATTTAAAGGAGAACTATGACAATATAAACTCCCCACTACAAAAGCTTACCTCATGATTAAGCTTTTTGCCATAAACCCTCTCTTTTTTTCCAGCAGGCAATTACTTTATATTTATTTTTTAAAATCCGCGAACCGGAAGTAAGGCAGACTGTGTGCAGCTCCATTTACTGTAACAGTGTGGCGCTGCACCGCTCACTTATATTAAGTGAGCGGTGCAGCACCGCACTGTTACAGTAAATGGAGCTGCACACAGTCCGCCATACTTCCGGTTCGCGGATTTTAAAAAATAAATATAAAGTAATTGCCTACTGGAAAAAAAGAGGGGTTTACGGTGCACAAGCTTAATCGGGAGGTAAGCTTTTTGGGGGTGGGGAGCTTTGTATTGCCGCAGTTCTCCTTTAATTGTGCTTAATCATAGGTGGCTTATATCTTATATGGGAAAGAACACCTATTTTCACCTTGTGCTCTGCTGCTGTCAGCCTGGCTTATCAGAAGATGATGTTTACTATTAATATGTAAAAATAACATAGAAGACTGTACTAACTACATTCATGATGCAGAAGGGTAGAAAGCTCACCAGTTTTTTTATGTGGGGAGCAGGACAGAAGAATGAATGCCAGAGAGGGAGTGAAATAGGTCATTCGGCACAGTATAGCTATATTCAGGTTAGTGAAGGACAGAAGGGAACGCTGAGCAGATCATTGTGATATCTGGGATGTGGGTCTGCTACACTGTGATCACTACCTGATTGTGATGAGAGACAGTGATGAAAATACTCAAGAGTGGTAGGTCTGCACCTAAACTGTTACTTTAATTCAGTATAGGAGATTACCTTGGGTCACGTGAGGGGGAATGTTAACGCTTATTAGGACATTATTGAGGAGCTGTATAGCTCATTCCAAGATTTGGAATGTTGTAGCCAGCCAACCGCACTGTGCAGTAGGGTACAGAAGTACTGCAGAAGATATGTGGGGAACTGTCCTGCGGGTTCTGCAGATCACAGATCAAGGAGTAGACTGATACGAAGTCGGGTGGATTTTCTCAAGGCATTAGTATCTCTCCGCTAAATATTGTTAGCTATAGTAAGTGCAGCCCTTATGAGGCCATGAACAGCAGTTGTTCAGGTGTGTACTGATGCTTATTGCTTTGCTTCCAGGAAGACCTAGCTGTTGGCTAATGAGGTGGGGAGAAAAACAGCAACGGGGGGAACTGTACATACTGCCTTCACTGTGTGGAAGGGTGGTGATCCACTCAATGTTTACTGTGGGAGCAGAAGTCAAACATTGAGAAAGTGGATTGGACAGTGAACTGGGAGGCATTTTTTAACAGTATCAGCTAATGAAGCGAATCAGTATAGGTGTGTGCACAACTATCTGAGGTACAAGGTTGCAATGATCTGAGGTGTGATAATTTCTTCATGAGATCGCAAGTTGATATGCAGCCCATGCAGTACCAAGGAATATGACGTGCTTGCTTGAACACATTTGAATTTTGGTGCATCAACCCACTGCAATATTTTATTGCTACAGTCCAAATACAGCACAGCGCCTTTCATGAGCATGAAACAAATTTACTTGTAATGGTGTCCAGACATAGCTCATCAAGTCTGGTTTGGTGAACATGACATACAGCAACTGCGCTCAGGCGACACTGGGTCATTGTAGACCGCAGCCATGTTTTTAGCACCTAAGTGCACTGAAACTGCGCTCTGCTTCACAACTGCTTACTGGTATCACCAACAGTAGTCGCAGGAAACTTTTCTAACTCTGTAAAAGGCCACGGACATCTAAGGGTAGTGCTTTAAATAGGACTACAGCCTCATTCAAAGAGAGTATATGTGTTACTCTGTAAACATCTCAAGTTGAACTTTCAGCATTCTGGGATTAAGCTCTGGATATTTTTAATGCAGTCAATCATTTCCTCCAGCTCATGGTCATTCTCATCACCCTTATGTACTGCAGCAAGAAGGAACTGTTCTAAAAGTCGAATACTCAGTCAGCCCTTGCTGATGGAACCCTCTTCTAGCTGGGCAACTGAGATGTCTACCATCTTAAAGAATTCCATTCTGAAATAATCCTCCACTGTTGCATGATTGTGCTGCTCCCCCTTGCCAGCAAAACGGACTGGGACCCATCGTTGCCTTGGTGGTGCAATGGGATCCAACTCCAGCTTCTGGACAACTTCATCAGCTTTTCTGATGGCTTGCAGGACAGTATTTTCATTCCTTAGTCTTTGAAGCTGAGCTTTTATGAGGCTTACTTGGGTAAGCATGCCACCTACTGTGCAGTTCAGATTTTGAAGGCTCCTATTCAGACAAGTCAGTGGTTACACCTTTACCTTGACCAACGCGGGCTCAACTAATGTGTTGCTTTGCTGAGCTTCTCTAGAAGACCACTTGCCCTTGTTGCAGCATTCCCATTTTCCAACTCCATTTGTTGGAGACCTCAAGGATTTGCTCATATTGCTGTGACACAGCTTCGACTGTTACTAGTCTTACAGTCCATCTAGTTGGACATAAGGGTCGCAGTTTCTTGAAGGAGGTAGATGCATTATCAGATGTAGCAATTTGAGAAAAATTGTTCTGTACTTTAGGATTCAATAACAGTTTGCCCAGTTCATTTACACAGTGCAAGGAATTTCTTAATACAGGCTTGCTTCACAGCTCTCTTCGCCACAAGATTTACAAGTGAGCACCACAATGCACAAATGTGGCAAGTGGCTGACTTTCCTTTATGATAGCCTGTGCACCACGATAGCATCCTGACATGTTTGCAGCACCATCAAATGCCATACCTCGGAGGAATTCAATTGGCAGAGGGAAGTCTTGTGAGGACATCCATTATGACTTTTTGCTATTGAGGCTCCAATAGTATCCTGTGGCTCATAAAACCAAATGAACTCCTCCTGGGGCTGCATGTTTCCATCAACGTATCTAAGGCAAATGCTTTCTTGTTCTTTACCTTGGCAGTCTTGTGTTCCGTCAACGATAATGGAATAGTATGATGACTTGTTAATAACCTTCACGACAGAACGGATGATCTCATGACTCATGAGTCCGATTAGTTCATTTTGAATTGCTGGGCTTGTATAGTCCTGCTTTCATTTTAGCCAAGTTGCTAGGTCTCATCTTCATTGCTGAATAACTTGAGCAGTTCAGCAAAGTTTCCCTCATCAAGCTGATGACCTCGAATTGCCAATCCCTGTCTTCCAAGTAACGCAAGCTGCTATTAACTTAAACAAGCACTTGTAGACACATCTTGTGAGATCTTTTTCTGTTCCACTAGAGCAGAATCAATGCTTTGACCACGGGATACATGAGCCACCTTCCAAAGGGCATGCTGATGTGTTTCTGAGCTCTGATAAGTAATAAACTGACTCTGTGCTTTCTCCAGTTGGTGAAGCCTATTGTGGTGAATACTGGTTCTCGCTTTGACAGCTCAGCATCCCCATTTGTTCACTCTTTGTGCAACAAAAGCAGAGCACAGCTTTCAACTCAGGACTATAGTGCAGCCATGAAAATTCCCTGTACCATGATTCCTGGAATCGGAGTTTTTTGTTTCCACAGTCCTGCTTTGGTATTTCCTCAGATGGTGGTTGGTACGGCTGATCCATATCATGAGTTGTCATCTCCATTCTAGGCACTGTTTCTGCAACAGATGGTGATTGTGGTTGGGGTGGTGATCCAGAGGCACTGTTTGGATCTCCAGTACAGGAACTGTGCGTTGACAGTAGGAAAGGATGAACTTGTACTTGGTTGCTGTTCTCCCTTGTTAACATTAGCATTGAAGCCCTGATCTAGCTCCTCATACACTGCAGTACATATTTCTTCAGTCGGATCTTTCAGCGGATGAAGGCACGGGATCTATGTGAGGTTTCTTCTGAAGAACATGGCAATCGAAGGTTGGTCTCTCTGACGTTTCATGTTATGAGATTTGCAGTTAACCCTGATCTGTAAAAAATGAACAACTGTTACAGATTCTTCTTCATTAAAGGAAAACTCCTGAGTTTGTGGGTTCCCACACAACTGAAAAGCTATCCCTTCGGCTTAGCTTTTAGCAGCACAAGTGGAATTTTCTTGAGCCTCAACTTTGTATATTTTAATTTTAAAAAGTACGGATCCGGAAGTCCAGAGGATACAGGGGGTGCTCCATTTTCTGCAAAGGTGTAGTGATGCACCATACGCTTCAACACTTTTGTATTGATGCATGTGTGTATGTGGTGCTGGCCGCACCTTGGCAGAAAATGGAGCACCCCCTGCATCCTCCAGACTTCCAGATTCCGTACTTTTTAAAATTTAAATATACCAATCCTCTCTCTCCATCAATTTCTTTTATTTTGGGCATTGTAGCTGTTTCTCAGCACTCCTGCATGGACCCCAGTCTCAGCCTTGCAAGCTGTACAGACTGGCCCCATTTCAACATGGTCTAATTTTTCCCTGCGATTTCTGGACCAGGCCATCCACATCAGGAGCTGGAATCTGGCCAGTAGAGATTTGGAGCTAAAAATCGCCACCAGAATATTTTGGGGCAGAAAAATCAACACCAGAGGGCTTATCCAGGCTATTCCCTCACATAGGGCAGCCCCAAATGTTTCTGTCGATGACTGGCACATTGGACTGTGTCCTCAGCCACTTGTCGACTGTTACTTGCTCCTCGTGCATTCATCGGTTGGCGTTCTGGGATCCCCAGCTGATCATCCACAGGCCCTGCTCCTGACACAGCTCAGAGGCTTCTAAAGAGCAATTCTCAATGAGGATGGTCTGGTTCCAACTTACAGTCTGACAACATGGGTATACATCGACCACCATGACCAGGGTGGCACAAGAAGCCCAAAACCGCTTAAAAGATTCCCTTCTTTTCAGTGGGCGATAATTACTGAAAGATGTATATTCCTGGACAGGAAAAATGACAGCAGTCTGGCTCAATTCACAAGGTTGTTCTTCCAGGGAATGGGAGCTGGAGGACATTGCCTTCCACACTCCAACAGAACAGGGGGCAATCCTCAGACAGATCTTTAGCCTGTGGGGAATTTGAAGGTACAGCAATTTGCTCCTGGCCATGGACAAACCAGCGGTGGCTCAAGATGCCTTCTCCCTAAACTGGGATCAGTTCAGCCTCCTGTTTGCCTTCATCCAATACCGCTTCTATCAAGACTCCTCCACAAGTGACCTTGGACAGGGCAGTCATGATTCTAGGGGGTCCCTTATGGCCAGTCCACACATGGGTTTCCGACTATCACTCATCTTTTGAGGTGACCACCTCTAACCTTCAGTTTCAGCCCAGACCTTCTTCTTTAAGGGCTGGTCTGCATCTCAATTTGAACAACTTGTCTCCCGGGGCCTGAAGATTGAGCAGGAAAAGCTCCAGTTCTGCACCCAGTTTTAACAACTGGCCTCTCTAGACTGCAAAGTGAGTGGAAAATCTTCAAGGAGCTATGCAGTACAGCTCCTGTTATTGGAATGATGGGAGTTCATATGCCTCTTCTTCCTCCAAAGTGCATTATAGAATCCGGAGGAGATTTTGTTTCTGGCTTCATTCCAGACACATACAGAATGACACAATATAATTGCCTGTACTACTGCAGTTCCTTTAAGACAAATGGGCAAAAGACTCCAACCGGTCACCTTACAAGTTAGAGTTTCTGCACTGGGGGCACTCTTGATGGGACTGGGGAATTGTTGGGCTCATATCCCCACGTCTGGTACTTCTACAGGCAGCAGCATTGCTTTGCAACATCTTCAATTCACCAAAGCTATCACCTTGGAGTCTTGATATGGTGCTCAGGGCCGTGACCAAGGCCCCCTTTAGAGCCTCTCATGCCATCCATCATGCATCTCAAAATAAAGATTGCCTCTTTTTTCTCAAAGCTACTACTCCTGCTAGGAGTTTCAGCAAACTAAAGCGTTGCTGGCCTAAGAGCTGTACACAGTTCATCAGGCTAGAACAGTTCCACTTTTTATTTGCCAAAGTTATGTCCTCCTCTTTACAATCAAGGGTTTATCTTCCTCCTTCTGCCCACTCTCTAAAAGCAACAAGAATGGAAAGTGGCAACACTAGACATGGGAAGGGAGAAATATGGAGATTAAGAGAGAAGAAGTTATTCCAAAACTTCAGCTGTGTTCATGCCAGCTAAAGAGGAAAAGATGGGGCAGCAAGGATGCAATAGACTCTATAGCCAAACAGATTCTATCCATCACCTCTACAGCATATGATCAGGCCAGAGTAACTTGCCTGACCCAGTGAGAGTCCATGGCCCCCTTCGTAGGTGTAATTCTGAGAAGCATCGATGGCATACTCGCACTGAGTGACATTTTGATGACTTTGTGGCCGAACAGTCCAAGGCAAACCTTGACGCCTCTCGCTGGCTACAGGGTGTGGGTTGGGGTGAAATGGTATCAGCACTACAGGCAACAATCCCAAGTCACACCCCTTATGCCTGTCATTCTCTACATCTGGAGTGAAAATATAAAAAAAACTGGTGAAGTCACGAGCATACGTAGAAACTGTGCAACGCACACCCGTAATGTGGGGTGTGGGGAGGTGGATGCACATAGGGTGGGTGCAGGTTGGGGGCAAGACAATCAATGAGTGACCAAGTAGCACATCTGCCTCTGGACCAGAAGGTCATGGGTTCTTATCCCACACCGAGATTGGACTTGCACATAAAAATTGCTGGCATGCGAGTGCAGTATTGGGGGGTGCTGTACTGCTGGGGTGTGCCGTCCTTCGGATGAGACATTAAACGGAGTTCCCTTCTGCCCATCCTGGTGTTGTCCTGGTGGGTGTCCAGGTGGAAGTAAAAGAACCATGGGCACTCTTCACAAAAGAGTAGGGAACATTCCCGGTGTCCTGGCCAACAGTCCCCTTCCCATAAACTAGTTCATGCAATTATCCAGGCTGTGTGTGGGTGATGATGTGCAATATGGCCACCACCACACAGTCACTTCACTACCAGTTTAGCATTGCTTGTAAAGCGCTTTGGATGTATGAAAAGCGCTATATAAATGCTGAAAACAAACAAAAACAAACATGGCGTGATTTAGCTAGTGCCGGGCAGCGATGCCACTGGCAGTTGAATTCAGAGCCAGGACACGGTGTGCCATACATGGCTCCATTTTGGGAAAAAAAAAATGTGTTTTTTCTAATTTGAAAACTAAGCAGTGCGGAGAAGTTAAAGTTAGAAGCCGGATTGGACGGAGCAGGAGTGGCAGCAGGAGGAATGGACCGACACCCACAGCAAGTAATTTCAATAAAATAATGAGAAACAAACAAAAAATACATACTATATAAACAGTGGATGGCTGAACACCATAACAAAGGCTGCATTTCCATCTCAAGGTCTCTATGATGTCATCAACTCCTTCGATGGAAACACAGCCTTGTTGTGGGTGTCCATCCATCCACTGTTCTATATATAGTGTATAGTGGAATGCTGTTATGAATGAAATTCCATGCCTGGAATATGCTTGTTCTGCTGCAGTAGTGATGTCATTATGTTGTTCTGCTGCAGCAGTGATGTCACTACTGCAGCAGAACCACTAGGAATCCTAGCACATCGTTGCTTTCCTCTATTTAATTATGTGGTGACAGTATTCTAGAACCTCTAGAGACTTTTCAAATCAGTTTCATTATGAGAAAGGGAGAAAAAAACACACAAAGCACACATTTCACATAGTACTACTATACACTATAACAAATACAGGATGAGCAACTTCATGCACAACCTGTGTGTTCTGCCACCTCAGGCTTCTGATTCCCATGGACCTCTTGAGCGTCGCTCTCGAGGTCAGAGGGAATCAGAACCCCTCTGTGGCAGAACACACTGGTTGTGCATAGTTGCTCATCCAGTATTCTCTATTTTTATCATCCTGGTGTCCTAACATTTCCAACTGCCTCCCAAGTCTCCTCCCTTGATAAACTCTTCATTACTTTATGTACCACAGATGTCAGACTGATGTGCCCATAATTGACCATCTACTCCGAGACCCCAACCTAGGCTCATGTCCCTCCCTCCCTCCTCCTCCCTTTCCTTTGAAACAGGCTCCATCCTCCATCACTGTCCCCCCTCTGCCTATTGACCAACTCCTCCCTGTCCACTTGCACCCTCCCACCATCCTCATCCACTTCATCTCCCGGGTATAGTATGGTGAAATGGTTTCCAAGCTTGATGCTCACACCCATACTGCTCTCTCCTACTCCCCCCTCCCTCATCTGCTCCCTCTGAGCAGCCTCCCTGTGGCATACTTCACGTGACGTATGATGCCAACTTTGCCGCCACACCTCCAGATACCATATGATCCACCTATCCTCTTGGATATGTCCCTTTTGCCTTGTCCTGTTGTCCCCTGTGGAATACCATTTTGACATCCTCCAAACCTCCATGCCCAGTTTAATATTATGGCTGCCCCACACTCCTTACACCCAATCACCCCCCCATTTTGTGTGTGAACCCCTACTATCATCACAATACACAGTCAAACCTACACAGCCCCCCACCAACAATTAATATACACACACACACACACACACACACACACACACACACAATCTCCAGCAACACAATATACAAATCTTATTATGCCCTTCCCCCTTGGTCCTACACAAATCCGAGTTTCTTATTGCTCAGTCTCAGCTAGTCACACTGTGCACTCCCCAAAGGATCCACCCCCACAGACTATTTAATACAAGTTGGAGCCGGGGTAGTTGGTGTGGACACAATTACAGCTCTTCCCTGAGTTTGTGAGGGATGGGCCAGACTTATAGCCCAGACGTAGATTTAAAACTTGGCACCCTCACAGCCGATTGGTCCTCCAGCAGCAGACAGCTCCCTCCAACCCTGGCCCACTGCCGACTGCAGCCACCGGGACGTCCTCTCTGATGCCTTCCTGAATCTCTGTCCCGAAAACCCTGGCCCACTGCCGACTGCAGCCGCCGGGACGACCAGAACCCCCTTGCACACCTCTGCTGCCAATGCAGCCCTGAAGCCGTCTTCCTCGATGCAGCTGCCGATGCAGCTCCAATTTCTCACCACAGCAGCCCCTGGTAGGATTCTCCACCGCCAATGCAGTTAGCTACCTCTTCTCCCAGCAATTTACAGCTCTTCCTCAAGTTCGTGAGGGCTGGGCCAGAACTACAGCCTAGATGTAGATTTAAAACTTGCCACCCTCACAGCCGATTGGTCCTCCAGCTGCAGACAGCTCCCTCCAACCCTGGCCCACTGCCGACTGCAGCCGCCGGGACGTCTTCTCTGATGTCTTCCTCAATCACTACTCTCCCGAAAACCCTGGCCCACTGCCGACTGCAGCCGCTGGATGACCCTCAGTGTATCAGATCCCCTGGACTGTGTCCAAAATTATGTCATTTAGAAGTTATAAAACTATAAATTATGGCATTTACAAGTTAGAATTAGCACAGCCCAAGAACCTCTCCCACACAACCTGGAGTACAGTAAATATAAATGTTCGGTTTGTACCTCCCTACATCTAAACTGGGGGTTGGCAGGGGAGGAGAAGGATCGAGCATCCAGAGGACTGCTGTCCTTCTCTGGGAGGGTAGAGGAGATGGGTCACTTGCCCACTGGTGGAGGATGAGAGGCACAAAGTCGTGCCATAATATGGGTGGAGCTAGAACAGATGCTTGCTGTCAGCATCATTGCATGTTCCTAGCTCCAGGGGAATATAGCATCAGAAAATCCACTGGCACCCGTGTATGAGCCGGGGCTTGGTGGCCTGACCCTCCAGACACATTCAATTCTGCCTCGGTGGCGGCATTCCCCAGTTGAGGGTCCCGGAGCCAGGCTGGGGTACCGGCAGGCAAAAATATAAAAAAAAATATGGGTTAAAAAATATTTAAAAATTACAAACTTAGCAGGTGGAAGATTGATTACAGTCACTGGTTTGATAAGGAGAGTGCGTCTTGAACCTGGGTCCTGGCATCATGAATCAGGGACAAGGCTTAAAAAAAAATCGGGGACAAACACCCCCAATGGAGGGACACATCTTAAAAATTGATGTTATTCATTCATAAAGCCTATAGAATGAAAAGATTTGTGTTAAGCTGCATTTTATGAAGAAGAACAAGTCTGTTACATTAATGGTTGACATTATTTTGTGCTTTTCATGAGGAACAGTCAACAGAGGACAATTTTGAGACAAAATCAGGGACAATTGAGCCTTGAGCGGTATGCATCTGGGGACTTGCACATTGCTAATTTTGCACATAGCCACTTCATGAAATGCAGCACTTTTAAAGAAATAAAACTGGTTCGAGCTTCATTTACTCCTAGTGATGGGTGCTAGATTTCGGTGATGAGCTGTCTGATTTTATCTCTGCATCACCAGTCACATTGCAGCCTTTACTCCTCTATTTGGCAACCTTACATACTCCTTGTCAGTCAAATCACTGTCCACCTGCCTCCCAGTTTACACCCAGTCCCCGTCCCCCTGACCCCTCACCATTCATTAAAGGGAAACTCTGGTAAGGCTGCAAAATGCAGCAACTAGTGCAGAAACACCCTGACCCAGATAGGGCTTTTGGCATAAAAGAGTTCTCTTTTACCTGCTGCTTTTCTGTTTTAGTCAAAACAACCCACTCCTTGCTTGCTTAATGGTGGCAGAACCACGGACAACCATTTCATGCTCCACATGCTGCTTCCAGCATGCAGGGTATGCAGATGAGGGCTACTAGCTAACACTGTGGTTTTTGCAAGAACCTCCCCCCCCCCAAAAATCGCTATCTGGTTGCCTTGCATCACCACAGGACTCAGAGGCACCCCGTCCAGTCCCATGTCACTCATTTTACCCCTCAGAAATCCTCTGCCCCACCAGAAATCCTCTGCCCCACCACATGAAGAAGGGGATATTCCATTTTTCCCACCAAAACTTTAACGCATAAATTAATAATTATGCTCTGGTAGTTACTTATACTTATCAGCAAATATTATTAGTGCACTGATAGCTGCATGCACACACACTGCAAATCTGGTGTGGGTTGAAATTGAAAATCCAATCAAATGTGGCCTGCAATTCTGCAAAGGACCTAGGGGATACATTCCCTCCCCCAACACCCCCACATCTGGACCAGCATTTACTTGCTGAAAAACTTTACTTATGAAATACTAGTACTGCTCTGCTACTACACAGTACAGACACATTTAGAAATTACCTGCTTGTTTTTTTTTCTGATGCAGCAATGCCAGCAGCAGCACAGCACTCCAGCAGTTGGGTTCCCGCCACAAGCAGTGCAGTCTAAGTGAACTGTTTTATTTTGGTCTAGACAGACCCGGCGTCAACTCCCCACAGCCACAGGGATGCAGACCAGACTCGCACCACCACAAACGCACTTTAGACCCCCGAACTGAACTCAGTCTGTCCAGCTGCACTGTCTCCGACCGCGGTTCTTTGTCGTTTCTCCTTTCTCGCCGCCTGGACCGGACCCTCGCTGTGCGGGCCGTGACAATGACGTCGAGTGGGCCGTCGATGACGAGTTACTCCATCCTCCGAGTCCTGGCAGTAAGCAAAGCAGGCTAACAACAAGCCTAAGGCTTCGAGTCAGTCACTAGCTGCCACAGGCCCACAGCCACAACACAACAGAATCCACGGCAGACCGGACCGGCGGTCAGAGGTCACCTCAAGACAGTTCGGACGTTCGCACTTTGCAAAAGACACTCACTCGGGAGTCGGTCTCAGAGACTAGAGTAGTCTTTACCGCCCCACCTCAGTCCGATCGATTACCCATCTCCTTCACGGCACGCACAGCACGGCGAGCACGCCCACAGCAGCCAGTCTCCCGCCAGCTCCTCCGTCAGCTCACGATTATTCGGATTGGTTAGGCGGAGGCAGAGAATACTTTTTTTACTGGCCAGGGTGGCGGTCACACACTCACCGCGGTACTTGGCGGGCAGGGCACATGACATGAGCGTGGCTCGGCGGTGCGGCTGATTTAAATTAAATTAAAAGATGTTGGGTTAGAGTACAAATGGCATAAAAAGGAGGTGACGCCAAAAGTTGGGGGGGACGTGTGCCCCTGTCTCCCTATAATTACGCCCCTGGTAACATAAGATGGGGGCCAAAATGGGCCAGGTGCCACATGTCAATAGGACGGCCATCTTTGAAAGGGTGGTGGAGTGTACAGGGTGTGGGTCCGCCATGATCCTGGACTGGGCTTGGAGGATGGAGGGGGGTGTATGGTCTGCAGATGACTGGCTAGTTTGAGGGAGGAACTTTGGAGGTTAGG
This sequence comes from Neoceratodus forsteri, assembly GCA_016271365.2. Taxonomy (NCBI): domain Eukaryota; kingdom Metazoa; phylum Chordata; order Ceratodontiformes; family Ceratodontidae; genus Neoceratodus; species Neoceratodus forsteri. The sequence continues at coordinate 959,382,856 of CM057453.1, forward strand.
GAGGAGTCTAAGTGGTAGGACAGATGAGTATGGTAGGCATCCTGGGGGGGGGATAGGGGATGGCAAAAAGGGACGGAGGAAGAAAAACTAGGGAGTGAAACTGACCCCAGTATCAGAGGAACTGCTATCTCCCTTCACAATTCTTTTAATATCCTTTGGTGTGTGCCATCTGGTCCCATCGCTTTTCCACCTTCAATTTAATCACTTCCTGCAGGATTCTTCTGCCTGTGAATAGACTATTGTCCACCTCTTCATGCCTTTGCAACTGCAGTACTGCTGTGGCCTTTTCCCTCCCCACTTTGTGCATACTGAACAGAAAGACACAGTGGATATCTGAGGGGCTCATGACAGTTCTTAGGCATGGTACTTTCACTTCCCAATTCCTAAACAGCACATATAAGCAAGCAACATTCGGCACTGACAAATGCTTGTTCTCTTTCCTTTAACAGCTCTGGCAGGAAGGTGACTCTTTCCCCTTCAGATAAGTATCACTCTGCATCTAACCTGTCCTATCCTTTCTGTCTACTGCATTAGAACTACAAATCCTTTGTGACCCCTTTCCTATATTATATTTTACAGGTCCAATGAATTCCGTCCCTTCAAGACTCCTACCTCTGGCTCCCTAGCACTAAGATAAGAGACTCTCCACATATTATCTATAGTTGGTGGTTTACTATACTGGTCTGGCTGTGCCTGTTAGTTGTATGTGTGTGTGTGTGTGTGTGTGTGTGTGTGTGTGTACTAATGTGGTATATACCACTGCATTGTTTTACCCTTTCCATGAAGCTTTTTAACATGGTGGTTGACGTAGGAAGGCTCTCTGCCCTATCCTTGCCTCCCCACGTCTGGCACTCACCTGCCCTGAACCCACTGAACCCAAAGCCCCCCATGGATTGGCCTGCATCACAACCAGGAGGGGGAGGGCCATCCCCACCCAATGACTCACGTCCAGAGACAGGGTGGTGGTCCAGGTGATTGTGTAGAATGGAGGCTGGCAGGCAAGGCTTCATGAAGTCTGCACTGACCATTTTGGATCATTCAGACCATAAGAAACACAACTTCATGCATTCATCACACCTCCATGGATTTTATACCCTAACATGATATTTCCTTACATTTGTTGCCTTCTGCCTCAACACTAAATTATACATGAACAAACCACTGTGTACAAGCAGGACCAGGTACACCAGCATGCAAGAGAGCATTCGGCATTGACAAATGCTTGTTGTTTTACTGGCTAGCCTGATATGGCCTGCTTGTCTGCCCCCCCCATTGAGCTCCACTGAACTCCTAACTGTTACTCCCAACCAGACCTATTATGCCGAGAGTCTGCACATCACTGTGTTACAAGAGACATGGCACGGGGTCAGAATGTCACACGGCAGAATGTTGTGCGTCTTAATCACATTGCACGATATTCTGCTAACTTTTGATCTGTTGGGGGCTATGTCCCCCACACCCCCCATTACTGGGGGCTGTGCCCCCCTGATCCCCCTCTAAAGATTCTAACTCCAGGTGGGGTCCAACACAGAGATCGCGCAGGTCCGGGAATTGCCATAATGCTGTACGCTATTAAGCGTACAACATTATGACCCGGTACGCAAGAGACACTGCACTGGTGCATGTGCACTCTCTCCCACAAACAGGGCACCACAAACAGCACTCAATTTCCTGTGACTGGTGACTTTTCTTGGACTGTGTGCTGCTGCATGTGCTTGTGCAGGGTTTAGTATCTGTATGATGGGGTGCTGGAACGCAGGTCAGGATTTGAAAGGAATATGCAACCTGATCGCAAGATGGAGGACCAGATGGAGCAGCATACCATCATGTTGGGTAAGCTGCAAGTGCTAAAGCAGGTGGACATCACCATTTATAAAAATACAACAAACGCCAAACCCAAATCCAAATGGAACCTTCAAAATTCAGTTCTGGTTCTAGCAAAACCAAATTTCCCAAGTTCTGGTATTTTTTCCCCCACATTAAGGTTCTGAACACCTCTGTCACAAATGTAGGCCAGAAAAAAAACTCTGTGTCAAGCCTCATTTTCAGGTATGACCAGGGAGGGGAAGGGGGTTTAATACACAATGCAGCAGGTATACAATGTAGGGGGTTTAATACACAATGCAGCAGGTATACAATGTAGGGGGTTTAATACACAATGCAGCAGGTATACAATGTAGGGGTTTAATACACAATGCAGCTTGGTATACAATGTAGGGGTTTAATACACAATGCAGCAGGTATACAATGTAGGGGTTTAATACACAATGCAGCAGGTATACAATGTAGGGTTTAATACACAATGCAGCAGGTATACAATGTAGGGGTTTAATACACAATGCAGCGGGTATACAATGTGGGGGTTTAATACACAATGCAGCAGGTATACAATGTAGGGGTTTAATACACAATGCAGCAGGTATACAATGTAGGGGGTTTAATACACAATGCAGCAGGTATACAATGTAGGGGGTTTAATACACAATGCAGCAGGTATACAATGTAGGGGGTTTAATACACAATGCAGCAGGTATACAATGTAGGGGGTTTAATACACAATGCAGCAGGTATACAATGCAGGGGGTTTAATACACAATGCAGCAGGTATACAATGCAGGGGTTTAATACACAATGCAGCAGGTATACAATGCAGGGGTTTAATACACAATGCAGCAGGTATACAATGCAGGGGTTTAATACACAATGCAGCAGGTATACAATGTAGGGGGTTTAATACACAATGCAGCAGGTATACAATGCAGGGGGTTTAATACACAATGCAGCAGGTATACAATGCAGGGGGTTTAATACACAATGCAGCAGGTATACAATGCAGGGGGTTTAATACACAATGCAGCAGGTATACAATGCAGGGGGTTTAATACACAATGCAGTAGGTATACAATGTAGGGGGTTTAATACACAATGCAGCAGGTATACAATGCAGGGGGTTTAATACACAATGCAGCAGGTATACAATGCAGGGGGTTTAATACACAATGCAGCAGGTATACAATGTAGGGGGTTTAATACACAATGCAGCAGGTATACAATGTAGGGGGTTTAATACACAATGCAGCAGGTATACAATGTAGGGGGTTTAATACACAATGCAGCAGGTATACAATGTAGGGGGTTTAATACACAATGCAGCAGGTATACAATGTAGGGGGTTTAATACACAATGCAGCAGGTATACAATGTAGGGGGTTTAATACACAATGCAGCAGGTATACAATGTAGGGGGTTTAATACACAATGCAGCAGGTATACAATGTAGGGGTTTAATACACAATGCAGCAGGTATACAATGTAGGGGTTTAATACACAATGCAGCAGGTATACAATGTAGGGGTTTAATACACAATGCAGCAGGTATACAATGTAGGGGTTTAATACACAATGCAGCAGGTATACAATGTAGGGGTTTAATACACAATGCAGCAGGTATACAATGTAGGGGTTTAATACACAATGCAGCAGGTATACAATGTAGGGGTTTAATACACAATGCAGCAGGTATACAATGTAGGGGAGTTTAATACACAATGCAGCAGGTATACAATGTAGGGGTTTAATACACAATGCAGCAGGCATACAATGTGGGGGTTTAATACACAATGCAGCAGGTATACAATGTAGGGGGTTTAATACACAATGCAGCAGGTATGCAATGTAGGGGGTTTAATACACAATGCAGCAGGTATACAATGTAGGGGGTTTAATACACAATGCAGCAGGTATACAATGTAAGGGGGTTTAATACACAATGCAGCAGGTATACAATGTAGGGGGTTTAATACACAATGCAGCAGGTATACAATGTACAGACAATTATAGTATATCCAATCTGCCAGCTCAGCCATTTTTCCAGGGGTCAAGAAGGACAAACTCTTTGTTCAGATTAAAATACTATCGTCAGACTGCCTAACAGTGTAAATTATAGTGCAATCTGAAACTGAAACAGCACAATATAACATATCAGATCAAGAATGAAGTATGAAGCAGAAAAAATAAGTTTAATTTATCCTTACTGAAGATGGCACATAAAGGCAGTCAGAACAATAATGGCAGCACCACATACCAATGAGTTCAAAGTCCATAAAAGTCTGCAATGTCTTGAGCAACTCCACAAAAGGCAAGAGCACTAGTAGAAATCTTGCCGGAACCTGGATTCGAACTCCGTTCCTCTTGTGGCATCACCTGATGCATTTCTCGAGAACTCTCACTTTCTCAAAAGCTGTTGTTGCAGTGATGGGTATCAACATATATATAGCAGGTCCCATTTAAAGAAACAGACACATACAAAAACATTGTATGTAATGAGTTTGATAAATTCAGTACTCAGCAACATGTGTAAATAACAAGAAATATTAAAACACATACATAATTGAGTAATAAGTGCATAGTATACATAAATATAAAATATACATGACAAACATTCAATACCATAACAGACTGTGTTAAAAATCAATTGCAGCAAACAAAAAAAAAGTGTTTGATTAAATGCTGTTACAAACACCAATTCAGAGGTGCCACAGATCTGTGTAGATAAAAAAAATCAGTAAACGATGCATACAAAGATTATACATGACACAGCACTATATCAATTATTACATGATATATACCATGTTTGCAGTAAAGGCACAGCATGATCTCACCAAATAATTACAATGACTTATCGTTTTTGGAAGTGCGGCAATTGATTTTAACACAGTCTGTTAAGGTACTGAATGTCTATCATGTATATTTTATATTTACATATACAAGACTCAATGAACTCAAGCTTTACTCCCTAGAGCAGCGCAGAAATTGGGGGGATATGATAGAGACATTTAAGTACATATAAGGCAACAACAAGGTACAGGTGCAGAACCTCTTTCATGTAAAGGACTACAACAGGACTAGAGGGCATGATCTTCGCCTTAAGGGAGAAAAGTTCAGGAGCAATATGAGGAAATTTGTCTTCACAGATTGCATTGTCAAACCATGGAATAGCCTTCCAAAGGGGGTGGTGGGAGCAAAAAGGTGTGGGAATTCAAGAGGACATGGGACAGGCAAAGCAGGATACTCAAGCAGACAGCTAAGTAGGGAAGGGGGTAGGAAACAGAGGGCAGACTTGATGGATCATATATTCTCCATCTGCTGACAGCGTCCATGTTTCTATGCATGTACTTATTACTCAATTATGTATGTGTTTTTAATATTTCTTGTTATTTATACATGTTGCTGAGAACTGAATTTATTGAACTCATTACATACAATGTTTTTTATGTGACTGTTTCTTTGAATGAGTCCAATATACTGTATGTTGATACCCATCACTGTAATGACAGTCTTTGAGAAAGTGAGCGTTCTTGCAAAATGCATCAGGTGATGCCACGGGGGGGGACTGGGTTTGAATCCAGATTCCAGCAAGATTTCTTCCAGTGCTCTTGCCTTTTGTGGAAATGTTCAAGACATTGCAGACTTTTATGGACTTTGAACTTATTGATATGTGGTGCTGCCATCATTGTCTGCCATCATTGTTCTGAGTGCCTTTATGTGTCTTCTTCAGTACGGATGAATTAAAAGTATTTTTATGAGCACAGATTTTTGAATAGTCCCACCAATATGTTTCATCCAAAGATATAGTGTAAATACACTGAGCCTTTACGGCAGATGCAGGCTGCTCTGTTTTTGTTCCTTGGTGACTTAATTTTTACTTTGTGCAGTGCCAGTTCCTAACTGCAGTCATTCGCCTTTCTTCGCATTTGAGCTTGCAGGGACAGAAAAGGGCCCAGGACTCTGTTACTTGGGGCACTATGGGAGGAGCACTGCATTGGCCAGGTGTGTTGGGTCTGCGCGGGGTGGCTCAGGTATGTGTGTGACCACTGAAGGTCTGACCATCTTAGACAATGAGAGGCTGAGAGAGGGGCATAGGCCTGGAGGTCCTTAGCTGCCACTGCCAGCCAAGCAAGAGGAGTTATAACTCACGCTCCCCAGCTTTGCTTGGATCTTACTGGGTGTGCCCTTAGCAAGTCACTTAACTTCCCCTAGTGCTGCCGGTTAGCCCCAGAACACAGTCCATGGGCCTAGTGGGCCTTACCCGATTACCACCGAGCCATCTAGGAGGAGGCACCCGCTAGCCAGCACAGAAGAGCTCCAGCAGCCAGTTGAACTAGTGGGGTATGTAGGAAAATGTATTTGTTTGGGGCCTGGTTTGGGAGTTGCAAAATGGAGCAGTGTGTATGTCTGTTCCTCACTCACAGCCTGTGAGTGGGTGGCATCTGTGAGAAGAGAAACACAAACTAAATGTGCCAAGAATGAAATGAAGGAGCTGCCACAATATGGTCAAAAGGCAGATAGTCCATAGAACACAGAAAACCAAGCTCACAAAATCTTCAAAAATAGTAAAGTTTACTGGAGATGTGCTGACAGCAGACAAAGCCTCGACTCTTGAGGGATCTAACCCTCTTCATCAGGAGGTGAGTCAGGTTCACACACCTGTCATTTATATACAGGTAATTCAATTACATCATTTTTATGTAACATACACATTTAAAGTAAAACATGCTATACAAAAATATATTGTTCAAAAAACAAAAAATACTGTGTGTTGAGAACTGATTTGTAACAGCAACAGATTGCAATGGAGAAATAGTTTTAAAATTGAATATACTCCATTTTTAAAGTTTATTTATAAATCCATTAGTGGGTTACAATTTTTTTAAAAAAGCTGATTGCTTGAAAACTTATTAATTTATAGATGCTGCACCATTTAATGGCACTCGTCAATAAATGCAATAAAATGAACTGTTGTATAATTGATGAAACAACTGCAGGATCAGAATGAGAAAATAGATCTGTAAATACTGAATATTATATGATTTACACTTTATGTCTTATCCACTCATTAAATTTGCTTGTAGATTTAGGGTGGGATATTCAAAAGGGTTGCGCAATGCGCAATAGGGTTGCGCCTGCGCAAGTCAGAAAATGCACCATTCTGCAATATTCAGCAGGAGGCAGTTGCTCTACTGAAAACATGCTGAGCAACAGCACAATGCTAATGAAGGCATGGCAACCAAAGGGGGTGGAACCATGCATAAAGTGCACAGTGCGATATTCAAAGACTTGCGCAATGCGCAACAGTGGATCAGGCGGAAGTTGCGCCATAGCGGAAATGAGCCAAAATAAAAAGGAGCAAGGAAGAGGCGCAAGAACGCTACAGGGAAGCCACATGAGGCAGGGAGAGAGACAAGGCCAGAGGGACAAAGAGGGCAGGCCAGGGAGATCTGAGGACAAAATAGGGGCAAGGGAAGGTGTGTGGGGCCATAGAGTGCAGAGGCCAGTAGGTGTACCCGGTGCAGTGGAGGTAGCAGTCAGGACAGCGGGGGGAACAGAGCAACAACAGCTTGGGGGGGAACACAAGCCAGGGACATGGACAGTGCCACCTTCTACATGGAAGCCATAATGAGGGGGTGAGAAGGCATGCTGCAGGGGGACGTGGCCGTTGAAGGGCCCATCGGCAGTACGCCCCCAACAGGCAGTACTGAGCCTGCACCAGCTTTGAGCTGTACTCAGATGTCGAGATTGTGGGCCGGTACCACCTAAACAGGGCAATACTGAGGCGGCTCTGTGAGCTGTGCAGTGATGTGATGCAGGTACCCTCACGACGGAGTCACGCTCTGTCAGTGGAGACAAAGGTAACAGCCTGCATGTGCTTGCTCACCACGGGTACCTTCCAGGGACCAACAGGGACACCACAGGCATAACACAGTCGGCCACATCATGCATCCTCACCCAATTCCTCAGCGCACTGCTGCCACATGCTGCAGAGTACATCCATTTCCCCAGCACCACGGCGGGCGCACAGCAAACATGCAGGAGTTCCACAGGCAGCACGTGCCTGGAGTGCTAGGGCGAGAGACTGCACCCATGTGGCCATTCGCACACCACCTGGTTCCGGTGGGGCCGCCTATATGAATCGGAAGGGTTATGCCAGTGTCAACTGCCAGGTGGTGTGTGATGCCAGTGGGCGCATCATCAATGTCTGTGCCACGCACCCTGGGGAGCACACTATTCATTCATATGGTACCAGTCGGCACTGTGCCATCGATTCGAGAGGTGACATCCCCACAGGACATCTATGGGGGTGAGCATGTAGAACTGACAAACCGGGGTCAAGGGTGGGTAAGCCACAGCTGCCATGGGTGTGGCACACAGGGTTAGGGGCAATTTGAGCCTGAACAAGACACTAACCTCCACTATCTCCACACAGGTGACAGTGGATACCCACTCCGTCCCTGGCTGCTCACACCCTACCGGCGGCCCACGACCCCATCGCAGCAACGCTTCAAGGAGGCACATGCCGCCACATGCAACATCATTGAGTGGGTGTTTGGGATGCTGAAGGCGCGCTTCCATTGCCTAGATACCTCCAGCGGTGCCCTACAGTATAGCCCCTCAAAGGCCTGTGGGATATTCCTGGCCTGTTGTATCCTGCACAACATGGCCAAAGACTGTGGGACAGCCGTACAGGTCAAAGAGGGGGACAGCAATGGGGACGACGGTGACGCCGGTGACGATGGGGATGGGCAGCCCCCCCGGACGATGGGACCCCCGACTGATCCGGCTGGCCCAGCTGCACCGGGACACCATCACAGAGGAGCACTTCACCCAACACAGGTAAGTCATGGGGCCATGTGCAACCAACAGTGGCTAGGGCACAACCCACATACACACAGGGAAACACACTAGGGGTGCATGACGGCAAGGGAAGTGGCAGGGCACAGAAGCACACACATACAATCAGGGAAGGGTGAACAGTAACATGCCACATGGACGGACACACACACACAATAGGCACAAAGTGCACAGGGGTCAGGTGCACAACAGAGCCGGAACACAGACACTAAAAACACACATGTCCACAGGCCACCACATCCACTGACTGTCCATGTGCATGTGTCAGATGCTGGGCACCTTTGCACTTTGGTGTACAGAGCAATGCAGGCATCATCATGCACACGCACCTGTGGACAGCAGTCGGGAGGGTGTGCAGGTGGTCCGTGTGTCTGCATGTAGGGCTGGGCACCCACCGGTGCACTGCCCACTGAAACACACATTACACACAGGGCAGCACCAGACAGGGCCCGCACTGGGAGACAGCTCAGTCTTGCGGCACAGTGCCACAGCCACCTTGGATGCATGGGCAGCCCCGCTGAGACCCAGCAGCACTGGCAGGCTGAGCACGGGCCTCATGGGGTGGTACCGATGGTCCACCAGGGGTTCCACTGCGCAAATGCAACCTTGCCCACACAGGGGTCTGCAGCACACTGAACATACCTGCAGCAGGAGTGCTCGGGATGCCCACAGCTGAACCCGGTGTCGACAGGGTGGGTGTCACACAACGCTGGGAAAGGGGAGTGGATAGCATACTGCGCAATGTGAGCGGTACAGGGGCACCTGACTGTGTGCCCAATGTGGCCACGACAGCGACCAATGCCTGTGTCTGCCTGTCAATGGCAGCGGTCACATTCATCTGCAAATGGTCAATCCGTGACAGGATCCTCTCATTGTCCCTGCTGTGTCGCCTTGACCCACTCCAGAGCCACACACAGTGCCTCCACGGATGTTGCAACCCGCATCTGCTGCTGTACTCGATGCCTGCAGCAGGCGGTGTGTCTCGCCAAAGAGGTCGCCTGCCACATCAGCAACCTGTCCTCAGGGTTGGAAGGGCCTGATGTTCAGCACCCCTTGAGGGTGGGCGCTGCTCACCAGGGCCAGGTATGGGCAAGTCCACAGGCGGTGCACATACGCCACCACTGAACCCTGTACCCCCAGTCCTGGTGGGTGACTGCTGCTGCTGCCTCTCCGCCTGCTGTGCCCAAGTGATCAGTTGTTCTGCTGCTGTGGCTGCAACAGTGCCAGTGACCTGTACAGCCACCGGTGCTGCCCCACTGGTGCTGACAGGCACAGCCTGGGACTGTGCTGATGTGCTGGCACACATGTCGGAACCAGCTAGGTCCATGGGCGTGAGCTGTCCTGCTGTGTGTCCATTCTGTGACACACACATGTCAATGCCCATAGTGGTCATTGCATCATCAGTGGTGCAGGTCTGTGCCACAGCCACAGCCACAGTGTGCTGGCATGCTTGCATGCCAGACCGCTGAGACACAGGAAGGGCACCCCCCACACCTGTCTCAACGACATCAGTGATGGCAGCCAGGCATGCACACTGGTGCAATGCACGCCGGCTACCTGCGGAGGAGGATGGTCCCTCCTCCAACTCCGGATGGCTGTCCGCAGTGGACAGGCCCTCCACCGCTGACCCCTGCAGATGCACAGGGTCTGTAACAGAAAGGAAGGACATGTTAGTGCATGTGATCTACCTTCCTCTCCCGACCATGACATACCATGCAGTGATGGGCTACCACCCATCTGGAAGCCACCTCCAGAAACGCCCTCAATGGCACTGCACTGCATGTTTGCAGTGAGCCTGTCCTCTGTCGGAGTCAGCTGCACCAACTCCGGCTGGCCCCCGCCTGTTGCAGCATGTGCCGCCCTGATAGCTGCCACCTTCTCCTTCACCCTCCTCCTGTCGGTTCCCATCTTCTTTTTACACTCCTGCACAGAGCGCTGGTGGCTGCCGTGCAGGTTGACGGCACATGCCACCCCCTCCCATGCAGCAGCACGGGCCTGAGGGGTGCCCCGCCGTCCACTGAGAAGTGGCTCTTCATCCAGGTAGGCCTCGAAGAGTGCCTCCATCTTAGCCTTCGTAAAATTAGGCCTCCTCTTTCGCCCACCATCATCCTCCTCACCCATTCCTCACTCGGTCATTTCACAGCCTGTATGGGTGAGAGTGGACACCTGTGACTGTGCAGTACACAGCAATTCCCTGAGACCATATTCCAGAACATCACACAGCATGCAACTCACCTATCAACTGCAGTAATCGAATATGGCCACTGCAGAACAGTGTCGCATTTTATAGCACAATCCATGCAAATTAGGTGTGGAACAACTTTAATGAGATGCAAATCACTGCTGCACCATTGAATGGCTGATCGGATGATTTGCATATGACAGCTGAATATCACGCTGTTGCGCTTTGCGCTGTCGCAGTTGAAACGTGCTGAGCCAATGAAGCCAGTTTCTGTGACTACGTGGTACACCGCTTTTCGCATGCCCAGGTAGCTGCGCGGGCGTCCGCCATGCTGTGATGATGTGCTGTGTCGGCACCAGGGCACGGGCCACCATTGTGCCAGTGGTGCTACGGTGATGGTCACTAACATGGCACTGTGGCACAACTGGCGCAATAGTTCACTGTGGCAATGGCACACAGGTGACCAGTCATGCTGGATGCATAGACGTCTGATGGCGCCAGCGTGGCCATGCACTAGAGACCCATGACCCTGTGCCCGACCTTTGCCCCTTGGCACTGTATGTATGGCATGTCTGCAGCTCATCGCGGGCTGTTCAGTGACAGCACGATAGGGAATAGGCGGCGCACCGACAGTGCGATAGGGAATAGCGGCATTGTCTTGCACAGCAATTCCACGTGGTGTTGCCGCGCTGCAGAGCGCCGTATTGTCTACTATAGATCTGGAGATGGCACGCAGAAGAGCCCCCAATGGAGTGCCCTCGAGCTGGCCAACCTGGTGGCCATTGTGGAGCCTCACTATGGCCCACTGTATGGGGAGGTTCCCCTGCACAGGGCCAGAACCCAGGTGTGGCAACAGGTGGTCACTGACCTGGAGGCGGCCACTGGCAGCAGGAGGACCTCAGAACAATGCAGGCACCACTATGGGGACCTGAGGAGGAGGGAGCCAGGGCTACTGGCACATCTGCGGTCGCATGCCAAGAGGGGCGTGGTGCCTCGTCCAGGTGGGTGATCCGTCTACACACCTGTATGGTCCATATGGGTAACACTGTCTATTGTGTCCAGCACATGGGGAGGGTTGGTCTAGGGTTGGCTGTGGTGGTGTTTACAGGGTATGTGATGTATGGGTCTGGCTGGGTGGGTGGGCACACTCATTGGGGCAGGGGGAATATGCTTTGGGATTGTACTGATGTGTTTCTCACCTTTTGTTTCCCACAGGCGTGGCAGACCGGAGGAGGGCCATGGCTGAGCAGCAGAGGGTGGTGGCTGCAGTACCCGAGTGTGGCGGTGGAGAACCACAATGCCAGCAACAGCCCGATGAGGGTGAGTGCCATGCCACATGATTGCTATTGCATGCTGTGTGACAGGGTGGGGAGCAGGGCATGGCCACCATCCATGGACACCACTGCCATGCACGCAACATGTGACAGTCAGCACTGTCCAGTGGCACTGCATGTCTGGGAGTGCGTCAATGGTGGTCCATGCGTGCACTGGGCACATGGTGTGACACTGCCTGCCCACCGTAGTCACGTTCTATCAAGGCCTTGGTTGTGCTGTGCTGACATGGGCGGTGTGTGTGTGTGCAGGTACACATGGCTGTTAAGTGCCTGGTTGGGCATGTCTTGTGCACATGATCACTGTGGGTGGATGCACTCCATCACAGGAGCGGGCACTTGGCTGTATGCCATACATGATGGGTGGGCTTCAGGATGGACAGTCACACCCATTGACTCTGATCCCTTGTCCTAGGTGTCTGGATACTACTATGCATTGAGAGATCCATGCAGCAGCTATTGTGGGTGGCCACAGACTCCCTGGAAATCCTGTAGGACCTCCAGTGGCATGGGGTGCGGAGGAGTCTGAGACCCCGGGACCAGCACCAGGCAGCAGGGGAGCAGGCTGGAGACCAGTAGCTGGGCATCATCTCCCCCTTTTGACTAACCCTCACACCCCGCCTTCTCTCTCCCAGTTGTTCACCCCTGCCCCTTACCCACCCCTACCTTGTACCCGTACCTCCACCCCAGTTTTGTATATATGTAAATAGTTGTTGATGTTGTTGTTGTACTTGTTGTTGGTTTTCTAATACAGTTATTTTGATATGAATACTGTGGTGGTCTCTGATTTGCAGCTGGCTAGGTGCTCAGTTGCAGTGGTGTGCATGGCATCTGGGGAGGTATAGTCATGGTATGTGTGTGTGTGCATGGGGAGGTGTCTCTGGTGGGAGTGGCTTTCAGTGCGGTATCTGTGGTGTGTGTTGTTCTCTGTGCATTGCATTGCTCTGTGCAGTGTTCCATGGTGCCTGCTTTGTGTCCATTGTGCCCCTGTCAAGCTGTCCTTGGCCTGTGCAGCTGACACCCTTGCATGTCTGTGGCCTGCCAGGTCTGCTGCCTTGTCAGTGGGTGCTGTCCCTGCAGGTCATCCACTGTGACCGTCACAATGCTGGGTTGCCACCTGTCACCGGTGGGGTGCATGTTTGCCTCGGGTGACACTGTGGCCTCCACAGTTGCTGCCCCACCTCCATGCTGTGTCTTGTGTGTGTTGCAGGGGCTGTGCAGCACTGTCTGTGACTTGTGATCCAGGTGTATGCTGGTGGCGTACAGGGCCACAGTACATGCACAGGGTGGGTGTCACCCCTGTGCCATGGTGGACTGCCGGCTGTGTGTGCACAGTTTACATGTGTCCACACTGGGGGCTTGGTTGCCACACTACTGTGTCTCTGTGTTGGTGTCCCCGAGGGTATGGGTGTGTGTTTGCCCCTGCACTGTGTTGCATCCGGTGTGCTGCATGCTTCCATGCACCACTGTGGGTGTCTGTGCTGGCTGCTGTGGCTCGTGGTGGGTCGCGCTGTGACACCTGTCTACTGTGCAGGGTGCTGTATCAATGGCAGTGGTGTCAGGGGCATGCCCTTTCCTGTGTGGGGTACCACTTGTGGCGACACATGTTCAGTCTCTCAGCTGTGCCTCAGGGGGGTTGTGTGTGTTGGCACTGTGTCTGCCATTGTTGCATTGCCGTGTGCTGCCACCCACTGCTGGGTGCTCATGGTGGCTCTGGCTTGTATGGTTCTGTGGTACACAAGGTTGCAGTGTGATGGGGGTATGCATGGGGATTCCTGCAGTGATGGTCACTGCTCATGGGGGGTGTCTTGGGGTCACAGTGCAGGGTGTGCTGTGCATGGGGGGGCTGCTGTACAATGGGGTGGTCCGCCCTTGTGTGGCAGTCTCAGCTTGCCAGTGGGTGTGCTGGGGCAACATGGCCCAGCTGTGCTTTGTTTGCTTGTCCCCATGGGCCGGTGGATATTCTGTCCCTCCCCCAGTTGTGCTGTGCTTGGGGTGTGGGGGTGCATTGTCAGTTCTGCAGTGTGTTCCTGTGCCCATCTGTGGCATGGGTGGTGGACCCCTGCCTACCTCCCTGGTTGTGCATTTCCATTGCTCTGCTGCTGGGGGGCTCCCTGCTTGTGCTATGGTGCCTCTGGGCTGCTCAGCTGGGCTGCCCTTGTTGCGCTATAGCGCATCATATATGCTCAGCTTCCCCTTCCTGGTTGTGCTATGGCGCAGGTTGTGCGATATTCAGACATTGGCTGGTTCCGCAATTTGGCTTGCTCCATTTTTGAATATTCGCCTATTGCGATGTGCGCAATGGATTCAGCTTGTTCTGCTATTGCATACATTTTGGGCTATAGCTTCTGAATATCCAGCCCTTAATATTTAGTATTCAAGTCCTTTAAACTTTACATGGACTATTTAATAATTCAGTGACTTAACTGTGTCATATTGACTGACCGCAAACCCCAAAAAGCCAAAAATATCAGTACATCAGATCGAGAATTTAAAGATACATAGTTAAATCTAATTTCTATTTAGCCCTCCAGGGTATACACTATTCAAACTGAAAATCCATCTGGATTCTTTTTGGCGCAATGTGGTGACTCGATCACCTCTCCTAACCTGATATTTGACATGTTCAAGAAAAGTGAGTTTAACCTCATTCACTCTTCTGTTATGTTTTTCCAAAAAATGTGCTCCTAATGCAGAATCAAAATTAGCATTCTGAATGTCTCTAGTGTGTTCCAACACACACTCTTTAACTTGTCTAGTTGTCATGCCCATGTGAATAAGTGGACGAGTGCATTGAGCAACATACACTACAAATGTAGTGGAACAATTAAATTCTTTGATTGTAACAACAGTATCATGGGCAGGATTCACAAAGAAAGCCCCAAATCCCACAGCTGCGGGAAAAAGGTCTGCAGCACTGCGGAAATGCAGTTGCGTGATATTCATAAAGAAATTTTGAGCAGGTGCGGAATTTCATAAAATCCCCGCAGCTGCGGAAAGTCAGCAGCTGCAGAAATTGCACATGTGCTGAAATCCGTAACTGCAGATCCACAGCTGTAGAAATAGCTTAAGAGGCACAGCAACGGTGAACTTAATTAGCTGGAGCAGCAGACTTTAACAGGGCTGCCATAGAATGAAGCTGAAAGCACCCACAAAGAGACCAGCAACCAGTCCCTCAACTGGGACCACTGCAGCACCACAGGTACCAGCAATGCCATAGCACCACAGTGGCCAACTGTCACTGCTGCTCCTCCCTCCCTCCCTGGAGTGTTCCTGTTGCCTGCAGGGGTAGCACTCACTGCAGGCTGGCCAGGCTCTACTGCCTGTGGGGCTCCGTCATGGGCTGCACTGTATCTGGTGGTTGTTGCCTGTTGCCATATCATGGCAACGTGTGCTTTCGTTGCTGTTACAGCAGCCGCTGTTATACTATCTGGGATGCTATTACCTGTGCCTCACCTCCACCTTAATTGATTCCAATTGCTGGGGCACTACTGCAGTTTGTTGAGGGAGAGTTATATCTCATTCCACTGTGTGTAACATTTTTTCCACAGCTGCGGAAAAAAACTGGCTGTGAATAGCCTTTCAGGGTCTGTGCCTTACTTATCTCACACCTTTTTTTCCTCAGGGACTTCCGCAGCTGCACTTTTTTCCACAGTCCTTAGTGTTGTTTTCCGCAGCTGCAGAGGGTTTTGTGAATAGCACTCAGTGCAAATTCCCCTTTGTTTCCATAACTACGGCAGTTTTGGGGACTTAGGGAAGGTTTTGCACCTTCAGAATGCTTTGCGAATCCAGCCCCATTTGTAGGATGTTTGTATTCTTTGTTTTGGGACACATAATTACAAGCCATACAATAGCCACATTTGAAACAACCAATTGGTGATGTAAGCAACCAAGTACATGGTCTGTTAGGTACAGTGCAATGGCTGTGACTCAGGTAGTTGCCCAAATTGTTGGCATGGCTATAGGTTACCCTTGGGATTTCCAATAAAGAATTGCTAGAGCTACATTGTTGTAACAGATGCCAATTTTTAGAACAATGCTTTTATTTATGGTGATATAGCATTATATTCCAAAATGCAATTAATTACATTGTTCTGATTTGTTTTCTTTGTTTTAGGCTAAAGTAAAGTATCTCTGTCAACACTTGTAGCTCAATGGAATGCTTCAACTAAAATATTTTTGTCATAACCTCTATCAGAGAATCTTTCATACATCTCTGTGACTTGTTTTAAAAAAGTCTCATGGGAAGAACAATTACGTCATAAAAGCGCAAAAACTGACTAAAAGGGATCAAACGTACAAGGGAAGGGGAATGTGCACTGGTGGCATGTATTACCAAATTGCCAGCTGTTGCTTTTCTAAAACCTTCAGTAGTAACGGTTTGCCCTGGGGTTGCCTACAGTTTTAAATCCAAAAAAATATATTTTCACTAACTATTACAGAGATGAAATGTAAGTTCAAATCATTTTCATTGATCCATGATACGAATTCATGTGCTAACTCTACAGTACCATCCCAGAAAACAAGCAGATCATCTAGGTAACGATCCCAAGACACAATGTTTATTGCGTATTCATTGTTGTTATTGAAAATAAAACATTTTTCCCACCAACCTAAATAAAGGTTTGCATAACTGGGTGCTACAGTTGAATCCATAGCAGTACCAACTAGCTGTAAATAACATTTGTTTTTAAATAGAAAAAAATTATGTGTAGAATGAATTCAACTGCTAGACACAACAGTCTGGATGGAAGCATACCATCAGTTTGGCTATCACTAATCATGTCAATGAGAGCTTTAAGTCCCAAATTATGTGGGATACAGGTATAAAGAGATAACTTGGTAACTTGGTAGTTTGGACATAAGAAGGCTGAAGCCCATCGAGAATGTCCTCACACATGTGGATCATTAATAGATTTATTGTTTATTCAAAAGCCATCTGTCTAATTTAAACTTGAATGTATTAATATTCTTGCAGTCAACAATTTCCTGTGGCAAGGAGTTCCAAACTCTTGGAGCTCTAACATTAAAAAATTGCTGTCTTCTGTTTGTTCTTGTTTTCTCAATTATAATTTGTTTATTATGAAGTCTAGCGACAATTTGTCTAGATGCAAAGGACAAACCACAAGATTCCATTAATGTAGGAGATGATACAATTTTAAATAATTGTAGGATGTCACCTCTTAATCTTCTAGTTTCTAATGAGTATAACCCTGTTTTTGAAGCCTAGTTTCGTAGTCATGACGGGAAAGGTGGGGTATGATTTTTGTCGCCTTTCTTTGTACCCTCTCAATTTTTATAATATCCTTTATTAGATATGGACTCCACAAGGGTGAGCTGTAATCCAAGTGAGACCTAATATGAGTCTTGTATAATGTCATGATACATTCTTCAGTTTTCAGAACAAAAGTATTTTTTATCCTACGCAGAAGAGCGTTGGCTTTATTTGTAACTTTATTGAAGTGATTTGAAAAAGACAAGCCGTCGTCAATCATTATACCTAAGTCTTTTTCAACGACTGAGTCTCGAATTTTAATACCATTAAGATAATATGGTTGTTTAGGGGCTTTTTACCAAAATGCAGCACAGAACATTTTGACATTAAAAGACATCTTATTGGTAGTTGCCCAGGTTTCGATTATTTTTAAGTCTTTTAGAATTATATTCCTGTTGTTTTCATAATGAACAGGTCCCCCCAGTTTAGTGTCATCCACAAATTTGGATAACTTATTCTGTGATACGATATTGAGGTCACTTATAAAAATACCAAACAAAGTGGGACCCAACACAGAACCCTGGGGAACCCCACTCGTCACAGGTCTTTCTTCTGATATTGCCCCATTGATTCTAACCGTTTGAGTTCTTTCATATAACCAGCTGTTCACCCAAGACACGATGCATTTAGAGAATCCTAATGTAACTAGTTTATTGATTAATATCAAATGTGAAACCTTATCGAACGCCTTACTGTAGTCTAACAGGATAACGTCCATTGGGATATTTAAATCAAGATTATTGCTTATAAAATTGTAAAAAGATAATAAGTTCATAGTACATGAGTGCCCCGGTTTAAATCCATGTTGCGTATAGTCATTTATTTTTAATTCAAGCATTTCTTCGTCTATTATGTGTTTGATATGTTTTTCTAGTAATTTACAAGGAATGGAGGTGAGGCTGATAGGTCTGTAATTCTCAGTCTTGGAGTGCACCCCCTTTTTAAAGATTGGTGTAACAATAGCTGTTCTCCAATTAGTGGGCACAATAGATTCAGTGAGTGATTTATTAAAGATGATTGTGAGTGGAGTGACAATATTGTCATTGGTCCCTATGAGAAATTTTGAAGTAATACCATCGGGGCCTGTGCTAGTAGTTGATTTCAAAGTTCCCAAAAGTTTATAAGTATCAGAAGTAGTGATGGTATAACTATGGAATATGGGAGTATAAGTAATCGTTCTAGGTTCCTTATCTTGTTCAAAGACAGAGCAGAAGTACTTATTAAATTCAGACGCAGTCACCATATCTGAAAGAATAGTTGTATTGTTAACAATTAATGGACCTGTTTTATTAACAGTACCCTTTTTATTATTTAAGTATGAGTAAAGACTTTTATGTGAGTCCTTAGTATGGGCAATTCTAAATTCTAAGTTCCTTTTAGCCAGGATGATAGATGTTTTTAGATTTTTTAATGCTTCCTTATACTTAATATAATTGTCCTTCTTATCCTCCGGTTTGCACTTTTTTTTAATGAGGTGAATAATTTTTGTTTTTGGTTACTAAGTTTTCTAATGTTATTATTATACCAGGCAGGAACCTTTCCTTTATTATTGTATCTCCTTCTTACAGGTACATATTTATCTTCTAGGTTGTGTACAATTTTTTCAAAGGTGTTCCATGCATCATTTGCATTGAGAGGTGCAGATATTGAGTCCCAGGGTAGAGTTGCAAGATGTTCGTTGATTTTTGAAAAGTTAGCTTTCTCATATTGTTTTATTATGCAGTTATTATTAGTGCGATTTGTATGAGCTAGAGACATAGAAAATTGAATAGTCATGTGATCACTGTTACCAGGGGTGCAGCACCCGTAGACTTGATAAAGCTGTATTCATATTAGTAAAAACTAAATCAAGAATATTGTTCCCCCTTGTAGGTTCTCTTACATGTTGTGTAAGGCCAAGATCTGTAATAGCAGAAATCAGTTGTAAATCATATGGGTTATTTCCAGAGAGTATATCCCAGTTTATAGATGGGAGATCAAAGTCCCCTAGGATTATTACTGAGCCTTTATCTGCTATTTGAGCCATTTCTGAAGTTAATTGGTTTAGATAGGTAAGATCCGAAGAAGGTGGACGATAGCAAGTTCCGACCAAAATTTGGGGATGTCCTTTGGGTTGCAAATATACCCAAACACTCTCAGTGGATACTGTTGTTGAGACCTCAAACGAGGGAATATCATTAGTAACATAGAGACTAACCCCTCCCCCTCTTTGTTCATCAGGTCTATTTTTATAATAGTGTTTGAATCCTGGAACATTCGTTATCCACTGTTTATCCTGGTTTCCCCGTGTTTCGGTTATAGCAACCAGACCAATATTAGATTCCTGAATTTTCAATTCTAATTCTGCCATTTTAGTTTTGTTAAGTGCTCTCGCATTGCAAGTTAAGATGTTCAACTTGTATAAATTATTTAGAGATGGCTTATTAGGCCCAGTCTCCCCCTTTCGTTTTAGTTTAAATTGTCATTGATAAATGATAGAAATTGATGACCAAGAAGTGAGCTTCCCCTTCGGCTGAGGTGCAGACCATCCCAGCAAAAAAGGGCAAGGTTATCACTGAATTCCTCCCAGTGAGTGAGACACGCTATACCTTGTTTTAGGCACCATTTCCGAAGCCATTCATTTAATGATTTGATCTTCCTTTGGATATAGAAGGAGGCTCGAGGTACTGGAAGAATTTCTGAAATACCAATGCTACATCCCCTCTCATTTAGTAAATTACAGAGAGCAACTAGGTCGTGTTTAAGTTGTTGTAGTGGGGTTTTTGTTATATCATTTGTCCCAGCATGGATTATAACTAGGAGGTTATTGCCTGCTGCATGTAAAGCAGTACTGGTCATGGCGGTTATGTCAGAGACCCTAGCCCCCCTGTAACTTAAGCAAGACCTATTAGTTTTATCAGGATTACAGATGGTTCGATCTATGAATTTAACCATTGAGTCACCTAGAACAACAACCTGAGTGGGGGTGCTGTTATTGTGGAGAGAGGAGTTTGGAATGTCATCCTAAACAGTATTTGATGCACAATCAGCATTACAAGTTTCTCTGTCTGAAAGGGAAGCCAGTGGTTCATAGGAATTATGTAATGAGATTGGGGGGAGGGTGTTAGACTCCCCTGTTTGTGAATTTGATCTTTTATTTTTTTTGGATGCAGTGGTAGACCAAGTTGTGGTATCAGTAACTATCAGCGGTTGTGGGGGGGGAATCAAAACAGTGCGGCGAGAAGCAATTTGTTCATTGGTTAAAGCAGTCTTTATTTGAAGATACCCTTGGGGTATGAGGAGTATTAATAATTTCACTGTGAGACATATTGGTTTCTAAGTACCCTGGGGACCATTGTCATGGGGTGGGGGATATTATTGGCTTCAGTAGAAAAGACATATGGTCAATATATTCTTCTAAAGCCTCGATTTATGGATCAATAGCATGTTGAGTAACATCAGGAGCAGTTTCCACAGGATTAAAGAGTCGGGCTATTTCATCCTGCAGAGTTTTAATCAAAATGCACCTGTCACAGATGTAATTCTCAATGTGTTTACCTAATGCATACATTTGACAGGACGTACAGTATTTGTTTGCTGTCTTCATTATGATAGTAGCTAGTAACTCTAACTATAAGTACAGCACCTTGGGTTTCCCTCTATAAATGTATCTGCTACCAGTTGCTAAGACCGCTGCCCCGATGACCATGATGGACCACGATAGACCTGGCGCTAAGATGCGGCGTGTCTCTGTGTATCTCTCGCTGCCATTGCGCGACGCCGCCCGCCGCTAGTGCGCAGTGTTTTATTAGCGGGACCGGAAGTGCGCCGTCACACCACTTCCGGTTTCGTGCTAGCAAAAACGGCCCAATTAAAAGGTTTAGGGCTCTAAAATAGCCCTTAAAAGCAATTGACAAGATGTTATTACAGTCCCTTAGTAGGGCACAGTTTGCTAGTGAGGAAAATGCTGTAAGATTGGAGGAACTACCAACACAGTCCTCCAAGATAGATGTGACATCTATGCTGATCTAGCAGTAAGTTGGCTTCCAAACAAACTTTGAATATTTTTCAATGATATGCCTAGAATCACATGTGTAGGATTTTACATTTGTAACTAATGGCTATAGAAAAAATTCACAAACGGCAGATAAATTCTCAGACTATGAGCCAATGCCTGATATTATAGGGCGCTCCGGAGGATTTACAACATTTTTGTGGATTTTAGGCAAGTAGTAGAATGTGGGGGTAATGGGTGACTGTGTCTTTAGAAAGGCACATTCTTTCCCTGTTATGAACCCCCTGTGCTCAAAATCAGACACCAGTTCAAAAAGCTCAGACTGGAATTGTAAAGTCAAGTCTTTGTCCAAAATATAATAAGTATCAGTGTCCGAAAGTAAACACAGTGCTTCTTTTCATAGACACATCTGTTGATAATCATTATATTGCCTCCCTTATCCACTGCCCTGAAAATGAGTTCATTTAAATTGCTTAAAGGATACCTAAACAACATTTTGACACCAAACTATTCAAAAATCTGACTCAGTAGGTGACTAAAGGAAAGATTGCTGTATTCATTAATGCTAAAAATAGATTTACATAATTTACCTAAATGTGGTTCCAGAGCATTTGAAAATTGTAAAACCAGCCTTCCAATTTCAAAAAAACTGTATTACCTGCTTCCTAAAATGGCCACCAAATCTGTTATGTGATGACATCATTGGAGCCAAAGTCAGTGAGATATATGGCTCTCTGTAATGCTAACTAGTTCTTATTTCTCTTTGTATAGAATTGTTTCACCCAAATGGTCAAAACCATGTACATTATTTTATATAATACACATGTTAGGCTATGGTTCTGTTCATTTTGTTTACTTTAACATGCTGAAAATGTGTTTTAATCCAACCGACTTTCTCTGTGGCAAACCACAGTGCAGTACAAATTTTGAATAACCTGGTGGTCTAGTGGTTATGGTGGATCCAGGATGTTACAATGGGGGTGCGGGGGTGGTGTGCATGCATAATATGCACTTTTTAACATTTTATTAAACCTTTATATTTTCTGCTATTATTCTTTTCTAGTACATTTTTGACAGAACCTACAAATGTAATCCATAGTTGGAATGTAAACATTTGTACAATCAATAAATCAGATTTCTTCAACAAAGTGAAATACAGCAGCAGCAGCAAGCAAATGCGTTACTGTGTGTGTGTGTGGGGGTTGCAGCCACACCTTCACCACCCTAGAGCCACCACTTTTGTAGCAAGTTCTTGTGCAGTCCAATGTTAGAGTTCATACTTTCTTGAAACTCAAATATATGCTTGTCTCATCTTCTTTTCCATGGAAATAATAATAAGAAGAAGAATCAGCATTTATATAGTAGTTGTCATACACATTGCATCCCAAATTGCTTTACAAGCAACACTAGACTGTAGTGAAGTGACTGAACATGTAGTGGCAGCCATTTCATACATTAATATCCACACACAGCCTTGGACAATTGCATGGACTGGTTTTATAGGAAGGGGAATGTTGGCCAGGACAATGGGGTCAGGTAGTGATCAAGGTGTTGGCAGCCCACATCTCATTTCTCACAGTAATCTGCTCATATTTCTCTCCTTCTGCCTTCCTCCTTCCCTGAATATAGCAGTGCCTTGCAAGAGTGGCTTAGCCTTCTCAGTCCCCCTCTGGTATTCATTCTTCACTATTACTCCTCACACTAAAAACTGGTGAGCTCATCACCCTTCTGAATCATGAATGCAAGTAGTACAGTCCCTGTTTTATTTTGACATATCAAATATAAACATATCTTTCCAGTAAGTCAGGCTGATAGTAGCACGGAACAAGGGAATGATGGGCTTTCTAACCTTAAAGATCTAGGCTACCTTTGATTAAGCATTATTAAATGATGGGTGTGCACATCATTATGCATCCATTTAATAGTGCCTAATCATAGGTGGCTTAGATCTATATAGGGAGGAAAGCCTATTTTTCCACTTGTGCCATGCTGCTATCAGTCTGGCTTACCAGAAGATCATGTTTATTATTAACATGTAAATATAACACGGGAGACTGTACTAAACACATTCATGATGCGGAAGGGTAGTGAACTCACCAGTTTTTGGTGTGGGGAGCAGGTGAGAAGAATGAATGCCAGAGAGGGACTGAAGAGGCCATTCCAGCAGGGTACAGCTATATTCAAGTTAGTTGAAGACATGAAGGAGGACACTGAGCAGATCACTGTGAGATTTGAAATGTGGGGCTGCCAGCATCGTGATCACTAGCTGACTGTGGATGAGAGTAGCCAGCGATGACAAATACCCAGAGTGGCAGGGCTGCACCTAAACTGTTACTTGAATTCAGTGTAGGAGATTATCCTCCTGTGGGAGGGGGTGTTGAAATTTGTTAGGACAGTATTGAGGGAGTTGTGTATAGCTCATTCATGATTTGGAAGGGTAGTAGCCAGTCAACTCACATTGTGGAGTAGAGCACAGAAAAGTACTGGAGAAGAATTGCTGGGAAGTGTCCTGCAGGGTTCTGCAGATCACAGGTAAAGGAGTAGACTGACACTGGAAGTCAGGTGGATTCACTCAAGGTATTAGTATTCCTCTCCTGCTAATAACATTGTTATCCATTGTAAGTGCAGCCCTTATGAGGCATGAGCAGCAGTTTTCTGGTGGGTCATGATGCTTATTGCTTGCCCGCGAGAAGACCTAGTTGTTGGTTAATGAGGTGGGAAAAAAACACAACAGGGAACTGTACATACTAAGTTCACTGTGCAGAAGGTGGTGATCCACTCTGTTTACTATGGAGCAGAAGCCAAACACTGAGAATGTGGACTGGAGAGTGATTTGGGAGGCATTTTAAACAGTGCCAGTTGATGATGCGCATCATTATAGGTGTGCAAAACTCTCTGAGTTACAAGATTATAATCTGAGGCGTGATAATTCTCTTCATGAGACCGCAAGCTCATATGCAGCCCCAGGCAGTACTAAGGACAGGGTATGGATGGTGGGGTGTGCAACAGAAGGCAGGCTAGGTGCAGGGGGTTCACATGGAAAAAGAAAGCTTTATTTGTGGATTAACAAGAGAGCATGAGCTTTGGAACTGAACAAGACAGGTACTTTGCTGTGTGACCCTAATCAAGTCTCTAAACTTCCTTGTGCTCCCAGGCCACACCTGTAAACAAGCTTTCAGCTTAGTACATCTCTCCTGGCTAACAAAAAACAAAATTCAGTGCATCATTTAACTACTAGATCATCAGGTATTTGAAGTGTTGTAATGTAATGCAGTTTGCCAAAGAAAAAGTCAGCTGGATTGCAAAACATTTTCCGCAAGTTAAAGTAAACAAAATGAACAAAATCATAGCCTAACATGTGTACTGATCAAAATAATCCACAAGTTAATACATGGTGTTGATCATTCTGGTACAACAATCAAAAATAAAGAGGGAAAGAAGAATTAGTTAGCACTATAGAAATATATGTAGATCTCTGTATCTGGCTCCTATGATGTCATCATGACTCATCACTTAACACAGTTGGCAGACATCTTAGGGAGAAACCAAGGCTGTTTTTTGAAAGTGAAAGGCTGATGTTTACATTTTCCAAAGCTATGAAACTGCAGTTATGTTATTTACATAAATGCAGTTTTAGTACGAATGTAAACAGCAGCCTTTACTTTACCTCGATATAAAGCCAGATTTTGGAGTTTGCAGTTTTAAAAAACTGCTTGTTTAGGTACTTTTTAAGTCTACAATAGCATGTTTTTCATGAAAGGGAAGATTGTTTATATTCTTATGCCATCTTTTTTGAAATAACTTTTCTACTTCCCTACTCACCACCTTCTGATATACTGCAATAGCTGGATTGGGTGGGGGGTGTCAAAAATGGACTTTAGTTTAAACAGCCCTTTCCGTATAGTGTTATCAACACCAAAATTGACTATGCTGGTTTCCAGTGAGTCAGTTTGTTCATTTATCACAGCCTGGCCTTCAGCATCAAAATCAACTAGATCTAAGAAGTCAGTATAGCTACTGAGATCCTGTGATTCCTTAGATTGACCATAGAATCTTATAGGGATGTTAACATGCTAGTTACATTCACAACTTTTTGTAAATGTGAGCTGTCACATGAATCATTGATATCTAACCCCCATTTCTTTTTTGAGAAAAAAGCTCATAAATTAATCTTCCTAAAAAACTTAAACAGCTTTACCTAGACCTTAAATTTATTAACTTTGGGAGATGGGACAAAACTGAATCCCTTTTCAACACTTTTAACTCAATGTCAGAAAGAAATTGGCACAGCTAGACAGTGACATCTATTTTCTAACCCAGTGCAAGAGGAGAAATATAATCCCTAAAGGTCTTACTATTTGGAATCCATTAAAAATGCAGTCAATTCTATATATGTGGAAGAACTCTGTTGTAGGACCTCTAAGAAATTGAGAAATCACAGGATTCACATGTCATATGCCAAAAGTCATTCTCAGCAAAGAGTTTGATGAAATTGTTGCCACACTGGAAAGGATGTCTGGGGAACCTATTCAGGACATCTTGCGAGAGATACACATTCACTACAAAAGGACCTTAATAAAAGCCATGCTTATGAAAAATAGAAAACTGGATGCCCTTTAACATACTATACTTCCTAACAACCATGAAGAACATAATGGAGTCACTGAACAACAACACCACACAGATGGGCACCTTTCAGTTGTTAATTTGTCCAACCACACACTGACTACTGGAGAACTAAATGTACTTTCAAAGGGTCTCACCTTCTGCCCAACAAAATCACTGGATAAAATGCAGTTTTATGGTGAACTGGAGGAATACTTCCATAGATTGAGACTTAAAGAATTCTTTCATGGCAAGGAAGAAATCACTGGTAGCAAAGACATCACAATCAGTAATAATTTAATGGATAAGAAAAAGAAATCTGAATTTACCCCCTCAAGTGAGTGTAACAAAAAACTGGACAATTATATTCATTGTTTCCGCCAACAAGTCAGTGATCAGATCCTTGCTAGACAAAAACAGGTCCGTTATAACCTTTCTCCACTGAAACGGAGAGCTATACGGACACTGTAATCAAACCACAATATTGTCATCAAAAAAGCTGAGAAAGGCTCTGCAGTGGTGATTTTAAACAGAGAGGATTATATTAATGAAGCTAACAGACATCTAACTGATTTTACCTACTACAGAGAACTGGAAAGTGACCCCACTACAAGACATAAAAATGAACTACATGACTTAATTGGAACTTTTCTAGACCATATCCAAAAAAAACTAACTGACCTCATCCCTGCTGAACTCAGGACAGGGACATTCTACATGCTGCCTAAAATACATAAACCTGGCAATCCAGGAAGACCCATAGTCTCTGGTAATGGTACCTTGACTGAGGGAATCGCAGGGTTTGTAGAAACCATTTTGAAACCGCTGGTTTTGGAAAGAACAGTTATATCAGGACACTCGCACTTTTTGCGTCTACTTTCTGGTTATAAGGACTACCACCTGATACTATTTTAGTGCGATGGCTTTAACATCCCTCTACACTAATATTCCATACATGGATGGCATTACAGCATCCATAAATACATACAGGAGAAAGGACCGAACAAAACATCAACCCTGAATTGGTGGGAACTTATGGAATTCATTCTGACACATAACTTCAGCTTCAATGGTAAACATTATGTTCAAACTATGGGAACAGCAATGAGCACCAGGATGGATCCACAGTATGCTAATCTCTTTATGGCAAATTTGGTGGGGGACGTTTTAAGGCACTGTCCACACAAACCACTAACTTATTTCTGTTACATTGATGATTTGTTTATTATCTGGACAGAGGGCACAGATGCACTTAAAGATTTTCATCAAGAACTTAATAACCTTCACCCTACCATAAAGCTTACCCTGGAGTATTCTACCACCAATGTTAATTTTCTGGACACCACTGTCACCATTAAGGATGGAACCCTACATACATGTATTTACAGGAAGCCAACAGATGGACAGAGATACCTACACAAGAAAAGTGATCACCCAAACCATACAACAAAATCTGTCATGTACAGTCAAGCACTCCGATGTCACCATATTTGTTCAAATCAGGATGACAGAGATACACTTTTGGCTATGTTGAAAAACATCTTTATTGAGCAGGGACACTCTTCCAGAGAAATTGACACGATAACAGAACATGCAACATAAGTACCAAGACAACAACTACTTCAATATAAAGAAAAGACAGCTACAGACAGAATACCCTTAGTAGTCACATATCACCCAGAACCTGAACTTCTGCGTAAGGTTATTAAAGTCCTCCACCTAATATTTAGTGAGGATGAACTCCTTAATTGTATTTTTAAGGAACTACCACTACTATCTTTTAAACAACCACCAAATTTAGCCAGCCTGATTATTAGGGCGAACTTTCACCAGAACAGAATACCATGTCACCACGATGGCACATGACCCTGCAGTCAACACACACCTGTAAGACTTGTGAGCTCATTTCCACCTCGGACTGTGTGGTTACATCACAAAACGAACAATTCAAGGTGCATGGAGTTATACATGCACATCACAACATATTGTTTATTTCATTCAGTGCAAGAGATGTCCACAAACAGGTTATGTTGGAGACAAGCCAACAGCTCCACACTAGGATGAACTAGCACACACATACTATTAAAACAAAGAATACTGAAAAACCAGAGGGCACCACTTCTCCCAGCCTGACCACTCAATTTCGGATATGTCAGTAATGGTCTTAAAGGAAATTTCAAAACACATAACAGAGATGAGCTTTTGAGATTAAACTTATTTTACATCTCAATATGGTAGTAGATGGGACGAACATAGATCTGGGTTTCATGGGATGTTACAGAAATTAGATATCCACAGACCTCTTCTTCTTCAGACTGGCATATTATAGGACTTCAGCATGGTGGGGTGTGGGTGTGGGTGTGTGTATGGGTGTACGTGTGTGGGTATGTGTTGTGAGGCATGTGAATATAGCAGGTGTGGGTCTTGCTGTCACATTGAGGTGAGCTTCTATTTAGATACATGGAGTTACAGTGTGTTACTACTCTTACTTCACACATAATGAATATTAATTCCCCTTACTTTTTCCTTCATCCAGGAGTGGGGTTGATTCCATTGCACCACATTCAGATTACCTAGCCTGCTACTGTACATACAGAGTGTTATCATGAGACTGTCACATAAATTTTTTTTAACTCTGAAAATATTGGGGTGTGAGATCTCGCTTTACATGAGGGTCCTGGACAGATCTTTTTTACATTAGGCTAATATTATAGTGATTTGTGGAAATATAGGTATGTTAGACCTCTGGTCTTACACAGATATTTTATATTTTCTTCTAATTACCTTACCCTGGGGAGGATGGCAGTTTATTTCATTGTGGTTCTATCCAGAATCCTTGAGCTGTTACTATGCAGATAGAAGTAAGGTTAAATAGTGTCACATTTTGCTCTGTAGGTATTAGGATACATGATCCCTTTACTTGGGATTTCATGACAAGTTGAATTCCTTTGGGGAACAATTGCAGTGACTGATGTGAATGAAGGTTCATTAGGGTGTGTGTGTGTGTGTCCTTAAAACTAGTTATCCCCCTTCGTTATGGGGATGTAGGGTGGGGTAGGGTGTATTGTGTGTGTGTGAAGAGGAGGAGAGAAATAAATTTATATCTCTTATTCAGATTCCTTGGACACTTCCGTACATCAAGTTGTTATACACTGAGAATTTATTGACATCAGTATATATCAAGCTGCATTGTCTTAATTCCTTGGTGGTCCTCAACAAGAGTTTTTGTTTGACACTAACACTGTCAATTTATAATTAAATTATAATTTATAAAGTCCTGTCACTACACTAGAGGTTTTTGAAGTTTATGGGCATGATCTCTAGCTGGAGAGTATAGCTGGGTAATGGGTCCAGCTAAGTTTTACACATCATGCAGTGTGCACTGATGTT
Source organism: Neoceratodus forsteri (assembly GCA_016271365.2). Taxonomy (NCBI): domain Eukaryota; kingdom Metazoa; phylum Chordata; order Ceratodontiformes; family Ceratodontidae; genus Neoceratodus; species Neoceratodus forsteri. Next base: position 959,412,321 of record CM057453.1, read on the forward strand.
TCTAAGACACTTTACTGGTAATTTCCTGTCTGTAATATATACATTGAACTTCTTGCAGACCTAAGACAATCTTAGTATGTCTTTAATCTGGGAGGGGGTGTTTTTCAGTAATCGCATCCTTCTATACATTGTGACACTCATAGCTTGATTTAATAGTCATCTGCTTGAGCAGTGTTATCCTATGTCAATTACATTTATATGCAGTAGGATTCTTTGTATGTGTTTTGCACCAAGTACCTTTGACCCTGGGAGCCTCCTAGCTTAAGGTAACATGGTACTGTTAAACTTCTCTGACATTATCTATTTTTTTTTTATGAGTATTTTAAACCAATTGGGATTTTTTCTATTTTTTCTGCATGATCTAGCTGTTAAAGGTATTGTTTTTTTCTAAATAACTGTATTACGCTTCTGAAGAAGGACTGGTCGGTCTGAAAGCTAGAGCACTTTGTTCTTGTTGTTACATCTATGTTGGTCCATTAATAGGTATCAAATCATTTGCTTCTGGATCTGAGAAAGATTATGATCACTAAATTCACTATTTCTTTTTGTTTTTGACGAGTCTCTCTCTGTGCAGGCACGTCTTTAGTTCCTTTTCCACCAGGTTTCCACGCCTTGTTTTCTTGTATTTTTTATTGTCTGAAAAAATGACTTATTTGGCTGGTTTGTCTGCTGATGCAGATGTCAATGCAGATGCCACTTGTTCAGCACTGGTTGTAGCTGTGCTGGAGCTGGGAAAAGATTGTTTTTCAATTTCTGTTCCTACTGTGGCCTCTGTATCTTGAACCGCTAGTACTTCTTTGTCTCCCTCTGCTAAGTGACTATGACAGTCTGTCCCATTCGATAAAGTTTCCCTGCAGTGTAATCCTGGAGATCCCTTAAATGTTTTGATTCCTTACATTTAATAATATGTTTCTCAAATTTCTCTAATTTTTTTTCAGTTCCAGTTCTCTATTAGAGAAGAGTGGATGTTCTTTTTACTGGCTAAGTTCTTTTTGCGCAGCTTCAATTTTAGGTTTAAGTTCTTTGCAATTAGCTTTGTCTTCTTTGATGATAATTCTAACAAGCTCTTCAGAACAAATATGTAGCATCCTTTACCATTCAGCTTTATGTTTGAACTTCTCAATCCCAACTGTAGGTCTGGTATCTAGCCTGAGACCTCATGGTGTTCTGTGGTTTGCAGCATACTCTTCCTCAAAGCTATTAATGTTATAGTACAGTAACAGTTCTTGTTTCAGTAATTTCTCTAGTTTTGTAAAGGCAATTCACAATTCAACTGTTCTTTCAATGGTAGCACTTACTGTGGTGGAAGGATTGATGCAAGGTCTGATAATGACATGTCTGTTAACTCGATCCTGCAGAGACTCCAGACAGGACGTAGGCACTAATTCAACAGTTTCAACAGTTTCTTCTACTTCTCCTTCAGACCCAGATGATTGCACAGCAATATTATCTTCACTCATATATGCTGAAAGTTAATAGAGAGGTTCAAAAAAAATTCAAAAGATGAATCACAGTCTTAAATTGTAGTGTACTGGCAATGGATAAACCACTGTTTGCTGTTCCTCACTTGAGTAACTTCCAAACATGAATCAGCAGTGGGCAATTGAAATTTTAATATGTAGTCACCACCATGTGCTGTTCCCCATTCTTCTTCTAATTTGAATGATTCAGCAGTGGCAATTAAACCCAAAACAACAGCAGAAAAAGGGTATCTTTGTCTAAACAGGCAAAGTCCGTCAATGTCCATTTAAAGCGCTTAACTATAAGAAGTTCGACCCACACCCACCTGACAGTTCCCTACTGCCAAACAAAACTGGCCTTGTGTTCATTTGGAGCCAGAGCCCCGCTATGGTTAAATGAATTGACTGTACCACTCCCAGGGCCCTCCAGAGAACTCCAGGGGCCCTCCAAGATTGTTCTCTTCAAAAGAGCTTCTGCAGACTCTCTCACTTGACACCCCATGTACAGTAGGTGCCTCAAGCAAATACACACCCATCCCACCTGACAGTCGCACTACCCTTACCCGGCACACAAGTTTACCTACCCAACTTATACCACCTTAGCTCACAGAAGTAAGTTGGAAGTTCTCTTGCTCCAGCCTTGCTGCAATCCCCACACTGATGTGTCCCTGAATCCTGAAAGCCTGACAATGCCTTCAAGGGCTGATAATTTTGAACTCAGGCAATACCTTGCTCCATTGTATTATCCTGGTTGCTGACAATGCCTACACTGGTTGCCACCCTGCCTTGATTGTTACCTATTGTGTGCCTTGCTCCATTGTATTATCCTGTCTGCTGACAATGCTTACACGGTTGCCACTCCTGAACTGATTCTTACCCATTGTTTGCCTTGCTCCATTGTATTATCCTGTCTGCTGACAATGCTTACACGGTTGCCACTCCTGAACTGATTCTTACCCATTGTTTGCCTTGCTCCATTGTATTATCGTGTCTCGCTGACAATGCTTACACCGGTTGCCATCCTGAACTGATTGTTACCCATTGTTTGCCTTGCTCCATTGTATTATCCTGTCTGCTGACAATGCTTACACTGGTTGCCACTCCTGAACTGATTGTTACCCATTGTTTGCCTTGCTCCATTGTATTATCCTGTCTGCTGACAATGCTTACACTGGTTGCCACTCCTGAACTGATTGTTACCCATTGTTTGCCTTGCTCCATTGTATTATCCTGTCTGCTGACAATGCTTACACCAGTTGCCACTCCTGAATTGATTGTTACCTATCGTATTCCTCCTTTTGTGTTCCAAAGGTTTATTTCTAGTGGTTCATTTGTTATTAATTGTATTTCTACTGTTTTGTACCAAACAATTATTGTAGAGTCTTAGTTCATGATGAGGAACCTTTGCAAATGAGCATATCTGCTCAAAGGTATTCATCCTATTGCATAAATAAATAAAATAAAATGATCAAGGTAGCAGTCAGGAGGGACATCCAAGTAAACCTGGTAAGCAGGAACTGTAACAGAACTCCATATATAAGGTAGGCCTTTTTGTTTCTAGTCTAAGTGTACTAGGCAGATCCATATAGAGATGAAGTAAAGCAGTGAGGTAGTCAGTTGTGGGGACTGTGAAGCACTCTTCCCCAGAGTGACTCTCTGGAGGAGGGGACAGTGCTCCAGTTACAGGACCTTTGTAGAGCTCCATGCTCAGCTCATAGCAGCAAGAGATGAGCAATCTCAGCTGTGGCACCAGCTCAACAGGGGCCCACCCCACACCCCCAATCCCCTAAAGGACCACTGAACCAAATAGATGGAGAATAGTGAGGAAGAGGAGGGGAGGAGTGGCAGGGGCAGCCATAATGAGGGTGAAATAATCCCTCACCATCCCGACAGCAAATTGATTTGCACCCCTGGAGGAGGCTCAGGTACTTGACTCCACCAGGGGAGACATTGAGTCGGTTGGGGGAAATGGGCAGGATGACTTGGTGGCACTAGGGGGTGAGCAAGAAGAAGTTAATAAGAAGAATCAGAGTGATTGGAGACTCAATGATTAGGGGAGAAGAGAGGGTGTGGACAAAGAAATATAGAATTTGTTGGCAGAAACAGACCACTTGGCCCACCCAGTCTGCCCAGATGGTTCCTGCCTATTCTGTCTCCACAAACCCTAATTGGACTCTAGTGATCCTACCTCCTCCCTGCCTGTTTACTAATACTACCCTATGTCTATCCCATGCATGTTTGTAGCCCCCTTCTGGTTTCACCACCACCATTTTTGTTGGCAGTCTGTTCCAGGCATATACAACTCTTTCAGCAAAGTAGTACTTCCTCCCATCAGTTGTGGGGACTGTGGTGCACTCTTCTCCAGGGTTACACTCTAGAGGAGAGGGCAATGCTTCATTTTCAGGACCTTTGCAGAACTAGTAGCAGCAAGAGATGAGATAGCTCAGCTGTGGCATTGGCTCAGCTGGGGTCCACCCCCACTGGCCCATGGAGATGTAAGATGATCAGGAAAAGGAGGGATAAGGGTAGCAGGGGCAGACAAAACATGGTGAATCAATCCCACACCATCCCAACAGCAAACCACATTGTACACATGAAGGAGGCTCAAGTACCTAACTCCACCAGGGAAGACTCTGAGTCAGTCAGGGAAAATGGACAGGATGACTTGGTGGCACTCGGGAGTGAGCCAGAGGAAGTCAGCAAGAAGAATCACACTGATTGGGAATTCAGTGATTAGGGGAGAAGACAGGGTGGTAGGCAAAGAAACATAGAAGTTGCTTGCAGAAACAGACCACTTGGCCCACCCAGTCTGCACAGGCAGTCCCTGCCTAGTTTGTCTCCACAGACTCCAGTTTGTCTTTAGTGACCACTCTCTCCTTGCCTATTTACAGAAATTCTCCTATGTCTATTCCATGCAGGCTTGAAGCCCCTATGCTTTGGCCTGACTTCTAATTTATGTGTATTAGGTTTTAATTACCTGTCTAATTGTTTTATTGTAAGGCACTCAGAGCCTTTGGGATTAGGTGCTGTAAGTGGGTAATAAATTCCCTATCAGGTTCTTGGTGGAGCGTACAAAGGAAGAGACAACACTAACTGGATCATTTGTGCAAGTTTGGAAAGCAGCTACAATGTCTAGGGGCATCATACTGAAACATTTAGAGGTGTTGGTTATGTGACAAAGACCAAACTCAGCCATATTCCAATGTGTAAGATTAAAAATAACTGGAACATGCATAACTTGTACATTGTTAATCAAAGCTCCTGCAAGGAAAGTGGCTGTCAGATGACTAGGAGGACCAAGATCCTGAGGAGAACATTCAGTCAGTCTTTCTTCAGAGGGTGGGACCACAGAAAGAAACATAGCTTCAGCAGCTATATAGCTGTGAAGGCAGAAAGCTTGTGACTCCTCAGAGGTGAGCTGGTAACAAAAGATAGGATCTATTAAGGCAGTTAATGGTCCTAGCTATCAACAAATCAGGGAGGAGAATGAAAACCTCTGCAAAGTTTTGGAGGAAGCTCATGCGGGGAAAGAAACCACTACTGCATGACAAATAACTACCCTAGCCCCAGCTGTCAAGTCAGAGAGCAGCCAAGGGTAGGTTGCCTATTGAAGAGATCAGTGTGTCTAGAAGTGGCTTGTCGAATAGAGAGTGTACCGTTTGGTGCAATCCATATGTATGGCCATCCATGAAAAGTTCCTTCAGATAATAGTGCTCCAGGAAGTATGTAACCATTGTAATCAGTTTCCCATTGTATCTGCAATGTGAATTTGTCTGGAGCTACAACCATGGCGTTAAGATAGGCATCTGAGCCTTCCTTAACAGTAGTCAATTTGTTGGGGACGTCTATACTGACTCCCTGGGGGCTGGAGATGGATACATCTCTAGCTGTATGTTCAAGGTTCTGAAGCAAATGTGATATGCATTATCTTTAGTTAGTTGAAAGGGGTTTGGCTTGAGGGTAAGCCAAAGAAAGTAGTCCTACCAGCATGAGAAGATGCAGGATAGCCATCTTGACAGTGTATCTGAAAGAAATAGAATAGGATTGTTAAGTGAGGGGTATTATTCTGCCTCAATGGTGCCAGGAGAAGTAATTAGTCACTTTTGTACAACTTGAGCTGATAATCATGGAACCACTAGTCAGTGGTCTGTTTCTGATGCTGAACTCTCACCTGATAAATAGCAGGGCTGAGTTTATTGACAATGAGAAATGGGCCTTCCCATTTGATGGTAAATGAGTGAGCGGTGGTCTGTATTAGAGAAGCATGACTTGATTTCCAACTTGCCAGTCGACTTTTTTGGCATGCTTATCAAAATGGGCTTTTGCTTGTTGTTGGGCTTTACCCATATAATTTGCAGTGAACACGTGTGTTTTCATGATGTCGTCCCAAATTTTTTCAACCTATTTGTCCACAGATATCCTATCTGCGGTAGGGGTGTGGATGTCAATCAACAGGTGCTCAGGTAATCTCATGGCTCTACCAGTCATAACCTTGTATGGTATACACTGAGTAGTTGCCAATGGGGTGCCCCTGATTGCCACTAAAAGTATTGTCAAGAGGGAATCCCAGTCCTTGGGATAGTCACTGATGAATTTATATAACATCTGTTTGATTCTTCTATTTGCTCTTTCTACCTGGCCTGAGGATTGAGGATGGTATGGGATATGAAATTTCTGATCTCCTCCAAGCATTTGGAGTGTCTCCTTCTTCACTTCAGCTGTAAAACTGGTTCCCTGGTCTGAGTCTACCTTAAGGGGTAGGACCCACCCTGAGAACAACTGATCCACCAGGATCTTGGCAGTTGTCTTTGCCATGTTATTTCAAGTAGGGAATACCTCAACCTACTTGGAAGACTAATCTGTGACAACAAGTACATACTTGTTGTTCTTGCTGGAGTTAGTCAGTGGGCTGATGAAATCTATTTGTAGCACATTCCACAGTCCAGACTGCCTTTGTGGTAGTAGTTTAGCATTTCTTTTCACTGAAATAGAGTTTTTCTGGGCACACAGTATGCAGTTGTCCACATAATGCTTCACGTCCTTGATCATACCAGGCCACCAGATGATGGTTTTAAGTCTCTGGATGGTGTTATCTGCCCCCATGACTCCACCAGTTGGGGTGTCATGAACCACATGGATGAATTCAGCTCTTAAGGATTGGGGTACAACCCACAGCTTGTAATCAGTATCATCCTTCCTATACCAGATCAGTTTTGATCATGAAATAGGTGTATGTTGTCAAAATGTCTTTTGCATGGACTACCAGTAGGTAGTTCCTGTTCAATTCCTTTGTCTAGGTATTTGAACACATCTTTTAGTTCTGGATCAGATTTATGTGCATCAGAAAGGTACACTGGAGGTTCTGGTTGCAGTTTCTGCGGTGTTGGCAGCTAAGAAGATGGTTGCCACAGCTACTGGGTGAGTCATTGACCATGTCTCTCCCCGGGCACCCACTTTGGCAAGCAAGTCCACGATCATTGAATTCATGGTAGGGGCAGTTTTGGAGTGAGCCTTTACCTTGTGAATGTACAGTTTGTGAATAAACTGTTGAGTCAGTGTGTTTATATACATGAACAAGTCCCTGTATTTCCAGGTGTGCCATCAGATGATGTAAAATAGTTTTCTCCCAGAATGGTAGAAACTCAGTAAGGAGAGCAGACCCAGTTGGAGCCTGCAAAGATGACAGCATCCTTAGCATCATGGGGCATAACCTCTAGAGCACAGGCCACAGATGCCAATTCGCATACTGTGAGGAAATTACAGTACATTTCCTAGCAATGCTCATGAAGTCACCTTCTGGAAAGACTATGAACACGCCAAATCCTGCTACCTGTCCTCCCTCCACATAGGAGGTGGAGCCATCTGTGAAGACAAGACACATGCTGGCATCCTGTTAAACATCTGGTGTAGCCAGAAGAATGGTTCCTGCTCAGGTATGTCAGGAGGCTAGAGTGCACAGTCATGGGGCTTACCTGTGTAGAGTAGGCCATGAGCTAGGATGGATGACATTTTCAGGTAATATTTTAATGTCCCTGTCCTGCAAAAGCAAAGACCAGTGGGTGAGTCTGGTATTAGAAACTGAACCATCTTTTACTTTGTCTGAAAGTAAGAAGTTGGTTAGGGTGTGACAGGTATGCAAGACGATAGGTGCATACCCAATAATGTACATGAAATGCTTGACAGCCCAGTAGGTTGCCAAGAGTGTTCTTTCACAAAGACTACACTTTCTCTCTACTGGAGACAACATCTGAGAAGTATAGACAATGGGCCTAAAATACCCATTGTACTTTTTGCCTGCACTTCAGACATGGCCGCATCAGATGTGACAGTTTCCAAATAGAATGGAAGATCTGGGTTAGGACTGATAAGTACTGGGGCTCAGGCTAAGGCCTGTTTGAGCTGCATCACAGCATCAGTGTGAGTAGAGCCCTACGTCCATGGGACATCCTTTTTTAGAAGTTCATACAATGGAGCGGCCTTCAAGGCAAAGTCAGGGATAAAATCCCTGGAGTAGTTTACCATTCCTAAAAAGTGTCTAAGTGTTGCCACGCTAGTAGGAAGTGGCAGATCTTGCAAGCCCTGAATCTTTTTGACAGCTGGGCTTCTGCCTTGGTCTGTAATATGTAGGCCAAGGAAAACAACCTCCTTTTCACACAATTGTGCCTTGGAGGGGTTACACTTGAGGCCTGCTCTCTTGAGGAGAGAGAGACGGAAATTGGTCTAGAAGGGCCAAATGATCTTCTTTCATGGTGGTTGCCAGAAGCAAGTCATCCACATACAGCAGGAGACACTGGGGTGTGGGGAACCCCTACAGAGCATCTATCATGTGGAGATGGAAGAGGGATGGCCTATTGTGAAGACCCGGTGGGAGGTACATCCAGGTGTATTGACAGCCATCAAATGTGATTGTAAACTTCTATTGGCTTTCCTGTGCTAATGAGAGTGAATAAGACATTAGAAATGTCAAGAGCTGTGAACCACTTTTTGTCAGGTGTCAACAGCTTGAGCACATCAGGTGCTGATGCTACTGTTGGTGTGCAGCTTGGAGTAACTTGATTGAGTTTCTGTAGTCAATTGTGAGTCTCAGGCCCGTTCAATTTCTTAATGGGTCAAATAGGTGAATTGACAGTAGAGACACAGGTCCTAATCACTCCTTGTTGAAGCAGTGATTGGATGGTTTCTCTAAATGATGGTAAAGGTTCAGCAGGAAATGGATACTGCTTATGCCTCACAGGGTCAGGCCCTATGATTTCAGTGGAAGTGCACATTCTACCACAGTCGTGTTTATTGGTGGCAAAACATGTCAAGGTGTTTTTGCAGCGGGGTGCAAGCTCAGAAAACAGATCATGACTTTTAAACAAGGCCATGAGTCACATTCTTATTGTTGTTATGGGCGATAGCTGCCACCACGTTCAAGTCTGGGATAGTAACAGCATGACATTGTCCTTGGATCTGAATGAGTAGCCTGTTGGCTAGATCCACTATACATCCATGTAATGCTAAGAAGTCAATACCCAGAATGCTGGGGTGATGACGTAGAACCATGTGGTCAAAGTGAAATTGGTCTGGGTGGCCTACCAACACAGGTAGAGGAATAGATTGGTAGGTGTGTAGCTGGGTACCATCTACACCCTGTGCACTGGCCTTCCAGCCAGTAGACCATTCAGATGAGGCTGAGTCCTCATCATGGAGAACTTACATGGCTGCTCCAGTGTCCAGGAGCATGGTAGTTGGTGGCTCCCAACTGTGGCCTTCAAATAAGGCCGTCCATTTATGTCAACCATCAGGTTACTCACAATCCAGACTGGGGCCTGTATTTGTCAATCTGACCATTCAGAATCAGCATCATCTACCTGTTCTTCAAGTCAGAGGCCCGCAGGATCTTTTAAGGCCTCCTGTATGTCTTGCTTGGGGGCAAGTGTACTTGTGATGCCACAGGAGCAGTGATGGCCTGCAGGGGTGATTACACTTTGGATGTCATATTAGCCTGGCCAGTAACCAAGGCAACCTACCCTTGGCTGCTCTCTGACTTGACAGCTGGGGCTAGGGTAGTTATTTGTCATGCAGTAGTGGTTTCTTTCCCCGCATGAGCTTCCTCCAAAACTTTGCAGAGGTTTTCATTCTCCTCCCTGATTTGTTGATAGCTAGGACCATTTGGGTATTGGTTCTGGCTATTCTGTTGGGTGTTTGGATTTTTCCAACTGCCTCTGTTGTCCCTATTCCTGTTGTTTCTGTAGTTCCAGTTCCCTCACCCCCTTTGTGTGACTGTTTGTCATCATAAGAGGTATTAGTTTTCTGGTTGTTTCCCCTCCACCGCATAATGGGTGGGGGCATCGGAGGTAGGCTGAAATGCAGCTACCTTGTTGAATTTGCTGGAAGAGAGGGTACGGCGATAGACCTGATAGGCTCATTCCATCTTAGTGAGGATAACCTCAAACTTGTCGGTATCCGGGAAATCATTAAGCTCATTTTTTTCCCGCAATGCTGGATACATGTTCCAGATGTACAAATCCTTGTACTCAGTTTGGTCTATGTCGAAGTCCTCATCTGTGAGGGCCTTCCCAGTTTTGTATGCAAGCCACAACCATTAATGTCTAGGCTTTCTTTTGCGCCTTACTTGACTTTGTAGGTCAAGTGCATACCCACAATTCCCAGAGAATTTGCACAGATGAGTGCAGCTGCGATGTCAAAAGTCTCCTCCTTAGAGCTTTGCGCTGTCTCTGACAGCTTGGCCCAGAGGGTTGGTTCAATTGTCTGTCACAACACTTGAACCTGATATTGGGGCTGGAGAGAGAGAGCTTCTCACAAATGGAGTGCACTTTCTCCAAGTGTCAACTGAGATTGTCAGTTAGGCCCACCTGTCCATACTGTGTGAAATTTGCTGGACAGAATGAGCGACTTGCAGGGGGTTGGAAATATGCATAGTCACACCCAGCTCAGCCTGTGTGATGGCTCTGCAGAGTGCAGCCTCTGCTGCTGCATCAGTGATCACCTTGTACATCTGGTCCTGAGTGACTGACTCTTTAAGTATATTCTCTGTTTGGTCCTAGATGGCCTTCTTTTGATCCTCTGGGACAGAAATCTGACTGATTGCATTATTAATCATGCTGTGAATGTCTGACTAATCGCTCCTGGTGATGGGAGTCAGTGGAGCTGTATTACAGTATACAGACCCTCTGCCTCGGCCATGGGGTCACCATCTTGTGTTTTATATGACATCCACCATGCTGGCAGGAACGTTGGGATGCAATATGTGTACCAACATCGGTGCCATCTTGTGAATGGCAATGGAAATTGCTTCACTATGGGGTTGGACTGGTGGGTGACATGGCATGTCTAGTCATCAGAGTCATCATCACTGGATGATGCAATATTAATGGCATATACAGGAACCCATTAATGTCCTTAACATGGCTAATAGGAACCTCCCATTGGTGGCACAATTTTGCCATCTTTTGTCTACACTTTCTGTGACAGACTTTTGCAGTGCCCTGCTCAATACCTTTCTCAATCTCACACTGTAACACTCTATATGTGGTGCCCAATTCAACATTTTCCCTAAGCTTTTTATCCAACTCATAACTCACAAGGTTGTAATCTGCTTTAAACTCAGCATTCTCATCTCTCAAAGTTTTATTCATGTCACTCAAAATGTCATTTAAATGTGCTGTTTCTTATCACATTTTCACAATCATCTCTTAACAAACATACTGTAATTCTCACTCAGTGTCTTAAGCACTGCAGTGCAGCAGCCTGTAATTAGCATCACGGAGTAACTGTGTCTCTTCTGCTAGCTTCCCTTCCTTTTTCTGTAACTCTGATGCATGCAAGCCCATTAGCCAATCTCTTTTTTTAGAGATGCATTTTGAAGTTCAAGGGAGGCACACTTCACTGTGAGACTCAAAAGCGGTATGTAAAGCCGCAACCAAAAGACCTTTGAGGTTATTTTTTTTGTTGTTTGTTTGGACTCGAGGTAATGGTCAGAAATTAGCAGCAATGGTTCGTCTGCAGATTTTGCATCCAGCATGAAATCTATCCATCCACCATGGGATGTGAGGTAGTTTGAGACATCGAGTCTCAGTTCTGTACACAGATCAGACATAACAAATAAGGGATAGACAGACAAATAAGTAGTTTGGAAACCTGGTAAAATGCCCTGACACCGTTGCCTACCCCTTTCCGGTCCACAATGGTTGATTGGTGGTGCCAAAGGGGTATTCTGTCACTTGCAAAGGGAGTGTAAGGGGTCCAGTGTAGGTCTGCCACACCCAAGACAAAGACAGTGTGGGTCTGCCACAACTGCTACCACTGTAAGAACGAGTAGGTTCAAGTAGGCGAACATCGCGCTACACTACTTGACATACAAACTAAATTGAATGTGAATCTTCCCTTGTACATTCCACCTGCACGCAGTCACCAAATGTAAGTGGGTAATAAATTCCCCTATCAGGTTCTTGGTGGAAAGGTACAAAAGGAAGAGACAACAGACAAGTGGTACTCATGTAATAAATGAAATTTATTACAGATTAGATAATACAGACTTACTACCAGTACAGTGTGAACACTGGAAGAATACAGGTTTCCTTACCTAGGCAGTGAAACATAGAAACATAGACTTTGAAGGCAGATAAGGACCGCTTGGCCCATCTAGTCTGCCCATTTCCCTACCTACAGGATAGGCCGCAGATCCTAGTTAACCAACAGCCTATTTCTTCCTACCCCCCACAAGAATTGCCTTATGTCTGTCCCATGCATTCTTGAATTCTCCCACAGTTTTAGACCCCACAATCTCCTCAGGAAGGCTGTTCCATACATCCACTACCCTCTCTGTGAAAAAATACTTCCTCACATTGCCCCTGAACTGCCCCCATCTTTAAATTGTGCCCCTTGTTCTTGACCGTCTCTTTTTCTGAAAGATGCTACCCTCTTGGACTTTGTTGATTCCACTGAGGTACTTAAAAGTTTCTATCATGTCCCCCCCCTTCTTTCCTCAAAGGTATACATATTAAAATCCTTAAGTCTCTCCTCGTATAGCTTCTCTTGCAGACGCTGCACCATTTTAGTTGCCCTCCTCTGGACTGCCTCTATCCTGTCTATGTCCATGCGGAGATGGGGTCTCCAGAACTGGACTCAGTACTCCAGATGGGGTCTCACCAACTGTCTGTACAGCGAGATAACAACTTCCTGTTTTTCTGTGTTTCCTGCTGCTGATGCCTCTCCCTATGCATCCCAGTATACCCCCAACCCTCCCTACTGCCTTCTCACATTGCTTATTAACCTTAAGGTCATCTGATATGATTACCCCCAGTCCCTTTCCTTTTCGTTGTTGTTACTACCTCCCCCCACATTGTGTATTCTTCCCCTTGGTTCTTGTTTCCCAGGTGCATTATTTTACACTTCTTTGCATTGAATCCTAGCTGCCATACTTCTGACCATTCCTCCAACCTTGCCAAGTCCCTTCTCATCCTTTCCACGCCTCCTTGTGTGTCAACCCTGTTGCAGATCTTTGTGTCATCTGCAAAGAGGCATACTTTTCCTTCCAGTCCCTCTGCAATGTCACTTATAAAGACATTAAAAAGGACTGGACCCAGCACTGAACCCTGCGGTACCCCACTAGTAACCCCTCTTTCTTCAGAGTGGACTCCATTTACAATTACCTTCTGTGTCCTGTTGTCCAGCCAATGTTTTACCCAGGCTACCACCGTGGGACCCACTCCCAGGCTGGTTAATTTGACTATTAATCTTTTGTGTGGGACTGTGTCAAATGCCTTGCTAAAGTCTAGGTAGGCCATGTCCACAGCTCCTCCCTGGTCTACTACTTTGGTCACCCAGGCAAAGAAATCTATTAGATTCGTCTGACATGACCTTTCCGCTGTGAACCCATGCTGCCTTGGGTCCTGTGTCCCACTGGCCTCTAGGTACTTAACAGTTCTTTCCTTCAGAAGTGACTCCATCACTTTCCCTACCACAGAGGTCAAACTGACAGGTCTGTAGTTTCCTGCCTCTGTCTCGGTCCCACTTTTGTGAAGAGGAATCACATTCACTTTCCTCCAGTCCTCAGGTGCCACACCATCATCCCATGATTTATTAAAAAGAGTAGCCAGTGGTTTCACTAGTTCCCCCCTTAATTCTTTTAGAATTCTGGGGTGATGAATTCCATCAGGCCCCATTGCTTTGTCCACCTTCAGTTTTAGGAGTTCTTGCAGAACCCTTTCTTCTGTGAAAGGACTGGGCTTGACCCCCCCCCTATCAAGAGTGCTTCTGTTAATTCGATTAGGCACTTCCCCCTCCTCTTTTTTGAATACTGAGCAGAAATATTCGTTCAGTATCCCTGCTTTTTCACTGTCACTCTCTGCCCACCCACCATCCATTCTATTCAGCCTCACTATCCCTCCCTTTGTCTTTCTACGCTAGCTGATGTACTTATAAAAGGTTTTATCCCCCTTCTTAATCGAGTTGACTATCTTTTACTCAGTTTGGGCCTTTGCTATTCTGACTTCCCTCCCTGCTTCCTTCTGCCTTCTGTGTTTCCTTATACTTCCAGAATGCTATCTTTTTCTCCCTGACTTTCCCAGCCACCTCTTTTGAGAACCATAGTGGCTTTTTCTTTCATTTTGATTTATTTGCTTCACACAAAGGCTTGTTGCCCCTGTGATGGCAGTTCTGATGATTCCCCATTGTTGCTCCACCTCTCCTTCTAGCCTGTTTGCTAGTGCTTTTCTGAGGCACTCTCCCATCTTGCCAAAGTCAGCCCTCCTGAAGTACAGTACCCTCACTTTTGTATGGCTTGACACTGTAGCTGAGTTTAACATGACCCATACTGTTTGATGGTCACTTGTTCCCAGATGGCAACCCACTTTTAAATCTGAGATCCTTTCACTGCCCCCATTTGAGAGTACAAGGTCTAAGATTGCTCCCTCATGAGTGGGTTCCGAAACTAGCTGTCTGAGGCCTGCCACCTGTAGGGCATTGAGAATGGCCCTGCTCTTGGATGTGGCTGCAGCAAATGTGCTCCAGTTAACATCTGGCATATTCAGATCTCCCATCAACAGTATCTCCCCTATCTCTGCCATCCTAAGAATGCCTTCTATCATATCCTTGTCCATTCCCTCCCCCTGACATGGGGGTCTGTACACAACCCCTGTGTGGATTGTGGTGCACTTTCCAGTCTCCAAGGTGACCCACAGTGCCTCCTCTCCTCCCTGTTTACTCCTTTGTTCAGTTGCTTTTATCCCTTCCTTTACATAGAGAGCTACTGCTCCCCCTCTTCTCCCCTGCCTGTCTCTCCTGTAGGTTATGTACCCTGGTATGGTAACATCCCAGTCATGGTTCTCTGTGTACCATGTTTCTGTGACTGCTACAATATCCAGGCATCCCTCTTCCATCAAGACCACCAGCTCAGGGAGCTTGTTGCCCAGACTACGGGCATTGGTACTCATTACCCTCCATTTCCTGATGGCCTTACTCCTTTTTGCCCCATCTCTGTCCTTCTTGCCTTTGTCACTTTCCCCATTTACCCCTGTCCTTCTCCCTATCGACACCTCTATGTTGGTGTTTATCACACTTACTACCGTGATTTTTTGGGGGCTAAGATTTCCCTGCTCCTTTCCAGTACCTCCCCTTGGCTAGTTTAAATGCTTGCCAATGAAGCATTTAAACCTATCTCCTAGGATCCTGGTTTCCCTCCTGGAGATGCAGCCCATCATGCCAGTATAGGCTTGCATCACTCCAGGTGGACCCCCAGTCCCCAATGAAGCCAAATCCCTGAGCTCCACACCAGTTTTTCAAGCACTGATTGAATCCCATAGTGCAGAACACCCTAGCCTCTCCTACGCCATAGATGGCAGCACCTCCGAGAAGGTTACCGTGCATGCTACTTGTCTAAGGCCCCTTCCCAATTCCACAAAGTCTTCCTGCACTGCTCTAATCCCTTTCTTAGCCAGGTCATTTGTCCCTAGGTGGACAATGACATCCAGCTCCCTCCCCTGTGCAGCTGCTCTGGCAATCCTGAGGATTCGCTCCTGTTCCTCCAAGCCATGGCACCAGGCAGGCACCTTACCTCCCTCTCCTTCCTCCCCCAGTTCTACCTTCCTAACAATGGGAGTCCCCACCAGGAGTTGCTTCCTTCCCCTGTGGGGTCCCCTGCCACCCTCCTGTGGGTCTCCTTTGTGGAGGTTCCCAGCATCCTCCTTGATCTCCACTGTGGGTGCCTCCATGGAGGAACCACACTTTGCCAGAATGCAGACAGTTTCTCTCTAAGAGCTACATGTCACAGAAGGTCTTATACCCTGATAATTACTATAGCAACAGCTAAGGAAGATACATATAATGCATATACTTGGACAAAAATAGGTGGTCTGAGTAACTGTCCTAACTAGTGTAAAAAGTTGCATAGCTAGCATAGATAGCAGCAAAATGGTGTTACTCTTCTCTAAGGTCAGTTGCAATAATGCACAAGGGCTGAAGATGGCACTGTTGCCTTACATATGAAAAGTACAATAAGAACAGAGCAAAAAGCATTTCTTATAACTGAACATCAGTGAAGCATAATATAATACAGATCCTGACACTTATACGATAAGTGTCTTCTCCCTAAGGTTAGTACATATGCCTACATATAAGTTGCTGTCCATGAGCTGGGGGCACCATCAGGGGTGCTGGACCATGGATAACAGTGCTATATAAATAAAACTGGCATTGGCATTATATTTCTATTTCAAAAGAGATTCTCTGGTGGTCCTACAGTGGTACTGCAGACAGGCAGGGCATTCCTCTAGAGAAATCACAGAAATATCTCACCGTGTTAATTGCAGCTACTGTAACTGCCATCAAGGTTGTCCCATGTGGTCCACTAATAAACAAGAATATGAGAGCATGCAAAATGCAGAATGAGATCTCACATAATGAAAATAAACTGGCCTACAAAGAAGCATAGAAGAAGTCTCAGGTGAGTATAGTTAAGGCTAAGCAGAAGCACAAAGCAGTTTATTTAGGGATAGCAATGATAAAAATAAGGTATTGTTCAGCTTCATGAGAGAAGATGACAGTGAGTGGCAAGGAAAGGCTGCAGAACACAAAGGCTGGTGACAATATGGTACCTGGGAATAGAATTATAGCTGAAAGACTAATTAAGTACTTGGTTTCAGTATTCTTCAGGCAAGACATGCCTCAAATACATGACGCATACACAGGTATGGCAGAGGACACCTGCTGTGACATCTCTGCAAGATGGTGATATAGTAGGGAAAATTAAGGTGAACTAGTCCCTGGGACCAGATGAGTCATATCCTATGCTACATAAGGAGTTTGAAAATTAAGTAGCAGGCAGGAATTTTCCAGAAATTAATAGACATGGGGAGACAACTGAATAATTCAGGAGTAGCAATGTTATCCCTCCATTTAAAGAGTTAGTGTACTGCCTAAAACTAATAATAGTTTTTAAAGCAATCGATCATTATCTTTTATATCTGAGGTACTTTTTCTTTTCCCTATGGTTATTAAAAAGATTGTGCACCTCATGTTAGTAGGTGTACTGTGTGGAGCAGCGCTCTCCCAAGCAGCTGACTCATCTAACTCTGTTCCCTCCAATACATCACCAGCACTGTGACCTGCCTGACTGGGACATCACTGCTGCTTAAGAGCACCCACTCAGTAGCTACCAGGTCAGTCACCTGTGACATCATAGTCAGTGAGATCACAATGCTGATAATGTAGTGAGGGGACTAAAGATACAAATGTCAACTGCCAGGCTGAGATGTATTCCAGTCATCCCCCACAATATTGTCATATAGAAAACTTTTTAATGAGAAAAGGGAAGAATAATACTTCAGACATAAACAGTTGCAACTGACTACTTCTTGAAATTTGAATAATTGTCCTGTCTGTCTGTTTTGGTTTCACAAGCTCTTTAGAAAGAAAGGTAGGGGTGACCCATGAAGCTTTCAAGTCAGTCCTGACTTTTGATTGTAGGTAGAATGTGTGAGGCAATAATCAGGAAAGGTAAAGCGTAGCACAGTTTATTTTGATAAGAGATTGTCATCATGGGTTCACAAAGGGGAGCTAATGCTAAACTAATTTGGAAGAATTCTTTAAACGAATAATCAAGACATTAAAGCAGCAGCTGTGAATGAAAAGTGTTTTTCCAAAAAAGCTAGTTTCAGCTACAATTAATAAAAGTATAAACATAGCTGTCAATATCCCTCTTATGCTGCGTAGTGCCACCATGAGTCTTTTTTCTTATTTTCTCTATCCTATCCCTTACGATGTCTGCAATGCTATTTCTATGCAAAATGTGACAGCCTTCTTTTTTCTTGACAAAGAACTAAATTAAAATATTTATGAAATACTCAAATTGTGATGGATTTCGAAAATTGCACCACCAAATAAAACTGGAAGATGCCTGGCATCTTATAGTGAAAAAGGTAAGATCCAATTCTTGCCTCATTTTGTTGCACTGCTGCTTTATCTAATGTGAAGGCAGTGGATATTATTGCATATCCCTGGACTTTGGCAATGTATTTGATATAATACCTCATGAGAATCTAGCATTCAAAGTAAGAAAGCATGGAATTTAAGGTACTTATAGGTAGGTCAGAAAATAGCTACAGAGCAAGAAGTGGAGGGTGATGGTTCAGGGAGCCCATCCAGGAGGAGAGAGAGAGAGAGAGAGGGGTCAGTAGTGCAGCATCACAGTGCCCAGTTATGAAACTACTCCTGTTCATTATCTTTATAAATGGCATGGGTAAAGGTGGCATGATTAGATTTGTGAATAACACCAAAATGGTGAGAGTGGTAGTCTCTGACAAGAAGGCAGAAATGCTGCAAAAGGACATTTACACCATCTAGGAAGGACAAGCAGGCTGCAGACGAGATTTAATATGAAAAGGTACAAAGCATCTAATCTAAGTGCAATAGCCAGAGCCTGAAACTTCAAGTAAAAGATAGGGATGTAGCAGGAACTAACCAAAAAAATTATTGTGGGGATACAAGATGGGAAGAGGAAGCATTCATAGCACTATGAGATGTGTGGAATGCAGAATTCCACCGAGAAATTCATTCAGCGATTCTGCCACAAAATGCATTTCAGAATTCTTTGAAGGGCATTCTGTGAAATTTCAAAAACAGTCCTTAGAGTCATTATTTTATTGAATCCTTGAACTGCGATTCTATGGTTTGCTTATTGATTCACAAGGTGGGCTTAAGAGAAACGATGGAATGGCATTCCACAGTTCAACGTTCACCATGTTTACATGTCAGGCAGTAATCAGATTTTTGAAGAAATCATATTCCCTGAAAATCTGATTGTGTTTTATTTCTGCCGATACATTTTTCAGGCATTGTATGCAACTTCGATGGAAGTGAGTGGGTGAATTTCATTAGAAATTTACCCATTTGCCTCCTAATAGCCCTTACACTCCTACCTGGGGGTCCATAAAGATGTCTTGATGGCATGTTATCTCTTCTGAATCCATGTCCAAATTCTACCATTTACAGTGCATTGACTCAGGGTTGCAATTTGCAAAACACTATCCTGTTTCTTTCCATGGAAGTGCTCTAGCATCTGCAGATCAGTTCTTCGTGGGAAATTATTCAGCAATTGCCTTGTGACACCACAGGGTTGCCTTTCAGACAAAATCTACACACCCTGTGACTCCCTGCAGTCTTCCTTAACTCATGAGGCATTCAAGATTAGAAGATCTGCTCAGCTGCTCTGTGGAGCTGCTGCAGTGTTGGTGAAGAAAACTGACTCCACATTTTGCTAAAACTTGCCCATTCCTCCTGTATACGTTTACTAGTTAAGTGGTAAATTTTCAAAAGGGCATTATTTTAGGGGTTTTTTTTGCACTCCCCGTTAGAGAAGGTTTGTCATTTTCATGAGTTAGGTATGACCTTGAGGATTCAGGAAAAGTATGTTGTGGTGTTAGGTCAATGGCAGGTACTGAGATACAAGCCTATCCTTGTTGAACCCCTACCCCATGAAAGTGACATCCAGCACTGCCAATGAGAGAGGCTTAACTGGCACACAGGGATCAATATCTCAAAAAGGTTTAAATAGATGTGTTGTTTGGTGGTGGACTTAATAACGCCTTTTCCTTTTTCAGTTTATTGCATGTTTAAAATAAATATTTTCCATTTTAATTTCAGGAAATGGCAAGTAGACAAGGTATTGTGCTTGTACCATCGCCAGCAAAAAAGTTTTGTAGATCACACCGAGACTATGCAACTATTTGTATTATTTGCCAAGACAGAGATGCTTTACAAGATCTTGTTGCAGCCAAAGCCAGAGGTCAAGAAACTCTGTTCAGATATATGAAAGAAGTGAATGATGAATCATATAGAAGTGCTAAAACATCAGGGGTGCTGGATGAGACAGGATTCACTGTTGCCATTTGTTATCAGCGCTGGTGCTATCAGAATTACACCAGCAAAGAAAACCTTTCACACAAACACAATCCACAAGTAGGTCATCTAGACTCAGAAAAGCCTGGAACAAGCAACCAGGAGCCAGGTATGAGAACAAGGTTTACATCCACAACATTTGCAGTTAACAAATGCATCATCTGCAACTGTGTGAAGAAACATGGTGATTCACATCTTTTCCAAGTGAGAACATTTCAAATGCAATTGAACATTCAGTCAGCAGCCATGTCTCTTAATAATACAGCTCTATTAATTAAGGTACAAAGCCAAGATCTCATAGCCTTGGAGGCTAAGTACCACAAACATTGTCCAGCTCAGCTATTGGTAAGGGCCAGATGAGCCAGTGAAACTAGCACTGAACAGACAGAGGACAGCATTGATGTCTTCATAAGAGCATTTGACATTTTTGCAAACCACATTCAGGAAGACATAACACGAGGCAGGGCATTTGATATGACATTCCGGTTGACAAAATACAGAGAATATTTGGACACATGCAGTTATGCTGAATCAGGTATACCATGCTGAAAAGTTGAAGAAACATCTTGTTAGACACTTCAAAGGTTCAATTACATTCCATCAGCCTCATTCAGCAAACAAACCAGAGCTGATGTATAGTAGCAAAATAAATTTGAAAGAAACAATCAACAAGATTGCAGAGTTTAAAGAAAGGTGCAGGAAGAAGCCATTGAGTCAAACCTGGAGCCTCCTAATGATGAGTTTGAGAATCTCAGTATTTTGTCATGCAGCAACAACACTTTGTGCATTTGCCAGAAAAGCATGGGGATTTCTACCAATCCATGCATTTTCTGTAGAGAGATTTGTTTTGAAAGAGCAGAGTCCCTAGTGCCTGCTGATCTGAATCAGGTTCTGAGTCTACTCATGATGGGTAGACCATCAGAACATATTTGAAACACTCCTGATGCACACAGAAGAGTCTTAGCAGTAGCCCAAGATATAATCTTCAGTGCTTCCAATTCTCACTGTAAAACACCATAGCATATTGGACTAGCCATACCAGTCCACCATTTGGCTAGGAGTCACCAATTATTGGATATGTTACACACTCAAGAGCATTCCTTGAGTTATGATGATGTTTGCAGAGTCGAGACATCTGCAGCAAGTGCTGTCATGTCATCAATTACACAACAAGGTGGAACATTTCTTCCAACAAACATCATGCCTGGAATATTTGCACATGCTGCAATGGATAACATAGACATAAATGAAGAAACTCGGAGTGGTCAAGGAACAACAGATGTTCTAGGCAGTTTGCTGTATCAGGACAATTTGGGGTCCCATGTTTCTGTTGGACCGAGACCTAAAGTAGTTGACATTAGGGGAAAAGCTGTGAGCAGACTTACATGCCTTGGTGTTTTAGAGTGTCCTAACCAATTCAAGATAAAGGGCCCACTCAAGTCACCTGTCTGGTGAAACTGATGTGAAGTCCTGTTTTTTAACAAACCAATCACATCTTTGATGCTCAACAGAGACGGGGTATTTGCTTGTTTATGCCCCACAACGATTTTCACTCTTGAGTTTGAGCCCCTACAATCAGAGGATCAATGTGTACCAAGTTGGGGTGGGTTTCATGCAATCCTTCACTACAACTTCTAAGAGGAAAGATTCAAGACCAAAAATGGTTATAATCCTCTAGTACCAAGCCTTCCAATCCATAAGGATACTATATACACAGGACTAAAAACAATCAAGAAACAGATGCAGACGCTGAGCTAGGAAACCCCATTGACAACTTTGGACCTTCAGCTGTACATCATTGCCCAAGAAGTACATTTCTGCAACTAGGAGGAGCTGAAGCACCATATTTTGAGAATGGAAGGATTCCACATCATGGAGCTCTACTGGAAGATACTTGGCAAACGTTATGCAGACAGTGAATTTGAAGATTTGCTAGTTGAGGCAGAGGTATTTGGAACAAATGCTGCAGCTGTGATCATGCAGGAAAAAACTACAAACATTGTACATTAGCCCATAATCTGATGTTTGAAGCCATGTGCCGGCTACAGTGGCAAGCATTCTTTGCCTGGGTGGTGCTAAAGAAGTAAATATAATCAGGGGACACAGATCAAAGTGAGCTTAAGTGCAAAAATGTCCAGCAGCTAATGGCTGTGATAGCAACAGACGGTGAAATAAATGAGGAAAATAGACAAAAGTTTGTGGAGAGTGCATTTAGGGAAGGTGGCACAGTTCTGATCATATCAGACAGGTACAACAATGAGTCTATCAAAGGCAGTGAAAGGAAAAAATGAGAAGAGACAGTGGGATCTTCAGAAATCAAAACTAGTGCAAGAAATCAGGTACTACCCAGAAACATGAAAGCATACCTTTCCAATCCCAAAACCAAGGAGGTCTTCAACAACTTGTGTCACCTGGCTCTACAAAACACTGCTGGCAAAACTACCCCCCCATATTTCCAACCTCTTTCAATGAATTACCTACCCCTACCCCCTATGCAGTAACTCCTTCATTATACTAGATGTTCCAACCTCCTGTTCCTGATTTGGAAACATGGCTATAAACCGTGCCCTTCCGGCTGCCTGGAATAAAGTCCAATCCAGGCTCAAACTGCAAAGCCTGATCCCCATGAATAGCTTCATTGACTTTGGTGACTGCGGTTGATAAAGCACCTTCTCCCTGCCTGGTCTATTGCAGTGACGGCGCTATCCTCTTGTCCATCCCCCTCCCTCAACCCTAAGTGACTTTCCATTATACTTCCATTCCCCCTTCTTCCTCTTCCCCTTCCTCTTTCCATGTTATTCTACCTTCACCACATGACCTACCCCTGGTCTGTATCCCACACTATTGTCACTCAACAGTCCCTGCCCTTATCTGCAGCTATCCTTTCTTTACCTTCTATCTCTACCTCCTCTCCCCACCACCTCCATAGTGTCCTTGCCCCAGCCAACATAGCCACCCTCTTATATTCATTTTTCCCACCCCCTCCACCTTGTTGCCTGCCCCTCCTACCTCCGCCCTACCATCCTCTGCCCCCCTTCCCTCTGACCTTATCCCACTCCGCCTGTGCAACTATCTTTCCTTTCCTTGCTGGCCTTGTAATTCTACTTCCCTCATGAGGTACTATCTTGTTACCCAGAGCTAACCATTTATTTAACTTCTAGCTTTAGTGTGCCTATGTATATATGATGTAAATATTATTATCCTATTTCTTCTCATGGATTATTCATGTGTTTAATGCATATTACTTTTTATATGCTTGTGTAATGTCCCTGTTATTAATCAGGACCTCCTTGTAAATGAGTCTGCTCAACAGATGTTTTTTTCCTGCCAATAAACTTGAACCTGAACTTCACTTCACTTTTGAGGAGTGGTGTAAAACCATGCATCATATTGTCAAACCATCCCAAACATTGGTGCTATCAGGAGGTTTTGAAAATCATGAACGGGTGGTGAAAATGGCACATTTATAAGGTAGAAAAAGAAATGGGCAGACTGGATGGGCCTTGCGGTCCTTATCTGCCATCAACTTCTATGTTTCTATGTAACTCATGGACAAGTAAAGGATATTTCTGAACTCTTCTCTACCCAAGAGGAAGCTGATAGTAGGATACATCTGCATGTTGGTGACTCAGTCACTCACTACAAGACAGAAAATGTGATCATATGTTCACCAGACACAGATGTTCTTGTGCTTGGAACATATTTTGCAAAGGAGCTTGGCATCAAGCTATGGTTCAAAATGGGAACCAAACTGAAGACCAGACACATATCACTGCATATCATAGCTGAGAAACTTGACAGCTCAATATGCAAGTTACTTCTGCCATTCCACACCCTTACAGGCTGTGACAGCACCAGCTGTTTCAAGTGCAAAGGCAAAAAGAAATCCTTGCAAATACTAAGAATGAGCCATGAAAACTTGCAGAGGTTGGCTGAACTTGGAGACTCTTTTGAAGTCACAAATGATGTCATTGATGTCTGTCACAAGTTTGTATGCAGACTCTACCAACCAATAGGACATATTAGTTCTGACACCAACCTACTAAGGTACAACAGTTTTGCAAGCAAGCAAAGCAGAATAACAGCTTGCCACCATGTATGGACAGCCTGGTACCACACATAAAGAGAGAGCTAATTATGAGTGTGCTGTTTGGAAAGCAGCACTAGTGCTAAGCGGTTTATTGAGTCACCTGATGGATGTGGCTGGACACAAACAGAGAATGGTCTAGAACCTCAACTAATAACAGAAGAACCAGGTCCAAAAGACTTGATAGAACTTATCACATGCCAGTGCACAAAGTCGAATGCTCCTCAAGGAAGTACAGATGTGTGATGATAGAACTAAAATGCACACCAAGTTGGGGGTGTGAAGGACACCCAAACACATGGGACAATACACATGAAACAGGTAAAGACAATATCACTTATAAAAATGGCGATTTGGAATCAGATTATGACACTGACAACTATGGCTCTGAGTAAACAAGTTAAATGTGCCTCCGAATTAAGAATACATGCTGTATTAAAAAGTTGCATGATGATAAATTTGGTCGTAAGTAAGCAATAATACCAGACAGGGTGGGCGGTAGTGTGCTATACCAGACTTCCCAGGCATAATGAGCCCGATGTGCTGCCAGAGGGCCTTATTGCGCCTCGGAAGTTCCTGCATAGCCCAACTACTGCCACCCTGGAGGGCATTATTGTGCTTAGAAAATGGGCCACTGTATTATACTTGTTTGAAAAAAAATGTTAGGTTTAAATGTTAAAACTCCGAGGCATTTCATTTATTTTGTAATAAAATAGCTCTTCCCCCTGCTTTTGAAAACTTTTTTTAACCCCCCCAACACACACACACACACAGGGCTTAAAATTGTACTTAAAATGCTTTTCTTTACTGTTTTCTTTTTATTTGTTTAATTAATTAGATAATTAGAAATGCAGTCTGGTCCCTCCAACAGCAGTCCATTCATCATAACAGACCCAGCCTCTATCGGTAATACACAATATACATCCCTATCCAATGCCGATGACCTGTTAATTTTGCTAGAGAATCTAGAATCTGCTGCACACCCGCTTATACAACTACTAAATACATTTACAGAACTTTCCGGACTTGCAATTAATTACAAAAAAACTGAAATATTACCACTCATTGTGTTCTGTAAACCATACATGAATAATGTCCTTGGCTTTGGATGGGCACCCCAGGGTATTTCATATTTTGGGATTAAAATTATGCCAGACACTGGAAAAATCTGGGAGGCAAATCTTACCCAATCCTCTCAGAAATTAAAACAATGCTTGAAAGATGGGAAAATCTTAACTTATCTTTAATTGGTAAAATCAACACAATTAAAATGTTTATTACTCCCAAGACGTTATACCTTTTTTCTAACATTCCGTTAGTCTTACCCACAGTCTTTCTTTCTTGAATTGATAAACTTATTGGGAATTTTATCTGGGAAGGTCACATCCCAAGATTCAGTCAAAATAAGTTACATGCCCACTGGTCCCAGGGTGGTTTCACTCTCCCCTGGTTCTTGGCCTATCTGTGGGCATTTCGTGCCACACAAACCACAAAATGGTTCACTAAACCTACTAATGAATCCCCTCTATGGCTTAATATGGAAGCCTCCTTGATTTTAGGAAATACTCCCAACAATTTTATTTTCAATGCTTTACCACCAAACTTAAAGAAACATCCTACAATTGCTCCATCAATTTATTATTGGTTTAAACTACATAAATGGTTAAAAACTTACCCCGCTCCTACCTTTTATACTCCCATATGTGGTAATTGACGCATAACCTTAGATCCCCAACCAATGTTTTGTAATTCATGGAAAGATAAAAACATAATATTTTTGGGAGATATCCTAACCAAAATAGCAATATATTGAATTATTTTACCAATCTCCAAACCATCTGGGTTATAAATAAAAAGGAATTCTGGAAATATCTACAAATTTGGGCTGCATTTTGCCCTATACTACAACATAATCATTCAATAACATGTACTAACTTAAATATTACCTCATGGGTGAATACAACATTGGGTTTAGTTAGCAAAATATATAAACTTATTAGGGACAATTTACCAAATCAATCAATTGCAGCTAAAACTAAATGGGACCTAGCAATACAAGAAGATATAACTGAATCTCAATGGAACCAATGCTGGACCGTCTGGCACAAAACCTTTAGAGATGTTCGCAGTGCACTCAAGCAATATAAAATTCTTCACCTATGGTATAGAACACCAGCTTTACTTTACAAAATTGGAATTATATCAAACGATCTATATTGGTGATGTCATTCATCTAATGGTAATTTATTCCACATTTTATGGCTATGTAAACCCATCTCTACACTGTGGCAATCGGTCCATCATTTAGCTTCTAACATTGTAAAATGCTCCTTACCTTTTGACCTTAAATATTTTATTCTAGGGAATAGTAATAAACATATTAAATTATCTGTTCACCAACATAAATGGCTACAGATATTATTCATGCAGGTTAAATGTCTAATTTTAACTAACTGGAAATCACAGATAATATCTACACTTACAGATATCCTTAACAGCCTAACTCACACTGCATCCCTGGAACATCTTTCTTATCTTGCTGTTGATCAACTAAACAAATTTAATCTATGTTGGCAGAATTATTTTAACTTTTTACAATCCCGAGGATCAGGAAACACCCTTAGTTTCCCCCATAGATTGATCTTAATTATATTATGTATAACAATTTATTGTATCTCCTTACAATATAGGTAGGACATATAGTTCTTAATTATAGTAATGCATTTACTCTATATACTGTGCAGAATTAACAGCCATTTGTAATGATTGTCACTACACATTATGATATGTAATGCGTTTGTATGATCCTTATTCTAATCTAAATCTTTTTTCTTTTATACGTTTAATCCAAATACATAGATACATAGACAGTGCCGTCAGATAAGGGCCTATGGCCCACCCAGTCTACCCATTTGAGCTTGTAAGTTCAGTTTATGTTTCCCTAGAAGTCTGTTGTCCCTTACCCCTGACCTCCAGAATTCCTTTATGTCTATCCCATGCATTCTTAAATCCTGTGATTGTTTCAGCCCCCACCACTTCCTCTGGCAGGGTGTTCCACTTGTCCACCACCCATTCTGTGAAGAAATTCTTCCTCACGTTTCCTCTGAATTGTCCTCCCTCCAACTTCATCCCATGCCCTCTAGTCCTGGAACATCTTTTTCACTTAAAAATAGTGTATTCCTGCAACCTGTTCCTCCCTATAAAAAACCCTGGAAAAGTCAGATGTGACCCTAGGACTTTAGATCCAGCCACCACCATTCAAAGCCCATCACCCTAGCCACTCAACCACATAAATCAAACAAATATTGAATGTACAGGATGATATATTGTATTATGTAATGCATTCATGTCTGTATGGTAATAGTGTCATAAGATTACTGAAAACTTTTCATTTTCAATAAAAAAATTAACAAAAAAAATTACAGACCCAGCATTGACACACCATTGGTAGGGATGAGGGTGGGCACAGGTGCAGAGTAATGTGAGGGACAGCAAAGTATGACAGCAATCAGTGGTCTGCATTTGGCACTCTGGACAACTGCTGAATGAACGTACTATACATCAACCTTCTGGTTTAGGTTTTTTTATATGTGTTTAATATGCCATGAGCCAGGTATGATGAGCGGGGGAAGTGAAGTAGGGAGCTGAGAGCATGACAAGGCTATTTAAGTTCTAAGGTAAGCACATAACCCACCCAACTACTGCCAATAGCCTGTTTTAAATTTAAATAATCAGAACAATAACAACAAATCATCTTACATTGTGTGTGGTGTTGTTTAGGGTGCTTTGGATGAGGAGCGAGCAAGTGATAAGAAAGACATCCCTCTGTGTAGTGCTCAAGGGAGCAGGTCACTGCATGTCTGTGATAGCTTTAGAAGTTTAAAAAAAATGTACAGTTTTCTTATGTACTATGAGGGGAAAACACAATGAAAAACTGCCTAGTGTGTTCCACTTCCCTACAGAGGCTGCAGTATGTATGTGAAGGGTGTTGGTGGTGGTGGGGGGTGTTCAGTCACTCAGTAAAATAAAAAATAATTTGACCAGACAGTAGCAGGCTCGTGGTTGGGGAACTCAGGATAAATTACTCTGTCAGTGCAGTCGCGGTGCTATTCTGTAGTAAGGTGAGCACTGTGGCTGTTTTCACTGAAAACACAGTTTACATTTATTTTTTTCATTAGCTTTTACAGAACAAAAAATATGGATACCTGCCATACTTTGTGTCATTATGGTGACAATTTGAGTAGGGGGTGGCGGTCTCACTAAGTGGGAAATCAAACATGGTGGTATTTTCTTTTTCAAAATTCTATTGGCTTATTACTATTGGAATGAAATAGGGCAACATAGACGTGGACTCGTTCTTTTCCAGTCTCTGTTTGCCTCATACCCTACTGGCTGGTTGATTGTTTTAGCCAATAAGCAGCCAGATTTCTCCCTAACCATTTTCTAAGTCTTCATTAAAATGTCATCTCAAACAATAATATATTTGCTGCATTAGAATTAATAGTTTAGTTTGTGCTCAGGATGGATCTTATTATGATGATAACATCTTGTAGTAAAATTTTGCTGGTCATTTTTTGGCTGAAAAAAAGTTTGCATTTCCATGGGTGTCATTCTTATTCAAAAGTAAATTTTCTCACTCTTTCTATTCAGCCCAGAAATAAACTTATTGTTTGACAATTTGTTGCTTATCTCTACATGTGTACAGTGTATGCCTTCAGGAATGAGATTCGGTTATAGGAATGCATTTCTGGCCAGCAGCCTTAGTGCGTACAAATCAATTGTTACAATGAAATTGTGGTATAATTTCTGAGCAAATGGAAGAAAAGTGAGAACAATAAAGAATATAATTAGTTAAGATGCTATTAGACAAGATTACTGGACATAAGGCATGAAAAACTGGTTTTAGATGTTATGTTTTACTTATATTTAAGTTCATTTATAAGCATTTAGGCTCACTTTATTCACATTTATTTTAGTAATTTACAAAAATTGGAAACTAATACTTAAACTCTACAAATATGATGTTAAAAACAACAGTTTTACAATTTCTTCGAAATTCAGGATTTACTCGTTTTCATCTTTTTTCAGCTATATTGTCCAGATTTTCTCTTCAAAATTCAGTATTATCGACCATGTGATTATCACCACAACATACCTTTTCAGAAAGCTGATGAGTAGAGCTATCTTATGCAACCATAAAACCTTCTCTAACAGGGGGGGTGCAACAGGACAAATATTTTGAAAATTGGCCATTAGACTATACAGCAGGCTTGAAGATCAAGCGCTAGAGAACTCTTTATTTTTTTTTTTGGGTTGAATGTTACCTTTTAGTAAAAGTTATCTGACTGTAGTTTCAGCAGTGTGTGGAGGGGAGAGAGAGAGAGACAGTGCAGGGACTCTACTGCAGTGCAACGCATACAGTATCAGCTAGTAGCTAGCTTATATGGAAAAGAGACAACAACCTCATACTGCGAAAGGACTGCATTGTCTTTTTTCTCATTTTTTCAGTCTTGGTGCTTAATATATTTTTAGGAGTCCTTGATGGCTGCTGTATATTTGTGCAGTGGTATGTGTGTGATAGGGTTCTCTAGACACAGCCAGCCATAGCCAGCATGAGAGATAAGTAGCACTAAAGCACAATCCGAGACTGCAAGGATAATAAAATGTAATAAGCTTGGTAAATATAAGAAATAGTTGCAGTGTGCACTCTTTGCTGCAAGAAAATAATTTATTTTCCACAGTGTTTCAATCATATCACAATGATGCAATGAACAAAAGCTGTTCAGACAATGGATGTGGGTGCGTGCACCGTACTATGCAGTCACAAACTGTGCAGAAATGGAGGCGTGCCACTGGGTCAGCTGATGTGTCTGCTGCACAGATCTCAGTGCATTGATATTAATTCCACCACCAGTAGTGCCAATTTTACCAGCAAAGTCAGGGAGAAGAGTTATGAAAGGGTCAGTTAGTGCTCAGATTTGTCATGAAACCAGGATCAGAGAGGAGGATAGGCAGGAGCAAGGTTACAATGATATTTGTTGTGTTTAAAAGTGCTGCTGTTGCTATGCTCATGCTCACTGGTCCTCGCTCATTGACCATGGCCAAAAAATGGTCTATTCAAATCAAGCTGTGCATCCCTTTGGTGTTTTTGCCACTGAAAAAGATGTTTGTTTTTTATGTGACTTTACAGACAGGTAGTCCCAAAAAGTGGGCCAGCATTGCCACTAGAGGTGTACGAAGTGGGCAAAATTTGTTCTGCATAGTAATTCATGAATTTGCATCATTTCACACATTACTGTACTGGGCAAAGTTCGCACTTTGCAGAGAAGACCAACTTCGCTATCAAGTGCGAAGCAAAGTTTCACTGCGGTACAAGCCACAGATGCATAGTGCAGGATCACGGCAAAAGTGAAACTTCGCCAGTGAAGTTTGCCACTGCATGTGAAGTTTGCACTGTATTGTGGGACTGGAGGTCACCTGTTGTTAAACAGAGGTCACATGTTGCTGAGCAGCCTATAGAAAACTGAGTGGCTCATTCTCAGTGCAATGTTCAGAGAGTGAGCAGAGAGAACACAGCAGTGTGTGTAATTCTGTACTTGATCCTGAAAACAAACCTTTATATTATTTTATAAACCTTTCTAAACCCTTAACAACCTTATGTACCCTTACATTAGAGTTAATTTACTGTGCAGTTTTGTAGAGTTGTGTTCTGTTTAGTACTTTTTTAGTTTTACTTTGGTTTGATTCACTGTGTGTGGAGAGAGAGATAATGTAATCCACCACTCCCATGTGTTTAGCAAGCAATCTTCTTCCCCCCTTCATTGTTGAAACCCCTTTGCTATTAAAGGAAAGAAAAAAAAAGTTTGTGTTGTCCTTGACTGTGTGTTTTAGTAAATACCCATCAGCAATAGTAGTCCACTTTGTTCTGTCTCTGTTTGTAAGCCACCGCCCACCCCCACCCATGTCCCTAACTGTGTTCTGGTGTGTTATACAGTATTGTAAATACCCTTGTTATCCCTGTGTTGTTGTACTTGTAGTAGTGATCTGTGCTTGTCAAGTAGCTCAAATCAAACTTGCATCCTCCCCTGCCGTGCATCCCTAACTGTGTTCCTGGTTGAGCGTGAGGTGTGGCATAGTAAATTCTCCTGGTATCCCACCATGTGTTGTAGTACTGCTCTGTGCGCAAAAGAAGCCTTTATAAACCTTGATTAATTAACCCTCCTAGCCTAGCTAGCCTATCATTATATTCCCTGTTCTATTATGTACAGGCAAAAAAAGAACTCTGTTTCTCAAGTCATCTTGAGGTATGGTATACTAGATACTGTAACCCTGGACTTGGTATCCCACCCTGTATTGTAGTACTACTCTGTGTGCAAAAGAAACCTTTATAACCCTTCATTAATTAACCCTCCTAGCCTAGCCAGCCTGTCATTATACTCCCTGTTCTGTTAAGTACGGGCAAAAAAAGAACTATGTTCTTGATTCATTGAGGTGTGGCATAGTAAATTCTCCTGGTATCCCACCACATGTTGTAGTACTGCTCTGTGTGCAAAAGAAGCCTTTATAAGCCTTGATTAATTAACCCTCCTAGCCTAGCTGGCCTATCATTATACTCCCTGTTCTATTATGTACAGGCAAAAAAAGAACTATGTTCTTGATTCATTGAGGTGTGGTATACTAGTTAACTCTGCTATTCCACCATGTGTTGTAGTACTGCTCTGTGTGCAAAAGAAACCTTTATAAACTTTCACAAATGAACCCTTCTTGTTGCAATTTATTATAACAGAAGAATGCCTGACAAGAGAATCAATAAAGGGAGAGGTGCGAGTGAGGCAGGAAAGAGTTCAAAATCTCAGGGGAAAAGCTGTGCTAAGTAAACTGTTAAGGAAGCAATGTCTTCAGATGTGGCGGTGGCAGCACCGAGTTCTATTGGATCTGGGACCATGGCTAGTCCTAGGAGCACAGGATTCATTTCCACTGGATTTCCTACAGCAAACTTTTTCTCAGCAACCTCTGTGGCAGCCATGGTGCTGTGTGATGTAGTGGGAAGTGGCAAAGGTAGAAGCAGCCACACCAGCAGACCAATAACAGTGGTCCAGGAACAGAAGGAGGAGCGTGTTGCCATCTCCATTGCTGCTTGTGGTGGCGGTATTGCTAATCCCAGTACTGTGGAGTCAGTGGTTAAGGGCAAGGATGGAAAGCTACAAAACATGGGTCAGACCCCTACTGTTTTTGATGATGAAATGGTCACATAGCCTGTTGATATTAAAATTCAGGAGGTTGAGGAGCAGGAGAAGGACATCAGTGGCTGTTTTGAGGAAGGTAGTGATGATGATGATGTGCTGGATCCCATATTAGAGCCAGAAAAGAAGAAGCAGAAAGGTGTGGTGACAGAGCCGGAGGTGTTGTGTGCACTATTGATTAATGAGTGAAGCTTGCCCCCAAGCTCCCCCTGTAATATTCTTGACAGCATGAGACAATCTCAAAAAACAATATTCCCACCCACCCCCAGCCATTTCCCCTCCGTTGTCCCAGTCCAGACAGCATGACAAAAAAAGGCCTTTGAAATACCTAGTTTGGGACTTCTATGTACTGGACCCACCTGATGGAATGGTGACTATATGTCAGCTCTGTCAAGCATGGGTCAGTAGGGTGAGAGACGGCAGCAACCCAGGCACCGGCGACAATGCATGCATCTAAAGAAACACCTTTTCTGCAGGCTTAAACACCAGAAGGAGGCCAGTGCAGTGGGGTCTGGTCCCTCATCCTCATAAAGAGGAGGAGTCAATAAGGGGGAGTACATAGTGGAGAAGGAGGAGGAGAGTGTGGAGCTGATGGCTAGTAGTGGGAATAGCAGCAATAGTGGGTTGAGTGGTACCCACAACAGCATAGTAACACCATCACCGATGATGCAGAAAACCCCTAAAATAAGTGGCATCATTCGATCAGCACCACAAATGTTGTTGGAGTCAAAGACCACCCCAACTGGGCCGCTACAATAAGGCCGTCTAATTGCCAGCCCAGACCCCCAAAAAGTACAGCCAACATTGCAGAGAATGTTTGAGCAACACAGCAAATACCCTTTGAAGCATGCTACAGCAAGTGAACTTAGTGCAGCTGCTGCAGAAATGATTGCAATAGATCTGCTGCCATTCTCTTTTGTTGAGAATAAAGGCTTTCGTAGGTTCACTGCCCATGCCTGTGGAAAATGGAATGTAGCATCAAGGACATACTTTGCCAAACATGCTGTTCATGAACTGCATGGGACAGTAAAAGAGGCAGTGGCCCATGCCCTGAAGCATTCATCATCACCATCCATCCATTTGAGCATGGATATGTGGACCAGTGGTAGAACTGTTGGTAGCTTCTACATGTACCTTACAGCACATTGGGCACAGGTACCTGGGATGGTAGTTGACTCTTGACATGGTGGGAAAAAGTGCAGGAAGCCAAACTGTGCTGGTAGCAACATTACTGGTATTCAGCAGCATGTGACGCTTACAATGAAAAGCATACCTGGATCCCACACAGGTAAGAAAATGCTTGAAGTGCTCCTTGATAAGATTGATGAGTGGCTTCACCCACACTCCATGAAAGCCAGATTCATTGCGAGCAATAACAGCTCCAATGTGGTCAAATGGATAAGTGAAGATGTTATTTTAGGGTGCCATGCCTGGCACACTGCCTCAATCTTGTTGTCCAGCATTTTCTGAGCCATCCTGATCTGAAGGACATTTTGACCACTGCCCGCCAAATCTGCATCCACTTTGCCCATTCCAGGAAGGCCCATGACCAGCTGTGCCAGCTTCAGATAAAAAAACACCTGCCTCAGCACCGTATAAAGTTGGATGTGGTCACCAGATGGACTACACACTGTACATGATGGAGCAGTTGTATGAGCAGTACAAAGCTATATCAGACTATCTGCTGCTACATATAAGTCATGACAGTGCTGGAGTGTCCATGTCTCTGACTACAGAGTAGTAGTGGCTAATAGACAGACCAATAATGATTCTACGGCTTTTTGAACATGCAACACAGGTAGTGAGTTGGGACACTGCCTATATCAGTCAGTCCATTCCCTTGCTACATGTGCTGAGGTGGACACTGCTTAATGTTCAGCAATCGCTGGAGGCTGGTGGGGTTAATGCGAGTTGTGCCTTGATGGAGCACATGCTCCATGTGTTGGACTCCAACATGCATATTTATGGAATTCTGCAGTCTGAGGACTTTGGTATTGCCACCATGCTTGACCCACACTATAAGTGTGGGAAGGAGTCAATAACAGAAGGTGGTCATCAAAAGGTACAAAACTTGACCAAGCTTCTTGTCAGAAGGGTAAGTGGGGAACAGATGCTGAAGACCTATGTGTCTAGGGCACCAGATGCTGTTGCTGCCACCACCACCACCACCACCACATCAGTGACATCACATGGCAAAAGTGAAAAAACATGTGGCTGAAAACAAAAAATTACCAATCCCATTTGGGATGTGTTAAGCAAGGTTGGAGTTGCTGCCATGGAAGAACAGGAGGAGGAGACCAATGAAGCAGCAGCACCATGAGTAGCACAACATATGGTCAACTGTTATTTGTCGGATCAAAAACACCTTGCAATTGCTGATGAGCCCATGTTGTACTGGGCAAGCAATGTCACTGAGTGGCTGGAACTGACCTCAGCAGTGATAAAATACCTTAGCTGTCCACCCTTGAGTGTCAGTGCTGAACATGTGTTCAGTTCTGCTGGTGCCATTGTGTGTGACAGGCACACTAACCTGTCAAGCAAAAATGTTGAAATTCTAACATTCATCAAAATGAATCAGGCCAACATTTCACACAAGACAATGATATCCATGTTCATACCACATCATGACAGTGGATCTCCCAAGGATGATGAAGAGCAAGGTGTGTTTGGAACTGGAAAGAGGAAATTGTCTACTACTATTACTACTGAGGTTGATGACTTATTAGTTGAGCATGCATTCCCATCTTGTTACAACTCCAATTTAGAAGACCATGAGCTGCAAGAACACGAATTCCAGTGCTATGGAATAGTCCCGAAGAGCACCTCACCCAAAAACTGGAGTACCAAACAAGAACTTAACAGAGAGAGGGCTCACCGCCAAATAACAAATAGTAACAGAGGCTGCAAAATGCATAAACATTTATCAAGATTCAAAAAATTAAACAACAAACAAACAGGTCACAGTGCCCCATTGCTTCAAACCCAATCTGGGTTCTTCCTTGGGGGTGTGAGGCTAAAGGCAGATACAGCTTCTCTTATAAAGTACAAACCTTAATGAAACAGTAGTAAGCTTTAAATGCATATAATACTGTAGAACTTCAGCACTCACTAATCCACTGAAGAAAACGCCAAAATGCACACCCAACAAATTTCAAAGTGCAATAATAGACAATAATTGTTAAAAACACTTTATAGCAAAAACTGAAGAGTATGTTTAGAAAGTAAAGCCAGAAGCAGAAAAGTGGAAAGGGGAAAGGGGGGAGGGGAAAAGGGAACAATAAAAAAGGAAAAGTGGGGAAGGGATCAGGGAAAGAAAATGATCATTTTCAGATAAATATTAAATATCCAATAATAATCTTTAAATAGATTGCCATGATAGAATCAAAAATTAAGTGAAAAATGAAAATTCATTAAATATAATAGCCACTTTGTTAAGCTAAAGTTGACAAATATGGCTTAACATCCAATGCATCATTTAAGCCTTTGGATTAAGAGCTCCCATTTCAAATATCAGTCTGCTCTCTAACTGTAACAATTTCTGTTCTCTGTTTCCACCTCTAGGAGATTTATCTGTATAACCAATACACAAAAAATATAAAGTACTAACAGCAGAGTTATGATATGTTTGCCAATGAACCCCCACTGGAGTATCTGAATTTGGATTCTTTATGTCTCTGACATGCTCCTGGATGCACCCTTTTGCAGGCCTGGTGGTGCGTCCTTTATAAAGGGAAGAACAATCGCACCAAATAAAATAAATTATAAACAGAGTCCTGCAATTTATGAAATGTCTAATTTCAAACTTTCTGTCATTCATTAGACTACTAAAATCTTTACATAGCTGTATAATGCTTCAAATGTTACAAGCCCCACATTTAAAGGATCCATTTGGCAATTTCAACAGGGTACCTGTATTTCCACTGTGTTTCTCTCCAAAATGATTATGGACTAATAAGTCCATTAAACTTTTCCCTTTTCTACATACCACATTTGGCCGGTTTCCAGTTTTCCCTTTTAGATCTTCATCTGCATCTAAAATATGCCAATATCTCTTCAAAACACAAGCTGTCATAGAAGTAACTGAATTGAATTCTGCAATAAAATGTATTTTTGGTTCTACGTATTTTTTTTTTGGTTCTATATATTCTGTTTTAGTTTTTGACTTTAACAATACACATCTTTCAATGTTTAAAGGTCTTTGTTTTGCATTTTCCATGACCGAGGGTGGGAATAGAGAAAGGCCAAATTCTAGATTCATAATCTCAAGTTCATAACCATAAGTCCATAACATTCAAGTTCATAAGTATACACAAGCACTATGCTATGTACCACACATTGAATGGGAGGGCTAAAAGCCAGAGGTTCAGTCAGGGGAAAATAGCTCCTCCCACATCTCCTACTAAAACCATAGCACTTACACTGCTCAGCTTTGAGAATTTCAAAATCACCCACTAACTTCCCTGGCCACCTCCTCCTCTGGCACGCTTGTCTTACCCTCAGCACTGGGCCTCTATTCCTATACCTACCCAGCATTCCTACTGAGGGTGGGAATTGAGAAAGGCCAAATTCTAAGTTCATAACCTCAGGTTCATTACCTTAAGTCCATAACATTCAAGTTCATAAGTATACACAAGCACTACGCTATGTACAGTACCACACATTGAACAAAAATTATTTGAATTTGTGGTTTACCTTCAAAACTGATCCAGTATGTACTGTATTCCTTTTCTTGATTTGAATCTCAGGTTTGGACAACAGGGAAACATTATTAC
Source organism: Neoceratodus forsteri (assembly GCA_016271365.2). Lineage (NCBI taxonomy): Eukaryota > Metazoa > Chordata > Ceratodontiformes > Ceratodontidae > Neoceratodus > Neoceratodus forsteri. Next base: position 959,449,282 of record CM057453.1, read on the forward strand.
AGAAACGGACAGGAAACCTAGCTCTGGAAATATCATTTTAAGATATGATAGTACACATCCAAAACATTTAATTAAGGGAATACCTACTGGACAATTTTTGAGAATTAGACGGAATTGTTCTAATTTAGATTCTTTCATGCTACATTCTGAAGATCTTTATGACAGATTTGTAGAAAGGGGTTTTGACAAATTAGTCTTGGAAAATGCAAAACAAAGAGCTTTAAACACTGAAAGAAGTGTACTGTTAAAGCCAAAAACTAAAATAGAATACATAGAACCAAAAATAAATTTGATTTCAGAATTCAATTCAGTTACCCCATGATAGCATGTGTTTTGAAGAGATATTGGCATATGTTAGATGCAGATGAAGATCTAAAAGGGAAAACTGGAAACCGGCCAAATGTGGTATGGAGAAACTGAAACATTTAAAGGACTTATTAGTCTATAGTCATTTTGGAGAGAAACACAGTGGAAATACAGGTACCCTGTTGAAATTACCAAATGGATCCTTTAAATGTGGGGCTTGTAACATTTAAAGCGTTATACAGCTATGTAAAGATTTTAGTAGTCTAATGAATGACAGAAAGTTTGAAATTAGACATTTCATAAATTGTAGGACTCTGTTTATAATTTATTTTATTTGGTGCAATTGTCCTTCCCTTTATATAGGATGCACCACCAGGCCTGCAAAAGAGCACATCCAGGAGCAAATTCAGATACTCCAGAGGGGGTTCATTGGCAAACACATCCTAAATCTGATGTTAGTACTTTCCATTTCAGTGTATTGGTCATATAGCTAGATCTCCTAGAGGTGGAAACAGAGAACAGAAATTGTTACAGTTAGAGAGCAGACTGATACTTGCAATGGGAGCTCTTAATCCAAAAGGCTTAAATGATGCCTTATTTATTTATTTGCTTTTGGTAACCGGGTAAGTGCGTTAGGCAACAATCCTGCCTATTTTCAAGCACGACCCGGGAGAGTACAAGACAAAAGGAGCCACAGAGTACAGTGGTAACATAACGACATCAGACAGTACAGAAAAAAGATTGAAATTAAAGCAGAACCAAACATTTTCAGGTACAATCAAGTCGAGTACAAGACAAAAGTGCCACAAGTTAAAGTGATACATAATGACGTAATGACATTAAGGTGAACAATAGGCTGCGAGCAAAATATACCCAGTATACATGGGGTATGACAACAATTTAATACTCCAGGATACTCATATCAAAGCTTTAATGTTGCAACAATTGAAGGGGGGCTGGGCCGCCTGCCGGTGGTCAGTGGCAATGTTATGAGCAACGGCAGTGACCAAGTGTGTTGAGGTGAGAGAACAATGAGTTTTTGAAAATCCGGTGGGAAGAGGCAGTTTTAACCTGAAGTGGGAGAGAGTTCTAGAACCGAGGTGCGAAGTACGAGAAAGCCTGTTCGCCCATTTTTGTGGTGCAAGGTCTACATGTTAGCAGGGGTGAGGAGGAGGATCTAAGTGAGCGAATTTGAGATGCAGGGGTAAGCAGGAGGGCCAGGGAGTCTGGTCTAGGGGGTCTAGTTTGGAGTCAATAAAGCAACCCAGAGAGAAGGCCCGAGTTCCTTGGGTGGCAGCCAGTTTAACCCAGAGTAAAGGTGGCAGTGATGAGTGAGGGCGTATGGATAAGGCGAATCTGCAGATATTATTATAAGTAGTGTCCCATCTCCTGAGAATGCTGGGGTTAGCTGAGTAAAGAAGAGGAAGACAATATTGAGCTATGAGAAGCACCTCCTACGGATATTCTAGTGGAAGGGTGAGGGAGTGTCGCACCTGAAGGCCCCTACCAATTTTCATATTGGCGGCACGGCAGACTGTGTTTATGTGTGTAGCAAAGTTGAGGGAGGGATCAAGAGTGACACCAAGGTATTTGAAGGAGGACGTATTGGTGACCGAAGAGCCATCCGGGCACCGAATCAGAAGCTTTGGGGCCATGGGGGGGATATTTTTTGCAGAGCTGAACAGCATGGCACGCGTTTTATCCAGGTTCAGATGTTGGTGGTTGTTCTGAAGCCATTGCTGAAGGACCTGAAGGTCTTTTGAGAGTGAGAGGTTGATGTTTGCGATCGAGTGGGAGCCCAAGTAGAGAACCAGATCATCAGCATACATGAGAATGTGGCTTTGGCAGGAGGAGTGGGGAATGTCGTTTAGGTAAAGGGAGATGAGTAGAGGGCCAAGGATGGATCCCTGAGGGACACCACGGGTGATCTGTCTGGGGGAGGATATAGCCTTATGAAAGGCCACGGCCTGGGAGCGATTGTTAAGGTAGCTTTGGAACCAAGAAAGGGTGGGGCCGGAGGCACCCGTGGCTTGGAGCTTTGACAGCAAGAGTTGGCGATGAACCATGTCAAAAGCTTTGGACAGGTCAATGAAAACGGCACCGGTGAGTAGACCGATATCCATGTTGTTTTTATGTCACTGGTAAGTTGGGTTGAGAGCCGTGGTTGTGCTGTGACCAGACCTAAACCCATGCTGGCAGTGGGTGAGGAGATTAAACTTGCCGATGTGGTCTGAGAGTTGAGATGTACAAGTTTCTCAAGAACCTTACTAAGAGCAGGCAGGAGGAAATGGGGGTAGTTGGTCATTTGTTTGACATCTCCCGTCTTATGAATAGGGATGGTTCTGGACATTTTCCAGGCTGATGGGATGGATGAGGTCTTGATAGATAGATTAAAAAGTCTGGTGACTGGCTTGGTAAGCCAAGGAGCAAACTGTCGGAGAATGCCCAGATGGATGCCATCAGGGCCAGGGCCCCCCCGGGCTGGGATGGATTTAAGAAGTTTACGTACTTCATAGTACGAGGGCGGAGAAAGCATAAAGAAGGGATGAGTGGGGCTTGAGGTTGAGGGAGCGTACCTTTCACCCTGGATTACATCAGAGGCGTTGGGCAGAGGTGAGGAGAAGTAGGAATTGAAAGCATTGGCAATGGTAAGGGGGTTATTACAGTGAGTGCCCTGTATATTCATGTCAGTAGGTGTCTGGGGCTTATTATTGCCCAGAATTTCCTTGACTTGGATGTTAAGTCATATTTGTAAACTTTAGCTTAACTAAGTAGATATTATATTTAATGAATATTCATTTTTCACTTAAAGGATACCTAAACAACATTTTGACAACAAACAATTCAAAACTCTGACTCCGTAGGTGACTAAAGGAAAGGCTGCTGTATTCATTAAGGCTAAAACTACATATATATAATTTACCTAAATGTGGTTCCAGAACATTTGAATATTGTAAAATCAGCCTTCTAATTTAAAAAAAAACTGTCTCACCTGCTTCCTAAAATGGCTGCCAAATGTGTTATGTGATGACATCATTTGAGCCAAAGTCAGAAAGATATATGGCTCTCTATAGTGCTAACTAGTTATTTTTTCCCTTTGTATAGAATTGTTTCACCCAAAAGGTCAAAATCATGTGCATTATTTTATATAATACACGTTAGGCTATGCTTCTGTTAATTTTGTTTATTTTAACATGCTGAAATTATGTTTTAATCCAACCGGCTTTCACTGTGGCAAACCATAGTGCAGTACACATCTTGAATAACTTGGTGGTCTAGTGGTTATGGTGGATCCAAGATGCTATACTGGGGGTGCTGGGGTGGTGTGCATGCTTAATATGCACTTTTTAACATTTTTATTAAACCTTTATAGTCTCTGCTATTCTTTTCTAGTATGTTTTTGACAGAACCTACAAATGTAATCCATAGTTTGAATGTAAACATTTGTACAATACAATCAATAAATCAGACTTCTTAAACAAAGTGAAATGTAGCAGCAGCACGCAAGTACATTACTATGTGTGTGGGGGGATACAGCCACACCCTTCACCACCCCATAGAGCCACCACTTTTTTGTAGCAAAGTTCTCGTTCAGTCCAATGTTAGAGTTCATACTTTCTCGAAATGCAAATATATGCTTGCCTTGTCTTCTTTTTCCATGGGAAATAATAATAAGAAAAAGAATCAGCATTTATATAGTGGTTTTCCTACACATTGTATCCCAAAGTGCTTTACAAGCAATACTAGACTGGTAGTGAAGTGACTGAACATGTAGTGGCAGCTATTTCATACATTAATATCCACACACAGCTTTGGACAATTGCTTGAACTGGTTTTATGGGAAGTGGAATGTTGGCCAGGACAATGGGGTCAGGTAGTGATTAAGGTGCTGGCAGCCACATCTTATTTCTCACAGTAATCTGCTCATATTTCTTTCCTCTGTCTTTCCCCTTCCCTGAATATAGCAGTACCTTGCAAGAGTGGCCTTCTCAGTCCCCCTCTTTTATTCATTCATCACTATTCCTCCTCACACCGAAAACTGGTGAGCTCATCACCCTTCTGCATCATGAATGCAAGTAGTAGAGTCCCCCGTTTTATTTTGACATGTCAAATATAAAGACATCTTTCCAGTAAGTCAGGCTGATAGCAACAGAGAACAAGGGGAATGATGGGCTTTCCTATCCTTAAAAGATCTAGGCTACCTTTGATTAGGCACTGCTAAATGATGGGTGTGCACATCATTTAATAGTGCCTAATCATAGATGGCTTAGATGTTACATGAGTAGGAAAGCCTATTTTTCCACTTGTGCAATGCAGCTGTCAGCCTGTCTTACCAGAAGATCATGTTTATTATTAATATGTAAAAATAACATGGGAGACTGTACTAACCACATTCATGATGCAGAAGGATAGTGAACTCACCAGTTTTTTGGTGTGGGGTGCAGATGAGAAGAATGAATGCCAGAGAGGGACTGAAGAGGCCATTCCAGCAGGGTATAGCTATATTCAGGTTAGTTGAAGACATGAAGGAGGACGTTGAGCAGATCTCTATGAGATTTGAAATGTGGGGCTGCCAACATCGTGATCACTACCAGACTGTGGATGAGAGTAGCCAGCAATGACAAATACTCAGAGTGGCAGGGCTACACCTAAACTATTACTTGAATTCAGTGCAGGGAGATTACCCTCAGGTTGGGGGGGTGTTGACATTTGTTAGGACAGTATTGAGGGAGTTTTGTATAGCTCATTCAAGATTTGGAAGGGTGGTAGCCAGCCAACTCGAATTGTGGAGTAGAGCACAGAAAAGTACTAGAGAAGAATTGCTGGGAACTGTCCTGCAGGGTTCTGCAGATCACAGGTAAAGGAGTAGACTGACAATGGAAGTCAGGTGGATTTGCCCAAGGTATTAGTATGCCTCTCCTGCTAATAATATCATTATCCATTCTAAGTGCAGCCCTTATGAGGGCATGAACAGCAGTTTTTCTGATGGGTCATGATGCTTACTGCTTGGCCCGCCAGGAAGAAATAGTTGTTGGTTAATGAGGTGGAAAAAAACACAACAGGGGAACTGTACATACTACCATCACTGTGCTGAAGGGTGGTGATCCACTCAATGTTTACTGTGGGAACAGAAGTCAAACACTGAGAATGTGGACTGGAGAGTGATTTGGGAGGCATTTTTTAACAGTGCCAGCTGATGATGCATATTGGTATAGGTGTGCACAACTCCCTAAGGTACAAGATTACAATCCGAGGTATGATAATTCTCTTCATGAGACCGTAAGCACATATGCGGCACCAGGCAGTACTAAGGACGGGGTATGGATGGTGGGGTGTTCAACAGAAGGCAGGCTAGGTGCAGGGGGTTCACATGGAAAAAGAAAGCCTTATTTGTGGATTAATAAGAGAACATGGGCTTTGGAACTGAGCCAGACCAGTACTTTGCTCTGTGACCCTGAGCAAGTCATTACACTTCCTTGTGCTCCCAGGACACCCTGTAAACAAGCTTTCAGCTTAGTGTGTCTCTCCTGGCTAACAAAAAACAAAATTCAGTGCATCACATAACCACTAGATCATCAGGTAATTGAAGTGTTGTACTGTAATGTAGTTTGCCAAGGAAAAAGTCAGCTGGATTGCAAAACATTTTCCTCAAGTTAAAGTAAACCAAATGAACAAAATCATAGTATAACATGTGTACTGATCAAAATAATCCACAAGTTAATACATGGTGTTGATCATTCTGGTACAACAATTCAAAACAAAACGGGAAAGAACTAGTAAGCACTATAGAAATATTTGTGGGTCTGTGTCTTTGACTCAGATGATGTCTTCATGACTCATCACTTAACAGACTTGGCAGCCATCTTAGGGAGAAACCAAGGCTGTTTTTTGAAAGTGAAAGGCTGATGTTTACATTTTTCAAAAGCTATGAAACTGCATTTATATTATTTACATAAATGCAGTTTTAGCATAAATGTAAACAGCATCCTCTACTTTACCTTGTTATGAAGCCAGATTTTGGAGTTTGCAGTTTTAAAAAACTGCTCATTTAGGTACCCTTTAAGTTTTGATTCTATCATGGCAATCTATTTAAAGATTAATTATTGGATGTTTAATATTCATGTGAAAATGATGATTTTCTCTCCATATTCCGCTCCTTTTCCTTTTATTTTTTTCATTCCCCCATTCTTTCTCCTTTCCACTTTTCTGCTTCTGGCTTTACTTTCTAAACATATTCACCAGTTTTTGCTACAAAGCATTTTTAACAATTATTGTCTATTATTGCACTTTGAAATTTGTTGGGTGTGCACCTTGGTGTTTTCTTTAACAGATTAGTGTGTGCTCAGTTTTGCAATATTATATGTATTTAAAACTTACTACTATTTCTTTATGGTTTGCACTTTAAAAAATAAGCTGTGTCTGCCTTTAGCAACGCACCTCTGAGGAAGAGACCAGACTGGGTTCAAAGCACTGGGGCACTGTGACCTGTTTGTTCTTTTATTTTTTTGACCCACATTAAATGTTTATGCATTTTGCAGTCCCTGTTACCATTTGTTATTTGGCGGCGAGCACTCTCTCTGTTAAGTTCTTGTTTGGAAGACTGTGATGGCTGCTTCCTAGAAGATGTTGTTTTTGAATGAAAAAGAATGGCTTTTGGTTTCCCTCCTTTCCCCACCCTCAGTGTAATCCTTTATAGAATGTTTAAAGATATTCCGTTATTTTCATTCTTTTTGCTGTTCCCCTTCCCAAACTGTTGTGCTGCTGTTTCCTTTTACTTAATTGATTACATGCCTCCTCCACCACCACCACCAAAATGAGATGTCATTGTGTTGTGTTTCTGTCCATGGCACTCCAATCATTACTTCATGGGTTTTAGCCTACCTGATAGGCTCTAGGTGCACATGGAACTTGGGATCAAATTTCATGGATACACCTAGGTCCCAGGAGTCCCTGCTCTCCAGTTCTCCTAGTGCATCTGAAAGGCTAACAGCACTCCAGAGTCCCTGCGTGCATCTTCAGATTATTTACTAATTTTTTCTACTTTAAGGTAAATCACAACCTAATTACCACAGGGGAATAAATATAGTTCATTCTGTTTCCTTTTTGGAGTCAGAAAGTACGTCGCTATTTATCTGTTTCGTTTTATCATTGTAATGGATACAAAGGTACAGATTGTTTGTCTAATTGGGCATACTCCCCTCTCCCAAGTGGGGAATGTCTTATTGAAGGGTGGTGAGGAGTTGTTCCGCTGTCACTGAGTTGTATTGTTGTTTGGTCTGAATCTGGTTACTTGTTGTTTATTCTGAATCTGGTTACTTCATAATCCAGCTTTGTGGTTCTGTGGCTTTTGGTATCTGGGAGTGTTCCCATTTCATTCCCCACCCCCTCACTCACCCAAATTCATAAGGCCACCACAGCCTCCGTTTGGTTGCTAGTTTGTTTGGATGTCAGCAGGAGCCTGTGACGGCACTTTTAAAATTCCTGCCGGCTATGCAGCCGAAACTACAGGTCTCACTCTCCCTCCACCCAAGCAGGGTTTGCGTGGCCCAGTTATGCCCAATCACTTCTTCTTCTGGAGCAATCCCCTAACCTGGCAGCATAGTGTCCAGTTCCCCTCCTCGTTCTTTGGTGGGGGGGGCCGCACAAAAGCTCAGGTTTTCCTTCTCCCTCTCAACCAGCCCCTCTTCCAGCAGCCAATCAAGCTAAATAAGTGATTGTTCCCCCTTAGTTATCAGCCCCTAGCAGCGGCCAATAGCTGGCTCTCAGGAGCTCCTTCCCTGTCTCCCATTTGGCCCCTCCCTTAGCGGCCGACTGGAGAGAAAGGAGCTCCCAACTGGTGACCCTCATTTTTGCAGTGACTGCCAGTCCATGTCGATTCTTCAGAATTGGGCACAGTTTTAAACTGGATTACCTCCACTAGCGGGCACCGAGGCGACCTAGCTCAGAAACGCAATATTACTGGTGCTTAACAGAGTTCCTCCAATGTATTGCTCCTCATGGCATACCAGGCCTGTTGGTAGGCCTAAGCCTCCTCACTTCCCTGGCTTCTCGTGGGGTGACAGCCATCTTGTCTCGGCCATGCATGCGCAGAACGCGGCCACCATTTTGTGATGGCAAGCTCATCAGGTGCACCGAGCGGTGGCCATTACCCCTAGGGCCCACATGCATTAATTTAAGGTCTCTCTGCTAAATACCTGCCAGTTCTGGCCTGCCAGAATCCTGAAGGGAACAGTTCCAGCCCTCGTGGAGGGGGCCAAGTTAATTTTCATCTGTTGCATGGGGCTAATTCTGATTGAGGGGGTAAAGGCATCCCAACACCTTCCACAGCTGTCTGGGAATCGCTACTAAGTCTGATAGCATGCTTGAAGACCTTGCAGATACAGTTTTGGGGAAGTACTGCAGTGAATCCCATTGCAGAGTATGGGCATCTCACTCTCTTGACTCCCACACTGCGATAGCAATAAGGGGGGGCCAAAGGCCACATTGTTCAGTACATGGCTGGCACATAAGAGGGGGCTTTCTGGGTCCCCAGCCATGATATTCATCCTCTCCCTTGTTGTCTTTTTCTGCCCCCAGATGGTGAAGGCCAAGAAATGCAATACATGCAGCACTACCTTGATACCCCACAACTCGGGGCCTCTATGCCCAGCTTGTTTGCATGAGGAGGAGGAGTCCTCACTGGAGCAATCCCCTTCTTTCAATCAAAGTCCACTGGGCACAAGCAGTACATCTTGGATGGGAGACCCTTCTGCCTTGTTGTTACAAACCCAACAGGCAGCAGCTGCCATGATGGAAAGCCAGCAATTATTTATGCTGAAAATAAAGGAGAAGCTTGAGTCCTTTACCAGAAATAAGCCAGCAGGCCCCAGTGAGCCAGCCCAAACAGGGCCAGCCCCACAAGAACCCATTTGACCTCAGCCAGGAGGGGCAGGGGGCCAGGGCCCTGAGAAACCCACGGTCCCAGACAGGGTTGCTGGAGACATGGATGACAATGAGGACAAGTTCTCAGGTGCAGAGCCAGTTGAAGAGGAGGAGGAGGATGAGGAACCTATGGAGATGGGAACCCCCTTCCTTACTTCCAGACTTTGCCCATTTGATCTGGTACCCAGGATTGTCAAAGCTATAAAAACCACAATGAGCTTCGAAGCATCCCCTCCTCAATCTGAGTCAAAACTGGATCCAATGATTCAGCAAAAACAGGTTTCAAAAGACACCTTTCCTATATACCCAACAATTAAGGATGTCTTTAATAAGGAGTGGGAGTCATAGGAGCCTTGAAGACTCTCAGAGAAGAGAAACCTGGACCGCATGTACCCCATCCAAGAAGAAAAAGCCAAACTGTGGAGCACGGCTCCAACCATAGATCTTCAAATAGTGGTACTGAGTAAGAAAACAGTGCTGCCCTGTGGTACTATTGCCCTAAAGGATCCTTGCAGCAAGAAGCTGGAGGACATGCTTAAGAAGCTGTTTGAAATGACAAGGTTGGCCATCCGCGCAGCCACAATGGCTATCTAACGCGGCCAGATCCCAAATCTGCTGGCAAGAAGAGCTCCTGGAGTTTGCTACCCTCAACACTAGGGACAAAGAACTATTATAATGCACCCTGGACACTGCAAAATATATGGAGGACATGGCAGTGGATATGCTGAACTCAATGCTCGGGTGTCTGCTCTCACGAACAGGGCAAGGCAAGGCCTGTGGCTAAAACTTTGGGAGGCAGATTCCGAATCCAAATCTTTGATGATCAATCTTCCCTTTAAGGGCAAACATGTTTTTGGAGAAGGCCTCCAGGAGTACCTAAAACAAAAGGAGTGCGGCAAGGATCTGACAAGGGACAAGCACAGAATGTTGTACCTACAATCTGGATGCTGGAGTTTTCAGAATAACAAGTTCCAAAACAGAAGACAAGGGGCCAGCTCTAATGGCACTTCCATTCACAGAAGAGGGTATAGCCACCAACGCTCTTCATACAACAACAACTTGCCTTCTTTCAGGGGAAAGTTCAACCAACAAAAGTTCAGAGGCAGAGGCAGGAGAAGAAAGTCAACTCAGCAATGACTCAGACGGATTCCAAGCCAAGACTATACAGCTACTCAAGTTGCAAATGACCCTCCAAACTAATATCCCAGTGGGGCAAGGACTATCACTCTTCCAAAGCCAGTGGCTCCTCACCATATCAGACCAGTGGGTGAGAGATGTAATCTCCAAGGGCTCCACTATAGAGCCCTCAAACACTCCAACTCAAGACAGGCTAGTCTTGTCACCCGTGTTAAGAAGAAGAGTGTCAGCTCACCAAATCTAGGACATTCTAAGAGATCTACTGAAGAACAAGGCAATTCAGGTGGTCCCAGAGAAGGAACATGGGCAAGGTATCTACACCATTTTCTTCCTTGTGCCAAAAAAAGAATGGGGACTTGTGCCCCATCCTGGACCTCAAATTCCTAAAGAAACACATAACCATCCAATGGTTCAAAATGGAAACCTTCAGGTCAACACTCAGAAGGCTACGAAAAGGCAACTTCCTAACCTCAATCGACCTCAAGGATGCCTACCTTCACATTCCCATAAGGCCTTGTCACAGAAAGTTCCTCAGGTTCCAAATCTTGGGTCAGCACTTCCAATATCAGGCTCTACCCTTTTGGCCTTGCATCCACCCCAAGAATATTTACAAAGATCTCAGTCATATTAGTGTCCCACTTAAGGGAGCAGGGAGTGGACATCATCCCCTACTGGTTGATTCGAGCTCACAGCAGATTGCAACTACAGAGAGGCACAGAACTGGTGCTCAAGTCTCTGGAGTCACATGGCTGGGTAGTCAATTTTGCAAAAAGCTCCCTGGTCCCCACTCAGAGGACTGAACACCTGGGGGCAGACATAGGCACCTGTCAAGGGAAGGCAAGGCCATCCTGCACCAGAGTAAACAACCTACTCAGGATCTCCAAGGATCTGAGGAGGTCACCCTCACCCACTATAGGACAGGTAGCCATGATGCTAGGGAGCATGGCATCATGTATCGACTTGGTACCCTGGGCCAGGTGGAACATGTGTCTACTTCAGAATTGCCTCCTATGCCAGGCTGTACCAACAAAGGACAACCCGTGGACCAAAATCCAATTAAGTCAGGAGGTCAGAGCATCCCTAGGCTGGTGGACAGTAAGACAGAACCTAATCAAGGGTACGACCCTGGAGCAAACCTATGAAGTGGTGATGGAAACAGATGTCAGCCTGATGGGATGAGGGACTTGCCTGAGCCACTCCTCTGCTCAGGGGAAATGGACAAAGAAAGAGGCCAACCTCTCCATAAATATTCTGGAGATGAGAGCAGTATTTCATGCATTACTGTCATTGTGGACACAAATTGCAGGAAAATCACTCCTGGTACGCTTGGACAACAGCGTCACTGTTGCATACATCATGAAACAAGGCAGTACTAGGAACTTGGCAATGCAGAAAGAAGTGCAGCAGGTACTGCAGAAGTCACAGCTTCACCTCACTCATATCCACATAGTACAGCTGTCTGGGAAACTGAACATCAGGCAGACTGGCTCAGCAGGCAATGGGTGCACCCAGGGGAATGGCAGTTGCACCCTGAGGTCTTCCAGTACATAAACAGAAGGTGGGGCCCAGTGCCAATGGTTCTGATGGCATCCCCAGCTAATGTTCAAGACAGAACTTACTTCTCCCAATACAGGGAGCACCAGTCAGTGGGGGTCGACGCACTCTCCCAGGACTGGACACTAGATTGATCATATATTTCCCCCAATACCATTGATCCCACAAGTTCTCACAAAGGTCCACCAGTCAAGGAGACTCATCATCCTGATTGCCCTTTACTGGCCAAGGAGGGCATGGATCACAATGGCAATGGCAATGGCACTGGATGTAGGCGCCTGCCCCCCCCAGGTACAACATTCTCATCCAAGGATCAATACTACACCCAAGCCCAATGACACTCAAGTTATCTGCCTGGCTCCTAAAAGGCAGAGACTGCTAGAAGCCGGATATCATGAATCTGTAATAAGCACCATCCTACAGTTTAGGAAACTCTCAACCACATTCTCAGGGAAGTAGGCGGATAGCCAGTGCTGGACAGAAGGAAGCAAGGCAGGGAGGTGGATCAGACCTTATACTTAGTAACCGCTTCAATTCTCTTCTTCTGCTCAAGGATGAGGGGGGGGATGTAGTCACGACAGAGGTGGTTAGAGATGGAAAGGGTGTGGGAGTGGGGGGCAGGAGGCAGGGGCTAGATAGCAGGAAGAACAGGGGACCTGGAATGCAGGAGAATGGGGAGCAGTGAATCGGAGCAGGAGGGGCAGGGGAAGAGGAGGAAAGCGCAAGGAGAAGGACCAGTTGGGAGGAAAGGTAAAGAAGGACCAGAAGTACAAGGAGGATTCAGTAAAGAGAGCTGAGGGGGTAGGCCAGGGGAGCACGATGAGCAAGGAGGAACTAAATGGAGACAGGGAGGATGAGCCAGGCTAGTTTAGCAGATGGGGGAGAAGGACCAGTTGTGAGCAGTGAGGGGGGAATTAACAAGGTACAGAAGGATACTCAGGAGGAGGAGAGGCATAGGATTGGAGAGGAGGGAGTGGCCATGGTAAATAAGGCCGGGTGGCATGGTAGCATCACAGATAGGGGAGGAACAAGGAGCCAGCTGGGTGGAAGGGCCGGTAGAAAGGATGAGGGACATGGAAGGGGGGAATGGAGGAAAAGGAGGGTCAGAGTGCTCCTGCTGGGGATTCTATGATCAGGGTATCAAATGGGATAGGGAGGAGAAGCCTGGCCAGTTAGAACAAGATGCTTCCTGGACTAACGTGCACAGGGCTAGCACGAGGTATACTAGCTGGCAAAGGACGTGGGGGTTCCCCAGACATACTGGTCCACCTGGGCACAAATGACATTGAGGAAATAGGGCGAAATAGAGATACAGGCAAGATTCAGGGAGCTCGCCAGGGTCTGTCATGACATAGGATGCACAGTTTCCTTCTCAGAAATCCTCACAGTGCCAAGGGCTAGTGGGAGACACAAAGAAAAATTAGGGAGATAAACCAGTGGCTCAGGGGAGTGGTGTGAGGCCAGAGGTATGGGTTGATGGGGATTGGGGAGACCTGGGAGGATAAGGAGCTGTATGCTAGAGATAGACTACATCTCAATTTGGAGGGAGGGAATCCTTAAGTTGAAAATGAGGAGTTCATTGGTGAAAAGTGGGGTTTAAACTTGTGAAGGGGGTGGGATGGGAGAAAAGGCAGTCAAGGGATGCCGATAAAGGAGGGACTTGTCTCCACACTTCGCTGGGGACCAGGAGGATTGCAGGAAAAGACCAACTGGCAAAGTGCAGACCAGGAAAACAGAATCCCAAGGGAACACGAGCAGAGGAAATGGAACTATAGGAAAGGGTGGAAGGTAGTCCTGCTAAATGCCAGGAGCTTGGGCAATAAAATGCCTGAGCTCCAGGCAATGTTAACTGAGGGAGCAGTGGATGTGGCAGCGGTCACTGAGACTTGGGCAACTGCAAGACATGACTGGGACCTGAACCTGGAGGGTTACACTATGTTCAGGAAGGACAGGGGGGAGGGAAGGGGAGGAGGGGTAGCAATGATAGTAAAAAACTGCATTGGCATGGGGGAGTAGAGGAGGCGGAGGGAACCGTGGAGGCGATTGGGTCACCTTGATAACAAGGGCAAGAGAGTAAAAATAGGAGGGTGTATAGACCCCTGCCCTGGCGGAGGAGCTGGAGGACAGTCTGGTGGCAGATGTTAGGAGACACTGCAGACTGGGCAGAGGAAAGGTGGTGGTGTTAGGGGACTTAAACATGCCAGGAACAGACTGGGAGACTATGACATCCTCTGTGACCAGGGAACCGAGGTTGTTGGATGTCTTTCAAGATGTTCCTAACTCAGCAGGTGAGGGAACCGACCAGGGAGGCACGGGTACTGGATGTGGTCCTGGCAGACAGTGACCAGATTGGGGGCCTGGAGGTAAGGGACCCATTGGCGGGGAGTGACCATGCCACGGTCTGGTTCTGCCTGGACCTAGGAGGGGTAGAAGGCTGCACAAAGACGGAAGTAACCGACTTCAGGGGGTGGATTTTAAGGAAATGGGAAGGATCCTTAAGGAGCATTTGGATGGGATTGGGTCAGACATGGACGCTGATAGTAGGTGAAATCATCAGGAGAGGGTGCAGGATGCTACCAGCACCTGTGCAAGGTAAGGCCAATGCGGTGAGGGCCCAAAAACCCTGTTGGTGGACCATGGAGGTCCAGGAGGGTGGTCTTGGGGAAAGAAGCAGCCTATAAAATTCAAGTGCTCAAGGAGTGAAAGGGATCGAGGGAGTATGAGCTGATGGCTAGAAGGGCCACTAGAGTGGTGAGGCGGCTAAGGCAAGGAAGGAGCAGAACCTGGCCAGGGAAATTAGGAGAGGAACAAGGGTCTTTAGATACATTGGGAAAGACGAAGGGTGAAGGGCAGATTAGCAGGATTAAATCAGGGAAGAGATGGGCACAAGACCCAGAGGAGCAGGCTGAGGTACTAAATGAGTACTTCACCTCAGTTTTCACCAGGGAAAATGGGGATGCTGCATCATACATGGGAGGACAGAAGATAATGAGGAGGGGCCCCACCCAATCGGCAGGTCTGGGGAGAGGGGGAGGCATCACTGGCAGGTGGGGAGGGCTAAGCAGGGAGAAGAGATACTGGAAGTGGAAATCACAGCAGAGAGAGTGAGGGAAGCCCTCAGCTCCCTTAAGACGGAGAAAGCACCGGGGCCGGATAAATTACATCCTAGAGTGCTGAAGGAACTTGCAGATGTCCTGGCGAAACCCCTGGCAGAGCTTTTCACCATCTCTCTGAGGACAGGGTGGGTGCCCCAAGACTGGAAGGTGGCGCATGTAGTGCCTATCCACAAGGGGGGATCAAGGGAGGTGGCAGGGAACTACAGGCCTGTCAGCCTGACATCAGTGGTGGGCAAGGTGATAGAGGGCATTGTCAAGGAGAGGCTAGGGGGACCTGGATAAGTCAGGGTGCCTGGACGATAGACAGCATGGATTCATCCCGGGAAATCATGTCAGACAAACCTGGTGGAGTTCTATGACTGGGTGACAAGTGCCTTGGACCTGGGTAGACCAGTGATGTCCTCTTTCTAGACTTCAGCAAGGCATTTGACTCTGTTCCTCACGTGGGCCTGTTGGATAAACTAGGAGAAATGGGTGAAACCAGATGATCCGATGGATAGCAATTGGCTCCAGGACCGGACCCAGAGGGTCGAGTTGGTGGGATAGTCTCTTCCCAAGGAGGGTCATTAGTGGGTCCCACAGGGATCAGTCCTGGCCCCTTCTGTTCAACGCCACGTATCTGACATAAGGACAGGAATCAGGAGTGAGATGAGTCTCTTTGCAGATGACTCGAAACTGGGGGCGGTGGTGGATGGGGAGGAGGGGAGGGTGGCCCTGCAGGGGGACCTGGAGGCTCTGGAAAGATGGTCTAGAAAGTGGAAGCTGAGGTTTAATGCAGGGAAATACAAGGTACTCCACCTGGGGGCCAGAAACCCAGGCCAAGTGTACACCCTGGGAGGAATACTACAAGTCTCAATGGCTGACAGGGACCTGGGGTGGTGGTGGATGTCAAGATGAACAACTCTGAGACTTGTAGGAGGCAGCAGCCAAGGCCAACAGGATGCTGGGATGCATCGCTAGGGATCACCTCCAGAAGGAGGAAGTGATACTCCCTCTGTATAACTGCTTGGTGAGGCCGCACCTGGAGTACTGCGTGCAGTTTGGAGGCCGCACTTAAAGAGGACATTAACCTCCTGGAGAGGGTCCAGAGGAGGGCAACCAAAATGATTTGGGGCTTGGGGACAGGACCTATGGAGAAGAGGCTCAAGAGCTAAATATGTACACTTTGGAAGAGAGAAGGGACGGGGGACATGATAGAGGTCTTCAGGTACATGAAGAGGTAAATAGGGAGGAACAGTGAGGGTGCTTGAAGGAAGGAGGAGGGCCACTAGAGGGCATGGGTGGAAGCTGGAGGGGGAAGATTCAGGGGAGAAAGGAGGAGGTGCTACTTCACTGAGAGGGTGGTAGAGCCATGGAATGCACTACCTAGGGGCTGGTGGAGGCAGAGACAGTGGAGGGGTTCAAGAGGGGTGGGACAGGTACAGGGGAAGGGTTCAGGAAGCAAAATCCAATGCAGCAAGAATATCCGGAACTGGGAAGGGAGAAGCCAGAGAAGGCAAGGGGGACAGCAAGGTCAGCACCCAGGGTGGGGGCTGACCAAACGAGCAGACACGAAAGACCATTAGGGCTATTCTGCTGGCATTTTAGTATGTTAGTAGTATCAACGTACAGCAGACAGTGGAGAATCTTCTCAACCTGGGTTACAAACAAAGGGATGGACCCAAAGAGGGCAGATATTTCTACCATACTATTGTACCTCCAACAAGGACTGGATAAACGACTCTTACCAGCTTCCCTTCGGGTCCAACTGTCTGCGATCAGCACAGCAATGGGCCACATAGGGAAAACCCTACTGGGCTATCACCATGATATCCTGTGCTTCCTCAAGGCAGCAGAATTTATCTGGCCATGTCACAAGAAAAGGGTCACCCCGTGGGACCTAACCCGGTCCTTGATTCTCTTACCAGCCATCCCTTCGAGCCATGTCAAGAGGCACAGCTATATTGGACATGACTTAAAACATGTTTCTTGATAGCAATTTGCTCTTCTCACAGAATTGGTGAGCTGGGAGCCCTGTCCTGCAAAGAGCCCTACACAGTGTTCACCATGGAAGGCGTTTCTATGAGAATGGTTCTGGCCTTCAGACCTAAAGTCCTCATGACCTTTCACATGGAACAAACTATTGACCTGCCTACACTGTTTGACAATGCAGCAGAAGGAAGACCCAGTGCACCTCACAGCCTGGATGTAAAGGGGAACCTCATCTCCTACATCGAAAAGTCACAGCCAATAAGGAAAATGGAGAGACTCTTCATAGTGGCTCAAGGCCATAAACAAGAGCAAGCTGCGTCAAAATCAACAGTCGCTTGCCGGTTAAAAAGAACCATACTGGAATCTTACAAAGCCAAAGACTTACATCCACCAGAGGGTATAAAGGACCATTCCACATGGGCAATCGCAACTTCCTGGGCAGAAAGATCCAATGTTTCCACAGAGGACATTTACTGAGTTGCCACATGGTCCTCAATACATACACTTGCCAAGCATTACAGATTAGAGACTCTATACAGACAGAGAGCCTCCTTTGGTGAAAAAGTATTGTTGACAGCTCTTGCTTTGGTTTCCCATGCCACTCGCTAGAACCCTTCCTGAGTGCTATAAGTCTATGAGTGTAACTGCTACTTATTGGAGTGCTATGGATAGAAACATAACACAATGGGTGTTTCCTCACCAGGTAAAGGGATTGTGTTAGTTTATATCCACGGCACTCCACATCCCACCCTGTTCTCGAAGCGGCTACTGTGAAACCTATCACGACTGTCCCTTGATTACTACGTTAGTAATGCTGACCGTAGTAACTCATTAGTCAGATGACTGGCATCTGAATTATAATTATTTCAACAGGAAATTAGAGTATTCAGTTTACTGGTCTATGGGTGACTAATTCCTTCCCCTGTGGATCTTGAGGGATTGTGTGAATAACTAAATTTTTTTCAGCTTTGGAAATATCAAACTGGAGAGCAGGGACACCTGGGACCTAGGTGTATCCACGAAATTTGATCCTGGGTCACATGTGCATCTACAGCCTAACAGGTGGGCTAAGACCCATGAGGTAATGATTGGAGTGCCATGGATATAAACTAGCACAATCACCTTCTCCAGGTGAGTAAACACCCATTACAGTACAGACAATGCCTACTCCAGCCAGCAACACTCCTCACCGCCTCCTGCTCCTAAAAATGACATTTTACAAGAAAGGCAAAGAATGCCAGCTCTAGGTAGCAATACACAGCAATGGCTCCTCCCCTTCCACCTCCTCCTCCTCCTCCCCTGGTCTGCTTTGGGCCTGCATTAAACAGCACAGTCCACTCTCTGCACTGATGAAGCCATGGTCCTGAGGGAAAGCTGTCTGGCTCGATCATGTTGTGCAAGAGTTTTAGCATCTCCAGCAATGTTTGCCCTGCCCCTGACATTATGTTCTGCAAGGGATTTCAAAAGGAGCATGAGCAACCCCCCCAAATGGGGAGCACCTAGAAACAGTTTTGCAAGTCAGAATCGATACTGGGGATGGTGCAATCACAGCAGGTCCAGTGCAGCACCTGCAGTGCCTGATTTGGAAGTGTCTAACTTGACATGTTGACACTTCAGTGATGGAATCAGCACAGACATCAAGGAAGCAAGACCTCACTCAGCCCCTGCAAGGCCTATCATTCACCACTGTGAAGGTAAGATACTGTCACTATGGCTTTCAGTCATTGTTGCTGGGGTGACTGTAGTCCTCTGCCTCACAGTGGATGTAATGTAACTGTAAGTATTATTACAACTTACTTTTTTCCTTGTTAAATTTGTATTAGACAGAGTGATTTATAGTATAAATTTCTGTCACTAACTGCTTATATGGACACATCATTTTGTCAGGTGTTAATTGGTTTAATGATTTTACCCGTGCATTGTACTGGTATCATGTAGAAGATTCAGTGACAGTCCAACTGAGAAATGTTTAAAACCAGAAGAGATGTGATGAGTTTGATAGTAACGCAGCACTACTGAGTTCTATTGTAGGCATTGGCAACAAATTTATTTTGTCCTTATGTCTCTCTAAGTCAGTATTCAGCCTTGCAGAGGATGAAAGGCATTCATAATTCAGTCAGAAACAGATTACGTTTGTTTTAATGTTCTCTTGTCTCTTCTCCCTGCAGGTGACAACACTCACAACACCTGTTCAGCATCCTAGACCATCTCGCATGCACACAGAAAGCAGCCATAACGTAACTGTAAATATTATTACGACTTTCTTTTTTCCTTGTTAAATTTGTATTAGACAGAGTGATTTATAGTGCAACATTCTGTCACCAGCTGCTTATATGGACACAGAATTTGGTCAGGTGTTAATTGGTTTAATGTTTTTACCCACATATGATACTGCTATCATGCAGAAGATTCTTTTTTTAAATGAATAAACTTTATTAAGTTTAAATTTAAATATAAGAACGAACCTTATAAACACTGATCATGAACATGAAACAAGAGAAACAAAACCCTTCACACATGCAATAAACACAGTAAACACAATAAACCCCCCCACCCTACGATGTTCCCCTATAACCCCACCCCCGCCCCCCTGTGGAGTGCACATCTAATTTTAAAAGAAACTTAGAATGAAAGGATACATCAAATTCAAAGAGCCAAAAAAAAATGTATGTAAGCTAACCATCACTATTGAGGAATCAGAGAGAACCGTAAGTAGTTAGGAAAGTATAGGGCATGTAATTTGCCCCATTTGTTATTAAAGAGAGGCATACAGTGCCATAGACTTGCAATTAATTGCTCTATTCTTAAAGAAAAGGAAAGTTCTCATAGCCACTCACTATGTGTGATAGGTGATTGATCCAAACAATGTCGAAGAACTAACTTTTAAACCACTAAGGAGATAATGGCCATATGATATCTTCTTTCTTTGACCTGAATTTGAGAGTAGTCTCCCACTATACAAATAGCTGGGGAAAAAAGGCCCTGCAGACCTAAGAGGGGTTCAGCTGCTCTTCTATTTGCACCCACAGGGAAGAGACCTTTTCACAGCACCAAAATATATGTAGTAGGGTGCCTTCATTCTTGCCGCATCTGGAACACATGGTTGAAGGAAGACGACCCATTCTAGCTAGTTTAACTGGGGTATAATACATGTTATTTAGGATACAGTATTGGGTGAGTCTGAACCAGTCTTGAGATAGATAAGTATACAAGTTTTTCCAAAGATTCGTCCAGTTAATTTCAAGGTCCGGAAGAAGGGACACCCAAATCTTGGAACCTGCTGTGGATGAAGGGCAGGAATTGGTGAGCGGGTATATATATAAAGAGGAGACACCATGTGGTATACAGACCAGCTCTTTGATCTGTTGAAGAAAGTCCCCAAATAAGGGATGTTGTAACAAAGGCCAAACTGGTTCAGAAGAAGATGTCAGAGCTGATAAACTTTAAAGATATGGGAAGGTGGCAGTCAGAGTTTAGAGAGTAGTTCAGGTGATGAAAGAATAGTTGTCTGGGAATAGAAATCCAATACTCTAAGTTCAGAAGGAATCAGAAGCCAGTTAGCAGGTAGTGGATGACCCCCTATTTTAATATTTAGGTTGGAGAGAATGGGTTGGGAGGAGTCTTTAGAGGGGGATAGCTTAAGATGAGCACAAAGCTGTAAGAGTACGTTAAGAGATATCCCAATCGGGGAGGAGCCTAAGGTCTGCAGTAGGGATTTCCAAGGTGAGAAGAGAATAGCAGCGGGGCTTAGATTATAGTTTGAGATAAGGTTGGTTTCTATTTTCAACCAGATAGGAATATAATCCTTGTTCATTGTTATATGAGAAGCATTGAGCCACTTTCCACATTTATAAAGATGACTGGCCCAGTAATATAGCATAAAATTAGGTATATGTAGACCACCACATTCTTTAGGAAGTCCCAGCTTAAAATAAGAGCACCTGGGGGTTTTGTCTAACCAGAGAAATGAGGTGATGATGGAATGAATGCTTTTAAAAAAGGATAATGGGAGCCAGATATTGAGCATATTTAACGGGTAGAAAAGCCAAGGAAGAACATTCATTTTAATAATATTAATTCTACCCCATAGTGAGAGAGAGAGGCTCTTCCAATGAGATAAATCCTGTTGTGTAGTACCCCACAAATCCTCCAGATTTAATTTTCATATTAGGGTGGGATCTATGGATAGATATATACCAAGATATTTAATACAGCTCGGAGCCCACTTCATGCCGAATGGGATGAAGTCTTGTTTATAGGTTACGTGATTAAGGGGATATATTTCTGTTTTAGTAAGATTTAGTTTATAATTGGAGTATTTACCAAAGTTATCTATTATCTTTAGGGCCCCAGTAAGAGAGGTAATGGGATTGGAGAGGTGTAGAATGTCATCCGCATATACTGAGAGTAAGGGTGTCAGATTACTGATGGGAATGCCCTTGATGATGGGTGAGGCTTTTAAACATCTAATGAGCGATTCAAGATATAGATTAAAAAGAAAAGGGGAGCGGGGACATCCTTGACGAGTGCCAGAATGTAAAGAAAAGGGGGAGGAGAAGACACCATTACAATAAATCCTGGCTGTCGGGGAGGAGTAGATTGTCTGGATCCATGTAAAAATGAGGGAGGGAAGCCCATCCTATGTAGAGTCAACCACAAAAAGGACCAGTCCACTCTGTCGAAGGCTTTTTTGGCATCAAGAGAGATCAGGGCCATAGATGAAGAAGAGGTTTCCGCTGCATGGAAAAGATGGGAAATTTTACGAAGATGGTCCACAGAGGTTCTGCCAGATACAAACCCAACCTGTTCAGGACTAAGAAGACAAGTCCAGACTTTTCTACCCTGGAAGCTAGGATCTTAGAAAGAATCTTGATGTTGCAGTTTAATAAAGAAATGGGGTGGAAACTAGCTGAGCAATTAGGTGGTTTGTCTGGTTTAAGGAGTAGGACAATGGTGGCCTCCAGCAATGAAGGGTCAAGAGTGTCCGAGGACAACATGAAATGGTAGAAATGAAGTAGAATGGGGGCAAGGTCTTTAATGAAAAGTTTGTAAAAGTTCAAGGGAAAACCATCAGGGCCCAGGGCTTTATGTAGAGCTAATTTACTGATGTCCAATTCAACTTCTTCTAGAGAAATGGGAGTAGAGAGAAAGGTTTGATGTTGTTCTGTAAGGCTTGGCAATTGAGAAGATTCTAAGTATGAGGAGAGCTCTTTTTCGGACAGCGGAGATGAGCAGTGGCCATATGAGGTGCAGTAGAATTGCTCAAAAGCTAATGCTATGTCTCGAGGATGAGTTCTAATGGATCCGTCTGAAGCCTTAATGAAGGGAATGATTCTCGAAGCTTCCAATTTCCTTAGCCTAAGAGCAAGCAAACGGCCCACCTTTTCTCCCAGTTCAATATATTTAGTTTGAATTCTGAGTATTGCAAATTGCCTTTTCCTGTATCAGGGTAGCATATTTGTCTCTAAGGGAAAGCAAAGACTTGAGAGAATCAGGAGAGGTTGCATCTGAGAGAGACTGTTCCAAAGTACAGATCTGAGTCAACAGGGAAAGCGCTTCCAATTCTCTATGGCATTTATGGTAGAGGCAATACGAATGAATTCCCCTCTCAAAAAACATTTTAAGGCACACCATTCATGATCCACCCTCGATATGGTATTTTGATTGGAAGACATGAACGAATGGATGAGAGTAGGAATTCTGGAAGTCACATAGTCATATTTTAATATCTGGGTGTTCAGTTTCCAGGTGGTATCTCATTGCGGGTTACCATCTAAGACCAAAGACACCCAAGCCGCAGCGTGGTCAGACAGAACAATAGGTTCTAAACTGGAGTTGCAAAGACCAGGGATTAGGGAACGGCTAATAAGAACATAATCCAGTCTGTAAGAAGTGTGATGCACCATAGAGTAGAATGAACAAGTGTGGGACAGAGGGTTTAAAATTCTCCAAGGGTCACAGAGGCCTAACAAGTCCATGAATTCTTGTAGTGCTCTCTGTGCTTGTGAGGGAGGTCTGAGGGGTTAGTTAGACCGATCTAAATCCTGAGTGGGGGGAATATTCAAATCACCTCCCATTATTAAAGGAAGGGAACAGAAGGGGGTTAATTTATCCGTTAACTCTGCAAAACATGCTGGGTCTCCCCCTACTGGTCCATATATACTGCCCAGGACTATCTCTGTACAATCTAGGTGGCCTTTTGTGAAAACGTTATCTTCCTGTGGGTCCGTAATTATCTGGTCTAGATGCATAGGGACCAAGCAATTAATTAAAATAGCTAGCCCCCTACTTGAAGATGAGAATCCTGAGGCAAAGACCTGGCCAATGTCCTGCCTATGGAGCCTGAGGGCCTCATGAGGAAGAAGATGGGTTTCTTGAATAAAAGAGATTTAAGCATGTAGTAGCGAACTGTGTTTGAGCACTTGATATCCTTTTAGTTGTTCTCTGACACCTCTGACGTTCCAAGTTAGGAATTTAGTCAATCCCGTAGCCATAATCCCAGTTTTTAAATGGACTACTTATAAAGACGTTACCTCCAAGGGCACTCCACACCTACCCTCCCTCCCTGAAAACCTGTACACATTTCTTAAAGATTTAGTGACCAAAATTGAAATAGCTATGTACCTTATACAGAAAGCAACTGAACATATCTTATAACTACATATCCAATAACATTCATGCGCCCCAGGATTAAACATTGAAAACCAGACAATCCACCCCCCTCCACATACCCCCAGTCCCCAAAAGCAGAAAAGACTCCCCAATACCCCTCACCCCTCAGGAAAACTAAAATGCAATTGCATGAATAGAATCTCTTCCCTCCCGCTAGCCCAGGGTGCCTGGTAACCAAATTAGTTATACATAACAAAGTAATAACACAGAAGCTAAGAGTCAAGCTTATTAAGAGGGACCAGTCTAGCCAGGGAGTATCCTTGGTATATCCTTGGTATAGTTACAAAGTTGACAGGTCCAAAACTGAGACCCATAGGTGTGTCCCAAAAAGACAGAGCCAGAATGGTGGGTGAAATCTGCCATAGAAAAAGCCAGATGGTCAAAGAGATGAACCCTCCAATCCCACCAAAATATGAGGGCCAAGGCGCCCCCCCCACCCCAAGATCCAGATTGTGATGTACTCCGGCTTAGCAGCAGCTAGAGCCCAGGCATCCCCACCCTTCCTCTTACCCACTCATACCCTCTCAAGCTATCCATACAGTGATTTACTGCCCCTTTAAATGGAGCCAACAAATAGACAAATGCTATGCAACAGTACAAATTTTTTTATTGTACCTAAAAGTATTCCCTATCAAAAGAAAAGGCAATACAGTGTCTATAACTCAATGTCCTTGATAAAAGTTATCCTACCTTATACCTCTGCACTTGTCCATGATCTGTGATCTGAGGTGAGGAAAACTAACCAAGAAAAGCAAACGCTGAACCCCCTCGGGAGCATGCTAACAAATAAACTCGAATCATAAAGCCTGAAACATTATGTTTCCCGGGGAATAGAAAGTGGGTACACCAAAACAGTCCATATGAGAAACAGTCCCTGCCACTAAGGAAATCAAGTTCCTATGACATGTTGTAGCCAATGTTCAAACCATGAGGCCTTCCCAAGCCTGAGGGAGAAAATCAAGGCAGAAAATCAGAGCCTGGACCGACTACATACTCTTCCAAATCAGGTACTACTTGAAGCTGACAAAATGCACCACTCAGCTGCAGCCCACGATAAACACTCCCACACTTAGGGGGTTTTAAAGAGATCCAGGAGGTGGGTGGCAAGTTCTTGAGAGGCTTGATCAACAGTCTCAAATGTGTGCCAATGGCCAGCAATACAAACTTGCAAAGTGGGTATTGCATCCTAAACTTAATACTAGCTGTGATTAGCCTAGAAACGATGTTATGAGAGGATGCACGTTTTTTTCTTGTCTCAGCTGGCAGGTCTTGGGAAATTCTAAGCGAGTGACCCTCCCAGGTAATGCTCTGTAGTTCATGGTATTTCTGCAAGATGTGTTGTTTTTCAAGATAGTTAAGGAATTTGAACATGAAAGGTCTGGGTGGGGAGCCTTCCATGGGGCGTGGGCGAAGAAAGAGACGAGCCCACTCAATTAAGTGGCGTTGTACGGTGAGGGATCCACTATTTTAGACAGAAGCTTTTGTGTAAAGACGACTGGCGAGGAACCTTCGGGCGCCTCAGGTAATCTGAAAATAAGTAAATTATTTAGTCGGCTCCTCCCTTCTCGGTCTTCTGTTTTGTCTTGCAATTGTCTGAGTTGCTGTTGCAGATGGGTAATCTCTGGATCTGTTTGGGTTTGCCATCTTTCCAGGGAGCTGGTATGGGCTTCCGTGTCACCAACCCTTCTGCCGAGGTCCCCGAGG
Source organism: Neoceratodus forsteri (assembly GCA_016271365.2). Classification (NCBI taxonomy): domain Eukaryota; kingdom Metazoa; phylum Chordata; order Ceratodontiformes; family Ceratodontidae; genus Neoceratodus; species Neoceratodus forsteri. The sequence continues at coordinate 959,474,664 of CM057453.1, forward strand.
TCCATGCGCAGAGATTTAAGCTTAGAGGTAATGGTTTGAAGGGCATCTTTAAAATGCCGTAACTCTTGCAAAAAATTATCCTCAGTCAGAGGAATTGCTGTAGAAGAGGAGGTAGTTTGGCGACTCTATTGTGAAGTCTGTGCTCTTGCTTTCTTAGGCATTTTTTCAGAGGTAGTAGGAGGAGTATGCCTCGGTGGGGCCTGCCGCATATCCGCTTCCATCTCTTCAGATCCTGGTGTAGTAACCGAAAATTAAAGACAATCAGAAGCTGACAGTGAAGTGCAATCGCAGGCAGTCGAAATTATTTAAAAAATGAAATCCAGATTAGCTCAGAGAGCACTTGTATGGCAGAGACAGGAGGGAGCCTGAAGTCAGAGCTACAGTACCATTCAAGTCTAGACATCGCATGATCTCCTCATCATGCAGAAGATTCAATAACAGTGATGGTCCAACTGAGAAATGTCTCAAACCCACATGTCATGAGTTTGATAGTAAACAGTAGTATTCGGTTCTTTTGGTAGGCACAAAGTTTTAGTTGTCTGAATCTCTCTCTCAGTCACCTGGTAGTTGACTCCACCAGTACCTGGTCTCACAGAGGACAAAAGGCCTTCAAGTTGCTCAGAAATACATTAACATGTTTTTCCTTCTTTCCTTTAGTCTCCCTACAGGTTTCAATGGCTGTTCCTACACCAGCTCATGGGGACACGCCACACCACACCACACCACAGCGCAACCAGCAGCACTACGGTAAGTGTAAGTATCAGTATGATTTTCTTTTTTTTGTTTGTTCTTTGTTTTTCTGTAACTTTTTTGTTCTTCTTTTTCACATGTACACAGTGTTGTGCTGCAGCGGTCAAAGGGACACAAAATACTTTCTCCTGTGGGGAGTTCACACAATGGCTACAGGCTGCTACCACTGTGGCCAAGTGAGGGAAAATAATTTCTCTTTTTTTTTCACAGGTGATAGTTGGCATAGTAGAACATGGTCAAGTCAACAACCTGTACACTGTGCGGGCAACACAATGCTGTACACATTTTTGAGTGTATTCTAAATAATATTTTCTTGCCTTCACAGGTCGCCTCGGCTGTGCTGCTATCGCCTCCTGATCCTTCAGACTAGTGTTTAGTGTTGCTGAGATAGTGCTTTTGAGGATCCTACTGCTATATGTCAGATAGTGCTGGTACCCTGACTTAAATCCTACCAGATATCCTGCAAAAGACAGATGCAGGATCCAGGGTCAGATAGTGATGGATCCTAGTTAGGATCCCGGTATCCTGGTTAGGATCCATGGATCCAAGGGCAGATAGTTAGGATCCAAGGCCAGATAGTGATGGATCCTGGTTAGGATCCAGGTATCCTGGTTAGGATCCATGGATCCAAGGGCAGATAGTTAGGATCCAAGGCCAGATAGTGATGGATCCTGGTTAGGATCCAGGTATCCTAGTTAGGATCCACGGATCCTAGGGCAGATAGTTAGGATCCAGGGCCAGATAGTGATGGATCCTGGTAAGGATCCAACAGCCAGATCCCCAGGCAGATAGTGGAAGTATCCAGCATATCCACTATCCTGCTGCAAAGGGCAGGTGTCTGTGGATCTCGATTTGTCTGGCTCCATCTGAGCAACACTACTTGAGACCAGCATTCTAGCCATCATAATCTTCCTCTGGATCACCACCTAGACAACATGCAACAGACAGATGCTGAAAACTACCTGAAATAAAATCAACCGAAACAGCGAAACAATTACTACGACATCTTCAAAACATTTCAGACTGAACCCCCCACCCACAAAAAAATCACCCCATACTTACATTGCCATGGTTGTAAAACATGCTGAATTCCAACAAATCAATGATACAGACTGGAACATGATGTCATCATCATTAGCCATACATGACAATGGAAAAACAGAAAGAAGAAATGGTTACACAGTAGCAACGCCCCCATCTCCCCAAAAGGAAATAGCCCATACTTACCTTCCTGTGATTGGAAAATGTGCTAATTCCAAAGTAAAAGATACAGATGTGAACATGAGGTCATCATCGACAAACAAACAAAAAAAATACTGAAAAATACTTACCTTCCCATGCTACGCAGCAATCCTAATGGAAAGCATCATGGCCAACACAGACCTCCAGCAGAAGCAGCAAAGATCCAGAAACTACCTGCAAGGAAGCAGACACAGTGATTTAAAATTTCTCTAGCAATACCATCCACAGAACAACCCAAGCCACTCAAAGCATGAAGCAAAAGTACTTACCTTCACCCGAACCAAAGAAAAATTATAATAAGGAAAAATACTTACCTTCCCATGCTACACAGCAATCCAGAAGGAAAGTATCATAGTCATCAAACGCCTCCATCAGATTCAGAACCACTGAATCGCCACGATGAAGCCCTACAAGAAAACAGCCACAAGTGAGATGTTTAAAAACAAAATGATTTAACATTCCCGACAATTACACAGAACCCCCCCCCCCCAAAAAAAAAGTATTTACCATTGGTAGTGTCTGAGTACTGATGCAATGGGTACCATCTGTCTGTCACCTCAACATCAGTGAACAGCAGCAGCACAGGAAGTTATCCTTCCAAGCTAATCTCAAAAATAGCAGCAGCAGAACCACCAGCACCTAGAAACAGCAGCACTTCTGCTTCAACTTCTAGGGCTTTTATCTTCTCAGTAGTATATATCTTGATTCATGAGAATTTCTCAACACAACATACTAAATTTTACTTCTCTTGCACTTTTTAAGGGCATTTCTCCACCAGCAGGAAAGCAGTTCTTTATTTTCTTGGGCCACTGCTTGACATTTCTGGCTAGCAGGAGACATCGTCAGGAGTAAAACAAGAATTATGTTTCACCTCTCAGGAAAGTTTGTCATGTACTTCTTCTTGACTTCTTTGCACAGTTGCACACCACTGCAACAGCATTACCTAGCAGAGGGACAACAGTTTGTGACCGACTTGGGGCAGGACTGTAGATCTATGGATATCAGCAGAAATGTTCATGACTGGAAGACAAACCATAATTATTGGTTGTTAGGGGCATATTCGACACTACTCGTAGGCTTTGGCATTTCCTGTTATATACTCTCAGCTATGGTACGGCATGCAGCATGATGTAGCAGCCTGTTAACTTTAGATAAGATAGGAAAGTTTTTAGGGCTATTTATTTTTTTTTACTTCTTTTGCTTTTTTTGGTATGTGTATTTTATTAGGAGGATAACTACAAAGCTTAAAAACAGTACATCTACAGACTACAGAAGGAGAAGGAGGATACAACACGGAGAAACATTCAGGGACAAAAAGGCACTTATACAGTTTTTGTGGCGGAGAACAAAGGGATTACTAAATAGGAAACAGGAGGACAGCAAAGATGTTTTGGTGGTTTTTTTTTTCAATTTTTTTTTGGGTATTTTTTGGGGGAAGGGGGAGGAATGAAAATAAAACAAGAATGAAATAAAACTATCCTTACAGAAAAAAATAATAATAATACACATTATTACTGGGGTGGTGGCCCACCTCAAAGCTCTTCAAGGAGCTTTATTATCTTCTCCTGGTTGTCGAGCACTGTTTGGATGTCCAGCCATGCTTCAGTGAGCTCCTGGCAGATGCCATCCACTTCAGCCAAAGGACGGCCAGGTCTGCCTGTGTGACTGGTGCGCCTGGTGCTGCTGGTGGTAGGGCTGCTGGAGCAGCTGAAGCTGCAGGTGCCACCAATTGGTCCACCCTTCCACTCACACTATGGTCACTCCTCCGGGCACACTAACGCCGGCCTGCCCCCTCATTCCATCCACCATTCCTTTGTTGAGGAACATCTGTACTTGCTGTCTCCTGCAGCCTAGCATCCCACTCAGCACAGTGCTGCACAGTAAGGTGGGTTCATTGCCCACCCATGCCTAAATGGCTGTCTTTTTTCCATGCAGCACCAGCATCCCACACAAATTGCACTTAACCATGGTCACATCATCTGACTGTGTGTAGAGCACACGGCGGGGGGCAGATGTTGTGTGCTGCTCTGCAGGGTGTGCGTGTGGAGCTGGTGGAATGAGGTGGAGGAGAAGGCACCACAGGTGGCTGATGCTGCTGCTCAGGTTGCTGCTGCTGCTAGCGATCTTCAGGAACCCCTCTGCTACAGGGGCAGCACTACTCCCATCATCAACTGCTGCTGGTGATCTTCAGGAACCCCACTACTACAGGGGCAGTGATACTCCAATCATAAGCTGCTGCTGCTGCTGATAATCTTCAGGAACCCCTCTGCTTCAGTGGCAGCATTGAATATGGGCCTGATTAGCACTGGGCTAACAGATTAGCGCCATGCTAATGGCAGTGCTGGGCTATGGGGTGGGGAGTGCTGCGCTGTCCTGATAGCACAGCACTATGTGGCATAGCGCGGCGACCACACATACCCATGAGGCCCCGTGTCCATGCTAGCAGGCATGCATAGCGTGGCATAGTGCAGCGCTAGCACACACAGTGCAGAACAACGTGCATGCATGGCATTGTGGCCAGGGGTCATGCGGGGGTCACGCATGTGCGCTGGGACCATTTCCAGGTAGCGCCGAGCTACGTCAGATGCTAGCGCGGTGCTACCGCACTGTATGTGAGGGGATCAGACAGGGGTGCATCTTCCTTGGTGTGGTACTGGTGCCAGTCACAGTCTCACACAGTAGTGATGCCAGGGACTAGGCACCATCGGGTGGTGGTGCACCAGGACAGGCGTTGGGGGGACATTGAGATGGCAAACCTGATAGAGCTGGTACAGAAAAGGCACCAGATGCTCTTTGGGGAGGTCTGGGAGGGTGACCTCTCACTCATGCAGGCGTGGGCCACAGTGGCAAGAAAACTGTGTGTCCGCACGGGCATCACCCGTGATGCTGAGAAGTGCAGGCACCGGTACACAGACCTGCGATGGTGGCAGCATCAGCAGCTGGAGCACTACAAGCACATGGTGCATGAAGGCACTGTGCCTCTGCCAGGTAAGTGGCGATGCACATCAATACCCACTCCCATGTGTGAGTTGGGCAGCACTAGTACCTGAGTTTTGTGTGTGTGTGTGTGTGTGTGTGTGTGTGTGTGTGTGTGTGTGTGTGCCTGTGTGTAACTGTGTGTCTGTGTGTCACTGTGTGTCTGTGTGTGTGTGCACATGTGTGTGTACCACCCTGCATGGTGCTTGCACACATGTGGCAGGGGCGGTTCATCACATGGTGGCACCTTGAGGGGGGCATCCTGGTACAGGGTGTGTGGCGGTGCATACAATGGGGCAATGGTGCATGCTGTGGCCATGGGGGTGTCATGGGTGTGATGGCTGCTTGAGACGTGGCTGGTGGAGGGTCCTGGTGCAGCACCATGGTGCAGGGGGACCTGTTCCTGGGTGCCGGCCCAACGTCACACATGGGTGTGTGGACCATCGCACAACTGCTGCAACCAGCACTGTCGCACTATGACACCACCTTGACTACATGTCGCCTGTGCCTGGTGACTGTTCCATAGGCCAAGATGCACTCTGTGTGGGTGTCCTCCATGTCCAGCCACTGGCCCTGGATGCCCCTGTGTGTGCAGTGTTGATGGGGTTGCATTTGCATCTTGCTGTGCTGCATGTGGTGTATGCTGTGTCAGTCACCAAAGCCAGTGTTTCCCCTTTTCCCTGTACAGTGGATCGAGCAGCCCAGGACAGGAGATGGGGGCCAGGACATGGACCTGGAGCAGCAGAGGGGCAGCCCGAGGGTGCCAGCCATGCTGCAGCGGATACAGGAAAGCAGCCCTAAGAGCAGGGGCCTGTTGCATGAGTACCCGTCCTTTATACTGAGTGCTGTTACACTGTGCTTAGTGTCTCATTCTGTGTTCTGCCAGTGCATGGTCCAGTGGCATGGCTGGGATGGGCATTGGGCCAGTGGCACTGTGCTGTGTTGCACACCTGTGTTGCACACCACTGCTGGGTGCTGGCTGTGTGTCTGCTGTGCCCTGGTGGGGGCTGTGGGGCACTGTTGGCTTGCATGGCTGTGGTGGTGCCAGTTGCTGGTGGGGGCTCTGGTGGTGGGCGTTCGGTGGGGCGCACACGCTGTCCGTTGCCATGGCCACCTCTGTGGTGCAGTGTGCTCTGTTCCTCCAGCCCCCCCGACCGCCCGCATGTGCACGGGTGGCATTACCTTCCCTGGACAGGCCTGCATCATACCGCACACATGCCTGTTGTGGCTGTGGGACACCCCCCCAGGACTTCCAGGCATACCTCTCCTCCTACTGTCCACCTACTGTGGTTCATTGCCTGTCATACTGTGGTGCTTATTGGCACTATGCAGTTCACGTACTGGGATACCTACCTGTGGTGCTTATGTCACAGGTACCTCGATGCATGTATGTTCCGAGTGTCCATTGTTCCATTGCTATCATACTATGTGCATCATTTAGTATGGAATGTTGCTTCACACAGTTGCCTGGGCTGTGGTACCTGTCCTCATAGGGTGGTGCAGGGAGCCTTTGACCTAGTGATTGGGGCACATTCCATGTACTGTAGTACAGTTGTGTGGTATGCTTTCAGGGGACATACATGGTGGTGTGCATCGGACCATCCCTGCCACCGCCTGCACCCTGTGTACCTGTTATGCCCTATTGTGGGTTGCTCATTGGCAGGCCACTGCCATGGTCTGGTGCTGCTCCAGCACACCCTTCTGTTGCTGTTGTTGTGCTCTGCTTTATGGTTCATTGCCATCTGTCAGTGGGCAGCATTTCCTGATGTGTGGGTGCCCTTGTGCGTGTTGTTGCGTGGCCATGGCACACGGCTCTCTGGCGGTCTAGCAGTGTGTCTGCCCTGTCTGACTGTGTGCTGTGCTGGGGTGGGTGGCATTACCTGTGCTCTGGTGCTGTCTGGCTTCTCATCACTGTGTGTGTTGCAGTTTGGGTTGGTGCCTGCATCACCCAGGCCTGCTGTGTGGGCACCTTCCAGGTTGGCATACCAGTGTGGCACTCACCTCCACTCGGGATTGTCCATCAGGACATGCTGTCCATCAGTGTATGGCCACCTGTGGCTAATGTATGACTCCTGGCTGGTGTCCCATCCTCACATGCTCCCCCTTCCTCTTGTAGGTCCAATCTGATCCTCCTTGTGGGCAACACGGCCGGAGGTGTCTGAAGGCACCGAGGACGTCCTGAGACGTAACGTGCAACAGCAACGCACCATGATTGAGCAACAGGCAGTGCTCATTTCAGAGACAAGGAGGGTAGCTGCCGTACTGGAGGCATGACTGCCTGAACCTCCAGGATCCCAGCCATGATATCTTCCTGTGGCCACCGTCCAACCTGCCCCTCCCCCTTTGCTGGACTGTATTGCCATTTGCTGGCCTCTTACCCCATTGTATGTGTCCACCTCCCTGTCCCCCCCGTTCCGTTGCATTCCAATTTGGTTTCTGTTCATGTGCTTCTGTTTTTCATATCCCATCCCCTTGTTTCTGCAGTTCACATTGTTCCTTTCCTGTACTTAGTCTGTTGTATAGTGGTAGTGTTAGTCATCTTAGTAGTCATGGTAGTGGTTGTAGTGGTCATTGTAGTTCCTGTTGTATTTAGTGTTTGTCATTGTAGTGCTGTGTGCTGTAGGTTTCAGTGTATGTGTTTGCATTTTGTTCCATTACATTGCTTTTGTTTTGTGTTATTTTGTTGTTCTTTACCTGTTTCCTGTATTGTGCATTTGTCACATTATACATTACTTTCCCACATTTGCACTGTGTCCTGTGTCATTTCTGGGTGCATGGCGTTTGCAACAGGGTTGTTCTGTTATTTGGCCCTGCCCCTGGGTCCAGGTGCCCTCTGGCCAGTCCCCTGGCTGGGTGTGTTTCAGTGTCTGGGTTCTGCACTGCTGTCTGCTCCTGGGCTCCCTTTCCAGCCTGTGCTCCTTTGCCTGTGGTCCAGGGCGTGGCTGCTCCATCTGCACTGTGTTCCTGTGGGTGTTTGCACTGCCTAGGCGGGATATTCAATGCTGTCTTATTTGCTATATTCAGTGCTGTCCTGCTCAAGGGCAATGTTTGCACTGCACTGCCGGCCTGGTTTGCCTGGCTTCCTTAGCTTGTTGTATTCAGCCAGTTTAGTACCGGGCTTTTCCTTTTGAATATGGCTTGCATTTTGCTCCGGGTTACGTTTGCATGCCGGGCAGTGCTAATGTTGGCCTGGGGCAAACCTCTGAATATCTGGCCGAATGTTTTTTATGTACACACATATATGTATGATGCCTTAGTGTTTGTACCTTTAGGAAAATGGTACATAAGCCATGTGACAGATACCTCCATATGCCAGGCAAATCTAATTTTTTTTTTTAAGTCTGTTGCAACAGCCCTTTTTACTCTCCTCCTTTCTTGTTGTAATTCCTCATCTTTCTTTCCATGTTATATAGGCAGGCCACCTGTATAACGTTCTTTCTATCCCTTAAGTATTCTTGAACAGGTATATGAAGATCTGTACATCCCTTTCCTTGGTTGCCCCCCTTCCCCATTTCAGAACCTTTCTAATGTGAGGTATGCAGAAACACAATAGTTGTTTAAAATGAGTACTTCATTTCATTTGGATATGGGAATTGTGAACGTTTAGTTATATCCATGGTGTGGGTCCTGTAATGACCCCTTTATGTATGCAAACCCTCATATGGTCTTGGTTTGCATCCCGTTTACCGTTAGGTACCCACCCCCTTTTTGTCCCCTCCTTGTAAACATATAGAAAAAGTCAGAACTGCTTTCTAGGCTAGTTGTTCTGTGGAAATACTGTAATTACAGCCCCAAAATGTTTTCAAAGCATCTGCAAGGCAGAACTAGCCTGTATAGGTTAGAGTGGCAGCTCCTCGATCGTGCAAGCAGCCTGTGTGGCGGAAACCACCCTCTTTACCTGGTCAAACACTCTGAATGCCGCTTTAGAAGTGTTCCTGCCTCCTGAGTGACCCAAACACTGAATATCCCGGTTTTGTACGTATAAAACCCCTTCAAAGTCCCTTTCAACCTGTTTGCAGTAGAAAAGGGGACTTTCTGGTTTGGAACTCGTTCTCAATGGCAGCAGTAATGCTCAAAGCGCTCCATATTGAATAAATAAATAAACGGTCTGCATTTTACTCTACTTGCAGCATACAAAAAGGAATTCATTCAGTAGAGACTACAAAATTACTATTTCATGACCTAAACAAGCTACAAAAACGAAAGAAGGACTGTAAAAACGAGTTGTACAACACTGTGGTTTGTTGGGCCTTAACCCCCCCCCCTTCTCTTTCCCTGTTAAACAAAGGTTAAACAAAAGTGTTTTTTTCGTGTTTTTACTTTAGTTAAAATGCTTCTAAAAAGTGGATTGAATGCCTTTAATTCATTCTTTTGGAATAATTTATAAAACAAACAAATGTTTCCCTCATAGAAGGTTACCTGCTTCTCTACGTGGAGTCTCACTTCCTATTCTGTACTATAGAACTGGCCGGCTGGTCACCTCCCATATTTAAAGGCACAGTACTAGGAGGTGGAGTTACTCCTGCATTGTCTGAAACTAAAATTTTATTAACCAGTTGTTGTTACTATATAGTGATGTTGACAACATTACAACTTAAAAGGAAATGTTATTTTGTGCTCAGAAATGAAAATAGACTTATTCTGTTGTTTAAAGATAATTTTGAAAAGCATAGGGAGGAGTTAAACAAGTCACATGTTCCCCTTGTGGTATATAAGCCTTGTCTTTATTTAGTTCTGTAGATAGCCTGGTGGGATACAGAAGTACTTTGACCCCAGTAAGATGTTCACTAGCTTCTTCTAGTGTCCGAGATGCTGCTTAGAAACTTATGTTTATTTTGAAGAAGTTCTACATTATTTATTTTTGTCATCTGAAGTTCCCAGTAATTGTTCAGCTTCAATAAAATCTTTGCTTCTGAATATCTACAACTGTGGAACGGCATCCACCTTAAAAACCCACACCTCACATATGGTGGCAGTGGTGGGATTATTCCAGTAATACTGCTCAGAGTATTGGAGGAGGACGTGGATGTCCCTGGAGGAAATACCAGTGGGTGTGCTGACTCGAACCATGGCAGAGAAGTTGGGACAGCCCTTGATGACTGGCATACCAGATGTTAGACGGAAAACTGAGAAGCCTGAAGAGAATGGTGTGGTTGGTGTACCCATGGAAGATGGTGAGAAGGAGGCATTGGAGAGAGAACCCCCTACTAGAGATGCCCAAGATCTACTGCAATGGCTATGCATCCAACAAATTGCCTTGGAGAAACAGAGGGAAAGGGACATGCAGCGCAATGAGACCAGGTGGGCAGATACTTTGAGAGCCATACAAGCAATTGGTGTTGGTAGATCACCCACCCCACCAAGTGATAATCCTAAGGACATAAAACTTATTAAGTTAAGTGCAACAGATGATATAGAAACACATCTGACTACATTTGAATGCATAGTACGAGCCTGTCAATGGCCTAGAGGACAGTGGGTGATACGTCTTGCACCTTATCTTACTGGAAAAGCTCAATTAGCCTATGGCAATGTGGACAGTGCAATGAGTGAAGATTATGATGCTTCAAAGGAAGCTATTTTAAAACGTTATGACATATGTTTAGAGACATATAAACAAAGATTTCGGACTTTAAGATTCCAGTCCTCAGATACCCCACAGGAGGCCTTCACCAGATTAAAGGACTTATGTACCAAGTGGTTGCAACCTTCCACCAATACTAAAGAACAAATGTTGGAGGCTGTTGTTTTGGAACAATTTTTACGTATCCTACCCCAAGATGTTCAGATGTGGGTTCGAGAACACCATCCAGAGACAGCTAAGAATGCGGTTCAGTTAGTAGAAGACTACTTGACTGCAAGACCAAATAGGAACAAGGGGTATCCTGGAACCAGTACAATCCATCCTACGGTAAGGCCCTCCTCGGCTACTTCTTCTATATCTAGTGGAACTGCTAAAAGTGTAAATGTTACCAAATCTTCTATTACTGAGATAACATGTCATTCCTGTCAAGGGAAAGGGCACATTGCAAGGTTCTGCCCGAAGAAGAAAACCAGCCCTACTCATTTGGTGCTGGCCAATTGAGGAAAGTATATTATACCTGTCAAAGTCAGTGGAAAGGACATGGTCGGGTAGCAGACAAACCCTGATCAGAGCTAATATGTTACCTGCAGTTCCTGATTTTCAAACACAAACACAAGTAACCTGCATTCATAGTGACACACATAAGTATCCAATACTACAGGTAGAGATTCAAGTCCAATCTGTTACCCGTAAAATGGAGGTTGGTGTGGTTTCCCGTCTCCCTGTGCCAGTTATCATTGGGCATGATCACCCGGACTTTTCCCAATTACTTGCCACTACTACAAATTTGGGAGCAATGACTACCCGAGCTCAAGAAAAAAGAGACACAATCTTACAACACTCATTTCCCTTTGAAGAAGATTTATTTGAGCTTCCTGGCAAGACAAGAAAAACAAAAAGGGAAAAACATCGTGACAAACTGACTGACATGGCAGCAGTCCCATAAAGACTCTAAAGATACTGTTGATTTCAAGGACTTAAAGAGACAAACAGATTTTGGACTAGCCCAATTGAATGATAGTACACTAAAACCTTTTTTTTTTTTTTTTTACAGATGGGCAAAGAACAAGAAACAGAACACAATATGGTGCTGCATAAGGGACTCTTGCATGGAAAGTGTATTAATCCAAAAACTGAGGAGATTGTTTTACTATTAATGGTGCCTAGTGTTTATAGGGATCAACTGCTAGGGCTTGCACACGACATTCCTTTAGCTGGTCACCAAGGAAAGGAACGTACATTACAGAGATTATTATATAGATTTTACTGGCCAGGTATACACGATCATGCAGCTGAGTACTGTAGATCATGTGAACAGTGTCAGAAAGTAAGACCCGTTCTTAAAAAAGATAAAGTGCCCCATCAGCCTTTACCTTCTGTAGACTCCCCATTCACCCGTACAGCCATGGATATAGTAGGTCCTTCGCCTAAAAGCGCAAAAGGAAACCACTTTATTCTGGTTATTTGTGATTACTTTTCAAAATATTCGGAGGCTATACCTATGCATACAGTTACAGCTGAAAAGGTTGCTGAGGAGTTAGTAAAAGTATTTTCTAGAATGGGTATACCTAGAGAAATACTGACAGACAGGGGCAGCAACTTCTGTTCCCAAGTATTACAACGTCTTTACCAGACCTTGAGGGTACACTTTATTTTTACATCCCCCTACCATCCTCAGTCTGATGGACTGGTGGAACGTTTTAATAAAACATTAAAACAAATGTTAAGAAAATTCACAGAGGAGGAAGGCAAATCCTGGGATAGGTATTTACCATTCTTAATGTTTGCCTACCGTGAGGTCCTCCAGACCTCCACAGGGTACTCTCCTTTTGAGCTACTATTTGGTAAAAATCCCAAGGGAGTGTTGGACATAATAAAAGAGAGCCGGGAAGGAACAAAGTCTGATACTGTACCCATGTCTACACTAGACTGTATTACTTCATTATGCCACAAACTAGCAAAGTATGCTAGGAAGGCCCAACAAAGTAATATAGACCATCAAATATCTCAAAAACAGTATTATGACAAAGGGGTAGGGTCTAAAACTTTCCAGCCTGGTGACAAGGTACTCCTTTTGTTGCCATGTACGGATAATAAATTATTAATGAAGTGGCAGGGGCCCTATACTGTCCATAGACAAACCGGACTGGTGAACTATGAAATTATCTGCCCAGACAAAAGGCAAAAATATAAGATCTATCATGTTAATCTTTTAAAACTCTGGCATGATAGAAAGCAAACATCTTTATTTGTGTACTTGGGAAAGGATGAAAATGAATTGGAGTTAGCTTATGAGCTCCTAGATGGTTTAGGAGAAATGAAGGATGTGACCATTAATAACAGATTAAGTCCTGAGCAAAGAAAGGAACTACAGAATATCCTTAGTACATTCCAGACTATTTTTACTTCAACATCTGGGAGGATTGAAGGAGTTGAACATCACATAGAAGTAAATACTGATAAGCCTATTAGGCATAAACCCTATAGGTTACCTGAAAGTCTAAGGGAGTAAGTTATTAAAGAAATCAGAAAAATGCAACATTTGGGAGTATTTACACCTTCAATGAGTCCATGGAGTTTTCCTATGGTGGTGGTAAAGAAAAAAGAGGGAGGTGTAAGGGTTTGCCTAGAGTTTCGTAAACTGAATGCAATATCTCAATTTGATGGGTATCCTATGCCCCGAATCGATGATATGATTGATAGATTGGGTAATGCTCAATACATAAGCACTCTGGACCTATCAAAGGGATATTGGCAAATACCCTTAGATGAGGTCTCACAAGATAAAACAGCTTTTAGTACCCCCTTAGGCTTATTTCAGTTCACAAAAAGGCCTTTTGGTTTGCATGGCGCTCCGGCAACTTTCCAGAGATGCATGGATCATCTGTTACATCCCCACATGGACTATAGTGCAGCCTATTTGGATGACGTCATTATTTTTAGTCGATCTTGGGAGGAACATATGATACACCTTCAAACTGTATTATCAGTTATACAGAAGGCCGGACTGACTATAAATCCAACTAAGTGTTCGTTGGCCATGAAAGAGACCAGATACTTAGGCTTTATTATAGGGAATAGTGAAGTAAAGCCTGAAATAGGTAAAGTAGATGCTATTACCAACAGTCCCCAACCTCAAACAAAAAAACAAGTGAGAGCCTTTTTAGGACTAGCTGGTTACTATTGACGTTTTGAGGCCAATTTTGCAGACATAGCCAGTCCATTAATTGAACTTACAAAAAAGAATAAACCGGAAAAGATTCAGTGGAACGTACAGTGTGAGCAAGCATTCACCCTTTTGAAGGCAAAATTGTGTTCTCACCCCATTTTACATAGTCCAAATTTCCAGAAACCATTCATAGTACAAACAAACGCATCCAATCAGGGTATTGGGGCTGTCCTGTCCCAACTTGATGGGGAAGAAGAACACCCCATCATATTTATCAGTAGAAAATTACATTTAAGAGAGACTAAATATTCCACAATAGAAAAGGAATGTTTCGCTATTCGCTGGGCCATAAATGCTCTTAAATTTTACTTATGGGGCAGAAAATGTTTGGTAATTACTGATCACAACCCGTTATGTTGGCTACACATAATGAAGGATAAAAACCCTTGCATCATGTGTTGGTATTTAGCCCTGCAACCCTACAATTTTGAAATACAACATTGAGCAGGAAAGAAACACCTTAACGCTGATTATCTATCACGTTATGGTGCAGAAGATAATCTGGTGATAACAGACTCTGGAGGTACAGTAAGTAATGAAAGTAATGAGTAAGAGATACTGTTAGTTTGGTATCTCTCAATGAATATTTTTGTTTAAGGGACTCCAGAGTGGAGCTTTGGGAGAGGGACGGCAAAAGCTCCATCTCCCCTTTCACAAATGAAATTGGAGATCTGTTCTGTTACAGAAACTGTAAAAGAAACCAATGATGATGTTATTGAAAGATTCCATTGGTTTCTTCTTGAGTGGGGAGGAATGTGATAGATACCTCCATATGCCAGGCAAATCTAATTTTTTTTTTTTTAAAGTCTGTTGCAACAGTACTTTTTACTCTCCTCCTTTCTTACTGTAATTCCTCATCTTTCTTTCCATGTTATATAGGCAGGCCACCTATATAACGTTCTTTCTATCCCTTAAGTATTCTTGCCCTGGTATATGAAGATCTGCACAGCCCTTGCTTTGGTTGCCCCCCCCCCTTCAGAACCTTTCTAATGTGAGGTATGGAGAAACACAATAGTTGTTTAAAATGAGTATTTCATTTCATTTGGATATGGGAATTGTAAGCGTTTAGTTGTATCCATGGTGTGGGTCCTGTAATGACCCCTTTATGTATGCAAACCCTCATATGGTCTTGGTTTGTGTCCCGTTTAGCGTTAGGTACCCTCCCCTTTTTGTCCCCTCCTTGTAAACATATAGAGTAAGTCAGAACTGCTTTCTAGGCTAGTTGTTCTGTGGAAATACTGTAATTACAGCCCCAAAATGTTTTCAAAGCATCTGCAAGGCAGAACTAGCCTGTATAGGTTAGAGTGGCAGCTCCTTGATCGTGCGAGCAGCCCGTGCGGTGGAAACCACCCTCTTTACCTGGTCAAGCACTCTGAACGCCGCTTTAGAAGTGTTCCTTCCTCCTGAGTGTCCCAAACACTGAATATCCCGGTTTTGTACGTATAAAACCCCTTCAAAGTCCCTTTCAACCTGTTTGCAGTAGAAAAGGGGACTTTCTGGTTTGGAACTCGTTCTCAATGGCAGCTGTAACGCGCAAAGCGCTCCATATTAAATAAATAAATAAACGGCCTGCATTTTACTCTACTTGCAGCATACAAAAAGGAATTCATTCAGTAGAGACTACAAAATTACTATTTCATGACCCTAAACAAGCTACAAAATGAAAGAAGGCCTGTAAAATGAGTGATACAACACTGTGGTTTGTTTGGCCTTAACCCCCTTCCCTGTTAAACAAAGGTTAAACAAAAGTGTTTTTTTTCGTGTTTTTACTTTAGTTAAAATTCTTCTAATAAGTGGATTGAATGCCTTTAATTCATTATTTTGGAATAATTTATAAAACAAACAAATGTTTCCCTCATAGAAGATTACCTGCTTCTCTGTGTGGAGTCTCACTTCCTATTCTGTACTATAGAGCTGGCCGGCTGGTCACCTCCCATAAGTTCGCAGTAATTGTTCAGCTTCAATAAAATCTTTGTTTCTGAATATCTACAACTATGGAACAGCGTCCTCCTTAAAAACCCACACCTCACAAGCCACCACTGCTGTCTGTTGGTCACACCCTGACAAAGGCCCTACACGGTCGAAGTGCAGGGGCTATAATATTATATTGCTTGGAAAGCTGTGTTTTGGATAGTTATCTTGAGCCTCCTAAACTCCTGGAGTGACAGCTTTTGTCATCTTTGATGACTGATTAATCCTATGCCCACATCCACTGCCTGAGCTTCTCTTCTTAATGCCAAACTAAAATGAATATATTTATTGTTGCAACAAATTGGCGCAATATAAAAATGAGTAACAGCAGTGCAACACTTCAACACTGCTGCACCAGAGCTCTGAAATAAAAAACACCACCAAATTCCTTAATTAAAAAGATCACATCATGCAGTTCTTAATATGTAATAAATCAGGCAGTCTCTTATTTGTGTGCTTTTGTTTGTCTCTCCCTATCTCTCTCAAACTCAGTAAGTGCCATATAAAATAAACCTGCAGATAAAATTCTGTGCCATTGGTTTCCACAGATCATGATGTACAATTCAGAATTCAGAGACAAATAAGAGCATTAACAAAAAATATTAAAATGATCAACCCAGGCCTATACCCAGCATTAACATAGAAACATAGACTTTGACAGAAGATAAGGACTGCTTGGCCCACCCAGTCTGCCCATTTCCCTACCTACTGGATAAGCTGCAGATCCTAGTTAACCAACAGCCTACTTCTTCCTACACCCCACCAGAATTGCCTTATGTCTGTCCCATGCATTCTTGAATTCCCCCACTGTTTTTAACCCCACAACCTCCTCAGGAAGGCTGTTCCATGCGTCCACCACCCTCTCCATGAAAAAATACTTCCTCTCATTGCCCTTGAGCTGTCCCCCCTCTATCTTCAAATTGTGCCCCCTTGTTCTTGCACATCTCTTTTTCTGTAAGGTGCTACCCTCCTGGACCTTGTTGATTCCCTTGAGGTACTTGAAAGTTTCTATCATTAAACAGCAAAACAGCAAATGGGTGCATTTCTTTTTTTGTTTGTTTTAAACATTGCTCTTTGCTCCTCAACCAATGGGACAGATGTGATCACCTTCTGGCCATATCGGCTGTCATGCTGCTATAGTGGAAGGGAGTTACCCTTTAGTTTCTCCTCCCTTCCCCATGAGGACACTGGCATAAGAATGGAAGTCCAGTCCGCTACATTCGAAAGCATGCCCTGCCAAGTGCCTAACAACATCCACCCCTGCCCACATCATGGCTACCCCACCATCACTTCTGCAGCCACAGGCAGTTGTAGCAGAGCGAGGTGTGGCATCGCTGCCCCAGATAAGGAACGCTTCCACTGGGATGCCCAAGCCTCGTCTTTCCACAAGACTCCCAGGCTTGTCCATGGACCTGCGTTGCCAGCATCATGAGCCATATTCCTGTTTCTGTGCCAGGGAGCTGCCCGAAATGGGTGCACAGCTGATGAACTTTGCCAATTTGCTTTCATGGACTTACAGAGGACAAAAGGATCTCAGGAGGCATGAGCCATTGTTAGTGTCTGTAGTTCATGTATAATAGTCTTAAGTAAGCTTTGTTCAGCATATGTTGGTCTAATTTGGATTTGAATTCCAATTTGGTCTTGCTAATGATAATTTAATTTGGGGATTTATTCCATGGATTCAGTATTCTTTGTGTGTAGTAATGTTTTCTTTTGCTTTTGTGAAATTTTGAGTTCTTGTAATTGTAGAGGATGCCCTCTTGCATCTATTTTAGATAGTTTAAACCTGGGGGCGTGGCTACCAGCCGAGCCGAATGGACGCTTGATCTCTGAGCTCCTGCCAAACCCCTAAAAAATCTGTATTCTATCCGCTGTTCCTCTACCTAAACAGCGTGATTAATTAATATCTTGTGCTCAGGTAGCCTATGCATGGTAAGAAACAAATTTCTAGTCCTCGGCTGATCCGTATCTGTTACTCTTGGTGGTTTGTGTCCGAGTCACAGGGCCTAAACTCTCGCCATGATGGAGTCAGTTTCAGATGTCAACCAGCGGCAAGGCGACATGCCCGAAATTTAGCAAATGTTTACTGAGATCTTGCAGTGTATGGAGAAGCTAGATGTGGCAGCTAAACAAAACTCAGCGGACATTATAGACCTGTCTCAATGGGCGTGTGTTACTGAACATAGACTGGCTGAAGCGGAGGATGGGTGGCATAAAGCGAGCGCCTGGCTTCAAGAACAAGAACAACTCATACATGTTCTCTGGGGTAGGGTGGAGGATTTAGAGAATCGGAGCCGCCGGAACAATTTGCAGCTTGTCGGTTTCCCGGAGGGGTGTGAGGGAACTGATGCAATTAGCTTTTTGCAGAAATAACTGCCCGGCTTGCTGGATTGGCAATGTAAGGCCCCACTTGAAATAGATAGGGCCCACAGAACTTTAGCTCCTCGCCCCGAAGCTGGGGCTCGTCCACACACAGTTCTGGCCCGTTTTCTTTGATTTCAGGACCGGCAGATGATCACCAGGCTGGCACGTACTAAGAAGGATCTACAATGGAAAGGGCACAAAATACAGATCTTTGCAAACTATTCTCAGGAGGTCACCAATAGGCATCGGGCCTTCACAGCTACCCGCAGAGTCTGTGCAGAACTGAGGTTAGAGTATTCTCTAAGATATCCAGCTTCACTCAGGATTATCTATAATGGGACCCCCAGAGTTTTTGACAACCCTACTGCTGTGGAGAATTTTCTTTCGGCACAAGCTCCTAAATTGTCCTGGGGCCATCTACGTGAGCTCTCTGGTCCACAGGCATACCCTAGCAAGTCAACGCCGATGGAGACATCATCACAAGGAATTGATCATTCCATTCAGAGACCCCCCTAAAACTCAGAGCACTCCTAACCGCCCATCCCCACAAAAAACCCCGGGTGGTGACAGCAAACGATGAAACAGGAGACGGCAAAGGCTCGAGGGGCTACATGTTGATAAAACCCCCCATCTCCGGTCAAGAAGCCAGAGTAGAAGCTCCAATTCATCTACATCGCAAAACTCTTTTCAGCCAGATATGAGTAATAATAAGTACCAGGCTTTGATGGACTTGCCGACCGAAGGCTCCCTGGTTGTCCCTCCTCTGCCTCCCCGATCTTCCCCTTACAAGGATACCGGGACTAAAGGTGTCAGAAATACCACACGAGCCAAAGTACAAGATCCTTCCTGGGATGCTTTGCACTCATCAAACAGCCTGCACGAACTAAAGACAATGGACGATTTGGCTTCAGTCAAGGAGGCCGTGGGCTGATGTCTTCTCTGTTTACTATGCTGTTGCTTCTTGTTTGGGCTGGTATATGACCTCCATGATGCTTCCCTCTGTATAAGAGTCGTTACTAAGGCGCTTCCCTTGTCCCCCCCCCGTGGGGGCTAATGGAGGTTGGATGAAGGGGGAATATACCCAGCAATTGTTATAATATCTCTCACCTCAGATCAATGATTCAAGGGGTTTCACAGGGTCTGCTTGTGCACAC
Organism: Neoceratodus forsteri; assembly: GCA_016271365.2. Lineage (NCBI taxonomy): Eukaryota > Metazoa > Chordata > Ceratodontiformes > Ceratodontidae > Neoceratodus > Neoceratodus forsteri. The sequence goes on from CM057453.1 coordinate 959,493,934, forward strand.
ACCACACATCTGGATTATATGGGATATATGTATGGACTAACTGGCACAAATCCTTGGCTATCTAGCTGCCTAGCCCCCTTTTTGGGCTGCTGGGGTCTTTTTTTTTTTTTCTCATGTAATGAAGACTTGGGTAGAAGGACTCATTTGATGATAGAGGGTTGGGGGTAGAAGATATCGGATTTTGAAGAGTCCTCCCTGTTTAGTGTAGTCCATGGCTACACTACCCTCAGTGATCTCCTCTGGTATCTGGGCCTTTTTAATTGTCGGTACGCTCAGCGGTTGCTGGTCTGATAAGGGACTGTTTGGGGGTTTGGGCAGTGGGTGGGGGTGGGTTCAGGTTATGGCTGTTTTCTGGTTATATATAAGTAGTTAATGTTTTTTCTTGTTAGGGACAGTTTTTGGCCTTGGAAATACTGTTGTAAAATGTTGTTCTGTGTTTTATCATGGCAATCTGGAATCTAGTGTCATATATGATATTATGGATATAGGTAGGGGGTCTGGGCCTATTGGGCATAGTGCACCTGAGTGGGGCTTCCTCATGTACCTCCTTTCAGCCATGCTAACTCAGTGGTCATATGGGGACTAGATTTATCTCTTGGAACATGAGGGGGCTCAACTCACCAATTAAACATAAAAAGGTTTTGCTCCACTTAAAGAAATTGCAGCCTATTGTGGTGTTTCTCCAAGAGACAAAGCTGTCCCCCTGTGAAGCCAAGAAGCTCAAGCAGGAGTGGGTTGCCACAGAGCTTCATAGTGCAGTGAAGGCCCAAAAAAGGGGAGTTTCCATTTTATTTCATAAAAACTTGGTGTGGAAAGTGAAGCTGCATAAACAGGACAAAGAGGGAAGATGAATCCTGGCAGAGGTAGATACCCCAGAGGGTTCTCTGATTCTAGTCAATCTTTATGCCCCTAATCAGGACTGGCCTCTGTTCTTCTTCACCTTCAATCAGGCCCTTACTGACTTTAATGAAGTTAACGCTCCAGTGATTGTGGGTGGAGACTTTAATCTAGTTTTGGATTTCTCTATGGACAGATGTAACAAAACCCCTGAACCCCATAGACAAGCGCTCAAAGCGGTCCAGACATTAATGTCAGAGCATACTCTGCTGGATGCCTGGAGAACTATGCATCAATGTGTGTTTATGATTATTCCTGTTTTTCTCAGGTTCATGGCTCATCTAGTAGAATTGATTTCTGGCTTCTGTCATCTGGTCTAGATGAAAAGGTAACCAGCACTGATATGCATTCAATATATGTCTCGGATCATGCCCCTTTACAGCTAGGGATTAAATTGGGATCTGACCCCCCCTCCAACTCCTACATGGCGGCTGGACCCCCTGTTACTGGAGGATGCTGACTTTTCTCGTTGGCTGGGGCCTGTGGTGCAAGAATATTGGGAAATTAATGACAATGGGGAAGTGAATGATTCAACTCTTTGGGAGGCCTTTAAGGCCACCCTTCGAGTAGAATCATTGCATATACCTCTGCTAGATGGAGGTGGCCCAAGCTGACCAAAGGGCTCTAGAAAGGCAGTTAGCCTCCCTGGAAGCTCAGTATAAATCTTCAGTCCTCTCAGTCCTTATAGCTCAACTGACTAGTACCAGGATTTCTCAATGCCCACCTGACCCGCAAGCGGAATTAAATCTCAGACAGCTCATGCCACCCTACTGGAAGGGGGAAGCCAGCAAACTTCTGGCTTATCGACTTAAGCATCAGCAGGCAACCCGCATCATTCATGCATTGAAAGACAAGCATGGGTCCCAACCCACCTCACAAAGGGATGAATGGGATCATGGCCCAGTTTTATGAGGCACTGTATTCAGCCCTCATCCCCCCCCCCCGATCTTTTGAGTATTCAAAAATTTCTGGATAAACTCCCTATCCCTCGCTTAACGGTTTCTGACACAAAACTGCTGGAGGCGCCTATTACTATGGTGGAGGTGGAGAGGGCCATCACATCCTTAAACCCTCGGAACAACCCAGGAAAGGATGGCCTCCCCATTGATTTTTATAAAATCAAGGGAACAAACCTGGCTCCATACTTGATTAGGATGTTTCGACACTCATTACAGGCTGGACTTCTGCCCCTGTCCCTGAGAGAGGCTACTATCACAGTGCTTCCGAAAAAAGGGAAGGATCCTCTTCTTCCTGGTAGCTACCGTCCCATTTCCCTCATTAACGCAGATGCTAAAATTCTGGTCAGACTTCTTGCTAGTAGGCTGGAATGCCTCATGGTAGATTTGACCCACCCTGCCCAAGTGGGCTTTATTCAAGGGCGATTGGGGTTGGATCATCATAGATCGCTGCTCTCACTTTTGCATCACACCACACTATCTAATAAGCCCTCTGTAGCCTTAGCAATTGACTTTGAAAAGGCATTTGATTCTGTTCAGTGGCCCTTTTTGTTCCTCACTGTCTCTAAAATGGGGTTTGGACCTGGTTTTACTGCCTGGGTAAAATTGCTTTATGCCTCCCCTATGGCCTCTGTCTTGACAAATGGTATTATTTCTCCGTCCTTCTCTTTACAAAAAGGAACTAGGCAGGGGTGTCCTCTCTCCCCTCTTCTCTTTGTCCTGACCATAGAGCCACTAGCCATCACCCTTAGAGAATCATCTAAAATCCTTGGGCTAAAAGTGGGAGGTAATACTTTCAAAACGTTTTTATACGCGGATGATTTGCTTATCACCACGGAGTCCTCTCCTGAGGTGATCAATAGTATCCTCAAGATTTTGGCTACCTTTGCCGATGTGTCAGGTCTTAAGATTAATCACTCCAAAACTGAGGTGCTTCTCTTGAACTCCAAAACTCCTGGAACTGACTTTATAAGTAGAGGCCTTCACTGGTCCCCTAATGGTATAAAATATCTGGGTATTATCCTCCATTCAAATATAGGGAAAATGCTCTCCGCTAATTTTACGACTTTATTAGACTCACTCAGACAGGGCATGGGTAGGTCGAAGGCTTTAAGATTGTCGCTTGCTGTTAAGATTGACTCCATCAAAATGATGGCTGCCCCTAGGATATTATATTTACTAGCTCACTTACCCATTGCTATCCCCCAAAGATGGTTTCAGAAACTAGATGCATTAGTGGGTAACTTTTAATGGGAGGGGGCCCAGCCTCGGTACAGTAAACTCAAACTACGGCAACACTGGAGAAAAGGAGGTTGGGGCCTTCCTTGGTTTCAGAGATACCATATGGCCTTCAATACTTCGCAAACTATTAGATGGTTTACTAGGATTGGTTTGGCCTCCCCAACTTGGCTCCCCTTAGAGGCATCATTGGCTCAGGCTCCTTCACCTGCGGTGGTGCTCTATAGCAAGAAGAAACTACCCCAGGCTTTCTCTCCCCCTATGTATGTTTCCATTTTGTACTGGAAGCAAGCCCTCTCTTTTCTAGGACAGGATCCAACCCCATGGAGACATATGCCCCTGTGGAACAACCCAGCTTTACAGATAGGGAGGTCCCCAATAAACTGAAAATACTGGGAAGCCCAAGACATTTCCATGATCCAGGATTTGTTACTCCCCAATACTGTCACACTGGATACTTTTGAATCATTGAAAGATAGATATGGTCTCCTCCAGTCTCACTTCTGGAGATACCTTCAGATTAGGAATGCTATACTTCACTTGCCTAATGTCCCACAAGATGGGGGGGGCAGCACCAACCTCACCTGTTAGTTGTTTGGGGAAGAAAATAAGGGCAGGGCTAGTGTGATTTATTTGGCTCTTAGGGATGCCACTGTAGACCCTACCCAGCGGACTAAAGCACAATGGGAAAGGGACCTTCAGGTCTCAGTCTCTGACCGGCAGTGGCAACATGGCTGGATCAGAGCACATATGGCCTGTCAGGATGGGCACACCTGTCTTATTATGAATAAGACCAGTCACAGATACTATAGGGATCCAACCAAGCTTCAGAAGATGGGTCTTCTTTCAAAGGACACATATTGGAGATGTGGCAAGTCTGGGGTGCACTTGTTTCATGTTTTTTGGGACTGCCCTAACCTGCATTCCTTTTGGACATCGATTCAGGGCATGTGTCAACAAATTTTCCCAGACATAAATCCAGATCCACCCCTTTTGCTTCTTGGATGCGTGCAGCCTAATGTGTCCAAATGCAACCCTGGGGCTAAGTGGATTACTGCAGTAGGGGCGGTGGCTAAACAGCTCATTTTACTAAACTGGAAATCCTCAGTGACACCATCCTTTCAAGATTTTTTATTGGCATTAGCCCAAGGGGCTGTATTTGAAAGAATTTCCAGCTTTGTGGCTGGCTTTATGGCCCAATTTCAGAAATGTTGGCAACCCTTCCTGCAGTCTAAATTTTGTCATAATTTCCCCACTCGAACTGTCCCATAGCTTGCTATTATCTTTGGGTTAGGTATCTGATCTTCGCTGGAGGTGGTGCCCTTCTCCCCTCTTGGCCCCAGCCCGTTCCCTTATATTGTTCTTTATCTAGTGAAAGATTGCCTATTTGTATACAGTTGATATGGTCGCATGGATTTAAGACAGGCACACACATGGTTACTATCTGGTATGGAATTGACCCAGCAGGAATATCTACTCTAATTTCGTTATGCATTTTACTTAATGTAATCAAGTACTGTAAGCCCTTGAGGCGCATGGGACTCAGCCGGATCCTTTGTTAATTATGCCTAACTAGACAACTGTTTTATCCTGGTATGTACACTTTTGGTCAATACCAATAGTTATTTGTTTGTAGTGTATTGTAATGTATTTTATCCGTAATCTCCTGGCCTCTCCAAATGTTGCGGTCTGGCCTGGCATTGGTATATCACTCTGTGATGTGTGTGTCATATCAAATAATAAAAAGTGTTAAACTTAAAAAAAGGATAGTTTAAACCTTTCACTTAGCATGAAATGGTCATGGGAAGGTTTTAGTAGACAAGTACATCGGTGGAACAGTGTTCTGTCCTTTTGCAAAAAAGTGAAAATCTGTTGGAACATGTGCCACCTTGGTGTGGCAGAAGTCTTCCCATTCTGCTTCAATAGAATTCCACAATATTAACCAGAATGTTTTGCAATTCTGTGGTATTCTGTTCCACCACAATTTGAAAATTCCACATAGCACCGATAGCAAAAAGTGGCTATAATTACTATTACAAGTCTAATGAATTATTCATGAGCTAAACTAGCTCATTGATTGACTGTCGTGCTGGTCTTAAATCTTTTAGAAATTCCCAGCATGGCAGAGACACTCAATTCCTCGAACACTCTATGCTTACAGCAGCGACACCAAAACAAGAACTGTTTTTAGCACTGCTGTCAGAAAAAACTTAAATTATTGTGATTAGACTTATAATCACAGTAATGGCCTTACAGCCAGTCATTTCCTGACAATTAATGACTGGATGGGTGGGTTGGCCCTCGGCTGCACCTCTGGCCATCCTTCCCCCAAAGCCGGTCATTAATCACCAGGAAATGACCGTCTGTTTGGTCATTATTGCTTAAGTGAGCATCTAAGATAACAGATTTGTAAAAAAGTGCTACAACCACCTGGTTGTAGTTATGCATTACAACTGAGTGGTTGTAATCACTCTCTGTCAATCAAGTTCATTCTTTGAGCAGCATGAGCATTAGTTAGACAACTGCCACAGTAATTAAAAAGCTTACTAGTAATTATAAATGTAACCCCCTGCAAATGGGGTTTCCCAAAAGTCTCCTAATAGTTTGCCTAAAGGCTCCAGCCTGGATGGTGTTCGGCATTTAAGCCGCTTATTTGTGAGTGCTTTTAGAGCCTCTGGTACTGCCTCTTTAAGAGCTGTCTGATTACAGGCAGAATTGGAACCTGGGGGGACTGTGTGGTTCCCTGCTCAAGTCCTGCCCTAGCTACTGACAAATTGCTCCATTTCTGCCGTCGCTAAGTGGGCAGAGTGAGCACTATTCAAGGATGTAACTGTTTGTTAGTGATCTGTTAGAATGGTAGTGGAAATGTAATTTGTCTAACCTGACTTTCTTGCAGCTGGGACATTGTGTGCTTTGCCCCTCCATTTTGTATCTGAACTGCAGACTAGAGCCAATCAGGAGGCAGGGGCACCTAAAATGGAGTATTGAGCGACCAACCAGGATCAGGACTCTCTCGGGAGCCAGCTGGTCATGGAGGATATAGCCAGCAATTCTTGGAAGTGAAGTTCTGGACTGTGGCGCCTTTTTGCACCAGTTGGGGAAGTTTTGAGTGATTGGCAACTGAAGCCCACCAATTGGACTGGGTGGTGCCCGACTGTAATTCCCTGCCTGGTGGCTGAGAAGGCAGATCAGTTGTGGCAGTGAAGAGACAAGGAGCTCCGGGCTTCTGCACTGCAGTGTTTTCACGCAGGAAGCGCGTGTGGGGGCCAAAAGTTGGGCGGCGCGTTTTGCCGTGGTGATACAGACTGAATCCACTGTGACTGAGGATAGGAGAGGCTGTGTAGCCAAGAACCAGGCTTACCCTGTAGAGGACTGGAGAAACTGCTTTATCATGCTTGGTCTGTCAGGAAAGTGAAGCTGCATTGCTAACTCCCGGGTTGGCAGTAAGTGCAATCAGGACCTGGAAGCAGTTGCCTGGTATGGTAACTTCTTTTGCATATAAATGTGCGGGGTGTGTCCTGCTTACAGAACCTTGTTCCCCTGCTGTGTGAAGGGTGTCCAGAAATCCACAGCACTCTCGGGGACAGCGTCCAGCATAAAGTTAGTGAGTGAAAATCAGGGTAGCTCCCTAACATCTGTATCTTTAAATTGCAAGTGTTTCATCCAATTTTCTTTCTTGCTACATGAACTGAGCCAACTGGCTCCGGATTACAAATTGGGTATTGTGAAAGTGTTTTCCATCACAGGGTCCCAACCAGCTGCACCGATCCTGGCTAGTCCCCCCCTCATTCTGGGTACCCAGTGAAAGTGACATTTAGGGACTCTGACATTGTGCACAGTACTGTGAATATTAATACGTTTGTTCTAATTAACCTGATTTCCCCCTGTTCTTGTTGCCATCCCCTAAATAAATCAGATCTGGTTGTTTCAGCAAAGTTACACTGACTAAAGCATGTGTTTGTGTTAAAATATTGTACAGTGGCTATCGTATTACATTCTCTTGCTTTACAGGGGGTCGCCAGAGTCAAGCTGATTGAACCAGTCCTGCGGGTAAGTGTAAATTGTGAAGATACTCCTGACATATTGTTTGGGCCACTAGTTGGAAGAAAGGGGGGGTGCAGTGTCCAGAGGGCTGTGACCAAGTCAGAATAGACAGCATCAACCCTGACCTCTGGGTGGAGGCACCCGCCATTGGACCTAGGCCCCTCAGCCTGTCAGTAGTCAGTCAGGCAGGGGTAGTAGCCCTTGGAATAGCGCCACCTGTGGGTTACATCTTGGAGGCACCACTGGGATTAGCATCCTCTAGTGGCAGAGTGAAGGAAGTACCACATTATGTCTAAATTAAAGGAAAAAATGGAGGGGGATGCTACGCCCAAGTTAAAACTCGATCCCATTAAGATGATGGAGCATAAATTGATGGGATGAGGCGAAGCGGTGGAGCTGTACTCCCAAAAGACTGTATTACTGTTGGATGTCCCCTTGGGGATTAAAAGCGCTGACATTGTCTCTACTGTCGAGCGTGTTAAATTTCTGGGCAAGGTGGAAGTAAAAGGGCGATGTGCTGACTTGCTCAAACAGACCCTGCAAGTGCTGCTTTCATGCAGTATTATGATAGACCCTGAGAGGGTGCCCCCAGTGATTTTCCCAGAAGGGATGGAGGGTTATTCATGCACGCAGTGGTTCAGCCACCCCGGGTGGGTCCCCTAAGACCAATAGTTTCAAGGACAAGCTACTTAAACTGTTAGCCGCAGAAGGGAGAACTGCTCAGGAATTGATACAGGTATTAGACATCTTAGGTGACCACACTTCCCTGCCATCCCCAGGTACATCTTCCGGGTCATCTAAGAGCTCCATACTAGCCCCACGCCCTATGGTCATCCCTCCAATACAATTAGACTCCTATCGGAGATTGAGGCTCTTCTCTGGTACTGTGCCCGTGCCTTCAGGGGAAGATGATTAGGAGACCTGGATGGACTACGCTATGCCTTTAGTATAAGAGTGGCAGTGTTCTGAGGAGGGAGAAGAAAAAACAGCTGATGGAAAGTTTGAGGGGTCCCGCACTGGAAGCCATTTGGTTCCTGTGGGCCACTAGTCCAGAGGGAACTGCAGCAGAATCTCTTTCCGCTTTAGAGGGGGTGTTTGGCAGCACTGAAACCGGAGATGATCTGTTATGGAAATTTAAGTCAGCAAAACAGTGGAGAAATGAGAAATTGTCCACATTTGATACTAGAGTAGAGAGGGCTCTGCAAAAGGCCCACCAAAAAGGGGGAGTGACTGCCTAAACACTAAACCAGGTCTGATTAGACCATATATTGAAGTCAGCCAGGTTTTCAAGTGTAATACTACTGAAACTCAAATTGCAAGACCAGAGGGCTGACCCTCCTGAATATTGTCAATTGATGAGAAAGATTCGCAAAATCAAAACCAATGAAGAGGGGTGGGAGCCCTATGCAGGGGCCGTGAATCTGTGCCAGCCCCCCAGCAGAGTGAGCCAGATGAGACTCATCAATTGAGAGGGTTGATCAAGGGGATGACAGAGACCTATCGGGAGCCAGATCTGTATCTAGTTCCCCCTGAGCCCAAAAGTGGAGTGGGAGTACATGCTGTTTCCTCTGACCACCGGAATGAGAGTAACTTGAGAGCGGAAATTAGAGACCTATGGGAAATGGTGAGGAAGCTGCAACAGGCTGCTATCACCCCCAATTGAGTTGGTGAACCAGAGATATCACAGGGTAAACATCCCATTCAAGAAGAGCCATGTAGAGCCCCTGAAGTGCCCCGCCAGATAAGAGACCCCCCTTCCTCCAAAGATAACCGAGATACTAGGTTCTGTTACCATTGTGGGGAAGATGGACACTTTCAGACTGAGTGTCGGCTGCCAGAGAACTTGAGGAAAGTCACCAGCAGGTTAGTGGCCTGGCATCGCAAAACCTGTGCCCAGTCACCAGGAGGGGCCAACCGGAAAAGTTTTGCCACCAGGGCCAATGCCCGAGCGACCTCTCAAGTAATGCCCCCTGAATGGTCTGAAGTAGTGGGTCCCTCCATGGAGACTACAGTGAAAGTGAATGGGGTGTCCACCAGAGCTGTACTAGATAGTGGCCCCCAAGTGGCAATCATGTTTCAGGATTGGTATCAGAAGTATTTGTCTGATGTGCCCCATGCAACCCCTAGAGGGGCTACATTTGTGGGGTTTGAGTGAGAAGGCCTACCCCATACTCTGGCTATATCCAAATTTGGTTGTCTTTTCCAACTTCTGTAGCTGGAGTGGCAGAGCAAGTGGAAACCCTGGCCTTAGTGTGTCCCCCTACTGGACTGTATGATGGGTTCCCCTTGTTGATTGGAACCAATGCACATATGTTTGGGCGACTGGCGCAGTTGTGTTTTGAAAAACAAAAGTCCAAGACTGGTAGAGCCTTCAGAGTCCCGGCTTTAATTAAAAGGGCCTATGAAGCACAGAGAAATGCTGGTAGGATGGAACCGGAGGACCCAGTGGGGGTCGGCTGGAAGAAGGACCCAGAATCTTTGCTGCTAGCACCAAATGCGCAATGTGTTCTACAAAGAGAAGTCCATATTAAGAAGGAAGTAAAGAACTAAATATTAATGCTGGATGCACTAGGGGATGGGAAACTGCCTGAGGGGCTGCTGGTCAAACCCAGCATCCTGCCTGCTAGAGCTCATGCTTTTGCCAAAAGAGTAATGGTTCAAGTTCACAATGTGTCTGACTGGGAGATCTGAGTAAATCAGGGCTGCACCCTGGCCACTGTGCACTGTGCGTATACTGCCGTCCTGTGCATTAACAAGAGTTTGGGGAAGAGTGACAGAGTGACACCTGACTTGTTTGATTTCGGTGACTCCCCGTTGCCAGCTGAATGGAGAGAAAGGATCAGTGAGAAGCTTGCCCAGAGAGACCAGGTGTTTTCTTTGAAGGAATGGGATGTAGGATGTGTACAAGGCACTGAATACCACATCCGGCTACATGATGAGAGGCCATTTCATGAGAGGTCTCGACATCTGGCACCTGCTGACATAGATGATGTGAGATGACATCTGCAAGAGATGCTTGCGGCTGGGGTAATACAGGAATCCAGAAGCCCATATGCTTTACCTATCGTGGTAGTGAGGAAAAAGAATGGCACAGTTAGGATGTGTGTGGATTATCGTACTTTGAACCAGCGGACTATTCCAGATCAGTAAACCATGCCACGCATTCAGGATGCATTGGACTGTCTGAACGGTAGTAAGTGGTTCTCAGTGCTGGACCTTCGCAGTGGGTACTATCAGATCCTGATGGCCCCAGAAGACCGTGAAAAGACTGCCTTTATTTGCCCACTTCTATGAGTTTATGAGGATGCTCCAAGGGATTTTGGGTGCTCCAGCCACTCTTCAGTGCCTGATGGAGCATGCAGTGAGGGATATGAACTTGTTAGAGTGCTTAGTATGCCTGGATGATGTCATTGTGTTCGGCAGCTCCCTGGAGGAACATGAAAGCAGGTTGTACAAGGTGTTGGACTGACTGGAAGATTTTGGCCTCAATTGTCCATTGATAAGTGTCAATTCTTTCAAACATCAGTAAAATATGTGGGACATATAGTGCCCACCGAGGGCATAGAGACTGACCCCAGTAAAGTTGAGGCCTTGACCACCTGGCCCCAGCCAAAAAATCTGAAGGAGCTGCAGAGATTCCTGGGTTTCTGCAGTTATTATAGGCATTTTATCAAGGACTATTCAGGAGTGATCCGCCCTTTACTTAACCTTACTAAAGGATATCCCCCAACCCACAAAAGATACAAGAAAACAGTGCCCATTGAGACTGAAAAAAATGTATTTCTGTCCGAATGAAGCATTCGGGGCAAACTTGGACTCCTGATTGTGAGACTGCTTTCAATGAAATCATACATCAACTTACCCATGCCCCAGTGTTGGCCTATGCTGATCCTACAAGACTGTATGTCCTTCATACTGATGCTAGCTTGCAAGGGTTGGGGGCTGTGTTGTAACAGGAGCACACAAATGGCCTGAGACTAGTGGCCTTTGCCAGCAGGAGTCTGACCCTGTCAGAAAAGAACTATCCAGTGCACAAACTAGAGTTCCTTGCTTTGAAGTGGGCCATTGTTGATCAATTTCATGAGTACTTGTATGGAGCTAAGATACTGGTAAAAAACTGATAATAATCCTTTGACATATGTGCAGACTTCAGCTAAGTTGGATGCCCTGGGCCATAGGTGGCTCTCTGCCTTGTCTACATATGACTATGCCATTGAACAGAGCAGGCCTGAACCATATAGATGCTGATGCTCTCTCATGGAGACCGGTCCCTTCAAATAATTGGGTCAAACTGTCAGAACTGGATATTTGAGCACTCTGCCAAAAGTTTGACAGGGAGGAAAAAATGTTCACGGACGCAGTGGACTGCATGGTGGATTGTTTGGGGCCATCCGAGAACTGCATACCTGATGCTTATTGCCATTTTTCTGCATTGGACACTGGTGCTTTGCCTCAGTTCAGTAATGACAGTATTTAGTGGGCTCAATCCCAAGATCCTATGATAAAAACAGCTCTAGGAGCCATTCAAGCAAGGAAAGATATGTCAAAATTACGCTTCACTGATTTGAGAACTGCATTGTTATATAAAGAAGACCCTAAATTGTGAATGAGGAATGGATTGTTATACAGAGAGACAATGTAGAAAGGGGGCCAACTGGACAAACAACAGTTAGTTTTGCCCACTGCCTTTCGAGAACTGGTGCTGAGGTCTCTACACAACCACATGGGACACCTCAGCATAGACAGAACCCTTGATTTAGTGAGATCTAGATTTTATTGGCCTAAAATGGGGGCTGATGTGGAACAACACATTAGAACTTGTAGTCTGCTTACAAGCGGAACTTTGCCCAGAAAGCTGCACCTTGTCAACATTACCACTATTGCACCCATGGAGTTGGTCTGTATTGATTTTTTGAGTCTAGAGCCAGATCAAAGAAATATCAGTAATGTACTGGTAGTCACTGACCATTTCACTCGATATGCTCAAGCATTCCCCACCAAGGATCAGAAGGCATCCACTGTGGCAAAAGTGCTTATAGAAAATGTCTTTGTTCACTATGGGACCCCTCAAAGAATACATTCTGATCAAGGGTGGGACTTTGAGAGTCATCTGATTAAAGAGATGCTTTCATTGTGGGAGGTGCGAAAGTCAAGAATCACCCCCTATCATCCCCAGGGAGACCCCCAGCCTGAACAGTTCAACCACACTCTGCTCGACATGTTAGGCACCCTTCAAACAAAAGATAAGCCCAGATGGAGCCAACAGATTAGCACACTGGTACATGCCTACAACTGCACAAATAGTGATGCCACTGGGTTTTCCTCCTATCGACTAATGTTTGGAAGAGAAGCCAGATTGCCAGTAGATGTTTGCTTTGGAGTTTCTCCCGATGTGGTTCAAGCAGCTACTCATTTACAGTATATGCAAAAATTAAAGGCCCAATTAAACCATGCGTACCAGCTGGCTCAAACCATGGCTGCCAAAAAAAATCTAGCCAATAAAGAAAGGTATGACAAAAAAGTGAAAGCCCTGGAACTCAGGGAAAGAGATTGAGTGTTGCTGAGGAACTTAGGACTGCATGGCAAGCACAAGATTGCTGACAGATGGCATCACCTCCCTCACATTGTAGTGGGCAAACTAGATGATCTGCCTGTGTACAAAGTTCAGCCTGAGAATTATTTAAAAGATGTGAAAACTATGCATAGAAATCATTTGCTGCCCATTGGACAGATCTTGATAGAATCTGAGCCCCCAGACAATGCCCCCTCTGGACCAGTGACTAGAGCCGCTGCTAAGAAAAAATCAAGAAAGACTGCACCTACAGAAGCTAAGTTAAAGTGTTCCCCTCCACAAGTTTCAATTGAACCTGATTGTCAGTCTGTGTCAGAGCACAGTGAGTGTAATCCTGAATATTACCCTTCTTATGAACTGAGTCAACTGTTTCGGGGCAATCCCCTAGTCAACCCAGGGGATGAAACGGGGTCTTCTGGACTGTCTAAGCCCTCAGCTTTGTTCCTAGAGCCAATGCTCCCAGAAAATGAAATACAAAGCATCAAATCATAGGATGTGGAATCATTGTGCATGGTTGAATTGCTTGACTTTTCAGATGATACACCAGAACCTGAACAGTGTGTTGAGTGCCCTGATGGTTCCTTGCCAGTACCAGGAGTCTCCACAGTTGATCCAAGTGTTGTGGACTCAGAAATTGTAAATTATGGGGCTGAAAATGCCCCAAATTCTGGCTTCCCTGCCCCAATGGAGACCCCATTGGCAAGTACAGACAGTGCTGAAAGTGAGTATAACTGTTTAGAAACTGTGCCCGTTCCCCCCAGAAGGACTGGTCGAGAAGTAAGGCCTGTAGTACAGCTGAGTTACGAGTCCCTGGGCAGACCTGTGGACCTACCCCTCAATGTGGTTCATAAGGGAGTGTATGTAACCCCAAGCTTGCTGCCCAAACTAAGCCTGGGAGAGAGATCCAGACTACTTGAGTTGCCCTCTGAGTATGGTCCCCCTACCTTTTCCAGCCCCAAGGTAGATGATAGGGATGGTCCCCCTTTATCCAGATTTCAGGTGCAGGAAGTAATGACCTGAGTTAAAATGTTTATATATATAGATATATTTTATATATCTATATATATCTATATATATATATATATATATATATATATATATATATATATATATATATATATATATATATATATATATTATGGTAACACAGTAGTGCTACCATAGATTAAATTGAAAGCCATTTCTATATTAAACCCAAAGTTTTGCACCTTAATAACTTTGCAACTGTTTGATGGATTTGCCTGAAATTTGGAATACACGATCAAGAATCATAGGCCTTGGGATCTGTCAAGTTTCGTACCAGCCGGATGTACGGCTGTGGAGTTATTAAGCGTGATCTGCGCATGCGTTTACGCTTTTTCTGGAATTCTGCGGTCGCGCCTACAGGTCACACGGTTTGCGCGACAGGCTAAAAATCTTCAGAGAACATGCAGCCAGGGTCCCCAATGTGCCTTTTGAAGATTTGGTGAAAAAATATTAAAATGGTTCAAAAGTTATTCAAAAAACAATTTCCCATTATAAGTCAATGGGAAAAGTTAACAAAAAGTTCGACAGTGTCGCAAATGCATTTTTATTTTCGCAAATGGCCCTGTTACTTTCTCAAATCTGCCATTTTGTTTTCAGTTAGTGATCAGAAAAATGCTTGGCATTTAAATTTGGGACCCTCTAGCAACCTAATTCTTTTTGTATTCACCTAGTCGGACCCTGAGGATGCTAGCCATGTCTTTTTGGGGGGGTAAAACACCCCAGAAATATGTTTTTCAAATTTCTGGAAAAAGTAGTTTCACAAAGTACTTTCGTGCTCACAAAAATGTTGCAAATTTTTGGGAAAGCTTTCGGAAATTGCGACAGTAGTTTTCTAGTCTGTGGGAAAATGACAGCAATTCTTTGGCACTGTGCTGCAAAATAATGGTTGGGAGTTTTGGGCTGCAATTTGGAGGGAACGCAGCCAACAACTCACAGATGTGACTTTCAGTCTTGTGTTTAAAAAATATTACACGGCGGCAAAGTACTGCACACCAAAATTTATGGTTTTTCCCATAGTATAACATTACGGTGCCGGACGCATTACAGGAATCCTTTGGCACCCTGCTGCAAAATAATGGTTTGGTCTTTTTTCCCAAATTTGGAGGAAGACAGCCAACAGCACACAGATGTGCCTTTCAGTGGTTTGGTGAAAAAATATTACAGGGAGGCAAAGTTATGGTGCTCTGAACTTCTTTTTTTCCATAGGATAACATTACGGCAGTCGCCGCGCCTTTCAGGGCCCGTATCTGGAAGCAGTGCGAGATGCGGACTTTTCGTCAGAAAAACTCTAAGCCCCCTAATGGGGCCTAAGTACAAAACTAGCCAGGACAGTCGTAAATCATATGACTTTTAAATTTTTTTTCTACGTCGTACGGTTCCTGAGATATAACCTATTTAGTATTCCAAGTCCTCATTTTCTGCTCCCATACCCATTATTATGCATACATTCTTTGTACTCACTGTTTTTCTCTATGCAGGTTTTGGGGAAAACCAGCCTGTGAGCTTACATTACTGTTACCGTTGCCCTTTCCGCTTGCCGTTCCGTACCCGTTTCACTTACCGTTGACGTCTACGCCGCCATGTGCGTTATCCTTTGCGTTTTTATTTGCACTTCCGTTTCTGTTATTTTTTGCCATTTGTGTCTACAGTACTGTTTCTCTTTCTGTTTCACTTTGCGTCACCATGCCCATTGACATTTCTGTTTGCAGGCACCATGTTACTATGTGACAACACATTACGTGGCAGACCATTCCCGTCTACGCCACCGTGTGCGTTACCCTTTCTGTTCTCATTCGTGCTTTGTGTTACCATGTGTGCCACTGTTAGCGCTTCTGTTTGCATTGCTGTTCCTGTTACTATGCCACAAGACATCACGTGGCGGTGGCGTGGGCCGGAGGCCCATACTCCACCGCTACATATTCACTATTTCTTGTTATCATTCTCAAAAGAAGGAAATTAGGGCAAAAAACTCCATTTAATGCATTAGTTAGGGTTGTTCCACAGCGACAAAAGTAGAAATTCGGTGTTAGGGTTGAAAACCCCTTGGATCCTTGGACCCCCAACCCGGCACTGGGGTGGTCATTGAGGTCGTCGGTCCTAACTCTCACCCCATTCTCCTATACTTCTGCTGTTTTACACATGTGATGGGTGAGAGTTAGGACTGGCTGACCCCAATGCACACCCAATGCGGTTGAGGGTGGGCGGGGGTCAAGGGGTTTTCAATCCAACACCGAATTTCTCACTTTTGTCACTGTGGAACAACCTAACTAATGCATTAAATGGAGTTTTTGCCTCTAATATATATATATATATATATATATATATATATATATATATGCTATTATTATGATCAGTAGTAGAATGCATAGTACAGTGTATATGTATCTGTCAGAGGTTAACATGCTGATTGCTGTTTGAAAAAGCAGGACTGTTCCGATGTTCTACCTAAAAGTGATTTAGGGGTATCTACTTGACGTGGACATCAAGCTTTTCAGGCTAGGAAGAGTATAACCCCCCTGCAAATGGGGGTTCCCAAAAGTCTCCTAATAGTTTGCCTAAAGGCTCCAGCCTGTATGGTATTCGACAATTAAGCTGCTTATTTGTGAGTGCTTTTAGAGCCCCTGGTACTGCCTCTTTAAGAGCTGTCTGATTACAGGCAGGATTGGAACCTGGGGGGACTGTGTAGTTCCCTGCTTGAGTCCCGCTCAAGCTACTGACAAATTGCTCCATTTCTGCCGTTGCTAAGTGGGCAGAGTGAGCACTATTCAAAGATGTAACTGTTTGTTAGTGATCTGTTAGAATGGTAGTGGAAATGTAATTTGTCTAACCTGCCTTTCTTGCAGCTGGGACATTGTGTGCTTTGCCCCCTCCATTTTGTATCTGACCTGCAGACTAGATCCAATCAGGAGGGAGGGGCTCCTAAAATGGAGTACTGAGTGACCAATCAGGATCAGGACTCTCTCGGGAGCCGGCTGGCCATGGGGGATATAGCCAGTAATTCTTGGAAGTGAAGTTCTGGACTGTGGCGCCTTTTCGCACCAATTGGGGAAGTTTTGAGTGATTGGCAACTGAAGCCCACCAGTTGGACTGGGTGGCACCCGACTGTAATTCCCTGCCTGGTGGCTGAGAAGGCAGATTAGTTGTGGCAGTGAAGAGACAAGGCTTCTGCGCTGCAGAGTTTTCGCGCGGGAAGCGCGTGTGGAGGCCAAAAGTCGGGCGGCGCGTTTTGCTGTGGCGATATGGACTGAATCAGCTGTGACTGAGGAGAGGAGAGGCTGTGTAGCCAAGAACCAGGCTTACCCTGTAGAGGCCTGGAGAAACTGCTTTATCGTGCTCGGTCTGTCAGGAAAGTGAAGCTGCATCGCGAACTCCCGGGTTGGCAGTGAGTGCGATGAGGACCTGGAAGCAGCTGCCTGGTATAGTAACTTCTTTTACATATAAATGTGTGGGGTGTGTCCTGCTTACAGAACCTTGTTCCCCTGCTGTACGAAGGGTGTCCAGAAATCCATGCCACTCTCAGGGATAGCATCCAGCATAAAGTTAGTGAGTGAAAATCAGGGGTAGTTCCCTGCCATCTGTATCTTTAAGTTGCAAATGTTTCATCTGATTTTCTTTCTTGCTACATGAACTGAGCCAACCGGCTCCGGATTACAAATTGGGTATTGTGCAAGTGTTTTCCATCACAGGGCCCCAACCAGCTGCACTGATCCTGGCTAGCCCCCCCCCCATTCTGGGTACCCAGTGAAAGTGACATTTAGGGACTCTGACATTGTGCACAGTACTGTGAATATTAATGCGATTGATCTAATTAACCTGATTTTCCCCTGTCCTTGTTTCCATCCCCTAAATAAATCAGATCTGGTTGTTTCAGCAAAGTTGCACTGACTAAAGCATGTGTTTGTGTTCAAATATTGCACAATGGCTACCGTATTACATTTTCTTGCTTTACAGGGGGTCCTCAGAGTCAAGCTGGCCGAACCAGTCCTGGGGGTAAGTGTACAGTGTGAAGATACTCCTGACATATTGTGTGGGCCACTCGTTGGAAGAAAGGGGGGTTGCAGTGTCCCAGAGGGCTGTGACCAAGTCAGACTAGACAGCATCAACCCTGACCTCTGGGTGGAAGCACCCGCCATTGGACCTAGGCCCCTCAACCTGTCAGTAGTCAGTCAGGCAGGGGTAGTAGCCCTTGGGATAGTGCCACCTGGGGGTTACATAAAAAACAAGGCATGGGTGGGAATGTGTAAACCAGAATTTTACACACACCTTTGGTGTGGGACACTTTTATAAACCACTCGAGCTTCGCTCTCAAAGTTTATGTAGCATCCCACACCTCAGGTGTGTGAAAAATTCTAGTTACACACACCCATGCATGTATTTTTCTATATATAATTAGCAAGACAAGCACTTTTCTGGGCTTCAAAATAGAAGCAGAGGGTAGGATGAGGAAAGTGATGTCACTACTGTACAGTCCCACCCTTGGAACACACCAGCATTAGGGCACCAAGTCATGAGGCACCAATCGACACTGTCGCTGACTACTGTTTTTGGGAGGGGGCTGTGCCCCCAACCCCTCAAATATAGATTCCAACTCCGGGGGGGTGGACCTCGAGGAGAGGGTGGCGAATTCTGATTTTGGCACCCTAATGACTTGGTACCCTGAATGGGGTGTAGTGGTACTGTACTGGACACTAGTAGTGATGCCACATTTAGAATTACACAAGCAGTTTTTAATTTTTATTTCATGTCTTAGTTTTTCTGGAAAACCTCTGGCCAAACTAGTGCCCTTTTTTTAGAGGTGACCTCAGTCATTTCAATGAATACAAACAATTACATCATACTACAGTACTTGTCTTAATAAATGTTTCCCATGCATTAATAAAAACAATTGCAGTGTACTGTCAGAAACATCTGAGTAAATGATGAAATCATAGCCTATAATTGGCAGAATAAAACTAGACACCTTTGGTTTTCTTGCTTCATTTTTAAAGTTTCTTCTGTTTCAACAAAAGGCTGAGTTGAAAGTTCATAAATTTAGCTACATAGGCTGGCCCGGTGGCACAAAGGGCTGAGGCACTGGATGCTTTACCTCGCGTGATGCCAGTGACCAGGGTTTGGGAACAGACTTGGTTCATCTGAGATAGGGCAAAGACAGAATTGTTCCTTGAAAGAATGACAGCATCATCTACATAACAGATTAACTCAGTGTCAGTGGCTCAGCAGGTAGCACACTCGCTTCTGAGGCCGGGAGATCAAAAGGCTGTGGGTTCTATCCCCACACCAGGCACTTGGGTTAATATCCCAATACTGACACTGCAGTGCACTCCTGAGGGTCCGTCTTTCAGATGAGACATTAAACCAAGGTCCCATCTGCCTGTTCTGGTGGTAGTTCAGGTGGATGTTAAAGATCCCATGGCACTTCTTGAAAAGAATAGGGGAATATCCCTGGTGCCCTGGCCAAATGTCCCCTCATTCACTAAAGGAAAAAATACCACCAACAGCTAAATCTAGTTCAAGGTCAGTGGGCATTCATCTGCATCCCCCTTCCCCAGGTCATGCCTGAAAATAGGCAAGAATTTGTTTAGTGCACTTACCCAGTCAACAAAAAACTAACTAAAAAAATCTGTTGGTTAGGAAGTCAATGGGCATAAAAAGGAGGTGAGAAGGTACAGGGAAAGGTCAAAAAAAGGTGAAGGAAAGTGCATGGGAGTGACACAGTGTAATGGGTGTAGAGTCACAGTCTTTCAGGACACATTCTGGATGCTGAAGTGCTGCCCCATTTGCACTCACCTCTCTGGGTTCAGGCAGAGGTTGCTGGTTTCTGAGAGGAACTGGAAAGGCTACAGAGAACATTCTGCCCTACCCAAGGGCCACTTAGTCTACCACTGCTCCCCTAGAGGATGCCTAGGAAGAGTGGTTGGACCTTGGTGGGCTCTGTGAGAGTTGGATCAGTGGGAAGGGTGCACACTTCTCAGCCTGAACTACTGCACAATTCCTTCACCATACTTGCAGGAAGGGGAAGCTGGGAGGAAGCACCTATAGCAGTGGGAAGGAAGGATGTGGGGATCCTCATAAGGGGAGCTCCAAGGAGGGAAGAAGAGGTTACCAGCCAAGGAAGAAGCAGCAGCTGCTGGTGGGAGACTCTATCATTTATTTATTTATTTAGTTTTTGTTAACCAAGTAAGTGCACTAGACAGGAACTGCCTTTTTTTCAGGCATGGCCTGGGGATTACAAAGGAATGGGATGAGCACTTGTATCACAAAATACATAGAAATACAATGCTTACAGCAGTAAAAAAATTACCACAGAAATACAGTGTTTACAGGAGTAAAAAATTACAACAGAAATACAATGTTTAGAAAAATAAAAGATTACAACAGAAATACAATGTTAACAGGAGTAGAAGATTGCAACAGTTAGTACAGAGCATCCTCAGATAAGGATTGCCATTAAGGGGATAGGCTTAAAAGTCTGGTGCTTCAGCTTGGAGGGATGGAGAGAAGATCCAGAGGATTGCTAGGGTGGCAGTAGACAGGAGGGAACTGGATGCCATTGTCCACCTTAGGGCAAATGACCTGGCAAGGGACAGGGTAGGAGTAGGGGGAGTGCAGGATAATTTCATGGAGTTGGGGAGGGGCTTTAAACAGGTAGCAAGTGCCGTGGTGTTTGCCGGTGTGCTACCTGTGTTAGGCTGGGGAGAGGAAGGAGCAATCTACACCAGGGCTTTTGACAGTTGGTTGAAGGCTTCATGCATGGAGGATGGCTTTGGCTATACTGGGGACTGGGATTCAGCTTAGTAGAATATGGACCTCTATAGGGGAGATGGCCTGCATCCTTTTAGGAGTGGGACCACAGTCCTTACTGGGAGGTTTAAATGCTTGAATAAGCATTTAAACTAACTGGAGGAGCTGTCATACTCCCCCAGATGATGAAGCAAAAAGAAGAGAGGGCCCAAAGGGAGGAAGATCCCCCAGGGCAGGGGTGCAAGAAGACAGGGGTGTGGACAAGACAGAGGACAAGGAGGGTATAAATCAGGAAAGCAAGGGTAGAGGAATGAAGGAGACAGGTAACAGAGAGGGTAACAAGGGAAGAGGGGTGTCAAGGTGAGTTTCAGGGAGCAGCACAGGCATGAGGGTAGGGAGAAAGCAGGGAGGCCAGCAAGGATGGTGTAAGGTATGGAGAGCCCATGTGCATCAATGCAAGGAGTCTGGGTAATAAAATTCCAGACCTGGAGACCATCAGGGAGGAAACTAGCCTGGATTTGGTGGCCATAAAGGAGTCATGGTACACTGATAGCCATACCTGGGATATGACAATACCACGCCACTCTCTATTCAGAAGAGACAGGGAAGGGAGAAGGAGAGCAGGTGATGTACTATATACTAAGAATCATACTAAGGAGGAATAGGAGTGATAAAACAGGTGTGCTCACATTGCTCTGAGTACTAGTAATAACTTATACTGGACCATTCAATAAAAAATTATCTAGTCTGTGTTTGAATTCCAACTTTGTTTTGCTAGAAATTACATCGACGGGCAGTGAATTCCATGGATTGGTCACACGCTGGATAGAAAAGTACTTCCTTTTGCTTATTCTGAAGGCTTGCCCCTTTAACTGAAGAGGCTGTCCTCTAGTATATTTTGTTATTTCTTTGAAATTAAAGTTCAGTTCTGTCAAAAGGTAAGGATTTTGCATAATGAGATGCATGTAAGTAACTCACCTCTTCGGGCGGCCTGGTGGCACTGAGGGTTGAGGCGCTGGGCCCCACACCTCACACTACGCCGGTGACCTGGGTTCGGGAGTGAGCTCAGTCACTGGTGGGTTGGCAGGGGTGGGTTGAGGAAGGAGTGCCTTCATGGTGCTCTCCTCCCCAGGAGACTGGGATGGGATGGCCTGGCGTGCCAACAACCCCCGGTGGAGACCAGGGGACGTCGCAGCAAGCCAGGCAGCATGAGAACAGCATGGCCGATGCAGGCAGGTTTGCTGTATGCCAGAGCGTCAGGACGTGCCCACGCAGGGGGAGTCACGCAGAACAGGGAAAACACCGGCTTCATGAGACAGGTGACGGCAGCTGCCCCCATGCCCTCTGCCGGGTTCTCCTTGGCCGGCCTTCCAGTTCCTCCACCCAGGCCCCACCTACAGCCAGAGTCTGGCTTACAAGTGAGCCCAAGAGGCAAGGGCTACCCTCACCGGGCGGGTAAAACTGGGGGTGCTGGCTGCAGGAAAGGGAGGAGAGAGTAGGCACAGACTGAGGATCCACAGGTGGGCATGAAAAAGGACAGGATGCCTGAGAGATGGTCTCATGACCCGTGACCAGAGGGAAATAAAGTCAAAAAAAAAAAAAAGCAAGTCACCTCTTAAGCGGTGTGCTCTATGGACATTAAATTTAGGTACTCAAGTCTAGATCTGTATGATAAATTATAAATACCATGAATGGTCTTGATCGCTTTTCTCGGAACCCTTTTGATCCAATCAATTTCATTGTGTTTATAAGGGCACTAAACCGGGGTTGCATAATCAAGATGTGGTTGTACATATGTTCTATAAAAATAGAAGATTACTGCTGTGTCCCGTGATCATATATGCCTCTTCATGGCACACACTACTTTATTAGCATGAGTAATAGAAAGCGATGACTGGGATCTGAGGTCAAATTTTTCATTGTTGACTATACACAAGTCCTTTTCATTACTGGTCTGAGACAATGGTTTACCACATAACGTATAGGGATACCTCCTGTTCTTACTACTGAGATGCATCACTTTACATTTACAGTACCTGTATTAAATCTCATTTCCATCTGGAATCCCATGTTGTTAGTTTATCAAGGTCATCATGAATTAACATATGATCTGCTTCGGTGAGGCATTTACCCCCCCCGATTTTGTGTCATCAGCATATTTGATTGCCCATGATGTCAGAAATAAATGTATTGAAAAGTACTGTCCCTAATACTGATCCCTGCAGGACCCCACTGGACACTTTACAGCTACTTGAGGTGTGCTCCCGGATTATTACACATTATATTACTATTATATGTGAGGGAGGGAATCAAGACTATGGAAGTACAGGGGCAGCCAAAGGAAAAGGAAGAACTGGAGGTGCTGTGGGTCATCCTGGAGACAGGAGATGGGGCCACTATCTGTACAGGGGTGGTATACAGACCTCCAGCACAGAATGAGGAGTTGGATAAAGCACTTGGGAAGACATCATCTTGATAGCAAGTACGGGGAAGGTGTTAGGGCTAGTTGGTGACTTCAATCTGCCACATGTGGACTGGAGCCTTCCAAATGCAGCTTCGGCAAGGAGCAGGGCCATCCTTGGCTCCCTATAAGGGGCCTTTCTCAGACAGCTAGTCAACAAACTGACTAGGGATGGGGAAGTACTGGGCCTGGCACTTACAGAGACATCATTGCAGATGTCACAGTGGGCAGTCCCCTAGGTACTAATGATCACCGTTCAGTGTGGTTTAACATTAAGATGAGAGAGGACACAAACCACATGAGGATATGGGTCCTGAACATTAGAAGGGCAGAAATGGGAGGCTGCCTTAATAACTGCCTAGTGTGGGGAGAGGGATTGCCAGGTCGGGGTGAAGGAACAGTGGAGAAAGTAAGGGAGAGCATAATTAAGGCAATCAGCTTCTGCCTGAAGAAATTGAGTAAAAGCAAAAGGAACAAGCATTTGTCAATGGCGAATGTTCACCGCTGGCATTGCTGTTGTACTAGGTATTGCTTGTACACATTTTTACTATACAGTGCAACCTCGATTATCCAAACCCCAATTATCCAGATCTCCTGATTATCTGAACTCTGACATTGTCCCCCAGTTCTTGTTTGCCTAATGTTATGAACACCCTATTATCCGAATTCTTGATTATCCAAACAATTTTTGTGTCTTCCGGAGAATTCAGATACGAAAATATGAACATACGAAATTGCCAGCAGAAACAGGTCTCCCAGTCTATTGAGTCTGCTCAAATGTGCAGCTAGCACCTCATCTCGCAGTTGCACCTCCCGCCCCCTCTTCCCAGTATCCCTTACCCTTACCCTGTCCCAACCCCTCTTGAAACTGCCCACCACCTTACAGGACACCATGTCATTTGGTAAAGTGTTCCTTTTGTTCACCACTCTTTCAGTGAAAAAATGTTTCCTCATCTCCCTCCTGAATCTTCCCCTTCCAATCTCAGTACATGCCCTCTCGTGTCCCTCCCAATTCTCATCTGGAAAATCCCTTCTGTGTTGGTCTTGTTTATCCCCTTCAGATACTTAAACGTCTCAATCATATCCCCCTATCCCTCCTCTCCTCCAGCGAATACATATTCAACTCTCCCGGCATCTCCTCAAAGGGCTTGCTGTCTAATTCCTGGATCATTTTTGTGGCTCTTCACTGCACCCCCTCCAAATATCTGATGTCCTTCTTCAGGAATGGGCACCAGTACTGCACGCAGTACTCCAGGTGGGGCTTGACCAATGACCTATACAGGGGAAGGATAATCTCCCTCCTTCTAGAGGAGATCCCTCTTGCAATGCACCCCAGCATTTTGTTGGCATTTGCTGCTGCCTTCCTGCACTGAGCAGAGTTGTACATGCTCCCCGTAATGATCACTCCTAGGTCCTTCTCCTCTGTGAAGCTTCCCAACTGTACCCCATTCAAGTGCTTATCCCTCACCTGGTTCCTGGATCTGAAGTGCAGAACCTTGCACTTCTTGGTGTTAAACCCCAACTGCCATGTTTCCGCCCACTCCTGCAACTTAGTCAGGTCCTCCTACAACCCCTTCCACCCCTCTGCACCATCAACCACAGCTCCCATCTTGGTATCATCTGCGAACAGACTGATCCTGCTCCAGATCGCGTGTGAGATATCTGCAATAAAAATTCCTAGCACTAGTCCCAGTACTAATCCCTGTGGTACCCCGCTCATCACTGCTGTCAGTGATGAGAGGTCCCCACTACCACCACCACCACCCTTTGCTGCCTTTCCTTTAGCCAGTTTGTGATCCATTTCACCATTTTTGGTCCCACCCCCACATATTCCAGTTCCTCCCAACTTCCCATGTGGCACTGAATCAAATGCCTTGCTGAAGTCTAAATAGAGGACATCCACTGCATGGCCCTTGTCCAATTCCCACATCACCCAATCGGAGTACTCTGCAAGGTTTGTCTGACAGGATCTGCCCACCAGAAACACGTGCTGTTGACCATCCTGGAGACTATTTTCCTCCAAGAAGCTCACTAGTCTCTCTTTTAGGATGGCCTCCATGAGCTTTCCCATGATCAATGTGAGGCTCTCTGGCCTATAGTTTCATGGTTCATCCCTTGGGCCACTTTTGTGGATGGGCACCACATGGGTCATTCTCCAGTCCTTGTGGTATACATCCCGTGTCCAGGCAGATATTGAACAGGTCGGCCAGTGGCCCTACTAGGACCTCTGCCAACTCCCTTAGTACCCTAGGGTGAATGCCATCAGATCAAGGTGCTTTGTCCACCCTTAATGCCCTCAACCCATCTAGTGTCCTGCTCTCTGTAATCCATACATTTGTCAACTCCCTCCACCCACCACCCACCCTCGCCTGGGGTATCTGCCCCCCCTTCTCCTGCATGAATACAGAGCAGAAGTATTCATTCAGTGCCTCTGCCTGCTCCGACCCTTTCTCCACCCATCTCCCATCCTTCTTAATCCTCACCAGCTGATTCTTGCTCCTTCTTCTCTCTCTGATGTAACAGAAGAAGTCTTTTTCTCCACTTTTGATTCCCTGCACCAGTCTCAGCTCCCTGGATGCCTTGGCCACCCTGACCAGTCTGGTAACCTCCCTGGACTTCTCCATGTGTGTATCCTTATCTTCATCTCTCCCTGATTTCCTGTACTTTCAAAATAATGCCCTCTTGGCCCTCTCCCCTTCCATAACCTCCTGCATCAACCAGCTGGGTTTCTTTGCCCTTCCCTTCTTGCTTTTCCTCCTAGTGCAAGACTCCGTAGCCTCCACCAGCCCTTCCTTTATGGTGTCCCATTTCTGGTTTACATCCATGTGTGGTTGCATATCTGTCAGGTGCCTGCCCGAAATTTCTCCCATCTTCTTAAAGTTCACCCATCTGAACTCAGTCACCCTTGCACCTGTGCCCCATTTCCCCCCCCATGTTGAGTGTGAACCACACCGAATAGTGGTCACTCCCAGCTAGTGTTTCCTCCACTTTCAGATTCCTTACAGCTTCTCCATTATCCAGTACAAGGTCCAGAGTCCTTTCTAACCAAGTCAGCCCCTGGAGTAGCTGTGTCAGGAAGCTGTCTTGAAATGCTTCTAACAGGACCCACTCCCTTGCACTCGTGGTGGATGGGTGCCCCACTCCACCCCTGGTAGGTTGAAGTCCCCCACCACAACTGTGCTCCCCTTCCTGCAGACCTTTCTAATTTGTTCAGCTAATTCCTTATCCAGGTCACTCCCCTGAGAGGATGGCCTGTATACCACTCCCATCCTCAGTGTCCTATTCTTTGCATCTTGGAACTGCATCCATAGTGCTTCTGTCCTCCCCAACTCCCCTTCCTCCCTTTCATACTTTATTCCCTCCCTTACATAGATCACCACTCCCCCCCATTCCTCTTACCCTGTCCTTTCTGAATAACCTGAACCCCGGGATCATCATATCCCAGTCCAGGTACTGGGTGGCCAATGTTTCCATGATGGCTGCAATGTCCATCCCCTCCACCACCAGGAGAGTCTGTAACTGCGCTGTTCCATTCCTTAGGCTTCTTGCATTCAGTGAGACCACCCTCCAGCCTGTCTTCTCCTCCCTTTCCCTATCCCTATTCCCCCCCATCCCTCCCTGTACCACTTCCCCACTGCATTTACCCATAACCAGGGGGGTGAGCTCACTAGGCTTCTCCTTCCGGACCCTTTTCCCATCAGTGGTCCCCTCACTGCCCCCTCCTAGTTTAAATCCACCTTTGTTGATATATACCCCTCTATTCTCCGTTTTAGTACTCCCTTCCCCTCCCTGCTCAAATGTAACCTGTCCCCTCATATAGGTCACTATTGCCCCTGGTTCTGTCCCAGTCTGACACTAATCCATACTGCCTGATATGGCACCAATCCCTCAGCCGCTCATTGAACTCCTCTATCCTATTTTTCCTCACTGTACTCGCACATGGTACCAGGAGTACCTCAGAGAATGCCACCAACCCCCTCCCACCTCCTCACACTGCCTACCCAAATCCTCAAACCTCCCCCTTTATCACCTCTACCATCTCCCTTGCCGAGTCATTTGTACCCAAGAGCATCACTATGTAAGGTTTCTTCCTCCCCTTCCATGCACACTTGAGAAGTGCCTGCCCCGCCCTGCCCATTGTCAACCCCAGAATAGCCTCGACCTAGATACGACTGTGCCTTTCTCCTCTTCCACCCCATCTGACCCCTTTCAGTATAAAATCACCTGGCACAAGTACCTCCCCATTTTCTTGTCCTGCAACCCCTCCTCCTGTTTTCACTGTCCACATTTCCAGAGTCCACACTGCCCTGCTTCTTATTGCCTTTATCTGCACCATTTGTGACTCCTACATCTTCCCTTCCTGTTTCCACCTCTCCTTCTGCCTCTACCCTGCTCTTCCCCCCCCACCCTTCTTTCTTTCCCAGCCTGATTCCTGACTCCTGGGCCTTCACTACCCTTCTTCTCCCCCCTCCCCCATGACACCTCCGCTACTACCTCCGATGCCAACTCTGCAAACCTATTATTTGCTACCCCTGCAGTGGTGCCCATCTCCTCCTTCCCCCTGCCCTGAGCCCTCCCTCAACTTACTGCCCCTCTGTTCTCCTTACCCCCATCTTCTCTATATCCTTACTGGATTTAGCCCTGCTGTTCCTCTTCTGCTTTTCCCAGCTACTCCTCTCCAGGGTCCTTCCTGCCCCAGCTCCCCCTTCCTCACCCTCTCCAGCTCCCTCCATAGCCCCTGTACCTCCTCTTCCAGTCTGCTCAGCCTGTAATAAACTGGACAACCCCCCAGTTTCCATAGTATATTCATTCAAACAGCTGCCCCACAACCATTGCACCCCGCTATCCTCCCTGTGCCTGCCACCCTCACTCCATGGTGCCCCCATTCCATCCACTATTCTGATGTTTCCAGTCACCCTTATTCATGCCCCTCCACCACAGTGCACTCCCATCCATAATGCCTCATTTTCCTTCCCTCCATTATTCACAATTAACTTAAGCGTAACCTCAGTTTCTTATCACACAGTCTGTACAGCAATAGCTGGATACCATATGTGACCCTACTAGCTTGCTTCCGAGTCCTTTACCCTGTGGGTCCCTAGCTTGCTAGCTCAGTAACTCTAGTCAACACATTTATACATGACCTTGTCAGTTTCAACGTTAAACTTTCAACTTTAAATATGCAGTTACCCCTCCTTAAACCAAACTTGTCAGTTTGGTTTTCAAACTTGCAACTTTAAAACATTTAAACCTTAAAATCCAACTAGTAAAAGCTTGAGTGTCTGAACTTTCCTCCACCTATTAGCTTTAAGAGTTAGCTCATATGCGAGGTTAGCTGCTCCCCAAGCCCTCACAGCCTTCAAGCCCAACCCACAGTGACTTTTCAGTATATAAGAAGGGCTGGTGGGGGGGGGGGGCCTTTTCAATCCATCCAGCTACAGACCCCAGACAAGCCAGCACTGTTAAATATTTAATCTAAATTTAAAAACTACCGGCAAAACTTACAAAAAAACTCAGAGGTAAATAAACTCTCACAGAAATAAACTCACCTCATATTCAAATTCCCCTCTAATCTCTCCCCACACCAAGTAGAATGGATAATCAAGGTTGTATTGTATATTTACCCAGGATAGAACAGATGAGATGCAATAGCTCATTTTCAGTGGTGTCCTGCTTTGACACATTGTTAGATAGTAATTACCCAGGATAGGTCAGCTGAAAGGCAATATTTACTTTTAAGTGGACTCCCACATTTTGACCCCAAATGTCCAACAATCTTTTTATGACCTGACATTATGATTAAGACAGGTGGTATTTTTAAAACCCCGTCCAAAAGGCGATTTTGCTGTGCGACTGTGGAAACAAGTTTGGGAGGGGATTTGAAAAATGACACCTGCCATGTCCAGGAGGTGGAGTAACACAAGAGATATGTTGAACATTAGGGGCCAAAATCTACAAAAAATAAAAGTTTTGAGTAAATGTTGGAACAATTCATATCCTCATAACTTAGTTGGTTTTCACATTTTTACTTCAAATTTTTAACATAGAGGATAATGTGTGGTCCTCTATCGGTAACCGGTCTGTTAACTGTCGAGAGGTTACCAGGGCGACCATGTAAACCTCAAGAGTGAAGCTCAAGAGGTTTACGTTGCCATGGCAACCTCGAGACGGTTAACAGTGACCGGTTGCCGATAGAGGAACCATACATTATTTTTTATAGTGTATGTGGTCCCACGTAAAAAGGAAAACAGCTGCTTACTTTTTGAAATATAGTCACCACCGTGGCTGTTCAGTCCTTTCCTAACCGCTGCGTTCATCCGTCGGTTCCCACTGTAAAAAGGCATGCACATGCGCAGATCGACGCTATTAACTCATCACGGGACGAAAGACTATAGTTAACAACATTTCTATGTCACATCAATAGGCTAACAACTTTAGGAAATAATGATTTCCTAAGGTTAACAGCGTTCTACCATACATTATATAATCTTTTATAGCATGACAGGTGTCATTTATAAAACAATGGCTGAAACGTCATTTTGCACCAAAAGTGTTAAAACACGTTTAGGGTAGGATTTGAGAAATGACAGCTGTCACATTCATGAGGTGGTGTGAAAAAATGGCTACGTTGAAACATTGGGGTCAAACTATTGACAATTACCACAGTTATGATCGTGCATTGAAAAACTGCAACATAGACTCATAACTTTGTTGTTTTCTCATCTATTTACCCAACATTTTCAACATAGCCTTCTTATGACCCCACATAACCTTCTTATGAGCCCACCTCATGAACAAGGGTGGAGAACATTTTCAAATCCTGCTCAAAAGGTGATTTCCTGTCACAAGTGCAAAAACACATTATGGCCAGGATTTGAAAAATGACAGCAGATCACATGAAAACATAGAAACATAAACTTTGATGGCAGATAATGACCATTTGGCCCACCTAGTCTGCCCATTTCCCTACCTAATGGATAAGCTGCAGATCCTAGTTAACCAACAGCCTGAGGTGCTGTGAAGAAATAGCTATGTTGAAAATTTGGGGTCAAAATATTGAAAATTACCAAAGTTACAAGCCATAGGCTCATAACTTTGTTGTTTTTTAATATTTTTACCCCAAATTTTCAACATAGCATTCTTATAACTCCACCTCAAGAACAAAGATGGAGAAAATGTTTAACTCCTGCTTGAACGGTGATTTCATGCAGCAACCATGAAATCACATTTTGGGACAGATCTGCCTAATTTTGCTGCCATTGCTTATGAGGCGGGGTCCCAAAAAGGCATTTTGGAAATTTAGGGAAAAATATTCGAAAATGACCAAGTTATATCACTGTGTTCAAAACCACATTGTAACACATTGAACCGCATACCTGATTTCCTCAGTTTATGGTCCAATTTTGAAGAGTGAAGATGTTTCTGCTGTCCAGACAGGATTATGGTTTTGACCCCTGGTGAGTAAGTAAGGGATTGGGGGTGGGGTGGTGGGTGCTGAGTGGGAGGGTTGGCGGGGGGACTAACGAGTGCAGCAGCAACAGACATTGCTGGACAGTTTTCTTTTTTACAGGGTTATATTAAAAAAAAAATGGTCTTTATTTCAGGTGATGACACTGGGGAAATGGGCACCCCAGTGTCAGTGTTATGTTTGTGGTTGGTGTGGGGGGATGCTGAGTGGGAGGGTCAGATGGGGGACTGTGGGAGCAACAGACATCGATGGATGTTTTTCCTTTTTACAAGAGATACATATATAGATATATATATATATATATATATATAAAATTTATTTATTTATTTATTTAGTTAAACATCAGTTTAGAAACCTTTGAGCCAGAGGCTCATTTACAAAGGTACCTCGTCACAAAGAGGACATCAGAACAGTAGTACAAGGGACACAGTACTTACAAACAAAAAGTTACAGTTCAATTACAATTTTGTTACAATAGAATACAATCTCAACGAAGCAAAAGATAACAAGGTGCAAAACTTATGGTGGGGAGAGCTGGTGGGAGTAGAAGGAGGGAGATAGGGAGGAGGAATTAGCGAGGAAAGGAAGGGGGGCAGCTCAGTGAGCATTGTCAAACAGAGTATATATATATATTTTTTTTACACTAGGTTAGCGGCAGTTGCATTTGCGAGCTAAGCAGGAAGTTTCTGAGCCAGGGCTTAAAGCAAGCTAAGGTTAGTGAGTTTGAGACACTGGCAGGGAGAGGTTAATACCAGTGGGGCGCATGGTAGGGAATGCCCTCTGACCTTGAGAGGTCCTGGCCTAGAATAACTAGGGGTAACTCTTGGCCAGAGCTCGCGTGATTAGGGTCGGTGCAGTCAGCAGAGTGGAGTTGGATAGCCTGTTGGGGATAGGTCACGCTAGGCTTAAAGGTGAGCTGGCATGTCTGATACATGAGTCGCTCTTCCAGGCTGAGTAGGGTAGCTTAGGTGTACAGCTCACATGTGTGAGTGAGTCTGGAAGCACCAGCGATAAGTCTGCAGGCCTTATTAACTGTGAGGCGAACCTTGTTGAGGGCAGTCTGATCTGCTGAGCCATAGACCCGGAAGGCCATAGTCAATGAGAGACATGACAGAGGAGGTGACAGCCAGGCGTGAGGGCATCCAGGAGGAGACATTTCCTTTGTGCCGGTAAAGAATGCCTAGCCGTGAGTTGGCTGACAGAATTTAGGGCAGATATATGTCCATGGAATGAAAGTGCAGGGTCAAAGGTTATACCAAGATATTTATAGGACTGCACCTGGTCAATGACGATTGGGTGTGGAGTGGACAGCTAAGGAAACTTGCTGTACTTATTTTGGGGGTGGGAGAAGAGCATCGCTTTTTGTTTTCTTAAGGTTGATAACAAGTCGGTGCTCAGTGAACCAGGTAGCTGCAGAGTCAAAGACTAGTTGGAGGGAGTTCTGTAGCAGCATGGGGTCATTGTGGGAGGCAACGAGAACAACATCATCAGCATAGAGAAGCATCTTACCCATACAACTGCTGGGTAGGGAGTTAAGAAAGAGTGAGAATAGTAGGGGTCAAGAATTGAGCCCTCGCACCCCAAGAATGGGGCATGTTTCAGAGAGAGTACCGTTGACTTTCACACATTGGGGAGGCGGAGAGATAGCTGGTGCACCAGGAACAGGTCCTGAGGCAAAGCCTATTAGGGTCAAGGGTGGAGAGCAAAAGAGGATGTGAAACGGTATTGAATGCTTTAGACAGGTCAATGACTATAGCACCAGCCAGGGCACCAGAGTCCAAGGAGGCATGGAGGAAGTTGGAAAATTCCAGGAGTAATAATATATTTTTATATATATATATATATATATAACTATGAGTGACAGTTTTCTTTATTTCAGGTGGTCGTACTGTGGGATTGGGCACCCCACAGTGTCAGTGTTATGTTTGGGGGGGTGCTGAGAGGGAAGGTAGGTTGGGGCACAGTGGCAATCTTATAAGGATTGGCTCAGAAGCTGAACATGAACGCACTGGAGACCAGAAAGGAGAGGAGAAACATAAGAGTTCAGGACAGCATGCTGTCACCGGTGCAGGATCAGGGGTGCCACAGACAAGGAGGGGCTCTCCTCAAATAGGTGCACTGATGGATAAGACTTCAGTAGCACTTCAGAGAGGGAACAGCACTGCCACCAAGGATGAAATGACACATCCACATTTACTGCTGCTGGAACTTATTCAAAGTTTGCAGGTAGGTGACAAGTATATAAACATGAAGACACAGACCCGCTACCCAGTGGATGTCCTGGTGCTTCTGTCAGGTAGAGCTTCAAGAGACATCGATGGATGTTTTTTTTTTGTAACAGGGTATATATAAAAAAAAATATGAGGGACAGTTTTATTTCAGCAGCTGACACTGGGATCAGGCACCCCAGTGTTGGTGTTATGTTTGTGAGGGGGTGCTGAGTGGGAGGGTCGGTGGGGGAACAGTAACAACTGCAGCTACAAACATTGATGACCGGTTTCTCTGTTACAGGGTGTTGTCCATCCTCACCTGGCTGATCGTGACTGATCATCTGTGCTTGCTGGGCAGTGAAGATCAATGGAAAGAGCCGATCTATGATTGGGTCAGCTCTTTCCTTCAAAATACACAAAGCTTCTGCCCAGCAAGCCAGAACAGTGTCATGACCAGCCTAGCTGACGATTGGTGTGACACTGGCGAGTTTCTTGCAGGCCACTTTACATTTGATTGACAGTGTCATACCCCTCAAAAGCCAGTCTCCTAACAAAATGTTTAATGCACGAGCACACACGGCAAACATAAAAAGAAACCATTATGGTACTCTAGGAAAGTGGCTACAGCGTTGAAGAAAAAAGGATGTAATTCAGGAGGTGTAAGGAAACACAGAGGGAAGAAGACAGGGAGGTGGACCAGGTAAAACACAGGGAAGCAGGTAAGGCAGTGAGGAGGACAAAGGTGCAGAGAGAGAGAGAGAGAGAGAGAGAGAGGAAAGATAGCCAAGGGGCCAGCTAAAGGGGATAAGACTTTCTCCAGGTACATCAGTGAGAAGAGGAATTCAAGGGGAGTGACAGTGAGGATAAGGAGAGTGACAGAGGGAGACTGCGCAGAAGGGGACCAAGAACAAGCAGACATCCTGAACAGGTACTTCTGCTCAGTCTTCACAGTGAAGGGGGGCAGACCACCAGGGAGCAGCAGCAACAAAGGAGGGGGAGACTCAAGTCCATTTTAGAGGAAAGAGTCCTGAGGTGACTTGCAGTTCTGGAAGTGGACAAGGCTATTGGAGAAGATACACCAAGAGTATTAAAAGAACTCAAGAAGGTGCTGGCTGCCCTGCTGATGGCCTTATTCAACAGCTGTCTGGATATAGGTACAGTTACAGAGGACTGAAGCTGAGCAGATGTGGTCCCACTACACAAGAGTGGCAGCAGGGAAGAGTCTAGCAACTACAGACGTTGATGGAGTTGCCAAACATACTTCACATAGCATTGCCATGTTGGGCCAAGATTCCTTGTTTGGGACCACCACTTTAACACTGAATTCTTCAATATTTCACTCTTCGTGTGCTAAGAAGAGTCTACATATTAAAGACCATTCTAGCTTGGTTGCATCTGGGTTAACTGGCATGTCCTTACCTAGTGGGACACCTTCTTTAAGGACACTGTAGTAGCCAATAAGGTTTTCAAGCTCCTGTTCTCCATAGCTATCAATGTGCTAATCCTCAGGTGCGCTGCATGGATCTGATACCTTCCAGCTGTCCAGAAATGTCCCTCCAGAAAGGAACTTTCAAGCTGCTCAGCTGTTGCCTGTATATAAAAAGTTTGAAGAGTCTTGAATTGTTATTTTTGATCCCGTGTATCTTGTAGGGTATGTGTTCTAAAGGGACATGTTCCCTCCTCTGGTGGTTCACTTAGCATCTTGTTTAAAAAGACTTTTAAATGTGATCCAAGATTTTCAGGAAATGCCCATAGTGAAACAGTGGTGCTGACTGGTTGCTGCCCTGCCTCAGAGAAAATGACAGAACATTTCTGGAAAATATTAAAAAGAATTGCAAGGAGACCTACGGCATCTGCCAGGAAGGAAGTAGTAGTGACACATTTTAAAGTCCACATTTTTTAAGGCATCCCATAGCCAGATTTCTTTGATAGTTATCCTCTGCCATCTGCATCAGAACAGAAATAATTGATGTGACGCAGGCTTGTAATACCTGTACAGAATCAGAAAATGAAAGCCATCTAGTAAAGAAAATGTGTTCTAAGTTTCATAGCATGTTCCTGGTGTAGTTTCTTGCTGTGATCAAGCAATCAATAGAATTTGGGCAAGTACTTAATCAGTTTTCCAAGCTGATTTACTGTGGACATATAACTGACCAAATACTGCTGTTGGTTGGCTGCTTTTCCTGTTGCTAAGGCAAGTCCATGTGCGAGACAGTGAGTGGCAACTAAATATGGATGATCAAGTTTGGCAAGAGTGGTTACACCTTTTTTGCATCCTGCCTTAGAGAGGCCTCATCAGTTAAAAGACCTATCAGCTCTTTATCTCCAAGATTTTTTTCTGAGATCATATCCTTCACAGCAATGTATACTACATCTACTTTACATTCTGGAAGCTCAGTTACACCTAAAACGTTTGACTGAACATTTCCCTTGGTATCAATGAATCTGATATATATATACCATTAAATTACTCTTGTTGATCACATCTGTTCCCTCATCAAGTTGTAAACAATATACTTTACATGGAGAGGTCTCCAAATCCTTTAAAAAAGCATCCTGAACAGTCTTAGATATTGCTTTCTAAAAATCATTAATGGAGTCTGAATGTCTCTAGATGCCAATGCCTTGAAGAACTGATTGCTTGATAGGATCTATCTGGGATCAATTCTGGAGAAAAGATAAAAAAAGGAATTTAAGTAGCAGCTGAGTCCATTCACCTCTGTTGCCCCCATTCCCCAAAAAAAGGGTGCATTAACATGAAGGAGCCAGGCTGCAGCCAAGAGATACAGGGCTAGAGTCACAAACATGTGTGGGACTAAGTCTCACACCACAATGCTAGTTGTGGACCGAAATTCCTGCAGCTGAGGAGACTGAAATTCACAGCTGCAGCAGTTGTGGCAGAAGTTATGGCTGGTCCCTGCAGCCATAGTCATTTTCCACAGCTGCAGGAATTTCTTGGGCAATGACACCTGCAAGCTGCCATAAATGATGGAGCTGGTCGTAATACAGCTTCACCTTTTGTGAATACCTGCATCTTCTGGAAATCTGCAGATCCACAAGTGGCAACCCACTTGCACCAGGTTTTTCCCACAGTTGTGGGTATTTTGGGACATAGAAACATAGAAACATAGAATTTGATGGCAGATAAGGACCACTTGGACCATCCAGTCTGCCCATTTCCCTACCTAATGGATAAGCTGCAGATCCTAGTTAACCAGCAGCCTACTTTTTCCTACCCCCAGACTTGCCTCATGACTGTCCCATGCATGCTTGAATTCCACCACTGTTTTTGACTCCACAACCTCCTCCGGAAGGCCGTTCCATGCATCCACAACTCTCTCTGTGATAAAATACTTCCTTACATTACCTATGACGCCCCCCTCTATCTTCAGATTGTGCCCCCTTGTTCTTGCACACCTCTTTTTCTGAAATATGCTACCCTCTTGGACTTTGTTGATTCCCTTGAGGTACTTGAAAGTTTCTATCATGTCCCCCCTCTCCCTCCCTTCCTCGAGGCTATACATATTAAGTTCCTTAAGTCTCTCTTCATATGTCTTCTGGTGCAGACCCTGCACCATTTTAGTTGCTCTCCTCTGAACAGCTTCCATCCTGTCTATGTCTTTGCAGAGATTGGGTCTCCAGAACTGCACACAGTACTCCAGATGGGGTCTCACCAGCTGTCTGTACTGAGGGATAACAACTTCTTGTTTTCTACTGGTGATGCCTCTCCCTATGCATCCCAGTATCCCCTCAGCCCTCCATACTGCCCTCTCACATTGCTTTCCCACCTTTAGGTCATCTGATATGACTACCCCCAGGTCCCTTTCCATATTTGTTGTTGTTAGTATCTCACCCCCCATTGTGTGCTCTTCCCCTGGGTTTTTGTTTCCCAGGTGCATTACCTTGCACTTCTTAGCATTGAATCTAAGCTGCCATACATTTGACCATTCCTCTAACCTTGCAAGTCCTTCTCATCCTTTCCACCCCACCTTGTGCATCAACTCTGTTGCAGATCTTTGTGTCATCTGCAAAGAGACATACTTTCCTTCCAGTCCCTTTGCAATGTCGCTTATAAAGACATTGAAGAGGACCGGTCCTAATACTGAACCCTGCGGTGCCCGCTAGTAACCCCCCTTTCTTCAGCGTGGACTCCATTTACTATTACGCTCTGTGTCCTATTCTCCAGCCAATTCTTTACCCAGGCTATCATCTTGGGACCCACTCCCAGGCTGGCTAACTTGTGTATTAATCTTTTGTGTGGGACTGTGTCAAATGCCTTGCTAAAGTCTAGGTAGGCCATGTCCATAGCCCCTCCCTGATCTACTACTTTGGTCACACAGTCAAAGAAATCTATTAGATTCATCTGGCATGACCTTCCTGCTGTGAATTCGTGCTGCCTTGGGTCCTGTGCCCCTCTGGCCTCTAGGTACTCGACAATTCTTTCTCTCAGAAGTGATTCCATCATTTTCCCTATCACTGAGGTTAAACTGAGGGACATTTGTGAATCTAGCCCACAATTTTTACAGAACTAGCAAGTGAAAAATACTTACATTGTTTCTGAAGGTTATTGATTTGTGGTCAGAGTTTTTCCTATGTAATATATGCTTCTCATTTCAGATATAATGGCACTTTTCACAGATGAATATGCAGTGCTCATTGCCTTTGACATTCCTTTTTTCCCTCTTTCTGCTTCTGATGCAAGCCTCATCAAAAGACGATGAAAGAATACATTTAAACTCATGACAAAAACAAGACATATTTATTAAGAAGACACGTGAGAAAAGGGGCATCAATTATTATGTAACTCACTTGTGATCTTTTGACATTTGATGTTTACGTAAATCATCAGCCTTTGGCTTACTGGCTGGTTTTTCTTCTGTGAAAATATTTCTTTGGCTAGTATCTTTTTGATCTTTGCAACAGAATAACATAGCATCTTTGTCATGAATGAACGGCCATCAGTAGGTTTTAAACCACAAATCCTTAAAGAGCTGCTGACGCCTCAAATAGATCTTTGAAAAACATAACATTTAGGTCTGATTCAGCTTGCATTCCATATATATTCTATAGATTTCTCCTCCCTATTGTTTATTACTGAAGAAATTTGCATGAATACATGATCTTTATCCCTTAGAGTTCATCTGCCTCTACAACTTACTCCCTACTTCAAGTCATAATCCTCTGTTGTGACATCACAATCTGTTGCCATGGGAGTAATCTATTGCCACGGGAGTAACTGTGATGTCACAAGGCTTGCATTATTACCTCAGGTAGGGAGAAAGCAACAAGAACAGATAAAATCTTGAAGAGCAAAGATCCTGTTTTCATTCATATGACCTTAGTAATAAATAATGGGTAGGAGAAATACTGAACTAATGTGAAATACATGCTGAACTTTCTTTGCATAATATATTTGATTAAAGTTCTCCTGGAGGCAACAGCTGCTCTTTAATTTCCCTATGGCTGTCTCTGTCATAAGTTTTGGTTTTCTTGCTGCAGGTTCAGAGGAGCTTTCCATAATTATGGAGGTGCTCCTCAAATCATGATCATGTTCGGCTGCATCAGCTACATCGGTGAAACTTGTTGATCTGGGCCATTTGAACATATCTGTTATCTTGCTTTTTTTTACTATTGCACAGGTACACTTTTTAGCAGCATTAGGATTTGCTTCTGACATTTATATAGCAAACTTTTGGAAAAGAATATTCATGGAACATTTAATTGTAACATGAACTGTGTAAATAAAACAGAAGACTTAATAGAATCAAGACCAAAATGCTTCTTTCTTTTTTCTGTGAATCTGATGTAAAATAAAGTTCTTGAAAATGAAGGACTTTGTCTGAGTTTTGTTTAGTAGAGTCAATAATTTTACAAACTGTTAACATCCATGTATCACACACAACAGTATTCACAACTTAAGGAGCCGGGGGGGGGGGGTCAGTGTAGGTAACACAGGGACACAATGAGTGGATTTATGTGCTTTGACACTTAAGAGATTTTTCACATCTGTCAGAAGAACCACACTCTTCTTCTAAAGCAGCTTGCAGCCGACAGTAGCTTTTTTAAGTGCACACTACAGCACTGCAATTTTATTGGTTTACACACTCAGAGAAATTGTGTGGTTAACTGCTCCACTTCAAAACATCCTTGCCCTGCCTACAACCCACACTGGAGGCTGTAACTGTTGCCTTTGTCTTTTTCTTTTTCCCTGATAGATCTTTATCCTCCCCTTCCCTCCCTCCAAAAAAATAGCTCTGCCCTTAGCTCCTTCCTGCACTTATTTGTTCAGTCCATAGGTGCTGCCTGCTTTAATTCTTCTCCAGCTGCTTTACCTTGCCTATCCTTTAATTTCCATAGTGCTCCTGCTGGCCCATAATGTTCGACTATAGCAGCTCTGAAGTTTCTGCTCAGTAGTTTATGTTTTTTCAGTAATGCTGCCCATGTAATTCTTATCCTCCAGCTTTACCCTGCTGTCCTACAATTTTCACTCTGCAGTGCTGAACCTCTTATTCGCCTTTACCTAGCAGCTCTTAAATTACAGCTCAGTGTTTTATTTTCTCAGTCCTGCTGCTCCTGTAATTCTTCTCCTCCTGCTTTACCCTGCTGTCCTGCAGTTTTCACTCCACAGTGCTAGCCCTCTAATATATTGTCCGTTACTGTAGCAGATCCGAAATTCCTGTTCAGTATTTTATTTTTCCCAGTCCTGCTGTTCCTGTACTTCTTCTCTTACTACTTCACTCTGGCTGGCCTGTAATTTTCAATCTGTACTCCTGCTGGCCAGCCAATAAATTACATTCTTCTTTTTACATCTGCATGGGTGAAGCCATGCAGATCTATTGCTATCAAAAGGGGTCTGAATTCCTAACACAGCACAGCTTTTGTTGTTACGAGGGAGTGGAATGGAATTAAAGCTGCATTCACTAAATGGTGTTTCCTCCCCCCCTTCCTCCAGCTGTGTTGTTAGGCGGGAGTCGAATCCCTCCACATCCTCCCATCTGCAGTGTTAGCTCAGGTTTCACAGTTCATTAGCTACTCTCCCTGGCAAGGTAATTCAATCACAGATGTCTTTGTTTGTTTATCTGATTCCTAAAGCAAGTGATCAGAGAAAGCTGGCTGAAGTCCTGTTTCTGTTTGCTCACATAAAAATGTTTAAATTGTTTAAAACAGTCACACAGAGCAACTGCAGGAAAAGCAGCATTTCTCCCAGTCATTTAGCAATGGCTGTAAATGCTGATTTGAGAAAGGAACTGATGCTTTTCACACACTTTCTCCCCTTGGCTGAGGAGAAGGCAACAAAGGGTGGTGGTGGGGGAACTCTCATCACCGAGGGGTGTAATGAGCGGGGTGCCACAGGGATCTGTATTGGGACTGAGGTTGTTCAGGATATTCATAGCTGATATCTCCAATGTGGTATTGGAGTAAGATCAGTCTCTTCACAGATGACACAAATATGGGGGTGGTGGTAGCTGACAGTGAAGGGTGGAGAGGGCTGCAGGAGGACCTGACTAAACTACAGGAGTGGTCGGTTGCATGGCAGTTGGGGTTTAATGCCAAAAAGTGCAAGGTATTGCATTTTGGGGCTAATAACCAGAGGAAGAGTTACCAGCTTGGGGGGTACAGCTGGAATACACAGAGGAGGAGAAGGATCTAGGGGTGCTTATAATGGGGAGTATGAACAACTCAGTGCAGTGCAGGAAGGCAGCAGCAAAAGCCAACAGGATGCTGGGGTGTATAGCTAGGGGAATCTCCTCTAGAAATAGGGAGGTGATCCTGCCCCTATACAGGTCACTGGTCAGGCCGCACCTGGAATACTGCATGCAGTACTGGCACCAATTCCTAAAGAAGAACATCAGATTGTTTTAGGGTGTACAGCGAAGGGTGACAAAGATGATCCAAGGATTAGAGGGATACTCCTATGAGGAGAAGTTGTGCGAGCTGAACATTTATTCCATGGAGGAGAAGGGGGATGGGGGGACATGATGAAAACCTTCAAATACTTAGAGGGGATAAATAAGACTAGTAGAGAAGAGATTTTCCAGATTAGAAGAGGGAAGGTCACGAGGGGTCACCAGTTGAGGTTGGAGGGGGAAAGATTCAGGAGTGAAGTCAGGAGATATTTTTCACAGAGAGGGTGGTGGATAAGTGGAATGCTGTACCTGAGGAGGTAGTAGCATGTAGCATGGTAGATGGTTTTAAGATGGGTTGGGACAGAGTGAGAGGGGGTATTTATGAAAAGGGGCGGGGTGGGTAGGGCAGCTGCAAACTGAGGGGCTAACTGCACAATCAAGCAGACTCGACAGACCGTGAGGCTTGTTGCTGCTGGCATTTTTGTATGTTCG
Organism: Neoceratodus forsteri; assembly: GCA_016271365.2. Classification (NCBI taxonomy): domain Eukaryota; kingdom Metazoa; phylum Chordata; order Ceratodontiformes; family Ceratodontidae; genus Neoceratodus; species Neoceratodus forsteri. Next base: position 959,534,887 of record CM057453.1, read on the forward strand.
TATGTAAGTTTCAGGGTTAAAGACACTAGCTATCAGCTCAGCTGTCCAGATGATCCCTGACATGCTCTCTCTCTCGCTCTCTCCCCCCCTTCCCTCCAAATGTGCTCTCTCACTACTCCATGTCTAAACAAATGTCTGAAAAACACTTGCAACTGCGGGAGACAGATTTTTTTATTTTCTTTCTTTTTTAAGTACAACAGTTCAGTCAGTAGATTAGTCCTGGCAATGCTAGCTTGGGAGATTTTGGGTGACTGGGTAACGTGGTGCAGGTGTAAGCCACAATGTTTAAGAGGCAGGTCTCACAGCAGGACAGAGCAAACAGGAAAATAGACAGGCCTGATTTAAATAGTTTGCTACCAGAACAGATGATGGTCAATACTGAAAAATGCAGGATTCTCCTCTTGGTGTGAAAAAGCAGGGGTACTAGGGGCTATTGAAGTAACTCTGATTAGTTCAGTCATCTTTCTAAAATTTACAAGTGTACTCAGTTTCCTGGCATCTAAAAAACTAATACATTTGAGGAACAATATATAAAAGTGCATATCGGAATCATACTTGCAGTCTCTGTCCTCACTCTGCAGATTACTTTTCTTACGTCATGATATTCTAAAAAACATGTTTGCCAAGAGTCCTGTGTCATCACCTAAACTGGAATGAAAGTACCAGTAATTGTAATCTGATATCAGGATGACAGAGTAGGACCCCCCCCCCCTTTTACTCATTGCTCAGATCATAGCTGGCACTAAACAGCATCACTGTATCTCTATCAAAGTTTGCTAGCACTTCATGCTCATAGTTGGATCCATATATCTCAACCTGCTGATCTTCTGCCTCATAAATCAGGGACAAGGCTTAAAGAGCAACTCTGCACTTCGGACATGCTTTTATAAATAAGATGTTTCAACTGTTACAATTTACTGGAGAACACATATTTTTCATTTTCAGTGTTCCTTTCCAAGATTTACAGCATATCTTGGTAGCCCATGTAAAAGGTCTGTAGAGAAGACAGTTGAAAACATTTGCCTCTTCCCTGTTAACCTCACAGTGCCTTTGCTTATGACATCATAGTGTTCATCATGATAACAGACTGTGACATCACAAACAGCAATTGTGTGCTTTGCAGGGGAGAGTCAGATACATTTTGAAAGACTCTGTGAAACATTTGCTGCATTATCCGCAATATTTAGTAGACTAACTAACGGGGAATAGTAAAAGAAATAGCAACTAACTAGAAAACAATAAAGTGCAAACATAACTGGTGTCAGTCTAGTGTTTGTAAGCTTTTTATTATAATAGAGTGTTGCTCTTTAAACAAGCATTTGTCAATGCTGAATGTTGCTTGCTTCTATGTGCTGTTTAGGTATTTGGAAGTCATTGGAGTGCAAATATTGAAAATTTGCGAACTTACGAGCGTGCCTAGGAACTGCACAACGCACGCTCGTAAAACAGTCATTTTTAGGAATTTTTTCACCAAATTTTCAACATAGCCATTTTAAGACCTCTGCTCATGAACAGTGTCACTGTGATTTTTGTAATTTTACATCCCGTACATTGATTTTAGCACCGACTGCTGCATTCTACGCTACATAGTAGAGGAAACACATTTTAGGTGAGATGTCAAAAATGACAGCTATACTACTCATAAGAAGTGTGGTAAAATGGCAATGTTGAAAATCTGGAGTGAAATATTGAAATTCCGCAAACTTACGAGCCTGTGTAAGAACTGCATAGCATACGCTCGTAAAACAGTCATTTTTGAATTTTGCACCAAATTTTCAACATGGTGTTTTGAGATCCTTCTCATGAATGATGTCACTGTCATGGTGGTATTCAGGCCCAAAGGGTGATTTTGCAGTCACTGCGTGAAATCACCCTTCGGGCCCGAATAATGCCATGACAGTGACATCATTCATGAGAAGGGGTCCCAAAAACCCCATGTTGAAAATTTGATGCAAAAATTCCCAAAAATGCCTGAGATATGCAACAAAGTTGAAACACCCCTATCTAGGCCATTATACAGCTTACCGGCATTTCCTCAGTTCGCGGTCGGCTTTGAAGAGTGCAGACGTGTTCCCGGTCCACCGAAGATCGTCGCGCCGAGTCCGAGTAAGTATGGGGTGAGGGCGTGGAGAAGGCTGGAGTGCGCAGTGGGTGGGTGCGGGTTGTGGGTCGAGAGGCGCCCGGGACCGTCTGCTTTTCAGGTTAAAATTTAAAAAAGACGTCATGGATTGTTTGCCATGCTGGGGTGGGCTCCAGCATGGCACAAGGATGTTGGGGTGTTCGTCGACGGAGTTGGGCACCCCGTCGGCCTATGGACTGATTGCCACGCTGGGGTGGGCTCCCAGCGTGGCACCTCAACGAGGGGAGAGCGCAGCTCAGCCGATGGGGATTGGGCACCCCGTCGGCTACACTGTACGTCGGGGTGCGCACACCTGCATGTTGGGGGGGGAGCTACGCTTCTTATCTCTGCTCACTGAAGCGTAGCTCCCCCTTTCAACTGTATGCCACTGCATTTTGGAGCGTGTCATAGACAGCTTCAAAATGCATTGGCTTACAGGGGCCGCACCTGCCAGCTCACTGACTGAATTGGAGGAGGAGGTGACACACCTCCGAAATCTCCAATGATGGCACTATGTTTCTTGCACATGCGTGCAAGCAACATAAAAAATCAGGGACAAAGGACCAAAACCAGGGACACATCATCAAAACTGGTGATATCCATGCAGGAAGCTGGTAGAATAAGGGGCGTAGTGTAAAATGCCTTTCGCAAAGAAGAACAAGTATGTAACTTTAATGTGTGATATTATTCTTTGCTTAAAATCCCCATTGCCTGATCATGGAAACACAAATTTTAGGAGTGACAGAGTGAAAATGTGAGGCACAGTCAGGTACATACCTGAAAATCAGGGACAAATGAGAGGTATGGTGGGATCTACTCCTCTACCCTAATACACACACACACACACACACACACACACACACACACACACACACTACCTTTTATTTAATATAATAGTTAGAAATACACATTAAAAAACAGAAAGTTCGTAATTATGTCAGAAAAACATAGATTGTGTGCCAGAGAGAGAGAGAGAGAGTGTTGGGTGGGGTTACTGCCAATACATGCCTCAGTTTCTTCAGGTGTTTTTTTTTTTGTTTGTTTGTTTGTTTTGTTTTTTACTAAAGCAATACTTGAGGGCAAATAATTAAAATGAACTTTCAGCGCAAGGACCAACAATGCTGAAAAATGCTGTATTCTCCATGTGGTATGAAAAAACAGGGGTACTGGGGGCTACTGAGGCAACTCTGATTAATTCAGTCATCTCCCTTCTAAAATTCATACGTGTACTCAGTTTCCTGGCATCTAAAAAACTAATACATTTGAGGAACAATATATGAGTGCATATCAGAATCATGTTTGTGGTCTCTCTGTCCACACTCTTCAAATTACTTTCTTATGTCATGATATTCTAAAAAAAAATATGCTTGCCATGTATCCTGTGTCATCAGCTAAATTGGAAAGAAGGTACCAGTAATTGTAATTTGATATCAGATGACAGATTGTGATCTTCTCTTCCCTTTTACTCACTGCTCAGATCATAGCCAAGATATGACGGTAGTGTTTATACAATGAGTATGCTGCTTAAACTGGCAAGACAAAAAAGCTATCTGTGCCAATAACAAACCCGATTCAAAAGATAACAATTTTATCTTATGAATCGGGTTCATTACCCACGCTCTCTCCACACAATGACTCTTCGTCACAATGACACTGCTCTGATGCTGACTTATGCTACAGCAGAGCCACGGCTTCAGACACAACGGTAAAATAATAATAATAAAAAAAATAGATGCAGGGCATTTTGAATCCAGCACTCAAGGTATAAACTGGAAAGGTTATGTGTGAGCGTGCCATGCATTTTTTTATCTTCATTCAAGCTCTGTGACCTCTTGATCCCTCTCTCGTGGTTATGCCACTCATGGGGGTCAAGAGGTCACAGACCTCTCACGAAGATAAAAAACGTATGACACGGTCACATGTAACATATCCCCTATATGTCAATCATGTTCCTCTTTACAACCCTACAACACAGCCTGCACAAATTTTGACTGGAGCTTGATGGGATTTGTACAAAATCCCTACAGTTCTAAAGTTGTCCCATTAAAATCCCCCTGTCTTTGTTGTTCTGACTGTTGGATGTATCTCAGGAGGAGGGGTGTTAAAAAGTAGCACCTGGGACCAATAAATTAGACTGAGTGAATAAAGAGAGTGTGGGTTTTTGTTTCAAGTAGATGCTGTAAGCGCAGACAGAGACTGAACTGAATTCTTGGCTAAGTTTAAACAGCATCACTGCATCTCTGCCAAAGTTTGCTAGCACTTCATGCTCATAATTGGATCTGCTCCCCTACCCTAAAACATACACAGACACTACCTTTTATTCACTACAATAGTTAAAAATGCACATTAAAAAAAACAGAAAGTTCATAATTATGTCAGGAAAACATAGACTGTGTGCTAGAGAAAGAGAGAGAGTTGAATGGAGTTACCGCAATACATACCTTAGTTTCTTCATTTTGTTTTTTACTGTAGCAACACTTGATGGCAAATAATTAACATTATCTTTCAGCTCAAGAAACAACAGATTATATGAAGCCAATGCACGAACAGTCATGTATCACTTTGTATTTGCACTGCATGAAATAATTATATAGTACATCAGGTCTATACTCCTTCTAACATGCTGTCAGACAAACAATGGATATCAGTGATCTTGTAGGTATCTACAATACCTCTAAATCTCTCAAGTCAGGGCCAGAAGTCTGCAGGCTTGTACAAAATATGTTGACTAGTATGGTAAAAAAAAGTATAACCACAGCACTAGGCTATATGTGCATTGACTTAACAATACCTCTAACATTAAACAAGCATTTGTCAATGCTGAATGTTGTCTTGCTGATTTTAGCATTGGTAGTACAGGAGTTAGAGAGACACATAATAGAAGTAGCAGTGAAGTATAGAACTGACATCAATCCCATCCCACCCTGCAGAGAGTGACAGGCATTGGGGTGTGCATTTGGGTCGCTGGCCATAACGCTCATATTTCACCTCACCCTACCCTGCAAAGTCTGACAAGTGTCACGTTGTGCCTTGGGGTCATCTGGCCTTATGCTCACCCCATTTCATAAGGAAGTACATTGAGATGGGTGCAGCATAGGAGAATGGGTTGAACTTTGGGGCCGAAGAGTCCAAGGCACACCTTGATGCCTGTCAGTGGCTGCAGCATGGAAGTGGAGGACCGGTGGCGTAAGCAGTACAGCAGACAATCCAAAGACCCACCCTGATTCCTGTTAGTCTGTACGGGGTGAGGTGTAATGCCTTGAGTGTGTGTTGGTATTTGCACTCCAAATTTTAAAACATGGCCTTTTTGTGACCCCACCTCATGAAAGCATTTGGGACCTCTGTTCATAAACACTGGCCCTGTGATTTTGTTAATCTGCCTCAAATGTTGATTTCCCACAGTGACCATGCCATTCTGCACCACATGAAAATGTCAGCTGCACCATTGATAAGGTGTGAAAAGATGGCAATGTGGGAAATCTGGAGTGAAAACATTAAACATTCTCAAAGTTATGAGCGTGTGTGAAAACTGCACATCGCATGCTCATAACACAGTCATTTAGTAGAATTATTTCACCAAATTTTTAACATTGCCATTTTGGGATCTCTGTTCATTAACAGTGGCACTATGGTTATCTTAATCTACCCGAACATTGATTTCCCACTGCAATCATGTGATTGTGCACCAGATGTGCGAAACTACATTTTGGGCAGGATGTGACAAATGACAGCCAAACTGTTCATAAGAAGGTGTGCAAAAATGACAATGTTGAAAATCTGGAGTGAAAATATTACAAATTCTCGAACTTACAACTGTGCATGGACACTGTGCAACACATGCTTTTAACATAGTAATTTTAGGGAATTTTTTCACCAAATTTTCAACATAGGCAGTTTGGGACCTCTGCTCATGAACAGTGTTACTGTGATTTTCTTACTCTGTTCTGATTACTGTTTTTCTACAGCGACTGCACCACTGCGCGCCGACTGTGCGAAAACACAGTTCAGGTAGGATGTGGGAAATGAAAGCTGTACTGTTCATAAGGAGATGTGAAAAAATGGAAATGGTGGAAATCTGGAGCACAAATATTAAAAATTATCGAAGTTATGAGCGTGCATGGAAACTGCACAATGCACGCTTGTAAAACAGTAATTTTATGGACGTTTGTTACCTAATTTTCAACACAGGCATTTTAGGACCTCTGCTCATGAACAGAGTCACTGTGATTTTCCTAATCTGTCTCAAATACTGATTTCTCACAGTGACCATACTATTCCATGCCAGAAGTGCAAAAATACATTTCAGCCAGGATGTGTAAAATGACGAAGGTGCATGAACACTGAGCAATGCACGCTCATAGCACAGTCATTTAACGCACTATCATTACCAAATTTTCAACATATACATTTTAGGACCTTTACTCATGAGCAGTGTCACTGTGGTGTTCTTACTCTGTCCCAAACATGGATTTCCCACAGCGACCACGCTGTTCTGTGCCGGAAGTGTGAAAACACATTTCCGCCAGGATGTGAAAAATGACATCTGTACTGTTCATAAGGAGGTGTGGAAAAATGGCAATGTTGAAAATCTGGAGTGAAAGTGTTCCAGATTCACGAAGTTACTAGCATGTGTGGAAACTGCACGATGTACGCTTGTAAAAGTAATTTTTTTTATTTTTTTTCACCAAATTTGCAACATAGGCTTTTTGAGAGGCCACCTCATGAACAGTGGCACTGTCGTTTCATTAATTGGTCCCAAAGGGTGATTCTGCTCACTGATCACAAAATCACCTTTCGGGACTGAATAACACCATAACAGTAACTGAATTCATGAAGGGGGGTCCCTATAACCCCATGTTGAAAATTTGGTGGCAAAATTCCCAGAAATGCCCGAGATATGCATCAAAGTTGAAAAAAAATGATTTATGCAATTATGCAGCTTACCCACTTTTCTTCAGTTCATGGTTGGCTTTGAAGAGTGCAGACGTGTTCCTGGTCCACTGAAGATCATCGCACCAGGCTCTGGAGGTAAGTATGGGGTGAGGGTGTGTGTGGGGAGACAAGGTATGCAGAGGGTGGGTGCAGGTTGGGGGAAGGGGCTACAGACTGCAAGGGACCATTTTCTAATTTACAGGGGGAAAAAAACATTGCATAAAGGTTTTTGGTTTTTCAGGTACATTTGACATGCTGGGATATGCTCCCAGTGTGTCACCTGTGTGTTTTTTTTGGGAGGGGGATGACTGGAGCCAACAGGGATTGGGCACCCCATCAGCAAATAAAAAAGAATGTTTGGGGGGGGGATGATGCCAATGGGATTGGGCTCCCCATCGGCAAAATGAACTGGGGAGAGAGGGTGTCATCTGCAGATTTTTTTCTGGAGTGGTTGTAGCCAACGGGGATTGGGCACCCTGTCAGCAAATAAAAAAGAGTGTTGGGGGGGTAGATGATGCTGACAGGGATTGGGCTCCCCTGTTGGCAGATGAACTGAGAAGGGTGGCATGATGATGCAGACAGGGGGAATGGGCACCCCCCTAAGTTAGCTTTTCTGGGGACTGTGCGAGGTGAACAGCACAGTCGCCTTGTCACACTGAAACTTACATCGGGAAAGGCATGCCCTGCAATGAGGTGGAGCTCCCTTAATGCAATGGCTAAAACCTGGTGGACACGCTTTTGCATTGCTTTCATAGACAGCACGCAATCTAATTCTTGTCATGGAGCCCAGCCCCAAAAAGTAGTGGCGCCACAGGCCACAACAGGACCGTGCCTCCAAAATCTGCTATTCTGAAGTTACCGCAACTTATTTCTTGCACAGGCACAAGACAACATAAAAATAAAAGGTCCAGACTCCAGTGTTTATTTTGCATCTAACTTAACAAAAACAGTGCTCATCTGTGTGTTCACATAAAGAAGGCTAAAAGGAAGATGCCTTTCTGTGTGTATTGTGCATTCCACTCACAGAAGGATATCAACAATTTGAGCATTGCTCAGTGACAGAATATCCCTATACCTTTTATTTAATGCATGGGTCTGTATGGGGCAGATTCCTACAGCAAGTTCTGTAATATGTAATATTTTCAAACAGAGTCCATTGATATGTATGTGTGAATTGATCAGTGCAAGCGGACTGAAGTCCTTTTACAGGAAAATGGAGCCATTTACAGGGAAATTGCTCCTATAGACTTGCATTGGTTATATGGGAAAACAAAGCAATCTGGCTTCCACAGGAAATAATGTAATCTACAGGAAAACATGAGAAAATTGTCCTGGAGATACAGGGAAAATGCTGAACAAATCTGGGAGTACTATCAATGGAAAACAACTGATTAACAAGTGAGCTTTTCTTACAACAGCATTTGATGTAACTCGTGTTGAGATAGGGCCATGCAATCTTTGTCAAGAATACACTGAAACTGAGGGTGTTTGCAGACTGCTACCTCTATATGTATCACAATTATTTTAATTTTGTCTTGTTCCATTATGTAAACCTGTCTGATTGTATTAGACTGCTTGTTCAACATGAGCCAAACACTGTAGGGTGTCAGAGAAATTAAGACGACAGTGCACTAAAAAGTGGGTATTTTTCATCAATGTGTCGGTGCTGAACCAGAAGTGTTGCTGATTGCTCCACAGTGCTGTATCAAGGGCTGTTGTACTTAACACTGCAGATAGAAGCAGGATTCCACTGAAAATGAGATGTTGCAACTCATTTGAGCTGTCCTGGGTAAATAAATTGCAAATAACACTAGGATTCTCTCTATGCTGTTAGCACCTCACCAGTTCCATATTCCCATACTGACATCATAAACCCCCATCTTCTACGAAAATGACACATTCTGTAAATAACTACCTGCATTCACCAAAAGCAGGACCATTCTGTAAACAAGATATTGCATCTCAGCTCATCACTGTTTTGAAAACACCTTGTAACAATGGGTTCAATCGGGGAAAAAGCTATGAAAAGCTCTGGACCCTGCAATGCAAGCAGACTTGATAGACCAAATGGCCTTCTTCTGCTGGCTTCTTTGTATGTTCGTATGTATGTAAAATGAGATACTGCATGATAGCTGAGCCATCCTGGTTTAACTGCACTGTAAAAATTAATAAAAGCAGCACACCATTAAAAATTAGACATTTCTGTGGTTTCATTTTTATTCTTTTGCTACTGCGGTGTAAATGTGGGACTTTTATATCACAATATTACAAGTACGACTAAGTCACACATTAATTCTATATCTCTTATCATATCAATGTATTAACAGCCATTGTGGCTCTCACCAGAGTTTGTTACTGTTGCAGCTCCTTCTTGCACTTAGTATTTTATTTTATTTTGTGCGCTGCCCCTTTAATTATTCTCCTCCTGCCTTACCCTGCCTGCCCTGTAATTTCAGTCAGTGCTCCTGCTGACCACTCTCCTCTTTACTACAGAATTTCTTTTCACTCTGCTTTTACTGCAGCCTTCTGCTCCTTTATTTCATTTTATAATATCCTCTCCTTCTTTACATTTCACACACTTCAGGTCTTCTGTCTCTTGACTGTACTCAGTGTTCATGTTGTGCAAGTGTGCCATGTTTCCCTTGTTCTGTCTTTTTATTATCTCTTGGCTGTACTTCGTGCAGTTTAATTTCTGTTGTGCCTTTTTTGAAAAGTTTACAACTCTCTCTAATTTTCATAATTGCTTTTCACACTGATTCAGTTTTGCATTGCACAAATGGCCTTCTGCTTGAGTTCACACTGTTTGTACTCTCCCAGTCTTGACTATAAGGCAAGCAAGCCTGTCTTTTGTTTTTCCTTGTCTCTCTGCTGTGCTTTAGTCTGTTCACTGACTGCCTATTTATGCTCCAGTTTTATCCAGGCTCCCTCATTTTTTCCATATGCCACACAATTTCTGATCACCGAGTACTGTAAGCCCATCTGTTGCTTCTCACCGCAGCAGCCCAAGTGACTCGTGCTGTTCTACCAGCCTTCCCCAAACAACAAAACAAATCCACTTCTAACTGGCCAGAAGAGACTATCTATCTAATTCAGCCAACAAGACACAGTCTCCACCTCAGCAGAATAAGCATGAGGTGACTGCCAGTGATCATGACATGTCCATTCAGTACTCTACAGAGGTCAAATCCAGAAGTCTCGCACAAGTGCATGAGATTTAAGAAGGCAGCCAGTAGTTTTTCTGTCCCCTCTCAGTAGTTCTGAGAGCCGTGGTGAGAGAGGTGGCAAAACCTGGCTGCAGCACACTGCTTTCACCTCTGTGGTGCTCCTCCACATGAAAACGTTAGCCACACAGCTTCTGGTTTTGCCAGTGTTGACATGGTGAGCTGCAAGCGGGAATGCCATCCCCTTGTTTTAGATTGTTACCATTCCATGGATAAAAATTAAAGTGAATGGCAGCTAGATTTGAGAAAGATTAATAGTAAAAACTGAGAATTACCAAGAAGTAAATTAAGACCTTGTTAAAATACAACAATGTGCTCATATGACCTCCTTCTTGACTGACCGCCTTTTGATGCACTATCAGTATGGTCAGTCACAGGAAATGGATGGTATCCAGATACTAAGCACCGTGTTAGATCTTTGATATGTGGTTTGATAAAAATTTATTAATTAAATACATTTGAAACATAATGAAGCAAACAGACTCCCTGCTCTCAGCATCCTTGCAAATGAGCACTAAAAGGTTATCAGGTTGGGGGCATAGCTAGGGTCCACCCTTGTCATGACATGTGGGTGCGTCCAACGTCATGATGCCAGTGTGGGCACCTGATGTCACTACATCTGATCATACTCCCTGATAGGAGTCAATAGGTAAACAGTAGGCAGGTTCAGTGCTCACTCGATGCAGTCACACAAGGAGCCAGGAAAGATGTATGGGCACTAAAGATAAGAACTGCACTGTTAGTTGTACTTACAAAAATGTACACCATGTAACTGGTACTTCATTAAAAAGACTAGTGCAGGCACTATGCATATTGAATTAGGTATGAGAAAGAACAGATCCAGAAGCAAATGATTTGATACCTTTTATTGGACCAATATAGATGTTACAACAAAAGAACAAAGTGCTCTAGCTTTCGAACCAACCAGGTCCTTCTGAAGAAGATTGATTGGTTCAAAAGCTAGAGCACTTTGTTCTTTTGTTGTAACATCTATGTTGGTCCAATAAAAGGTATCAAATCTTTTGCTTCTGGATCTGTTCTTACAAGGACCAATACGGCAACTGCGCTATTTGTTTGTCAGTATGAGAAAGATACATTTTTGTTGGTATAAGAATGAATAGTTGTGCAAAGTATAAGTCATGTTATATAAAAGAAATTGTGATGAGACTTTTACAGACTGGTCAAAAGAGTAGTTGTTTGCATATATTTTCTTGAATAGCCAATCGGAAGTCATGAAGTTATTTGATCAAAGTAAAGAATTTTCTTTGGTTGTTTTTTATTGCACTATGGTTGTGGTAGAGGTTATTTGAGGACTTATCACTTAATGAGGTGCTTTTCTACTTGTTTACATAGAAGCATAATAGAAGCAGACATAAAGTGAGTACTGCCCTTATTGCTCAGTGGACAATATATATTATAAAAAGGGTTTCAGAAATGCTGCAATCTGATTGGCTGTAAGGATTCTAACAACCTTATGTTAATCCTTCTTACACTGTCATGTACAGCCTGATCACCATGGCACATGAATTCTTCCTGCTAGCATTCCATCCTCTAGCACTGCTGAATGATTGGAATGATGATGGAAGAGGAATGCCTGGATATTGTGGCAGTCACAGAAACATGGTACACAGAGAACCATGACTGGGATGTCAACATACCAGGGTACACAATCTACAGGAGGGACAGGGAGGGAAGAAGAGAAGGAGAAGTAGCTCTCTATGTAAGGGAAGGGATCAAAGCAACAGAGCTAAAGGGTAAATGGGGGGGAGAGGAGGCACTGTGGGTCACCCTGGAGAGTGGAAATGGCTCCACAATCTGCACAGGGGGAGGAAATGGACAAGGAAATGATAGAAGGCACCCTTGGGATAACAGAGAAAGGGGAGATATTGCTGATGGGGGATCTGAATATGCCAGATGTTAACTGGAGCACCTTTGCTGCAGCCACATCCAAGAGCAGGGCCATTCTCGATGCCCTACAGGGGAGCATGTCTCAGACAGCTAGATTTGGAACCCACTCAGGAGGGAGCAATCTTAGACCTGGTACTCTCAAATGGGGACAGGGAGAGGATCTCTGATCTTGAAGTGGGTAGAATCTGGGAGCAAGCGACCACCAAACAGTGTGGTTCACAATAAACTTAGTTGTAGAGTCAAGCCATACAAAAATGAAGGTACTGGACTTCAGGAGGGCTGATTTTGTCAAAATGGGAGACTGCCTCAGAAAAGCACTAGCAAACAGGCAAGATGGTAGGGTGGAGCAGCAATGGGGAAACATCAAAACTGCCATCACAGAGGCGACAAGCCTTTGTGTGAAGCAAATAAACAAATCAAAATGAAAGAAAAAAACACTATGGTTCTCAAAAGAAGTGGTGGGGAAGGTAAGGGAGAAAAAGATAGCATTCAGGAACTATAAGGAAACACAGAAGGAGCAGGACAGAGAACTGTATCAGTTAAAGCAGAAGGAAATGGGGAAAGCAGTCAGAATAGCAAAGGCCCAAACTGAGGAAAAGATAGCCAACTTGGTTAAGAAGTGGGATAAAACCTTTTATAGGTACATTAGGGAGCAAAGAAAAACTAAGGGAGGGATACCGAGGCTGAATAAAGAGGAAGGTGGTTGGGAAGAAAGCGACAGTGAAAAAGCAGAGATATAGAACGAATACTTCTGCTCAGTATTCACAATGGAAAAGCAGGGGGAGATACTTAATCCAGTCAATAGAAGCTCTCTGGATAGGGGGGTTGATATTAGTCCTTTCACAGAAGAAAGGGTTCTGAAAGAACTCTTAAAACTGAAGGTGGATAAAGCAATGGGGCCTGATGGGATTCACCCCAGATTTCTAAAAGAACTAAGGGAAGAACTAGTAACACCACTGACTATGCTTTTTAACAAATCATGGGAGGATGGTATGGTACCTGAGGACTGGAGGAGGGTGGATGTGATCCCCCTTCACAAAAGTGGGAGCAAGACAGAAGCAGGAAACTACAGACCTGTCAGTTTGACCTCAGTGGTAGGGAAAATGATGGAATCACTTCTGAAGGAAAGAATTGTTGAGTACCTAGAGGCCAGTGGGGCACAGGACCCAAGGCATCATGGATTCACAGCAGGAAGGTCATGTCAGACAAATCTAATTGATTTCTTTGACTGGGTGACCAAAGTAGTAGACCAGGGAGTGGCTGTGGACATGGCCTACCTGGACTTTAGCAAGGCATTTGACACAGTCCCGCACAAAAGATTAATAAACAAATTAGCCAGCCTGGGAGTGGGTCCCAGGGTGGTAGCCCGAGTAAAACACTGGCTGGACAACAGGACACAGTGGGTAATAGTAAATGGAGTCCACAGTGAAGAAAGCAGGGGCTACTAGTGGGTACCGCAGGGTTCAGTACTGGGGCGGTCCTTTTAATGTCTTTATAAGTGACATTACAGAGGGACTAGAAGGAAAGTATATCTCTTTGCAGATGACACAAAGATCTGCAACAGGGTTGATATGCAAGGTGGGGTGGAAAGGATGAAAAGGGACTTGGCAAGGTTGGAGGAATGGTCAAATGTATGGCAGCTTAGATTCAATGCAAAGAAGTGCAAAGTAATGCACCTGGGAAACCAAAACCCAGGGGAAGAGTACACAGTTGGGGGTGAGATACAGACAACAACAACAAAAATAGAAAGGGACCTGGGGGTAGTCATATCAGATGACTTAAAGGTGGGCCAGCAATGTGAGAGGGTAGTAAGAAGGGCTGGGAGGATACTGGGATGCATAGGGAGAGGCATCACCAGTAGAAAACAAGAAGTTGTTGGCCCTCTGTACAGACAGTTGGTAAGACCACATCTGGAGTACTGTGTACAGTTCTGGAGACCCAATCTCCGCAAAGACATAGACAGGGTGGAGGCTGTCCAGAGGAGGGCAACCAAAATGGTGCTGGGTCTGCACCAGAAGACATATGAAGAAAGACTAAAGGAACTAAAGATGTTATAGCCTCAAGGAAAGGGAGGAGGGGCATGATAGAAACTTTCAAATACCTCAAGGGAATCAACAAAGGCCAAGAGGGAAACATCTTTCAGAAAAAGAGATGTGCAAGAACAAGGGGGCACAATTTGAAGATAGAGGGGGACGGCTCAGAGGTAATGTGAGGAAGTATTTTTTCACACAGAGAGTTGTAGATGGATGGAATGGCCTCCCTGAGGAGGTCATAATGTCAAGAGCAGTGGGGGAATTCAAGAATGCATGGGACAAACATAAGACAATTCTAGTGGGGGGTTGGAGGAAGTAGGCTGTTGGTTAACTAGGATCTGCAGCTTATCCATTAGGTAGGGAAATGGGCAGACTAGGTGGGTCAAGCAGTCCTTATCTGCCATCAAATTCTATGTTTCTATGCATCTTGATTCTGAACCAGCATTCATAAATTGTTGGTGGAAGAACTAGTTTATTAAAAATCACCCTGTTAATGAGAAAACATAAAAAAGTACACTTTTAACACTTTTCTTTTGGAATAATTTTTATAATAGCAATAATGCACTCCCAGGAGCTAGATGAACAATCACCCCTAGGGGACAATATGGCACTCAGCTACACCTTGTGCCACATTACACCCCTAGTGGGTGATTAACAGACTGTTAATCTAACCCTTGGTCATGCCTTATTGCTTAAATATATGAAACATAAAGGGCATTAAAATTTAAATGGTTAATTTTAAATCTATATTGTATGTATAGGAGTGTTTGGAATCTACATAGCTATTAGTTATTCTTTAGTTTGGTGTTTGTAGCACACTTCATTAATGGGTATTTAAATTTGTTATTTAAATTGAATGACATATGCACATGATATATACATTATAATATTTCATGTTTAGATTCACTTTCCACCCTGAGGAAGATGTATCTGAACACCCCAAAATGTAGGTGGGTTTAAAGGAATTTGACTGTTGGCATATGTACACAATAAACCTTTATGTCTCAAAATATTATTGATGAGTGGTCAGTAGTTCAAGTGCATTTTGTCTGTTTGCTTGGGCATTCATGGGAACAGACTACTCCCTCATTAGAGTATTTTTTTGTGCTTAGTGAGGATTTGGGTGCTTCTTGCTGCCCATGTCTACCCCCCACCTGTGCCTGCCCTCAATCTGACCATGTGCATAGGAGCACCAGCAGCAAAGTATCGGGTGCAAATGGGATATACACAATTGGGTCATAAGTGCATGGAGGTCCGTGCGTGTGTGAAGTAGGACCTCTGTGTGATACATAGTCATGCAAGCACCCCTCCATGGGTGTGGTTTGCACTGCGGCTCAGGACCACTCAGTCACAGCCCCTTGTGGCGTGTATACAGTACAAGAATTCATACATCCATTCTCTCATTTTTTCAGACTAAAAATTATGATGTGTACAAAACTACATACAGAAGCAGAGACTTGCTCTTTGACATCATTTTTTTTTCTGGTTCTAATCTTCTTTGCTTGTTGGTTTTACAAACCTATTATCAGAGCTGCAAACCTCAGAAACTGGTGGCTAACTCCAGCAGCAGGCCTGTAGCACCAGACCACTAGGAAATGCCTAGGCTGATGGATGGGGACTCTCAAAGATATTCAAAAATCTTTAAAAGCTAGGAGATGTACCATGAAATCTAAACGGCCGCATGATTAACGAAGAGCAAATTTGAAATCCAGCATACCTTGCAGCTCTTTGCTTTGCCAACAGATTCAGAATTAAGGTCAATGATAAAGGTTAAACTTCCTTTTGCATTTTACTGCCTGTTTCAAATATTTTAACTGCAAGTAAGTCATTACTCTCCCGCTGTTCTGGTCTGATTAATTCTCACAATATTACCCAGCGATTCATTTTATCCCTCAGCACCACAAGTCCAGCTGAAGGAGATAAGTGGCTGATAAAAGATCTGCAAGAACAGTTATAAATGATCTGCTTCAAAGAATAATAAAAACCAGCCACGCCACACTGAGTCAATCCTTCCATAGGCTGTATAACTAATTCGTTCAGAAACTCAGGGAAAATTAGTCAATAATCTTTAATGTCGCCCAACTGTTTCAAAACCTTTTAACTGCAAATGTTAATTGATGAAATGCAATTACTTAATTAGTTTTGCTTTTCATGGCGTAAGCTTTTCTTCCAGCTTTTCCAGCATCTGCTTCATGACTGTGCATCTAAAAGAAAGGAGCCTTTTCCTGTTATTTCTCATGCAGAACCATTCATTCAAATCATGTGTATCTTGTCTACCTGATGAAAAAAATGCTGTGCCCTTTATCTGTGCCCTTTCATATCAGGTGCAGTCCTGCCCTGCTTCCTTCTTTGTCAGCTGTGATACTGCATTCTTTTAACTGGTTCAGAGAGTAATGAGAACCCAGGTCTCCCAGATCAGCTTCAGCTTTCTCCTATGTTTTCTTGCAAATTACTGTACATTAGTTTCTTTGCAGCTCTAAGTTCTGTGTTTTTTTTTCCTACTCTTAGGAACTTGAATGTTAAGGGCCCTGCAGTTCTGAAAGATGTGAGTGTCTCCTGCAGTACGTGTTAATTCATGTTCCAAGCCTAGCTTTCAAACTGCACACATCCTAAATCAGACACCATTTAGGTCTAAAGGTGGAACATAAGTGTGTACATAGACCAGTTTAAAATACAGTACATGCCGTATATGGATTCTGCTAGTCATTGAGTTAAAACATACCTCTATAAGGACCTTACCATATACATTATGTATGCAATAAGGCACAACAGAGTGTTGGTAACTGTGCCACAGCTTCACGTATTAAGGAGTAGTAAGGCACAAGGCTGCAGGCTAAGAGTCTTTCACCCCAGAAGTGTGACTGAGGCACGACTATCAACATCCTCTAGAGGAAGCAGAATTCTTTGCTTGGTCACTTCAGGTCATTTGTCTATCCTTCCTTCAAGGCTGAAATTAGTGGTTGACTGGGTATTTGCAGTACTGTCCCTAGGCTGTGGAAGTCTGTCCACAGATCTGTCCATAGGTCTATCCATACATTCCTCAGTGGATGCTTTTATATTGGGTGTAAAAACCTGGCTTTTTAGAATTACCTTTTCGAGGGATTGAAGTCTATTGTTTGATTGTACCTAAAAAGAAATGTGTTTTAAGATGATGTATTTAACTCTGATTAATGTTTGGTTTGATATTGAAAATGTTATTTAAAGATTTATTTCATTATATTTTGTACGTTGTATTTTCTGTATTGCATTCTGTGCAGCACTCCGAGTCCTGGAAAGGTGCTATACAAATAAAATTATATCTATCTATCTATCTATCTATCTATCTATCTATCTATCTATCCTCAATTGTGCAAAGTAGTGGTTCACAATAGGTTGCTAAGGAACCTTACAGGGAAGAAGATGTTTCCCTCTCAGGATGTCCAAATACCATGCACTGGACAAAGTGTTAAGACTTTCATGTCTAGAACTGTAACTCCACTGTACAGCTGCTGCAAGTATGGAATCACACCCTTTTCTGGAGTAGAGATGGACTTGGCCACCAAGCGAAGCTGTATCATTACTTGTGGGTGAGTAGATGAAGATACCCTTTGCCTACTGAGTTGTTTTACAAGAGAAGGAGTGGGAATCAATGGGATCAATGTGGATGCAAAGCCTGTCTGGTTGTACCACAGGACACCAGAGCAACCCGGTTAAATTGAGAGCACCCTAAGCGCAGGTAACAAATATAAATGTTTTGGCATAAGTGTGCCTCCCAGGAGCCATATATCTTCCTGGACTGAAAGGGGCCTTACATGTTGGGGCTCATCTGGGATCTGGGGTACCACTGACTGATGTGATGTTTGTCTGTGTGCCCCAAAGTGATGTGGTCATTAACTGAATGATAACAGAAGAAGAACAGACTGAACTGTTTTGCCATTTGGATCTGTGACCACATATAGACAGCATGGCATGGGTGAACGGAGGCCATCATAGATGCATGTGTCCAACTTGCTGTCATTGAAGCAAGGAATGGCTCTACATGTGAGTGGAAGGAGTGGAAGATCTAGTAGTTCCCAGTAGCTGGCTAGTGATGTGGGGAGTGACTGGACTTCAGTCAGTGTAGTGCAGTAGGAGAAATAGGGGTAAAGTTTCCTGGGAGTAGTGTGACTCATAACAATCATCAGCATGTGTGGAGATGCAGCAGCCATGTGGACTGAGAAGAGCAGAGAGCCTGTGAAGGAAGAGAGCCATGAAATCATCGCACAACATGTTGCTGAGAGACAGAGAGAGAGAGAGAGAGAGATGTATTTGTACAGGTTTGATCTGTTTCCCTCTGCTGCAGAGAATATGAAACTAGGAGGGATGCATGGCGGTGGAAGGACAGTCCTTGGGAAACCTGTCCAGGGAGAGCACCGGTGAAAATGAACTGTGAGTAAATAAAGTGCCCCGACAAGACATTTAGGCACACTTGGTAG
Source organism: Neoceratodus forsteri (assembly GCA_016271365.2). NCBI lineage: Eukaryota > Metazoa > Chordata > Ceratodontiformes > Ceratodontidae > Neoceratodus > Neoceratodus forsteri. The sequence continues at coordinate 959,553,554 of CM057453.1, forward strand.
TGAGGCTCGCCCAAGCAATCACAGTTGCATTAGAAATGTTGCATGCAGAAATGAACTTCGTGTTAAGAACTAACAGAGACTGTATAGCAACTGTTATTTTAATATAAACACTAGTGAATTAAAGCAAACAAAAATCACTGTGAGGGATGTGATAGCATTACACAGGGCACATGATGTCCCATTGTGTAAATGGTGCTGTGAAGTAGTGATTTCACAATCTGCCAACCCCAGTACCCCTCTCCTAGTACCGGACCCCAGTGGGGGAAAAGACCATCTTTCACACCCTCCCTGTGCCCCGAGGAAGTGGGGTGGAGTTGGGTGTGTCTCAGACTAAGACTGTTTCTTGCCCAAAAGAAGGGACTGGTGCTAAGTCAACACCTGTGGTGTCCCTCAGGTTCAAGAATACTGCAACTACTATGGCTGTAGCCACACAAACTGCCATCCTACCATCCTGTTCAGAGGGGGCAACTGGTATTGCTACATCTGCTCTGTTGACCACTGAATATAACAGAAGTTGGGAGTCAGAAACATCACCCTGGTGTAAGCCAGTACCCAAGGAAGAAAAGGCAGCATAAGCCAAACCCTGGATGTTCCATCCAAGCCGAAGCCCAGAGTCAAAGTACCTTTAGCCCCAGCGGGGAATGACAACAGAGCAAAAACCAGAGTGTCAGGCTTATAGACCTGTGCTGGCTCCCCACAAGATTTGGGCTTCCTCAGCCTGAGTGGCCCTGAGACCACCCATGATGAATCCACCAGCAGTAACATCTGTGCCATCTTGTGCAGCATCTCACATGGCCCAGCCTTGTCCAAGACTAGCGTAACTTGCCATTGAAGACCCTGGTTCTTTATAGTTACCCCGATTTGGTCACGGGGTCAGTTTATAAGACTGTGTCTGGGGGACAGGAACTTGGCCAAGGAGATGAAAGAGATGTGGCAGTATGACTACCTGCATTTGCCAACATTGGGCCTTGAAGGAAATGGAAGAATGTTGAGGTCACTGGCTCTTCAACCAGGTGTTTGACAAACTGAATAAAAAGGATCATCTCTGAAGCAAGGCCTGAACAGTGGTGCAACAGTGGCATATAGAACGTATTATCTTTATGAGTGTGATGCATCTGAGATGGGTCGATACACAATGGCCCAGCAAGTCAAAGGCCACTGTTCACCCAAATTGATCTTTAGTGGTTAAGTATGGTGGCTAGTTAAGCCCCACAGAGACTTATACAAATGACTGGCATGCTACTGTAGTTCTTGGTTTGTTGTATTACGTTTTGCAGGTCCCATAGACTCTTGGAGATCATCTATCCAGCTTTGCCCTTTTCTGGTTTGCTGCAACTGGATTGGTTGTTCAGGAGAGTTGCACTACACAGGATCTGATCAGAAGTACTTAGGCTTTATTTTTTTATTACTAGATTCCTTTAAAATTTCAAAAAAGAAGAATAAAATCATAAGCTGTTATTAGTGTTCATCTTGTTCCAGTGTAGTATGTGTTAGATTAGGTGGGGTAATCCACAGGATGCCTCCCTGGCTGCCATAGCCAGCTGGTGGGGGCTTCCCCTCATTTGGGCTAGCAGTGTCAGAGCACAAGTGATTTGGTCCCAGTGAAGCTGTGATCCTCCAGCAAGATCCCAGACACCTAAGACCTGCAGGGGTTAATTACAGTAGCATATTGGTTACCATACAGAGTCGTTTTGCCACATTGGGGTCAGCATGACTGGTTGCAAAGTGTCCTGGTCCTAGCTCGGTCATGATCCCATATCCTGGACACTCCATGCATTAATATACTGTAGTTATGCTTTGCCTGTTTGAGTTTTATTGTGTACTGTGTGTCTGGTGCAGTTTCCCATTTATGTAAGTTTCCAGTTAGTACATAGGAGTATATAGGCCATTGGGGAATGTGCCCAAATGAGAAGGTATTTTCAGAGTAGTAAATTAAGTAGGAATGGACAATATGGTATGGTATGGTATGGTATGGTATGGTATGGTATGGTATAATATGGTATGGTATGGTGTAGTATGGTAGGGTAGGTATCCAGTGATGATAGTGACTGAAAATGAGCAACTGTCAAAACAGTGACTTATTTACAGCGCTATCCTGTTGGGCTACCCTGCAAGGGTAGCGACCCTATGCAACTACAACTGTAGGGGAGGATGACCAGAAGGGGAGGAATAGGGAGGGGAAACAGAAGGATAGGGAAGATGGTTTGTCTGGGGTAGTGTGTCTGCTGCAGCCAAGCTAGCCATGTGGTGTGGTGGTATGGGTGGCTAGCTGTGGTACAGCAGGTACTGGGTTTGTGGCTGGGGACCGGGGGGAGAAAATTTTGCTGCTGCCTTGTTTTTTTTTTGGGGGACTGACGCCCCCTCCCTAACATACACCCCTCTGGAGTTGGTAATCCTTAATCAGGGGGTGCAGGGGGCAAAGCCCTTCACGAGGGGAGGTGCAGGGGCACAGCCCCCCACATAAATACTTAGTTTATTTGCCAATTGTCTTTTCATTGGCATGTGTATATTGCCAGTTTGATTTTTGGTGACATGCATGTGCCAAAACAGTGATCACTGTTTTGCGATTGCTATTATGACATGGAGACGATATGGATGGTATGGTATGGTATGGTATGGTATGCTATGGTATGGTAAGTTGTAGGACTTACTGAAGGTGGAGCCCCCAGGAGAGGACAGGCTACCTCCAGAGCAGGCTGAGGGAAATTAAGCAGTGGACTGAAGGCCCAAAATGCAGGGCTGGTAGTTAGAGTAGATAGATTGGGAGTAAAGGCCCAAGAAGTGTGCCAGGGCAAAGCACAGCAGGGCAAAAACCCAACCCCACAACGAACCGCAATGAGCAGAGGCAGGGCAGGGGGGGCATAAAGAACAAGGAGGAAAAAATGTGAGCCAAAAGGCTGAGGGAGCGAGATCAAGCCACAGCTAGAGGAAGGCAGTGGAAGGGAAAAAGGCAAGCTATAGTGACAAGGATGTGTCAGGGAGCAGAACTCACAGCACACGGGAGCAGGCAGAAGAATGAGACAGAAAGGAAAAATGCACAGGCAGGCATGCACTGTTGAGAACAAGGTACCAACAACTACCAGTCAACCAGAGGCTGGTATTGGAGACAGCACTGACATAGGGAAGAGGCAATGGTGCTCTGCTAAATGTAGAAGGGGAGCATGGCTCCATGTAGGAGAAGCCCAGAAAGCTGAGGAATGGAACTGAATGGTGCAATGGAGGAAGGGAGTGAGACTCTGACAGAAAAGACTGTGATCCATACAGCAGGAAAAGCAGGGCCAACAAGGAAACAAATCAAGCCATGTAAAATGGCAAAAAGCACATACAAGCAACACGGATATATGCCAGAGCCACAGCCAAAGCCAGATCTCGGGACTGGGGATGCAGCAAGCCACAGTCACATGGCAGATGAGGGGAAGGTAAGTGGGGAGCTGGTAGACTCACCGCATCTGCAAACAAAGAAAACAAGCATTCAAAGGATGTTTGGGGCATGAGCACTACATACAGTATAGCGCTTGGTGGAAAAGCATGGCAACTGCCGCCTGTAACCTCACCAAACCCCAGGATGATCCTGTCAATCATGATAACATCCTTCAAACTGGAGTCCATCCCCAGAGCTTATCTTATTTCTTTTGGGCTGAGATACAGCAGGCAGATATTACGCAGGGTGGTCAGTCAGGCACACACCTCCAGTATGGCATCAGGATGCACTCCAAGCAGACTGGCCACTCTTTCTAGATTGGCAGGAGCTGGCTGTTCATCTGGCACTTGTAGCTGACAAATGGCTTGCACCCCATCCTTGGAAATGTAAGCCCAGTGTCCCTCTGTGGGTGAAAGGCATCTGCATTAATAGTGTTCCTTTCAGGGCAGACCTGTAGTCAGATGTTTTAGGATGATAGGGTAGCAATCCAAATATGGCCAGTGCCATCCTATTTGGCTGTTATCAAGACATAAATTAGAGGATTGTTGTCTGTTAATACAAGCCTGGCTCCATACAGATAGTCATGAAACTGGTCAATCATGGACCATTTTAAAGGCATAAATTCCAGTTTGTAGACTAGGTAGCTCTTCTCTGACATGTCAGATATTGATTTGCATATCCTATTGGTCTCATACCACTCCTATATCCTAGTATATCATGTGCTGATTCCATCCAGCCCCCAGCCCCTGCTCCTGCAGCCCCAATCTGAACAGGGAAGGGGGTGAAGGAATGACATGTTGGTGGTGGCAGTGGTGCTCCAGACAAAACCAGAGGTAAATCCCCTTCTGGAGAAGCTGCATGCTAAAATTTGCCCTGTTCCATTTCTGCTTAAAGATTCAGCGCTGGGCAACAAGCCATGTTTTTTTACTGTGTATGATGCTACTGATCATTGCATCAAGACTGAGGATGCTTCTGCTGAAGAGAGAAATATCCGTTGCAGAACAGCTCCTGTGACTTGACAGCAATTGTGGAGATTTAGCTCTTGACCTCAGATGGTTTTGATTAAATGGCCTATTCTACCTTTGTGATCCGATCTAGTGATTGGGTGTGTAGCCCTGTTGGTCTCACGTTTTGGGCACTCCTGTTCGGAGGTCGGTTGTTCAAACAGTTTGCGTTATATTTTCACCTGTTAGCATGTAGTATTGCAACAATGCTTTAACCTCCATACTTTCTCTTTGGTTTTTGGGTAGTTGCCGTATTTACCTCGGTTCTCTACATCAATATACTGCCCCAGCAGACAGTAGGTGCTCTGACCAGTCCAAGGATGACATGGTGTTGATGGGGCAGCCATACTAAAAGGGACAGGTCTGACAAAATAAACAAGGTTTGAGGCCATTTTTGACTTAGCCACGGAGGGCGCTCAGTCATCCAGCCTAATTACAAAGCCCCTTCTCAAAGACAAGGAGAAAGGTCAACAGCCCAGAATTCATGTCACAATAGCTACAGGAGAAAAGGGGTCATACAACTTCCTGACCTAGCGTTCACATTTCATCTGGCTCCACTTGGAAGTAACTAGTCTGCATGTCTGTGACCCCTCCAGGACAGACTGGGGGTTTTCCCCACTGCACCCGTCTGGATCAGATCTGTGAATGGTGACTTTAGGATCCAGAGTGAGTGACTATATTTTTGTTGAACCACATATCCCCTTTAACAGTGAAACGGCAAAACTTTGATTTTCTTTATGACATAGGATAGAAATTAACACAATGCAGGTTTACAAGAACAGTGCCTAGCCCACTGTGGGCTAAAATTAGAATGTTGACTATTCTTTTTTTATCATTTTTTTTTTCATATTCCATTTTTGCTTCCTGGCCAAGGCAGGGTTGGACTCCCTTCTGTCCTGTCACACTGACTCCCACAGTCCACCATCTCTCCAGGTTTACCTGACCAGGCTAGTGTCCCACAGATTGCCACCCATGGTGGGGTCTGGAGGGGGAGAGCCATTCTCCTACACCCCGAAGTCATAATCCAGCAGACCGAGAGGTGCTTCCTGGTGATCCTGCAGGTGGGGGCTCAGTGTGCAGAGCATCACTGATGCCTCCCTCACCTTATTTTTCCTTCCTTCCTTTTTCTCCCTTCAGCTACCCACAGAACGCTCAGGCTTGTGCATGCACATGGAGGTGCACGTGCGTCCCTGGCGCCATAGCTTCATCTTCCCATGACTCATGTCTGCAGCTCATGCATTGGCACTACCACCAGGCCCCCACCTGGTGGCAGCCAAGAGCCAAGATGGCACTCTGCCTCAATCTGGAAGAGGAGGAGAACTGCCAGGCAACCACTCAGCCCTCTCCCAGCCTCCCCCCCCAGCTGACCCCTGGCATTTCAAGCTTGTTCCCAAACTTGGGTCACCGGCATGATGAGTGGTAAGGTGAACAGCACTTCAGCCCTATATTTTATTTATTTATTTATTGAGGATTCGGAAAGTACCTTTGAGTCAAAGACTCTTTTTCAAAGGTCCATGTCAATACAGGTAAAACATGGTACACAGCAATGCAGAGATGGAACACAAGCATACATTCATGATACAAGAAGTACAGTAAATTGATTAACATTTAGATACATAGCAGATTCATGCATGAGACTAAAGAACAGAATATATACAAAAGCTCCAAAGGAGCTAGTTCTGAGATTTTCAGGTTGGTGGGAGGGAGGTAGCCAGCCAGAGGCCTTAGTCAAAGGATCAAGGGGCAGGTCAAGGGTCAGTGGCAGTCACAGGGATTGGAGGACTGTAGATAGTTCCTAAGGTAGGCTTTGTAGAGGCTGATTCTATTCACTTTGGTGAGATCATTAGGCAGGTTATTTACCCAGGAAGGGGTTCGGTAGCTAAAGTACCTTTGGAACTGGGAAATGCAGCAGCGAGGAACCAAGAGGAGTTGCCTGCGAGAGCTACGGGTGTACTGCCATGACAGGGCCCATTGTATTAGAGGTGAGAGAGACCAAGCAGAGGCAGAGACCAAGGGTAATCTTTTTGGCCATGAGGCATGTATGAAACTTGAGTCTGTTATCAAGGTTAAGCCAGTTCATGGCATTGTAGAGAGAGCATGTGTAGGTTAGATGATCACAGTCCAGGATGAGGTGACAGGCTTTGTTGAGGGAGAGCCAGAGCCTGGATAAGGCTGAGGAGCTGGCAGTGCTATAGATTAGCATGCCATAGTCTAGGAGGGAGAGGACCGATGAAAAGACCGCTAGACAAAGGGTATCAGGAGTAAGATAGTGTTTGACCCAGTAGAGGATGCCAATCCGGATGTTGAGGGCTGTGGACAGTTGGTAAATGTGTTGGTGGAAGGTAAGGCCCAGGTCAAGTGTGATGCTCAGGTACTTAAAGGAGTCCACTTGTTCGAGAGGGGTCTGGTTGATAGTTAGGACTGGTGGGCAGTGGTCTTTCCTAGAGTTTAGTGGGTGCAAGAAGTACATGACTTTAGTTTTTTTATAGTTTAGGATGTGGCGCTGTGTGGTGAACCATTTTTCAGCCTCGCTGAAGGTGGATTGGAGGGAGAGGTGAAGCTGGGTGGGGTCAGGATTGGAGGAGAACAGGACAACGTCATCCGAGTAGAGTAGGATATTGTCTGGGCAGGATGGGGGAGGTAGTTAAGGAAGAGACTGAATAATTAAGGTCCAAGAATGGACCCCTGTGGGACACCGGAGCAGACAGGCAGCCTACTGGAAAAGGTAGTGCCAATTTTGACTTGTTGGAAGCAATCAGCCAGGTAGTCAGTGAACCAGCCGAGGGCACCTTGAGAGAGACCTAGTTTGGATAGTGTAGCTAGAAGAAGGGTGTGGTTGATGGTGTCAAATGCTTTAGTGATGTCGAAGAAGACCACACCAGAGAGATGACCACTGTCGAGGGCGGTGTGTATGTGGGTGGTGAATTCAAGTAGGGCGGTAGTCACCAGGCCTCCTTTACATCAGTCTATCTTTCATGTTTACAAACTATGATTGCTCCCAGACAGGTGGTTAACATTGAAGTAGGCTGAAGATGAAAACGCCTTTATGGCATCAGATACCTATAGTTTGAACTATCAAAATCAAGAACTCTTCCACCACGTTTAGGTGAGGGGATATGACCAGACTTTTTCTGGTCATGGAGGAGAAGGATAAGGGACAGTAGTGGATATCAGATCTATTTTTCTGCTGATGAGATTTGTAATCTTGATTCTTGTTTCATTTCTAAACATTCACTTCTTTGTTCTATTGCTTTTACAGTACGGCTCTAGTTCTTGTTTTCTGGGTACCATTTTAGTTTTCCCTTTCCAAAATTTAGAGTATATTTGTGACAGATTATGCTCCTGAAATGTACAGAAAATGTTTTTTTTTTCTGTAGTACTGCATTCCTAAGTATGGGTCTCTTTGTGTAATGTCCTGCATCAAAAGGGTAAAACAATGTCAGTCCTACCGAGACTGGGGAAATATTAACTTAAGAACATTTATAATAGCTCTTTTTTGCTGTTAACTTCTAACTGGGCAATTTTAGCCATCAGCTCTAATGATGTTTCTTATAAAATGGGCAAGTATAATCCTGAGTCCTGATTGGTCAGTAGCCATGCACTAGAAGTGTCTAATGCATGGCTAAAAACAAGGGCTGGCAACCAGTACTAACCACATAAAAAAGAAATCAATGTGCACAAAAGAGTTTTCATTTTATTTGGAATTTTAACGACCGCCATTTTTTTCCTCTGCAAATGTGAACAGCATTACAGAGCCATCAAAGTAAACTTAGAACCCATCAAAGCCATTAAATAAGTCCTGTACTCTTTGTAACTTGTTTCCTACAGATTATGTATTCATTATATGTAGTGCTCACCATAAAACTTACAATTTAGATGCGATGACAGCCGCTTTCAGGTAGCATTACAAGTGCCTCTCGCTTATCCCAATAGTGTGTCTTTGGGGAACCGAATTAAGACAGTAAAACCACATTAAAATCTAAATTTCAGTCTCCTACAAAGCACACTTACTGCACAAATCTACTAAGTAAATAGCAGCCTTCTTCTGAAGACCTACACAGTTGAATCTGTCCCTTCAAAATCCCTGCATGACTCTTTCAAAGCAGTCAATTGCCAGCCATATCCTGCTCCGATATCAAGTAGCTGCTCATCACGTTTTGTCTCTAAACATGAAACAGCCGTCATTCAGCATTAACTCAGAAGTAAACCACTGCCATCTCATTCTGACTCACTAAAGCAGAGGAATATTTGCTTTTGTTTCTGTCTCTCATCCCCCACTGTCCCCTGGTGCTCTCCTCGTTGTTGTACTCTGCTGTGCAAACAGTGCAGCTCTTCCTGTCTGCCATATAGAAACTAGAGGTTTCACGCACCACAGTAGCATGAGAAAAAGAAATAAAAAATGGAACAAATTAAAAAAGATATAATAAAAATGAATGTGTGTTCCTAAGTGTGTCAATGTTTGTATATCAGACTGTGACACCCAATAAGAGTTTCCCTCATCTCACATTTATGTCTGGGCCCTATCATAAATATCAAACTGTAACAAGCATTTGTCAATGCCGGATGCTTGCCATGGCATGTGTCTGTGGTGTACTGGGAGGGTGGTGGCCCTGGCAGTCTGTTCCTGTACTGTCAACTGTGTGACCACATGTGGATGTTCATGGACAGGGTCAAAACTGGCACCAGTCCACTAGCCAAATGCTGTTAGATTTTCTTTTGGGATAGTCAAACATCTTTTTAAGTAGCCAGGAGGGCTTGTACTAGAAAAGGTAATATTTCAATAAGTAGATCAGCTGGGTCAGTAGAAAAGTCTGTGGGGCTAGTGGATTTTGCAAGTCACTACCCTGTTGGCTAGCAGCTACAAAACGTAATCTGACCCCTGCATGGATCAGCCTGAGATGGGATTTTTTTTTATTCTGTTTATTCACCCCTAGCTGACTCTTGGTAAGGACCCAGTCTAAAAGGGAATGATTGCCAGATTTAATATTGAGCCTAGTGGGTTCAGTTATTAATCAAGATAGGTGGGCTTCAGATACAGAGACATGAGTGGTACCAGCTCCTGATCCCAACCCACTGATATTGAATTCCCCACATAACATCAACTCGGGGTGGGGGGGCTAGACCAAGAGGAAACAAGGGAGGGGAGAGAGAGTTGGATGGGGGATTGGGGGGAGTTAGACACAGCCTATAGTAAGTTTCTTTCCTTGGCCTAGGGTGATTTGTAAGTAAACAAACACATGAGGAGAGGCTGAGGTAACTGAACATGTACACACTGGAGGATAGAAGGGAGAGGGGGGATATGATTGAAACCTTCACGTACCTTAAGGGCATAAACAGGGTTGGTATGGAGGGCATCTTTAACTTAAGAAGGGCGGATACAACAAGGGGACATAACCTTAAATTGGTGGGGGGTAGATTCAAGAAGGGAATGAGGCACTTTTTTACTGAAAGGGTGGTGAAGCAGTGGAATCAGCTATGGGAGGAGGTGGTGGCAGCAAAGACGGTGGCTAGTTTCAAGAGGGGGTGGGATAGGGTGATGAAGAGGATTAGGACTGAAGGTGGCTCTACTGGGAAGGGGTTAGGAGAGAGGAATGGGAAGGTGAAAGATAACTCCGGGTGGAGTTGAGGAGAGGGGCAGCTCCAAGGAAGTAATTGAACTGCCCACTCAAGCAGACTCACTAGATCATTATGGCCTTTTTCTGCTGGCAGTTTCGTATGTTCATATGTAAATTCAGCCAATATAGCATTCGCCTCACGGCAGCATAAACATTCTAGTGATGTGTCCTTGACAGCATAATGATTGCAGGAGCCCCAATATAAACGAAAAAGAGATAATGGAAAAGAAGTAAACATGCTGTTAAAATGCACACAGAAGCAAAACCAACAGCTACAAAGAGCATATATAACATGTGATGCAACAAAAGTGACATGTATCTGTCATGTCCTTATGAAACTGCTGTTTTCACAATTTTTTTTTACTACAGTCTCACCCTAATTCCACAAGCTTCTGTTTAGTCATACCTGATGGGTGTTGAGGAAACATGACTGCCCCGATGGAGGTGGGGAACCTTGGTGAACACTGGCTGGCAGGTAGGTGCCATTGTATGTCAGGGCTGTCTGGTAAGGGAGAATTAAGAAAATTAACAGGAACAAAAAAAAAAACCAACAAACACACATCATTGTGCATACCTGATGCACCCTGTCGACAACAGGTAACAACAAAACATCAACTCGTCATACTGATTCCTGCATCACAACATGTGGTCACCAAGATGATGGCACAGAAATGGACATCACAACCAACATGAAAGTGATTTGGAGTACACTGTTCTCTGTATTCATATGTATACTGTACTCTCTCTGCCACCTGTCATGATCTTCATAAGAGGTCCCTCTGTACAGGTTACAGCTGTCTCTCATCAAGTGGTGTGAAAGGCTGATGTATCTGGGGGCCGAGTGGCAAAGAACTGCCAGCTAGGGGAGAATAAATAGAATAAAAAAAGAGAAATCCCATCTCAGGCTGATCCATGCAGGGGTTGAAATTAATGAGCGAGTGTACTGCCTAAAACTAATACTACATTTTAAAAGCAACCAGCCATTACTTTTTATGTCCAAGGTACTTTTCCTTTTCCCTTTGTTTAATTAGAAGATTGTTTACCTGATGTTAGTAGCCTATGTGTGATATGTGGAACAGCTCTTATTCTGGCAGCTGACATATCTAGCTCTACTGCTCCCCACTACATCATCAGCATTGTTATCTCACTGACTGTGACATCACTGTTGCTTAGAAACAGCCATTCAATGACTGCCAGGTTATTCACTTGTGATGTCACTTTCAGTGAGATCACCATGCTGATGATGTAGAGGGGGTGATACAGATAGATAAGTCAACTGACAGGCTAAGAGCTGTTCTACGCATCCAGCACAATATTATCACATAGAAGACTTTCTAATGAGCAAAAGAAAAATGCTTTAGAAATGAAAAGTTACAACTGACTATTAATTAAAATTTGTATCATTTAGCCGGCCTGGTGGTGCTGAGGATTGAGGCACTGGATGCCTTACCTCACGCCACACCATCAACCCGGATTCGGGAAAGACCTTGGGTTGCCAGGGAGCCTGCATGGGGGGATGAAGGGAGCAGGATTGAGCCACCTATTGGCAGCTCTCCTCTCCCAGGTAGGTGGTCACCCCTTTGTAGTTCCGCTGTCGCTGGGTGGAGGTCCAGTGACTGTGCAGGCAGGAGGGGATGACATGAAGGAAGGGTGTCTCGTAACATGACATGCACTTGCCTCCCCATGCGCATGTCCGTGCTGAGACAAGGGGATGGGAACAGGGAGAAAAACTAGAAAAAAAACTACAAAGTATGTATGAAAAAATTTTTTTTATCATTTTCCTGTCTGTCTGCTTTGACTGCACTAGCTCTTTAAGTTCTGCAGCCACTATCAGCAGGGCTAGTGACTTGGAAAATCCATTAGCCCCACAGACATTTCTGCTGGCCAGCTGATGTACTTACGGAAATATTATCTTTTCTGGTACAAGCCCTCAGGGCTACTTAAAATGATCTTTGACTATCCCAAAAGAAAATCTAACAGCACAATATGTTTTAAGATGAAAAAGCGCATATGAACAGTCCGCTTTAAATCTCCACTGCAAAAAAAAATAAATAAATCACTAACTGCAGCACCAGTCAGAGCTGGGATAGAGAGATATGAGATCATTGCAAACACAAGGCTGGCTACTTGAAACTTAAACACTCAGTTTCTGGTTTATACTGGAGCAACTATAAAATAAAGGGATGTGACATGCTACTAGCTACAATGTGAAGTGCATAAATGTTGTTACAAATATAAATATATAGCGTGGATGTTACTGAGGCATGTAAAAACATGAAGGTTGCAGGGATAATCATCTTTACCAGGTGAGTAAATCCCATTTGCCAACAGTGAGAAAGAGAAAGAAAGAAAGACACAGATTACTTTTAACAGCTGGTGTCTGTGGATGCTTGGAATACCTAAACCAGTCTGATAAGGAGAGGGCAGCATGCTGAGCAACTACATCAACGGAAACACCAAACCCATGATTGGGTCAACTTTTTGTTTTGAAGTAGATGCAGTTTCCACCCACCAAGCTAAAACTCTGTCATATTTAGACTGGCTGATAATTGGTCTGCTAGAGACTTGCCCATTAAACACTGCTCTGCATTGGAGGGACAGTATCACACCCCTCAAAAGTCACTATCATAGGAAGGTGTTTGCTTGCTGCACACAAGTGCGCATGGCAAATATAAAAATGAAATTCAACACAAATTTTGAGGTATCACTCATGGAGATACAGATGAACTCCTTCACAGAGGAAAAGCAGAGCACTGAAAACGAAGATGGGTGTGCTCAGCAACAGGACACTGATCAGCCAGAGGAGAGTATGCACCCTAGTGACCAAAATGAAAACAGCACCAGCAGCAGCATAATTAATGTGACAGCAGAAAATGTCAGTGATGTAAGTAATACTTCAACAAGCCAACGCTTCAATAATCTGTCACCTGATCCATTAAATATGCTGGAAGATAGCCATATTGAGATAAATACTGTGAATTGTACCAACTGGGCAATGGGGGTATTCTACCAATGGGCCAATGCAAACAAAAGTTCTGTTGACTGGCATAACACCATTAAAGACAAACTTAAGGACATGTTCCATAAGTTTTATGCAGAAGCACGTACCCCAACGGGCTCTGAGTATGCACTGCGCAGCTTCAGCAGTCTCTATGCAGCACTAACCGCTACCTCTCCTCTGCAGCCACGAGAACATCATAACAGATCCTGAATTCAAGACATCAAATAATGTCTTCAAAGCTAAAGTGAAACAATATAGGCATGAGAACAAGGACACGTCCAAGCACCATGATCTGATGACTGCTGCAGACCTACAAAAGTTACACAATTCCCCTGCTCTGTGTCCTAACACTGCCCCTGGGCTTGTGCAAAATAACTGGCTAGATCTGCAGCTGTACATGGCCAGATGTGGCAGGGAGGGGGATCCACCAGCTGAAACCTACAATCTTCGGCATCAAGCAAGATGAGAATGGACTAGAATACATTACCATGGCATTTAATGAACACACCAAGATTCACAACAACCCACTGAAACATAGAAACATAGACTTTGATGTCAGAAAAGGACCACTTGGCCCACCTACTCTGCCCATTTTCTTACTTACTCTGCCTATTTCCCTACCTATTGGTAAGCTACAGATCCTAGTTAACCAACAGCCTACTTCTTCCTATCCCCCACAAGAATTGCCTTATGACTGTCCCATGCATTCTTGAATTCCCCCACTGTTTTTGACCCCACAACCTCCTTAAGAAGGACGTTCCATGCATCCACCACCTTCTCCATGAAAAAATACTTCCTCACATTGCCCCTGAGCCGTTCCCCCTCTATCTTCAAATTGTGTCCCCTTGTTTTTGCACCTCTCTTTTTCTGAAAGATGCTACCCTGTTGGACTTTGTTGATTCCCTTGAAGTACTTGAAAGTTTCTATCATGTCCCCCGTCTCCTTCTGTTCCTCAAGGGTATACATATTAAGCTCCTTTAGTCTCTCTTTGTATGGCTTCTGTTGCAGACCCTGTACCATTTTAGTTGCCCTCCTCTGGACTGCCTCCATTCTGTCTGTGTCCTTGCAGAGATGGGGTCTCCAGAACTGCACACAGTACTCCAGATGGGGATAACAACGTCTTGTTTTCTACTGGTGATGTCTCTCCCTATACATCCCATATCCCCCCAGCCATCCCTACTGCCTTCTCACATTGCTTGCTTACCTTTAGGTCATCTGATATGTCTATCTCCAGGTCCCTTTCCATTTTTGTTGTTGTTACCTTACCCACCCATTGTGTACTCTTCCCCTGGGTTTTTGTTTCCCAGGAAAGCAGTCTCACAGAGGATAAATGTTCGCTCTGCCTGGTAACCCATTCTGCCCAGTACAGTCTTTTAAGAAATATTTATCAAAGTTCCCAGAAGAAGCAAAGGCACTTTGCCTACATTCCAAAAGACTTCCTCAAGATGCATTAGGTAAGATGGATATTACTTATGGTACACTAATGGATCAATGGGAGCAAACTTTTTGTTCTCTATGATGAGCAAATTAAGCGCAGAGGCAAAGCTGAGTGCAAGATACACGAATCACTACGTTCATGCTACTGCTGTGCAATTATTGTCTGATGCAGGTCTCCAGAGTCAGGAGATCATGGCAGTTACAGGACATCGTAATGAAGGTAGTCTGAAGAGTTATTGGAGATCCAGCAATCAGGACAGACTAGCTTGGAGCAACATACTTGCAGCACAGCCAAAATTGACACCCAGCACATCAGAACAGTCAAGCAGCACAGCTCCCAATGAAGTAGTACAGCATCTCAGTAACACAGAAGTGGTAGCCAAATACTTTAGTATGCAGAACTGTACTGTCAATTTTAATGTTCCCATGTATTTTGGGCAATATTTTTTTTATTTTTCGCAATAACAAGACAAAGTACAACCCGTGGTTAGGTTGCATTTATTTTGCCCACCTCTCCTCAAAAAATTAGGTACTATTTTTCCTGGCAGAATTATGTTTAACAAATAAATTTATTTTTATTCAGACTTACAAATGTTTTGTTTGTTTGTTATTTTTTAACTGTCAAATGCCCATTTTATAACTGCAATAAGACACTCCAAGAGTGTGCATTAGACATTTCTGAAACATAACCAGAGGTTGAAGGCACTCGATCTGTGGCCACAAGCCTCACTACACCCCGGCCATGCATTAGACATAGAATAAAGTATGGGGTGATGTGTTAAAACTTGAAGCTTACACACACCCAAGGGGTTAGATGCTCATAAACCCCGAGAGCAAAGCTCGAGGGGTTTATGTTAGCATCTAACCCTGAGGGTCTGTGTAAACTTCAAGTTTTAACACACCACCCCATATTTTTATTTTATATAATTGCTGGGTTTGACTTTTTTGCCACAGCAATTATATAAAATGAATGTAGGTTCCGCAGTGCTGTGCAGCTTAGTTTCATTTCAGGACACGGTCTGTGATGCTGTTTTCTCTTTATTTTAAAATATTTTTTTCCTCGACAGTAAAAAGATAACTCCCCCCCCCCCGCCATAGGTTTTCTATTTCAAATTTACTGCCAAGTCCAAGTGGCAGTTAAGTCTCCCGGGAAGAAGAAAAACATGCGGCCAACAGTCTGAAGAGAAGAGCTGCAGAGGGGCATGTGCAGAGTAAGAGAAACCATGCGTGTGTTTGCCATTATAAACGCTCCTTTATAACAGCAAATTAAGCAACAGTTTCCCTATGGGAAAAAGGCGAACCCAGTTATTATAAATGTCGAATGCACACCCACTCATGTCTTATTGCTTACTAAATGAATAAGTTGGCTTGTGAGAACAGAAGTTCACACAGCTCCTGTTCAAATATTAACAGGCAATTTTTATGTACTTACAGTTTGGTTACTGGGATGGGTACACTGAGCCAGAGCACATTTCCAGCTGTGACTTGTGGGACGGCTACAAGGCGAGTGAAAACAGTAAGCAATATAGAAGCAAAACATGCATGTACAGAACAGCAAAATGGTAACATGCAAGCAATACTACCCCAAAATGCAAACGAAACAAGCATGAGCAAAAATCACTGCAGCTGCAAGTAATACGTACAGAACAATAAGGTGGGCAAAAAACAAAATTTATATCAGGTTTATAGGTAAATAGTAACATTTTTTGAGATGACTGAGGATCTAGGTGAAGGGTGTAGTGGCCATTATTGCAGTAGTTTCAGGGAAATGGCTAGCTGCAAGTACACGTTTTTGAGATGTGAGGAAGCCAGAATGATCCGAGTGAGTGAAGAGAGGATTAGAGTCAGACAGGTAGAAAAAGGTTATTCCACAGTAGGAAGTTAAAGGTTTAGGGGAAGGGAACATTGTTTAACCAGGAGTAGCACACTAAGCCGAAGCTTGTTTGTTTCCAGATGCAACCTGGGAGCACAAGGAGTTAAGTGACTTGCTCAGGATCACACAGTATGCACCTAGGCGGCTGTGGGATTCAAACCCAGGTCTCCAAATCTGCAGCTCAGAGCCTTGACCCACTGCACTATACTACCTCCTGCAAGCTCAGTCCTGGCTAATAGAAATGTTGTCACATTTCTTAGACGTTTCTCTTAATTTTTTTAAAACGTTTACAAGGGTGCTTCTGGTATGTGGCAAAAATCAAATAGTTATAATACCAGTGACCCCGCCACCCCCACCCCAAAGCTGCTTGAAAGTCTGCAATTCAGTTTTCATACTTGGTTTTCATTCCATCATTTTAACATTTAAAGAGATTCTTGGTCTCGTCGTTTGGCCAATCCACGATCAGCCTGACCACCGATGTCAAGGTAACCCCCTCATCAGTCGGAAATCTACACTTAAAATTTTAACATGCTAATATGGGCTGAGGTCCCACTGCTTTCTCTCATTCTTGTGTGGAAACAGCTCTCTGGCGCCATCTTTTATACGTTGTGCTCAGGCCATAAAGACTCACAAATAACCCTTGGGGAGCTCACCAATTAGGAGAAGGCCACACCTCTACTGTTTGCAGTGCAATGTTAAAGGCTTAACAAGCTCAACCCTGGCCAAAACACAATGATTTTATCACATTTCAAAGTGGCGGCCACCTTGCCGTCAGTGGCCAAGATGATCATGATTCGATCAAATGACAAGACCAAGAATCTCTTTAAATGTTAAAACGATGTAAGCTGGCCCAGTGATGTGGAGGGATGAGGCACTGGCTCCTTATCTCCTGTCACACCGGTGACCCTTGTTTGGTGGAGAGCGGGTTGCAGGGAGTCAGCCAAGGAGGGAAATGATTGCATGCCTGATGGCTGCTCTCCTTTCCTGAGGGGGAGGACCCGCATGCTCTGCTGAATGACTGCCACCTGGTGGAGGCCAGGTGGTAGTGCAGGTCTAGGAAGGCGGTGGAATGGTGGGCTGCCGGACTCCAGGGCATGTGCGTGCCTCCACACGTGGGTCTTCGTGCGCGCCCCAGTGTGTGGGAACAGGGAAGAAAATGGAAAAGTGATGGCTCCAGATCAGTGAAGCCCTTCCTGCCTGCCTCCACTTCAATATCTCCAGAGCTTAGTAAGATGCCTGTTTGGGGAGGCAGGGACAGGGTTGACAGCCCAGCGGAGCAGGCCTGCCTGGGAGAAAGAGCTGCATGAAAGAAATTGTTAAAATGATGGAATGAAAACCAAGTAAGAAAACTCAACTGATATGGATCAATTGCAGGCTTTAAGCAGCTTGGCGGGGGGAGGGGGGGCACTGGTACTATACCTATCTGATTTTGATACTGGCCACACAATAAGTGCACCTCTGCGTATGCATCAGGGTTGAGCTTGCTAAACCTTTAACATTTCACTGCAAGCAGAAGATGTGTGGCCTTCTCCTAATTAGTGAGCTCCCCAATGGTCACCTGTGAGTCTCTTATGAGCCAGAACACACTATATAAAAGATGAAGCAAGAGAGTTGTTTCCACACAAGAAAGAGAGAAAACAGGAGGACCTCAGCTCATATTGACATGTTAAAATATACAGTGCAGATTCCTGACCAGAGAGGGGGCCACCTTACCATTGGTGGTCAGGTTGGTTGTGATTAGGCTGAATGATAAGGCCAAGCGCCTCTTTAAATGGTAAAATGATGGAATGAAAACCAAGTAAGAATATTTACATAGATACATAGATGCTGTTGGCAGATAAGGGCCGCCAGGCCCATCCAGTCTGCTTGTTTTTGCTACCTGAGGAAGCAGCCAATGACCCTATTTGGTCACTGGCTTTAGCTTTTTCTTCCTGTCTCTAATATTCCTTTATTCCTGGCCCATGCACATTTAAAGCCTGTCACTGTACAGGTGGCCACCACTTCCTGGGGCAGGCTATTCCATGCATCCACCACCCTCTCTGTGAAAAATAACTTCCTGACATTTGCCCTTATGCGGCCACCCATCAGTCTCATGTCATGTCCTCTTGTTCTGGCACTACTTTTAAACTGGAAGATGTTGTCCCCTTTCACCTTGTTCATGTCCTTGAGGTATTTGAACATTTCTATCATGTCACCTCTCTCCTTTCTTTGCTCCAGCAAACTTGAATAAATTGCAGACTTTCCAGCAGCTTTGAGAGAAATTCAAATGAATCCCGCACTCACCACCACAAAGTCACTGCTGCTCACAAGGTGTATCGACGTGCCAAAAATCCTTTATTAGATGCTCATACACATAGAGATGACATGTCGTGGCACATTTTGGAAAGTGTTCCCTTTATCAAAGGACATGTTTAAAGACTAAAAACCACTTCCTTAGATACTAAAAATGACATCATCAATGTCAGACAATTGCTCAAAAGTAATGTCAAACAATGCAAATGTAAACAAAAACATATGCAAGGATCAAATGTGTAGAACACAAGTACTTAAATGCATTATTCAAACATTAGGTCATAGAATATAAATACAGTTAAAAAACATATTCATTTACTTGCTTTATTCAAGGAAAAAAATATTTAAATAGAGATCCAGTTTCCTGCATCCAAGGTGTCCTGTGCAGTTATTTGGGCTCCCATGAGGTCATATAATTTTATGTTTAATAAAATCACCTGTGAAATATAGTAGAGGAAAAGAAGTTAAAAACAAACTTGCATATTTCAGTTATTCAGTCTTTTGGTGTCTATCCAATAAATGGGCGTATGCTTATGAAATCATAGAGCTATAGTCCAAAATGGAATTCTTTTTATATAAAGGTACTGTACACTGTAGTATCACTCTCAGGACTATATCTACATTTCATAGTAAAAGCTTTATGGGACATCTGTCTACTCAGTTAATTCAGGAGTCACATTATTATTTTCTCAAATATGGTGATAAATCAAATCTGTCATTTAAACCTGGGTATTTGCAAATGTGGAGGGTATAAATCCAAAGACCTGTTTGAAGGATAAAATTGTCAAAATGTCCCCCTCTTGACATACTCTTTCAATGGCTTTAAAATAAAAAAACATGTTCCCTGATGATTTGCAGCTTGCATAACATTCAGAGCAGTAGCATACGTTACATCTTTATTCCTGATGGCTGTACAATGTTCACCCACCCTGTGTTTAAATAGTTTTTTAGGTATCCCTATGTGAAAAAAACACAGGAGCATTGTGTTATGTATATTACTCCTGTGGTTTCACAAGTAATGAGTTGTCTGATCTGGAATTGTTTGTTTACATGGGGGCTAGAGAACTCCTTACATGTTGTAACTACTGTACATCATAGTGAGTGCATTTGTGACATTTAAAGCAGCCAACATACTTCTGTGTGAGCCATGCCTGTTGTGTTTGTCTCACCTGCCTGCTGTGTACAAGCTGATCCCTGAGAGTGACAGCCCTTCTATATGACATCCTTGGGGTATTATTATGATATTCCCTGAGGCCATTGTCACCTTTGAAGATGTCCCAGTTGTTATTTATAATCTGTGCTATTCTAGTAGCATGAATGGAGTAATTAGTGACAAAGTTAGGCCTGTTTGTATCTTGTTCCCTCTGATGTCTGCCAGTAAGAGTAGTATCTCTGTTCATGTTCCTGACTTCCTGCCAAGTTTTGTGTAGTTATTCAGTGTTATAACCCCTTTCCTTGAATCTGTCTACTAAATCCTGTGCTGCCCTGTCAAAATCTCCTAGGCTACTACAGTTCCTTCGTAACCTAAGGAACTGGCCCTTTGGAATGTTTTGTACCACATGCCATGGATGACAACTTGATGACACCAACAAAGTATTCCTCTCACATGCTTTCCTAAAGATGTCCATCTGTAAACCCCCTGCTGTGTCCTTTCAAATACAAAGATCTTAAAAAAATAATTTCTTGTTTAGTAGCAGTGTTTGTAAAATGCAGGTTAGGATTAGTCCCATGGAGATACTGGATAAAGGCATCAAATTCATTTAAGTCACCTGTCCCGATAAATAATAGATTTATAAAGCAACGATGTAAATCAATATGCTGGAAAAAGGGATTATTAGCACAGTCTCTAATCACTTCATTTTCCCACTTGCCTACATACAAATTGACCAGACTAGGGGCAAAAGTGGACCCCATAGCTGTGCTTTTTAGGGCTGTGGGTGGAGCCTACAGCTCTTCTATCATCGATCAGACTGTAGCTCTAAAATGGCTTTTCAAGAAACTCCCTTTTTAGACATTTGGAGATAGTCTTCCACAGCTGCAAAGTAGTGCACTCCACTTCTGATTTTTGCTATTTGCTGCTCTATGTTGAAGGCATCTGAAGGAAGTATGGATGCTGCTGTATTGTGCCTCAGAACTTCTCAGGCTATTAACAAAAAAAAAGCTTTCTAAACTACTGTTTCTGTCATCTGTCCAGCTCAGTATAATAGATGTGTTCTATTTCTTTTAGCAACATAGGGGTTAACTCATTATATGACGTCTGTAAAACACTAAACCTCTACAGTGTCAGATTACAGACAGTGGACCTGCAGTCTGTGAGCTATTTCATTCCCATTGGCACACATACGAACTGCAGAGCGGGGGTGGGGTGCTGTAGCCCCATCACTTTTTTTGGCCTGAAGGATCTTGCTCTTTAAACAAACAAACAAACAAAAAAGTAAGCATAAGCTAGCGTGACAGAGTTAATTAAGTCCACCTGCCTAGGCACACATAGAACAAAAGAGGTGCTTCATGCTTGTTTGCTGTTTGGGCCATGTGACAGCAGACTGCTCCTCTCTTATCTTGGATTTATGGTCTGAGTGAGCATTCCCTCCCATGTAGCAGTGTAAAAGCATTATGTTTCAATCATCCAGACAGACAGTTTCAAAACTAAAAGGGAAAAAAAATAACAGATTTACAGAGAAGGATAGAGTAGTTAGATGGACTCAGTTAGGAGTATGGAGGTTGGTTATTGCATGGATCTGGAATCTGTGTACTGGAGTTTAAATGTTTGTTTACAGTTTATAAATGTAGAAGTTTAATAAATATATATATATACCTGTATATATATATATATATTTTTTTTTTCTTTTGGTAACCAGGTATGGCTAAGTAGGCATAGGTGCTTGTTTCCAAGGACAACCCAGGAACACCGGGGAGATTAAGTGACTTAATCAGAGCCATACAGTATGGAAATGGAGGGTGTGGGACTCAAACCCATGTCTGAATGCTGGATGTACAAAGCTCATTTATAGCTCATTACTCTAACCTCTGGGTTATACTGCCGGCCCCATAAATAGTGAACAATTTAGACTGGGCTGTTAATATCTTAAAGGAGAACTGCCTTGAATCAGCAAACATGCATTTTTGTAGAAGTAGATGTTCTTTTCTAAAATGCTAGTTCTCATTTTGTTACTGCTTAATCTGAACTGGCCTTTTGGTGAATTCAGTGTGTGTTTCTGATTCACACACTGCTGGCATTGATCATTTTAGAACAGTATGATCTTGTCAAGAACTTACATTGTTGGTACAATGCATCTGTGTTCTAATTTAGAATTTTTAGGTTCGTGGGGACATAAACAACATCATACAATTCTTAGATGGCACTTTGCAGCAATATGTAACCCATAAATATCCAATGGGTTAACTAAAAGGCCAGCAAAAGTGGGGCAGAAACAGAAGGGGACCCACTATATGGGAAAAAGCTTCTACTGGAAACATTACTCACAGGTTCAGTGCAATTCGCCTTTAACTAAGCTTGTAGGGAATGTCAGGTATTTTATCTAAATGGTAAGGAACTCTGTTTACAGGGACGTGGAGCCATCTTCGGGGAAATTCTTCCCATAGACTTGCGTTAGCTATTCAGAAGTAATGTAATCTACAGGAAAACATAGGAAAATTGCCCTGCAGTTACAGGAAAAAGGCAAACTTAATCTGAGAGCAGTCTCACACACACACACACACACACACACACACACACGCACACACATACAGACAGACAACAGTAGCATTTACTCTGACTAAATAAATTCAAGAGGACTGATTTAGTAGCATGGCAGTTTTTGATGATTGTGACTAAACAGCACTATATGACAGCAACCAGAAAATAACTCTGGTCATTTGGTAGCTCTTCACAGCCCTATCTGCTCTGGCTAGAATTTGTTTGTTGTAGGTAAAGCTCCCCAAGGAAGGTGAAAGCATTAAACTTCAGAACAAATTCTGAAAGTTTGACCAATAATTCTGTGGGTGGTTCAGTTTGTTCCCCTTGTGTATTTAAAAAGTAAGAAAGACTATCCAAAGCCTCTTTCTGAGGTATATTTGTGTAGAGGGATTCTACATCCATAGTTATTAGATAAGAATCTCTCTCTACCTTAATGTCATTCAATGTATGTAAAACATCCCCTGTATCTTTTATATACGAGCCAAGTCTTTCTACAAATAGTCTTAGGTGAAAATCCACAAATTGAGACAAGGGTTCTGTCAGGGATCCCATCCCACTCACTACTGGTCTACCTGGGGGTGGGGATTCTTATGTACTTTAGGTAGTATGTACATGATAGCTTGAATAGGGCATTCTACTGTGAGGAAGTGTTTCACATCTGAGTTTGTCCATCCACTTTGGAAAACTTCTGAAATATACTCATCTATTCAAAATTTAAATAAGGCTGTGGGGTCCTGGTCTAGCGTTCTATAATAAAATCGGATCCTTAAGCTGCCCGTTCACCTCTTTCATGTAGTCAGTAGTGTTTTGTATCACCACCGCTCCCCCCATCAGCAGGTTTAATCACAATATTACCATCATTTTTGAGATTTTGTAAAGCTGCTTTCTCATCAGTGGTAATATTACTGTATTAAATCTTTGGTAAAATATCAAACAATGATTCCAACTCATTCTCACACACCTGCTGAAAAATAGTATTGCTGGTGAGGGAGTGGGGTAGAAGGTAGATTTCCCCTAAAATAATGAGACAGGCAGTCAGTGTCAGTATTATTCATATTGACATCAGTGCTATCGCTCAGACTAGGATCAATGTTCACATCAGTACAGTCCCGAACATTTTTGTCTCTCAAAAAAAAAAGATTTAAGGCTCGGATTTCTACTAAATTTCTGTAGGTCAACAAAAGTCTCAAATTTGTTTACACCACTGGTAGGGACAAATGACAGTCCCTTATTCAGTAGTAATATTTCTGCATCAGTCAGAGATCTATCCAAGAGGCTTGTTACCTTCATTAATATGCCTGGTGTTGTCTTGATGGGTAGCACTGCTCCTGCTGTCGTTGTTGGTACTGGCGCTGAGGTTGTTGTTGCTGGTACTATTGCTGTGGGTTTGGGGGGGGCAGCACAGACTAGGTTTGCTGACAAAGGCACCTAGCTACATCTGAGCTTTCTTCTAGGTTGCTTGAAAGGACAGAGCAAAAAACCTTACCAGAGAAAGTAAAAGGATTAAGGCTTCTTTTGGCTAGGCAGATTTACTGTGTGTTATTATTTTCTTTTATACTCACAGCGATTGTTACTGTTTATTGTTAATATTTTATTGCTTTATTTTGTCTGATTCAAATTGTTGTTGCTGAGTATACCTTCTGCTGCATTATTACAGGTGTGTGTTTACAGATTACTGTTGTAATCTTCTGATTCAAATTGTCTTTTGCAAGGTATATCTTCTGTCACTGCTTTACTTTTCTCTGTAGCAAAGTGTTTCTTACAGGGTATATCTTCTGTGCAATTATTACAGGTGGTGCTTTACAGGTTTTACAGCTTCATCTATCATTAGGATAAGCTTTCAGGGCTACTGCATTTGTTGCTGGCTGATTGTTTATGCTCTTACCTCCTTGTTTCTTTCATCCATGGTTCTTCTTTTTCGGCAGGGGAAGGGCCCCGCCACCCACCCCCATCCCCAACCACCCCACACTATACTCCTTTTATAGGGTAGCACAGTCATGACATTTCCTGTGGCAAAGCAGGAAGGGGCGGATCAGAGGGGTATCCACACAGTGACCTCATTTACAGGGGCACAAGTAATTTAACTGGTTATAACAAGTTATACAGAAACAAACAAAACACAAAATCAAACTTTTGCTTTAATTTTCCTCCACTTACTCTGACCAGGTTATAAACCCAGCAGCTTATCTGGAATGGATATTATTAACTGCAGGTACTGTGGGACACTTTTCAGAAGGGCAGTTTTATAGGATATTTAGGACACTGTCCTACATGCTGGGCCATTGGAGATCTGAAGGCTCAGCTCCAGGCAGCATGGGCAGAGATTGCGCACCTAAAATTGCATATTCAAGAGGAATTATATTCTAAGAACTGCCCGCCATTTCCCCAACATCCAACAGAAGCACCTCGACCGCAGAGGGTAGTTGGTCCAGGAGGTTGGCAGGTGGTTAGGAGGTGCAAATTGGGTGCCCCATCAATCACTGTTCTCCAACATATCACCTCCACAAACCATATAAAACTACAAACAGGTATCTGCCTCTATCTCTGAAATCAAACAAAGGGGCAGAGGATACTGCAGAACAGGACACTGCAGCACAGGAGCTAGCACAACAAACTCACCCAAAACAGGAACCAAAACAAAAAAAAGCAAAAAGGAAATCCAAAAAACTTCTGATCATAGACAACTCCATGATTCTGGGAGTTGATACCTATCTCCAGCCAGGGGTAATGGTCAGATGTCTCCCAGGTGCATCAACATGGAGAGACACTGACCACATTGCTAAAATTGTACAGGAAGCAGGAGAAAAACATTGATGTCCTGGTACACATAGGGATTAATGATCTCATCAGCTGGTCAGTTGTAGAGATCAAGAACATCTGACCAGGTTGGGTGACAAACTATCATCCATTTCATCTGGCATCTTCTTCTCCGAGGTCCTGCCAGTCTGGGAGAGGGGGGCAGATGGACGGAAGGTCAGAGAAGAGGAGATAGGGGAGCTAAACATGTGGCTCAAGGGCTGATGCCAGGAAAAGGACACACATTTGTAGGGAACTGGCAACAGTTTTCGGAGCGAAAGTTCTTTAAATTTGATGGACTGCATCTGACTAAGGAGGGAGTCAGTGCATTGGGGCAGAAGTTTGACATCTTTGCAGAATATTTAAACCAGCAAATGGGGAGAGGGGTGCAGCACCCAACACATCGAATGTGAAGAACACCCCTCCCCCCTCAGCTAGTGGTCAAACAGGAGTTCAGCATGTTTGTAGTTCATTTGCATCACCAGGTAAGGAAAAAGGTCTGGCTCCCCATATGACACACAGGGGAAATGCCAGACCTCACCCAACAACTAACACACCAAAATCTGGCCAATGGAAAATCATGTACACAAATGCCTGCAGTCTGGCAAATAAGATCCCAGACCTGCAGGCAATAATGACAGAGGCTAAACTGGACATAGTAGCCATTAGCAAGACATGGTTTACCAGTAACCACACTTGTGAGACTTCAGTACCCGGCTATGTACTGTCCAGAAGATACCGAGGTGCAAAAAGGGGGTGCGGAATGGCCCTTTATGTCAATGAAAATATCAAAGCTACTGAAATTCAAAATACACATAAGGAGCCAGAAGAACTGTGGGTCACCCTGGAAACAGGAAATGGGACAGCCATGCAAACTGGGGTTGTCTACAGGCCTCCAGACCAGGGGGAGGACATAGATACATTACTGTTAGAAGATATACAAAACATAACAGCTAAAGGGGAGGTTCTGATAATGGGAGACTTCAGCATGCCAGATACAGATTGAGCTAGACCAGCTGGAACATCTGCCAGAACTAGACACATAGTGAATTCCCTGCAGGGGGAGGACTTCAAACAACTGGTTCAACAACCCACAAGAGACAGGGCTATCCTAGATCTAGTACTGACTAACAGGGAAAGGACCACAGATCTCCAGGTAGAAGGTCACCTGGGGGTCAGTGACCATCATGTAGTATGGTTCAATTTGGCCACTAGAACTAAATCATCCCATTCCAAGGCAAAAATATGGGACTTCAGAGGAGCTGACTTTGATAAGATAGCCAACAGTGTTAAGCTAGCCCTGGAAAAAAGAAATACAATTGAGGGGGTACAGGCAAAGTGGGCAAGCATTAAGGATGCAATACTTGAAGCAACATCCCATAGTGTTAGAGAGAAAAGGAAGTGCAAAAGAAGAAGAAAACCACTTTGGTTCTCAAAAACAGTAGCAGAAAAGGTCAGAGCCAAAAGACTGGCCTTCAGGAAATATAAGGGTACGCAATGGGATGAAGATAGGGAGGCATACCAAACTTCTCTAAGGGAAGCAGGGAAAGCTGTAGGCAGGCAAAGGCCCAAACTGAGGAAACACTAGCACAAACAGTAAAATAAGATGGCAAGACTTTCTATAGATACATTAGTGAAAGGAGAAAGTCCAGAAGGGTATTGCTAAGATCAAAGGGGATAAGGGGGCATGTGAGGAGGATGACCATGTAAAAGCATCTATCCTAAATAGATACTTCTGCTCAGTATTTACTGAAGAGAAGGTAAGGCAGGGCCCACAGCTCAGCACCATGGACATGGGGGGGAGGGAGGTGTGCACTAGTCCCTTTACAAAAGAAAGGCTCCTACAAGAGCTCAATAAATTCAGGGTGGACAAGGCAATGGGACCTGATGCATACATCCCAGGGTACTAAAGGAGCTAAGGGTGGAACTAGCAGAGCCATTATCAGAACTGTTTAGTGAGTCACTGAGCACAGGAGAGGTTCCAGAAGACTGGAGAAGGGCTCATGTGATCCCGCTCCATAACAGTGGTAGCAGGAAGGAGGCAGGGAACTACAGACCAGTCAGTCTTACCTCAGTAGTAGGCAATATTATGGAGGCACTTCTTAAGGAAAGGATAGTGCAACACCTGGAATCCATAGGAGCACACAATCCAAGACAGCACGGGTTTACAACAGGAAGGTCCTGTCAAACTAATCTCACAGATTTCTTTGACTGGGTAACCAGAGTGGTGGACCAAGGGGGAGCAGTTGATGTCGTCTACCTTGTCTTCAGCAAAGCTTTCCATACTGTTCCACATAGAAGATTGATTAATAAGCTGAGTAGGCTCAGGGTGGGTCAGAAGTTGATCAACTGGGTGGCAAACTGGTTGACGGGCAGAAAACAGAGAGTTGTTTTAAATGGTATGCAGTCAGAAGAGATGCAAGTCACAAGTGGGGTACCTCAGGGATCAGTCCTGGGACCAGTCCTCTTCAATATCTTCATCAGTGACATTTCAGATGGACTGGAGGGTAAGGTTTGTCTGTTTGCAGATGACACCACGATCTGCAATGGAGTAGATGATCCAGATGGGGTGGGGAGAATGAGAAGAGATCTGGATAAACTGGCAAACTGGTCAGAAGAGTGACACCTGGGGTTTAACGCAAAGAAGTTCAAGATCATGCACATAGGGAAGAGAAACCCTGAAGCCACTTATAGGCTGGGAGGGGAGTTGCTGGCAGTCACAAGGGAAGAAAGAGACTTGGGCATCATCATCACAGATGACCTGAAATCATCCAAGCAGACCACTAAAGTAATACTTAAGGCTAGGGGGATGTTGGGGTGTATTAGTAGGGTTATCACAAGTCATAAGAGGGAGGTAATAATCCCTCTTCACAAGACACTGGTTAGGTCCCATCTGGAGTACTGCGTGCAGTACTGGAGGCCACACCTTCACAAGGACATTAACCAAACTGAGGCAGTCCAGAGAAGGGCAACCAAAATGGTGCAGGGACTGCATCAGAAAACATATGAAGACAGATTAATGGAGCTCAATATGTATACCCTAGAGCAAATGAGAGAGACAGATGATATGATCAAAACATTCAAACACCTTAAGGGCATTAACAAGGTGAAAGAGTCTAACGTGTTTCAATATAAGAAAAATAGCAGGACAAGACGACACAGTAAGAAATTAGAGGGAGGCTGATTAAGGGGTAATGTGAGGAGGTTCTACTTCACAGAAAGTGCAGTGGATGCATGGAATGGCCTACCTCAGGAAGTGGTGGCTAGGAATACAGTGCAGGGCTTCATACAGGCATGGGCTAGGTATAAGGGAGCAATACAGATGAGTATGAATAGATAGACCATTGACAGATCAAAGGCCGATGGCACATTCATAAGGTAGAAAAAGAAATGGGCAGACTGCATGGGCCTTGCGGTCCTTATCTGCCATCACCTTTTATGTTTCTATGTTGTATGTTGTTGTTCCTGTTTGTTTATTTATTCCTGTCATTCTCCCCCTTTTCCCCTTCCCACTCCTCATCTTCCTCCCTGTCATCTGCTGCAGTTTCTCCCTCTCTGATTGGTCTCCTAGAATCCCTGGTACATGTTGACCCATTCGCGCCGCCTCAGACCTGGCACATCTGGTGATGACTGTGCCTGTTCTAAAAAACTGTCTCCAGATTTGCCAGACTTGGAGCCACTGAAATCAGTATTTAAATTAAAGGATACCCTCCATTGGTGGTCATCTAAGTCCCTCTTAAACTTGGTCAGTTTCCTTGTTTTAAGTTCCAAATCTAGTTTTTCAATTGTCTCTCTAAGTCTGTTGTTACAAATATCAAAGTCAACATGGTTTTTGAATTTTAGTACAGCTGCTTCTTGTTTCTTTATATCTTTCTTTAATGATTCTCTCACTTCTTTGCCATAGTCTATGATAAATTTCATTAGTTGGTTTGATGCCTCATTTAGAAGTTCTCTCTATTTATTTATAAATGGCTCCACATCCTGTCCAAAGGAGGGTTTCTTTAAAATCCTTAAACCCTGTGGAATTCTATTCACCTGCAGGTATGCATCTAAATTTGATATTCCAATGTATGTTTCTAGCTTTTGCTATGTTTTTTCTAATGTTTTAAAAGCATCAAAGGACAAAAAAAGTACTGTTACCAGGGTCTGTAGTGTTTGTTGATTCTGTCAAGAAAGGATTGGCTCAGACTGCTTCGATTAATAAACTATTAACAAAATGGAAGGGATCTGTGTTGGGGAAAACCAGTGCCGGTGTGCTTTTGTAATGACATCCTCCCAAATAATCGTCCTCTCTCCTCCTTCCAGTTTGTAATCCATGCTCCATCATTCTGTGGTCCATCTTTCTATGATGTGAAGAGCTACCTGTTAATAGGTATGTCAGTCCTTAGTGCAAGTGAAGTGGTTTCACACGTGTGAGAATATCAATGTCGTAATCCATGCAACAATTTCCAGCAGCTTTGTTGGGGAGCACTGGTACTATTCCACAGCATACAAAAGCTGATGGAGTAAGTGAATTGACCTGGTGTAGATTGAAAGTGAGGGATATGACAGGACCTACTGTAGCATCAGATGAGCAGTTGGAGTAGGAGGATGTAACGGAGGAGGTGAAGAGAGAGAGAGAGATCAAAGGTAGAGGGGACAGTACTGAGACAGTATTTGACTAAGAAGGAGGAGGAGGAGCAGTAGGATAGAAAGAAAGATAGATATATAGATAGATAGATAGATACAGTAGATAGATACAGTAGATACGATAGATAGAGTAGATACAATAGATAGATAGATACAGTAGATAGATAGAGTAGATACGATAGATAGATAGATACAGTAGATAGATAAGTAGATACAGTAGATAGAGTAGATACAGTAGATAGAGTAGATACAGTAGATAGATAGATAGATAGATAGATAGATAGATAGATAGATATAGTAGATAGATAGACAGAGTAGATACAGTAGATAGATAGATACATACAGTAGATAGATAGATAGATAGATAGATAGATAGATAGATAGATAGATAGATAGATAGATAAATAGATAGAGTAGATACAATAGATAGATAGATAGATAGATAGATAGATAGATAGATAGATAGATAGATAGATAGATACCTTATTTATGGAGCACCCCTTCCCTGAGGCTTGGAGCACTGTACAATTTCTTCAAAACAGCATAATCAAAAGATTTCTACCGACACACTGCAGAATATAAAACTATATAAAAATCTATCTATCAGTACGAGAGACCATGGGCCTCAAGGAAGGGAAGAAAAAGATTAGTGTAGAGAGCGCAGTGATGATGAGAGATGCTTCACTGAGGGCAAAGTAACAGAGGAAAGTACAGGGTCCAGCTTAATTGGATTGAAAGGATGGTCATTTATCTAAAGGTCAGACAGCCTTGAGATGTGTGATTTTCCAGAACATTTCACTAGGTGAGGGGTAGCAGCCTCTTATGTCAGACCATGTAACATGTTGTGTAACAAGGGGATGGGCAAACCATGTGGAATTCTGTGAGCGTGAAATCCTTTATTCTGAAATGTCTGGACAATTGGCAGTCAACCAGACCTGGGATATGCGTGAATGCTACTCATTCCTGTAGCCATGAGGGGGCTGCTACAATCCATGTGTGGGAGAGTGAAGTTGCTGCAAATACCTTTTTCTAATACCGAAGTGATAAAACAAATTATTCAGTTCAGTTGAAACTTTTTAAAATTTTACATTTCCTATCATTTACAACCTGCTTAATTTTCCTGGTGTGTTCTGTATTTTCCTATTTTTGTACATTGTCATGGTATTAAATATTTTATATTTAATACATTTGTGACTGTGCTGTTTTTTTAAAGGATACCAATAATTTATTTTACTGGAAAAATCTGTACCTGTCTCTGGAAACACATACTGAAGTTAAAATGTTACTGCTTCTACTATCGGAGTGCTTGAAGTGAACTGGGGTTCCAATGTTCAAAGATCTTCTACTGTGTGAACAAGGAAGTAAAGTGGGGCACGAAGGGGAGAGACCAGCAGTAAATCTGAAGCAGACTGGTGGCAGCATTGGTGAAGTGAGTTAAGCCAGTAGTCAGCCAGGGGCACCATAGCAAAATTCTAACAATAACAAAATTCAGTGTGTCATCTGCCTCAGACATTAGCAGAGAGCCCACACTTGTGCTGTGCTTCTGAATATTGAGTGGTTTAAACTGAAGCATGTGCATTCTGCCTTGACTTTGCATACTCTGCTCTGTAACTGCCATTTTCTTTTTGATAGCGGAAAAGAAGGGTGCCCGAGATTTTCTCCTCAAACAGTTTGTGGATTTGAGAGTAAATCTGGGACTAAAAGTACTAATACATCATCTTAAATTAATAACAACTTTCAAAAGTACTTTCCCTTTTGGCGTTTAAAAGGTATTCCACTTGATTGTGCTGGCTGTGACATGTAGAACACTGCTCTGCCTGGATTCTGACATGTCTGGTTTTGTTCGCCATCGTGACTCACCAGCATTCTGAATTCATTGATAGTACAATCACATTCTACCAGACTGGTCACAAATAATGCCACACTGAGTGAAATCCCAGAGCTGATAGGGTGTGTGGGGGAGTGGTGCTGGACGTGTTGGCTGCCAGATGGGGCACTGATCTACACATCACAGCTTGTAATCAGGAATACAAAATTCTATTTTAAAAAAAGAAAAAAGGAAAAATACTTCAGAAATAAGATGAGACTGTGACAACCCAGTAGCACAGTGTTAACAATACCACTCCCTTGTGACCCGTGCTCAGGAACAAGTGCAGGCTATCTGGCGCTGGCCGAGGGAGGAAGGATTGAGCATCCTAGGTACTGCTGTCCTTCTATGGGAAGGGGAGGATGCTGTTCCCACTGTGTGACTCCTAGCTGGTGGAGACCAGTCACCAACACAGTCAGGAACACCAGCAGAGAGATGTTGCCACCAGACACCTGCCTTGCATGCGTTCTATTGTTCCATTGCACCACAGATTCATTGCACGCCAGCACCTCAGGACAGAAAATCAGGAAGAAAGAAAAAGCATGTTGACCATGCAAGCTGTTGCCCCCCCCCCCCAAGCAGGCTCTCGCACGATCGACATGGCTGACCACCTACGACACTGTGGTCCTGAGTAAGTGGCAGACAACTAGTAAGTCCATGAGAAGATCAGTAACGGGGCTGGGGGGGTGTTGTTGGGTGAGGCCAGAGTGAGAAACATCTTGGTTGGAAAAAAAAAAAAAAAGAAAGAAAATGTGGCAACTAGCTAATTCTTTTTTAAATTTTTAAATTAAGTATACTTCATTTGAGGTTAGTTAGTTAATTAATTAGTTAGTTAGTTAATTGGTTTGTTCAAGAGCATCATTGGGAAAAACATATTGAGCTAAAAAGTTCATTTCCAGATTTGTCCTGGGGAGAAGCGCATAAAGAGAGGGCAGTAATCAGTTACATCAATAAAGTTACAATTCTAATAATAATTCTTCGCACAAAACTTTGTTACTGCACTAGTTAAGGTAACTTAATGCCACAAAAGTAGGGAAATTTGGTTGTAGAGCTTCCAGCCCTCACTCCCCACCCCTACCCCCCAAGCAGCAAAAGGAAAACTCATTAGGGTTTGGAGTCTCCTGAGTCTTGAAGAATCAGTGGTGGGGACTTCCTTGGGGTTGTCAACCCTGATGCTCACCCCATTCCATGAACAAATGTCACACATGATCTCTTGCGGACCATGCATGAAGAAAGCTACAACAAATTGTGTTGCTAACATGTGGTAAGACATACCTCTCTACCTTTAAAGAGTGTATCAGTATGAGACAGTGGCTTGGAGCTGCACCTTGTACTTTGGATTGGAAGTTATGGGCAGGGAAGGAGGAATGAGCATTAGGGCTGACAACCCCAAAAAGACTCCACCACTGATTCACCAAGACTCAGGAGACCCAAACCCCTAATGTTTTCACCTTTTCCTACTTGGAGGTTAAGGGTGGGCAGTTACGGCTGGAAACCCTATTGTCACATTTCCCTACTTTTGTGGAATAATTAAGTTTCTCTAACTGGTGCAATAAAAAGTTTTTTTTTTTTTACAAAGAATTTCCTTTCTTTTTGAGATTTTGGCATCATGTCCTCATTCACATAGGTCCTGATATTTCAGTGATGCAGGTCCCTTTGGGACCTGTGTGAACAGATGCAGATGAGCACAGCCATCTGGGTCATGCACCAAGGGGAGACTCCATCCACCTACAGAAGTGCAGGGTCCTGCTGACCCTGTTCTTCTATGCAGCATCAGATACTGTATCAAAAATTACCAAAGTTATGAACATGTGTAGGAAAATTTCAATTTACCTTCATAACAGTGCTTTTTTTATATATATATTTTGACACCATATTTTCAACATAGCCTTGATATAAACCGACCTCAAGAAGCTGGTAAGTGAAAATTTCCAAATCTCAACTGAAACATCATTCCACAGCACAGGTGTAAAAACACATTTTGGCCAGGTTTTGAAAAATGACAGTTGTCATGTTCATGAGGTGATGTGAAAAAATGGCTATGTTGAAAATTTGGGATCAAAATATTTAAAATGACCAAAGTTCTGAGCGTGTGTTGCAAAATTTCAATGTGCACTCATAACATTGGAGGTTTGATGTGTCAACTGCAGCTAGTGCAGAATGCCGTGGCCAGGATGATGACGGGCACCTCTATGAGGGATCATGTTACTCTTGTCCTGTGTGCTCTGCACTGGCTGCCTGTGAGTCTGTGCTTCACCTTCAAGATAGGCTTGTTAACTTACAAGGCCCTACGTGGTTCGGGACTGGACTACCTATAAGAGCTCCTGGTTCTGTACTACCCTATCTGCCCCTATACTCCGAAGAGGCAGGTCTGCTGGTTGTACCATCTTTCCACTTAAAGACATCTGGAGACAGAACATTTGGTTCAGCTGCTCCCTTGTTGTGGAATTCTCTTCCACCATACATCGGAGCAGCCAGCACAGTGGAGGCCTTTAAAGCCTCCTTAAAAACATATCTGTTTGAAAAAGCTTTTCATTTTTTTTGGATATAGTGATTTTAGCTGTTGGGATGTTTTATGCAACTGATTATTTTACTATGTTTGTTCAGCATTCTGAGACCCTGGATAGGGTGCTATATAAATAAAATTTGCCTTGCCTTGCCATTGTTGTTTTGCAACATTTTTACCCCAGATTTTCAACAAAGTCTTCTTATGACCCCGCCTTATGAACGGGGTGGAAAAATTTTTCCAAACCCACCTGAAAGCTAATTTTGCACAGTGATACCCTCATTCTGCACCACAGGTGTGGAAACATATTTGGCCAGTATTTGAAAAATGACAGCTGTCACATTCATGAGGTGAAGTGAAAAAATGACTATGTTGAAAATGTGGGGATAAAATATTTAACATTACCAAAATCATGAGCGTGCGCTGCAAAATTTTAATGTACGCTCATAACTTTGCCATTTTTTAATATTTTGACCCCAAATTTTCAATATAGCCTTCTTATGACCCCACCTCATTTACAAGGGCAGTGAAAATGTTAAAATCCTGCCTGAAAGGTGATTTCACCAAACAACCATGAAAACACCTTTCAAGCCTGATTTGCATAATTCCACAACTGGTTATAAGGAGGGGTCCCAAAAAGGCCATGTTGAAAATTTGAGCTCAAAATGTGCAAAAATGGCAAAGTTATGCATCAGAGTTGAAAACCCCATTCAAATACATTGAACCAGACTTGCCTTACTTTCTCATGTTGCAGTTGCCAGTTCCAGCAGCAATATGTGTCTTCTGTCAGAGAGTGGATCTACACCATGGGACATGTTCAGGTGAGTGAGGGTGTGTGTGGGGGGTGGATGTGGTGAGTGCTGAGTAGGAGGTCGGTGTGGCCAGGTCAGAATGGCAAGAGGTGTTTTTTTTTTTTTTGCTGATTAAAAAAGTTCACTAATGGACAGTTATTTCAGGCTAAACTCCAACAGTGGGATTGGGCACCCCAGTGTCGGAGTATGTGCAGAAATGGTGTTGGGTGGCCTGGATGGGAGGGGGGGTCCAGGGAAGTGGTATTGGGGGTGGTCAGTCCGGTCTGCATACATATATTATTTTTTCTTTAAACTTTAAGATTAGGAAGGGCAGGTGGAACACCTGGAGGAGAGGAGGGAAAAAGAAGAAATACCGGGCTTGGGCACCCTGGTCTGATTAAAAAGGCAAATAAACAGATAGATAGATAGATAGATAGATAGATAGATAGATAGATAGATAGATAGATAGATAGATAGATAGATAGACAGACAGACAAACAGACAGATAGACAGCCTGACAAACTGACAGGCAGATAGGCAGACAGACAGACAGATGGAAACAGACAGAACAGGGGCAGCTCACTCCTGTAACTGCAGTCTGCAGCAGGACTACAGCTGCTGCTGCAGAACTCAACAATGTCCCACTGTTCTCATACAGAGAATGCGGATGAACAGCTCTTCTGGCTAAGCTGGATACCCTGAATTTTGGGGTGCCCAGTAAAGATATTTCTGGTAATTTTTTTAGAAAAACAAACAGCTGGATCTAGCCAAACAAGTTTGGTTTAGCTAGTTAGATTCAGGTGTCTGTTTTTTAAAATTACACTATTTTATGAATTGCCCATGTGTTTTTTATTTCTAGGGGAAAAGAAATAAGATGTAGGAGTTTACAGCACAAAATACATTTGTGCTGCGAGAAGCAAGTGGTGAGAAACCAAAAATGATCTCTATGATGCAGAATTTTGGCGTCATATTAAAGCGTTGTCTCAAGAACCCTACTGAGCATGCTCAGAACAGGAAAACACAAAACTTTAAAGTCTTATAACTCTGGAACTATTTAATATTTTTTCTCAAAACCTTTCAAAGGCACTACCTTAAGAATTCATGCCTGTGTCCTGAACACTGGGGAAAAATTCCATTCCATGTAGGCTATAGGTGAGAAAAAATAAAATCTCTTGTTAAGTATAGAAAAAAAATTAGAGAGCTACAAAAAATGACATATGCAGATCTCAGAAACTACACAATCTGCCGTCACAAAACTTTCCACAGATTTAGATCTTGCCTGCTAGACAACACATGCAAAATTTCAGCTGATTTCGCCAAATGGTGCCAAAGCTATTGAGATGGAAAGTTAGAGGTTTAACATTTAACACCGTACTTAACCTTAACTATAAGGGTGCTACCATACCCCTATAATAATAAAAAGTGCACAGTAGACAATTAAGAGGAAGCATAGAGTTCAAGTAGTGCAAAATATAGCATGTCAGAAGCAACAAATCAGCAAAGTGCAACTGGCAGCAAAATGAGGGAGGGAAGGGAGATTGTGAGTACAGCCGGTACAAGTCTAAGGAGGATAGTGGACTGATAAACCAGGGCAGTGTGGCGGAGTAATATGGAGGGAGGAGAGGACTAGTTTCAGGATCACTGGCAGCCGTAGTGTAGAGAAACCATGGAGAAGAAATTTTAGAGATAGGGAAGAGGGAGCGTTGTGAATAGCAGTGGGGAGTGTGCGCCAATGTTTGGGAAAGTTGAAAGAGAGGTTCCATGTCAAAATGGCAAATAGAAAATGGCGACTGCTAAAAGGGCTCAAGGATAATGTCAAATGACAAATTTGGCAATGTCTCATTTTGTAGGAGGCTGAGCCCACCGCAACCTCCTTGTGGGGGGCTGTGCCCCCACACACATCCTTACTAAATATACTAACTCCGGGGGGAATGTACCTTGGGGAGGGGGTACAGAATCATCACCAAATCTGTGATTTGGCATTTCTTTGAGCCCTTTTAGCAGTCACCATTTTTTATTCTTCATCTTGACATGCTACAGAAGGGGTTAGTAGCTTGACCAGCAGAGGATTATACAGGAGGGAAGGTGTGAGAGTAGGTGTTAGAGCTGCAAAGGGAGTAGTAGGTGGAAAGAGGGGAGGATAGAAGGGAGGAAAGGAAGGGGAAAGGAGCCCAGCCAGAATTTGGAGACAAAAGTGGCACAATGAGTGAAGCACCTGGCATCAAAGGAGGGCAAGGAAAGGGAGGAAAACAGGGAACTGTGGTGGGTTCAGGGGGAGGCAATCCAGGGCAAAGCGGCAGGAGGAGTGAAAGAGGGGATCCAGCCTGGCAAGGATGGACTTGGGAGCAGCGCTATATACAATACTGCTGTAATCGAAGATAAGTAGAATCATCTTCATGACAATCTCCCTACTGAAAGGAAGTGGGATGCTTGCTTTATTCCTGTAAACTGCCCCAAGTTAAGGGTGCAGCTTCTGCTGGATGGCAACCATGTGAGTAGTAAAGTTAAGATGGCAATCAAACCATACCCAAGGCATTTAAAGGAGGAGACATCCTCAATCACAATGCCATCATGGGTCTGAAAGGAGGGAAGAGGAGAGCTTGGCAAGTCTCTGCCTAGTGCCAAAGGTCACTGAGACCTTTTTTGTTTTGCATTGAGGGACAGCTGACTGACTTGAAACCAGTGCTAGATGTTGAAATCCAGTTGGAGTCAGATTGTTAGTTCAGAGGCAGTCGAGCCAGAGCCATCGAGAACCATGTCATCTGCATATATGTGAATAGATGCAGGGAAACAGGTGCGGGAGAGGTTATTTAAGATATTGGAAATTAAGGGTGGCTCCTTGGAGGACACCAGAACAGATAGGGAGGGGGGGGAGAAGAAACCACTCAACAGAGGAAGAGGAGAACCCAGCAGCTTTTAACATGTCCAGGAGGATGGGGTGGGCAACAGTATCAAAGGCTTTGGCCAGGTCAACAAAGATGGCAGTGGAGACCAGCCCCTGATACATGCCAGAAAGGATGGAGTCAGTGAGCTCAAGGAGGAAGTGATGGCGGACTATGATTTCCTGAAGCCAGACTGGTAGGGAATGAAGGAGTTTTCAAGATAAGTGCAGAGGTGGGAAAAGATCAGTGAATTCTGAAGTTTACCCAGGGAGAGTAGGAGGGATATGGGGCAGCAGTTTTCAGGTAGGGAGGAGTCACCCCCTTTGGGAAGGAGGATAACAGTTGTCTGCTTCCACAGATTAGGAACTGAAGCAAGTGACAAGGAGCAATTTAACAGGTGGGTGATGGGAAGGGCAATGGTGGAGAGAAAAACAAGAGTTTGGGGTCAAGGCCAGTGGGTTAAGAGCTAGGAGGACCTTGAGGGTAGCAGAGAGTGTGTGGTAGAGGAGAAGGAGAAGGGATGGTGAAGGGCACAGGGTTGAGGCAAAAGAAGAGGTGGTGTGGGGAAGGGGGAGGTGGAGGGAAGGAGGGAGAGGGCAAAGGGGTGAATAAGGAGTTAAAAGATAAGGTTACTGTTGTGGGATCAGAGATGGGAGTGCAGGGAAAAGAGGGTATGAATGACCTTCCAGAAATCTGAGGGGTGGTTAAGGTTGTTCTGGAGCGTGGATGAAAAGTTGTCAGCCTTCACAAGCCTAGTAGCTCTGGTACAGGTGTTACGAAGTGACTTATATTTAGCAAGGTCAGCTGTGGAGCCAGTGGACTTGTGGGTCTGCCAGGCAAGCTCACGCACACTCTGACAGGCCAGCAGCTCTGCTTTGATCCAAAAGAAGTGTGAACCATGAACCCAAGGTTTCTTCAGGGGGCATGATGATCCCAGGACAACAAGAATTTGGAGTTAAAAAACTTGACAGCTGCATTAATTTTCTGGCTGCTAGTACGGGTGACCATCAGCAAGCAAAGAGGATAGATCCAGGGATCAGAAGGCTCTAATCTTGATGGATATTTTTTTTTGGGGGGGGGTCTTTGGGGTGGTGAATCAACACACGCAGTAGGCCATATGAGCTTGGAGGAGAGGATCCAGTCCATAAGGGAGTGGTTATAGATTTTGGCGTTGAGTCTGTTGGGATCAGAGATCAGTTGGGTAAACTGAAGAGAGTGTATGTTTTGGAATAATTTTCTGTGAGAGGATGACAGCCAATGAAAATAGATGTCACCTAAGATAAGCAACTCACCAGTGGAGGCATGGAAGGACAGGGTAGTGAGGAGCTCAATGACAGAGTGAGGGGATATGCCAGGGCAGCAGTAGACACCAGCGATGATTATGGAGGACAGAGAAGGGGAGAAAGAGTTTCAGGAGGAGCATCTCATTTGGTGAAAGTGGAGGAGATGGATAACACATATTCAAATTGGGTGCAGGAGGAAAGGTAGACGGATATACTTTCGCCCCTCTTAGTACGATCCTGTCCAATGACTGAAAAGCCAAGGATGGTTATAACAGTATCTGGGATCTTGGGGGAGAGCCAAAATTTCAATATCACCAGTATATCAGGATCCAGATTCACCATTAGGGGTTGTAGAAGGTTGATTTTGGGGAAGAGGCTGCAGATGTTATCATGGGCTGCTCTCAACCCTTTGGAGAGTGGAGAGGCAGTTGGCCGGGCAGGACCAGGGTTGAGTTCAACCTCACCTACTAGAATGAGTAGCAGGGGGATAAGGAGCTTAAGGGAACCTATGAGATGCTTGAGTGAAGTGGAGGAAGAGGAGGGACAGTAGGAGTGAGAGAGTGGGAGAGAGGAGGATATTTAGAAACAGTTTCAAAGAACAAACAGAAAACAGGTGCTAACACATCACTATACATAGAGAATTACATGGATGTGTGTGTGTAACCAGACTTCTATACACACCTGAAGTGTTAGATTGTACCTAAACCCCAACAACGAAGTTTGAGTGGTTTCTAAAAGCATCCAACACCAAGAATCTGCATAAAATTCTGGTTTATACCACCCACCCGTCTTGTTTTTTTATAATCACTAATGAGCATTTTTTATAAATGATTGATTTCCCCACCCCCACCTCCACCACACAGTTTTACCTCTCTCTGTGCTGCTCAGGTCCCTTATAATCCTTCACATCCAAACAAACAGAAAAACAGTAGCTTTCTGAAAAAATGTAATACAGAATTTGTCTCCTAAATCACCAACAGTCCTCTTCCACTGTCTCTGGCCAGCTCGCACCACTCACTCTGTCTCCTGCTCATCTCTTCTTCTCTCACTGCTCATACCATTGCTCCTCCCTTGGTTCATATGGACACTAAAATTTATTTAAAAAAGGCAGGTTAAGAAAAACAAAATCGTGAACTGCAACTCTCCGGTGCCAGCTGCTTGACACAGGGAGCTGATGCTGCCAATCCTATGCTACCACCTGCTCACTAAAGCCCACACCATATTGTCTTTCATTTTTTGAAAGGCCACTCTGTCCATCAATGAGTGGTGATATCGCAGACAACATGAGGTTGATTGACAGGGAATAATTACAACCAGCCGACTGTGACATAATTACAACAGGGTGGCTGTAATGCATATTTACGAACCTGTTATCTGAGCTTTAAAAAAAGCTCATCAATAATTATACCCCTATTTCATCATGGCATATAAAATATTAGTTGTAATAACTAACTATATCTGTACAGTGGGACATCAACCCCTTACCACTTATACAATGTTCTTATTCTATTATTGCCTACATTTTGTTCCTGTCTTTTACTTAACCCAAGGAATTAATCAAAATTAGTGTGAATGTTCAATTTTTCCTGTCTTTTTTTGTACAGTGTCAATTTGTTGTTTACACTGGCGATGACTTTTTACATCTTTAATGTACTGTAGTACTTCTTGATGCCACTTGTGAAAGAAACCCTTCCCCCCCTTTCTTTCCTCTTAGAATATGTGTAATATTTTTTTTGGTGCTAAGGACATGGGCATAGTCCTATGTACAAGGGATAGTGCCTCTGCAGCAGCGATGTGTCTTGTTTGCTGTGTTGTCCCAGTTATGTGTCCTTTTCTGTGTGGGTTTGTTGGGCTGGCCACCCATTTTGTAGTTTGTTATTTTATGTTGCTGCGTTATCTGTATCGCTGCTTAGAGGTACCACCTACGTCCCTCTATTGCTTTAATGCCCTTACACATAATGGCAGAAGGAATACAAATGTAAAAAGACAAGCATCTCCTACTTAAGTTCACAGTATGTATGCAAGCAAAGACCAAAAGATTTTTTGGTTTGTTTTTCAGTGGTGAATTGTGTCCAAATTGGACCTGATTGTCAGTAATTGCTTAGCTATTCATGCATCTTTGGAGAAACGGGGGTTTACAATAAATCCTCAAGCCAGCTGACAGTGGAAAAGGGTGTAAAAGTTTCAAGTCAGTAGATGCAAAGCCGCCGACCGGTTACCGCAAAGAATTGTTGCGGCATGTCGTACGGCTTAGTGTATTGCGCTCTTTACCCTTGAGTGCCAGAGTGAGGGCTTCTCTTTATAAATTCACGCACTTTCGCGCAGTTGGGAATAACGCTACAGACTTAGGTCAGTGTGTGTGTAGTGTTTCATGTTCTAATGATAAAAATATACTATTGAGGATACTGACAAGGGTGCTTGAAAAGAAAAAGGTTGGTATTACCTTAGCAGGTGAAATTAGGGTGTTGGAATTATTCCTTGCATTGTGGGCTGCCAAGAAGAAGCCTCTGCTTCACCTCCCAGACAGTCTGCTCCTATAGAACTGGCTGGCCATGTTCTCATCTCCTATATGGGTGAGGTACTGTTGAGGGTGGTGTTCCGAGGTCAGCAGGTGCCCAAAAACACTTGGAATCCAGTTATTAGCTCTTAAAATAACATAAATAGACTATTAAAGCAAAAGAATATGCTCTGTTGTAAAGAAAAAGGATAAAATATATGTAAATAACTTGTTTCATTTTCTCTGTTCCCCTTGTGGGTGGAGCTTTGAGTCACATGCTATATGTACCTGTATAAAGGTGCCTCAGTACTGAGTTCAGGCAGATAGGAGCAGGGTGTTGGATGGAACACACCTCAGACAGCTAGCTATTTCTAGTTGTTATGCAATGTCTCAAGTCTGTATGCTATTGTTTTGAAGAACTATTTCCTATTTTTATTATTTTGTTGCTGACAGTTCGTTTATGCTTTTGACCTGCTGTGAAGATAATAAACACAGTACTGACTGAACTTGAATGTGCCTCACTGCCTCAGTCCATCTACACCCACAGCCTATGACACCACTCTTCATACTTGGTCTCAGCAGTTTGTCATTAGGACCTTTTTGGCAGCCATGTCTACTGGTGCCGTGTGGTAACAACTAGCTAATTCTAATAATTAGTAACATTTTCCTAGCTGCTCTTTTTTGCACTGCTAGCTAACTAGTCCTTTCTTCTGGAAAATTATTTAGCTTAAGTTTTTACATTTAAAGATAGTTTTGTTCGCATTTGTTTTATTTATGTATAAAATTAATTGCAAAAAATGTTAATACATCAGTTAGGGTTCAACTTAATGCCACAAAAGTATGGAAATTTGACTTTAGGGTCTGGTGCATTTATGCAGTTTTTTTGCAATGAATTTCTTTTCTTTTTGAGATAGTGGACTCCTATCCTCATTCACGCAGATCACTTCAAAACTTGAGTGAACAGATGCAAATGCGCAGGGCCCTCTGGGCCCTGCACCAAAGGAATAGTCTGTCTGCTTGCACAAGTGCAACCATGGATGCAAAGAATTTGTTGGCTGTCTGTGGGGGCTGAGAAAGCACAGGGCCTTCTGGGCCCTGTACATCCATGTACCTACAGATGCAGAAACACAGGGGCAAGAGGCCATCAGGCTATGGAAGCACAAGATCCTCTGGGCCCTGCACTTATGTGCAGCTACAGGTGCAGAAATGCAGGCCCCTCTGGGCCCTATGCCAAGAAAAGACTTCTTCACTATTTATCATCTAGGTGCTTTGGAAGCTCCAGGTCTTAATGACTCATTTGATATTACCTCCTTCCTCAGAAAAATGAGGAAAATAAGGAGAACTTGATGAATTAAGCATGAGATATAGATTTTTCTGCCTTGATACCAAATGTATGATTTTCCCTGTTATAAAATTGGTCCTGTGTTATTATGTTTTTTTCTTTTATCCCCCTTTCAGTCTCAAGATCTTGATATGAATCAGATGCTGACCTATTAGGATGTCAATTGTGGACTCCAAGAGAAACTTCATAAAGAAGATAAGAGTTAATTCTTTATAAATCAGCACCACAGATGCTTCCACTAATTAATTTATAAATATTATGATTTATTCATATTAATTATGGTTGTTGTGTTAGTGATATAAGTGTATTATTTACTAAGCAGCCTCTTGTGTGGAGCATTTTTATATTGTGCCATTTTCTTATATTCACATAATGGGTGCACAGCATCTTTAATTGTTCTACTATTTAAGTGTGATTGTGAGTGGTAATGGTAGTTCCTGAGGAAGCGCGCATGCGCAAAACTGGTAGGGCTTGTTGAAGTGTGGCCTTACACTGTGTGCATCTTACTTTTATATGCATCTTTTTTCTGCAATAAAATGTTTTGCAAGTAAATGGTGGATGGTGCTGAGTTTTTGCTTTTTGTTATGTTGTTCCCAATTCCACAGCACATCTACAACTGAGATGCTTCTTTTTTGTTTTGCTTTGCCATTTTATAACAGGCTCATTGTAAACACCACATTTGTGTACACAGAGGTATTGTTCAGTTGTCTGGTTACCCAAACGGCTTCTGTTTTTTCTCTGTCATGTCCTCTAATATTGAAGACTTGCACGCTATTAGTGATAATGGCCACACTTTCAGTGGTGCACTTTTTTCTAGCATAGGTCTAGAAAATCCTTTCTTATGTGAAGATCCGGATGCGTTCTTAAGCCAGTCGCTGCTGCATCAACTGGAAGTAATTACGACCAAACCTCTGGCGAGTATCCACACGGCTTACTTCAAGTTGGAAAAAGTATCTTTACATGCAAGACTAATCTATTGGAATCTCTCCAGCTTGGACAGCTATGTAAGGGTAAACCGTGTGCCCTGAGGACTCAGGGTGATTAAGTGGCCTGGATACAGACTTGAACATGGGGAGTTTAAGGGGGACTGGACAAATCAGATGCAAGCGGCATCTATGCTGTTTCAGGACTGTATTATTCGGGATTACAAAAATCAACATATCGAGGTGGAATCCATTTTAAAAGAAAAAGAAACAGCATTTTCAGCTCATCAACTGGATGTGGAGTTTCAAGCATTAGAGGTAAAATTGAGAACTGCCATTGCTAAACAGGTCACTCGCATTAAGGCTG
Source organism: Neoceratodus forsteri (assembly GCA_016271365.2). Taxonomy (NCBI): domain Eukaryota; kingdom Metazoa; phylum Chordata; order Ceratodontiformes; family Ceratodontidae; genus Neoceratodus; species Neoceratodus forsteri. The sequence continues at coordinate 959,597,777 of CM057453.1, forward strand.
TGAAATTGAGGAAATTTGAATGTGGCCATCAGGACTACCTCTTGAATCGTGTTTTTACTTGGAAAGGCACAGGGGGTACAGGAGCTGCTGGCCCTGGTAAAACCAGGGGAAATTGAGGTTGTGGCAAAAATACTGGATTTAACAGAAGGTCCATTCTGCAGTCTAATGGAAGTGTCAACAACACAAGCTTCTATTCAACTTCGGAATCAGATGCGGAATCAACTGAGGGGCCTTTTTAGTGGAAGGAGTCTTGGAACAGGATGGACATCTGTGGAGATCTGAACACATGGTCTGTTTTGTCACCACAGCCGTACCAGGAGAGGAGGGGAAGGAGAAGATGCAAAGGGAATAAGACAGGTACCCCCCAGACATCAGGCTACAGCAGGGCATTTACAGCAACCATCGCAGCCACAGAGGGCAGCTAAGTCCAAGACGTGAGGAAAGTAACAAACAGACAGGTGAGTGTGTTCAATATTTTGGATAATATTCTAATGGAGGATCAACTCACTGTTTTGAGCAAGGGTCTTAGCTTTGTCCCAACTTGCCATACATCGAAATTTGAATTTTTTGTGGACCTTATAAAACTCACAAGAAAATTGAGTATCAAGGCATTTTATAGTAAAACAAAATGTGTATTCCAGCTGGGCTCACACCACTGCATGAAGCTGTGACATATTCTGGACACTAATACAGATCACAATAGTGATGCTGGTAGAAATTTGTAGCCCTTTAAAGGACAATCCACTTTTTCTCCACCTCCTACTGCAGCAATACAAGTATTTGAACAAGCTTGTCTCAAGAATATTGATGAACTGTTTGATTCTGACATTGCTTCTACATTTCACAGTATTAGTAATGCTGAGAAGAAAGCTGTGGAGGAATTGGAGCAAAATAGCTCCATTACTATCAAGCTGGCAGATAAGGAGGGTGCGGTCATTATTTTGAATACTGAGGATTATGTCTCTGAAGTACTTAGATAGCTGGGGGACAGTAATTTTTATAAAAAAAAATGGACAGAGACCCTACTTTGGATTTCAAACAGACCATTGACTCTGCTCTTGATACTGCCTTTCAGGAGGGTATCATCTCCCAAGGTTCCCTGGAATTCTTATGGGTCACCCACCCAGTGCAAGCCACCATTTATATTTTGCCAAAGGTCCACAAAAATTTGTAGATCCCTCTCGGCAGACCCATTGTATCTGGGATAGGGTCTCTTATGGAGCCATTATCCCAGTATGTGGATGCTCATATTTGTGATTTGGTTAAGGGACTTCCATCTTATTTACAGGATACTACTTAGGTGCTGGGCCTGCTGGAGGACCTGCAGATTGAAGCTGATTGGCTCCTTGTCTCGCTAGACATAGAATCATTATATACCAATATTCTGCATGAAGGTGGTCTTTTAGCACTGTGTAACTGGTTGGATCTCACTAACCTGGAGGTTGGGCAAAAGGAATTTTTAGCCAAACTATCTAAGTTTGTGCTTTGTTGTAACACCTTTAGTTTTCAAGGGAAATACCATCACCAGGTTAAGGGTACTGCTATGGGGGCCACTTTTGCCCCTAACTATGCAAACCTCTACCTGGGACAGTGGGAAAAATAAGTTGTATGCAATCAAACCATTAATCCTTTTTTTGACAGGATCAACCTCTGGAAATGCTATATGGATGATGTCCTGATGGTGTGGTGGGGGATGGCGGATGAGTTACAGCAATTTGTGGATTTTTTACAGAAATAAAATCCACATTTAAAATTTTCAGTACAAGCAGATCTTAAGTCCATTAGTTTTTTGGACCTTCAGATAAACAAGCAAGTGGATGGTACTATAGCCACAGATGTGTATCGTAAGGATACCAACAGGAATACTTTGCTTCACTCATCCAGTTGCCATCCTCGCCACACCATCAGGAACATCCCTAGATCTCAATTCATGAGAGTTAAGCAAAACTGTAGTAGACCAGCTGACTTTGAGATGCAAATGCAGGTAATGACATCTAGATTTTTAGACAGAGGGTATAGTGGCATGCTGATTGAAAATGCTGCCACTACAGTTAGAGCCATGCCATGTTCCGCCCTTTTGGAATATAGGGTTAAGTCTGATGATGACTGTAAGCAGATTAACTTTATTACCACCTTTGGTACCAATACACATAAGGTGAGGGCAATCATAGAATAACACTGGCATATCCTATCTACCGACTCAATGTTGAAGGAGGAAACTCAAATTCCCCCTAGGATGGTATGTAAGTGAGGTAGGAACCTCTCTGATATACTAGTCCATTCATTACAACCTGTGGCATGTCCTGTCCAGAGTTGGCTTCCACCAGAACCCAAGGGTTGTTTTACCTGTGGTCACTGCAAGTTCTGCACCTCATTTGTGAAGACATCACAATTCACGTCACATGATACAGCTAGAGACTTTGACATTAGACAGTTTATTAACTGTTCTACGATGGGTGTGGTATACCTTGCCACCTGCACTTGCCATGCATTTTATGTAGGCAAAACCACTAGGTCTCTAAAAGTTTGTGCGGGTGAACATTTGAGTGATATACACTGTAAGAATGATAAACATGCATTGATGCAACATCTTTCCCAAAATGCCTACGATGGTGCCCACAAATTTGTGTTTTGTGGCATTGAGAAGGTAACAGTGGGCCCCAGAGGAGGAGGAAACCTAGATGATAAGATCCAAAGCAGAGAAGCTTTTTGGATCTATCATCTAGGTGCTTTGGAAGCTCCAGGTCTTAATGACTCATTTAATATTACCTCCTTCCTCAGAAAAATGAGGAAAATAAAGAGAAATTGATTAATTAAGCCTGAAATATAGATTTGTCTGCCTTGATACAGAATTTATGATTTTCCCTGTTATAAAATTGGTCCTGAGCTATTATGGTTTTTTCCTTTTATCCCCCTTTTAGCCTCAAGATCTTGACATGAATCTGATGCTGACCTATTAGGATTTCAATTGTGGACTCCAACAGAAACTTCATAAAGAAGAAAAGAGTTAATTCTTTATAAATCAGCACCACGGATGCTTCCACTAATTAATTTATGAATATTATGATTTATTCACATTAACTATGGTTGTTGTTAGTGATATAAGTGTATTATTTACTAAGCAGCCTCTTGTATGGAGCATTTTTACATTGTGCCATTTTCTTCTATTCACATAATGGGTGCACTGTCACTTTAATTGTTTTACTATTTAAGTGTGATTGTGAGTGGTAATGGTAGTCCCTGAGGAAGCGTTCATGCACAAAACTGATTGGGCTTGGTGAAGTGTGGGCTTACTCTGTGTGGCACCTTGCTTTTATATGCATCTTTTTTCTGCAATAAAACATTTTGCAAGTAAGAGGTGGATGGTGCTGAGTTTTTGCTTTTTGTTATGTTGTGCCCAACTCTATTGCACACCTACAACTGAGACACTTCTTTTTGTTTTGCTCTGCCCCTTCTGAGCCCTATGCCAAGAAAAGACTTCTTCACTGTAAGGTTACTTGTTTCCCCTGTGGCCAAAACTGCACCATTCTTCCCCAGGATGGGGTGGTGCCGCATGGCAGTGCCATCCCCCCAGCTTCAGCCTATTCAGCTGGCTCAATAAGCTCAGACTGAACTCAGATCACTGGAATGAGATCAGTGTGCACTACCCACTAGTTCAAATTACAGCCCATAACAATTCTTCATAATTTTTTGTTTAACATTTTGACCCCACATCATGAACTTAATGGCTAGAATGTGTTCAATCACACCCAAAACTTGGCTTCACAGATCATCAGTAAAATCACTTTTCGACCTGTATTTGAAAATTCCTATTATCTTTGTTCATGACGTAGGTTCATGTAAACAGTATATTCAAAACTTGGGACTAAAACATTGTAAAAAGGCCAAATCATGAGCAAAATTATGTGAGGCACAAAAAAAATCACATTTTTATGTCATGAGCCGGTATTGCACTACTGTATTAAATGTGTGACCCAAAAATTCTTAGATCGCATATAAAAAGACTTCAACCATTCCAAAATAAGAATTGTAAGTTGGCACAAAATGCTTCTTGGGTCACAACCAAAGAATTCTTAATCCTCATCAAAATTTTCATCCAGCTCAAAAACTGTTTTTTTTTTTTCAGTTTGACAAACACATTCTTGGGTCACGCTTAATGTGTAACCAAATAATTCTTTGTCTACATATCAAAACCTCTTCCCAGCCCCAATTTTGGGTTGCACTTAAATGTGCAACCAAAGAAGTAAACATCAGAAAAACAAGCATTTTTGGTGAGCACTAAAAAATTTTCAGTCGCACTTAAATGTGCAACCCAAGAATTCCATTATTGGTGCACATGTAAAATTCTTGGGTCCCACTTAAACGTGCAACTGAAGAATTCATGGCTTTGTGACACAATAATCTGTCATCTTACTAAGCTGACAGGCAAAAAACTTTTTTTTAAATATTTTGACCCCACATCATGAACTTGTTTGCTAGAATGTATTAAATCCCATCCAAAAGGTGGTTTCCCTGAGCGACTGTGAAATCATCTTTTGACCAGTACCTGAAACTTCCCACCATCCTTCTGCATGAGGTAGGGTCATGTAAACAGTATAAATCTGGGGTCTGAAATGTAGCAAAGCATCCAAGTTATGAGTAAAAGTATGAGAGATACAAAAAAATGGAATTCCTGTGTTGCACATTTAAATGTGACACAAGAATTTGTCATGCACACCAAAAACAGAATTGTGGGTCTCACGGTTAAGTGAAACCCATGAATTTCATTTTTGGTGTGCACAGAAAATGTTAGTCTTGCAAATTTTAATGTTGCAGTTTGGTATCATACTTGAATGTGCAACATGATAATTCATGGCTTGCGACATGTAAATTGGCCATTTCGGTAAACTGACAGCCAATGTCTCAAAACAATATTTCTGTCTCATTTTTGGAAAAACAAGCAACAGAGTCTTGCTTAGCAGGTCTTGTTTTGCAGAATTCATGTGTTGTCTTTTTTTAAAAAACTCAGTTTTATGTATATTCAATTTTTTTTGCCCAGAAAAAACTAGATGGCGGCCATCACAACACAAAACTTTTTCTTTGCAACATGAAAATCACATATTTTATGAAAGGAAAACAGCTTATGTAAGATAAATATATGTGTTGTATCAGAGGGTTATCCTGAAACTAAAACTGCAGGTTCCGTTCTACTTGAGGTCACTGGCAACTGTACAAGATAAATGCATTATCACACACTGAACCCCTGCATATCCTATATGTGTATATATATACATTATAGTGGCAGGATAGTGCCACTATAGTTAGGGTTGAGTATACCATTTAAGGTTAAATCTGAAATTTGGCAGCTTAATAACTTTGCCAGTGCATGACAGATTTACCTGTATTTTGGCATGCACAGTCTGGTACCATAGATCTCTGGACCTGCCAAGTTTTATTATAGTCAGATATACAGTTGTGGAGCTACAGAGCACCATAAAACGCACAAATTACGCATTTTTGTGCATTCTTTGCTTGCACCTACAGGTTGCATGGTTTGTGCGACTGGTCTGAAACTTTCAGAAAACATGCATCCATGGTCCCCGATGTGCCTTTCAAAGATTTAACGTAAAAATATTAAATGGCTCAAAAGTGATTCAAAAAACAAGTTTCCCATTATAGTCAATTGGAAAAGTTAAAATATGTGAAAGTGCCTCAAATGCACTTTTTACTTTCGCAAATGACCCTTGTAGTGTCACAAATCATCCATCTTGTTTTCAGTTGGTGGTCACAGAAATGCTTGGCATTTAAATGTGGGACCTTCTAGGGACACAATTCTTGTTGTGTTTACCTAGTCGAACCCTGAGGATGCTAGCCATGTCTTTTTTGGGGGGTAAAACACCCCAGAAATATGTTTTTAAAATTTTTGTAAAAAGTAGGGTTGCAAAGTATTTTCGCATATACAACACTTTTGTGATTTCATTTGCAAAAGTGTCGTGATTTGAGAAAGTACTTTGCGACACTATGACCAAAACAATAGGGAATCTTTGCCACCCTGCAGCAAAAGAACACTTTGGTCTTTTGGGCTGAAATTTGGAGGGAAGAAAGCCAAGATCTGACAGATGCGCCTTTTCATAGTTTGGTGAAAAAATATTAGAGGGCTGCAAAGTTACAGCACTCCAAAGTTGCTGATTTTTCCCATAGGCTAACATTACGGCATCTACCGCGCGTTTCGGGGCCCGTATATCGAAAACGGTTCGAGATATGGACTTTTTGTCGGAAGAATGCTTAGTACACCACTAGGGGCTAAGTGCAAAACTAGCCTTGAAAATCATAAATAATATGAGACTTTAAATTTTTCCTACGTCGTATGGTTCCTGAGACACAAGGAATTTAGTATTCCAAGTGCTCATTTTCTGCTCCGAGGGTCATTATTATGCATACATTCTTTGTATTCACTGTGCTTCTGAATGCACCTTTTTGGTAAACAAAGGGTGTGCATTTGCATTACTGTTACCATTAGCATTTCCGCTTGTGTTTCTGTTACTGTTTGTGTTAGCGTTTACTTTTACATCACCGTGTGCATTACCTTTTGCATTTGCACTTGTGTTACTGTTACCATTTACATTTCTGTTACTGTTTTTGTTTGCATTTACTTTTTCATCACCGCGTGCATTACCATTTGCGCTTGTGTACATGCTTGCATTTGCGTTTCCGTTTGCGTTACTGTTTCCTTTAGCGTCATCATTAGTGTTACCATAACAGTTTGAATTTCCAATTGTGTCACCATTACTGTTTGCGTGTTCGTTACCGTTTGCGTTTCCATTGGCCTTAGAGTTTGCGTTATCGGTAGTATTTCCAGTGTCAAGTGCATAACTGTTTCCTTCTGCTTCGCCGCTGCCATTACCGTTTGTGTTTCTGTTTGCGTTTCTGTTACCATTTGTATTTTTTTAACCATTTTCGTTACCGTTTGCATTTCTGTTGCCGTTAGCATTTGCGTTACCGTTTGCATTACCATTTCTGTTTTCATTTATGTTTGCGCTTGCATTTCTCTTACCATTTGCATTATCATTTCCATTTGCGTCACTATATGCGTTAACGTTTGCGCTTGCATTTGTGTTACCATTAGCGTTACTATTTTCTTCACTTCACTGTTGCCATCACTGTTTGCGTTAACATTACTGTTTGTGATTTTGCGTTTGCACAGTGCAGTGCAAAACATTATTTTTCCACTATTTTTCTGTACTGTCTTCTGTGATGCATAGTGCAGCCAGTGTGTGGTTAACTGATCTGAAACATGCCACATAGAAAGACCTCTGTTCAAGGAACATGTCAGTTTTTGTTTGGTGAAAAAATGTTCTTCCGTTCCAGAGTTATTGCCATTTGCAGTTGGCCCCCCTCATGATTACAGATTTTTTGGCCACCAGATCCACCATTTTAGCACATTTTCAGCTGCGATTTCTGCCATTTTGTGGTGGAAGACTTCTTAAAGGTGCAGAAACATAAAAATTGAATATCTCTGGAACGGCTTGGTCTTTTCACATGAAATTTGGAGGGTGTTGAGTGGATGTCCTGGGGATATGAATAATGTTCTTTACATGTTGGAAAAATAATTTTTTGCAGAGATACTAGGTGACGCAGTTAATGTTTAGTGCATAGCATTCTGCATGGTGCTACTGGCTTGAAATTTATAGTGTAGGTAGCCCTAGTGGTATGGAGGTGCCTTACAGTGGTTTGGTGTGTAAAACATTAACAGGTGTGGAATTATGCCATTCTGATGAATGGAAATTTGGTTCATTACACTTCAATAACTTCTGGACCGTGTGTCCAATGTACCTGGCATTTGGAATGTGCAAAGATTTATTATACATCTTTGACTGTGACAATTTTCGGGTCACTGGCAATTACGGTTGCTGAATTGTGCATGTTGCACATGGCCCTGTGTGACCGTTGAACGGTTGTACACACAATTCTGGACACGCGGTGTGCTATGGTACATGTCTTCTTTTAACAATTTTTTGTTCCATCGGATATATGGTTCTTGTGTAGCAAAGTGGCAAAAATGTTCTTTTCAGCACTACTGTGCAGTTTTCCCAGCGTGACGCTGTGCAACTGTTGAACAGATTCAGATAACATTTGTTATACATGTTGTGGTATGGTACATGTCTTCATTTACCAATTTTCATTTCAGTCAGTCATGCAGTTTTTGTGCAGTGATGTGACAAAAATTTATATGGTGGGAGCAGGCCCCACACTCCCACCACCACATTCCATTCACTATTTAGAGTGCACATTCTCAAAAAAAAGGGAAATTCATGGCTAAAAACTCAGTTTAATGCATCAGTTAGGGTTGTTCCACAGTGACAAAAGTGAAGAAATTCAATGTTAGGGTTGCCACCTCTTGCACCCCACGCCCACCCCGCCCCCCCACCAACAGGCATCAGGGTGTGTGTCGGGGTCATCCGTCCTAACTCTCACCCCATTCTCCTATACTGCATCATCTCAGCTTATTTCCACATGGAACGGGTGAGAGCAAGGGGCCACTACCCCAATGCACACCTCGATGCCTGTTGGTGGGGGTGGGGTGGGTGGTGCAAGAGGGAATAACCCTAACTGATGCATTAAATGGAGTTTTTGCCATAACAAAAAAAATATATATATATATATATATATATATATATATATATATATACACACACACATATATGGAAATGTCTCTAATTTATTTGCAATAAATTTATTTACAGGCAATACTAGTATCTTTTGAAAGATTGTCTGACTTGTGATTACTAATTTTGAGTATAGTTCATGAAATACTGAGCTTGATATTTGTTATTTCATCTAGTTCCCTATTATGTCTTATGCATAGCATATAAATCGAAATCATCCCAAGGCCATCTTGACATATAATATTAATACTGAACAGCAAAGCAGAGCTCTTTTCCTAATAAAAGGCTGCTGATATAATAAATAAAGAACAAAGTCATAAATAAGGAACCAGTGGCTTATGGGAACATTTACAGGGATTTATACAGGGATTTGATTCTGCCACTGTGGGGAAAACACAGGGAAAATGAGGGTTTCTTACAGGGTAATGGTTATTTGGATCTGGGAGCACTGAATATTTCTTATCCTATATTTTGTATCCTGGATAGGGCAGGGGGAGATGCTAAATCTCATTGTCACAGGGATGTTCATTTACACATTTTTGCACTGTATTTACTCAGGCTGTCCAAGATTAGATGCAATATCTTGTTTTAGTAGGGTAGTGATTTTACCATTTTTATAATGTATTTATCCAGGGTACCTAGTCCAGGGCCCCCATATTCAAAGGACATACACAGCACATCCCAGTGGAAAAGGGAGATGTGCTGCACAACTCCAACAATGCGCAGCAGCATAATATTCAAGCATGCGGGATGCGCCAGCTGCAAGGGAATGGGCCAGGGAACACACAAATGGTATGCCGTTCAAGTCAAGGTGGCAATCCCATGCATATGCCGTGCTGCAGCATATTCAGTGGGAATGTGCCCCCTCACAGTCCAGAGCACCGCGGCCCACAGTTAGGCCATGAATAGCTGGACTAACCCAGCCAGCCACCCACAGGCAGGCTGCAGATGTGCACCCAGCTGCACAGCATCCTGGCAGGCCTGGTGGACTAGAGGTACCCCCTTTCCATCCCCAATCTAGCCAACTCCATCCCAGAAGAGCTCCATAGTATTGAGCCCCACCCCAGACCCGATTGCACCAGAAGAAACATGGTCCATATCCATAGTCAAGAGGACTCCCATCCACCACCCCTGTACACAGACACCTTCACTCCCCCCACACCCCACACCCCACACCCAACCTATTGCAAAGACTGGCACTGTCCTCCTAACCCTGCTATGGTCAGCCATTGACTGCACTGAACCCAGGCTGGGGACCTGCACTCTGTAATGACCCAACTGGCTGTACTATGTATTGGGGCACCATGCCAGCTACCGAGCCACCAGTGTATGCAGCCATGTATGCATCCCTGGCAAACTGAAGAGGGAATTTAGATACTTCCAATGCATGCCTTGCTAATGCTGTATCTTCCTACTGTCATACACTGCTGCAACTCCACACTCTCCCCTGTTCCCCTGTGTAACATGCCACCCTCCGGACCGCTGAGGTACCCTGGGTGCCATGGGGTGCAGTATCCTGTAATGCCATTAGCAGTGTACGCTTCAGGCTATGGATAGTTCATCCGCAGTTTTCCAATTGTACAAACAAATGGGAGGTCAGCTGTAACATGCCTGTTTTGGGACCTGTGTGAGTGGGTACAGCATCGGCCATCACCCACACTGAGCAGTGCAATGGCACCAGGATGATGGATCCATATGCAAGTGTCTGAGGTGTATGGCCACTGGGTGTTATCACCCACACACAGCTCGTTCCTATGTATAACACATTCCAGCATCCTACTGCAAGTGCTGCACCATCCACCGATAGAGTAGTATGATCCCATTACAGAGCCAGTCATTGCAATGGGAATGGATGGGGGGCAGGGGGTGTCTGTGCACCGTTGAAGGGGAGCAGGGGATACTACACTATGGACAAGGACTGTAGGTGTATTCAGCTGCAATTAGGGAGACATTGGGGACCCTACAATATGGAACTGATAGAGCCTGGACTCTGGTACCACCGTGACTGGCGGAACAGGTGGGGAGTGCCACTATACCACCAGAGACTTCAAGGCCTGTTCCACATGAGAGTGATCAGGATCAGGGCTTGGGGGCGAGAGCTATTCCAGCACATTCATCCCCATGCCAACATACAAATGGGTTGGTAAAGAGCATGCATAAGGCTCCTTTGCACCCTGCATGCTCAATTAGTTCATTTGCATTCCTGGGCTGAATATCGCCCATGGGAGCTGTGGTACATACTGGTATGTGCCACACATTCCCCCTGAAAGGTATTCAGTCAGGGTCACCCTTGAAGCACCTGACTTGGTGGCCGCCTGCACTGTGACTCCCGTCCAGGGTCACATTTTCAACAGGTATAATGAAGCCCGCCAGGATGACACACAGTGTCATAGCTCTACTGCATGACAAAAGGGATTAACTCCCTTTGAAATTGCATTGTTTGTTGCAGTAACTCTATTGCAGAATTCTGCAGTGCTGCCCTTCATCCTGGTGGGCTTCACTGTATGCACACCCTGTACCGGTGGTGCATTCTCTTTAAATATTGTATCAGTGCTGACCAGCACACCCTCTTTGTGCAACGCATCTTTCTGCTCATGCATTGATCCGGCACTTAATATATCCCCCCAGATGTAAAATATTGTTTTTAATGCATTCTGATTTTACACAATGCAGCATAATATTGTGTAGATATAGAACCCCTCTGAAAATAAGATGACATTTCTTCTGTGAATTATCCAGGCTAAATATATAGTGATCAGCAGGCATATTCTGGGAAAACACATTATAAAAATGTGTTAAAGGAAGATCACATTGAAACTGCCTCCCCACATATCTGCATTGTGCAAATTCATTAGAAATAATGGGTAAAAGCATCCTAAAAGCTTTCCACAGCAATATTGGCTCTGACCGGATTTTGTTTTAGCAGGCATCACTTTTACTGTCAAACCCTTTGTCCTTTATATCAGGCCCATAGCTGGGGGGGGGCATGAGAGAGCACTGTCCCCCATACACTTCTTTGGCCCCCATTAGAACTAAGATGAGGTCTAGCTTTTTTCCAGCTTCTTAGTCCGACTTTCCTCAGATGAGTGATGGTAGACCATGAAGTATTAGTCACAATTCCGGCAGCCGGGGGCATATTATTGACCATGTCTTGGCTAAGTGAAGTGTGGTGACTGCATTACATAGCTGTTATAATAAAACATTTAGTGGAGCCAGAGGAGCACAGCAATGCATAAGAGGCGGAGCATTAGATAGACACGTAAATGCGTGAGACTTGACATGTCTGAGATATGCAGTGTTCCATTAATTACACTATCAATATGTAGTTGAGTTAAAATAAATGCAGTTATTTGCAATAACAGATGTTAACTGAGTTTTCAAAATGGATAAATTTGTGATTCGTTCATCTCATAAAGAGACTCAACCAAGCTCACCATCTACTTCAGAAGATAATACAGAACATAGTGAGGTTACAAACCATTAATTACACTATCTATAGGTAGTTGAGTTACAATACAGTTAGTTGCAATAACAGATGTTAACTGAGTTTTAGAAATGGACAAATTTGGGATTCATTCATCTCATAAGGAGACTCGGCCAAGCTCACCATCTGCTTCAGAAGATAATACAGAATATATTGAGGTTACAAACAAGAATGTTTCATCAATACCGTCAGATCTTGGAACTCATGAAACAGCTCAACCGAAAATTAATTTTCCTAAAACAAACATTGGAGGTGTGCTGTGTTGTTTTAGTGAAAAGTGTTATGTGAACTGGCCATGGTTGGAATACTCTGTTAAGGCCAATCAGGCCTTTTGTTTTCCTTGTCAGATGTATGCACGCCTTAGCAATGCTGGTGGAATGGGAGCTGATGTGGTTTTTATCAGCTCTAGATTTTGCAATTGGAAAAATGTGCTTTCTCAAGGCAAAGGTTTCATCAAAGATGAAAACAGCTTAGTCCACTTGAATGCAATGGCTGATTGAACTACAGCAAGGAAAATAGAGACCACAGGCAATTTTTTGCTATTTCTACATTTCACATTTATGTTTTCATGTCATTCTGTTGAGATTCACCTTATAATGTCAAATCAGGTGTCTAGACTCTAGTCCTACATAAAATCTTACATATCTATATCCTTGACCTATCCTAAACCCTACTCTTCAGCATCTATAAACATTAAAACCCATTAATGCCTAGCGTCCCATATATGGGACGGGGAGAAGATGTGTGTCTCCCTGGTCATGACAGCTGTATTTTTCCTCTTTTTAATATACGGATGCCTGTTCATTTCTTCTCCTTGGCCAAATTATGAATTTTTTTTATACAGGAAAGGCAGTACAATTACACCATTAGGATATTAATCCCATTTCCAAGGTGCTCCTGTAAAATAAAATTACATTTACAATAGTAAAGGCATATAAGACTTAAAAGAAAACATGCATACACATATTACCATACAACTTAGTCATTGCAATTACATCATACTGCTAGTTCCTGTCTTAGGGTGGTGTTTAACATTTTTAGATTTTTTGGTAGCTTGGCCAGCACTTGAGATGACTCTGTTCCACACTTGAGCAGCTATACAAGAAAATGTTTTCTCACTATATTCATTTTTTAGACTTGGTACCTTTAAGAAGCCCTTGTTTGAGCTTCTCAAGGCATATGTAGACTCAGATTTTACCAACTTGTCAGACAAATTTAGTAGTTTGGCTGAATTTATTACTTTATACACCATGTTTGCCCAAGCTACAAATACTCTATTTTCAATTGTAAGCCATGCTAATTTATTATATAAAATGCAGTGATGTGTCTTTAAGTCTGCTCTGAATATAAACTAAGTTAATCAATGAAATACTGTTTCTAACTTTCTTAAATGTGTTGAATTTGCAAGTCCATATACAGTATGTGTATTCCATAGTCCATAATCAGAAGTAAAAGCTGATTAATCACTTTCTTTCTCATACCCAAATTTATGTAATAACCAGTTCTCCTCATAGCTTCCAGATTAACACTTAGTTTTTTTACCAATTCTGTTATATGATAAACAAATTTCAATGTATTATCTATCCAAAATCCAAGATATTTATACTGTGTTACTTGAGTCAAACAGTCTTCTGTTCTAGTTTTTATTTTTAACTCTTGTTCTTTGATCTTCCCTTTTTTGTAATTTGATGCAAAAAAAGTATCCTGTGATTTTTTACTATTTAGCATCAATTTTGAGTCTTCAGCTCACTTTTGAATTTGAAGTAAATCCTTCTGTAAGTTTTGTTGAACCTGAACCAAATTTGTGCCAGGTGACACTACCCCAGTGCCATCAGCATACATTTGCACCTGCGTTGTTTCCAGTATATTTGGTAAAGTATTTGTATAGATTAGGAACAACAGTGGCCCCAATATTGAACCTTGGGGCAGCCCCTATATATCTTTTCTTGGTTTAAAAGTGCATTTCCAACCTGTACCTGTTGCTTTCTTCTCTACAGATAGGACCCAAACCACCTCCAAACCTCGACAGATACTCCAACCTCCAGCAGCCTATTCAACAATATCCAATGGTCCACCATGTCAAAAGCCTTTGATAAATCCATGAACACCTTGCCCACTGACATGCCATCCTCTACTTCCTTTTTCAGATGCCACAATTGCTGCTTTGGTGTCATCGACACAAATTGAAAGAAGCAGGTACTACATAAAAACCTTGGCAAAAATTTGTTTGCTGTGATAAATGGAGGAACCAGCAAAACAGCTCAGTTACCAGTGAGCATGTAAGATCATTTAAAGTCCACAGGACAAAAGGCAAATTCAGCACAGCTCCAAGACAGTAAAAATGCGTTATTTAAATATTTTAAAGAGCATACCAAATCAGCTCCACATGAGAATGTTTGCAGTTGAGAGACCCCGACCAGTTTCGCACCTAGTGCATCATCAGGGGGATGGTCTCAGTGCTGTTTCCAACAGATTTAAATAGTAGTTACATTTAAAGAGACAGTATTTGCACCAGTCACCAGTACCCATAATGCAAAGTGCTCAGTGCTATAAATATTAAAATCAGGTGACAGAAAAAAAACTTGTGTAAATTACATAATATCCAAATCACATAATACCAAACCATTTAAAAACAACCAAATATTCAAATGTTTGTTGATGGGGAAGATCTCAGATTGAATGAATTTAAGTTGATTAATTAAAGAAAATCCACAACTCCTACGTTTCCTGGGTAACTCCTAGTGTAAGAGGTAATCAATTATTGTGCCTCGGACATCTGGAAAAGGAACATGCAGGAAAAGTAAGTAAACTTACATATCAATCAATCCAAACAATTCTTGTATCTATCAAAACTACACTACATTACTACACAAAAAGCATTATTTCTCAATGCAGGAAAGTAACTCTATTTTATCATTCAGTCCAGGAGATGTCATGGTCCCCAGGGTATAGATCCAGAATGACTCCTTTTGTTTAAGTCTTTCAACCAGATCCCCTCCCAATGGCTCTAATCATACTTTTTCCACCCCACAAAACTTAAAGGTATGTCCTGTAGTACCCACTACCCTGCAATGATTTGCAAATGCATTTCCAACATCTTATGCTAAAATAGTGCATAAATGTTCTCCTATTAGTATCTTAAACTGTCTTGTGGTCTTGCCTACATAAAATGATCCACAACTACATGTAGCTAGGTAAACAGTATATCCAGTGTTGCAATTGAAAAAGCTTCTCATTGTGAAATACTTATAACTGTTACATGTACTGAATGCGTCAGTTCTTAGCATAGACTCACAAAATTGACAGTGACTGCAGGTACAATTGCCACATGGTAATGGTAGTAACCAGTGTCTCAAGCCCACTCAGCAGGTCAGGCCCTCTACTCCCAAAGTGCCAACCTGTGAGTGCAGTCTTTTGAACAGTGTAACAGACAAGGTAACCCTCTTGTCTGTTTTTGTGAGTTCAGATCAACCTTTGGTCTCAAGTTCTGGAGGGATTCAAACTGTGAACCTCTTGCTAGCATACCCAATGCACAGGCTCAGATATTTCTGTCTTCCGGGGGGCCATATATCTTTGCCTGTGGGCACCTAACCAGGTATACAGAGATGAACCCTTAAAAACTTTAATAAAGACCTCAGGTTTAAAATGCTTCTCTTTCCAGTTTGGTACCACCATTCAAGCTTATGTTTAGTATCTGCAATAACCATATGCTTTTCTTACAACTAAAAAGAAGTCAAAGACAGACCAAGTAAGCTCTGAAAAAGAATTTTACTAAAATAGTTAAAAATATGTAAAATGCAAAATACAGAACTCTTATATCCCAATACATACAAATCTTTTACAAGAACAAGGTTTTAAACAGTGCAAATTCCTACTTACAGTACTTAGATTTGAAATCTTTCTAAATACTTGTTTACAAGTGCTCCAAAGATCTTTCCTTAGTCAGAGTCTAGGTAAAAGCATGTAAGTAAAACAGAGTATTCCTTAAACAACTGTATGGGACAACTCATTTTTGTGTGAGGTCAGCTAGCTCCTTCTCTGTCAGATAATGTATAAAAAAATATATATCTTATACAAAAGTATTACATTCTGCAACTTCAGCATAATTCATGACCTTCAAATGACACTTCTTTTGATCTCATAATAAGCTTCCTCCTTCATAGGACATGACAGCATCTTTATGATTTTCGCACTTCTATGCAATAACCTGGGTTTTCCTTCCAACATCATAAAATGGATATGTTCTAGCAAATATGGTTGTAATTAACTCAGACAGACAGGATCCTTAATTAAGTCCTTACATGTAACACATGGTCTCTAAAAACTGAGTGTGTGTGTGAACTCACATGCTGTCAGCATTTTTCTTATGGCTTGGATCTTTCAGCTGAAACCTGGGGGGTGTTGATGAGTGAGGTCATTCTAAGAGCAACAGATTTTTCAGCAGAGACAGTTAGTAATACATTTTATATTAAACAAAATGATACAGCACTCAGAGCTGGCTGTCTACGTCACAACCAGTGCCTTGGATCAGTTTGTAGTTCAATAGGCACTCGGTAACTGTGTACTAACCTATCTTTTAAGTTGTTAGCATGTTTGTATATCATCCTAGTCCTTTCTCTTGTGGCATCTCTAAGTGAGGGGTCTGTTTGTAATATGGACCAATGATCCTGGATTATTTTCTCTATGTCCCTAGCATGTCTAGTATATTGTGTGATAAAGTTCATCTTGGGGGTGTCTACGTCTTTCTCTTTCACTGTTAATAGTTCAGTTGTATCAATATCAAGCACATCACTGTAAGCATTCACAACTGTACTAGCATCATATCCCCGTTCTAGGAACCTATGACATAGTTCAGAGCCATTTGCTATATAGTCAGTGTCTGGTGTGCCACCCTTACGGTGACACCTACACAACAAAATACACACCTGTCAGCAAAATCGACACTTTGCCAATACAAACGCAGGACAGGGAGACACACGGGAATCACGTAGACCGCAGCTTGTGGTAGAAATTATTCCTGTCGGCAAGATGTCAGTCAATATAAAGGATGTTGAACCGGCATGGTAGAGCCGTCAGTGTCCTCACTACAGTTGCTACGCACCCTCAACATCTGAGCTTTTGGTATGTTCTTAACCATATGGTGTGAGTGGCAGCTGGAGGAAAGTAACAATGAGTTTCTCTCTTTCTCCTTCCTGAACTGATTCATATTGTAGGTGCCATCCTCCTTTTTAATGATTTTCAAGTTCAGGAAGGAAACAGACAGATAGTCATACTAAACTGTAAATTTCAAGTTCGTATTTGTTTTTTCCAAATAGGAGATGAATTCTCCCAGTTCCTCCCTGTTGCCACACCACACCATAAAAATGTTGTCTATAAAGTGACGCCAAATGTCAATCCAATTGTAAAAAGGATTGATTTGGCTGTCACAGACATAATCCTTTTCCCACTTGCCCAGGTAGATTAGTGTAATTGGGGGCAAAGGTCGCCCCTGTAGCTGTCCCTTTCAACTGTAAATAAAACTTATCCTGAAAAAGGAAATCATTTTTAGTTAGGACGTATTCTGAACACTCCAACAGAAATTCTTTTTTTTTACCATGATCGAGTGTCATATCACCATCCAACCAGGACATAAGGCCTCCAGGCCTTCTTTGTGAGGAATATTAGTGTACAATGAACAAATGTCCATTGACACCAAAAACCAACCTGCTTCAGATTGCATATCCTCCAGGACTCCGAATATGTGTGTGGTGTCCCTAATGTATGAAGGTAGTAAGGACACATAATTCTTAATATGTGAATCCACATATCTGAACAAAGATTCAACAAGTGATCGAATTCCAGCCACTACTGGGCACCCTGGAGGATTCTGCAAATCTTTATGAATTTCTGGCAAGACATAAATACTGACTTTTATTGGGTGACAAACTGTTAAATATAACATCTCATTATGGTCTATGGTACCTTCCGACTCAGCACAGTGTAAAAAGGAATCAATTTCTCTCTTATATTGTAATGTTGGATTCCTTAAAATTTTTTTTATAGAAAGAGGTATCTGATAGCTTCCTATCAATTTCCTTAACATATTGTGCTGTGGGCCGGCTCAGTGGCGCTGAGTGAAGGGGTTCGCCCAGCATGCTGGTGACCCAGGTTTGCACCCCAAGCCCGGGTACTGGGAGCAGAGCCTGGCAGGGAGGGGATCCAGAGTGTCCATTGGATGCTTCCCTTCCAGGGAGGTAGGCAGGGTCTTGGCACCTGTTGCCAGATTGGTGATGGGCTAGGGGGATGTGCGGCCTTGACACACACACCCCCACCCATCCCCACCACAGGTCACCATTCCTACAGGCCCAGTCAGGGTTGCAGTGGGTGGGACAAGAAAACAAGAAAAAATCCCTTAGCCAGAGAGATGATGGCCACCAGTCCCTGGCACACCACAAAGCCTGGGATAGCCCCACGCTGACTACTCTACCACCAACCCCAGGGCTAACTAAGTTGTGCTTCTGGCCACTTCTCCCCCAGAGGGAGGGGCCCCACCCAATGAAGGGTTATGTCAAGTCACCTGGGGGGTCAATTGGCAGTTTCAGGAGAAGCAGTATGGTGACTGGAGGAGGAGGGTGGTCATGAGGCCCAGGTGGCCCGAAGGAGTGACCAGCCAGGGGGGAGAGGGAGACTCAAAAAAAGAAAACATACTGTGCTGTGAACATAACAACAATCAAGCCTCCTTTATCTGCTGGCTTGACTGTTATGTTTTTATGTTCCATTAATGTCTTCAAAGCCATGGACTCTTCATGTGTTATATTCACAAAGTTCATTTTTTCACTGTTTGCCAGTAATGTCTTAATATCATTTTCATAGGCTTTTTCGAAAATGCACACAGTCCACAATGCTGCCCCCCCATCCCACACACCCCCACCAAAGACTGGAGCAGTCCACCCTCCCTTCCCTAGCCCCCTGAAAAACATCCCATACAATGACGAACTGGCTGACTGACTGAATGAATGAGCTTGAGCTTGTACAAGCATGCACTCATTCATTCAAAGCAGGTCAGTCGGGCTGCTGGCTGCAGAGGTGAGTTGAGGGCTGTGCCGGTGGCCTGCTCAGGGATGGGGTTGGGGGGAGTGGAGTGGCAGCGGGGAGCACTACCTGACAGGATGGGGGGGTCCACTAGATACCAGGTTTTTTTTATTGGGGCTGGCGATCAACGGGTTGGGGGTTCACTAGACTTCAGGGTTTTGGAGACCTTTTTTTATTTTTGGAGCTGGCGATCGGCAGGATAGGGGTCCACTAGACATAAGGTATCTGGAATTTTTTTAATTTATTATTGGGGCCGGTGATCAGTGAGGTGGGGGTCCACTAGACACCAGGGATTTGAAGACTTTTTTTTATTATTGGGGCCGATGATCGGCAGGGTGGGGGGTCCACTAGACACCAGGGATCTGGAGTTTTTTTATTTATTATTGGGGCCGGCTATGGATGGTATGGGGGGTTCACTAGACACCAGGGATTTGGAAACATTTTTATTATTGGGGCCAGCAATTGGCAGTCTGCCAGACACCAGGGATCTGCAGTTTTTTTATTATTGGGGTCAGCAATCAGCAGGATGGGGGGTCCACTAGACACCAGGAATCTGTAGTCTTTTTTTTATTATTGGGGTCAGCGATTGGCGGGGGGGCAAACAGTAGTTTTTTTGCACAAAACATGTAATTTTGCATGCAAAATTCCACACCTTCGTCGTCAATCTGCACTCCGTGAATTGGCAAATTTCACGAATTGCACTCAGCAAATTAAGCGCTATTCGCAAAATATTTCACAGAGTGAATTTTGTCAACTTCACCCACCTCTACTCTGAGATATAAGCCTCTAAAGTAACACTATATTTGTAACAAAAAGCAGTTTTTATTTCAGAACTTGTAGGAAAAGCAATGCAGAGGACAAAAGCTGGAGAGGCAAAATCAGTGATTGCCTACTACCCAGCTAATATCAAAACCTGGTTACTACTGAAACCTCTTGCAATTCACTAAAAATACCACCAACAGCTTAATCTGGTTCAAGGTCAGTTGGAATTCATCTGTATCCCCCTCCCCCGGGCCGTGCCTGAAAATAGGCAGGATTTGTCTAGTGCACTTACCCGGTCAACAAAAACTAAATAAATAAATAAATTATCCTTAGTGGCATGTTTATGAAAACCTCTCCTGCTGCTAACCAAAAAAAAAAAATAGCCTCACAACATCAAACAATGTCTCAGCTCTTACTTTGATTGCATCAGTGTTTAGGGTGAGATTTAAAATTGATCAGCACAGATCCAATGTTGAGAAGCATAAAGAAGCACTCAATAAGTTAAGTAACTTATCTCGCTGTTCTTTTCTGATTCCCAGGTCCACTCTATAGAATCTTACTTCTAAGAAAACAATTTGCAAGGTGGTTATATTTTTAAAAGTGTTCCTTTGGAGCAGCATTGCTGCACATGAACACTAAATAATCCAGTGACTAGAAAAACTAAAAACATCAACATACTAATTTTCTTTTACAGTTTATATTTCTGTCATATCTCAGCTGAGATGAACATTTCATTGTTGATGGGTTCCTACTGCAGGAAACTTAATACCAGTCCCATGCACTCCTCACCCCCCCCCCCCCCCCCATTCCCTAGAAGCCTTAGTTTTTTAAACCTGAATGCTAGGAGCCTCCTACTTAAACTGGATATTCTTACTGCATGAGTCTCTTAACACTCCCCAGACCTCCTGTAGATCACAGAATCTTGACTCTCTTCCCGGATACTAATTCTATCTTGGCTATTCCAGATTATTGCCTCTTCTGGCAGGACAGGGTGAATGTTGGGATGGTGTTGCCCTTTGTGTCTGCCAGGATCTCTCTTGCACTATCACTCACAGTGAGGGTGCATCCTCCTCCCATGAGTTCCTGCTAGCTAAGCTTTCCTTTCCCTCTTCATTACCCATTTTTGTTGGTGCTTGCTACGCCTCACCAAGAATCTCCCCCTCTTCTCTGGTGGATTCACTCTCACTTTTCTCCTCACTCCCGTCTGCTATTGAGTTCATCCTCATGGGTGACTTCAACATTAACTGACTTTCGCCAAACTCCAGGTCGACTACCCATAGGATTGAGTCCCTAAACCTTTTGTAGCTCATCACTCAAGCCACCCGGCTCAATCCTCATTCCTCAAACAATACCTTCCTGGACTGTGCTGTTGCCTCACACACCCCACTACATGGCTGCAGCAGGCACACTGCTGGATGCATTCAGTGACCATTGCATGCCATTCTGTGTCAAAAAAGTCTGGCTCCCTCCCTCCTCCCCAAAGTACATCTGTTCATGGTCCCTCCAGTCACTAAACACAGAGGCTATACTGAGTGACCTGGCTGCTACTGACTGGTCCCCCATGATCACACCCCAGACATTGATTTGTCTCTATCCCGCTTCCTCTCAATATCCGCTTCTGTCTGGAATAAGTATGCCCACATCAGGAAATCTGGGTTAAAATCATCACACCACTTTTGGATCACCTGTGATCTCATCAACATGTGCAAGACTCAAGACTAAGCATAGGCCAAGTACAAATTGTCCTGCTCCCTGCAGAACTTCCTCTCCTACAGGGCTCTTAGAAACACCTGCTCTAAGGCCATTTGAACTGGCAAGTCCATCTATTTCAAGGCCAAATTCCAGGATAATATTACCGGCCCTGGCAAATTCTGGAAGGTGATTCATTCTCTTTTTGACCCACTGACCCATCCCACTCCCCCAGTCCTCTTGGTAAATGGCTCACCAGTATTTGACCCTTCTTCTGTAGTCATTCACGTTAATGATTTTTTCACCACTTGTGCTCTCCCCTTCCCCCACCTTCTGGTTTCTCCCCTCCTCCCCCACCTCACTGTCCCCTGCGTTTTGACTTTCCACCTGTCACTCTCCAGGAGACCCTTCTTGCCCCCTCTTCACTCCACCCATCCAAATCTAATCCAGATGACTTGGACCCTAAACTTCTCCATCTGTCAGCTCCTGCCATCACCTCCATCCTCCTTCACCTCCTTAATGTCCTTCACCCTCTGCACATCCTCAGTTTTGAAAGTTTGCTAAGGTTCTCCCTCTCCATGAAGGGAGTGATCCCACCACTGCTGGCAATTTCTATCCTATCTGCCTCCTCCGTTCTCTTGCAAAGCAGCAAGAGAAACTGGTTTACTAATGGATCTCTAACATCTTACACTCCTCCAACTTCCTGTCCTCCTTATGAGCTGGTTCTAGGAAAGCTCATCCGCCATCACCTCCCTACTCAGGATCACTGAGTCCATCCTCTCATGGATGGTTCAAGGGCATTTTGCTGCAGCCATTTTCATCGATCTGGCCAAAGCTTTTGATTAGGTGTCTCACTCTCCTTCTGGATAAGTTGAGCACTGCCAGCCTCTCAGTCTCTGCTGTCACTCAGTTCCAATCTTACCTCACAGGCTGTCAACAGTCAGTACAGGTAGGATGCACCTGTCATCAAAGCACAGGTGAGGAAGCGTAGGAAAACCAGGAGCAGTTTCAAAATTCTCAAATAGCATTTTATTATTAACAGCAAAATAAAAAAATAAAAACTGTTCAGTATAACTATTTACAATGGCAGTACAAACATAAAAAGCAGAGTCCTTCTGAGTTTTTCTTCTCAATTTCCAATCTCAGTCTCTCAGTCTCTGTCTCTCCCTCTTGCACAAGCATTGCTGCTCTTTTTATAAGTCTATGCCTGGGAAACTCGTTAAGAAAACAGCATGCTTCTCACACAATGCTCTTGTGAGTTTCCAATGTTCTTGCAGGTGCAGCAAAAAGAACATAATGACCCAGAACTGGCCTCTTGTTTACAGCGCTTCAGAGAGTTTGCAAACCAGCTTCTCAGGTTAACCCCTTGAGTTCCAAATAGCTTTTTGCAATCATTTCAACAGTATAACTATATACAGTTTTAAACAAAGGGATCCCAGTATCAGTGACATTTCCACATAAAGATTCACATATATTTTTATACCTGCAGATATGCAAGGGGAAAGAAAAGACAGAACAGCAAGGGAAGGCAGAGAGATAGCAAGAGGTGGAGAACTGCAAAACCATCAGAGTGATCAGTTCCTAAGTCTCACAAGAAAATTTGGTTGCTCAACCAGACAGAGAAGAGACAGAAAAGGAGGATAGAATATACCCTTTCATTAAACTCTTTCTGCATAACAAATGGGGCAGGGCCTTATTCAACCCTGTCACAGCACCCTTTTCCCACCACTCTATATCCTGGCCACTGTCTCACGGGTCTCCATCCTGGGTCCCATCCTATTCTCAGTCTCCCTCAATGACCTCCCCTCTGCGTGTGCCAACTTGCATATTCACATGTATACAGATGATGCAGTGCTCTACACCTCAGGTCCCTCAACTGCTTCTGTGGAAGCATCACTCCAGTGCGACTTTCACAATGTTCTGCACTGGTTCCAAGCTAGCCAGCTATGAGTTAACCTATAAAAAACTGTGTCTATGACCTTTGGTACCAGCCAGAAATTGTCCCAGCTCACCACTCTCCCCATTTTCTCCACACTGGATGAATTGCCACTTGAAGTTGCCCAACCTTCAACTACCTCAGAGTGTGGTTAGATAGCAGGCTTGACTTCTTGGCTCACATCAATACCAACCATGTCAAACTCCACCCCAAACTGGGTGTCCTGTGCCACAAGGAATGCCTCTCTTTGCTGGTCCACTGGGAGTTCGTCACCAAAATGGTCCTCCCAGTCTTCGACTACGTGGATGTGGTCTATGGCACTGCCCCGTCCACTTTGCTGGCCAGACTGGGTACTCTCTGCAAGACCTTCTACCACTTTGCTACAAACTCACCTTCTCGTACCCACCACTGCTCCCTTTACTCCTCCCTATCCATCTTCCCACTCTCCATATGTTGCCAGTTCCACAGTGCTTCCCTCATGTCTAAATACTGGTTTGGGTCCTTCCCCTCCTACTTATCCTATAGTACCTCCTCTCCCCTATCACCTCCTCCTCCTCCTACTCCATGTGTTCCAGAGATCCATGCACTTTCTCCCTCCCCCACCCTCACTCCTCAGCTGGAAACTCTGCTTTCTCATACTGTCTTCCCTCCATCTGGAACCAGTTTACCTGCTCCATCCATCTCTTTCTCCCTCCTTTCCCTACCTCCCTCCCTCAGTTGCCAACTAAAATTTCTCCCTCCCACCCTTTGTTCCTGCCAGCCTCATTCCTGAACCCTTCCTTACCCTGCCCAACCACACCTCTCTTCACTGGTTTCAGCAGCCATTACCCAGATTCCCTGCACATTCTGAATTGACAGTGTTTTGCACCACTGCTTTTGATTTTTGTGCACTATTTATTTGGCACTCATTTGCAATGTTTGGCATTACTGTTTGTACTGCACTCGACTTCTGCGCTTTATGTTTGCTCTTGTGATTTCACTATCAGCCTGGTTTGTTTTTCTCTGTAACTGTACCCTCCCCTTCCCTTTCCTCCAGATCACATCTGGAAATGAACCTTGGCTCAGTGCACCCCTCCTGGTCACTGATTTTTAAATAAATAAATAAAAACTTTGGTCCATTTCACAGCTGTGTAAATAAAATCACTGGAAAGGTAACTGATTTGATCAAGGCTAAACTCTGAGTAAGTGACGTTGGTGGGATTCAAACTTTGGTCTATTGGTTCATCACCACTATTATCAGTTATGTTTATTTGGCTCCAGTAGGAAGTGACAGGACATGCCCAGAGTATGTGATAAAGGTCTCCTCCAGGTTAGAGCATCTCCAGCATTCATTTGTAGGGAGAAGATGGGCAGCAAATAATACTGTAGGTGTACAGTACCAGCAATGTATGATTTTATGTTGCATAAGTCTGCTACTTGTATTTTTGCCTGGGGTGCTAGTCGTTTTCCAACAGTTGAACCATTCCATGTCCTCCAGTTCTGTTCTTAGGGTTTTTTCCCAGTAAGCACTGGCTTGCCTAGTTTGATCCAGAATAGTGTCATAGATGGTAGCATAAATAAGGCGTACTACTACTCCTTTTTAAGAGTTCCATTTTATAATTAGGTGCACCTTTATAGTAGGCTGCGTGTCCTTAATTTGTTTCAGGACAGGTGTGAGGATACTTCTGATCTGTAGGTACTTCCAAAACTCATTCTGAAAAACATAGAAACATAGACAATGATGGCAGAAAAAGACAAGATGTCCATCCAGTCTGCTTAGGTTCCCTGTAATCCCTGGAACCTACTGTTCCTCCCCATCATCTCTCTATTCTCCTCCCTGGTCCTGTCGCCCTGGTAACTACTTTTCCCTTCAATATGTCCCAGCCCTGCTGGGATCCCCTGACTGTTTTCCTACCCACCACCTCAGTCAACAGACTGTTTCAAGGTTCCACCACCCTTTGCTTAAAGTAATACTTCCTCACATCCCTCCTCAACCTATCTCCTCTTAATTTCTATTCACGTCCACATGATCGCGAATTGGTATTCAGGCTAAATAGTGCCCCACAGTTCACTTTGTTAATACCTTAAAGGAACTTGAAGGTCTCTATTATATCTCCCCTCTCCCTTCTGGTCTCCAGTGAGTACATATTTAGTGCCCTGAGGCACTCCTCATAGGATCTGCCCTGTTGGCCCAGAATCATCTTTGTTACTCTGCACTGCACTGTCTCCAACCTATCACCCTTTCTGAAGTGAGGACTCCAGAACTGGGTGTAGTACATTAATTGAGGCTTCACCAGGGATTTCCAGAGGGGAAGTGTTACCTCTTTTATTCTGCTATCAGTACCCCTCCCAATACATCCCAGCATCCTGTTAGCCTTGTTATAGGCCTTGTTGCACTGACTCGATTGCTTAAATGAGTTGCTAATGATAAATCCCAGATCCTGTTCCTCATCTGTAGAGCTAAGCCTCTCTCCAACCATCCAGTACTCTGTCTTGGGGTTCTTTTTCCCTAGGTGTATTACCTTGCACTTTTTAGCATTGAATTTTAACTGCCAGACCTTTGACCACCCCTTTAGCTTTTGTAGGTCTCTCTGCATTTCCCTTGTTTCCTCGTCACTATCCACCCTCCCACATAGTTTTGTATCATCTTCGAAGAGACACAGCCTGCCCTGGATTCCTTCTCCAGTGTCACTAATGAACAAGTTGAAGAGGACCGGATCCAGGACCGATCCCTGTGGAACCCCACTCATAACCACCCTCTCTTCTAATTTAACCCCATTGACCACCACCCTCTGCTGCCTCCTCTCTAGCCAGTTACCCACCCAGTTCAATATGGGTTTAGCTGCACCCAGCTCTTTCATCTTCTTGAGCAATCGTTTGTAAGGTACCGAGTCAAAGGCCTTGCTGAAGTCAAAGTAGAGCAGATCCACAGCATGGCCCTTGTCTAATCCCTTTGTCACCCAGTCAAAGAAAACTATAGAAACATAGAATCTGTCAGCAGACAAGGACCATACAGCCCACCTAGTCTGCCCATTTCCCTACTTCGTTTGGCAATCCCTACTCTTATCTGGACTGCCTCCCCCCCCCCGCTGTACAGCAGCGTGCCTTTATGCTTATCCCATGCACTTTTGAATCCCTGTACTGTTTTTGCTTCCACCACCTCTGCTGGTAGGCTGTTCCATGGATTCACCACCCTCTCTGTGAAAAAATACCTCCTAGCATTCCCCCTAAGCCTTTCTACCTCCAGCCTCATGTTATGTCCCCTTGTCCTTGTGCACTTTCTTCTCTGAAATATGCTCCCCTCCTGTACCGTGTTTATTCCTCTAAGGTATTTGAAAGTCTCTATCATATTCCCTTCCTCTCTCCCTTCTCTCTTCCAGTGAATGGATGTTTAGTTCCTTGAGTCTTTCCTCATAAGACTTGCAGTGTGGTGCAGTCCATGTATCATTTTTGTTGCTCTTCTCTGAACTGCTTCCATTCTGTCTATGTCCTTCCTGAGATGAGGTCCCCAGAATTGGACACAGTATTCCAGATGAGGCCTCAGGAGTGATCTATACAGTGGTATCACCACTTCACTCCTCCTACTGGTTATGCCCCTTCCTATGCACTGCAGCATTCTGTTGGCATTCCCTACTAATTTTTTGCATTGTTTGGCTGACTTCAGGTCATCGAATATGATAAGCCCCAGGTCTCTCTCCTGACTTGTGGTGACTAGAACCTGCCCCCCCATCCTGTATTCCTCTCTTGGGTTTCTGTGTCCCAGGTGCATTATCTTGCTTTCTTAGCATTGAAACCCAATTGCCAAACCCTTGACCATTCCTCAGTCTTAGGTCATTTCTCATTTTATCTAGCCCCTCCTGTGTGTCGACTCTGTTACAGATCTTGGTGTCATCTGCGAACAGGCATACTTTCCCCTCTGATCCCTCTGTAATGTCGCTTATGAAGACATTGAATAGAACTAGACCCAGCACCGATCCCTGTGGAATCCCGCTGGTTACCTCCCCCTCTTCTGATTTTATGCCATTTACTATCACCCTCTGGGTCCTGCCTTTTAGCCAGTTACCAACCCATTATACCACTTTAGAGCCCACACCCAGATTCCCCAATTTGTTAAATAACCTTTTATGAGGAACGGTGTTGAAGGCCTTACTGAAATCCAGGTAGGCCACATCCACCGCCCCTCCCTGATCCACCACCCTGGTCACCCAGTCAAAGAAATTGGTAAGACTAGTCTAACAGGACCTACCTTCAGTAAATCCATGCTGCCTTGGGCCTTTTGCACCATCTGATTCCAGGAACATCACTACACTCTCCTTAAGCAGGGACTTCATCAGCTTCCCCACTACCGAGGTTAGGCTTACAGATCTGTAATTGCTTGCCTCCTCCCTACTTTCAGTCTTGTGTAAGGGGACCTCCTCTGCCCTCCTCCAGTCCCCAGGTACCTCCCCCATCTCTAGTGATTGGTTGAAGAGGGTTTTCAGTGGACCTATTAGGACTTCCCTGACTATCAGGTTAGTCTAACAAGATCTTCCTGCCACGAAACCATATGTGGCCATATGTATTTTGAAGGCCTTGAAATGAGTCCAACGTGTTAGTGTTAGGAAGCAGGGTATTGAAGATAGTCAAAATCTGCTTATCAAGCCACATCGCACAGTGAAGGGCCTGTCCTCCTACTTGTATTAAACAGGTGTCCCATAGGGGAGGAAGTGCCAGGTGAGACAGGTCTATTTTTAACCATTTTCCTATCTGAGCCCAAAAAGTACAAGAGGTATGGATAATGTGCATGTGTGGAGGGGGGGTCTGTTTTGGGAAGCTGTACTGCTCAAATAAATAAGTACTGTAGATAGAGGACAGTTCCCCAAGGAGTGATTTACTATTTCTGATCATAATAGGCAGCTTTAGTGAGGAACCGGGAACCATCTGAATGTCTGGGCAGTTCTACATGCTCAGTAATATCCTCTGAGCCATGGAAGGCCCAGTCTTCCTCTTTGCCAATGGGCTCTAAGTTTATTTTGGCTGTATCGGGGTTGTTTCCTATCCCAGACAAAGTGACCTATAAATGTATCTGTTCTGGAGAACCATTTGTTAGGAATTGTTATGGGTAAGTGTGAAATGAGATGAAGTAGTTTCGGTGCAGGTACCATTTTTATAGTTTCAGTTTTGCCAGTTAGTGATAATTGTAGGGGCTTCCATCCGTCAAAGTCCATTTTTATCTTTGCTAACAGCAGTTTTATGCTTGGCTCCCCAAGCAACTTGACCAGTGTGGGTGATCTTTATCCCCAGGTACGTGATGAAGTCTAGGGCCAGGGCGTAGCTACTGATACTCCAAGTAAGCCATGGTGTACCAAGTTTAGTAGCAGGGGGTAGCAAACAAGCTGACCAGCATTGCTCTGCCCTCTCTAGTCCATCTCATTTAAATTCCTTTGTTTGGCTTCACAGGCTTTCTCTTTTCTCTTTCAGTTTTGTTTTGGGGGGTGGCATAGTAGATCGCAAACTTCGGAGCTGAAGGTCTCAATTAGGTCTGCATGGTCCGCCTGCAATAGTGATTGGCTGCAGCATCTGGTAGGGGTGTGGCAGGTCTGGGGCAGTGAGTTTAAATACCCCAGCAAAGTCAGAAGCCATACTATTAGTTCAATTGTACTGGGAGCGAGAGAAGCAGTAGAAAAACTGAAGAGCAGCAGACGGAAGAACAGACTCAGAGCCAGCTAAAAGAATGAAGACTTCATATAGACTAGCAAGTGGAGTGAATCTGCCTACGTGTGCGGGAGACAGAAGAAATTTCTGCCATGGTCTTGGACTTGTGGTGTAGTCGGTGGCAGCACAGACAGACAGACAGCAGGTTTGGTGTGGGAATCATCTGACTGGAGCCAGGAACCTTGGACTCAAGTCGTGAGGGGGAGGCATGAACAACAGTGGGGGATAGGGTAGCAGTGTGGCAGGCTGGTATACAAATCTGAAATGCCTGGTTACACCCCTGGTCCAGGGCCCAATGCAGCTTCAAGGCAGAAAACTCTGAGGCTTGCCAGCTAGGACTGAGGGTCAGGACTTCAGTTTTAGTTTGACTGATTTTGAAACCCGATAACATAGTAAATGTGTTAAGAAGTTGTAGCAGGACTTGAATGGGGATGGCAGCATTACTCTTTAGCACTAATGGTCATTCGCATACAACAGGGTTTTATACTGGGTATCCCCTACCAGATTCCTGTTATGTCACGGTGATCTTGTATCGCAGTTGCTAGATGTTCAACTGCGAGAACGAATAAGAGGAATAGGGGACATCCCTGCCTGGTGCCTCAGTTTAAAGAAAAGGGTGTGGACAATGTGCTTTTGGTGAGGACTCAGTCTTGAGGAGCAGAGTACATGGCTTTTACGGCATCTATAAGGGGGTTCTGAAGCCTAAATGGGTTATGACCGTATAAAGGTATTCCCACTCCACCAAGTCAAAGGCTTTCTCAAAATCTATTGCTATTGCTATTGCTGTGGCTGGAGTGGTAGTACCTTTAGCTATATGTCTAAGATCTAACAAAGTGTGGATATGGCCAGAACTGAGCCTACCCTTGACAAAACCCACCTGAGATGGGTGAATCAGGGAAGGGAGGAGAGTTTCCAATTGCCCTGCCATGACCAAAGCATAGATATTACTAACAACCATGGTGATTAAATGGGGCAGTAGCTGGCCAGCAATTTCAGGGTCTTTTCCAGGTTTTGGGAGTACTGTGATAGTCGTAATGGTCATACTGGGTGGTGGGGTGGGCATGTGTCTGATTTTGGTGTTTAAACATTCTAGGACTGGAGATATCTGTGATTTTAGGAGTTGATATACCTCGGTTGGAAGACCATCATTTCCTAGCTCTTTCTGGGGATTTCGGGCTTGTATGGCAGCAGAAATGTAGAGATCTCCTCCGTAGTGATTGGAAGGTCCAGTCTGGCAGCCTGGTTGTGGTTTAGCTTAGGGAGCATGAGAGAAGAAAGAAAAGGTGAAAATTGGATGGGGTTAGGGGAAGAGACTGAGGAGTACAAGTGAGTGTAAAATTCAGTCATGGTGGCATTAATATCTGCTGGGGTGGTACAAAGTTTCCCCACTGTATTTCAAAGAAAGGCAATGGCTCATTTGGACAGTTGCCATTTAAGATGTTATGCTAGTAGTTTGCCACATTTCTCTCCCCCTTCCCAGAAACTGTGTTTTAAGCAAAGTATAGCCAATTCTGCTTTCCTGGCTGTTAGATCACTGATGTTCCATCATACGTTTAGAATATCCCTGTATAGGGGGATGTAGCCTTTGCTTTCAGGTCAGATTTTTGGAGAGTTTCTTTTTGGTTAAGTTGCTGCTCGAGGTCTACGAGTTTCTGCTCATGCTGCTTCCGTCAATGGGCAGCATAAGACCTGATATGTCCTCAAAGGGAGGCCTTAAAGGCTTCCAACAAGGTAGAAATAGAGGTGTCTCCTGTATCATTAAATCTGAAAAACTCCTCCATCGTGTCTTTTAGCCATGGGCCAAATTGTGGGTTTAGTAGGAGCAATGGATCCATTCTCCAGTTGGGTGATTTTTGGGAGACTGTTCCATATAATAAGTCCAGGTGGAGGGGGACATGATCCAGAATGACCAGGGGAGTAATGCAGATGCTGGTTACCATTAACAAAAGGTGCTGAGAAGTTAGCCACATATCCAGTTGGCTATCTGTACCATGAACCATAGAGTGATAGATGTAATCTCTGCCGGTGATAATGCATGAGCCATACATCAGTTAAGGCTTGATCTGCCATGCAAGGTCTAAGGGCCTGCAAGGCTCGTACGTGGGGTTCTGGCCTACCATGACTTCTATCTATGAAGGAGTCAAGTGTTCCTGTGAGGTGCTACATGCACTACTCCTATTAGAGGATACTAAGAAACTTCACCTGGTTTGTACGTATAATCCCCCTAGAGGTGGGCTTCCTGGGCTGATCCACCTTCTGGATTCAGTTGATTCCAGCAGTGGTGACAATGAACTTATAATTATGGGAGACATTAACCTAAACTGGACCGGTGAGAATGGAAGGCAGGCTGAGCCCCTTCTTGCTAATCACGCCCTGACTCAGCTTATCCAGGAGCCAACCAGGCATGCGGCAAATGGTTCGTCCAGCTCCCTCCTGGATTGGATTTTGACAAACCGTCCAGACAGGATTGCTTCTGTGGGAACACTATCTGATGCAATCTCTGACCACTCCTTGGTCTACTGTGTGTGTAAAGTTCCCTCCCCTTAAATCCCACACAAGATCATGCATGTCAGGAACTTTGCCAGGTTTGATCCGGGAGAGTTTCTTGATGACTTAAGGCTCACTGACTGGTCTGATGTGCTGAGAGCTAACAACCCCTCGGTGGCAGCTTCCCATTTCCTAACCACCTTTGGAGCTTTGCAAGACAAGCATGCCCCTATGATCACCCGTAGGGTGAGGGGGACAGCCACTTACTGGTTACATGGGAGTCTCCTAGCCCAAATGCGGGCCAGAGACAAGTGTTGGGCCAACTCTAGATTGACTCGTGACCCTGCTATGTTGCAACGATATAGACGCCTCAGAAATGAGTGCAAAAAGGCTATCAGGAGTGCAAAAAGTGACTTCTGCAAGTCTGCTCTCACCAACTCTGCTAATGATCCTAGGAGGTTTTGGAGAAATATAAAAACACTAGTCAGCGGCTCCTCTCACCCAGGGGTAACCAACATGATCTTAAATGGCGCCTCCTGCTACAATCCCCTCACTATTGCCAACTCTCTAAATATGCACTTCTCTGACCTCTCAGCCCTTACTGCCCATTTCCCTCCCAGGGGGGGACGACCTACCTTCCTTCCTCTAACTGGGGAGAGGATCACTCCCTACGTCAATTGTTTCAAATCAGGGTGGTGACAATCTCTGACACACAGAAACTCCTAGCTGGACTCTCCCAGTACACCAGCCTGGGCCTAGATAATATGGAGCCCAAGCTAAAAACTTGGGGCCCCCCTCATTGCCTCCCCTGTAGCTCATATCTTTAATCTATCACTGTCACTGGGGTCCATCCCAGATATATGGAAGGAAGTAAGGATAGTCACTGTCCTGAAGTAGGGTGATCCCAAAATACCAGACAACTATCATCCAATTGCTATCCTTTCATCCCTTAGCAAGCTCCTTGAAAAGGTAGTGGCTGAACAGCTCTCAGAGTATGTCCAGCATCATGAGCTGCTATCCCCGTCCCAGCATGGCTTCCGTAGGGGGCATAGCACCTCTACTGGCCTGATCGAGGCCACCACTGGCATCAGATCAGCCATGGACCAGGGCAAGCTCTCTGGAGCTATATTTATCGATCTATCCAAAGCCTTCGACCTTGTTGATCACGCTCTGCTCTGTCAACAGCTGGGATCACTTGGTTTCTCCCCTCCTGCCATGAAATGGTTTTTGGGCTACCTGCACGGCAGAATGCAACTGACCTGCTTCAATAAAGTCCTGTCCATACCCCTACCGGCCACATCAGGTGTCCTCCAGGGCTCGGTCCTTGGTCCCCTTCTCTTCTTTCTCTACATCAACCAACTGCCTACAGTGACCACAAATTGCAGAACTGTCCTATATGCAGGTGACCTAGTGATACTGGCACTCAGTGACACGGCCACCCTCCCTGAAACCTGTCTGAGGACTTCAATAAGGTCCTGACCTGGGTGACAGACCATAAATTGGTCTTGAACCTTAAAAAAACCCAGGCTATGCTCTTTGGCTCTACTGCCAAAATCAAAGCCTCAACATCCCCCCTGAACATAATTAATCCGGACGGCTCTTCCCTCCCTGTGGTAAACTCAGTCAAGTACCTAGGGGTCACCTTAGACCCCCAACTTGATATGGGAAGTCACATCATGAATGCCTGCAAAACAGTAAACTGCAAGTTGGGACTGGCCTATAGGGCCAAGTACAACCTTAACCCTGCGGCCAGGCTTGCCCTAGCGAGAAGTGTCCTTCTCCCCTCCCTTGGCTATGGACTGCATATCTTCGCTTGCTCCACGAAGGCTCATCTCACCAGGTGGCATGCTGCATACAATAATATCTGTCATTTTGCCCTAGCGGCTCCCCTCTCACCCATCGCTGTGAGCTTTATAATAAACTTAGGTGGCTCTCTCCAGCCAGATACCTGGACTTTAGGATAGGATGCCTCACGGGCAAGGTGATCAGCACAGGTACTCCATCGGGACTGGCTCAGCTCCTTCCTCCAGCTGATTTTTCCCCCTACTCGCTTAGGTCCCAAGCCCAGGGGCCGCTCAAAGTTCCTGCCATGAGGACCCTCATGGGAGCTAGAGATTTCACTGTATGTGCGTCCAAACTCTGGAACTCCCTTCCTGAGTCTGTTCGCCTGGCCTCCTCCCATCAGTGCCTCCGAAAATCCATGTGGGATTACTTGAAACAAGCCTCAACCTGTGACTGTTCCAGCCTCTCTAGGGCCTCTTAGTCTCTAACATGTGTTATTGACTCATCATGCTCTTAACCTAATGACTATAAGCTGTACCATTGCTTTCTACTTCTCTGTAATATGTGCCTATTCTACTTTTGCTTCCAACCTCTCTGTAAAATTGTGACAACTGTATTTCCTCTCCTTGCCTTGTTGTTATTATGCGGATATGTCCTTAGTATTTTCCTCTTTTATTGCTCATGATGTCAATTAGTACTTGATATGTTGTCTCTGTACCATTATGCCCATGCTGACAGCTTGTACTTGATGTATTGTCTTTGTACCATTATGTTGTACTCTCCCGGGTCGTTCCTGAAAATAGGCATAATACTTGTCTAGTGTACTTACCCAGTAAACAAAAGCTAAATAAAATAAATAAATAAGGTAAAATCTCCCCCTAGTAGGAGGGGAGCATCAGAGGCCTTAAATGTAGCTACATGTGCCACAGGATCATGGAAGAACTGGAGGGAGGGGGATCACTGTTGGGGGTATTCACGTTGCCCACCAACAGTTGGCCCTGAGGTGTTTTTAACAGGGCAAGGATCCAGCATCCCTCACTGTCTTGAACAGAATTTCATAGTGTCCAATTCAATGTTTTATACACTAGGATAGAAACTCCTCCTTTTTTAGATGTAGCTTCACTATAGATTTCTTGGCCCACACATCCTTTAGCTAGTTTTTGAGATTCGCTGTCTGTTAACTTGGTTTCTTGTAAGAGGGATATCTATGCAAGCAGCCTATGGAGGTGAATTAAGACATGCTTGCATTTTATCAGGGAGTTCAAACCCATAACATTCCATGTAATACATCTAAAAGCTGTCATTATGGAGGCTGAAATAGGTTATCTGAGTGATGACGGATAACGAAAAATTGGCAAGCTAGGTGTACGTTATATGGAAATAGATGGTTGTGAGGTGAGAACCTCATCTGGAAAGGGCCCCCTCCATACTCTGACTTGACTCAGTGGAGGTTGTCTTGTTCAAGGCTTAGCTGCAATAAAGATGCACTGTGAAAAAAATGAAACATTTCAACAACCGGAACTATATACAAAAGAACAGATTCAATGATTCTCTGAGAAAGCAACAGTGTCAGGGTGTATATTAACCAAAAAAAGGATTTACATTGTATAAGTACATGGGCACCCAGATTTATACCAGGTGGCACAAGGCACCTCACGATCTCTCGGGAACCACCAAGCATGGTAATAGGCTGGAGTTGGAGTAATCTCCATCCAGCTAGATACGAGAAGTAGAGGTGAGACACCTCTGTAGATAAACAATTCATAGAGACAGAGACTCTCCACCAGTGTTCCTGACTAAGAATGACATTAAGTTGCTAACAAGCCATTGAAATGGGCTATAGATCAGGATTTGCGACCAGTAGTTTGGAAAACTGATCATCAGGCCCGGGAGGAGGGGAAACATTGTACAGCTGTGTTTGCATAGTACCCACTCCTAGAATACTAGTGGCCCTATAAGTAAAGGCCCCAGAGGGAAAGGTATTGTTGTAGATTGGGCAGTGTGGGGTGACTTATTCTATAATGATATGCCAGTGGTATAAAGAAAGAAAACAAGAGGGGGGGAGTAAGCTAGGAGGAAGACAGATGTTAGAAGACTGGAACATTGAAAGTCAATAAAAGGAAAGGCTATATTCTCCCAGAGAATGAGCATCTGTATAGGCTTGAGGAGGTAGTGCACCCACCTGGCAGTGATCTGATATTAGAGCTTTTTTAGGAGTACTTCAAGCAGAAGCAAAACCATACACTAGCCACAGAGCGTAATAGAGAACTGTGTACAGGCACAGGGATGCTGAGGTTATAATCCGCTACCAGCTCCATGCTATCACATGGCTAGGCCTGATGAGGAAAATTATGTAAAATATGGGCCTGTGTTAGATGGCCCACTCTCCATGGGCCGCACCTTCAAATTCTATTTACCGGTATAGTTTGATTAATACAAATAGTGTGGATTGTACGTCTAGTTAATCTGATGTAAAGGTGAGTAGCAGTATAAGGAGAGAAGATCCAAAAAGGTGAAAGCCACATATAGGAATATAAAGGTACTGAGGAAGAAAACAAGGGGAAAAAAAGGGGGGAAAGAACCCCAGACAGAGGTAAGGAGGAACCGGCCTTCAAGAAAGGGGTTGTAATTAGTGGTGGTGAAGTGGGCTCAATCTGCTCCACAAGTGGGCGGATTCAGGGAGTGCTCCATGTCAATGAGGCGGAATGCCGGCGTTATAATGAGGAACGCTAAGTGATTGAAAACAGCTACTCGCGATTACTCCGCCTCCACTGGTCACTTTTCTTTCAATTTTTAAGGCGAAGTACATTGGTGGCAGTTCACTTCACCTCACTTCGCCTTGTTTTTGAGCTCCGAAGGAGGATTTTTCAGTAATTCATGGGAGTTCAGGTCACATGGGCTCTATATTGATCTACACAGCCTCTGTTCAAGGTAGTATGGTAGTATGAGTAGGAAGGAGTAGGAGACAGTGTGCTCTGATAGCTGTCTGTAGGAATCTTTTAAAAGCTGTTCAAAAAGCATTTTTGCTTTTTTGGGGGGATCCAACTGTAGTTCATCGATTGTAGGAAACCCTCCCGTGCTCACATCATTGAGCGTTTTTGTTTGTGTGTGGATTTTGAATGTAAATTTATAACATTGAGTGTGTGTGGTGAAAGACAGTGAAGTGAGCTGTGTGGGGGAGGGGCGTATCTGTGTGTTGGTAGATTTAAGTTGGAGAACTAGTGATTTCTTTGTGTTTTGGTAATATTTTTGTTATATAACTGACTGTTACTGTACACATAGTAGAATTGTCAGTGATAGTACACATTTTCTTGCTGCTTGTTGTGTGAATGTGGTGCAGCATTTCATAAGGTCAGGTTGTTTAAATTACAAATTTACATTACATGGCACTGAGTACACTGAACTTTTGCATTTGCATCGCATTCCTCATTCAGCATTGTACATAAAGTGTTCTGTGTTGTGTGTGCAGTGTTGCGTGCATCAAATATAATACACCTTTTAAAATTTGTGACACAGATCAGTGTAAGTGCAACTAAGCGCAGCAGTGTGAACCTGCTATCCACTGCAGCTGCCTGATTTTGTACTGCTATCGTGTTCTCTGTTCTTAGTGTTGCTGCTTGTAGTGCTGTAAAAATCAGCACTGTCTGTATTCAGTGCCCCCCCACATTGAAAAGGTATTTTTTACCAGACTGGATTGTTTTTGTGACCCCATCAGCACCACTGGTTACTGAAGGTGTTTTAATTCAGTGACAGTGTCACAACACAGTAGTCCCTTATCTGTTGCTGAAGCCACAGTTGTTTGTTTTGCTTCACATCCAGCTAGCGAGTAGCGACCCTCCAGTCAGAAAGTGAACGTATCAAATCTGAATTTGGTAATAATATTTGTGGTTGATCCCCCAAAATGCCTGCAAAAAAACGTGCAAGTAAAGCTGTTTCTGGCCATGGCAATGTTGGCAGTAAGAGGGTCTGTGGGTGTGGTAGTAGTACGCAGACAGAGAAGTGCATTGCTGATGTGAGGAAAGGTATTTCTCCTGCAATGTTTTTTACAGCCCAATCAGTAGCTTCACTGATAGTTGGAGGAGATGATGTTTTCCCAGCCGGTGGTGTTAGTGTTACTGGTGTTAGTGGTGGTGGAGGTAGTATTAGCATAGTTGCGTCAAGTTCTAATTCTGACCAGTGTACCATATCCAAACATATTGAGTGTGAAGCAGTGCAAGTGAGTGACAGATTAGATGATGTCATACTTTCCAGTAACATCCCATTAACTGAACCTGATTCTGATGATCATGTCAACGATAGCATACAATGTGATAGTCCATCCACCATGGCACTTAACGTCACTCATTTTCCATGCAACAGTGATTCACAGTGTGGTGAAAACATATCAGGTGATGGTGGTGTAGATGTTGATGATGAATGTAATGCTACTGCTGATGATGATGTTGCTGTTGTTGCAGCATGCAGTCCACATGTTAGCATCCAAGCAAAAGATGTGGATGTGTGTGACAGTGACGTTGATGAATATGATGATGATTTAATTGACCCCAGTTGGGGACCGGAGAAAAATAAATTAAAAGTGGCTGTGTCTGAATCTGTTTGCAGGAATCCCCCCCCCCCATAAAAACTTGTGATTTACCGGTTTTACTGGATGATGATGATGATGATGACGACCCAGTACTCAATATGATAGGTAGTCATGGTGGTCAGTTGCAGTCCAGGTGTGCAGTGCCAAAAACATCACGTGCCTCCCCCACTTCAGTGCTTATAATAACAGACTTAAATAAGCCATATCATCATGGACATGTTAAAAGCAGAGCATCACAGTCCCTTGTTTGGGATTTTTTGTTCAAAATGCAAATGATGATTCAGTTGCAATCTGCCAGGTTTGCCATGTGCGTGTGAGTCGAGGTAAAAAGGGGAGCCATCTTGGGACAGGAGGACAGCATAGGCATCTTAAGAATAGGCACTTGGCTCTGTGGACCAGGCACAAGCTGGCAGCTAATACCAGACTTGGGCGTTCGTCCGAATCACCAGCGGCAACCATAGCCAGCATGTTATCCCCTTCCATGACTGTTAAACCCAGTAGGAAATTAAACGTGTGCAGTAGTGCAGTAATAAGAGCAGAGGATTACTACAGGCATGATGAGGTGGAGGACCGTAATCACTTTGAAATGTTGTCCAGTGCTGGTGAGAGTAGCAGTTTTTGTGGTGGTGGTGGTGGTGGTGGTGGGGAATGCAATATGTCTAGTGCAAGTGACACATCAACCACGGTTGGCAAATCCATAAAAATAACAATTTCTGCGTTTGTCATCATCACCTGTGCAACCGTCTTTATCAAATGTCTACACTCCACCCCCTGCCAATGCCATTCATCACAGAGCACAACCATTTGTGACCAACAAAACACATCATGTAAAACGTTTAAGTCAGCCCACGTTACAGAGTGTTTTTGAGCATAAACTGAAGTACCCCCCTAATCATACAGTGTCACATGAACTTAATGCTGCTGTAGTGGAAATGCTGGCAATCGATCTTTTGCCCTTCTCCTTTGTGGAGAATTCTGGGTTCCGGTGGTTTGCTGCCCGTGCCTGTCCAAAGTGGAAAGTCCCATCCAGGACATACTTTTCTACCCGTGCTGTTCCTGAGTTGTTCCACACTGTCTCAGACTCAGTAAGACATGCCCTTCAACATTCCTCCTCTCCATTCATCCATTTAAGTATGGATATGTGGACAAGTGGCAAAACAGCGGGGAGTTCATATCTGTGTATAACTGCACACTGGGCACAGGTGCCAGGGGTTGTTTGTGATGCAGGTAGTGTGAATAATCAGTGCAGGAAGGTGGATTGTCGTGGTAGCAATCTTCCTGGAATTCGCCAGCATGCAACAATTGCTATATGCAGTGTGACCTGTTCCCACACTGGTGAGAACATGTTGGACATGGTACTGACTGAAATTGACAGATGGCTAAACCCTCTGTACCTGAGAGCTGGGTTCATAGCAAGTGACAATGGGTCAAATGTGGTGAAATGCATCACGAATGGTGTTTTTTTTCGTGTTCCATGCATGGCCCACTGTTTAAATCTTGTGGTTCAGGAGTTTCTGCAGCACCCTGACATAAAGGAAATGCTGACCATTGCACGACGTATCTGCTCTTACTTTTCAAGATCTGGAAAGGCCCGTGACCAACTGCGGCAGTTGCAGATACAAAACATCCTGCCTCAGCACCGCTTAAAGCTGGAAGTTGTCACCCGATGGAACTCCATGTTACACATGGCAGAGAGGTTGTATGAACAATACAAAGCCATCACAGAATATCTTGTTATGCACACTAGCCGTGACAGTTCTGGGGCCTCCATGTCTATGACGACTGAACAGTGGCACCTCATGGACTCTGTAATGACAATTTTGTGGCCTTTTGAACATGCCACACAGGCAGTGAGTGGCGAGTCTGCCTTCATTAGCAAATCAATTCCACTGCTGCAGGTGCTGAGGCAGACATTGGTGAATGTACAGCATAGCCTTGATGTTGCCGGAGATGGTAGTAGCAGTATATTGCTGCAACACATGCTGACAGTATTCGACCAGAATCATCACATTGTGAGCATTCAGCGTAGTGACAACTTTGCCATGGCAACAATGCTGTACCCACAATACAAAAGTGGAATTGCATCAGTACTGGAGGGAGGGCCTGAACATGTAAAAAATATCAGTGGTCAACTGGTTCACTTGGTTCATGGGGCACAGAAGTCACGTGCCAAGGTTTGCCAACCTCAGCAGCATAATCCAGCTGAAGGTGCAGCTGGAGGACCAGCAAGCATATCATGCAAGGGTAAAGGGACAGTAGTTCCTGGTGGTCTGTCATCCAAAGTGGTTGGTGTCTACCTGCTTTGGGAGGCTTTGTCCCAAGTGGGTATTTGTGACATCAATGATTCCAGGGAACAAGCTGAGGCATCAACAATCGGACTTAGTGCGGCACAGAGAATGGTTGAGTCATATTTGTCTGAAAACAAGCATCGGACAATAAGTGAAGATCCTCTTTTGTACTGGAGTGGAAAGGCCAGTGAATGGCCAGAGCTGACTGTAGTGGCACTGAAGTACCTCACATGCCCACCCTCCAGTGTAAGTGTTGAGAGGGTATTCAGCTCAGCAGGTGCAATAGTCAGGGATCGACAGACAAACCAGCCTCCTGCAAATGTTAGTTTGCTAACATTCATTAAAATGAATGAGAGGCACATACCAGCACAGACTGCAGCTTCAGTATTCATACCCGGCCTAGTCATGGTGGTCTTGCTGATGTGGAAATGGAGCATCCTGATGGCACTGGTAGTGGCTGCCTGAAACGGCCCACCACTGACATAGATGATGACACAATGGAGAAACAATTTCTCAGTGGTCAGATTTCAGTCATCGATGACTGTGAGGGCAGTTTTCTTTATGAGGATGATGATGTGGTTAATGTTGGCAGGTTTTAACTGCAGTATTTAGAAGGCGGTGTGCCCCCCCCAACCCGGACAACCACCACCGGGGCTGGTGTTATCCAAGTCTGCTGCCACCATGAGTCTATCTGTCCACCCCGGACCACCATCACCAGGACTGATGTTATCCAAGTCTGCTGCCACCATGAGTCTGTCTGCCCCCCATGGACCACCACCACCACCGGGACTGATGTTATCCAAGTCTGCTGCCACCATGAGGCTGTCTGCCCACCACGGACCACCACCACCGGGACTGATGTTATCAAGTCTGCTGCCACCATGAGTCTGTCTACCCCCCATGGACCACCACCACCACCGGGACTGATGTTATCCAAGTCTGCTGCCACCATGAGGCTGTCTGCCCACCACGGACCACCACCACCGGGACTGATGTTATCCAACTCTGCTGTCACTATGAGTCTGTCTGCCCACCATGGACCACCAGTCTACCAGTGCACCACCACCACCACCAGCTTCTTAATATTTAAACCTTAAAGTGAGTATGTGCACTCATGTTTGTTATGCTGCCTCACTTCCTTAAGTTGTCTGTTTTGTTTTCTGTAGCTTTTCAGAGCTGCAGTGGCAAAACACATCCAGTACACTTATTTTGTTTCTTTTACAGGAGAACAAAAACAGGCTGCATCGGTAATATTACTCGTTGGGAAAGATGCTGTAGCTATACCGTACAGACAGAGAGAAAGCGATGTAATGTCCATGTGAAATCCATTCTGGTAAGTATGAAGATTTTATTTCATCCATTTCATTGCTTTGTAAAGACTGCTGCAAATATTGCAAACAACAGGTTGTCTTAGTAGTTGACAAGATGTGTCTCTGAAATGAAACTTAGTTAACATTAGGGATTGAGATTTGAGAACCAGGGAGGGACACATAATAATGAAGTTGTAACTTTTAAGAAGTCATTAATTTATTTTTTTAGGAAAATTCACAATACTTTGTTGTTCTGTCAAAGTG
The DNA here is from genome assembly GCA_016271365.2 of Neoceratodus forsteri. NCBI lineage: Eukaryota > Metazoa > Chordata > Ceratodontiformes > Ceratodontidae > Neoceratodus > Neoceratodus forsteri. The sequence continues at coordinate 959,639,753 of CM057453.1, forward strand.
GCATTATGCAAAAAAGTTCGTCAACATAATCAGCACACACCTCCCCGACCCGAGCTTGGGCACACATGCAACACGCAGAAGTCATTTCATTCGATGACCATGACCATCATTAAGAACTGGACTCCAGAAGGATGCTGATGAAATCTGTGAAGAAATAAAAAAATAAGAAACCATTACAGACAAAACTGAAAATATGATCCCCCCCAAAAAAATACTTACCTTCATGTGCTTGAGAGTTATCCATTTTCATTTAAGTGCAAAAAGTTCTCATTTAGCATTGGACGGTGTACAGCAACAGTTCGGAGATGGAGTCACCTGTGTGTGATGCAGAACAATAGCATGAGTACATGTCCATGTCAAGTTCAACCCCCCTCATCATCACCTACAAAATACACAACCATATATCTATATACAGATATACATCTACTCACCAAGGCTACTATTACTGTACATCCACAGGGCACCTTTCAATCCAGTTGAGATGATCACTTTTCTACATACAAGGAGAATACATTGTGGGCCTGCAGAAAAAATCTGGGGACTCTGTGCCACCACTGCACACATGACTGAGTGCGCCATAAATTCTGGGGGACTTTGTATGTGCTGAAACAGTCTCGTTTCACTCTATTACCACTAGTCAATATTCTGGACACATAGAGGATGCATTCTGGGCCTGCAGAAAAAATCTGGGGACTCTGTGCCACCACTGCACACATGACTGAGTGCGCCATAAATTCTGGGGGACTTTGTATGTGCTGAAACAGTCTCGTTTCACTCTATTACCACTAGTCAATATTCTGGACACATAGAGGATGCATTCTGGGCCTGCAGAAAAAATCTGGGGACTCTGTGCCACCACTGCACACATGACTGAGTGCACCATAAATTCTGGGGGACTTTGTATGTACTGAAACAGTCTCATTTCACTGTGTTACCACTTGTCAATTTTCTGCACACAAGGAGGATGCATTCTGGAACTGCAGAAGAAATCTGGGAATCTGCGCCACCACTGCATGCATGACTGAGTGTGCCATCAATTCTGGAGGACTTTGTACGTACTGAAAAAGTGTCATTTCACTGTGTTACCACTTGTCAAATTTCTGCACACAAGGAGGATGCATTCTGGGCCTGCAAAAACAATATGGGGACTCTGTGTCACCACTGCACGCAGGAGTGACTGCGCAATAAATTCTGGGGGACTTTGCATGTGGTGTGACGATACCATTTCACTTCCTTAGCACGTGTCAATTTTCTGGACAGAAGACAGATGCATTTTGTGTGTTGTGATTGTGAACACATAATGTCATGCTTAAATTATAAATTAAAGCAGCATTGCAACAATGTGCTGACAATTTTGACCTATAGTTTTTTATGCTATTTTACATCGCCGCTGGCACCGCCGCCGGTGCAGGCCACTAGTTACCTGATGACTTGTATGATACCCTTCTTTTCACAATTTGTGTCTGCTTTACTACTTTTTCTCATGTCTTAGAATAAAAAAGGAGCACGCCATTTAATATTGTTCTGACCAGGTTCTTAGCACTATTTGCAGCTGTTTTTGAGCAACTATTGTTCTGTGATGTCATAAAACACTGCCTGCTGCATAATTGTTAATTTGACAATAGAAATAACAATAGAAATAATATATAACAACTGATGGAGAAAAACAGCACAAAATACTGATGAAGAACTGGTCTGCACCATATTAAAAGGAGTGCTCCTTCTATTATCTCACACATGAAAAAAAGTATTAAAGCAGACTCAAATACTGGAAAGAATAGTATCATACCAGTCAGGATGTAAGTAAATTGGCAATGTAAAATAGCATAAAAAAGTATAGGTCAAAATTTTCAACAGATTGCTGCACTGCTGCTTTAAAGAGATTCACCAAGTTACATAGTTATGGATGGTATTACACCCACTATATTGGTGCCTAACCTCCAGGGGAATCTTTCTTGCTCCACATGTCCTTAAATAGTGCAACACTTTTCTGGCAAAAACGTTCGTAATTGGTTAAACGGGTCCCGGAGGACTTCCCATTCTGAAAAGCCGCCCAAGTTCTTCCACCCGCGTTCAGCAACGTTGTGGTGAAACGTGGGCACGTTTCAACTAACAGAGCCTTGTTGGTGGAAATGTGCCCACGTTCCTACAATGTTCATTATAACATAAAGAAACTTTCGGAAAGCTGCAGCCATTCACTATAATAAAGCATGCCCTGTCTCCCAGGCATCATGTCATAACATTGCTGAGTAAGTTGGCAGAACTTGGGCGGATCTTCAGAAGGGGAACTTGGGAAGTCTTCTGGGCCGGGTTTACCGAAATTACGAGTGTTTTGGCCAGAAAAGTATTGCTCTATGGAATGTAAGGACATGTGGAGAAAGAGAGATTACCCTGGAGGCAAGTCACCCATATAAGGAACATGTATGACTGTATGTGCACTTATATATTTAAAGGGAAGCAGTCAGCAACAGGAGCTCCTGCGTCCTGCACAGTGCAAGGCTTACCCTCCAGTTAAGCCTTTTAAGTATGCTGCAGCGTTTTTCTCGTGCCACAACATACTTTATTTTAAGAAAGAAAGGTCAGCGACCCAGAAGGATGCCGGACACTATGGGGGCCACATTATGTGTAAGGGAAAGGTGCAGCGGAGATGCACCATGCGCTTCAAATACTTTTGTATTGAAGTGCATGGTGCGTCGACATTGCACCTTTGTGCATAATGGAGCCCCCATAGCATCTGCCATACTACCGGGTCGCTGACGTTTATTTAGTATAATAAAGCATGTTATGCATGAGAAAAATGCCAAACATACTTAAAAGGCTTAACCGACAGTAAGCCTTGCAGGGGCAGGATGCAGGCACCCTGTTGCTGATGGCTTCCCTTTAAACTAATACTGTAGCCTTCCCTCTGTCTGGTATGAAACAAACAAAACACAAAACAGTACAGCACTTGGGGGGGGGGCAGAAAACAAAACCTAATGCTCGATCCCACGATGTTCCAGCAGCAGATGAAGCATTGACACTATTTGTAGCTGCTCTTGCTCGATCCGCTCCATCTGCTGCTGGACAGAACCCATCCTCTGATTATTTTCCTCCATCGCAACCCGCAGCAGAGCTACTTCTGACTGTGTTGCAGGCGTGACGGACTCCCCTGCTGTGGGAGGAAAGGCAGGTAGTGGTGGTGGTGAGGGTGGTGCTGGTGGCATTGGTGGGGGTAGTTGTGGAGCAGCAGCTGCTGCGGCCCTCCTCCTGCTCTGGTGATGCACAGCAGCAGCAGCACCCACTGCCACTGCCACTGCCACAGAAGGGCCAGCAGGTGGAAGGCTGGCCCGTTCTGTGGCAAGCCTGCCACTCCACCTTGTGGTAGTTCAGCATGTGTGTCCTCTGGCCCTTAGTCCCCAGATGTTTCCCCCGGGGGCCACGGCGCACCTGCACACCACAAAGCAGGCACACCACAATGCTCCTGTCCCCCCTAACACAGTTGAAAAACTGCCAGACTATCAAGCTGTGGGGGGGGGGACCAGGCACAACAGGGGCAGATGTATTGCCAGCAGCAGTGTCATGTCCCTGTGGGGGCTCCACCTGCTGCTGTGGAGTAGGAGATGCTGCTGCTGCTGGAGCTCCTGCAGCTGGTACAGATGGTGGTGGTGGCAGCGGCGGCCTTGCTGGATGTGGCGGTGGCACTGGTGGTGGAGCTGCTGCTTCCGGAGGGGGGTGGATGAAATATTCTGGAGCGGTCCAGTGACACCCGGCCACACTGACCCCCACATGTCCACACTCCCCTCTGTCCAACACAGGTCATAGGCTGTCCCTGGTCCATAACTCTCCTTCTCTCTCCACTCTGACGCATCACGTGACGAAGACCAACTCACACACGCACACACACACAGTAACACGCAGACACACATACACTTACACAAAACAAAACTTATAAAACAAATAAATCAGTCACAAAAAAAGAACTCAGAACAGTACAACAAAAACTAAAGAATTAGCTTTTAAAAATGCTGTTGGGTTTTATGATGTTGAAGCAAGTTAAACAACAAATACACACTCCTCGCCTACACTATCCTTCCTTCTCCTATCTCTGCAAAGGAGAAAGTGAAAGTATCTGCTGGTATGACTCACTTCCTGCCTGACTGGCTAAAGCAGCATGTGACTTACAGTACGTAAGCCATGTGATGTGTGGGGAGGGGGCTGCTTAAAGTGCCTATTGCTGTCATTCTGCCTTACTCCGCGTTAAGGCAGAATAACAACGTGAAGTCAACTCATTACGAAAAAGCAAAGTGAGTACTCCTCAACGTCCACGTCGCATAGCCTGCAATTAACACGAAGTGGGCACTTCGCGCTCACTTTGCCTGCGAATTTTAAATTCGCTGTATCACTAGTTGTAACTTGCTCTAGATTGCAGGTAATAGCAAATAGACTAGGGCATTACTTATAGTAAGGCCCTGTAAAAGGAACATGAGTAGTTTAGACAGTGATACTTGTAAGATCTGTTGAATGAACACTCTAAGGCCATGGGGTATATTTAAGGAAGATTGTCCTGTTTAAACAATTCTCCTGTGCACATTAGCAGGCAACGATACCTCTCACCTTGCAGATAACTGTGCAAAGAGGGGAGAGAGGTCATATAGCTCTGGTGAACAGGAAAGACCCAAACATCAACTATAACAGTGCAAATATATTGTAAAATTCATGCCAAAATTTCAGTGGCAGCTTTCAATCGTTATGGTCATACAATCCGTTGCTTACCAAACAGGTTTACTTAGATGGTACTAGAAATGTGCCAACAACTGAGGTACATATAGTCTGTAATGTTCAATCAGAGAGACACTATGAGAGATGATAATAAGGACACAACAGAAAAAGGAAATGTAAGGCACAAACCCTGCTGTAGTGCCCATCTCAAAAATGTAAGTAGGCGATCCAGGGAACAGTGTCAGTATGGCATAAAGGCAAGGGCATACCTTCCCAGGCCCTGCAATCAAAACATTGTACTTACTGATTGGCATTGGCCAGGTAGAAAAAGGGAGTTAGAGTGTACCAACTCCCATCACTGTAGCAAGCAGGGGCTCAAGTCTTGGGAGTTGTGGCAGGGAGTGACCACTCCCTGCTAGCAGCTATGTGCCTTGCCTCACTTGGGAAGCTACTGACTGCTTGTTGAGGAGAAGGTTGGGCATGTGCAAAGGAACCATCTGTATTCAGCAATGGCTGGGCCATGGCCCGGTCTGGCGAGGCTGCGATGATCCTGTGTCTGCTGCTGCTGAAGGCTGATTCTCTCTTGCTGGCTTGCCGCTACATGGAGGACTCCAAAGCGGGGTGAATCTATTAGCTAATAAGAGAGGCATCAGGGCTTCATCTGGATCATCAGACACCTCACTTCTACTGTAGCTGTGGGATCTGGAGACATTTTGCTGGTGTCAGAGGTGAGTAGAAGTGGTACAGCGATTCCTGCCACTACATTTTTGCTTTGGTGGTGACTGGAATGTTCTGCCCCTATCTGCTACTGTAGAGGCCTTGGGAGGGCTGTAGCAGTATGTAGTGCCAAATCCATCCTGTCTGGAGAGGAGTCCTGGCTTTCCCTTTGTCACACATGATCTCTAGTGTGTTTAAAATGGAGCGCATGTGGCCAGTTGAGCAGGATATACTGCATGGATGAGTCGGGGGTTAGAAATGTTTTATACAGGTTGTTATGATTAAGTTTCAGCTGTGCAGGATATCGAAGAGAAAACTGGATACCAGTTTTGTGCAGGGCCAGGCAGCAGGGGTAAAAGCCCTCCTCTTAGCCGTGAGCTCCTTGGACCAGTCAGGAAACATCATAATTTTCTGACCCTGCCATTCAAGATCAGTACGCTGTCTTACCCTCCGTAAATTGATTTCTTTAACAGGGAAGCAGAGGAACTTAGCAATGATAGGCTGGGATCTCTCCCCTGCTTTCGTTATGGGAGTTGGGTGATGGACTCACTCAATATCAAAGCGTGGATCCCCAGAGGTTGTAGTACTTGTGGCAGAACATGTTGGAGGAACGAAATGAAGTTGTCAAGTTCAGCCTGTTCTGGGAAGCCGACAAAACAAATATCATTTCATCAAATTCGATTTTCCAAGTCATCCATTTTATTTTGCACCTGATGGATCATATTTGCTTGGTCACGCAGTTGGGACCATAGGTCATCACAGGAGTGCTCAGTGGTCTCAATTTTGCTTTCAGTGGCCGTGGTGCGAGTTGTTAACTGAGAGGTATTATCCGAGTTTAGAGAGGTATTAATTTTTATCTCCTTCAGTCCATAGAGGATCTGAGCAAACATAGTTTCTACTTTATCAGCAGGAAGGGCAGATGCCATGGTACTGGAATGCCAGAGGGGAAGCTGCAGGGCCGGCTAGTTTCAGGAGCTTTTTTCTGTGTGGTAAAAGGTACAAATAGTACATTTGTTGTACCGTATGACAGGATACAATGTCCCCTATTCAAAAAAGATATTTTGAAGACTGGATGTAGAGAGATGGCTGCGGATCTTTGTGGATTTAGGAGAAAGCTGGTGGAGCTAAAGAGTTAAGCCTTCATCTTGCCCAAGCACTAGCCACACTCCTACATATTTTATTGTTAAGGTCATTTTGAAGACTTTAGAAGCTTGACAGAAATGCGATAGGACCCCCTAACATATCAATTAAAAGCTACTGGGGGACAGGGTCCATTAGTGCAGTGGTAAGGCTACTGCTCGCAATGCTGGCTAAACTAGGTTCAGAGCCAAGCCTGAGCCATTGGAGGTTGGCTGGGAGGAGGGGGATTGAGCATCCCAGGGGACACTCTAGCTAGTTGTCAGGTGTGCACATGTGTGTTCGCATGCATGTAATCTGTTTGCATTGTGTATCATCTGCATGCACATTGTTTAGCATTTATGTTTTTTTCTATACATAAGTTACGCACATCCATGTCTTGAGCCACTCAGTACAATTGGTACTTTGGTTTCTTTTTGTCATAGTTTTTAAATTCAGACTCTACATTCACCCAAGTTGCAGGCTTGCAGCCGTTTCTTCTTCCTCTCCCTGAGTTCTGAAGCAGCTTGTGTGTGTGTGTGTGTCTTCCTGAGCTGTGCTTTTGCAGTGTGATGTGGGCAGTGGGTAGCAAATGTGTGCCAGCTGGAAGCATACTGGTGCCTGTCCACTGGTAGTTGTCACCTGGGTTATATCCCTCCCCAAAAATAAATATTTAAAATAAAGTTAGTATTTTATTGTGGCAGTCTTCACGTTCCCAAAAGTTGGTGCAGTTCTTTCATCCTCCTGAGTCCTGAAGCAGCCTTTGTGTGTCACCCTGAGTTGTACTGTTACTGTGTTATCTGGGCAGTGGGCAGCAAATGTTTGAAAGCTAGCAGCATGATAGTGCCCAGCCACTGGTAGTTGGCACCTTGGTGATATCACATAAAAAAGAAAAAAAAAAAAATAAGTAAATAAATATCCACATTCCAGCAAATTGCTGTAGTTCCTAACTCCTCCTCCTCCTCCTCCTAAGACCTGATGTAGCATGTGTGTGTCGTCGTCCTGAGTTGTGCTGTTGCAGTGTGATCTGGGCAATGGGCTGCAAGTGTGCCTGCTGGCAGCATGCCAGTGCCCAAACACTGGTGGTTGGCCTCTTGGTGACATCCCATAAAAAAGTAAAAAAAAGAAATAAAACTCCACATTCCCTCAAGTTGCTGTAGTTCCTGCCTCCTCCTCCTCCTCCTCCTGAGTCCTGAAGCAACGTGTGTGTGTGTGTTTTCTAGGCACTGGGCAGCAAGTTTGGGCCTGCTGGCATTGTGCCAATGTCTGGCCCCTGGAAGCTGGCACCTTGGGGGCATCGCCAAAAAATGTTTTAAAATCCTTTTTCTTTTTGTGGCAGTTTTTAAATTCAAACTCTTTACATCTGCCCAAGTTACAGGCTTGCAGCAGTTCCTTCTTCCTTTTCTTGTGTCCTGAACAGCCTGCTTGTGTGTGTTGTCCTGAGCTGTGCTTTTGCAGCGTGATCTGGGCAGTGGGCAGCATGTCAGTGCCTGGCCCCAGGTAGTTGGCACCTTGGTGGCATCCCACCCCCCCAAAAAAATGTAAAAGAAAGTCAATTTTTTATTGTAGCAGTTTTCACATTACCCCATGTTGCTGTGGTTCTTTCTTACTCTGAAGTCTTAAAGCATCCTGTGCATGTGTGGTCCTGAGATATGCTGTTACAATGTGGTCTGGTCAGTGGGCAGCAAGTGTGTGACAGCTGGCAGTGAACCGGTGCCTTGCCTCTGGTAGTCATTGGTGGTCCCATAAAATATAAAATCAAAAAAAATAAAAATAAAAACAATTTTCAAATAAAAAATTCAGAAAAGTAAATAAAATAGTCTTCATCACCCAAGTGGCTGAGTCCTATAGCAAGCATTAGGAAATGGAGCAGTAGATAGGCCAAGGAGATGGCTGCATGTGGTCATCCTGTCTCATGAAAGAAAAAACAAAGTGGAGTGGGCTTGGTCATAGACCCTCTGCTCCAGTGGGACTACAAGTGTAGAGGAAGAATAGTCCATAAAGTATCACACGTTGTAGGAACCAATCACAGTGGCACTGCAAGGGTTGCAACACAAGCAGTCATTGTAGAAACAGTCTCTAGTCAGAGCCACTGTGGCATCTTGAGTAGTATCCCCAGTGCCTACATTCACATGTCTATGGTGCAGGAACACCAGTACGAACGTTCATGAGAGAGTTCCGTTTTTTTACAAGACACTGAAGTGTTATAGCATATATATTTATATGGTCAGCACTGGCCTTCACAATATGATTTTTAAAGCAAAACAATCGCAACATGTAAAAAAAAGTGCACTTTGAACAACTGAGCTGTGACAGTGGTGCACATGCCCAGGGTCACGGCTCGACTTTTCAAAGTGCAATTTCTTTGACATGTAGTGATCAGTTTGCATTAAAATTTGTATTGCCAAGGACAGTGTTGAGCATCTATTTGCTATAGAACTTCAGTGTCTTGCAAAGAGAACTCGCTCATGAATGAGCCATAGAGACATGGGCGGTCAGGATGAGTACAATTAATTATTCTCCCAAAACAGCAGTAGCTCTGAATTTAAGACAATACCACAATCTTTTGCCAGCTGCTCTGTCTCTTCAAGAAATGGCATTGGCCAGTACTACCAACTACCACTATAAGAAAATAGTGCAGTAGTGGAGGGCGGGAGGCACTACTGAATGGTGACAGCGGAGTGCTTCAAGTAAAATTCTTTAAATCCCTGACCTACAAAGCACTTAAGGAAAACTGCCAATATCACAATCGCTGGTACTTCCCCCCACAATTTAGCTAATACACAACAACTTTTCACCCAATTTACTGCACCATTCCTCCCGGACTATTAGCCCCATCATATTTCTATATGTATAGACATAGTATTTTCCTTTACTAACTGTTTAAAGATTTTCCCCCTCTTCTGTTTGAATTATGATTTGTCAATACAATGTACTGTGTACTGCTGTTCCTGTCTCTTTATTGTAGAAATGTGTTATGCCAATTTTGTATTGTATTGTATTGTATTTGATGTACTATTGTCCTACCAGTACCTTCTTGTAAATCAGTGTGATCAGTGGACTTTTTCCTGCAAATAAACTTGAACTTGAAGTAGCAGAGTGATTGTGCTTCATCTCCAAAATTTTGTGCTGTGTTCAAAATCTGGTGACCTGCTTCCAGAGCACATTTCTCTCTCTCTGTGTTATAGCAAGATGTTATGCATAGTTCTGCTATCCAGCAGTAAAAAAGAATAAGAAAGGAGCATGTCATGTAGTGACACAGGCAAAGGAGGAGCAGCAAAGTGATTTGGTGGTGCTTGGGGACAAAGATACAGATTGTGATTATATACCCAATAAAAAATTATAGCACCAGCAGTTCTGGGGAGTAGGAGGAGGTGGAACAGATGGGACTTCGACTTGGGACAGGTGCACATGAGAGATCAAAAAAGACCAAATGTGGTGGTAACAAAAGGCCACAAAACAACAAGGGGACACAACAACTATCCCTCCCTTGGTATTCTCCTTTAGTAAAGGAGAATACCAAGGGAGGGATAGTGAGGCTTAATAAAGTGATAGTGAAAAAGAACTAAGGGTAGAACTAGTGACACCACTGACTACCCTTTTTAACAAATCATGGGAGGATGGGGTGGTACCCGAGGACTGGAGGAGGACAGATGTGATTCCCCTTCACAAAAGTGGGAGCAAAGCAGAAGCAGGAAACTATAGACCTGTTAGTTTAACCTCAGTGATAGGGAAAATGATGGAATCACTTCTGAAGGAAAGAACTGTCGAGTATCTAGAGGCCAGAGGGCATAGGACCCAAGGCAGCATGGATTCACAGCGGAAGGTCATGCCAGATGAATCTGATAGATTTCTTTGACTGGGTGACCAAAGTAGTAGATCAGGGAGGGCTGTGGACATGGCCTACCTAGACTTTAGCAAGGCATTTGGCACAGTCCCACACAAAGATTAATATACAAGTTAGCTAGCCTGGGAGTGGGTCCCAAGATGACAGCCTGGGTAAAGAATTGGCTGGAGAATAGGACACAGAGAGTAATAGTAAATGGAGTCTACTCTGAAGAAAGGGGGGTTACTAGCGGGGTACCACAGGGTTCAGTATCAGGACCGGTCCTCTTCAATGTCTTTGTAAGCCACATTGCAGAGGGACTGGAAGGAAAAGTATGTCGCTTTGCAGATGACACAAAGATCTGCAACAGAGTTGATGCACAAGGTGGGGTGGAAAGGATGAGAAGTGACTTGGCAAGGTTAGAGGAATGGTCAAATGTATGGCAGCTTAGATTCAATGCTAAGAAGTGCAAGGTAATGCACCTGGGAAACAAAAACCCAGGAGAAGAGTACACAATGGGGGGTGAGATACTAACAACAACAAAAATGGAAAGGGACCTGGGGTAGTCATATCAGATAACCTAAAGGTGGGCAAGCAATGTGAGAGGGCAGCAAGGAGGGCTGAGGGAATACTGGGATGCATAGGGAGAGGCATCACCAGTAGAAAATAGGAAGTTATTATCCCTCTGTACAGACAGCTGGTGAGACCCCATCTGGAGTACTGCGTGCAGTTCTGGAGACCCAATCTCCGCAAAGACATAGACAGGATGGAAGCTGTCCAGAGGAGGGCAACTAAAATGGTGCAGGATCTGCACCGGAAGACATATGAAGACAGACTTAAGGAGCTTAATATGTATAGCCTCGAGGAAAGGAGGGAGGGAGGACATGATAGAAACTTTCAAGTACCTCAAGGAATCAACAAAGTCCAAGAGGGTAGCATCTTTCAAAAAGGTGTGCAAGAACAAGGGGCACAATTTGAAGATGGGGCGGCTCAGAGGTAATTTAAGGAGTATTTTTTCACAGAGAGTTGTGGATGCATGGAACGGCCTTCGAGGAAGGTTGTGGAGTCAAAAACAGTGGTGGAATTCAAGCATGCATGGGACAGTCATAAGGCAATTCTAGGGGTGGGGGTAGGAAGAAGTAGGCTGCTGGTTAACTAGGATCTGCAGCTTATCATTAGGTAGGGAAATGGGCAGACTGGGTAGGCCAAGTGGTCCTTATCTGCTGTCAAATTCTATGTTTCTATGTAATAACAACAACAACGACAAGCATCTGAAATGACAGCAGATAAAGACACAAGACAGACTTGTGGCCAGAGACATATGATAGAAGAAGAAGAACCATTCCCTGACTCTAAATGAACTGGTGGAGCAAGAGGAGGGTAATGATGTGAAAGCAGGCAACAATAGCCTGCCCATCAGGCAACAACAGAGTGTGCTAGGAGGAAAGACCGAACCGGTGACGTCAGTGGTGTGGGAGTTCTTTGGAGTGGACAAAGAATAACGAACACATGTAGTATGTCTTTTATATAAAGACAGGCTGAGTTGGGGTAAGGAGGGAACAAGGTTGGGAACATTCACTATGAAGAGGCATTTGCTGAAGTCCCATAGATCTCAGCATGAAAAGGCATGTCAATACACGGAGTCAGGAGCAGCACCACCAGGCACTGAATCTGATGACGATAATGATGATGGACAAGGGGATGAGAATATTAGGGGACCAGGAAAAGAAGGAAAGTCTTTCCTGTGGTACCCGATGCACAACTCCAGCATCTTCCATTCATTCATACTTTAGCCCATTAACTTCCACACCTCCAAGGTGCTGCAAATCCTCAGTCACTTCCACCACCAGAGGCAGCAAAAGTAGGAGTCAACATTCATGTCCAGTGAGAAAAAGCACTCAACTCTCACTGGTCGAGCCTCTGGAAATGGTCCAGAAATCTAAAGCCAAGAGGCCGGAGGCAAAAAAATTAAGAGCAACTGTGGAAATACTAGACACTGACTTGCTGCCATTCTCCTTTGTAAACAATGCAGGTTTTCTATTGCTAATGCAAGTTGTAGGGCCAAGGTATCAAATGCCCAGCCATAACTACTGTACTTTTCCACAGTGACTTTTCCTGATTTGTATCAGAGTGTCTACAAGATGGTGTGGCATGCCCTGAAAGCATCATTTGTTCCAGCGGTTCACCTCACCACTGACATGTTCCAGTGGTCAGACTACTGATTATCTTGCAGTGACTGTCCATTGGGTCAGTTTCCCCTCTTAATTCTGCTTCTCCTCCTCCTTTGGGTTAAGCGCCAGCATCAGCAGTACTAGTAGCAGCAAGTCATTGGGGCCTCCCAACCTCCACAAGCAGGAAGCTTCATGTATTGCTGGCTTTGACAATGATCATTGTGCAGAACACTTGTTACACTTCCTTCAACAGAAGTTTGATGAGTGACTGACACCACACTCATTAACACCAGGTTTTATAGTATCAGATAATACAAAGAACATTGTAAAGGCAGTTGGCAATGGGGATTATACACATTCCATGTTTTGCTCACAGTATTAATCTGGCAGTTCAAGGATCCCAAGATGAGGAAGGCACCAATGTGCAAACATGTGTAGGTCTGACCCAAAAAGGTTGCGATAATTTTAGCCATTCTGTAAAGACACAGAAGCTGTTACAAAACATTCAGCAGTCAGACCACCTTCCCCTCTGCCACCTGAAACAGGATGTGGCAACAAGATGGAATTCAACCTATTACATGATGCAATGGGTGCTAGAGGAACGGAAAGCTATCCACCAGTATGCTGTTGAGCATGGTTATCAGCAAGGAAATTGTAAACATCATCCCAAATCAGTGGTGCCTGATGGAGACCCTCTGCACTGTACTGAAGCCCTTTGAGGAGGCCATGTTAGTGCTAAGTGCTGATGCAGCTGGTCTAAGTCAGGTACTCCTCTTCACTGTCATCCACCTACGACTTCTTCATATGAAAATTCAATATGAGGACAAGGAGGATACCACTACCATCAGTCTAGAAGAAAGGATACGATCCGGTTTCTAGAATGACATGCATTTCAAAAATGCACACAGCTGACCACTACATTCTGGCCACTCACTTGGACCCTCAGTTCAAAGACACATTTGAGTCATTATTTGATGCACAAAAATATGGTAAGGATCAGCAGTCCAATAAAGCCAGGTTTATCCATCTGGTCTCTGTACATATGGTACAAGACCAGGAGCACAAACAGAGCAGAAGAACAACCCTCATAATCATCCTTTGCAATCGCAATGATAGGCCAGGTGGAGGAAGGGCAAGAAGAAGGATCCCAATGTGTTTCCACTGCTATCACTGAATGTCACAGGAGTCACTCATTTTTTGTCTCCATGTCAACCTGCTACTATTGCTGCTGCTGAACCCCCCAACCCCACCCCAGAAAAACAGCCAATTATGACAAACCACTCTGGGAACAATTGTCTGACTATGGCTTGAAAAAGCATGGCAAGTCACTTTCTGACACAGTGATGCCTGAGATGCCGGCAAACAAAATGGTGCAGGATTTTCTGGATGAGAATGTGCCTGTAGCAGAGGGATAAGTATTGTGCTGGTACCAAAAAGAGACCATTTGCCCTTTTTTGACACATGTAGCTGTTGAACACCTCAGTTGCCCACCTGTAAGTACATACTCAGAGACAATTGTCAGAGATGCAGGCCATATTGTCACCACCAGGAGAGTATGTCTTTTGACCCAAAATGTAGAGCTGTTCACTTTTTTAGAAATTAACCTGCCCTGAAACCCTATTGAGCCATACCTCTCAACTGTCTGACTCTTTTGGGATTTCCTGAATTTAGACTCCCTGTCCTGATGTCCCGCCTTGCTTGCTTCTTTCCTGAGTTTGAGAATGCCAGTGTAAGCCTAGTGCACATGTTTAACCCTTAACTACTGACAGAATATACATGAATTCAGGACTGATACAGCAGTCTGTGGCAGTGTGACACAGCAATGGTTAAACTGGCCCAAGCAAAAAACAGATGGTGGTTGTCCACACTGACAGTTGAAAATGAGACACCTCTCCTCCCCCAAGTCATTCCACAGTCCCTGCCTTGTAGATGCAGACCATGGTCTGTGTGTGTAATCTGACTCCATGATGACAGAGAGTGAGAGAAAGTCAAAGACACACACACACACACACACACACACACACACACTGCAGTCTGTAGAAGCAGTATTATACAGCATCAATCGGAACCTGGAGGACCCCACTTTACAGCTCCCATGCGACCAATGTGCTATGAGAAAATGACTGTGTTTAAGCAGTTCAGCTAATTATTATTATTTTGTATTGTCTGCTTTACTTTAATGACTAGTGAGGTACTGTTATTGTATATTCTGCTGCATTTTAACTAATATGGTTGCAGTATGCTGTTGCATTAAAAAACAGTATACACATAGTGCTGCTCTACACAGGAAGGAACAAGCAAGAACAGTGTGAGTTGTAAAAGAAGAGATGCTATGAGGTGGCTTGGTGCAGCCTAGAAACCCAAACAAAGTATATTCTGTACAGAAACCAGTACAGTATATTTCTGTTCAGTTATGTCTGGAAATTAATAACACTAGATTCTTAAAAGCCTTGAAATTTACTTAACACTGGATCCAAAAAAAAAAAGATTTCTCTAGCAGTGTCAATATTCCACTTTAGTTTCAAGTAAGTAAATAAGGAGTAACAAACAAGAGAAACGTGCAAAACATTTGCCTGTTTTTTTTATTGTGTCATTTGGTAGTATGCTACTGATGTTGACATTTAAAAAGCATAAACTAAAGTTACTTTACATATGGATAGTGTACCACATCATGTGATGTAAATGTCATGTGATGGAGCGGTGCCACGCTGAATAAAAGATGGTGGCCCTCATTTTGGTCATTTGTCCCTGATTTTTTGGGGGGAGTGTCCCTGATTTTGGTCCTAGCAGGTTGAGAGGTATGTACTGAACATGCTCAGAAGCCATATTTCAAAACCTTATAACTCTGGAACCAATTAATATTTTTTTCATGAAATCTTCAAAGGCACAGCCTTGGTCCCTTCAGTCCTCAAAGTTTCAGAGCAAAATTCCATGTTATCTAGGCTATAGGTGAGGAAAAAAAAACAGCCAAAAGGGACAAAATTGATTATTTTTGTGTATTAGCAATGTATCTGGATTTCTAAATCTAGAAAAGTGGCCAACATAAAACTTTTCACATCTCAAGAACTTGCCACATGGACAGCACATGCCACATTTGGGGCAATTTCATTAGACACCACCAAATATATTAAGGTACAAAGACTGGAGTTTAACAGTGAGACCTCCAGGGGACAGCCCAGTGGTGTGGAGGGCTGAGGTACTGGGCACCTTACTTCTTGCCATGCCAGTGACCTGGGTTCAAGAACAGACCATGGTTGCTTGGGGGTGACAGCGGAAGGAGGATGAAGCATCCCTAGATGGCTGTCCTCCTTCAGGGGGGCAGTGCATGCAGCTTCTTGACTGCAGCATGGCAGGTTGCCACCTCTCTATGAGCTCGGCGCAGGCATATAAGTATGTGTTGCATCTTCATGTCACACACCCACACCACTGCACGTGTGCCAACCTTGGGCAGGAACTAGAAAACCAGGAAAAATCCAGAGTCTGTACATAGAGGAAGTCCTGCTCACCCACCTTGACTCATGCCACTACCCCTGGCCCTGCTGACCAGATCTGGACCCTGACAGTTGGGGAGGATGGCTCTCCCTTCCCTGGCCTCACTATGAGTGTAAGACATAGGGGAACAAGGCAGGTAGGATCTGGGGAGATGGTGGCCTATCGAGGAGGGGAGTAGAGGCTGAAGATCCAGCCAGCACCCCAGAAAGCAGAAACAACTCTATAAAAAAAAACATTGAGACCACCACTCAATCCTAACTATACTTGTGCTACCGTGCAAATGTAAGAAATAAATTTAATTAGTTCTCACCAGGTTTCTCCTAAAGGGAATCTGTTTGGGTGCTATAAACTGTTTCTGGCCTATAGAAAGCCTACACATATGACTGATGCTCATAGACATGTTTGTACTGTTTAGGTATAGGAGTTTTACTGGAAATATCCTGCAAATCTTGTATGTGTGACCCCCCAGTGCAGGGGTTATGGCATCAATTTGGTGCATTAGGATGTGCACTGTTTCTTGGGAGGACTTCTCATCCCTGTCTCAAGAAACAAAAAGGGGGGGTTAACTGTTGCTGCCTTTGGGACTGTCACTGGTATGATGGGAGGGGTGGCCAGGTGGAATATAAGTGTGGCATTGGAACTAGATGGGAGGAGGTATTGAGCGGGGCAGATTGGCACTTGAGCGGCAGGACAGTTTTCCGGGAGTCAGTAGAGACTGGGAATGACATGGCAGCAGCTGTTTCTGCATGAGTCCCAGGTGGGGGACTCTGGGAAGTGACCCCCAATACTGTTTTGCCTGGGAGTGTTAGTGCCCCATGTAAGGCTGGAAGGAGAGCAACATGCCAGCTGGGAGGAGGAGGATGGTTTCTGGGTTGTCTTGTGAGCTGTCACCTGGGAGATCGGTGAGCCAGAGGATATGGGAGGAGGTGGCCGTGCAGTGTTTACTTGACCCATGGAGTAGGAGGGACATTTAAATGACAAAGCTATGGCTCCAAGGTGTGCAGTCGTAGTTGATCCTGGGAGCATGCGAGCTGAGGGAGCAGTTAGCCCCAAATTGTGAAGTGAGTTGGACTGCCCTGCAGAATGGAAAGCACCCCACGTGACAGTGCAGCAATGGCCCTGAATTGAGCGGTCACTGCAAAGGAAATAGGGGGTTCAAACTGTTTTTGAGACTGTGGAGTATGTTCTGTTTTTATTACAGGATGAATTGAGCTGTCTGCAATACTGTTTGGGGGTAGTCCAGATCACGCTTCGTAATGGACTCTAAGTAATTGGACTCAATGTGACCTCCATGGTCCAGAGACTGTGCTGTGTTTGTGACTACCGTGCTCCAGAATAATGTACTGCCCTCCCCCTGCTTAATTTATCAACTGCTCTATGGAGTAACTGTGTGTTTAGATTAAGTTATTAAAAAGGGAGCCTGTGTTTCTTCAGATTCCAGAGCATTTTGCTTACTTCAGGGAACTAGTTATGCTGCTAACCAAGTGTTTTCCCTTCCAGCCCATCAGTTAAGGGGGTCAGTGGGTGCCCTGGTTCCAGCCTTGGCCTGGGCAAAAGCCGGGCTGTTCTTGGTGAGTGTTTCTACTGTGGTTTCCCCCCTTCCACAGACTTTTACCACCATACCCAAAGACACCTGGAAGAGGGACTACATATGGATAGGCATACAAAGTCTCTGGTTACCCATAGGGTTGTGACAATATGAACATTTTTATCAAACGGCAACCTTGGAAAAATTATAATGACCATTGTAATATCACAATATTATGGCATCTGATTTTGGTTTTGTGGGAGGGATCCTCAATACCCTACATTTGGGGGTATATGGGCTTAAGCCAGTGGTCTGAAACACTCAGTTTTCACATTTTATTGCTGGAAGCATTTTAGTGCTGGATAGCACCACAGAAGAAAAGGACATAGGAGTAATAATATTGGAGAGCCTAAAAACAACTGCATACTGAAACAGGGCAGTGGGCAAAGCAAACAGAATGCTGGGGTGCACAGGTAGGGGATAATCAGTAAAAGGCAGGAAGTGATTCTCCCACTGTACAGGTATCTTTACCCTTTGTATGCTGTTTTACTCCCTCTTACCTCAACAAATATAACTGAACAACTGAATATTTGCAGATAGTGCGAGAGGCCCTTTGACGCCATGCATTCCTACTTAAAGCAGAACCAGATGAAAATATCATGGTGATTTGCATATACATCCCATGATGCTTTGCATTATGGGGGTATGTGTGATTTTGTAGTTCTTTGAAACTTGGCTTTAGTGCCAATGTCTTTTGGATTACCTCTTGCTTCAGTGCTTCTGCACTGAGGTTCTTTGTCTTTTAGCTTGTTTTGGGGGTTTTTTGGGGGCTCGCAATGACCCAAACCTGTAAGACCAACTTAGGGCTCTGGTTCATTTCCCCTGGGGTGTGATATACAGTAGATGAGGCATACTGATGAGTCCTGGGTAGGACAAAATATGTGTCTGTGTCTTCTGTTTGCACCCTCTGCAGACTGTGTGAGAGGCCCTTTGACACCATGCATTCTTGCTTAAAGCTGAACCAGCTGAAAATGTCGATGGTGATTTGCATATATCTCCCATGATGCATTGCATTATGGAGGTATGTGTGATTTTTTTAGTTCTTGAAACTTGGCTTTATTGCCAGTGCCTTTTGGAGTGACCCTTGCCTCAAGACTATACAGTCTGCATTCCCCTGAACTGGTATGATCAGTGAAGAAGACTGGCAAAGTCATGGACTGATTAAGGTGGAAGTCTGAAACCACCTTAGGGAGAAACTTCCTATTAGTCCTAAGGACCACCTTGTCCCTGTGGACTGTATGTAGGCTGGTTCTGTGGACAAGGCCTGGAGCTCACCGATCCTCCTGGCTGAGGTGAAGGCTACCAGGAACATTATTTTCCAGGTCACATACTTAGGCTCTGCTGAGGACATGGGTTCAAATGGTGGCTACATTAGCTAGCCAATGCATATGTTAAGGTCCCATACAGGAGTGGGTTCCCTGTGAGGGGGATGCAAGTGCAGTAGACCCTGGAAAAACTCTCTGAATACCTAGTTGGCAGCCAGGGATGCCCCTTTTCAAGCAGAAAGGTAAGCAGACAGCTGCCAAATGCAACTTAAGAGTGGAGGGCCAAAGGCCCAGGGAATGCAAGTGTGTCAGATAGTCCAAGACTACTTGTAAGCCAGTCTGGTAGTGGTGTATCTGTCTCTGTCCACACCAAATTGAAAACCTCTTCCATTTAGTTGAAAAGGTCTTTCTAGTGGAAGGTTTTATAGATACCCTGAGGACCTCTAGCACCCCCCCTCCGATAGGAGTAGGTCAGTATATTCTAAGTCCTCAAGAGCCAAGGTCTGAGTCTGAGGAATTGGAGATTGGGGTACAGAGCTCTGCCTTGGGAGAAGGACAGCAGGTTGTGCCTCCTAGGCAAGAAGATTGGTTTGGATATTGACAGGGTCAGCAGCAGTGAGTACCAAGGCTGCCTGGCCCAGTCTGGAGCAATGAGGATCATTGTTGCTGGCTGAACCCTGAGCTTGTTCAGTACTCTAAGTAGCAAGGGAAATGGTGGGAAGGCATACAGAAACTTCCCTGTCCAATCCAGCAGGAGTGCATCTAGAGGCACTGTGTCCAGTGCAGGGGGTCTGCAACAAAACAGTGGCAGCTGGTGATTGTCTGGGGTTGCGAAGAGGTCCACCTCTGGGGTACCCCACCTTCTGAACACCACCTGCAGGATCTGCCTGCTTAGTGACCACTCGTGGTGGTTCTGGTTGATCCTGCTGAGGGCATCTGCTAGGACATTGTCTTTCCCTGGGAGATGGACTGCTGAGAGGGAGATCCAAAGGGAGTAAGCCAGGTTCCATATCTTCATAGCTTCTGTGCACACAGGGGAGGATCTTGTGCCCACTTGCTTGTTGATGTAGTACATCGTGGTTCTATTGTCTGTCCAGACCTGAACCACTTTGCCCTGTAGCATAGAGGTGAAGGACTGAATGCTCAGATAAATTGTCCTGAGTTCCAGTATGTTTATGTGAAGCAGGGACTCTTGCTGGAGCCAGGTACCATGGGCAGTATGCTCCCCTAGGTGGGCACCCCATCCAAGGAGGGCGGCATCTGTAGTCAAGACTGCTGCTGGTGGAAGCTTGAGGAAGGGCACACCTTCCCTGAGGTTGACTTTTTCCTGCCATCATTGCAGAGCTTGAAGCAGGGTTCCTGTGACTGGTACCATCTTTGACAAGGAGTCTCTTTTCTGAGACCAGTAAGCCCTGAGATGGAACTGAATGTCCCTCATCTAGAATCTTATTCCTGATACTGTTGCTGTTGCTGCAGCCATGTGCCCTAACAGCTGGAGGAAATGCCTTGCTGGTCTGGGGGTATGAAGCTGAAAATAGGCTGCCAGATGAATCAAACCGTCTGCCCTTCCCTGAGGGAGGAAGACTCTTCCTTTCCGAGTATCCAGTTCTGTCCCTATAAACTCCAGAAGCTGAACTGGTGTTAGTACTGACTTTTCCTGGTTTATTAGGAAACCCAGTGCACCCAGGGTATCCTGAGTGATGGTCAGTGCTTGTTTTACCTGCTGGGAGGACTGACCTACCACCAGTCAGTCGTCCAAGTATGGGAAGACTGTCACCCCTTGTCTCCTTAGGTGTGCCACCACTACTGCTAGGCACTTGGTGAACACTCTTGGAGCCGATGTCAGGCCAAAAGGCATGGCCCTGAACCGGTAATGGCCTGATGGCAATCTAAACCTGAGGTACTTTCTGCGTGATTGCCTGATGGGAATATGGAAGTAGGCATCCTTAACATCCAGGGGTGCCAGCCAATCTCCCTTCCGGAGTGTAGGGAGAATGGTAGCCAGGGTGACCATTTTGAACTTTGGCTTTGTCAAATGTTTGTTTTAGTGTCTGAGATCCAGTATGGGTCACCAATTCCCTGTTTCCTTTAGAGCGAGGAAGTATCTTGAGTAGAGACTCTTTCCCTGCTGAGCCAAGGGAACTGGCTGTAGTGCTTTTTCCAGAATTAACTTTGCTACTTTGTCCTCCAACAGATTTGCCTCTGCTAGGCTGGCAGGTCTGAAAAATCTTGCCCTCAGCTAGGGAAGAAGTTTGAAACTGAGTGCAAGACCTTGGCCCACTACCTCCAGGACCCACTTGTCTGTGGTGATGGATTCCCAATCCTGGAGATAGTGGGACACCCTGCCTCCTACTGAAAGTGGGGAGGTGACACTGACAGACCTCTCAGGGAGTCTGCTTGGTTTGTATGACTTGCTGGGTGCTGGGGCCAGCTCGGCCACGGCCCCTTCTGCCTCTGCCTCTGAAGTACCCCCTTTGTGGCTGGAAGGCTGGTGATGCCTGGGCCTGGAAGAAGGACCTCTAGTGGGTTTTACCCCTACCTTTTCCTTGGTACTTCTGCGATGTTGCTGCCTTCTCCTTAGCAACAGCATTCTTGTAAGCCATGTTATACACATCCATCTTCTTCATGTAAGTCTCTGTTTGCTCCCTGAAGAGAGATGTAGGCTCACAGGGGAAGTCCAATGCCTTTGCCTGTGTGTTCTGTGATAAATTAGTGGTCCTTAACCAGGAAAATCTTCTTAGGGACACTGAGGTTGCCATTTGCCTGGCAGCAATGTCATTCGCATCTACTGTCATGCGAAACTAACACTTGGAAGCTTCTGTGCCTCTTTTTGCAGCTTTGGACAAGTCTGAAGCCATGGGACCAGGACAAGCCTTGGCTATTTCCAAGACAGTGTTCTAGAGACTCTTTTGGTATCTGGACACATAGGCCATGTAGGTTGCCTGCCTGGTGGCCAAAGAGGCACCCAAATAGGATTTCTTTGCAATGGAGTCCATCCTTCTAGAATCTTTTTCTGGTGGATGTGATGCCAGGGGAATCCCTGCCTTATCACATGCAGCAGCCTGCACTACACCTGCATGGCTGGGATGACCAAATAGGAATTCTGCCCCAGATTTGGCCACCCAGTACTTTCTACCCATTCTCTTGTCCACTGGGGGAATGGAAGTGGGTGTCTGCAATATTTTGGAAGCCTGTCTTTTTAGAGACTTATGGATGAGCAACAACAGCCTTTTTGTTGCTGGCACATCCATTATCTCCATACAGTCTGGTTCTTCTTCTTTCTCTGTGGATTCCTGGGTGGAGAGGTCCAGGGTCTGTGCCACTTGCTTCATAAAAGCAAAATGGGATGTAAAATCCTCAGCTCCCTTCTCAGGGGAGTCAGGACAATGAGGATCAGGGGTGACCTCTGGTTCAGGAGGTTCCCCAAAATCATCATCCTCATCATCATCATCCTCTTCCTCCTCTTCCACATAAACCTCAGTAAATTTCTCCAGTGAACCTAAAACCGAGGAGGAACCCAGGTGCTGAACCAAGGACTGTGAACCGGGCCGCTGAACCGGAACCGCGGTATGGGTTTGCAGCGCCTGTAGGATGCTTATAGTGTTCACTATAGCCTCTGCAGTTGGAACCAATGGGACCGTCGGTTGCGGTTCCTTAACTGATTGTTTTCCTTTTTCTTTTTTGCAGAACCTGCTGGTTCAGAGGCAGTTTCTGCTGTTCTCTTTTTTCACTGAGGAACCTTCACCCTGGTCAGAGGGTTGTTCAACAGATTCCTTCGGTTTCTCCTTCTGAGAGGAGGAATCTTTGTCTGCAGCTGGGTCAGCAGCCTTCTCTGACATTTTTTTCTTCAGCTGGTTCAATTGCCTATCAAGCATCAACTGAGGAAAATTCTTGCAGATTTCGCAATCTGCCTGAAGGTGGTCAAACCCCAGTCAGACAACACAAACCAAGTGAGGATCAGCTTTAGCAAATGGTTCCCCAAACTCTGTGCAATGATGCTTAAAACCCATTGGGCCGGTTTGTTTCTTGGGAAGTAACATATCCAACAAAAAACCCTAAAAACTAGATTTCTGTAGGCCCACTTGAAAAGAAAGCCTTTTGTTTTTGTTTTTGTGGTCAGTTTAGTGACCAAGAAGAGAACCGAGAGTTACCCCAGTTTCTTTAAAATCAGATAACTGGTCCCAAAGGGTTTAAACTTTAGAAATAAACTTTATAAAATACAAATACAGTAAATGATCTGTTTCCTCCCTGTAAAAAGAACCAAGAAGAACCGAAAAACGTATCGGATTAACATTAAATCTAGACTGCCTACCTGTAAACTCAAGGACAGTGCTTTAAAAATGAACAGAAAATAAAATTTACTTCAGAAAAAACAAGAAAATAAAATCTTCAAGAAAGAAGAGGGAGGGCTCTCCGAGGCATCTGTACTAGGCAAACGGAGTAAAGAATCTGACGGTTGTAGAATGTTTACCAGGGTCAGTGGTTTGAAAACCGATCTCGAGCCTAACATTCCATGATTAGCATAGGTTCTAGTAACCATTTTGGCTCAGGGGCAGTCTTATGATAAGACCATACTACAGAAATCAGAATACAGTAATATTTCCTGGGGTTTGAACCAATGCATTTGAAGAATTTCTCATATACAGTCCAGCTAACAACCACTACCTCTCCCTCCCCCCACAGCACCATGTTGGGACACTTTTACAGCTTTTATACATGGACAGATACTGTCTTACTCCTCAAACCAAAAGAAACAGTTCCAGAAACAACTTGATAACCTCATGCAGGAAATCAAGCAACTAGAGAAGCAACACATGGCAGGGGGTGACCCTACATCTATTAGGACCTCCAAAGGGCCACAATAAAATACAACACCCTAAGTATTAATCCAACGGAGAGAACTATTCTCCTTTCAAATGCTAGAAGAGGGGAGTGTGGCTAAGCCAAGGAGAAGAATGGACACTTGATCTCAGAGCTCCAGGTCCATCCACATTATATCTGTGCCATCCATCATTAGAAACTAACTGGAAAAGCACATAAAAACGCCTAGAAAAAGCTCTCTTTATGGCTGCACTTAAAAAATCAAAAAAGAAGCAAGCCTACCTAAACTGTCAGCCTGCTATGACAAGCAGAGTGTCAGGCCTGGTTCCCCTACAAAATCAAGCCGCCTCTCCTGAGATACAGCGTAAGATGCAACAAACTGCCACCAGCACCGAGCCACAACAAGCATCACCTGGCACAATAGAAAATCTAATTCAAGCCCTAAAATTCGAACTTACGCATCAAATGTGGGCAGGCTTCTAAAATATAGGAGCCCAATTTACTCACCTTCAGCAGACAGTTAGCATGCTGGGGGACACAGTCGATAGTCATTCAGGCAGGCTGAATGAACTAGAGCACCGGGTCAGTGCACAAGAAAACTCCCATTCCCAGCTAGAAACCTCACTACAAGCTGCCCTCAGAGAGTTAGACTACCTCAAGGCCACACTGGATAATCACAAAAACGTAACAGGTGGTGTAATGTCCAGGTGGTGGGGCTGCCTGAGGGTATGGAGGGGACGAATTGCAGGGCTTTTATGGGGCCATAGCTGTTCAAAATGCTAAAACTACCAGAGATGACCTCATTGGAGATCAAGAGGGCTCACTGATCCCCGGGTCACCACCCAGGACCAGAGGAGTGACCCCGCCACTTAATCATCAAGTTCCTCAGATACCAGCAATGGCAGGCTGTACTAGATGCAGCCCGGAAGATGGATACCATCACAGTAAAGGGGAAGCGAGTGAGCATATTCCCGGACTATTCCAGGAAACTTCAGGTTGAATGGCAAGCCTTTAATGCAGTCAAGAAGAAACTTTATGAGATCAATTGCCCATTCGCCATGGTCTACCCGGCGTGTTTAATCATCCGACCACAAAACCACGAGGCCAAGGCCTTCATGGATCCAGAGAAGCGGTGATGGCCTATGTTACACAGGAGTTGGGGAGGAAAGAGCATGAACTGGACCCTCATTCCAGCAATGCCTGAACTGTCTGAAAAGGTACTGTATATAACCCTGGCTTGAATGGACTGACGTGGCTGCAGGAGCCCGAGGGGAAGGGGGGCTTTATTTTTTATCTTGTCCACGGCCCACAGTGGAGATTCTCCAGCCTATCATGGCTGGGTTGAGACAGCACTGTACCCGATATGGGCTCTGGTAAGCTGCCTGAAAGCCTCTCCTTTACTTTGCTGGGGGGGGGTACAATTGACATAGGTCTTGCAGCCAAAAACCATTTCACAGGGTGCAGCTGACTGTAAGATGAAGAATCCCTGTGAGTTGACTCTATGGTGCCCGGACAAGGGCTTCCTTTCAAGCCAAAAAATCAAGACATATTGAATGGGTATCGAACAGTTAGTTTCTATAAAAATCTTAAACTGAGCACCTACTACTTTGAACTTTTTCTTTTCCTTTTATTATTTCTTCCGACTGTGGAACTGCACCTAGCCCTATAAGGAACTTTTACAGTTGATAGGTGACAACTTATTTGGCATTAACAACCGTGAGTCTCCCATGTGGCAAATGGACTTTACTTTGCTCTACATCTGACTGTAAACACAAATTTGCTTGCATGGAAGGGGGTAGAGTCACCTCGCTTAAGAAGAGACTCAGATACGGGGAGAAGTACCTAAACTTCCCTGATTACCCTTTTCCTTTCTTTACTTTGGGCGTGAGGAGAATCATGCGCCATGATTAGCAAAAGCAGAAAGAAATGTCTTTTATGCTTATTTAAGGTTGAAACCCTGTATATTGTGGGGGTGATGTACTAACTACCTATCTTTGCAGGGTGCAAGAGCTTTATTTTTTCAGGGGCTTGGTCGTTTATACTTTGGGGGTGTTCTGATTGTTAAACTAGGCAAACAAATAATCCTGGCATGTGAGAGCATTCCTACGGGGGGTGGGGTTCTGTGGCATTGAGGACCGTCCTCCAGGTGATTAGCCACACTTGGATTGGGAGCCCACCCAATTAAAGAACCGGGCAAGTAGAGCAATCAAAGAGATAAACTGAGATATAAATTTTGGCTACAGTGGTGGCTGGAATGGGGGACCTCACTCAAGGGGTTCACCGGCACCTTGCTACCCAACAGAGGGGTGTATGCTCCACACTAGTAGTCTGAAAAGGAGGGATGTTTATGGAGCCTAGAGGGGCAACGGCAGACTATTATAAGAACCCTGAGAGGGAGGGGCTCTGGGAGCCCCTCTTTGCCTCTGCCCTCTGCCCCACTCCCCACCGCCATCAAGGGACATTAGCACCATGGAATTGAACTATAATCCAGCACACTTGGTTAAAGAAGAATGGGGCCCACGGCTCATCTATGAGGAGTAGTGGGCCATGGGGGAGAATTTTCGAATTTATGAAGTTGAGGGGGAGGAGAGGGAAAGTGGGCAACAGTTATGTCTAGGGGTAGGTTTTGTTTTATTGTTAGCATATATTAGGTGGGAATGGAAGCTGGGGGGGAGTGGAGGGGTAAGGGGTAAGTTAAGATGGGGGCAGTTTAACGAGGGAAGTTCTAAAAGTTATAGTAAGTTAGTGGTTCAGGTTTTTGAAGTTTGTTGTGAAATGATAAGCAGGTTGGTTAAAACTCAAAAGTAGCAGACAGCACAGGGCACTGCAAACTGTGTTATTCAACAGATCATGATTTCAGTTGTCTCTATATACCTAACTATACCAACATGGGATCCTTAAAATGCATAACTTGGAATGTTAGGGGTTTGAAAACAGTGGTTAAAAGAAAAAGAGTTTAGAGCTATTTAAGGAAACAAAAAGGTGATATCAACTTCCTACAGGAAATTAATTTGACAAAAGAAGAGGCGAGTGGTCTGTCAAACTCCTGGGAGGGTATCCTCCTGGTTTCCCCTTTTACGTCCAGAGCAAGAAGGGTGGCAATATGGCTGAGGCCCTGTTTAAAAGCTGAAGTCCATAGCATAGTCTCTGACCCCTAGGGCAGATACTTGATTGATGATGTTACCACAGAAGGGAGTAGACTCACTCTGGTCGCAGTATATGGCCCAAATATAGATGATCCAGAATTTTGTCACCATCTGGCATAGGTGTTAGCACCCTTTCAGGATAATATCATTATGGGGGGAGACTTCAACACACACTGGGACGGAAACTTGGATCACTCAGGAGGTGGGGGGATGCCTCCTCCGAGGAGCTCTGTAGCACTCCAGGAAATGCCCTTGAAAGGGTGTTGAGAGAGGTTTGGAGGCACACCCACCCGCACCACAAGGAATACTCCTATTACTCACATATGCATAAAATATATATTTGACTAGACTATTTCTTAGTTTCCCCCAAATAAACTTAGATGTCTTGTATTGGCCAAATGTGGTCTGATTTGTATATCTGATCATGAACCACTAGAATTCTCACTAAACACAGGCCAGACGCCCCCTCTGAGCAGGCAGTGGAGGCTGGATCCTACCCTGTTGACTTCTCAGGCCTACAAGGCATACATATCTAAAAACATTCAGGAGTTCCTGACACACAACAGGGTAGGGCACACAACAACATCTACCACATGGGAAGCATTAAAGACATACCTTAGAGGGGCTACAATAGCATTCACTTCACATCAATGTAGGGAGGCACTGAAAGAGGAAGAAACTCTGGTAGAGCAAATCCTGGCCTTGGGAAAGGAAGAGGATGGCAGGAGCAGCAAAAAAACAAAGAGGGAACGCTGAAGGTCTTGAAGGGGAGAATAAATCAGCTATCGGCCCACCGCATAGAAAGGGATATCATAAAAGCAGGGGCAGGGATTTACTTCAAAGACGACAGGGCAGGTAAATGATTAGCGTAGAAAGTGAAAAAACAGGTGGCGGAAAGAGTGATTTTGGCCAGGGAGGACAACCAGGGGGTGAAGACCTCGAATTCGCTAACAATAAATGAGATATGCAAGACCTTCTAAGAATCCTTATACACTTCTGAGGCTCCTGGGGATGCAAATCCAGAGAGTTTTCTTAAAGGTGTCCCACTGATGTCACTGGAACCAGAGAGGAGTGAGGAGCTCGATAGGCCCATCACCCTTTCGGAGCTAAAACAGGCTATATGGACCTCTAACGTGGGAAGGGCCCCTGGGCCGGATGACATACCCACGGAATTCTATAAAATATTCTGGAGTGACTTTCATGTTAATGGTGCAAGAGACACAGGAAAGGGGAGTGCACCCTCGATCCTTACAATTTACTACCATTACGGTTCTCCCAAAACCAGGGAAGGACCCCTCCAAATGCAGCTCCTATCATCTTATCACCCTATTGCCCTCCTAAATGTAGACTACAAGAGTATAGCTAAATTAATAGCTACCAGATTGGAGGGTATATTACCAGTATTGATTCATCAGGATCAGTGTGGGCTTGTCAAAGGCAGACAAGCGAAGCATAATATCTGCAGGATGCTGAACATTCTGCATGGGTGGTCGGGTAGGGGAGAGGACAGAAATAGAAGCCTCCTAGCACTTGACGCAGAGAAGGCCTTTGATAAGCTGGAGTGGGCCTTCATGTTTTCCACCCTGAGGCGTTTTAACCTGGGACCCAGGTTATGTTCCTGGATACAAACACTCTGTGCGTCTCCCCAGGTGCAAATTCTCACAAATGAGAACCTATCTGCCCCCTTTCTCCTCACCAGGAGAACAAGACAAGGATGCCCCCTGTCACCACTGTTGTATGTCCTGACAATGGAAGTGCTGGCCTTAGCCATAAGTAACCATCTGCAGACACAAGGTTATACCAAGGGAGATCAGAATCAGGTATTATACAATAGGGGTTTAGTGATATGCCGCTAAGTAAATAGTCGTATTCTCAACGTATACTGATATCAGGAAGCTGACATGTACACAGTAAGAAAACATACCAGATAAATATACTGTGTACACATCAGCAAAAAATATCACTACTCTCTCTACGTCAGCTACTCTAGTAGCTGAAAGCTACGGAAGAAAACCGGAAATGGGAAAAAACACAGGTATCACAAAAACTTTACAAGTTGACTGAAGAAAACTAAAAAGCCCCTATTGTATAAAATGGATATGTGATGGTAATGGGCTTGATATGTGTAACATCACAACTTGAGGTAAGTGAGCTCAGAAAAATCACTTATGGCTCCGCTATGCAGAGTCACTCGTGATTATCCCAAGCTTACTTGCCACTCGTTGAGATATTACTCATATCAAGCCCCTTACCATCACATAAACGCCGCTAAAGCTAATTCAAGGGGATTGTGACAGGTGGAAGAGTTTGCCTCTCACCCTAATAGGGTGAGTAAATATAGTCGAAATTGACCAACAGGTGGAGTACCTTGAAAAATACTCTATCCAATGCCTGCAGCAACATGTGTTCTGGAAGGGACACAGCACCACCTTGGCCCTGATAGAATTCACTGGCTTTATTCTCTGGATCAGGGCACCTTAGTAGGAGTTGCCTTCATAGACCTCACTAAGGCGTTCAGTACTATCCATCACTCACTACTCCACCAACAGCTTACCACTGCTTGCCTCTTCTCTGACACAACACTTCGGTTCAAAAACTATCTTGAAGACCGCTCTCAATGGGTGAAAATAGCCAACGTCATATCTGACCGACAGCCTGGCAACTCTGGCGTGCCACAGGGCTCAATCCTGGGGCCACTCCTATTCAGCATCTTCCTTAATAACCTACCTCGTATCTGCCACCAAAGGATCCTCCTCTATGCAGATGATGCGGTCATCTACTCCACCAGCCATGACCCCAAGCAACTGTAACTTCACTTTCAGACTGGGTTTGAGGAAGTGGAGGACTGGTTCTCTACACATAAATTGTATTTATTTTTTGTTTACCGGGTAAGGTGTCATAGCCACAAAATATGACTATTTTCAGACACGACCCGGGAGGTTACAATACAAAATTGGCAGACAAAACAAATAACAGGTATAGTTCAGAGGTAATCAACCATACAAGGAAAAATCTACACAATGTTGATCCTCAACTACAAGAAAACCAAAGTAATGATGTTCAGCAACACCTGAAACAAGTACAAATCTCATACACTTACCATCAGAAATGGTCTTGGTGTCCCTCTTGAACAAATACCACATTTCAGATACCTGGGGGTCACCTTAGACAGCTATCTGTCCTATGCTAAACATATAGGTAATATAGCCAGGGCTGTCAACGTCAAGATTGGTCTCCTACATAGACATAAACACTGCCTTACTCCAGAAGCCCTCTGACTTGCTTTATATAGTTCTGTCATATCCATTGTTCTTGTAATCTATGGAGCAGCCCCCATGTCTTCGTTGCACAGGATATCCATTGCTCTGAACAAGGCATTCAGACTACTCACGGGGTCCACACGTTTCACCCACACCTGTGATCTTTACGGCGAGACTGGTTGGCTACAGCTCTCCGGGAGGGTCCAATACCAAACCTGTCTTTTAGCCAAAAAAGCATTTCTCATCATCCTGCCACCAGGCACCGCAAATCTGCTAAGCCCCTATTGTAGTTTGCAGCATATGTGAAGCTTGAACAGTCATCATCTCCATGTTCCTAGATGCCGGACAGCCCAGGGGTAATGCTCATTTGCCTACAGAGCACCTCACTGGTTTAATACTCTTCATAGTAATATAACTACCCTACCTAAATTGGGACCATTCAAATAGAAGTTACGCCAACATCTCACGGCCAGCAGTTCTTGTGACTGCTTCACCTGAGACTCCCATCTACTAGCATTCAATCTTCTCCTCACAACTGGATAACCCTGTATCTCTGCTGTTACCTCTATAATTCTGAGGCTACCCCATTTTTGCACTTTGACAAGGCCCCAGGCTAACCCCTGTCCACCTCACCCCCTCTGCCCTACCCCTCCACCAGCTTGACAAGGCCTATGGCTGCCACTTCCTACCTTTCTTACCACCCATCCACCTCACCCCCCGCCCCTACCTCCTACCAAGCTTGACAAGGTCTATGGCTGCCACCTCCTACCTGTCTTACTCTCCTTCCCACCTCACCCCATGTCCCTACCACCCCCCGCACACCAGTTTGACAAGGCCTATGGCTGATGTTCCCTACCTTTCTTTCTTTTTTTTTTTTGAAACCTCTGTTTATCTCCCCCTACACCCCTCAAGCTCCAGTTCCTTGGGAGCACCAGTTGAGTCTGCCCTGCTTTCCACCTTACCTGGTCCATCTCATTCCCCCATGGAGCTGCGGTTTTGCCCCCCCGGGCGGGGACGAGGTGTGGCCCATACACCCCAAATACTTCTTTGTTTCGTCAGGTTCAGGCGGCCAGGTAGGTGGAAGCACATTAGGATCTAGTTCCAGCGCTCCGTCTCCTCGGAGCTCGAAGGCATTTTCTCCCTTTTTTTTCTTGTGGACGTCACGTGCGCCCTGACATCAAGGCGCATAGTACTGATGTCCATGACGTCCGCCCCACTGTGTCTGCCTTGGAGCTTGCTATGCCCCAGATGTCCGCCTGGGATGATCAAGCCTTGAGACTCTACCCCCTCCCTCCCTGGAGAGATGAGCTGTCCATGGGATGCTCAAGCCTCCTCCTCCCTGGCCGGCCCTCCAGCTCCCGGGCTCACTCACGAACCCAGGTCGCTGGCGCCGCAAGCATAAATCCAACTGCTGCACTGACAGGCCGACCCTACCTTTCTTTCTTTCTCCCATCTTTATCCTTCCCCTTCTCATCTACACTTGCCTCCTATTAGAATAATAAAACTGCGTATAGATACATATATATTTGCTCACTTTATTTTACTGTTTTGGAAACACTGTACTCTTACCCCTTGTACTGCATGTTTTGTCTCCCCTCCTTACTGACGTGGAATATTTGTGAATCATCTGGTTGTGTTCAGAGGTACTGTAATCCAAGAATGAATACATAAAAAAATAAATAAATAAAAATGAAAAATGTTCATACTGTCACAATGCCTATATCTGTTTCAAACTCTTCTGTTCTAGGTCCCCAAATACTATTTTAAGTCACTAAGAGGAGCTATAACTAACCTGCTCAGGGGGGGGGTGTAGGAGAACCCGAATTAGGCAGGACATTCTATGGAGGCTGGTGGCTGAAGAGGGGTTGGGCCTTCTCAATTTGTACCTGTACTACCTAGCAGCACAAATCTCCCCCTTGGTTGATCTATTACAGGATGCCCCATAGAAACATAGAAACATAGACTTTGACGGCAGATAAGGACCACTTGGCCCACCTAGTCTGTCCATTTCCCTACCTATTAGATAAGCTGCAGATCCTAGTTAACCAACAGCCTACTTCTTCCTACCCCCCCCCCCCAAAAATTGCCTTATGTCTGTCCTATGCATTCTTGATTCCCCACAGTTTTGGACCTCACAACCTCCTCAGGAAGGCTGTTCCATGCGTCCACCACCCTCTCTGTGAAAAAATAATTCCTCACATTGCCCCTGAACTGCCGCCCCATCTTCAAATTGTGTCCCCTTGTTCTTGCACATCTCTTTTTCTGAAAGATGCTACCCTCTTGGACTTTGTTGATTCCCTTGAGGTACTTAAAAGTTTCTATCATGTCCCCCCTCTCCCTCCTTTCCTCAAGGGTATACATATTAAGCTCCTTCAGTCTATCTCTTAGTATGGCTTCTGGTGCAGACCCTGCACCATTTTAGTTGCCCTCCTCTGGACTGTCTCCATCCTGTCTATGTCCTTGCGGAGATGGGGTCTCCAGAACTGCACGCAGTACTCCAGATGGGGTCTCACCAGCTGTCTATACAGAGAGATAACTACTTCCTGTTTTCTACTATTGATGCCTCTTCCTATACATCCCAGTATCCTCCCAACCCTCCTTACTGCCTTCTCACATTACTTGCTTGCCTTTAGGTCATCTGATATGACTACCCCCAGGTCCCTTTCCATTTTTGTTGTTGTTACTACCTCCCCCCATTGTGTACTCTTCCCCTGGGTTTTTGTTTCCCAGGTGTATTATTTTGCACTTCTTTGCATTGAATCTAAGCTGCCATACTTCTGACCATTCCTCCAGCCTTGTCAAGTCACTTCTCATCCTTTCCACCCCCCCTTGTGTATCAACCCTGTTGCAGATCTTTGTGTCGTCTGCAAAGAGGCAAATTTTTCCTTCCAGTCTCTCTGCAATGTCACTTATAAAGACATTAAAAAGGACCAGACCCAGTACTGAACCCTGCAGTACCCCACTAGTAACCCCCCTTTCTTTGGAGTGGACTCCTTTTACTATTACCTTCTTTGTCCTGTTGTCCAGCCAATGTTTTACCCAGGCTACCACCCTGGAACCCACTCCCAGGCTGGCTAATTTGTTTATTAATCTTTTGTGTGGGACTGTATCAAATGCCTTGCTAAAGTCTAGGTAGGCCATTTCCACAGCCCCTCCCTGGTCTACTACTTTGGTCACCCAGTCAAATAAATCGATTAGATTCATCCGACATGACCTTCCCGCTGTGAATCCATACCGCCTTGGGTCTTGTGCCCCACTGGCCTCTAGGTGCTCAACAGTTCTTTCCTTCAGAAGTGATTCCATCATTTTCCCTACCACTGAGGTCAAACTGATAGGTCTGTAGTTTCCTACCTCTGTCTTGCTCCCACTTTTGTGAAGGGGAATCACATCCGCCCTTCTACAGTCCTCAGGTACTACCCCATCTTCCCATAATTTGTTAAAAAGGGTAGTCAGTGGCATCACTAGTTCTCCCCTTAGTTCTTTTAGAATTCTGGGGTGAATCCTGTCAGGCCCCATTGCTTTGTCCACCTTCAGTTTTAGGAGTTCTTTCAGACCCCTTTCTTCTGTGAAAGGACTGGTATTGACCCCCTATCCAGAGTGCCTCTGTTGATTGGATTAGATACCTCCCCCTCCTCTTCTTTTGTGAATACTTAACAGAAGTATTAATTCAGTATCCCTTCTTTTTCACTGTCCATCTCTGCCCACCCACCCTCTGCTTTATTAAGCCTCACTATCCCTCCCTTTGTCTTTCTTCACTCCCCAATGTACCTATAAAAGGTTTATCCCCCCTCTTAACCGAGTTGACTATCTTTTCCTCAGTTTGGGCCTTTGCTATTCTGACTGCCTTCCCCACTTCCTTCTGCTTTAACTGGCACAATTCTCTGTCCTGCTCCTTCTGTGTTTCCTTATACTTCCTGAATGCTATCTGTTTCTCCCTAACCTTCCCAGCCACCTCTTTTTTTTTTTTTTTTAAGCTATTTTTTTCTCTCCTGCTGCAGTGCAATCGGTGGGGGCATCCAGCTGCCAGCTCCCCCTGGCAGGAGAGCAGCAGGCTCACCTGCATGATGGGTGGTCCGGTACAGCCGCTCCCCAACCCACTGGGAGGGCCCCCTATGCCTTTCCATGCTGGGCCGAGACCAGATCCACCCAGCGCTATTCCACGACAAACCTCTGGGCGGTACAAGCGCGGCTATCAAGCTGCTCACTCGCGTTCAGCCATTTTCCTCCTTTACTGTCCCTTGGAGTGCAGACATGCAATGACATTGAGGCACAGCATGCCGACGTCTGCCGCACTCCACCCCTAAATGCACCAGCTCTGGTAGTGCCCCCAGTCATCACCAGGGGCTGCTACAGAGAGATGGGATCCCTCAACCCTCCCTGGGATACGAGAGCAGTCCTCTGGATGCTCGATTCCATCTCTTCCCTACCAATCCCTGGTGACCCAGGCGCTTTCCAAACCTGGGTCGCCAGCGTGGCGCAAGGTGTGGCATCCAGTGCCTCAACCCTCAGTGCCACCGATCCAGTCTCCCCGCCACCTCTTTTGAGAACCATAGTGTTTTTTTTTCTTTCATTTTGATATGTTTATTTGCTTCACACAAAGGCTTGCTGCTTCTGTGATGGCATTTTTGATGTTTCCCCATTGTTCCTCCACCCCTCCTTTTTGTCTGTTTGCTAGTGCTTTTCTGAGGCCTACTCCCATTTTGACAAAGTCAGCCCTCCTAAAGTCCAGTACCCTCACTTTTGTATGGCTTGACTCTCTGGCTAAATTTATCGTGAACCACACTGTTTGGTGGTCACTTGTTCCCAGATGGATACCCACTTTTAGATCTGAAATCCTGTCTCCGATCCCATTTGAGAGTACCAGGTCTAAGATTGTTCCCTCCTGAGTGGGTTCCAACACTAGCTGTCTGAGGCATGCCCCCTGTAGGGCATCGAGAATGACTCTGCTCTTGGATGTGGCTGCAGCAAAGGTGCTCCAGTTAACATCTGGCATATTCAGGTCCCCTATCAACAATATCTCCCCTTTCTCTGCCATCCTAAGGATGCCTTCTATCATTTCCTTGTCCATTTCCTCCCCCTGAGACCGGGATCTGTATACAATCCCTGTGTGTATTGTGGTGACATTTCCAGTCTCCATGGTGACACACAGTGCCTCCTCTCCTCCCTGTTTACTCTTTTGTTCCGTTGATTTGATCCCTTTCCTTACATAGAGAGCTACTCCTCCTCCTCCTCTTCTACCCTCCCTGTCCCTCCTGTAGATTGTGTACCCTGGTATGCTAACATCCCAGTCATGGTTCTCTGTGTACCATGTTTCTGTGACTGCCACGATATCCAGACATCCCTCTTCCATCAAGGCCACCAGTTCATGGAGCTTGTTACCTAGACTACGGGCATGGGTACTCATTACCCTCCATTTTTTGATGGCCTTAACCCTTTTTGCCCCATTCCTGTCCTTACTGCCTTTGCCTTTTTCTCCATTTACCCCTGCCATTCTCCCTATAAACTTCTCTAGCTTGCTGTTTACCTCACTAACTACCCTGATTTTTTGGGGAGCTAGGATTTCCCTGCTCCTTTTCAGTACCTCCCCCCCTTGGCTAGTTTAAATGCTTGCCAATGAAGCATTTAAACCTATCACCTAGGATCCTGGTTCCCCTCCTGGACAGATGCAGACCATTGTACCAGTATAGGCCTGCATCCCTCCAGGTGGACCCCCAGTCCCCAATGAAGCCAAAACCCTGAGCTCTGCACCAGTTTTTCAACCATTGATTGAATCCCATGGTGCAGAGCACCCTAGCCTCACCCATGCCACAGACAGGCAGCATCTCCGAGAAGACTATCATGCGTGCTACTTGTCTAAGGCCCCTCCTCAACTCCACAAACTCCTTCTGCACTGCTCTGATCCCTTTCCCAGCCAGATCATTTGTCCCTAGGTGGACAATGACATTGAGCTTCCTACCCCATGCAGCTGCTCCCACGATCCTGAGGATTTGCGCCCTGTCCCTCCAAGCCAGGGTGCCAGGCAGGCACCTTACCTCCCACTCCCCTTCTTCCCCCAGTTCTACCATCCTAACAATGGAGTCCCCCACCGGGAGTTATTTCCTTCCCCTGTGGGGTCCCATGCCACCCTCCTGTGGGTCTCCATTGTGAAGGCAACCAAAATGGTGCAGGGACTGCATCAGAAAACATATGAGTACAGATTAATGGAGCTCAATATGTATACCCTAGAGCAAAGGAGGGAGAGAGGTGATGTGATCGAAACATTCAAACACCTTATGGGCATTAACAAGGTGAAAGAGTCTAACATGTTTCAATATAAGAACAAGCATTTGTCAATGCCGAATGTTGATTGCACTGGTGTCTTGAGCTTGCTCACTGCCCCTCTGTCACTGGCTCAGTCTATTTCTCCCGGTGCTACAGGCTGCTGTTTTGTACTGGGCTCCTGCCTGCATTGGCACCTTGTTCTGCCCACTAAGAAATCCGCAGCTGTCCTGACAGAGTTGCGTAGAGGTGGTTCACTCCCCCTCTCTCACTCATTCATTCTGTTTCTCCTGGTGCTGCAGGCTGCCCTTTTGTACTGGGCTCCTGCCTCTGTTGGTGGCTTTTTCTGCCCACAAAGAAATCTGCAGCAGTTCAACACAGGTCTGTTGAGTCTGCTGAGTCCCCCTCTCTCACTCACTTGTTCCATTTCTGCCGGAGCTGCAGGCTGCCCTTTTGTACTAGGCTCCTGCCTGTGTTGGCACCTATTTCTGCCCACAAAGAAATCCACAGCTGTCTCGACAGAGCTCCGTTGAGGGCACTCACTCCCCCTGTGTCACTCACTCATTCTGTTTCTCCTGGCGCTGTAGCTTGCCCTTTTGTACTGGGCTCCTGGCTCTGTTGGTGCCTTTTTCTGCTCACAAAGAAATCTGCAGCAGTCCCGACAATGCTCCATTGAACTCGCTCAGTCCCCTTCTCTGACTCGCTCATTCCGTTTGTGGTGGCTTTGCAGGCTGCTCTTTTCTATTGCGCTCCTGCCTGCGTTGCCGCCATTTGCAGCAGTTACAATACAGCTCTGCTGAGCTCGCTCACTCCGCCTCTCTCACTCGCTCATTCTAGTTTTCCTGCCAATGCAGGCTACCATTTTGTACTGGGCCCTTGCGTGCATTGCTGCCTTTTTCTGCCCACAAACAAATCTGCAGCAGTCCCAACAGAGCTCCGTTGAGCTCACTCACTCCCCCTCCCTCACTGGTTCATTCTGTGTCTCCTGCCGCTGCAGGCTGCCCTTTTGTACTGGGCTTCTGCCTGCACTGGTGGCTTGTTCTGGCCAGAAAGGAATCTGAAGCAGTCCCGACACAGCTCCATTGAGCTCGCTCACTCCCCCTCTCTCACTCACTCATTCCATTTCTGCCAGCGCTGCAAGCTGGTCTTTTGTACTGGACTTCTGCCTGTGTTGCCGCATTTTCTGCCCACAAAGAAATCCGCAGCAGTCACAATAGAGCTCCATTGAGCTTGCTCAGTACCGCTCTGTAACTCACTCATTCTGTTTCTCTTGGCGCTGCAGGCTGCGCTTGTGTACAGGGCTGCTGGCTGTGGTGGCACCTTTGTCTGTCCACAAATAAATCCGCAGCTGTACCAAAAAAGCTCCATTGAGGTCGCTCAGTCTCCCTCTGTCTCTCTCTGTCACACGCTCATTCTGTTTGTACTGGCGCTGCAAGCAGCCCTTTTGTACGAGGCTCCTGCCTGCATTGGCACCTTTTTCTGCCAACAAAGAAATCCACAGCAGTCCTGATAGACCTCCGTTGAGCTCACTCAGTCCTCCTGTCTCACTCACTCGTACTGTTTCTCCCACCGCTACAGGCTGGCCTTTTCTACTGGGCCCCTGCCTGCATTGATGCCTTTTTCTGCCCACAAAGAAATCCACAGCAGTCCTGACAGCACTCCGGTGAGTTCGCTCACTCCCCCTCCCTCACTCACTCACTCTCTCGTTCTGTTTCTCCCACTGCTACAGGCTGCCCTTTTGTACTGGCCTCTTGCGTTGGGTTCCTTTTTCTGCCCACAAACAAATCCAGAGCAGTCCTGACAGAGCTCAGTTGAGCTTGGTCGCTCCCCACTCTCACTCGTTCCATCTTAATCTGTCACAAACACTGATGTCCCACAGCGACCGTGCTATTCTCCGTCAGGAGTGCAAAAACATATTTTAGCCAGGATGTGAAAAATGACAGCTGTACTGTTCATAAGAAGGTGTGAAAGAATGCCACTGTTGAAAATGTAGTGTGAAAATATTACAAATTTGCGAAGTTACAAGAGTACGTGGAAACAGTTGAATGCACGTTTGTAACACAGTCATGTTAGGGAGTTTTGTCACCAAATTTCCAACATAGGGATTTTACGACCTCTGCTCATGAACAGTGCCACTGTCATTTTCTTTATCTGTCCCGAACACTGATTTCCCACAGAGACCGCATTATTCTGTGCCGCAACTGTGAAACCATATTTCTCTCAGGATGTGAAAAATGACAGCTGTACTGCTCATAAGGAGGTGTGAAAAATTGCCATTATTGAAAATGTGGCATGACAATATTACAAATCTGCAAAGTTACAAGAGTGTATGGAAAGTGTGCAACACAACTCATTTGATGGGCTATCATCACCAAATTTTCAACATAGGCATTTTAGGACCTCTGCTCATGAACAGTATCACTGTCATTTTATTTCTCTGTCCTGGACAGTGATTTCCCACAGCGACTGCTCTATTCTGCATCGGAACTGCAAAAACACATTTCGGCCAGGATGGGAAAAATGACAGCTGCACTGTTCATAAGTAGGTGTAGGAAAATGGCAATTTTGAAAATCTAGAGTGAAAATATTATACATTCGTGAAGTTACGAGCATGCGTGCAAACTGCACAACGCACGCTCGTAACACAGTCATTTTATGGAGTATCGTTACCAAATTTTCAACATAGCCATTTCAGGACCTCTACTCATGAACAGTGTCACTGACATTTTCTTAATCTTCCCAAACACTGATTTCCGACAGCAACCGCACTATTCTGCACCAGAAGTGCGAAAACACATTTCTGCCAGAATGTGAACAATGACAGCTATACTGTTCACAAGGAGGTGTGACAAAATGCCAATGTCAAAAATCTGGCATCAAAATATTGCAAATTCACAAAGTTATGCATGTGCATAGCAACTGCGCAACGCACACTCGTAAAACAGTCATTTTGGGGATTTTTTCCACCAAATTTGTAACATAGGCTTTTTGAGAGCCCACCTCATGAACACTGGCACTGTTGTTTCACTAATCAGCCCCCAAAGGTGATTCCGTGCAGTGACCACGAAATCACCTTTCGGGGCCGATTAACGCCATGACAGTTCAAGCATTCATGAGGAGGGGTCCCAAAAAACCCATATGGAAAATTTGGTGAAAAAATTTCCCAAAATGCCCGAGATATGCACTAAAGTTGAAAAAACCCTGTTCATTACATTATACAGCTTACCGGCATTTCCTCAGTTCGCGGTCAACTTTTAAGAGTGCAGACGTGTTCCCGGTCCACTGAAGATTGTCGCACTGGACTCCGGAGGTAAGTATGGGGTGGGGGGTGTGGGGAGGCAGGGTGCGCGGTGGGTGGAGGTCGCGGGTGGTGGGTGGGCAACACGGAGACTATGAGGACCGTTTCTGCTTTTCAAGGGAAAAAAAGCAAAAGACTTGTCGGGACAGTTTTTCTTTTACAGGGCATGTGTGGCACACTGGGGTGGGCTCCCAGCATGCCAACAACAGCTTTCTTTTGGGGGGGCCAGCAATAGCCGATGGGGGATTGGGCACCCCCATCGGCACACAAGGGGTGAGTCAGTATGCCGATGGGGATTGGGCACCCCATCGGCAGGAATAACAGCATGTGGGGGGGCCCAACGGCTTTCTGTTGGTGGGGGCAGCAATAGCCAATGGGGGATTGGGCACCCCCCTCAGCACACAAAGGGGGGGCTTCATTATGCTGATGGGGATTGGGCAAACCGTTGACAGAAAATGAAAGCACGGGAGGGGGATGACAGAATACCGATGGGGACTGGGCTCCCCCATCGGCAAAATGAACAGGGGGGCACCGATGCCGACGAGGATCGGGGCCCCTGTCGGCACATAAACACGGTGGGGGGAGTTATATTGTTTGTGAACACAGCGGCAACCTGCCACCATGTTCACAAACAATATCAGGCTTGCTAGATCCGTCCTGCAATGACGGGTTGCTCTCTCATTGCAGCAGATGGCTGACGCTGCAATGACGAGGTGGCCCCTGATTGCAGTGGATGATTTGTCACAAGTTGGTGCGAATGTTCCAAACTTGTGTTACCAGCAGCCTACAACAGCATTGGGGGAAGCAAGACAAGCCTTTGCAAGCTGTGGGGGCACTGGCCCCAACAGTGCTGTGCCTCCACAGCCTGCTTCTCAGCAAGCTGTGCCAATATGTTTCTTGCGCTGAGCACAATCAATATAAAAATAGCAGGACAAGAGGACACAGCATGAGATTAGAGGGAGGCCGATTAAGGGGTAATGTGAGGAAATACTTTTTCACAGAAAGGGTGGTGGATGCATGGAATGGCCTACCTCGGGAAGTGGTGGATATGAATACAGTGCAGGGCTTCAAACAGGCATGGGATAGGCACAAAGGAGCAATACAGATGAGTATGAATAGATAGTCCATTGACAAAGCAAAGGCTGATGGCACATTTATAAGGTAGAAAAAGAAATGGGCAGACTGGATGGGCCTTGTGGTCCTTATTTGCCGTCAACTTCTATGTTTCTATGTTTCTATGTTAAGGTTCCCAGACTCCTCCTTGGTCTCCACCGTGGGTGCCTCCATAGAGGAACCAAACTCTGCCAGAACGGCGTACGAATTGTGGAGAGGTACAACTGGAGGGATGCACCTCAGTTCCACCACGCTCACCCTCCCTGAGCCTGTTGTGGTCCAACTGCTTCTCATTCTTGGCAACCTCTGAGGCAGTGGCGGTGACCCTGCTGGTCCCTGGGTGGGAGAGGATGTCCCCCGGATCCTGACCAACTCCTCCTGGAGATGAGCAACCTCCTCCTCAGCCCGGAGAGATGCCTGCAGATGGGACAACACCGAATCCTCTAGAATGTCTCCCTGAAGACTACTGCTCCATAGCCACTGCACTGCACCACTCCCATCATGTCTTATTTGTGACCCCTTA
Source organism: Neoceratodus forsteri (assembly GCA_016271365.2). Lineage (NCBI taxonomy): Eukaryota > Metazoa > Chordata > Ceratodontiformes > Ceratodontidae > Neoceratodus > Neoceratodus forsteri. The sequence continues at coordinate 959,681,045 of CM057453.1, forward strand.
ACTGTTGTTTTGTATGCTTACTCTTTCCTCTCTCTGCTTATTTCTTTTTTCACTTTTTATAAAAAAAATGTTTTTCTCCCTACTTTTCTACTGCCTCCGTGCCCTAAAAGCTCTTGATCTTCCTGTTCTGGGACAGGAAGTTCCTATATTCCTGAGTAGTTTCCTTCTTACATGCTCAGAGTCAGACCTCCAGCAGCTGGGGGGGGGTGGAGAGCTACTCTTTTCCTTCTAGGATGGTGAGTCTTTTGTGCCTTTGTGATCACTCCCTTCCTGCTCCCAAACAGGAAGTTCCTGTTGTCAGTCAAATCCTGTGCCTATAAAAGTAGAACTGGCTAAGGGTGGGGGTGGAGGGGGGAGAGAGGGCAATATAGTTGCAGGAGAGTAATAAAGTTCTAACAGCACCTCCTTCCTCTTGCTGTTCTCTGCCAAAAGCTAACTAGGGCAGCTTTTAAATCCAAACACCCAGCTTCCTGCTGCCTAAGCCACTCCCCCTAATTCACAGTTTCCTTCTTCACCTAGCTAACTGCACAGATAACAATTCTCTTCACCCAACTCAGACAAACACACTAACTCTTTTTTTGTTACTTTGTTTTTACCCTAAATTGAAGGTCTCAGTAGTAGAGTTCTAGTTCCTTAGTCCCAGTAGAGTATTAAAGTTATAACAGCACCTCCTTCCTCTTGTGCAAGAACACAAGTGGACAGGGATGGAGATTTCCACCAACGGTGCTCCACTGACCTTTTCTCACTTTGCGATGGCCCTGAAAAGGAAGACAGTGAAACATATTGCTAACCCATTCACTAGAACAACTATGCAAGCGTGGCTTGTGGCCCATCAAATTCTGGGCTATCCAGCCACTATTTCTCCAGATGCCTCTATAGCACAGGCACTCTGGGAGGAGGGGAACATTCTTAACCCAGTTGCTCGGGCACTAGGTGCACAGGAAAAGGCGGGACTGCACTGTGTCTCCCAGTTAGTCGACCAGGACACCATTCACTCCTACCAATCCCTGTCCCAGAGGTACAGCCTGCACCTGTCCCAATTCTTTGCATATCTACAGGTTAGACACTGAATGCAAAAACAAGAGAGTCAGGGTGTGGAGCTATCCCCACTTCCACTAAGTAGATCCCGGTGGAGGGGGTGGTGTGGGGCACATGGGGAAAAGGGAATCCTAAACCACTCACTGATTGCTATAAAACCCTATTAGGCAGTCTACCCTTGACCTTAGATAAACTTAAGAATAAATGGGATAGGGATATGGGAGGAGGAATCCTGATGGAGGGGGACTGGAGAATGATCCTACACAAGGGCATGACATGCTCAGTTAACAACAGACTAAGAGCAATACACTATAACATTCTACACAGAACATACTTCACCCCATTACTGGCTAACAAGATAGACCCCTCAGCTTTGGACCTTTGTCCACAGTGTAAAGTACATCCCGGCACTTCCATACACATGGTATGGAGCTGCCCAAGAGCTATGGATTTTTGGTACAGCATCACTAGCCTAATGCAGAGTGCTCTGGATGATGGTTAGGAAACGGGAATGGGTGAGGTGCTGCTCAAATTGCCTGGGAGATCAAAGGGGACGGTAGAGGTCTAGTCCACCCTTTGTGGTCTCTTGCAATGGTAGTGGGGAAACAAACCTTGGCTAGCCACTGGGGAGCTGAGTCAGTACCTACAACCTCTGAGTGGGCAAACAAAGTAATGCACTGCATGAAATTAGAACATACTCAGTATAAGGCAAGTAACAGAGAAGATAAATTCCTGTGGGTTTGGGGCCCACTAGAATGGGCACTGCCAAAGGCCTGATTTCCAAACATATAGAGGGGCACTTGCATATAATATGGTGACACAAAACATCAGTAACAGGAGAAGGGGGTGCAATGCATAGCATTACCTCTCTGCCTCTTTTGAACATTGCTTAACCATCAGATGTCTTGTAGCCATTATCTGGAGGGATAAAGCTGTCTCACCTGATAGAAGGCATAAGACACTCCATGGGGTGATGAACTGACTTCTCTTGGGAAGTAGTTAATGTTGTAAATGCACAAGAAATTCTCACAGATTAACAGAAATTGTAATGTAACATCAGTTATACATGTCTTGTGCTGTAACCCCTGTGCTGTCACATCATCGTCATTTATCTGCTGCTATTTATTTATTTATTTATGTACATGTAACCTCTGTGGGACCCTTATATGTACTGATCTTCAATTTTGTGATATCAAACAACAGTGTATGCATGTGCTTGTCTGCTGACCTGCAAAATAAAGTTTAAAAAAAAATGCTAGAAGATACTTTGAAGGGAATCAAGGGGAATTGTTCCTGCCTGTGAAAAAAGCAGTGCAGTAAACCATATTTTCAGTTGAGGCTGAGGAAAGGCAAGGCAACTGACCCTGCTAATACTGAACAGAGACACCACAATGTCTATCAGCAGCTTTACACCACAGCAGGGAGCCCCTACTACCCCTTCCCCGGATCGTTTTTTTAGATTTGCACTCCCCCCCCTCCCCCAACTACACTTTTGGATAAGCAAGACATGGATACCCCCCCGCCCCGAGGTGGCAGAGAGTTGAAATGGAAATCAAAGTCTTAACAAAGGGGAAAGCCCTGTCCCTCATGGACTACCAACAAAATTTCATCAAGTCTTTCTACCAGCACTAAGGGAGCTGTTTGGTGGGGGACAGCTTGGCCAGAGGTTCCTTAACCGACTTGTTATGGGTTGGCAGTTATAACCATCCTTCCCAAACTGAGGCAAGACCGTACCCATTGTGTTTCCTATTGTGCTATTTCTCTGCTCAATTTAGACTTAATAGGGGCAATTGCTAAAATGATTGCATTTGAATTAGAACCTAGCCTTCCCTTTCTAATCCATGAAGCTCAAATAGGCTTTGTCAAGGGTAGACACTCCAAAAAATAACATCTTGTTCACCCTGAGCATAGCTTGGTGGTAGGGATAACAAATAGCTGTCCAATCATGCCTTTCACACTATATGCAGAACAGGCGTTTGATAGAGTGGAGTAGGGATTTCTGTTCTGCACCTTAAAAATATGTAACTTCAGTCCCCTAATAATTTGCTGGATTAACACACACTGTCGTGAACTGCAGGCCCAAATTCTTACCAACTCCTGTCTATCCAGTTGAGGAACTCATCAGGGGATAGAACCACTGGCCATAGCCATTTGCAAACATCCAGACCTTCAGGGATTAAAGCTGCTTGAGACTGATCATGGTATCTCATTACTAGCAGATGATACATATTACTGCATTTGTCTGATCCAGATAGGGCACTCTCAGTGTTCTCAAGTGTCTTTCATACCTACAAGCATCTTTGAGGACACAAAGTAAACTGGAGTACAAGTGACCTGATACCATTAGGCTGGGGTAAATTCAACCATCTGATCCATAATATAGGTGTTCTGAAGAGCATAGATCAGATAAAATATTTTGGAATATTGATTCCATACCAGCTACTCCAAATGCTACAGCAAGACTGTGAAAGGTGGGAAACGTTGCCCTTACCTTAATAGGCCAGGTTAATACAATCAAAATGTGTCTCCTTCCAAAGTTTCTGTATGTATTTCTGTCCCTTTTGATTGTAGTCCCTAAATCGTACTTTGTAAAGGTTGGACTCTTTTCTTTGAGAAGGAAGAGCAGTCTGTAGTAAACAAGAGACCCTATGTTGTTCAATAAGGGAAGAGGGCAGGCACTGTCTGATTTTAGATGTTACTGCCTTGCAACACAACTAGTACATGTCTTCTTCCCTAATATAGAACAGCAACAGCAGGAGTGGAGAATTATGGGAGAGGACTTCCTCAGGAATAAAACTAAGAGAAGGACTTTATAATGCACCCCAAGACAAAGTCAAACCCATTTACATCCAATACAATGGCTTTCTGACTGGAACCTTTTAGAAGGCTGCAATATAAGCCAACATTATCACCAAGGCAGACTTAGCAATGACCATGACTCACACACCAGAAAACCCACCCTTGAATACAGGGTTGCAGCGTTGGAGGGAGAAAGGCATTAGCAAAATAGATTTGTATGAAGAAGGAGTACTCCAGTCATTCATTTCCCTTAAGCAACACCATAACTTTTTTGTTTATCTCCAAAGCAGGCATCAAATCCTGAAGTGTGTGACCTCTTTCCTCTCCATCCTTCAACTCTGCAAATGGAGGAAGCTCTCACTAAACCTGCAGCTGATACAAAACCAATGTCAGTCCTGTACAAATTGTTGTTAAATGCTAGATTGGGATGAGTACCAGCCACCCACACTAAATGAAAAGAAGACCTACTGTAAGTACTCAGCTCGTAGATCAAGACTCAAATGATACAGTGCAGTTTGCCAAACAGTGCTCACACAATAATTATCAGCATCAGATTCAGTACATTGCCTTACACAAAGTGTAGTATGTACTTCACACCAGTCACATTACATAGCATAGACCCAAATACTGTAAATCAGAGTTATGTCCTAACTGGCAAGTGGAGGAGGACTCCTTCCTGGGGATGGAAAATCATAAAAGGTTCACAGTTTGGCATCAGATCATCTTTACTCCAGAGTTCTGAAGTCATTTTAGCAGCTTCTGAGCTGCTTCTCTAGACACCCAAAGGTACTAGTTCACTTCAGTCCTGGTCCCACTGTCCTAGGGCCAGCAAGCAGTCATTAGATTTTTCACGCAATTGAATTATCAAATAGTGTAATACTGGCTAATCAGCCTGCAGCATGCATCTCTAATCACACCGCTGTTTACGATAAGGGTTAAACATGAGCTGAGGAAGTGAGTGGAGGGCTGTTATGGTCATCATTTAGGGACATGGTAGGGAGTTCCACAGCCAGGGAATGTATTTGGGTAAGGTAAGGGAGAGACTGCCTGTGGATATCGGGGAAACCCCAAGGACAACACTGTAAGTAATAACTGTATTTACCTACATAGGATGGAGTGAGGGATGGGGTATTTCTGGACACCAGGGACTCAAGGATTACTATTCATGGGATTGGGTGAAAGAGAGAGGGAAGGAGAGAGGGTGGTGCCACTGTATGGTAGGGACTTAGGATGTTTTGGATTACTACTTGTGGGATGGGATGAGGGTGGCGGTGCCTCAGAACACCAGGAACTATTTTCTCGCAGAATGGGGTTAGGCAGGTAATGCCAAACCTCAAATCAGATTAGTCAGATTTTGTACAATGTGATTTGACATACAACCTTAGATCAGGTCACAAATCTGAAAGTACAAACTCCTACAGATCCAAAATCAGATTTCAAGATATCAAGTTTTTGCACTTTTGTTGCAACCTGAGACTTGCAATCAGATCTATAAATGTATAAACAATAACATGCCTATTAATCTTAACATCAAACGGACTGAAACAAAATGTACGAGTGTCATAACCAGATAATGTTTTCACGGTAGTGTAGCTTAGAGGTGTAAGACCCCTTTGGGAGCTTACTAGTTAATTTATTTGTAGCCATAGTGTCTGGAGCTGGGGTCCTGCCTGCCAGTGGGGGGGCTCAACCCAAAGGTATAAGTAGGTAGGTTTTAACAATGAAAGGGGAGAAAGAGAGAGAGAGAGAGAGAGAACTGGGAGAGGAGTGTGATGAGAGTGAAGAGGCAGCCCATGGGTGTTTTGGCCATTAGGGCCGAGGTTCGGGGCCAGGGTGGGCCAATTGCCACCCCAGCCTACCGCCCTCAAAGACCGGTGTAAGGATGTAGCAGTTGTGGCGGGGAGGAGTCCGGAGTCTTTGGGGGACTGCCTGTGAGAGTAGGGAGCCAGAGCCCGGGAAGAAGCAAAGTGGCCCACCTCGTGACTCTCTGACACCTTGGTGGGGCAGCACAGGTGGGTCTCCCAATCTCCTTATCTGCGGGCAGGCATGGAGCAAGTTCTGGGGCTGGGTCATTGGGGCAGCACAGTGGTGGCAGCCCATGTTATAGGGAGCACAGTGTGGTAGCCTGTCTCTCTTTCTTGTGGCACTTTGGCCTGGTCTGGAGGTGCTGGGGAGCCTATTCAGCCCAAAAGCAGAGTGTGCATGGGTCTCCAGGGTGTCCAGGGCCAGCAGAAGTGCTCTGGAATGCTCAGAGCTGTGCAAAGGTTTGGGATGGAGGGGACTTAGTGTTTCCGAGGGACTTGTTTTGCTGTGTTAAGAAGAGCCCCTAAATGGGAGCCCCAGACTCAAACCCCCCGCACGGAGAGGACCGCTTAAGGTGTTCAGCTACTCTACACCCTGTAGCTCGTAGTGTGCTGTGTGGCCTTTGAGATCAGCCCCAGTAAAGGTGGAAGAAAAAAAGTAAGTTTGGTGCAGGAGGGATTTTGTGGAGAACGGATCTGTTTGCAGCCTGCATTCCGGCCATGTGGGTTTGCTGCTGCCAGGACTGTAGAGCCTATTCGACCCTGAGGGAGCACTGCAGTGTTTAAAAACACCTAACAACTAAAAGTTTGATGCAGACTGTATTGGGCAGTATGCCCTAATGGTTTCCCCACCATTGTGATTTGCACCCACCATTCCATTGAGTGACTCAGATCAAAATGTGATAAATTTAATCAAATTTTTCTTCTTTAATCCAGAGTGGACAAGGGACTTAATCATTTGGCTCAGTGTGTGTTTGTACTAATCAAGTTTTCCCCCACAGCTGCTATAACCCCCCTGCCCCCGGCTGCTAAGTGAGCCCAGAACCCCCGGAGACATCTTCTAGGAACCCAGGTAATGAGTTGCATTATTTTCTGAGACTGTTTCTGGCTGTAAGTGCCCCCCTCCCCCAAAAGTTGCCATCTGAAATACCCCCAGACATTAGGAGGGGGGCTAACAAAGGTTAAAACCCAACCTACCCAGTTTAGTATGACCCTAGCCACACCCAGATCCTCCATCTTCTGCAGCAAGCGTCTGTGAAGAGCTGAGTCGAAAGCCTTGCTGAAGTCGAAGTAGAGAAATTCCACAGTGTGGCCCCTATTCAATTCCCCAGTTACCCAGTCAAAGAAAACTATCAGGTCAGTCTAACATGACCTCCCTGTCATGAATCCATGCTGTTTAGTATCCTGGAAACTGTTGCTTTCCAAGTAGTCCAAGAGGTCCTCTTTGACCAGTATCTCCATCAGCTTCTCTACAATGGAGATAAGCCTGACAGGTCTGCAGTTCCCCACATGTTCCTTATTCCCCCCCCCCATGGAGTGGAACTATGTCCACCACCCTCCAATCCTTCAAAACTATGACTGTCCTTAGTGTGCTGTTGAATAGACCTACCAGGGGTTCAGCCAGTACTGCTGCCAGCTCCCTGAGTAACCTCAGATGCAACCAATCTGGTCTCAGAGCCTTTTCTATCTTTAGGGCTGCCAGTTCTTTCTGGGCCCTTTCACTTGTAAAGATTGGCTGACTTATCTCTGGGACCCCCTTAATGGCTGCTTTGATGCCACTCTCTGGCAAGAGCCCACCTTCCTCTTTAGTAAAAACTGAGCAAAAGTAATCATTTAGGGTGGCAGCCTTTTGCCCGTCCTCCTCTCTTACCCTACCCCCTCAGCTAGCCTTATTATTCTGCCTGCTTTCTTCCTTTTTTACCTAATATAGTGAAATAACTGTTTTTATCCATTCTTGACCCTCTCCACAATACATAGCTCTGGATCTGCTTTTGCCTCCCTATTTTTCAGTATGTATTTTCCCCATTCTTCCTCCTCCTGCTTTTCTTTACACATGTAGAAGGCCTTTTTATGTTTATTGCATGCATGCGTAAGAAACATATTGCGGCAGCTTGCCAGAAGCAGGTTGTGGAGGCGCAGCACTGTTGTGGCCAGTGCCCTCACAGCCTTTAAAGGCTTGGCCCGCTTTCCCCAAGAGGGTGGCACACTGCTGCTGACACTAGTTCAGCCAGTGTGCCACCACCTTGAAACGTTTCAGCCGCTGCAATCAGGGGCTGCCTCATCAGTGCAGCATCAGCCATTCTGCTGCAATGAGGGAGGGACCCATCATTGCTGGGCTGAACACTGGTACTGTAATATTGTTTGTGAACATGGCGGTGGCTTGTCGCCATGTTCACAAACAATATTAGTGAGCCCCCAGTACCGATGGGGTGCCCAATCCCCCTTGGCAGCATGTGCCCCTCCCACAACAGTGTGTGTTTGCCAACGGGGGCCCCAATCCCCGTCGGCTGCATTCCCCGTGCAAGTTCAGGTTGCCGATGGGGGAGCCCACTCCCCGTCAGCATAATGCCCCCCCCCACCAAAATGGTCAGTTTATGCCAAGGGGTTCCCAATCCCCTCGGCTCTATCCCCAGCACTGAATATGTGCTGGCGGGGAGTGCTAATCCCCATCAGCTACAGCCCCCCCAAACATTCAGGTGGCACACTGAGAGCCCACCCCAGCATGCCCAATGCCCCTTGTGCCGTTGGAGGTGCTGAATCTCCTGTCAGCTACAGCCCCCAAACATTCAGGTGGCATGCTGGGAGCCCACCCCAGTGTGCCCAATGCCCCTGTAAAGAAAAAAACGTCCTGTGATGTTTGTTTTTTTCTTGTTTAAACCTGTAAAAAAGAAAACAGTCCCTCACGGTCTCCCTGGCCCCTCCCACAATCCACGCCAACCCAATGCACACCCTGCCTCCCCACACCCCCCACCCCATACTTACCTCTGGACGACCTTCAGTGGACCGGGATCACGTCTGCACTCTTCAAAGCTGACCGCAAACTGAGGAAATGCTGGTAAGCTGTATAATGACATAAATAGGGCTTTTTCAACTTTTTTGCATATCTCAGGCATTTTTTGGAATTATGGCACCAAATTTTCAACATGGGGTTATTGGGCCCCCTTCTCATGAATTCAGCCTCTGTCATAGCGTTAATCGGTCCCAAAAGGTGATTTTGCAGTTACTGTCCAGAATCACCTTTTGGGACCGATTAATGCAACAACAGTACCAGTGTTCATGAGGTGGGGTCTCAAAAAGTGTATGTTGCAAATTTGGTGGGAAAAATAAAAAAAAAATGACTGTTTTACGATCGTGCATTGTGCAGTTGCTACACACGCTCGTAACTTTGCCAATTTGCAATATTTTCAGTCAGATTTTCAACATTGCCATTTTACACAACTCCTTATGAACAGTATAGCTGTCATTTTTCACATCCTGGCCAAAATATGTCAGAAAGTTCCGCGCAGAAGCGTGCAGTCACTGTGGGAAATCAGTGTTCAGGACACATTAAGAAAATCACAGTGATACTGTTCATGAGCAGAGGTCCTAAAATGCCTATGTTGAAAATTTTGTGAAGGAAGTCCATAAAATGAGCGTGTTACGAGCATGCGTTGCACAGGTTCCATGCACGCTCATAACCCATAACTTTACAATATTTTCACTCCAGATTTTCAACATTGCCATTTTCCCGCACCTCCTTATGAACAGTGCAGCTGTCATTTTTCACATCCTGGGCAAAATGTGTTTTTGCTCTTCCGGTGCAGAATAGCGCAGTCGCTGTGGGAAATCAGTGTTCAGGACATATTAAGAAAATCACAGTTATACTGTTCATGAGCAGAGGTCCTAAAATGCCTATGTTGAAAATTTTGTGATGAAACTCCATAAAATGACTCTGTTACGAGCGTGCATTGTGCAGTTTCCACGCACCCTTGTAACTTCACAAATTAGTAATAGCTTCATGCCAGATTTTCAACACTGGCATTTTTTCCCACCTCCTTATGAACAGAACAGATGTCATTTTTCACATCCTGGGTGAAATGTGTTTTTGCACATCTGGCACAGAGTACCGCAGTCGCTGTTGGAAATCAGTGTTTGGGACAGATTAGGATCGAGCGAGTGAGAGAGGTGGAGTGATCGAGCTCAATTGAGCTCTGTCGGGACTGCTGCAGATTTCTTTGTGGGCAGGAAAAGGTGCCAACGCAGGCAGGGGCCCAGTACAAGAGGGCAGCCTGTAGCGCCGGGAGACACAGAACGAGCGAGTGACAGAGGGGGAGTGAGTAAGCTCAACAGAGCTCTGTTGGGACTGTTGCAGATTTGTTTGTGGGCAGAAAAAGGCAGCAATACATGCAGGGGCCCAGTACAAAAGGGCATCCTGCAGCGGTGGATGAAACAGAATGAGCGAGTGAGAGAGGGGGCATGAGTGAGCTCAACGGCGCTCTGTCGGGACTGCTGCAGATTTCTTTGTGGGCAGAAAAAGGCACCAACAGAGGCAGAAGCCCAGTACAAAAGGGCAGCCAGCAGCGCCAGGAGAAACAGAATGAGCAAGTGAGACAGGGGGAGTGATCGAGCTCAATTGAGCTCTGTCGGGACTGCTGCAGATTTCTTTGTGGGCAGGAAAAGGTGCCAACGCAGGCAGGAGCCCAGTACAAAAGGGCAGCCTGCAGTGCCGGGAGACACAGAACGAGCGAGTGAGAGAGGGGGAGTGAGTAAGCTCAACGGAGCTCTGTTGGGACTGTTGCAGATTTGTTTGTGGGCAGAAAAAGGCAGCAATGCATGCAGGGGCACAGTACAAAAGGGCATCCTGCAGCGGCGGATGAAACAGAATGAGCGAATGAGAGAGGGGGCATGAGTGAGCTCAACGGCGCTCTGTCGGGACTGCTGCAGATTTCTTTGTGGGCAGAAAAAGGCACCAACAGAGGCAGGAGCCCAATACAGAAGGGCAGCCTGCAGCGCCAGGAGAAACAGAATGAGCGAGTGAGAGAGGGGGAGTGAGCCACCTCAACGGAGCTCTGTCGGGACTGCTGCAGATTTCTTTGTGGGCAGAAAAAGGTGCCAATGCAGGCAAGAGCCCAGTACAAAAGGGCAGCCTGCAGCACCGGGAGAAACAGAACGAGCGACTGACAGAGGGGGAATGACCGGGCTCAATGGACTGAAGCAATCAACATTCGGCGTTGACAAATGCTTGTTCTTTTCCCTTTCAGCTTTCCTGACTCTCACCAAGAACCATAATGGTCTCTTAAACCTGTTCTTTTTGGTTACTGTTCTCATGCATAATTTAGATGCCTTAAGAATGACTCCCTTAATTGCCCCATCTCCCTTCCACTCCACTTATGTTGTCCATTTTGACTAACTTTTCCCTAGCCATTTCTCTCAGCCTGTTGAAGTCTGCCCTTCTAAAATTAAGGACTTCAACTCTCAACTGAGGTTTTCCAGACCCAAAGGCCAGTTCGAACCAAATGGAATTATGGTCGCTGTTCCCCAATGGCTTCCCTATTCTCAAAGCTCCTACCATCTCTGAGTTGATAAGCACCACATCAAGGATTGTAGACTGCCTGGTGGGTTCTTTAACTAGCTGTCCAGATGACAGTCCTAGGCTGCCTGACTTCGGGGTGCTCCTGGCCACTGGAATATCCCAGTTGATATCTGGCAGGTTCAGATCACCCACCACCGCTACTTCCCCCTTTTCCATCTCTCTCTCTGTCTTTCAATTTCTTCTCTGAGCTCTCTGTCCCTGTCTTCTCCTTGACCGAGAGGCCTATAGAAAACCCCCAAATGCAGTTTCTTGCCTTAGGCTGCCGTGAGTTGCACCCACAGCGACTCTGTCTCCCTATGACTACCGCTGATGCACCCATCTTCCACCGCCTGGATGCCATCCTTGACAAGAAGTGTAATCCTCCCCCTCTACCTGTTCTTCTATCCCCTCCTGAATATTGAGTACCCAGGACTGTCAGGTCCCAGTCGCTATTTTCCAAAACCCACATTTCTGTGATAGCCACATGGTCCACCTCAGTATCTGCCATCAACACCTGGAGGTCACTGATTTTCTCACCCAGGCTCCTGGCATTACGGCATACCCACCTCCATCTGATCCCTGTGCTGCTTTGTTACTACCCTTATGCTTTCCTTGTCCTTTCATCTTCTTATTTTTCTTGGTGTTTGTACAATTTACATTCCCCTTCTCTAATGTCCCTTCAGTTGGTCCAGTTAGGGTCACAAATCTCTTTGTACCCTCTGTGCTGCTACAAGCCCTCAGATGTTGGGGAGTACTAGCTAGGATCCCCTTCTTCTCACCCACCAACGTGGTTCCCCTAGTCCCAGTCTACCTTCAGTCAGTTTAAACATCTGATAGATGTCAAACTTCTGCTTTAGTGCGCAGGCCCCCTCTCTCATCAGATGAAGTCATCACCCTTGAAGAGTCTCCTGTTCCAGAAGTCCCCCCAATCCCCCACAAAGTGGTACCCCTTCTCCTGATGCCATCTCTTAAGCCACCTGTTAAACTTCTCTGTTACATCACTCCTTATCTTAACCTGCTTCCCCTCCCTGCCCCATAGAGAGACAACTTTGCAAAAAGCAGTAAGGTGCAAAGATACAGAGAGAAGTGGACTAAAACAAGCACAGCAACCCATGTGATAGAAATCTGAGAACTGGAACTACAGCACCACAATAAAATAAGGCAGCTATAAGGTGACACAAAAGCAAGTTTAAGAGCAGACAAACGGCAAGAAAAAGGGTTTTGTGTGTACAGGAGATGGAGCCCTTCTGAAGCAAACCCCAATTCTCTTATAATTCCACCAGAAGCTGAGCACTCAGGAGGAAGAATAACATGACTTTCAGTCTGTAGGCGTGGTGTTTAAATACCTGACAATTTATTAATCCAGATTCAGTATGCTGTACATTTGCAGTTTCAGTGCAGCCACATCAAAAATTCACATCACAGCCTAAAAAAGATCAATGCATTCAATAGCACAATGCTGCAACTGGTGATACCTGCCAGATACCTCCCCCAAGGTACCTGTGTGTGTCCCTGTGTAGCTGGCAGGCATCACCTGTTGTACGTTGTGCTATTGAATGCATTGATCTTTTTTAGGCTGTGATGTGAATTGTTGATGTAGCTGCACTAAAACTGCAATTGTACAGCATACTGAATCTGGATTAATAAATTGTCAGGGATTTAAGCACCACGCCTACAGACTGAAAGTCAAGTTATTCTTCCTTGTGAGTGCTCAGCATCTGGTGGAATTGTTACACTTGAAGAGAGTGAGACCTCCCTCCCTCCTGAACATGGTTCTCCTGCACCAGGCAGAGTGGGTCCTTCTACAGTGATGGACCCCAGTTCCTTTACAGTGATGGACCCCAATTCCCTTACAGTGATGGACCCCAATTCCTTTACAGTGATGGACCCCAATTCCCTTACAGTGATGGACCCCAGTTCCCTTACCACTACAAATCCCCCCCCCTCCCGAGTATGTAAGGTGCATAACAGTTCAAACTTGCCTCCAGTTCAGGAACACGCAGTCAGCGACTTCTGCTGGAGACTGTCATGCTGAGGCTACAGATGCATTCAAACAGCAGGGCTGCACTTTGATTGTGATGCCTCAGAATGTTCATGCGTAACCTGAAAACAGAGAACAAAGTATCTTTCTGCTCAGGTCCTAGAGAGCACATACAGTACATCAACATGAAACAGTAAGTAGCAGCAAAGTCCAAATGCAATAGTTCACTTTTTTGGAGTTAATCTGTTTATTGAAAATTTAACATAGGCCAACACATCACAAACATGCAATATGTGATAGACCATATATCAAACTGAATGCAATCTGCATTACAGTATAATAGAACAAATAGACAGTGATATAAATATCTGATAGGCCATCAGCCCACCGTACAGAATCAAGACTAGCTTACTACCAGCTGGATTCTTGCATCAGCTGCAGATAGATCAATAAAACTAAATGTAGCTGGGTATAGCCGAGAATACAACATGCACCATCCACCTAAGGTACAAGAAACCTATATGCAAACAAGGGGTTGGACTCACAAAACACTTTAAAGGTGCAAAAAATGTGCAAGTCCACAAAAATCGCACAGATGTGGAAAAAAGGGTAATTGCGCTGCTTTATATTCACAAAATGTCCACAGCTGCAGGAAAAATATACAGCGGATTGTGGACAAAATGAGGCTATGGAAATTCTTGCTGAAAAAGGCCATTGAAATGTATGGCATACCCACTTAAAGGCTATTCTCAGCCACTGTTTTTCCACAGTTGCAGAAAAAATGTTGCACAAATGCTGCACCAAAGAGAGTGAGGCGTAACTCACCCTTAGCTAAAGGCAGTGGGCCGGATATTCAAACTGCGCTATTTTGTGGTGCAAGCCCTTGCGCTGCACAAAATAGTTATAAGGGTGTGTTCAGAACGATATTCAAAGTGAGTCCTTTGAGCAACTCCTTTGAATATCACCCCCGGCCACTAGCCACTGCGTATAGCAAGAGTGGAACTTGGCGCCACCGCAAGTTGTCAGAGTGGAGCATTCAACTTATGTGGCACAGTACCATCGCGCCTACGCGCAAAATCCCATATTCAAAAGGTGACATGCAAATGGGGCCATAATTCATGCAAGGCGCCGGGGCATTTGCATCTGATTATGGCTCCATTTGCATGTTATTAGCATGCAGGTGCGCCGATCCCGAGGACTTGCACCGACTCTTGCCAGGCAGCGGCCGTCGGAGACCGACGCCCCGCAGCCCGGGACGCGCTAAACAGTGAATTTCCACTGGCCTGATCGCGGCATAGTTTCAACCCCCCACCAGCCCAATCGAGGCAGCAGTTGGGGTTTCTAATGACTAGGAATTAGTGACTAAAAGTCGATCGCTGGTAGTTGTTACTCCCCTCGGTCTCATCTGAGCCCAGTGAATGTGGTGCGATCGCTGGCAGTAGATGCATGTGCTTTTCGTGTATTCGTATTGTAGATGTGCTGGTTTCTAAATGCCTCTGGTGGTTATGTCCCCACTTCATTCACTCACGCCCTCACCATCGTGCCCCCGCAGTCGGGCGGAGTGCACCGCTTAGCCCGCTGTCGCCGTCACCGATCGCCCGGTTGGCTGCTATTGCGCTAGTAGTGCACGGGCGCTGGTATAGACAGTCTAGTCGTTTTGTGAATGAATGTATTCATTCACAACCTGACCGTCATGTACGGTATGGGCTGCACGCCATTGGCTCTTGCCTGCACCAGTACGCAGCCCTATGGGGCAGCCAGTCGGTGGGCGCGGGTGGCAGGCGGGTGGGATGCTGCCGCTGCTGGGGAGGTAGTGGGTTCAGGTGGGTGGGGTGGGAGGACACAGCCACCAGCCTTATGTTCGGGGGAGAGGGGTTTAACATTTACATCCCGCGATCGATGTGCCACTGGACCACCAGGGATGAATTCGGGAGGGGGTTTATTACATCTACTGCCCGCATCTAGCGTTCGTCCACTGGACCACCAGGGATGAAATGCAGGGGGTTATTAACAACTACCGCCCGTGATCGGGCTTTTCGTCCACTGACCACCAGGGATGAATGGGGGGTTATAACAACTACCGCCCGCGATCGGGCTTTTCGTCCACTGGACCACCAGGGATACATTCGGGAGCCACATTGCAGCCTGCAATCGGGCTGGTGGGGGTTAAACCATGTCCGTGATCGGCCAGTAGGGGGTGGTGGTGGGATTTACAGTCATCTGCCCGCCGATCGGGCTGCAGGGGTGCACAGGACTGGGTTAGGCCAGCCACAGGTGGCAGCTGCTGTGTTGCACCTGCAATGCAGCAGCTCACCTGTGGG
Organism: Neoceratodus forsteri; assembly: GCA_016271365.2. NCBI lineage: Eukaryota > Metazoa > Chordata > Ceratodontiformes > Ceratodontidae > Neoceratodus > Neoceratodus forsteri. Next base: position 959,696,537 of record CM057453.1, read on the forward strand.
TGGCCCCTCGACTTCAGCCTTTTTTGGCTCAAAGTTGTGCAGGCGCAGGTTGGGGTTGCGCCAGTATTGGTCTCTGTACAGCCCTGCTGAATATCGGGCTGTGCAGTTTATGCATGGTTCCTCCCCCTCCAGTTCAGCATGCATTCATTTGCATTGCACTGTTGCTCAGCATGTTTTCTGTGGCGCAACTGCCTCCTGCTGAATATCGCAGAATGGAGCAAGTTCGGACTTGCGCAGGCGCAACCCTGTTGCGCATGGCACAACCCTTTTGAATATCTGGGCCAGTGTACTAACAATTGAGAAACAATTATAGTGGGGGTTCGGGCACTAAGCAACAGCAAACCTGTGGGTCTTACAGTAGTGTCAGATGTTAGACCACAAATAGACCGCAGTTCAGCTGAAATGTAACAAACCACAACTGCATGACCCAGTGCAGCCCATACAGAAGCCCCAGAGGCAGTAGAGGCAGAGGGCTAGATTCACAAAACTGAAGAAATACCCACAGCTGCAGGAAAAACCCAACTGAAGTGGGTTGCCCTTGTGGCTCTGCAGGTTACCCGCAGCTGCGAGTATTCACAAAGGTGGAGCCGGATTATGACCAGCTCCATGATTTATGACAGTTTGCATGTGGTGTTGCCCAGGAAATCCCTGCAGCTGTGGAAAACTGTTATGGCTGGTGAGAGCATCTGGAACTTCAGCTGCAACTGCTGTGGCCATGAATTTCAGTCTCCACAGCTGCGGGGATTTCGGGCCGCAAATGGAGTTGCGGCATGGGACTTAGTCTCAGAATGGTTTGTGAATCTAGCCCAGAGGTGTTAACAGCCCAGAAGCATATGCTACAGAAGGAGGCAAAATATAAACCCCAGAGAGAGACACAACGAAGAGTTACAAAATGCCACTGGGTGCATGGGCCTACTACATGTGGAGTGCAGGGCACAGACAACACCAGGGAGCACCACAGCTGCTACATGTGTGCTGCACTTGGCTGGCTGTACTGCAGTTGCCCAACATTGCATATTGTTGAATTTGCTTCTGTTGTGCAGGGACAGGCAGGACTGCTGTGGTGTGTGTGTCCTGTTAGTACAGGTAGTGCTGCTGTGGTCGCAGTTGTGGGACTGGCTGCTGACCTCGTTGAGAGTGCTGGTTCTGCTGCATCTTTTGCAAGACTGTCAAAGTCTCCTGCTCCAGTTAATATGGATCATCTGTTGTTCTGCATGCTGGGCCTTTTATATTATTTCCGTAGCTGCGGATCCACACATGCGCAAATTCCACACTTGCAGAATTCTGTAGCTCATTGTTTTTTGTGATTTTTTGCTCCTGTGGAATTTTTGATTGTGAATTTGCTGCACTTGTGTTTCCACAGTTTTGCAAGCCTTTTTGGGATTTTTTTGCTCTCTTTGTGACTCTAGCCCAAACTCTGGTACTTTGTTGACATCTTGAATTGTATCTTACATCTTAATGCATCTGTTTAGATATTAAGCTGCGAGAATCTTCAATTCTGGATATGCTGAGATAAACAGAGAGGTGTTCACCAGAGGTACCCAGTGGGGGAGGATCCATGCGTCCTGAGTAATAGATGGCTGGTGCCACACCACAATGAACTCCTGTGCCGGGGAGGGGGGGGGCGATGGTGGTTTAGTTGGGGTCTGCTGTCCCAAACAGGTCAAGAGGGGGATCCAGGTTGTGAGAGGTTTGTATATGGTGCCTGACCCTAGATGGAACAGACACTCAAACATGGATAGCTGAATGAGAGCAACTGGGAGTTGTGCATAGAAAGGGGATTCTGATGTATGCCACCTTCTGAGGAGGAAGCGTTTAGTCTCCTCACTGATCAGGCACACCCATCGGAGTGCAACGAGGTGAAACTGTGACGCATCTTGTGGTGAACCCACCACTATAAGGCAGGGAGAGTTATGAACTGGACTTGCTAAAATACTATTGAGCACACTGCAGATTTGGGACCAAAATCATTAAATCTGGGAGCATGACACAGTATGTAGGACAAGTCCCCACCCTGAGCTCCACATCTCCAACAAGCACTGCTGAGAAGGAGTTTTACAGTGCAAAGCCCTGCTGGGGTGTGGTACCATATGTGAAGGATCTTATTTTGGATCAGGTGCCTTCTGGAATCCTTGAATGTGGTGTGAGCATTATCCATCAGGATCCCCATTCCTCACTGGGATCTCCCTTCCCAGTGTATTTGCCCATTGTTCTTTGGCTGTATTTGATTGGTCAGAAATGTTGTCATTAAAGGGGCTATATTTATCCCTTCCCTCCCTTTGGGCTGGGTGAGCCAGTGTGTTAAGGGACGATGGGGTAGGCCTTTGACTCCTTGATGTTTTTCACATTTTATCTTCCACTGCTGGCAGGGCTTGTTGGGTGGTAGCACCAACTATCTGTGCTCCGCCCCCCTCTGAATGGTCAGGGATTATGCAGCGTGCCAGTGGGGACTGGATTGTTTTGTAATTTTCCTGTTGCTTTGTTGGTCCCTGAAATCCACTCCTGAGGACACTGGCACAAAGGATGAAAGTCCAGGCTGTAAGATGGGGAAGAGCACTTTGGAGCTGTAAATATCACCAGAAATTAGTTTTGGGTAGGAGACAGTGGTGTTAGTGCCTCTAAAAGGAGTCCATTATTTCACTACCACGCATGAGTATATCCCAGACTGTATGGATTCCTTTAAACCTCCAATCTGGCCAGGGCACTTGGGCACCTCCAATCTGAATGTTAGGATTGCCCCAAATTGGGATCATCAATGGGTGGGCAAGATCTACTCCAAGCCATTTCTGGACCTGTCTACAGGTATGAATTGAGTTTTCCACCATGGAATGAGAGCAGGGTATTCTGTATAATGCTGCATAAAGACATACTGATGGGGAGAGGCTGCTTCCAGGTCCAGCCATGGGGGCAGGGTATGTTTTGAGTCATAGAACCAGTTGGTATTGTGAGCTACTCAGTAGGCCCAATAGTAACCCCTGAAACAGAGAAGCCTCCATCCCCACCTCCACCAGTGGGAGTGAGGTTTATTCTGGCTATACAGGGCGTTTTTGTCTTCCTACAAAAAAATGCTAATTAGTTTATCTATTTGATCAAACCAACTGTTAGGAATATGTACTAGGATGAGGGAGACAAGAGGGAATAATTTAGGAGTCATGACCATCTCGAGTGTTTCGATCATACCAGCCATTGAGAGCCACAGAGGAATCCACCACTCACGTTCCAGTTTGAGTTCCACCAGTAGAGGGGAGAAGTTAATATCACACATTTTACTTAATTTTGTTGTGATTTTTATACCTAGATATGTTATGTGCTCTGGTGCTCAACAAAACCCTAGACTTGAAATGTTTGGGTGCTACAGTGGTAGTTTAAAGAGAGGACCTCTGTTTTAGATTGATTTATTTTCAGTCCCAGCACCTTGACAAAGGATGTGAGTAGATCCAGAAGGGAAGAGACAGAAGTTGTGGCCTGGTCAAAGACTATCAGAAAACTGTCCACATAGAGGAGTACCTTGTGCTCTTAAAGGATACCCAAACAACATTTTGACAACAAGCTGTTCAAAAATCTGACTTCACAGGGGACTAAAGGAAAGGCAGCTGTATACATCAATGCTAAAACTACATTTATATAATTACCTAAATGCATTTCCAAAGCATTTGAAAAAAATGTAAAATCAGCCTTCCAATTTCAAAAAAACTACCTTACCTGCTTCCTAAAAAGACTGCCAAATGTATTAAGTGATGACATCACTGGAGTCAGAGTCAGAGAGCTCTATGGCTCTCTGTAGTGCCAACTATTTCTTTTTTCCTTTTGTTTAGAATTGTTTAACCAAAATGGTCAAACCGCGTGCATTATTTAGATCAATTCACATTTTGGGCTATGGTTCTGTTCATTTTGTTTACTTTAACATGCTGAAATTGTGTTTTAATCCAACCAGCTTTCTCTTTGGCAAACCACAGTGCAGTACAAATCTTAAATAACCTGGTGATCTAGTGGTTATGACAGATCCAGGAAGTTACATTGAGGGTGCTGGAGTGGAGTGCATACTTGAAATGCACTTTTTAACATTTTTATTAAACCTTTATATTTTCTGCTATTATTCTTTTTTAGTATGTTTTTGACAGAACCTACAAATGTAATCCATAGTTTGAATGTAAACATTTGTACAATCAATAAATTAGACTTCTTCAACAAAGTAAAATGCAGCAGCAGCAAGGAAGTGAGTTACAATGGGGGGTGCCAAATCCTTTGCTACCCCTAAATCCGCTACTTCTTTGTAGCAAAGTTCTTGTGTGGTCCAATGCCAGAGTTCATACTTTCTTGGAAATCAAAACTATGCCTGTCTTGTCTTCTTTTTCCATGGGAAATAACAATAATAATAATAAGAAGAAGGATCAGCATTTATATAGTGCTTTTCATACACATTGTATCTCAAAGTGCTTTACAAGCAATGCTAGACTGGCAGTGAAGTGACTGAATGTGTAGTGGCAGCTATTTCACACATTAATACCCACACACAGCCTTGGACAAATGCATGAACTGGTTTAATGGGAAGGGGAATGTTGACCAGGACAATGGGGTCAGGTAGTGATCAAGGTGCTGGAAGCCCCACATCTTATATCTCACAGTGATCTGCTCATATTTCTCCCCTTCTGTCTCCCCCCTTACCTGAATACAGCAGTACCTTGCAGGAGTGGCCTCCCTCAGTCCCCCTCTGGTATTCATTCTTCACTCCTCCTCCCCACAGCAAAAACTGGTGAGCTCATCACCCTTCTGCATCATGAACGCAGGTACTATAGTACCCAGGTTTTTTGACATATCAAAAATAAACAAATCTTTCCAGTAAGTCAGGCTGATAGCAGCAAGGTACAAGGTGAAAGACGGGCTTTCCTATCCTTAAAAGATCTAGGCTACCTTTGATTAGGCACTATTAAATGACAGGTGTGTGCGTCATTATGCATGCCATTTAATAGTGCCTAACCATAGGTAGCTTAGATCTTCTATGGGTAGGAAAGCTTATGTTTTCCCTTGTGCCCTTCTGCTATCAGTCTGGCTTACCAGAAGATCATGTTTATTATTAATATGTAAAAATAACACGGGGGACTGTACTAACCACATTTATGATGCAGAAGGCTAATGAGCGCACCAGCTTTTGGTGTGGGGAGCAGGTGAGAAGAATGAATGTCAGATAGGAGCTGAAGAGGCCATTCCAGTAGGGTACAGCTTTATTCAGGTTAGGGGAAGACAGGACTGGTGAAGTTGAGCAGATCAGTGTGAGATCTGAGATGTGGGTCTGCCAGCACTATGATCACTACCTGACTGTGGACGAGAGCAGCCAGTGATGACAAATAATACTCACACTGGCAGGGTTGCACATAAATTGTTACTTGAATTCAGTGTAAGGAGATTACCCTTAGGTGGGGTGCGGGGATGTTGACGTTTGTTGGGACAGTATTCATAGGAGTTGTGTATAGCTCATTCAAGATTCAGTAGGGTGGTAGCCAGCCAACTCGCATTGTGGAGTAGGGCGCAGAAAAGTACTGGAGGAGAATTGCCACGAACTGCCCTGAGGTGTTCTGCAGATCACAGGTAAAGGAGTAGACTGATACTGGAAGTCAGGTGGATTCACTCAAGGCATTAGTATGCCTCTCCTGCTAATAATATTGTTATCCATAGTAAGTGCATCCCTTATGAGGGTATGAACAGCAGTTTTTCTGGTGTGTCCTGATGCTTATTGCTTGGTCCTCCAAGAAGACCTAGTTGTTGGTTAATGAGGCAGGAAAAAAACACAACAGGGGGACTGTACATACTGCCTTCACTGTACAGAAGGGTGGAGATCCATTCAATGTTTACTGTGGAGGCAGAAGTCAAACATTGAGAAAGAAGACTGGAGAGGGATTTGGGAGGCATTTTTTAACAGTGTCAGCTGACGAGGCATATTGGTATAGGTGTGCACAGCTCTCTGAGGTACAAGATTACAATCTGAGGTGTGATAATTCTCCTCATGTGACCACAAGCTCATATGCGGCCCTAGGCAGTACTAAGGACAGAGTATGGATGGTGGGGTGTTCAACTGAAGGCAGGCTAGGTGCAGGGGGTTCACATGGAAAAAGACTACAAAAGAAGCTTATTTGTGGATTACCAAGAAAGCATGAGCTTTGAAATTGGACCAGACCTGTACTTCACTACAAATATCATGACATCACATAACAACTAGATCATCAGGTACTTGAAGTGTTGTACTGTACTGCAGTTTGGCAAAGAGAAAGTCAGCTGGATTACAAAACAATTACTGCAAGTTAAAGTAAACAAAATTAACAAAATTATAGTCTAACATGTGTACTGATCAAAATAATCCACATGTTAACACATGGTGTTGATCATTCTGGTGAAACAATTCAAAACAAAGGGGAAATAAGAACTAGTTAGCATTATAGGGAGCATGTGGGTCTCTGCCTCTGGCTCTAATGATGTCAACACTTAACACACTTGGCAGACATTTTAGGGAGCAGGCAAGGCTGTTTTTTGAAACAGAAAGGCTGATGTTTACATTTTTCCAAAGCTATGAAACTGCATTTATTTTATTTACATAAATGCAGTTTTAGCATAAATGTAAACAGCAGCCTTTACTTTACCTCACTATGAAGCCAGATTTTGGAGTTTGTAGTTTTAAAAAACTGCTTGTTTAGGTACCTTTTAACCACCTATCGCGATACCCCTGATGTCTTGTTGCTGGCAAATAGTGGCTGCCGAAGTGGGGAGAGGGGGCACCCCTATCTCGTGCCTTTGATCAGGTGAAATTGATGGGGGGGCATTTGTAAGAACTCGAGCCTGTGGGCTGGTGTATAGGGTCTGGATACTGGCTAGGAAATGGGTCCAAATCCCATAAACCCTAAGAACTTATATAGGTAACTCCACTCTACCGACTCTAAAGCCTTTCAAAAGACTATCCCTACTGCTGTGTCAGGAGTACGGGTGTTATGGGTAGCATGGATAAAGCTCAGGAGTGTGCATAACTGGTCCAAGCTTAATCTATTATGAATAGATCTCACCTTGGACACATGGACTAGGAAGGGTAATATGGAGTTCAGGTGTATCGTTAGGCCATTAGCATGTATCTTGCTGTCCACTGTTATTAGTGAAATGGACCAGTAACTGGTGGGGAGGGTGGGGTCCTTGCCCTTTTTAAGGAGGACAGTTACAGTTGCTTCCCTCATTGTGGGTGGGAGGGACCTGAGATCAGCAGCTTCCATGTAAAGTCTATGCAGTATCCAGCATACCACCAGTGAGATCAGATGAAAAAATGTGTCTGGGAGTGAATTTCCGTCCAGTGCCTTGTGGGGTTTGAGTGCTTTCAGAGCTGCCTCAGTCTCCAAGATTGTAAGAGGGGTTCACAGCCTGCGGCCTGGTTGATGAACAGTTTAAGCAGGTTAAACTGGGACAGGAACATGCTGATTTGAGTGGTTTGTGGCTGGCAGGAAAGGATTTTGCTGACCCCCCTCCCACCCAGTATTTATGGTGGAGGGCTAGTAATAGGTTAATGTCTGGACACAGCTTGATCATTGGCTTGTGTAAAGGGGGGAGTTGACATCCCCATGAGGCAGGGCTTTGTACTCCTTTCTGTCAGAGTTGGGCTTCAAGGTTTGCCAGTTCCTCCTCCCTCTTCTTATACCGGTGAGTGCCATAGCCTATGATCAGGCCATACTGTGCCTACCGATGTGTCCCTGATGTCACTGTTTTTTATGTTTGCTTGTGCGCACAGTGCTGCACAAGAAACATATTGAGATAGTACAGCATTGCAGAGGTGTGTCTGCATTGTGGCCAGTGCAGTGGATGCTCTAATGGGCACATCCCTTGGCCACCAATCAACCGGGAAGCTGCCGATGACAGCAGTTTCAGAGCAAGAGCCGAAATTGAAAGAAATCTGCCACTGCAGTCAGGGACAGTTTCATCATTGCAGTGGCAGCTCCCCCCTCCTTTCCAACCAGGCACACAGACATCCAGCCAACAAGAATCTGACCATGTGCATTGCAGTGCACAGTAATGCGCATGGGCAGAGTTTCGGTTCTTGTCGGCTCCTGTCTCCAGTTTGTTCAGTGTGCCTTTCCTGGTAAAACAGTTAAATAAATAAATGAACTGCTTGTGACACGTGGACAGCCAGTTCTGAGTACACTATGCTTTTTGTAATATAAAAATGTGTTATGGACTGTTTCTCATGACAAATGCTGAGACAGTATGTGAGATGACACACACATCCAGGTTTTGGATACAAGGTGTTACCTGGAAGGCCAGGAGCTAATTAAAGACTAGAACAGGCCTTAATCAAGAAACTCCTGTTTATCAAAGTTAAATATAGCTTTAACTAGGAAATCAATATCCATTTTATGACATTTAGAGGAGGAAACCAGGGTATGACACACTGGTGCAAAATCATAAATGCTTTGATGTCTGTGTGTCAGAGAGGATACTGCTCATAGATGAAAGGGATTTTATAGACTTGATTGGGGAAGTCACATGGGGAAAGGAGTTTCTGCTGATGTAACCTTAATTAACTTACCTTCTAATAAGATAAAACATCCTGGGTGTATAATTTCTAATAAACAGAAGAGGAGCTAGGCAACCTCATGCAAAGGGGTTGGCAAAGACAGTTTTTTAAACAGTATTCTGTTTTACTTGAGACACACTTCTATCTATACTCAGAGAAAAACACATCTTTGAGCACTTTAAGCAGGTATTTAGAGAGAGACAAATCTAAGTACTGTAGTAGGAATTGAACTGTTAAAACCTTGTTCTTTTAAAAGTTTGTATGGTTCTTGTAATATATGGTTCTGTATTTTATGTTTTACATATTTTTATCTATTTTAGTAAAACTCTATTTTTAGAGCCTACTTGGTCTGTCTTTGAATTTCTTTCTTTAACAAGTGAAGTATATATGGTTAAAGCTGACACTATGCATAAGCTTGAATGGTGATACCAAACTGGAAAAAGGTAGAGTCTCATCTGAGGTCTTTTATTAGAGTTTTTAAGGGTTCAGTTTTGTACACCTGGTTAGGTGCCCATAGGCAAAGATATCTGGCCCCCGAAGACAGAATTATCTGAACCTGTGCATTGGGTATGCTAACAAGAGGTTCACAGTTTGAATCCCTCCAAGACTTGAGACCAAATGTTGATTCAAACCCACAAAACAGACAGGAGGGTTACCCTGTTTCTGTTAACTGTTCACAAGACTGCGCTCGGAGGTTGGCACTTTGGGAGTAGAGGGCTGACCTGCTGAGTGGGTTTGTGACACTGCTATGTAATCTTCAGATTCAAATTGTCTTTTGCTAGGTATATCTTCTGTTAATGCTTTTTTTTTCTCTGTAGCAAAGTGTTTCTTACAGGGTATATCTTCTGTGAAATTATTACAGGTGGTGCTTTACAGGTTTTATAGTTTTATCTATCATTAGAATAAGCTTTCAGGGTTACCTCATTTGTTGCTGACTAATTGTTTCTGCTCTTACCTCCTTGTTTCTTTCATCCGTGGTTCTTCTTTTTCCGCAGGGGAAGGGCCTAGTCACCGACCCCCATCCCCAACCACCCCACAATACACTCCTTTTATAGGGTAGCACAGCTGTGACATTTCCTGTGGCAAAGCAGGAAGGGGTGGATCAGTGGGGTATTCACATGGTGACCTCATTTACAAGGGCACTAGTAATTTAACTTGTTATAACAAGTTATACAAAAACAAACAAACAAAACACAAAATCAAACTTTGCTTTCATTTTCTTCCTTCTAATTACTCTGACCAGATTATACACCCAGCAACCTATCTGGAATGGATACCATTAACTGCAGGTACTGTGGAACGCTTTTCAGAAGGGCAGTTTTACAGGATTTAGGACACTGTCCTGCATGCTAGGCCATTGGAGATCTTAGGGCTCAGCTCCAGGCAGCATAGGCAGAAATTGCGTGCCTCAAATTTCATATTCAAGAGGAAATATATTATATGAACCACCCACCATTTCCCCAACATCCAACAGAAGCACCTCCACCCCAGAGGATAGGTGGTCTGGGAGGTTGGCAGGTGGTTAGGAGGGGCAAATCAGGTGCCCCATCATTCCGTGCTCTCCAATATGCTACCTCCACAAACCATATAAAAACTACAAACAGGTATTTGCTTCTATCTCCAAAATCAAACGAATGGGCACAGGATACTGCAGAGCAGAACACTGCACAAAGGAGATAGCACAACAAAACACACCCAAAACAGGAACCAAAACAAAAAAAGCAAAAAGGAAATCCAAAAAACTTCTGATCATAGGAGACTCCGTGATTCAAGGAGTTGTTACCTATCTCCAGCCATGGGTAATGGTCAGATGTCTCTCAGGTATATCAGCGTGGAGAGACACTGACCGCATTGCTAAAATTGTTCAGGAAGCAGGAGAAGACATTGATGTCCTGGTACACATAGGGACTAATGATCTCACCAGCCAGTCAGCTGTGGAGACCAAGAAACAGCTGACCAGGCTGCGTGACAAACTATCATCCATTTCATCCGGCATCTCCTTCTCTGAGATCCTGCCAGTCTCGGAGAGGGGGGCAGATGGACAGAAGGTCAAAGAAGGGGAGATAGGGGAGCTAAACATGTGGCTCAAGGGCTGGTGCCAGGAAAAAGGACACAAATTTGTAGGGAACTGGCAACAGTTTTGGGAGCGAAAGTTCTTTAAATTTGATGGACTGCATCTGACTAAGGAGGGGGTCATTGCATTGGGGCAGAAGTTTGACGTCTTTTTAGAATATTTAAACTAGCAAGTGGGGAGAAGGGTGCAGCACCTCATACGTCGAATGGGAAGAACTCCCCTCCCCCCTCAGCTAGTGGCCAAACAGGAGTTCAGCATGTTTGCAGTTCATTTGCATTACCAGGTAAGGAAAAAGGTCCAGCTCCCCATACAATGCACAGGGGAAACGCCAGACCTCACCCAACAATTAACACACGGAAATCTGGCCAATGGAAAATCATGTACACAAATGCTCGCAGTCTTGGAAACAAGATCCCAGACCTGCAGGCAATAATGACAGAGGCTAAACTGGATATAGTAGCAATTAGCGGGACGTGGTTTACCAGTAACAACACTTGGGAGACTTCAGTACCTGGCTATGTACTTTTCAGAAGAGACAGAGGTGCAAAAAGGGGGTGCTGGAGTGGCCCTGTATGTCAAGGAAAATATCAAAGCTACAGAAATTCAGAACACACATAAGGAGCCAGAAGAACTGTGGGTCACCCTGGAAATAGGCAATGGAACAGCCATAAGAACTGGGGTTGTCTACAGGCCCCCAGACCATGGGAGGACATAGACACATTACTGTTAGAAGATATACAAAACATGACAGCTAAAGGGGAAGTTCCGATAATGGGAGACTTCAACATGCCAGATACTGATTGGTCAATACCAGCAGGAACATCTGCCAGAACTAGACATATGGTGGATACCCTGCAGGGGGAGGGCCTCAAACAACTGATACAACAACCCACAAGAGACAGGGCTATCCTAGATCTAGTACTGACTAACGGGGAAAGGATCACACATCTCCAGGTAGAGGGTCACCTGGAGGCCAGTGACCATCACATGGCATGGTTCAGTTTGGCCACTACAACTAAATCATCCCATTCCAAGGCACAAATATGGGACTTCAGAGGAGCTGACTTTGATAAGATGGCCAACAGAGTTAAGCTAGCCCTGACAAAAAGAAATACAGGTGAGGGGGTATACGCAAAGTGGGCAAGCATTAAGGGTGCAATACTTGAAGCAACATCCCATTGTGTTAGAGAGAAAAGGAAGTGCAAAAGAAGAAAGAAACCACTTTGGTTCTCAAAAACAGTAGCAGAAAAGGTCAGAGCCAAAAGGATGGCCTTCAGGAAATATAAGAGAATACAGCGAGATGAAGATAGGGAGGCATACCAAACTTCCCCAAGGGAAGCAGGGAAGGCAGTAAGGCAGGCAAAGGCCCAAACCGTGGAAACACTAGCACAAACAGTAAAACAAGGTGACAAGACTTTCTATAGATACATTAGTGAAAGAAGAAAGTCCAGAGGGGGCATTGCTAAGATCAAAGGAGATGGGTGTGTGTGTGAAGAGGAGGACCATGTAAAAGCATCTATCCTAAATAGATACTTCTGTTCAGTATTTACTGAAGAGAAGGTAGGCAGGGCCCACAGCTCAGCACCATGGACACGAGGGAGGGGGGAGGTGAACACTAGTCCCTTCACAAAAGAAAGGGTCCTACAAGAGCTCGTTAAGCTCAGGGTGGACAAGGCAATGGGACCTGATGGCATACATCCCATGGTACTGAAGGAGCTAAGGGTGGAACTAGCAGAGCCATTATCAGAACTGTTTAGTGAATATCTGAACACAGGAGAGGTCCCAGAAGACTGGAGAAGGGCTCATGTGATCCCGCTCCACAAGTGTGGTAGCAGGGAGGAGGCAGGGAACTACAGACCAGTCAGTCTTACCTCAGTAGTGGGCAAGATTATGGAGGCACTCCTTAAGGAAAGGATAGTGCAACACCTGGAATCCATAGGAGCACAGGATCCAAGACAGCATGGGTTTACAAAAGAAAGGTCCTGTCAAACTAATCTCATAAATTTCTTTGACTGGGTAAACAGAGTGGTGGACCAAGGGGGAGCAGTTGATGTTGCCTTCCTTGACTTTAGCAAAGCTTTCGATATTGTTCCACATACAAGATTGATTAATAAGCTGGGTAGGCTCAGGGTGGGTCAGAAGTTGGTCAACTGGGTGGCAAACTGATTGGTGGGCAGAAAACAGAGTGGTGGTAAACAGTATACAGTCAGAAGAGATGCAAGTTACAAGTGGGGTACCTCAGGGATCAGTTCTGGAGCCCTCCTCTTCAATATCTTCATCAGTGACATTGCAGATGGACTGGAGGGTAAGGTTTGTCTGTTTGCAGATGACACCAAGATCTGCAACAGAGTAGATGATTCAGATGGGGTGTGCAGAATGAGAAGAGATATGGGTAAACGAGCAAAATGGTCAGAAGAGTGGCAACTGCGGTTTAATGCAAAGAAGTGAAAGATCATGCACATAGAGAATAGAAACCCTGAAACCCCCTATAGGCTGGGAGAGGAGTTGCTGGCAGTCACAAGGGAAGAAAGAGACTTGGGCATCATCATCACAGATGACCTGAAATCATCGGAAGAGGGAGGTAATAATCCCTCTTTACAAGACACTGGTTAGGCCCCATCTGGAGTACTGCGTGCAGTTCTGGAGGCCACACCTTCACAAGGACATTAACAAAATTAAGGCAGTCCAGAGAAGGGCAACCAAAATGGTGAAGGGACTGCATCAGAAAACATATGAGGACAGATTTACGGAGCTCAATATGAGGGAGAGAGGTGATATGATCGAAACATTCAAACATCTTAAGGGCATTAACAAGGTGAAAGAGTCTAACATGTTTCAATATAAGAAAAATAGCAGGACAAGAGGACACAGCATGAGATCAGAGGGAGGCCGATTAAGGGGTAATGTGAGGAAGTTCTTTTTCACAGAAAAGATGGTGGATGCATGGAACGGCCTACCTCAGGAAGTGGTGGATATGAATACAGTGCAGGGCTTCAGACAGGCATGGGATAGGCATAAGGGAGCAATACAGATGAGTATGAATAGATAGGCCATTGACAGAGCAAAGGCCGATGGCACATTTATAAGGTAGAAAAAGAAATGGGCAGTCTGGATGGGCCTTGCGGTCCTTATCTGCCGTCAACTTCTATGTTTCTATGTTTCTATGTTTCCTGCTGCTCCCCCATCAACACACTCTCTGGAAAGCTGACATCGGGGTGCCCAGTCCCCGTGTTGGCATGTATTCCCCCCTAATAATGTGGCACACTGGGAGCCCACCCAGTGTGCCAAAATACTTCCTTATGTTTCCGTCACTGGAATGCCCACTCCCGGTGTGGGATGCGCAGGACTCCCCCACACCCTTATTTTCTCAGCCGACCTCAGGGTGCCCAATCCCAGGGTTGGCACTGATTCCCCACTAGTCTGGCACAGTGGGGTGCCAAAATCTGTTTTAATAATATTTCGCCTGTTGAAAAGAAAACAGTCCCCCAAGATCTTTTTTTTTTTAAACCTGAAAAAAGAATGATCCCTCATCGTCCCGCTGCCCCTCCCCATCCTGAACCCCCTTTGGGACCCTCCTCCCCCACCCTCACCCCATACTTACCTCTGGAGGTCGGGAGCAGCAATCCAGCGGACCAGGAACACGCTCAGACTCTTCAAAGCCAACCGGAACTGAAGAAATCACAGTAAGCCCTATAATGGCAGTCAATGGGGGGTTTCAACTTAGGTTGATATCTCAGTCACTTTTTGGAGTTTTGGTTCCAAATTTTCAACATGGGGTTCTTGGGACCCCACCTCGTCAACACTGGCATTGTCAGTTTCTTGGTCCTAAAATGTGATTTTGTGGTCACTGTGTGGAATCACCGTTCAGGACTGATTAACGAAACAACAGTGCCACTGTTCATGAGGTTGGGTCCCAAAAAATCCATTTTGCAAATTTGGTGAAAAAACTCCAAAAAAATGACTGCATTATGAGCATGCATTGCACAGTTTTACACACGCTCCTAACTTCATCAATATTTAATATTTTCACTCCAAATTTCCAACATTGCCATTTTTCCACACCCAGTTATTGACAGTATAGTTATCATTTTTTGCATCTGCCCAAAATGTGGTTTTGCACCTGTAGTGCAGAATGATGCTGTGTGAAATCAACTTTCGGGACAGATTAACGAAATCACAGTGCCACTGTTCATGAGGGCCATGTTAAACATTTGGTGAAAACATTCCAAAAAATTACTGCGTTACTAGCATGCACTGTGCAGTTTCTACACAAGCTCATAACTTCACCAGCTTTTCATATTTTCACTCCAGATTTTCAACATTGCCATTTTTTCACACCTCCTCACAAACAGTATAGCTGTCATTTTTCACATCCTGCCAGAAATGTGTTTTCACAACTGTGGTGCCGAATTGTGCAGTAGTTGTGCAAAATCACCTTTCGGGATTGAGCAAGGAAATGATAGTGCCACTGTTCATGCGGTGGAGTCTCAAAAAGCCCATGTTGAAAATGTGGAGTGAAAATACCAACAAATGCCCAGGGCATTAGGGTTTCCAACAGTAACACCCACCCTGTACAGACTGACAGGTGTCAGGGGTGTGACTTAAGGTCATCGGCCATAATACTCATGCCATTCTACTCCCATCCCAACCCTGCAGCCAGTGATAGGCATCGAGGTGTGCGTTGGGGTCTTTGGCCCTAATGTTCACCCCATTCTCCCATACTGCACCCATCTCAGCTTATTTCCTCATGGAATGGGGTGAGCGTAAGGGCCGAAGACCCCAAGGCACACCGCGACATCTGTCAGTGTCTGCAGGGTTGGGTGAGATGGAATGGCGTGAGCATTATGGCTGATGACCCAAAGGCACACCCCAATGCCTGTCAGTCTCTGCAGGGTGGGGTGGGGGTTGGTGTTACTTCAGTACTTCACTGCCATTCCTATTATACATCTCTCTAACTCCTGCACTACAAATGCCAATACTAGCAAGCAAACATTCGGCATTGACAAATGATTGTTAAGTATTCTTCCTTCTACTCCTAGATCCATTCTTGAAAATGTGAATTATGCAAGAAGAGAAGGTCTAGCTGCCACATCAGGGAGCAATGCATCATGGGCCCCAAGAGTATATCTAATTGAATAGGTGCATGGTTGGAGATAAGGGGGGTGATTGAGGCCGCCACAAAAATAGGTGAGATTTGTTCGGAAAGCAGCCAAAGCTCAGTGCAGCTGTAGGACCCATGTACAGAACAGTAACATATGTAATTACGAACTCTAGGATGGAGTATACACCATATGTCTGTTAGGCCCTGATCCTGTAGCCAGAGTTTTATCGCTTGTGCTGCCCTAGAGTGACGCTTGGTTACCCTATGGCTACGGTCTGTGGAGAGGTCAAGGATGAGGGTAAAATAACCACCAGTAAGTATTGGGTTGTTCTTATCATTAAACTGGGACAGGTGGTCAGCAAAATGAGTGAAAGAATTCCAGGGAGTTCTCATCTGAGTTGTAAATATTCCTCACCACTAGAGAACCATACAGGGCTTTAAATATGACTAGTACCCACATTGTGTTTATCTGATGCTACCTTTAGGGCCTTCCATTGTAGGCTTCTATGGAGTAATATGGTGATACCCCCTGTTTTAACCTGAGCCACACCATGTAGTTTGAGCCCTACCCATTCACACTCTCTGGAGTTTTTTGCTTCAGTAGATATAAGTTTAATTTCCTGTAGGAGGGCAACCTGGGACACAGACTTTTTAAATGTGTCAATGTCAATACCTGCTTATGCTGCATAGCAGAAATCATACCCCATACATTTCAACTATGACACCATAGCTGAGCCATTATAGGGGGTTGTAGAACCAGTGCACGGTAGCCAGCCCTGGAAGTAGTAAGCAGAAACACTATCTGAGGGATGGTGGGGAGTCCACATGTCATGTGTATGACAGGTATTTCGGGAAGGACATACTCAGTAGTAAGGAACCAGCATCCTAAGAGCCCACCTACACTGTGGGAATATCTTAACTGAAACTGAAGGTAGAAATAAAGTGACAGCAAGAACCAGATAAAGTACATACAGAAACTATAACAATACTATGTACAAATGCAGAGCTCTACTGGTTTGTCGAATATGGACTGGACATGTATTAATGTTGCAGGTCCATTGGCATCACCTCGAGAGTATGTAGACTAAAAGAACTGAGCCATCAGCTCACCTAAAATCCTCCCTCCCACCCCAAACCAAAAGTCAAACAGGAAATATAACAAATATTCCCAAATATGCCAAATTAACAGAGGTCTAGGCTAATGCTGTGACCTGTACTTTTTGGTATGTACCAGATAGCATCCCATTTAGCACAAGCCTGAGAACCAGAGGAATTCTGACAAGACTGGTGAATACCCTCCCACCCCGATAGTAGGATGAGAGTAGCAGCTGCCTGTGCCATAGTGCATAACAGAAGATATTGAGCCATCTGCCAGATGTACAGTCCAACATTACCCAGTATAGCCTAACTACAGTGGATATTAGTGGGGACTGGGGGAAGATAGAGATGCACATCTCAGCTGTGACATCATGTGGATCTATGAGTCAAAGGCAGACCTGTTGGTCATGTTACACTAAATGGGGTATAAGGGGTGCTGGTAAACTATGATGTACAGGGATCTGAACAGGCCTGGACGTTAACTAATTGGGTAAGAACGTTGCACAAGGTACAGCCTTTATAACCTCAGTATTTCTGTAATTTACCTAGATAAAGGCCATTGTCTGGGACTGGGATTCCTCCACTGAAGGGATGCCTCCAGGACCATTCTGTGTGTCAGAATGCTACAGGATAGAGCTAATTCACTCTAAGAACCAAGGTTAATCATCATTGGCATGGTGCATATAGCCAGCCTTGGGACATGAGCAGGGCCCTGTGTTTTCTGCGATTCTGAGGTTGCAACAGTGGCTGCAGAAATCAGTACTTGCCGCAGAAATCAAGAAAACTAGTCACACCGCTGCAGAAATGTAGCTATGTTATGCAATCACACAAGACAAGGGCATAGCTATTGATGTGTTAAGTATGCCATGGCACACATGCTCATTAGAAGGGGCAACAAACTGATGCCGTCCAGTACAAAGCCGAAAAGCTAGTGGCTGCTTGGCATCTTGACTCGGGCTGGCTCTTGTTACATATCTTAAACATTGCCAATAGTTCCCTTTTAGATGTTATATTAACCACACAGCCACATAAAATTTCACATTCAGCAGTGTTCCACAATGACATGAGTGACCACGGGGTTGTTGTCTGCATAAGATCTCAAATTAAGGCCCGTCAAATGCACAAATTTATAACAAAATGATCCTTTCGTAAGTTCAAAGCAGCAAACTTCCTTTTTGACTTAGGTAAGGTCAGATGGCAAGATCTTTACCTTGCTAAAAATGTCAATGAGACAGTCTTCATCCTTAATGTCAACCTCGCCAACCTGGCAAATAAGCATGCCCCCCTTATCAAAGTCTGGGTGCGCAACAACTCTCACCCCTGGTTTACCCCAGATCTAAAGGCAGCTCTTACAAACCAGGACAAGATCTGGATGAAAGCAAGGCATTCCAAGAACCCTGCAGATTGGCAGGCTTTCAGAGCAGCTAGGAATGCCTGTGTAAAAAGCATTCACTCTGCCAAAGCAAATTTCTACGTCTCTTCCCTTGAACAAGCCAAAGGGAACTCTCACAAAATATGGAGGACACTTAAATCTATTGAAGGGCTGCCCGCTGCCCCCTCCATTCCTACTAAGATAGTCACCAGTGGTAGGGTGGTGGAAAGTAATCCCCAAATACTCGAAGAACTTTATTTTATTTATTTATTTTTATTTATTTATTAAGATCTAGGATTACAAATACCTTTGAGCCAAGGCTTTTTTACAAAGGTTCCACGTCAGAGAAATACAGAATTGGAGAAAAACAACATTTCAAAGGAGACAAGACATTTCACAGTTTAATAACATACTGTAATAGTCATTAGGACCTTCAGTATGAACAAAAGAGGGGGTAACAGTAAAGCAGCCAGTGGCATTTGTCAGGCGAGATAAGCCAGTAAGTGCTATTTCTTTAGAGGGGGATGAGAGAGGAGGAGTGAAAAGGGGAGAGTATGTAGTACACAGGGGGAAGGGATTAAAGAAGGAGGAAGAGAAGACAGGAGACAGGGGAAAGGGGAAAAGTACAAAGAGGGATACATGATTGTAAGGTGTGGCAGTTAGGACTGGTGTGTGGTGGGGGTGCCACAATTGGCTTAGTTGGTGATTCCTTAACTTAGGAGAAGCAATCACAAGAGCTAGAGGTTGTGAGATGTTGCCGAAGGCTGGTTTTGAACACTCCAATAGTTTTGGCAGAGGAGATAGTGTGGCTGAGGTCACTTAGCCAAAGTGAAGCTTTGTAGGCGAAGGAGCGTTGGCCCAGGCTAGTGCGACAGTGGGGGACTTTCAGGAGCTGCCACTTAGATCTCCTGGAGCTCCGTCGACTGGTGCTTTCAGGCAGTAAGGCTAGGACACCCGGGTGTGCCAGGCCAAGATGGATTTTCTTCGCCATAGTACAAGAGAGGTACGTGATGCAGTTCGAAAGTTGGAGCCAACCGGTCTGAGCATACAGGCTGCATGTGTGGGTAAGACGGTGGGCACCAGTAATGAGTTGGCAGGCCTTATTTAAGGCAACTGATATCCGTCTGAGGGTTGTCATCGTGGCAGAGCTGTCGATGATGAGACCATAGTCGATGTCCGAGACCACAGAGCTCTGTACAGCTACAGTATCTTCAGTGCCTCAGAGGTAAGGTGTTGTCTGTGTTTATAAAGTAGACCAAGATGTATATTAGCAGTTCTGGCAACATTATCAACGTGGGCCACATATGTGAGGCATAGATCCAGTAAGATCCCAAGATACTTTAAAGACTGGACCTGATCAAGGGTGTTACCATTTGCAGTGGAAATAATCAGCTGGTCATGCTTGTGCGGGTTTTTGGAACTGAAAAAGCATTGAATTGGTTTTCTTGTGATTGAGCACTAGCTTGTGGTTTTGGAACCAGGACTCAACGGAGCTGAATCCATGATGGAGAGAACGTTGCAGAGACGAGGGATCTTTGTGAGTTGAAAAGACTACTGCATCGTCAGCATACAGTATAATGGGCTCAGAACAGGATTGTGGTAGTGAGTTCAAAAAGACGCTGAAAAGGAGGGGACCCAGGATGGAACCCTGTGGGACCCCAGAGTGGACGGGCAGGGTATCGGAGACAGCAGAGGCAACTTTTACTCTTTGGTTCCTGTGACCTAGGTAGCTATTGAACCATAGAGCAGAGTCAGGTGACAGGCCAGCGGTTAGCAGTTGATCAATAAGGAGCCCATGGTGGACAGTATCAAAGGCCTTGGATAGGTAGATGAAAACAGCCCCTGTGAGCTGTCTGTTGTCAAGGGAGTTGTGAACTGCTCCAGTGAGCTCAAGGAGGGCAGTGGTGGTGCTGTGTCCTTTCCAGAAACCATGTTGTTTTGTAGTTAGGATGTTGCATTTCACCAGGCAGTCAGTGAGTTGGTCTGCCTCAATCCACTCAAGGGCCTCAGAGAGCGAAGGAAGAATTGAGATAGGGGATAGTTTGAGTGATTAGTCTTGTCACCACTTTTGTGAACAGGGGTCACGATCGCAGTTTTCCATCTGTCCAGCAATTTATTACTAGTGAGGGAGAGATTGAGGATTTTTGTTAGGGGAGGAATAAAAAGCTCATCAACGGTGAGAGATAAAAGCTTAAGGTCCAAGGTATCACTACTGGTTCTGGATTTTGAGATAGACATGGCAATGTAGCGACATGCATCATACGGTCTGACCTCTCTGAAGTAGAAGAGGGGTGGGTGAGACTGTGTACGATGGGGGCCGGAGGAGGAGGTACTTTGTTCGAAATAGTCAGGAGGGAGGACTGTACTGAGGTCTGTAAATGCTGTATTAAAGGTGTTAGCAATGACCATAGGGTTGAGAGTAGCAGATCTGTTGACTACAAGCATGGTCGGGGAGGTTTCAGCCTGCTTCCCGGTTATTTCCTTCATATTCTCCCAAAAAGCTTGTCCGTTTCCCCAGGTGTTAGTGAGTGTGTCTTTGTAGTAGGAGTTTTTCGTAAGCCATATAGATTTAGTGCAGGCATTTTGGGCTTGTTTATATAATTGAATGTCAGGTTGCTTTCCGGGTTATTTTAGCTACTGCCCAGAGATGATCCCTCCATTTCAACTGGGTAAGGAGACCCACCATGATCCAGGGGTTGCAGATAGTTTTAGCCTTATGCTTTTTAACCGGGGCAAAGAGGTCACACACTGTGCTGAAAGTTGAGACGAAATGGTCAAGAGCCAGGTTAACATCCATTGTATCATATATGGGTGACCAGTCTTGAAGCTTCAGGTATTGTTTAAGAGGGGTTAGGTTGCCACGAGGGAGCTGCTGGAGATGATTTTTGGGGTGGGCTTTAACAATTTGTTTGTCCATTCACAGATGATTGGTGAGTGGTCACTGAGAGAGTCTGACAGAACTGTGCTGTGAGAGATCCTAGCAGGATGTTTCGTGAGAACCCAATCAAGTAGAGTACTGATGCCCATTTTGTAGTTAGTCCTGGTAGAGGAAGTAACCATCTGCGAGAGGTTGGCAGCAGAGATGGAGTCTTTGTGAGCACTTGCATCTGGCGCCAGCCAGTTAATATTGAAATCTTCTAGCAGAATAAGTTCAGAATCAGGAGGCAGGGAGTTTACAAAACTTATAACATCATGTAGACCAAGTCTTTGGTTTCTGTGAGGAATGTATACCGTGATAATGGTGAGGGCTTTATGATTTGGACCTAAGAGAATTTTGATTGGTAGGATCTTGGCTGAGGCAGCAGGTGAGACAGTATCTAAAGGGTGCCACGTGAGAGACACCTTGATGTAGATGGCACAACCTCCCTCTTTTTTTGCAACCCGGTCCAGCCTGTGGATGTTGTAGCCCTGTATGGTTAAAGCCAGGTCAGGAACTTTAGTTGTCAGCCAGGATTCGACAACAGCAAGGATGTCTGGGTTGTGTTGGCAGACGAAGGCTTGAGGGGCATCAATCTTTGGCAGAAGGCTGCAGATATTGAGGGTAGCCAGGGTTAAAGACCCAGAAGTTTTTCCAAGGCTTGGGTGGGCAGGGCCAGGATTCAGGTGGACATTACCGGATATAAGTAGGAGGAGGAGTATTAGTTTAAGGAAGCAAAGGCGTAGAGCCTTTAGAGATAATTTAAATAGTTGTTTCCTGGTAGTTGTTTCCTGGTTGGGTAGTAGGCTGGCACCACACGGCCATGCCAGTGAGATACAATTTGGTATAGTGTGGATAGATGATCCCACGTGAGATGGTTTTCAATGCCAAAAGGTATCCTGGCGTTACTGAGAGGGTGGACATGCGGGCGGCACATGGAGTAATGGAGGGTACCTTGGGAGTAGCAAAAGGCACAGGAGGATGGTGGGGCTGGGGGAGAGGGGGTGAAGGTGAGTGGGGCCAGGGAGGGAGAAAAGAGAGGGCAAAGAGAGAAGGAGCAGAAGAGGAAGGAACAGGTGAGAGAGTGTCACCATCACTGGCGTAAGTACAGGAGACGGCGGGTAGAAGTATTCGTACAGGTACAGTCAGTGAGAGTGCGTGGAGAGATGAGCTGATTGAGGATGGCAGAGATGGCATGAGAAGAATCAGAGAGGGCCTAAGAAAGAACAAAGGAGGGGTGGGAAGTAGGCATGGAGGGTAGAGGAGGTGGCTATAGTAGTAAGCCAATGGGGGAGAGAGGCGGGGTGAGAATAGTGGGTAGGCGGGATTTAGGTGTATTTAACTAGGGTATAACTCCCACTTTGTCACTGCTGGCCTAGCTTTTGAATCCTCACCTTATGTTAGCCATGTGAAGAGCCAATCAAGCTCCTCCTCCTCATCTTCCAGCACCGCATCTTGCCCTTTTCAACTGCGTACTCTCAACTATAAAGAAGTTGAAGATTTACTACTTAACCTGGATATCAGAAAAAGTGCAGAGGACGACAGTCTAGAACCCTTCTTTCTAAGACTAGGATATGCCCACCTCACTGCCTCCATTCTTCATATCCTCAACCTCTCCATTACTTCTGCTACAGTTCCGTCTTGTTGGAAATTCTCCCATATCCCCCGCCATTCAAATCGGGGGACCCATGAGATCTGAATAACTATAGGCCTATCTCCATCTTGCCTATTCCCTATAAAGTCTTCGAAAAACTGATCTATAACCAACTAAAAACTCAAATTGAAACCTTCTCACTGCTTAACCCAGCACAATCTGGTTTCCGGGTGAATCACAGCACAATCTCTGCTCTGGCTAAAGTAACTGATTGCTGGGTCTCTGCTGTGGATGCTAAGATGATTACTGGAGCAGTCTTCTTAGATCTTAGTAAAGCATTTGACACTGTTGACCACAACCTCTTAGTCACTTGCCTCGCTAACTTAGGTACCACTTCCTGCACTACCCAGTGGCTTACCAGTTACCTAACAGGGAGAACACAGAAACTCAAAGCTGATGGTCTATTCTCTGCCGATTGTCAGAGGAGTCCCCCAAGGCTCCATACTAGGCCCTATCTTGTTTTCGCTGTACATTAACGACCTTGATTTGAACATAACTAGCTTCAATCTGCACTTCTTTGTGGATGACACTGTATTGTATACCTCTGGCTCAATGTTATCTGAAGTTAGGGGAGTGCTTCAAACTGACTTCACCCAGCTCGAAAAGAATCCAATAAAGGCCAAGCTTCTCCTGAATGCTAAGAAAACCAAAGCAATGATCTTCTCTCGTAGTACCTCCTCTGGCACCTCCCCTATCCTGCCAAAATACTTTTTTGTTACTTCTCTTAGTGAACCATTGGAAGTCATTTTCAAATTTAAATATCTGGGTATCTGGATAGACAATAAGCTCTCCTTTAGTGACCACATAGAGGACTTATCTAGGAGGTTCAAAGTCAGGCTCAGATTCTTTTTCAGAAATAGTTCTCTTTTCCCCCTCTCGAGACTCAAAACAGGCTCGTTCAGGCTACATTCCTTCCCTTACTTGACTACAGTGATGTAATTTACACTTACACCACTCTCGCAAACCCAAGCAAACTGTACATCCTCTACCACCACGCGTTACGGTTCATTACCAACTCCCCTTACCGTTCACACCATTGCGATCCGTACGCAGCTGTTGGTTGGACATCTCTCACCACCAGACGCCTACTCCACGTTGGTCTCTGGACCCTTAAGTTGCTTCTGCATAAACTACCAAGTTACCTATCTTCTCTTATCTGCATTTCACACAGTGCTTACTCTCTCAGGAAATCTGACTTCATTCTGCTGGATGTACCTAGGACTCGTACTTCCTTTGGTAAACAAGCTATCATTCATGCGCTCCCTACTATATGGAACCAATTCCAATCCATGCTGAAATTAACTAGCATTGTCTCAGTTAACTTCTATAAAGTGTTAAGTTCATCTAAAATAAAATATATTTGCAACTGTCATTAAAACCCCTCCCCACCCTTATGTGTGCCTCATACACTTATGTATTAAGCCACTCCCCACCCTTGTGGGTGTCTTATACTTATTGTCCACATTAGCACTAGACCCAGTCTTAACTGTAATCTCGTAGTTTTTATTTTGCATTACACGACTAAAACTACAAGAATTCCATACCTGCTCCTCTACCCGTTCCTGCTTTTGGCTTCCTACTTATATATTACTCCCTGTACTCTTGCCTACCATCCCCCTCTCCCTCAACCCTGCCTACCTTATTTATCCTAACTTTCCTGTCGTTACTCAATATACTAAGAGTACTTATTGCAAATACCCATGTGAAGTCTATATACCCTACCTTGTATTGCTTGCATACTACATTGTACTGCTTGTGCACCATGAACCAAATGTCCTTCATCATTCACTGCCTCCTGATGTTATAATCTATTATGTAAACTATTATGTGAACTATGTGTGCACTTTGAATATCTGTAATCAGTGTTGCCCCCTCAAGGGTTGTATTACTATGTAATGTCCTTTATCTGTGTAGTTGCCTCAGGAGCTCCTTGTGAATGAGCTTGCTCAATGGAGTTTTCCTGCAATAAACTTGAACTTGAACATAACTCCTTCCAGCCAGTATTGTGTGTGTGTGTGGGGGGGGGGGCACAACTGACACAACAGTAGCAGAGCATGAGTAGGTCCATGGCAGTTATGATTTGCTGCTGTGTAGGTGTGGGTAGCTCAGCCATGTTAAGTTTTCATTGTGAGGCTGCTCATGGTGCATGCTCAATCCTTGGAAGATGAATTTGGAAGGAAGAACTGGAAGACAAGCTGTAGTCAAGAAGTGAGAAGATTCAATGGTGCCCGTGGAGGTGGAATTGATCTCAGTGTGGTGAAAGGTATTGGATTAGGAGCTAATTGCAGAAACATAGGGCTGGCAGCAGACTGAGCAGAGGACTCAGTCCCCACTGGTGGACATCTATCACAGTTTTGATTTGTGGGCTGCAGTTCTGTACCTGCAAGTGTAAGGGTAATTTCTTGGCAAATCTGAACCTGCAGCCTAAGTGGCAGCATCAAGCTCAATTCTTAAGGAGGGTCAAGTTGCCCAGCTGCTGCAGAGGTGGGGACCAGGGTATACTAGAACTGGAGCAAGCAGGTATGGAAAAAAATCGGAATGGAGAGTTTATTGCTGCTATACATAATTAAAATGAGGGTCACTGACTGAAGAACACTACCACCCCCTGAGTTGTGAGGCAACGAGAACATGCTAACCAAAGTTACTCCAGCTTAATAAGAATGACTTGCTTGCATTTTTTAGTGTGTCCCCCAAAAGAAAAATCAGGAGTCAACAAATCCTACAGATACTGCAAGTTACACCCTCCTTCACTATTATAGGAAGACAATTTCCACCCACCCCCCAAAACACAAATTTGTACACTGCACTCAACATGTTTGTTGCAAGGCAGTTGGAGTATTCCTAGTTTAAAAAATAATAATTTAAAAGAACAGTGATCAAAATCAGAAAACAATGGCCTTCAAGTTAGAGTCTCTCTTTATATCTGCTAACTGTAAATATAAACCAGAAGAAATCCAAGCAGGCTTTGCGTTCTGTGTAGTTTTAGCTAAGTGTGTATGTCCTCCTCTGATTATAATCTAGTAGAACAGCAAAGGCCACCAATTTCCAGAAGAACACATGAGCCTTCAAATTCAGAGTGTGAGGGAAAATTCATTAAAAGAGAACACTGATGCCCATGGCTGTGCCAGGTTTGGGTTATTGCTGTTCAACATTTATGAGAAGAAGACTATATACTGTTAAATGGCCTGCTGTTCCACTTTCATTGTAGCAGAGTGGTTGCACGAAGGCAGTCAAAGGGTTAACTAAGACCTAATCCCTTTGAAGGTGTGCTGCTTAGCCACAGTTCATGTGCCGCAGAACAGCTGCAGAATCAGCAGTCATTCTGCCGCAGAAAGTATGAGGTCCTGCCGCAGAATGTAGGTCCACTTTGCCGCAGTAAACCCGGGGCCCTGGACATGAGTCTGACAGTTGCAGCCTTGATTCAATGCTGTTCACTTTACTTCACCCCCTCCCTACTCTGCTGCCATCTCTCCTGGGCAGACCAATTTGTTTGGCAAGGGGAGCATGGAAGGGGTACTATGGCCTGTCTGACCATGACCCAGAATGCAAAAGAGCTGGAACTTTAACCAGGGGGTATCCTGATGACTGGAAATCTACAGGCTCACCATGCTTGCAATAACACATTTTCAATGGGAGGCATCCATAAATGTTCAGCACGGCACCCCTGTTTAGTGCTCAACCTGGTCTGGACGTGGAGTGGATTTGAACTGTGGGGCTGTGCCAATGCAAAAAGGGGGGTCTACACATATCGCACATAGTAAAAGGTCTGTTCTAAAGATAAGAGTAGCACTGAGATTGCAGTATATTAAAGGACACCTAAACAACATTTTGGCAACAAACTATTCAACAATCTGACTCCGTAGGTGACTAAAGGAAAGGCTGCTGTATTCATTAATGCAAAAACTACATTTACATAATTTACCTAAATGTTGTTCCAGAGCATTTGAAAATTGTAAAATCAGTCTTCCAATTAAAAAAAAAACTGTCTTACCTGCTTCCTAAAATGGCAGCCAAATGTGTTATGTGATGACAGTCAGTGAGATATATGGCTCTCTATAGTGCAAACTAGTTCTTTTTTCCCTTTGTATAGAATTGTTTCACCTAAATGGTCAAACCCATGTGCATTATTTTGTATAATGCACATGTCAGACTATAGTTCTGTTCATTTTGTTTACTTTAACATGCTGAAAATGTGTTTTAATCCAACCGACTTTCTCTGTGGCAAACCACAGTACAGTACAAATCTTGAATAACCTGGTGGTCTAGTGGTTATGGTGGAGCCAGAATGCTACAATGGGGGTGCTGGGGTGGTGTGCATCCTTAATATGCACTTTTTAACATTTTTATTAAACCTTTATATTTTCTGCTGTTATTCTTTTCTAGTACATTTTTGACAGCACCTACAAATGTAATCCATAGTTTGAATGTAAATATTTGTACAATCAATAAATCAGACTTCTTCAACAAAGTGAAATGCAACAGCAAGCAAGTACGTTACTATATGGGAGGGGTGCAGCACCACCCTTCACCACCCCTACAGCCACCACTTTTTTGCAGTAAAGTTCTTGTGCAGTCTAATGTTAGAGTTCATACTTTCTCAAAACTCAAATATATGTTTGTCTTGTCTTCTTTTTCCATGGGAAATAATAATGATAAGAATTAGCATTTATATAGTGGTTTTCATACACATTGTATCCCAAAGTGCTTTACAAGCAATACTAGACTGGTAGTGAAGTGACTGAACGTGTAGTGGCAGCCATTTCATACATTAATATCCACACACAGCCTTGGACAATTGCATGAACTGGTTTTATGGGACGGGGAATGTTGGCCAGGACAACGGGGTCAGGTAGTGATCAAGGTGCTGGCAGCCCACATCTTATTTCTCACAGTAATCTGCTCATATTTATCTTCTTCTGTCTTCCCCCTTCCCTGAATATAGCAGTACCTTGCAAGAGTGGCCTTCTCAGTCCCCCTCTGGTATTCATTCTTCACTATTCCTCCTCACACCAAAAACTGGCGAGCTCATCACCCTTCTGCATCATGAATGCAAGTAGTACAGTCCCCGTTTTATTTTGACACATCATATATAGACATATCTTTCCAGTAAATCAGGCTCATAGCAGCAGGGAACAAGGGGAATGATGTGCTTTCCTAACTTTGAAAGATCTAGGTTACCTTTGATTAGGCACTATTAAATGATGGGTGTGCACATCATTATGAACGTCATATAATAGTGCCTAATCATAGGTGGCTTAGATCTTATTTGGGTAGGAAAGCATATTTTTCCACTTGTGCCATGCTGCTATCAG
Organism: Neoceratodus forsteri; assembly: GCA_016271365.2. NCBI lineage: Eukaryota > Metazoa > Chordata > Ceratodontiformes > Ceratodontidae > Neoceratodus > Neoceratodus forsteri. Next base: position 959,724,607 of record CM057453.1, read on the forward strand.
CCTGGCTTACCAGAAGATCATGTTTATTATTAATATGTAAATATAACACGGGAGACTGTACTAAACACATTCATGATGCGGAAGGGTAGTGAACTCACCAGTTTTAGGTGTGGGGAGCAGATGAGAAGAATGAATTCCAGAGAGGGACTGAAGAGGCCATTCCAGCAGGGTACAGCTATATTCAGGTTAGATGAAGACATGAAGGAGGACGCTGAGCAAATAACTGTGGGATCTGAAATGTGGGGCTGCCAGCATCGTGATCACTAGCTGACTGTGGATGAGAGTAGCCAGCGATGACAAATACTCAGAGTGGCAGGGCTGCACCTAAGCTGTTACTTGAATTCAGTGTAGGGAGATTATCCTCGGGTGGGGGGGGAGTGGCGTTGATGTTTGTTAGGACAGTATTGAGGGAGTTGTGTATAGCTCATTCAAGATTTGGAAGGGTGGTAGCCAGCCAACTCACATTACGGAGTAGAGCACAGAAAAGTACTGGAGAAGAATTGCTGGGAACTGTCCTCCGGGGTTCTGCAGATCACAGGTAAAGGAGTAGACTGACACTGGAAGTCAGGTGGATTCGCTCAAGGTATTAGTATGCCTCTCCTGCTAATAACATTGTTATCCATTGTAAGTGCAGCCCTTATGAGGGCATGAGCAGCAGTTTTTCTGGTGGGTCATGATGCTTATTGCTTGGACCTCCAGGAAGACCTAGTTGTTGGTTAAAGAGGTGGGAAAAAAAAACACAACAGGGAACTGTACATACTACCTTCACTGTGCAGAAGGGTGGTGACCTATTCACCGTTTACTGTGGGAGCAGAAGTCAAACACTGAGAATGTGGACTGGAGAGTGATTTGGGAGGCATTTTTTAACAGTGCCAGCTGATGATGCGTGTCAGAATAGGTGTGTACAACCCTCTGAGGTACAAGATTACAATCTGAGGCGTGATAATTCTCTTCATGAGACCGCAGGCTCATATGCGGCCCCAGGCAGTACTAAAGACAGGGTATGGATGGTGGGGTGTTCAACAGAAGGCAGGCTAGGTGCAGGGAGTTCACATGGAAAAAGAAAGCCTTATTTGTGGATTAACAAGAGAGCATGAGCTTTGGAACTGAACAAGACCGGTACTTTGCTGTGTGACCCTGAGCAAGTCACTAAACTTCCTTGTGCTCCCAGGCCACACCGTAAACAAGCTTTCAGCTTAGTGTGTCTCTCCTGGTTAACAAAAAGCAAAATTCAGTGCGTCATATAACCACTAGATCATAAGGTATTTCAAGTGTTGTACTGTAATGCAGTTTGCCAAAGAAAACGTCAGCTGGATTGCAAAACATTTTCCGCAAGTTAAAGTAAACAAAATGAACAAAATCATAGCCTAACATGTGTACTGATCAAAATAATCCATGAGTTAATAAATGGTGCTGCTCATTCTGGTACAACAATTCAAAATAAAGAGGGAAAGAAGAACTAGTTAGTACTATAGAAATACTGTATATGTGGATCTCTGGCTCTGGCTCAGATGATGTCATCATGACTCATCACTTAACACATTTGGCAGACAACTTAGGGAGAAACCAAGGCTGTTTTTTGAAAGTGAAAGGCTGATGTTTACATTTTTCAAAAGCTATGAAACTGCATTTATGTTATTTACATAAATGCAGTTTTAGCATAAATGTAAACAGCAGTATTTACTTTACCTTGCTAGGAAGCCAGATTTTGGAGTTTGCAGTTTTAAAAAACTGCTTGTTTAGGTACCCTTTAAGTAAGCAGTCCAATAGCTGTACTTGTGCAGAGCCCATTATTTTCTATAAATTACCAGTCCCCCACAGTCTGCCATATATTTGTAAAGGATATGGGACCAAAAGTTTGTGGAGATTGGTGCAGCTTGAGCAGGCCTGTTTTCAGTATTCATACTGCATTCAGTAAAGTAATTATATTTGTGGAAATACAGCTGATGACTGCAGCTCAGTTCATGTCCCGTGTCCATGAATATATACAAGATCCCCTCAATAGGAGGGAGCCACAGGGAAATGCAGATTGGGGGTCCCACTTACTGTGCGAGAGTGGTCGTACTAGGCCGCATGCAAACCTGCCATTACTCTCTGTCCCCCCTCCCCAAACCTTGGTAACAGTTAGTAGTCCCAAGAAAAGTATGGTGCTCAACCAGAGTGAACTCGTGGCACAGCCAGGTAGCTACAAGCTGCAGACCCTTGTGGTTTGATGAAGACCTGCATGGTTTAAAGACAAAGGGGCGGAAGTTAGAGAGGTGCTGGAGGAGATCTCAACTGGAGGGGGGACAGATTGGCCCTGAAGTCACATTATGTTGACTATCAGGGGTCAATCTCTCTGAAGATGGCAGAATTTCTGTCAAGAGAGATTGCTGTGGTGAGGAATAGACCAGGTCAGCTCTTCTGCACTGTGGACAGGTTGTTACACCCTGACTGGCTACATGTGGGGGGGGGGGCAGGTTCAGTTGCTAGGTGTGAGGAGCTGATTCTGTTCTTCCCCAACAAGGTGTCCTCCATCAGGGCTGAGGTATCCTTGAGTATCTCTCGAAAGGGCATTGGTGGTCTCTCTGTGAGGTGTAGAGACACTCCTCCTGTCTGGGAGGAGTTTGAGCTAGTTGGGGTGGAGGAGGTGGTGGGGATACTCTCTAAGCTACGACATACCCAAATGTGATCTCGACCCAGGACCAACCCAGCTTTTGGTTGAATGTTTAGACCTGTTGGGACCTGTGGTTGCTGAGATTGTCTGAAGTTCCTTGAGGAGTGGGATCTTTCCACAGGCTTTGAAAGAGGCCTTGGTTAGACCCTTTTTTTTAAACTATTTGTCCCTCCTGGTCACGGTCCATGAGGCCTCTCTCAGACATCCTGCCTGTTCCTGTCCCACCGGAAGTCCTCCTACCTGAGCCTCCTCTCTCCTCCCTCTCATCCCACAGTCGGCACCTCCAGCTTAACCCCTCTGGGGTGGGGCCACCCCTCCTACTGGGCGCACTTTATACAGACAGACTCCGACATGTGGGTAAGAGCCCGGTTGGAGGAATCTGGAAGGCCAGACAGGATGGACCCGGTTATGGACATGGGGGCAGGTGCCGTCACCTACTCCGAGGACTGGGTTTTTCCTTGTTCTGGTGCTCGCCTCCCACATGCGTGGCGCACGCCCTGATGCAACGGCACATGGCAACCCTGCCTTGCATCAGCCACACTGATTTCATGCTTCCCTACATGCTGCAGTGCCTCCCAGTCTCCACTGGGAGCCACTGGTATGCCAGACAATCTCCAACCCTCGCCCCAGGGAGGAGAGCACCCCACCGGGTACTCAATCCTCGACCCACCCCTGCCGACTCCCGGTGCTCGAGCTCACTCCCGAACTTGGGTCGCCGGTGTAGCACGAGGTGTGGCATCCAGCGCTTCAACCCTCAGTGCCAGTGGGCCGGCTGGTTAGACCCCTTTTGAAAAGCCTTCTCTGGACCCAGATTGTCTCAGCAACTACAACCCAGTGTCGAACCTCCCATTTTTAGGGAAGGTTATTGAAAAAAGTGGTGGCTGTTCAGCTTCCTATGAGCTATTCCAGTCTGGTTTCCGGGCGAGGCATATTATGGAGACCGCCCTGGTAAGGGTGTTGAATGACCTCCTGATGGCGAGGGATAGGAGAGATTGTACCATCTTAGACCTTCTAGACCTCTCTGCAGCATTTGATACCGTGGATCATGAGGTGCTGCTTGACCGCTCGTGGTTCTGGTGTGGCCTGTCTGGCAAGGTCATCTGCTGGTTTAGGTCATATCTAACAGGCAGAGTACAAAGGGTAATGATGGGGCTTGCCTCATCTGCCCCGAAGCCTCTGTGCTGTGGAGTTCCACAACGTTCAGTCTTGTTGCCCTTGTTGTTCATAGCATACATGCTGCCACTGGGGGGACATCATCAGGCGATACGGACTGGGTTTTCACTGCTATGCAGATGATACCCAGTTGTATCTGTCCTGCGCACCTGAGAACCAGGTTCCGGTTGCCATGTTTAACAACTGCCTTGAGGAGATCCAGTCATGGGTGGCTCAAAACTGGCTTGAACTAAACCCAGACAAGACTGAGGTGCTGGTGGTGGATCCGGGTTGTAGGGGAGGAGGGGGGTGCGGGGGTTCTCCCTGACTCAATGTTAGGAGGTGTACCTCTTGTCCCCTCCAGACAGGTGAGGAATTTAGGTGTGATCCTGGATGATGGACTGACCATGGATTTCCAGGTGTCAGCCATCGTCAGGAGTGGTTTTATCATCTATGGAATATCGCCCAAATCCAATCCCTGATTCCCCCCTGATGACCTGCCCACACTAGTACATGCCTTCGTCACCTTCAGATTGGACTACTATAATGCCCTGTACCTAGGGTTATCTGAAGGCAACCTTCACAGACTGCAGCTGGTGCAGAATGCAGTGGCAAAATTATTGACAGGAGCAAGAAGATCTGAGCATATTACTCCTGTCCTCCGCGAACTGCACTGTCTGCCGGTCAGGTGGAGGATTGTCTTTAAGGTAGGGCGCCTGACTTACAGTACAAAACCCTACACGAGGGGGAGCCTGTCTATCTGCAAGATCTTCTTGTCCCCTATCGCCCCTCCCGGTCACTTCGTTCTGCCATGGGAGCCCTCCTCAAGGTTCCCAGGGTGAGGCTGCGGCGTTCCAGAAATAGGGCATTTTTTGGTTGCTGCACCTACCTTGTGGAACTCTTTGCCTGAGAATTTGAGAAGGGCTCCCTCAGTGGAAGTCTTTAAGAAGGGCCTCAAAACATATTTATTCCAGCTGGCCTTTTATGATTAACTACTGAACGGAACTGTTTTGGAACTGTTATAATTGAATTTTGGTTGGTTTTATTACTTGTTTCTTTTACTGTTGATGTTTGTACAGCGCCCAGAGTCTGTGGAAATGAGCACTTAATAAATGATTTATCTCTCTACTTATCTATCTATCTATCTATCTATCTATCTATCTATCTATCTATCTATCCATCTACTGTCTGTGTCTGTAGGAGCCACTGATTGTGCAGCTCTGGCAATGCATCCTCTGGCCCGAGTAGCCTGATGATGCCAGTGGGACGTTTGCAGTGACTACCTTCACCCATGATGTCATTGTAGTGGCTGAAGCAGGAGGGAGGTTAGCTGAATTGGAATGTCCATGTGAGTCTGTTACTGCTGTTCCTATGGGCTGCTGGTGTACTGTGCAGCCCTTTTCTGTTGTTTGGGGCTCAGCAGAATTAGGTAAGAGAGGTGTATATTTATTTTTCACCAGGATGTTCATGAAATCCTCTTCATTATCTGCAGAGTCCCTGCTGTGGTTGTGGATGTGGGATCTCACTGGAGGGAGGTTCAAGTCATTTTTTTTTCTCACTCAGTTCCTGTTTCTCCACCAGGATTTTGGGAGAAGCCAGGGGTCATCATCCGGAGTATGGGGCATAGAGGCAGGGGGAGCTACCTGAGCCAAAAAGGGGATTCTGTCCACTGGTGTGGCCCTAGGTGGATAAGAGGTTATCCATGAGGTTATAGGGTTTGCATAGCTGTTGTTGGGCAGTGCTTGTGAGCATAGCCCATTGCAGCCTCCAAAGGAGTGCAGAACCCAGTTGTGGGTTAAGCAGAGCTGAGCTGGCTATCGTAGGATGAAAGGTACTCTGAGCTGATGTTGGCCTGTCTTACTTTGGTGTAGGCCCACTGTTTGATTGTTTGCTCTCATGAAAAGTCTTGGAACAGCATGACTGGGTGCAACTGTCATTTCAGCAAGCACAGCTCACAGGCCCATTGCAGGATGTGTTCCTTGACTTTGAAACACAGGAATCAGACTAATATTGGCCTGGGTTTTGCTCCGCTCTTTGGCAGTGATGCGTGTGAGTGATGCACTCACTCTATATCAACTCTAGGCTCGCCACAGAGCTTTAAGAGAACAGAGAGGACATGGCTCAAAAAGCCCACTGTATCTCGAAGTTCAACCTGTTCTGGGAAGCCTACCAGACATAAATTGTTTCAGCACCTACGATTCTCAAGATCGTTCACTTTATCTTGAAGCATGTGGATGATCCTTGCCTGTTCACGCAGCTGGGCTCAAGTTCCTGGCAGATCCCTTCTGTAAGATGCTGCGGTTTTCAGTTACTTTGACCCAGGAATCTAGATTAGTAGTAGATGAATAATGATGATGACTGCTGTTTCAATGTATTTCATTTCTGTAACAGCCCTTTGGCTCACCTTGGTTGCTCCGGGGCCCTTGGGTCCACATGGTACACACCTCCAAGGGACCCGGCCTGGGTTCTGTAACTGCACAATAGGTTTTGTGCTGTGCCTCTGCCTGGGGCTGTGGCAGGGAATACCTGCAGGCAATTTGCAGGTTACCACCCCCAAGGAAATAACAATATCTTCCCCCCAGTACGCTCTCCCCACACTATAACAATCCTCCCACACAAAGTAACCTGTACCCACAATGTCATGGTCACAAGAATTAACATGCAAAACAATAGTCAGATTTATTTGAGGGAAGAGAAAACAGGGCAATAGCAAACAGCACAATCACTTTAATCACTTTACACCCCCCAAGCAATAACTTTACTTCCCACTTTAGGGTGCATCCTAGAACTAGAGCATGGCTCCTTTAAGATTTTAGACCCGGCTGCTGTGCATGCCCAGTTAAGCATGGGCCACTATCTTTTATTTTCTCTTTGCAATCCCGGTTTTCTTAGTCACACCAGGACCGCTCCAGGGCTCCAAATGTGCCCAGAGACGCAGAATTAGTGCTCAGACCTCAGCCCCACTTAGAACATGGACCGAGGTCCTAAAATTTCCCACAGCCACGGCCGTGGAGCAACAGGGGGTAAACAGGCTCAAGTCCCACCACCACCACTTGGGGGATGCAGGCGGGAGATCAAAGGGGCCATAGCCCCATTCAGGTAAGCTCATTTGGGGGGCTTACATTTCATTTAACAGCTGAGTGAACATTTGTTCCACCAGTCAAGAGGGAGTTCCGTCGCTATGATGCTTGCCTCAGAGTCACTATGATGCTTGCCTCAGAGCATGAAACATGCCACAGTGCTCCAGACGTCAGTCAAGTACAACTACCTCATGGTATGTATAAATTTAAAAATAAAACACCAATCATCAGCCACTAACACTGAGATAAAGCAGAATCCTAGTTTGGATCACGATTTTGGTACTGGAGAAATTTGGATGGCACTTGATTTAGGCCTGAGGAATTAGAAGTGAAGAGATTAAGCAGCCATCTTGCTGAAGACTGAACCATGCCCCCCTCCCCCCCACAACAGTTCATTTGGTGGAGGGAGTATGGGATCTCAGAGAACCCCCACTTCATCTGCCTTCAGGCAAAGTCCTGAACTAGGTGTCCAAAAATTGGTTCGCGGAGTATTGTACTCAATGGCTACAGACCCCCAAGAAAATAGTCTATCCAGTATGGAGGACTGAGCCCCGGCAAAAATCTTTTCCTTATCACAAACATCTGGCAACAAAAAAGCTCCCTGTTGAACCTAATAGTACTTTCTTCAGGGCTTTGTGCAAATAGTGAAACTCATGCAGGGTCTCAGAGGCTTGACTCCAGACAGAGTCTATTTCTACTTTTCTCATTTAGGCAAGTAAGGCTTGCCCTGCAAGACTGATCATTTTTCTGTGGGAATATCCCAAATGGTACTCTAATCGCTTTGTGAAGCCAAAAACAGGGTAGAATAGGACCCTGTCCCATTTGTTTTGAAGAAAGTGTGTAAATGCAAGGATCTGTATTCTTTCCTTTTCTGTCTTTTCTGTCTGGTTGCGCAACCAAATTTCCTGTGAGACTTCGGACTCGATCAACCCGAACAGTCTTGCAATCCTTTGCCTCTCACTGTCTCTCTCTTTTCTCTTGCTTTCTGTTTTTCCTCACTTGTATATCTACATCTGGTAAATGTGCAAATCAATATATGGAGTGAAGCTGATATTGTTTGAAAGATGTTTACTGTTGCTGTTGAAATGTATACATTTGTGATTTGAGATAACTGTAAAGAGCTAGAGGTCATTTGAGGGCAAATACCTGAGCCTTTTGCAAAGGCTATGGGACCCTCAAGAAGTTCTCAATGGTCTAAGCAGCTCCTGAAATTTACAAAGAACAGGATGCTTGCAAAGGGTGGGGGTTGAAAAAGACATAAAAACAGCTAAGCTGAGCTGCAAGGGAGATTTTTTTTTTCCAAGAAAGATTTTTACAAGAAAGTTTTTATTTTTGCCTGTGTATATAGTTTTTCTGAACAGGTGTATTCTATTTTATGTTCCTGTAACTACAAATAAACAGTTTTGTGGAATTTTACAGCTGCTCCTGGTTTTTCTCTATGCTTCCTGACCTGTGCCTCAACTACAAAACCTAGCACCAAAGGTCTGGCAGAGGTCAATTGCAAACATTGCCACTCCTGCTCTGTGACATGTTGTTTAAGAGGTTGATGTGGGGCACCTGAGGACCAGCACTCAGAGGGGGGGGGCTCGGAGGGATCCATGAGGGCCCAGGTGGACCCAACTCAAGCTCTGCCTCCCCCCCCACTTGGCTAAAGATTCGTAAATTGGGTGCACATAATGCTTAGCCCACAGGCCCCTGCATGCTACTCTACTTTCACTGTACTTCCTTTTATGCCAGTGCCTGGACCATATCACTCTAGCCCTTCAAAAGTACTGGACATCTAAAACCAAGGCTTCTAAATAGAGGGGGCTGGGTTATAATTCCTAAGAACACAATTCTAGCTATCCGTACATTGATTTGCATTTCTTAGGCTCTTTCTTTCTGTCCGTGCTTAACCTTCCATAGCTTTCTTTAATCTTCTGCAATCTCATTTGGCCTTTCTGTGCATGCTGAATGACTGATGCAACAGTTCCTGGATTATTGTAATAGCATGTATTGGGCAGGTTGGCCACCCCAGGTTTGAATTCCACGAAAGCCGTTTCCTCACTCAGTGACCCAGTTAGGGGAAAAAAGGCACAGATGGAAAAAAGTATTGCCAAAGGGACCAGTAAAGAGGATAAGACTTTCTTTGGCTACCTAAGTGAGAAGTGGAAAGCAAGCGGACAGATAATAAGGGTCAGAAAGGCAGAAGGAGGAGACTGTGCAAAAGAGCTGACATCTTAAACAGGTACTTCTGCTCAGTCTTCACAGTGAAAGGAGGAGGGACAGACCATCAGGGCGAAGCAAGAATGGTGGGAGGTGGACACAAGTCTATTTTCAGAGGAAAGAGTCCTGAAAGGACTTGAAGATCTGAAGGTGGACAAGGCTATGGGACTAGATGGGATACACTCCAGAGTATTAAAAGAACTCAGGGAGGGTCTAGCTGCCCCACTGACAGCCTTGTTCAACAGCTCATTAGAAACAAGCATGCTTACGGAGGACGGGAGAATGGTTGATGTAGTCCCGCTATATAAGAGTGGCATCAAGGAGGAGACTAGTAGCTATAGGCTGGTCAGTCTTACTTCAGTGGTGGGGCAATTAAAAGAAACTCTACTGAAAGAAATACTGGTAGAGCATCTTAATTCCAGTAGGCTACAGGACCACAGGCAGCATGGATTCACAGTGGGGTTGGGGGGGTCATGCCAAGCTAAACTGACAAAGAGCGAGTAAGCTTGAAACGTTGATGGTATGGTGTGGATTGGTGGAGTGCTACTATTAGTAATTTAATTAATGAAATATTTTTGAAAATAACCCAGCATGGGTGCCATCTTCTTTACCATGCGGAGCTGAATATGATGTGGGACATTTGACAATGGAACATTTGGCACCACGGGAGCTCTGAAGCTGCTTTTTTGAATAAGAATGATAAATTTATTTGACTCAGTGACCAGCCAAATAGATCGAGGTTAGGCAGAGGAAGTGGCCTATCTGGACTTTAACAAGGCCTTTGACACTGTGCTGTACAGGAGGTTAATTAATAAATTGTCCAGCCTACGGAGTATAATCTAAAGTGGTAAAATGGCTTAGAAACTGATTAACAGATAGGAAACAGAGGGTAGTGGTTAATAGCACTCACTGTAAGGATGGGGGAGTGACCAGCGGGGTACCACAGGACTTGGTACTGGACCATTCCTCTTCAGTGTCTTCTAAAGGGACATTGCAAAAGAACTGGAGGTGAAGGTTATGTCTTTTTGCAGATGACACCAAAACCTGTTGAGGGGTGGAGAAAATGTGCAGGGATCTTGGGAAACTGGAGGAGTGGTCAAGAGCATGGCAGTTGGGGTTCAATGTCAAAAAGTGCAAAATCATGCACCTAGGGCATGAGAACCCCAGTGCTGAGCACAGGATGGGGGAATAGTGATGGTTACAAGATAGGAAAGGGACCTTGCAGTTATCATATCAGACGACCTCATGCTGGCAGGGCAGTGTAGCAAGGCAGTGGGCAGGACTAGTGGGATGCTGGGATACATATGGAGGGTTATCTCCAGCAGGAGGAGGGAGGTGGTGTTGCCGCTGTATCACTGCCTGGTGGACCCACTGGAGTACTGTGTCAAGTTTTCATGGCCATGCCTCAGGAAGAACATAGGAGTGGAGGCAGTCCAGAGGAGGACAACTAACATGGTGCAGGGTTTTTATGAGAAGCCCTATGAGGAGAGACTGAGGGATCTCAACATGTACACCATGGAAGAAAAGAGAGAATGGTGGCATGATTGAAACCTACAAGTACCTCACAGAGGTGGACAGGCTGAAGGTGAGAAGTCTCTTTCAAATGAGAACAGGCACCAGGACCAGGGGCATGCAATGAAGCTTGTGAAGGAGGGAGTTCCAGAGAGATGTGAGGAAATATTTCTGCAGTGAAAGAGTGGTAGATTCCTGAAACTTCGCCAGATGGCCTGTGGTAGTGGTGGAGGCTAGAACACAAGGGGGCTTCAAGCACACATTGGATAAACATAAGGAGTATTTTAGAAGAGGCAGGAGGGTCACCATAGCCCAGTTAGGGTTTGTGGAGGCAGAATAGTCAAGGAACATCTGGGTAGACTGGGTAGACCAAGCAGTCCTTTTCTGTCAACAGATTCTATGTTTCTATGACCCAGAGCTCATCACTGAACCTCCCTGTGCTTAACCTCTCTATAATCTTTCTCTGATCTAGTTCAGTGCTGCTGAAGTAGCCCTGTCCGTTTGAGTACATCAATGTTCTCTCCTCTTCTTCTCCTGGACTGTAAAGTATTTTGGGATACATCTTGTGTGACAGATGCTACAGTATATAAAGCAGATTCCATTCTTTTTTTTTCTTGTAAAGTGCTTTCAAACAGTGCATATGAGAAGTGCTATATAACTCCAGCCTCCTTCTTTACTTCCGCTCATACAGTAAATGTATTCGGGGCTTTGGAATGCAGACATTAACATGACAGGATGGTATGTGTCTTGCAGAATAATGAAAATGGTGAATAAACATGGAGTACAACATCTGCAATGAACCACTGTTCACCTTTTCTGTCATCCTAAAGACAAAAGCAAGAATATTTTTCCATTTTCATTACCTGGAATGTAATTCAGTGAAAGCACGCTGTGGCTGTCACCAGGCTGAACATGCCAGACATCACTGAAGGTTTTTCCAAATAAAATGGTTTGACTGTGCTCAGGGAAAGGAAGGTTGCACGTTTAAATACAATCCTCTTTTTTAAAACTCAGAAAAGTTTATTGAAAACATCAAGCATCATTGACAGTACATTACAAGGTTTACCTACTAAATCCAGCTGTTTTTACAACACGCCATTTACATTTCTGTTGTACAATCTTGCTATATTCATTAAGTTAATAAAGTCAGCCAAGCACTGCTTGTATACCATAGCTTATGTGTTCATCAATTAGAGTTGATCAACTGTGGTGGACTTGTACTGAAGCCAGGCTTAAATAATGTCAAATGACTGTATATGTAACTGTGAACTAATAAGAAATAGAATTTTAACATTGTGGTCATGTGATAATATTTCTAAATTTCATCGTATTCATTTACCGTCATTTATTGGATATTTACACCATACTTCTGCTGGAGTCTTAAGACATTAATGTAGGGGATGTTGCACTCTGCCCTCAAGAGTACCAGGTGGTCAGTGCTGAATGGTTCTATTGCTCTTTCTGATATATCAGTTGTCCTCCTCCACCTCCTATACCAGACGGAGGGACCTGTCAGTCTCCCAACTCATCCACTGCTGTAGATGTTTTTCCCTTGTGAGACAGAGATCAGCTGTGATTTGTTTCCATTCTTAGTACAGAGGGCATGCATTCCTGCCATTCCTCTGGTGCGGGGGGGGGGGGCAGCCAATTTTCCATTATCCCTTTCAGGGCCACTAAACTCATTATCCTGCACAGTGCTCTGGCTTTATCCCAGTACCTGTACTTGAAATGTGGTTGGGCAGGTTTTACCCAGTACCTTCCCTATTTCCCCTGCCATGTGCCCAATGTTATGTTAACTTATCACAGCTCCAAAATGTACAGACGTGAGTGCCCTGGGTCAGGCATCCTCTCCAGCAAAGTTCTGGATTCATCAAACTGAAATATCCGGTGACAGACAGGGATGTGGAAGAAGCGGATTAGAATACATCATCTAAACTACCTCCAGGTGGTTGATGAGGTGGTTTTTCACCCTCTTTCCAATGCCTTTGCCCACAGGTTCTCTGGGATAGTACATTAGGCTTCTTCTTCCCGTTTTCTTTTTAGTTCAGCTAAGGGGGGAGTTGGGGGATGAGTTAGCATGTCAAGCCTGGGAATTATACTTGCCTTTAGTGTTAAGCTACACTGCCCAGTAAAGAATTTCTTCTAGTTTGCTCTGATCCCCTGCTACCTTCCTGACCTCATCATCACTTTGCAGGTAGTGACATACCTAGAAAAATCTGAGCATGTCTCTAGCTGGGAGGGTGAAGATATTTTTCAGTCTGTCAAATGGCAGGCAGACCCCCTTTCCAGGAGCTGACTATATCTAATTAGCCACAGGGTATTCCAACTTCAGAACACTGGGTCTTGTGCACCTTGGAGAAAGTCCAGATCCTATATAATAATAGTCAGGGAGTCAATGCTATTGGGAACTGCTGTTCCACTTTAGTGAACTCTTGTTAAACTTTCACCTATAATATGATACAGCCTTTTTATTTATTTATTTGTTAACCGGGTGGGCCCACTGTGGTATTCCTTTTACAAGACAGACATGGGACTATGTAAATGCAGAAGATACAAACATTCTCATCAAGTTTCCCTGTTGTTTCTGTACAAACATCAAAGGAAAATGATGCTCCTGACATCAGATGTCGCCCCCCCAACACACACACCAGCTCTTTGTATGTGCAGTGTGGCCACTGATTGCTGAAGCATGAGACAATAGGCTTCCATCTGCTCTTTTTCCCAGCTCATTTGAGAGTCACATCACAAACCACATTCAAAATTTACCCTTAAACAAGGCACTGCTGGGACACCTTTCTTAATTGATAGAGATGATTTTTCAGGGGGGAAGGGAGGCAGGGAACAAATGTAATACCAAGCAGTCTATTTGAAATCCACTGATCTCTAGTTTATTATACAAAAATTAAAATGCTTCTATTCATGATGTTTCACCCTTATAATGGGCAGTAGCATATAGTCCTATTTCACTCACATCTCTTGCTGGACCTACCTGTTTTTTTCTTAGTGCACAATAAACAAGCATTTGTCAATGCCGAATGTTTGCTTGCTGGCATTGGCAGTGGTAGTGTAAAAGTTACAGAGCTGCGTAATAGGAATGGCAGTGAAGTATTGAACTGAAGCCAACCCCACCACCACCCTGCAGAGAGTGACAGGCATTGGGGTGTGCCTTTGGGTCGTCAGGCATAATGGCCACGCTATTTCACCACACCCCACCCTGCAGACACTGACAAGTGTCACAGTGTTCCTTGGGTCTTTGGTTCTTGGCGCGCACTTTCCATTCCATTAGGAACACGTGAGATGGGTGCTATATAGAGAGAATGGGGTGAACTTTGGGGTCAAGAGTCCAAGGCACTGGCTGCCTCTCACTGGCTGCAGGGTGTGGAATGGTATGAGCATTACAGGCAAGAATCACACCCCTGATGCCTGTCATTCTCTGCAGGGTTGGGCGTTATGGTTGGAAACCCTAATACCACAGGCATTCGTTGGTATTTTCACTCCAAATGTTCAACATGGTTTTTTTGTGACCCCACCTCATGAACAGGGGGAATATCAGTTTGTCAGCCGAAAGCTGCTTATGCACAGCGACTATGGCATTTAGCACCACAGGTGCAAAAACATTCCGAACAGGATGTAAAAAATGACAGCTGTACTGTCCATGGGGAGGTGTAAAAAATGGCAATGTTGCAAATCTGCAGTAAAAATATTTAAAAAAATGGTGAAGTCATGAACGTACATAGAAACTGTGCAACGCACCGTAATATAATTAGGTTGGGGTTTTTTACAGCAGATTGTCAACTCAGGCATTTTGGTGCCTCCGATCATGAACAGTGTCACTGTGATTTTCTTTATCTGTCCCGAACAATGATTTCCCACAGCGACCACGCATCTCTGCGCTGAAACTGTGAAAACACACTTCGGCCAAGTTGTGAAGAATGGCAGCTGTACTGTAAATAAGGAAGTGTGGAAAAATGCCACTGGTGAAAATCTGGACTTAAAATATTACAAAGTCATGAACTTACGAGGGTGCATGGAAACTGCGCAATGCTCACTCGTAACACAGTCATTTTATGGACTTTTGTTACCAAATTTTCAACATAGCCATTTTAAGACCTCTGCTCATGAACAGTGTAACTGTGATTTTCTTAATCTGTCCCAAACATTGCTTTCGCACACCAACAGCACCATTGTGCGCTACATGTGCGAAAACACATTTTGGGCAGCACATGAAAAATGGCAGCTGTACTGTTCATAAGGAAGTGTAATAAAATGGCAATGTTGAAAATCTGGAGTGAAGATATTAAATTCGCAAACTTATGAGAATGCAAGGAACTGTAAAACAGTAATTTTTAGGAATTTTTTCACCAAATTTTCAACATAGCCATTTTAAGACCTCTGCTCATGAACAGTGTCACTGTGGTTTTCTTAATGTGTCCCATACATTGATTTTGCATATCGACTGCGCCATTGTGTGCTACATGGGCGGAAACACATTTTGGGCAAGATGTGAAAAATGACAGCTGTACTGCTCATAAGGAGGTGTGGTAAAATGGCAATGTTGAAAATCTGGAATGGAAATATTGAAAATTGGCTAACTTCACGAAGCATGCGTAGGAACCGCGAATGCACGCTTAGTAAAACAGTCATTTTAGTAATTTTTTCACCAAATTTTCAACATAGCCATTCTAAGACCTCTGCTCATGAACAGTGTCACTGTGATTTTCTTAATTTGTCCTGTACATTGATTTCAACATCGACCGCGCCTCAGCGCTACATGGGTGGAAACATCGCTTTGGGTGAGATGAAAATGACAGCTGTACTACCTATAAGAAGGTGGTATAGCACAGTGGTCTAAGGCTCTGAGCTGCAAATCTGGTGACATCCAGCAGACCAGACCTGGGTTTGAATCCCACAGCTTCCACTTGCATACTGTGTGACCCTGAGCAAGTCACTTAACTTCCTTGTGCTCCCAGGTCGCTCCTGTAAAAAAGCTTTCAGCTTAGTGTGCTATACCTGGTTAAAAAAAAAAAAAACTAAATAAAAAAAATCTGGAGTGAAAATATTGAAAATTTGCGAACTTACGAGAGTGTGTAAGAACTGCGCAACGCACGCTCGAAAAACAGTCATTTTTAGGAATTCTTTCACCAAATTTTCAACATAGCCATTTTAAGACCTTTGCTCATGAACAGTGTCACTGTGGTTTTCTTAATTTGTCCCGTACATTGGTTTCGCACACCGACTGCGCCATTGTGTGCTACATGGGCGGAAACACATTTTAGGTGAGATGTGAAAATGACAGCTATACTACTCCTAAGAAGGTGTGGTAAAATGGCAATTTTGAAATCTGGAGTGAAAATATTGAAAATTCGCGAACTACGAGCGTAGGTAGGATCTGCTAACGCGACGTCAGAATAGGTCATTTTTGGTATGTTTCACCAAATTTTCAAAATAGGCTTCTTGAGCCCACCTTATGAACACTTGCAGTGTCGTTTTGTTAATCGGTCCCAAAAGGTGATTTCACGCAGTGACTATGTAAATCACCTTCGGGCCCACACCGCCATGACAGTGACAGCATTCATGAGAAGGGTCCCAAAACCCATGTTGAAAATTGGTGCAAAAATTCCAAAAATGCCTGAGATATGCAACAAAGTTGAAAAACCCTATCTATCCCATTATACAGCTTACGGCATTTCCTCAGTTGTGTCAGCTTTGAAGAGTGCAGAGCGTGCTCCAGTCCACCAAGATTGTCGCGCTGAGCTCCAGAGGTAGGTATGGGGTGGGGGTGGGGAGGTAGGGTGCGAGGGTGGGTGCGGATTGTGGAGAGGGGCAGGAAGACTGTGGGACCATTTTTCTTTACAGGTATTTAAAAAAAAGACGACGTGGATGTTTGCCACGCTGGGGTGGGCTCCAGCGTGGCAGAAGGATGGATGGGGGCATGGAGCCGGCGGAATTGGGCACCCCGTCGTACATGTAGATTTTGTTGCCACGCTGGGTGGGCCTCAGCGTGGCACCCTCTTCTTCGGGGGGACGGTGAAGCCCGTGAGGTTGCCACGGTGGGGTGGGCACCCAGGTGTGGCATTTGGAAGGCCTTGGGGGAGGCGCAGCAGCCGGCCGGGGATTGGGCAACCCCGTCGGCTATAGAGTGTGCGTGGGGGGAGCATGCATGCATGCGGTGTGTGTGTGTGTGTGTGTAGGGGAGCTGGAGCATGAGCAGGCGATATCTTATCGCTGCTCACTGAAGCGTAGCTCCCCCTTTCAACTGTATGCCACTGCATTTTGGAGCTTGTCATAGACAGCTCCAGCGTGCATTGGCAGACAGGGGCCGTGCCTGCCAACACACTGACTGAACTGGAAGTTGGGGTGACACACCTCCGAAAACTCGGATGATGGCACTATGTTTCTTGCACATGCGTGCAAGCAAACATAAAAAGCTATATAAAGTGTTCCTGAGTGTAGGGCCCCCCCAAACCACATTTTGGGTGAGAGTTACAAGTCCCTACTTATGTAGTCATGAGGGGGTTCTCTAGCTGTAGTTGATCACCCAAAGAGGTTTTACACACTGCTTGCAGCTGTTGTGGAATGCCACAACAGCTTGATTGATTGCCAGGGTGTCTCATTCCAATCATATTTCTCCTGTTTTGCGGCCACTGCACTGGCTGCCTGTGAGGTGGCATATCTCCTTCAAGATACGTTTTTTAACATACAGTACAAAACCCTACATGATCTGGGCCTAAGCTACCTGAAGGACCACCTTTATCCATATGCTTCTGACCGCCCCCGGCTTTAGTATGAGGTGAGCCTTCTGAGGGTCTCCAGTTCATGTCTGAAATTGTTTGGGATTGCACATTTATGGTGGCAGTGCCTGCTTTGTGGAATCAGCTACCCTGCAAATGTAGGGAGGCCTCCTCTATGGAATTATTTAAATGGGGATTAAAGAATTGTTTATTTTTAATAGCATACCCCTCTTATACCAACATTCATTTTAGAATCTGCTATTTATTGATTTATAATAACTGGAGAGCAATTTTTTTCAATGAGCTCAGCCAGTTATTATTTGCCATAATAACCAGCTGGTTATTACGTCAAACACATGCTGCATTTGACATTGAGAGTGAGCCCCGTTCTCACAGCCAAGCAGCTGCTGTCAGTGATCGTTTGCATTGCGGCTGTGAGCACCTTCTAGCTCACTGTGTCTCAACAAAACCCAAAACCACTTTTTTTAAGAATTCCTACTGCATTTTGAGGACTTTGTTTCTCAGAATCAAAATATTAGCAGCACTCGCAATGACACAGTGAAGTTCAGTTGTTCTTCAGAAGCAGTTTTAAACGAGCATTTGTCAATGATGAATGTTGGCTTGCTGGCATTGGCATTGGTAGTGCAGGAGTTAGAGAGATGCATAATAGGAATGGAAGTGAAGTATTGAAGTAACGCCAACCCCACCCCCACCCTGCAGAGACTGTAAGGTGTTGGGCATGTGCCTTTGGGCCATCGGCCATAACACTTATGGAATTCCACCTCACCCCACCCTGCAGATACCAACAGGTGTTGTGGTGTGCTTTGGAGTCTTCACACCTTATGCTCACCCCAATCCATAAGGAAATAAGCTGAGATATGTGCAGTATAGGAGAATGGGGTGAACGCTGGAGCCGAAGACCCCAAAGCACACCTTGATACATGTCAATGGCTGCAGGGTTGGGGTGGAATGCCATGAGCATTATGGTCGAAGAACCCAAGTCACACCCCCAATGCCTGTCAGACTCTACAGGGTGGGGCATTATGGTTGGAAACCCTAACACCCTGGGCATTTGTTGCCATTTTCACTCCAAATGTTCAACATGGGCTTTTTGGGACCCCACCTCATGAACAGTGGCATTATCACTTTGTTTCTCTGTCCTGAAAGGTGATTTCACACAGCAAATACACCATTCAGCACCACAAGTGCAGAAACACATTTCTGGCAGGATGTGAAAAATGACAATTGTACTGTTCATGAGGAGGTGTGAAATCTGGAGTGAAAATATGAAAAACTGGTGAAGTTAAGAGCGCGCATAGAAACTGTGCAACGCACGTTCATAACACAAACATTTTTTTGAATTTTTCCACCAAATTTTCAACAAGGGCATTTTGGGACCTCCCCTCATAAAAAGTTACACTGTGATTGTGTTACTCTGTCCCAAAAGTTGATTTCCCACAGCGACCGCACCATTATGCGCCACAGGTGCAAAAACACATTTTGGGCAGGATATGAAAAAATGACAGCTGTACTGTTCATAAGGAGGTGCGAAAAATGGCAATGTTGAAAATCTGGAGTGAAAATATTTAAAATTGGCGAGGTTATGAGCATGCGTATGTAACGCGCAACGCACGCCCATAACACAATCATTTTTTGGAATTTTTTCACCAGATTTTCAACATGGGCTTTTTGGGACCCCACCTCATGACCAGTGGTACTGTCATTTTGTTAATCAGTCCCAAAAGGTCATTCCGCTCAGTGATGGCGAAATGACCTTTTGGAACCGAGAAACAAAATGACAGTGATATGTTCATGAGGTGGGTCCCAAGAACCCCATGTTGAAAATTTGATACCAAAATTCCTAAAAATGGCTGAGATATCAACTTATGTTGAAGCCCCCCATTGACTCCCATTATACAGTGCTTATTGACTTCCTCACTTCACAGTTCAGCTTTGAAGAGTGCAGACACATCCTGCTCCACAGAAGATCACTGCTCCCGACCTCTGGAGATAAGTATGGGGTGAGGTGGGATGCGGAGAGGTGGGTGCTCAGAGGGAGGGTTGGGATGAGGGAGGGGGACAGTGGACACAACAGGACCGTTTTCTGTTTACAGGTTAAGAAAAAAAAAACTTCGGGGGACTGTTTTCTTTATTTTACAGGGGGAAAAAAATTAAAGGCATTTAAGCACACTGGGGTGGGCTCTCAGTGTGCCACAACAGTGTGTGGGGGGTGCATGCCGACACAGGGATTGGGCACCCCAATGTCAGCAAATAACACAGACGGGTTTGGGCTAGGGGGGGCGCATCTGACATCGGAATTGGGCATCCCGGTGTTGGAAACATTAGACCATGATTCAGCACACTGGGGTGGGTTTCCAGTGTGCCACATTAATGGAGGGAGGGGGATACATGCCAACATGGGGATTGGGCACC